>JANCRC010000018.1:8916691-11316691 GCA_024362995.1 Heteromeles arbutifolia
GAATCAGAATTTCCATTTTCGTCCAAGCCTTCGTTATATTTTAGTAATTCCTGAAGGCGATCTTGATGCTGGCTTTTTATGAAAGGCATACATGGGCAGTATAAGTTTTTAACATTTGTTAACTCATAGAGCTTCGTCTTCCTGACAGCAACGCGAGGAGAATTGATCTTTGTATGTTTGGTGGACCGAGTAACCGAGGTATTAGAGGGTAAGATCACAGGGGTGTGTTTTTTCAGGGCATCCCAAAGTGTGTCTGCTATGATTTTTGAGTCTACAGGGTTTATTTTTGACATTGTAAATATGTGAATTGTTTTTAATTTTATTTTTTTTCTGTTTTTATTCCTGCTTTTTCCCCGTTTCCTTCAACTAATTGTTGGTTGTTGTAAAATGGCTGTAGAGAAATTGAGTCTTCTTTTGCATGGATTTTGAGAAGAATTTTTGTTTTTCGTGTATGACGATTCGATTGATCGATTTTTGAGAGGAAGTAACGTGGTTGGCCAAATGCAGTGGGCCTTTTGATTGGAATTCATGCAGTTCTCTCATATAAGGTTTTTTCAAGTAATGGGGTACTGTTTAAGCCGTTTAGTACTACGATTTGATGACATTTCTTTTTATTTGTAAGTGAGAGTTCTTAGGTTCGATTTTCGACAAACGCGAATTTGAATCACATTATCGTTAGCCCTTGGTGAGGTTAAACCTGTTCTCCTCCTTTTTAACGTAGATAATATTGTTTGTTCAGGAATGCAATCACGTGCCTTCGAAAGAACGGTTCGATCATCTCGATCATTCCCTTCGGTGAAAACATAAACTTACCCAAAGTGTAGTACTCAAGCCACTTGTTCCTTCTTACGTATGCATTGCTCATTCTTCATTCATGACTTTAATGGGTTTTCATTGCTCATTAGCAAAGTGCATAATTTGATGAAATTCTTTCGTATTTGAGAGAGAAATCTAGAACCTTGAAGGGGCCTCTTTGAGAAGAAAGCAGGAGGACCGCCAAATAATTAAAAATCTTTGCTTTGGTGATGTTGAGGAGCATTGTGTAAATTGAACATGCAGTGACGATTGACGAACCATCTCATTCAAATACAATCAAAGATATCTTCAAATAATTGAAAAATAGAAAAAATGAATTATGAATGGAAAATAAGTGTAGAAACCCAGAAAACTAAAAAAAGGGAACAATTTAAAGTATGTGAATACCCCATGAACTACATCTTCTTATAATTTGTGAAGAAACAAATTACCAATCCAGTTTCCATCATACCTAAAACATTTAGCACATCATCTAATCTAGGGTTCTTGCATAAACACTGTAACAATGATATCACTATGGAAATATGAAGAACAACATAAATCAAAGAACACTCGATTAACATGAGAGCTTTTTAGAGAGAGAGAGAGAGAGAGAGAGAGAGAATGTAAAGCTTTTATTACACAATGATATATCTCAAAGTCTCTTACAAGATATTATATAGTAGTCTAATACATCACAATTACTCAATTACCCTTTAACTAACTCACTCCTATTTGCAACTAACTAAAACTAACTCATCTCATCAGATTTTGACAAGTGTCAAACAATCAAGCAATCATGGTTATTACTACCTGCTCAAACACAGTTGGATTTTTCAGAAATTGAGTTTGACAATAGAGATGAGTGAGACACCAGTCGAAGTCGAATTGAAGTCTTTGCAGTAAACTCTCAAATTTAGAATATGACAGTGTCTAACAAATGTAGGACTATGCAATCCTTTTGTTAGAATATTTGCAATTTGATCTTTAGTTGGAATGTATTGAACTGTGATATCCTTATTTTGAACCCGCTTTCGGACAAAATGATAGTCTGTGTCCAAATGTTTTATTTTCGAGTGAAAAACCAGATTTGAACATATAGCCAATGCAGACAAGTTATCACAATGCAAGCATGGAGGAATAGAAAGATATTGATGAAGATATTTGAGAGCTGATATAATCCAAAAGACATTAGACGCACAGTGTGCTAAAGCCTTGTATTCAACCTCAGTAGAGCTCCTGGAAACTGTAGACTACTTCTTGGATTGCCAGATATAGGATTTGATCCTAGATACACCACATAGCCTGTAACTGATCTCCTTATGTTTATATTTGCAGCCCAGTCCGAATCAGAATAAGTTGATATAGTGAAATCATCACTCCTTGTATACTTCAAACCACAATGTATTGTCCCTTGAATATATCTCAGGATCCCTTTTACCAAATTGAAATGCATACATGTAGGACTTGTCATGTATTGGCATACCATATTCACAGCATGGGCAATATCAGGCTTGGTGAATGTTAGGTATTGTAAAGCTCCAACTAAACTCCTATAAGTAGTTGCATCAGTCATGGGTTTGCCTTCTTGAACAAGTAACTGTGTATGAGGTTTTGAAGGAGTTGATGTAGGCTTACATTGATCCATTGTAGCTTTTTAAAGTAACTCATTGGCATATTTGGATTGGTCAATGAACAGAGAATCGTCATTGTGATATTGAATATGCAATCCAAGAAAGTATGAAAGTATGCCCATATCCTTCAAATCGAAAACTACAGCAAGATCATCAATAACAGATTGAATCTTCACTGAGTTAGATCATGTTAGTATGATGTCATCATATACAACAATAATATTATAATGTCTTTGTCATCTTGTTTCACAAACAAACTTGAATCAGAAAATGATGCACAAAAACTCAGAGAAGGTAAATAACTGGTGAGTTTGGAGTTCCAAGCCCTTGGAGCTTGTTTAAGCCCATACAAGGACTTAATTAGCCTACATACATGATTTGGCAGCTTTGGATCCACAAAACCCTGTGGTTGCTTCATATACACTTCTTCTTCAAGTCCCCCAATGTAAAAATCCATTCTTAATGTCAAGTTATCTTAAAGACCAATTGAATTGTGCAACAAGAGCAATAATAAGTCTCACAGTAGTATGCCTCACTACTGGACTGAAAGTTTCTGAGTAATCTAAGCCATGTTCCTGAGAATACCTTGAGCAACCAATGGAGTCTTATACCTTGATATTATCCCATCATGATTTTTCTTGATTTTATATACCCATTTACTACCTATGACACTCCTATTTGAAGGTGGAGGTACTAAGCACCAGGTACCTTGTACCTGTAATGCATCAAATTCCTCATGCATAGCCACTTGCCATTGTCTATGAGAGCAAACTTGCTTGAAGCTCTTTAGTTCCCCAACCTCTATGACATTAGCTAAAAAAGAAAAACCTCCAGAGAAATCATCAAGAGCATGTAATGAACTCATTTAAGGTAGTGTACCAAGAAATGCTGCATAATTCTTTCTTGAGATGGCACCAGTTTGTAATCTAGTTTGAATGCCCATATTTCTAGAATTATCAATAGAGTGATTAGCATTACCTATGTCTAATTGTTGTGATGAATGAGACATGGATAATATTACCTGTAATTGTGCAGGATGTAGGATAAGGATAAAAAGGGTTGTACTATGTGGAGAAGAAAGAGTGACCTGAAGACGGTTGAGTTGTTTTAAATTCCTGTTCTTGAGAATTCACAGACTCTTGAATTATATTCTGAAAACTAGAATTATGCAAAACTGTATCTTGTAAAACTGTATTTGGAAGCATTGTAGTCTGTGACCCCTACAATTGACTGTCACTTGAACTAGAATTCTGCAAAACAGTATCTTGTGAAACTGTATTGGGAGCAATGTATTTTGTGACCCCTCCAATTGATTGTCACTTGAGTCGGACATAATTGATGAAGAAACATACCCATTATCATATCTCTGAGCAATACCAGATATACCAGAAGTAGTAGACATAGGTACAAGGATTGGTATTACTACTGAAGGTATATTAGATGTATTTATTTGATTTTGTATTCTTGAGAATTCACAGACTCTTGAATTATATTTTGAAAACTAGAATTATGCAAAATTGTATCTTGTAAAACTGTATTTGGAAGCATTGTAGTCTGTGACCCCTGCAATTGACTGTCACTTGAACTAGAATTCTGCAAAACAGTATCTTGTGAAACTGTATTGGGAGCAATGTATTCTGTGACCCTTCCAATTAACTGTCACTTGAGTCGGACATAATTGATGAAGATACATACCCACTATCATATCTCTGAGCAATACCAGATATACCAGAAGTAGTAGGCATAGGTACAAGGATTGGTATTACTATTGAAGGTATATTAGATGTATTTATTTGCTTTTGTAATGAATGTGAACATTACTGTGAAATCTTAAATGGAAACACAGTATCATCATGAATGATATGTCTTGAAATGATGCATTTTCTTGTCTGAGGATGAAAACATATAACACCCTTATAACTTCTTGAGTATCCCTAAAAAGTGCAATAGACAGACTTGGGTTGTAGCTTATGTGCATTATAAGGTCCTAACCAGGGAAAAACAGCAGTTCTAAAAGTCTTCAAACACTTCAAATCTGGTTGTTTCTTATATAGCAATGTGTATGGTGATGCCATTGATAAGGATTTACAAGACATTATGTTTATCAGAAAGACAATGTGCAAAAGCAAAGTACCAGAATTTCATAGGTAAACCAGCTTCAAAGAGAAGAGTGAGAGATGTTTCAACTATATGCCTATGCTTTCTTTCAGCAATTCCATTTTGCTGAGGAGTATAAGGACATGAAAGCATTTGATTTATTCCCTTAGAGTCAAGAAATGCACTAAAAGCTTTACTTATATACTCTCATCCCCTATCAGTTTGTAAACACTTGATTGAAACCCCAAATTGTTGAAGAGTAAATGTATAAAATTTTATGAAAATGGAGAGAACATCAGATTTATTACACAAGGGATAAATCCAAACATATCTTGTATATTCATCACAAAAGATTACATAATACCTATATCCATCTATAGACTTTACAGGAGAATGACGCCAGACATTTGTATGAATCTTCTTAAATGGTGACCAACACTTAGTTGTCCTAGATGGAAAAGGAAAACTTGACATCTTTCCTTGAATACAAGAGGTACATATACTAGTATTACTGTCTATACTAACTGGTATGCTAGACTGTTTCAACATAGAGGAATATATCATTAGTGGGGTGACCCAACCTTTGATGCCATAGATTGGACTTCACCACTTGACCAACCATAACTACTAGAAATGTTGAAATAGACTGCACTCCATTTGCATGTTGCAACACATGAATTTGAAACAACTCTTTAGGTTCACTCTTTCCTTGGTACAAAACCTCATTTGTCCTCTTGTCCTGCACAAAAAAATCAGTTTCATCACATATAAACCAACTCTTATTATCAAAATAGAGTTGTTTAACAGATAAAAGGCTTCTAGAAATCTGAGGAACATGTAAAACTTTATTTAATACAAGGGTATGATCATTGGTCTTGAGTACTGTTGAACCAATGTTTTGAATTGTAAGATTAGTACCATTCCCAATAGTAATCTTCTCAGATCCCTCAAAAGGTGTCACATTAGTCAAACCAGAAGTGTCAGCAGTCATATGGTGTGAAGCATTAGTATCTACAATCCAAGAATCAGCTGGAGAATAGTGAGATGTCTGTTGAGCAGTCATTGCATTTAGAGAAGATGGTGGAGATTGCCCTTGATACACATAATTGTCCCTATGATAACATTCAAGTACAGAGTGCCCTCTCTTTCCACATATCTGACATTCAACCATAAATCCATTTGCAGGTGCATTAATATTTATGTGAAAACAATTAGCAGCTATGTGACCCCTTTTGTTGCATATCTGACATTCAATCACCACATTGGCTCTAGTTTCAGTGTTTCTAGACCAACCAGAATTATTACTCTGTCGAAAACCACCTGAATTAAAACCTCTACCTTATTTCCCTTTCTGTAATTGTTGTGATTCTTTGACCTATTGAAGTTCCTTGGCTGAACCTGTTGACTATTACCATTAAATGACTGAACTCCTGAATCAGAATTTGAATCATAATTACCATATAAACCATAACCAAAAGGAGGATAATATGGAAAGGGTTGTGGTGGAGGAAAGAACTGATGAGGAGGAACTGTGTATTTAGACTGTAGTGATGAATGACCATATGGAACTTGAGTTAATGTGCCACCAGTGGTAGAATGAATGTGACTGTGGTTTTGAGGGTTTGATGTAGAACCAGATCCAACATATAACCCAGTACCAGAACTAGATCCTTGAACATACAAAGCAGACAAGCTATTTGACAGCAAATTGATATCACATTCAAGTTCTTTTTCGGCCCTAAGAAGTTGAGCTCGAAACTCTTTCATGGTTATTGGTGACTCTCTAGCCAAAATCACAGTTCTAATAATTGCATATTTCTTAGGTAACCTATCTAAACCAGCAATTATCGTATCATTATCAGATACAAACTCTCCTATAGCACTTAATTGTTCCCTTATGTTTTTCAGCCTTAACAGATACCTGTCAATCGAATCAACACCCATTTGAATAATATGTAACTCAGTTTTTAGGTGATTGACACGAGACTTAGACACATAAGCATATATTTCCAACAAATTAGACCAAGCTTCAGAGGCATTCTTACAACCAAGAACATATTCCATTGCCTCATCTGACAATGTAGCTAGTAATAAACTCAACAAAGCCATATCAGTTGATTCCCATTCAGTATAAGCAGAAGTAAGTTCTTTAGTAATTCCTTGCTCTTGTCATCTTTCAACTTGATTGTCAAGATTCCTAAGAGACTATCAACCCTAACAGTTGGTGTAGTCATGATGGATATGAAGCACAATTTTCTCAAGAAATCAATAGAAGAGAATGATACTCTTATCAACAAACTACTTACATAGACACTGAAAGATTAATACTTTCTTAGCAGCCAAGAAAGACTAACACTTTGTTAATATTCAAGAAAGACTGATACTTTCTTAATATTCAAGAAAGACTGATACTTTCTTGAATTCTTGATATCAAGACACTGAAAATTTACTCAATCCTTATCAAATTCATGTAACCCAGCACAAATTATCAAGAACCTCTATTTCAATCGACATCACCAATGTATGGAATACAAGATTGCAGAAATTTATCCAAGAATTCAATTATCCTCACAACACTATGAAACTGAACAGATGAGTACAGTAAAGATGAATACTGATATCACTTGAGATTACTGCAAAGATCAAAAATCAATCTCCACAAACTCGCAGCAAAACCCAGATCAACAACGCCCTTCAAGTAAAACTTCAATCGAAACCCAGATTTCACTCTTGGATGATGAACATCGGAAAACTTAGAATCGAAATCGGCAGTTAACCAGTACCGGCGACGATACCATGATAACACTATGGAAAATATGAAGAACAACAGAAACCAAAGAACACTCGATTAACATGAGAGGTTTTTAGAGAGAGAGAGAAATGTAAAGCTTTTATTACACAATGATACATCTCAAAGTCCCTTACAAGATATTATATAATAGTCTAATACATCACAATTACTCAATTATCCCTTAACTAATTCACTCTTATTTGCAACTAACTAAAACTAACTCGTCTCATCAGATTTTGACAAGTGTCAAACAATCAAGCAATCATGGTTATTAAACAGAACCCCATAAACCAATGAATCCGGTGTAAATTAAGAAACTCTCATCATTTCGAACAATCTAATTCCCACCTCCGGTTTATTTTCCAGACAGAACAAAGGCATTGTGCTTTCAAATTCACAAGCACCCTACTGCCTTGGCCTGCAGTATCTAATAAACACATCAATCAGTGCCAAGGCCCAAAAGTGACTAGGCCCAAAAGTGCCTATTCGACACCGGGTGCGTACTTATCCTTCAACATATTCCATCTCCCCAATATTTCCAGCCAAACCCAGTTGCAAATCAATCGAAAAATATGTATAGCAATGTGATTAAACCGTTTTTGCAGGGAAGCCCATTTGAGCACCTGCATTGCTGAGCTTGAATCATCACTGTTATCCAAAATCCAGTTTAATTAAGTTATCATGGACAAGCTTTTGGGTATTCTGTTCAAAGTCAGATGTATTTGGTGAGCCTAATTGTTTCCCGAGAAAATTTCAATGGTTTTAGCGCAGGAAATTGAGGAGTTGCATGCACTTGAATAGACCCAAACGGGGATTCTCTCGAAAAAATTTAAGGACTGGAGATTTATGAGCATTGCAAAAGTTCATCCAACAGTTTTTATTATTTTCTACGGTAAAAAGAAAAAAATTGCAAATAGGTAAACGAGAGAATGAATCCCGCACGTGAGGAGACATGTTTAGAATGAATCACACATTGATGAGAAGAAGGACCTTGCATGAGCTTATGAATAAGCTGGGCTACTCCCCTAATTAATTTTATGGTGGAACGCTAACTTTCTTCATGGTCCACACTGCATTACTGACATGCATGGGCATGTGCCTATCCACAGAGAGAGGGAGAGAGGGAGAGAGGGAGAGGGGGAGAGAGAGAGAGAGGAGCATGCAAGTGCAAATATTTGCATGCATTGAAAAGCATTGATGATAACGATATGCATGTTAAGGCACGTCTCTCTCTAGCTTCTCTCTCCTTTGAATGAGATTAATTAAGGGCAGCTCAACAGAATTAGTTGAGATGTAGTTGGCTTTACACATACATTACCCCTCCCACTCCCAGGGTAAAATTAGAGATTGATCAAACCCTTATTAAGCTAGCTAGCTAATTAAGCCTCCTCTGTCCAACTTTCAACTTTCATCTCTCTCTCTCTCTCTCTCTCTCTCTCTCTCTCTCTCTCTCTCTCTCTCTCTCTCTACCCTCTCTCTCTCTCTCATACGCAATGGTAGTACTGTGGGTCAGCCAACCTCTTCTCACCTTCCCCCACCTTTCAACGTTGGTTGAAAGCTTATATGTAAGTATCCAAGTTCCATCACCAAACATTCTCAGTTCTTTCCCTCTCTCCTCTCTCATGTATGGAAAACCAATATTATCCATCTCCTGCTGCAGCAACAACATCATCGTCACCAACATATCAATACCCACCCCAAAATAACCTCTTTACACCCTCATCATCATCTCTCTCCATCAACCTTTTCGACAACCCTCATCCTCCTCCAGATCCTCATCACCACCAAGTCCAGATTCCACCTGACATTGATTGGATCAGCCTCCTCTCTGGTGATCAACCTGCAGGTGACCTACTTACTACTCATAATAATCATGATCAAGCGGGTGATCGTGCGGAAGAAATAAGGGGTTCGAAGAGAAGGAAAGGACGTGCGAGTAGTAGGAATTATTCAAGAAGATCGAGCCGGCCTAGGGTTGCATTCCATACTCGAAGCACGGATGATATCCTTGATGATGGCTTCCGCTGGAGAAAGTACGGACAGAAAGCCGTCAAGAACACCTTATGTCCCAGGTTTACTTTAATTATTTTGGTTCAGTTAGTTTAATTCTTTCTATTGTGTCAGTTTATTATTTAATTAACATTTAACATGTATATATTCATGCGTGCGTGTGTGTTTGTGTAGGAGTTACTATCGATGCACACATAACACATGCAGTGTGAAGAAGCAGGTCCAGAGGCTATCAAACGACACAAGCATCGTGGTCACAACGTATGAAGGAGTTCACAATCATCCATGTGAGAAACTCATGGAAACCCTAACTCCTCTTCTCAAGCAAATGCAGTTCCTCTCAGCTAGGTTCTAATGAATCAATTATTTGTCTACTCAGTGTATGTGTGTGTGTGTATATATATATATTATATATATTTTATATAATCATATTTATTTGTTCATGTAAAGTGTATCGCTTTTACTGGCAAACTTGTGGTTATTATTAATCCCTTAACTTACTTAAAGAGATATGGAATGAAAGATGTACCAAATCATCAATGCTAACGAAAGATGATCCTCATTGATTTGTTCTTGTATTACATGGTATATATGATAAGCTGTGTGATTTTTATTTATTTATTGATTAATAGCCATGTTTTAAAAGGGCAAAGAAGTTGGCGAGGCATTTTTTAGATAGTCCCCCCTAGGGGTGCAACTCGGATAGCTAGGAATATTCGATTCCTGTCGATTTTGAGCCTAAATATTTCAAAATATTTCGGCCGATTTAATTCCAAAACTGAAATTCTGAAATCTGAAGAAAAAAAAAATTGGATAGGAATTGGAATGTATTTAGTACTCTAAATCTGATCTGAAATTTGAAACTTGCATAACTCTGTAGTGATGTTATTTTCACTCTAGTACCTTATCTCCCCACTCACTTTTAATAAAATGTTTAATTACAAGTTTGCCCATCTGTAAAATAATCGATAAGAACCTTAAAATATATAGAATAATAATAGGTTGGATGCGAAAAAGTAACATCAGCCTTACACTTACATTGGATTGTGAAATGAATAGATAATATGTAAGCCGAATTTGCAAAAAAGACATAAATGATGAGGATAGAAGGAATTTTGGAACAAAAAAGTGTGGATGTTCTTTCCAATTATCAACTGATGATGATTAAATATTGATGGTAATTATTGAAATGCATAATCACAACAATAGAGCATTTGAAGGGTTATTCATTTGCTGGTAGATTATGGTCGTTGGAGACTTCATTGTTGGCGAAATAGCATTTCAACCTTTAAGAATAATAATGAGCGGAGAAATAACATATTATAGGCTATTTTGGATAATAGTGGGTGGAAAATAACATTTCAATTTTTTAACTTTTTATGGTGGGTAAGATTATAGTTTGGATGGAAAAATAGGACAATGAGGTGGGTCTAACAACTCTTTAGCTCTATTATATACACTTAATTATGTGCTGGAATAATTTAAAATATTGTTTTGTCAAAACAAATAAAATAGCTAAACCTAAGAATAGGAGAGTCGCAAACAAGAGCAAATACACTATTTCGCACTCAATTTCGAATTCTCCTCCTTAGACCAAACCCAACCCTGGGCTAAAAGCCAAATTTTCCCATTTATACCCAACCTAAATATTTGGGGTAAAAGCCAAAAGCCAAAAGCCAAAAGCCAAAAGCCAAATACCCCCATGATTTAGCCCACATACACGTGGACTCGCCCAAACCCAGCCCAATCTCGGCCCAAGGACGTGCCCCATTCTCCCCACGCGGGTTGAGCCCTTTAGCGCCCAACATGGTGGGACACACTGTCAGGGTCGCTGTCGGCCACCATCAGGAGCCCAACGACTCTTTTTTTCATCCAACGGTTGCTACTTTTGGACTGTTGGTTGATCCAACGTTTAGATTCAAATTTTGTTTTTTTAAAAAAATGTAATTTTAAAATACATTGAATTCAACGGCTGAGATTGAATATAATCAAATCTAATAGTAAAAAAAAGATCTAAAGACCCAAATTTAAATCCAATGGCTAAAATAATTAAAAAAAATGATTAAACTCAAAATTCATCCAAAAACTCTATAAATACCTATGTATTTGTTCAAACATCCACACAAAACTCACTTTTCTCCTCCAATTCTTCCAATTTTTCTTTCTACCATTTCTTCCCGTTTCCAAATTTTTCAAGATGGCAAGAGAGCATATTAGAGGTCGTAATTGGATCTGTGAGGAAGATGTTACTTTATGCTTGGCATGGGTTTCTGCTTTATGCTTGGCATGTGTTTCACATGTGTTCTGTGTGCTTCATCTCTATTATGTGTTTTGTATGTATTTTGTATGTGTTTCGTGTGTGTCATGTGTTTCACATGTGTTCTGTGTGTGCTTCATCTCTATTATGTGTTTTGTATGTCCTTCACATGTGTTTTGTATGTGCCTGTTCTGTGTGTCTTGTGTGTTTTATGTTTATACATCTCTATCATGATTTTCATATTATTCCATAGTGTTTCATGTATCGATTTAGTGATTTTTCAATATTTATTGGAATTTAAATATATTTAGATTAAAATGTTCATAAAATTAATTTACGATAGTCTACATAATTTAAAAAAAAAAAAAGAAGTTAATTTAAGAAAAAAATTAGTCTAAGTGCATTCTTTAATAATTTGAGGCTAGAAAAGTTGGAACAGAAAAGCTGTTTCTGAGCTAAAAGCTGTTTCTGAGTTAAAAGCTAAATTTTCTAGGTTAAAAATTTTAGCTTCTAGCTCAAAGTTAGAGATGATCTTATAACTATCCATGAATTTAATATAAATTATTTTATAGAAGAGTCGCAAACAGGGCAAATACCTACTCAATTTCGAATTCCCTCTCCTTATAAATGGATAAACTAATATAAATTATTCTATCCTCCTTAAAAAATAAAAAAAATAAAAAAAAGAGTTATACTCTCTTGAAAGGATAAAACTCTCCGAAACCACGACACGTCGTTTGTCGCGTCTTCTCTCCGAGAGATGTTTACATCTTAAACCCTCAAAACCCTTGCAACCATAGCTGGTAACTAGCTAGGGCACAACTCCCTCTCTCAGGAGTTCCATAGATTTGGGGAAAAAATGAATAATCTGAAGCTCTACTCGGAGGTCTCTCTGAATCTCCACTTACAATCCGAGGAGGAGCTCATACTCTTCTCCGCTTTCGACATCGAGCAGAATCGCTTGTTCTTCGCTTCCTCCCACAATAACATTTACGCCACTCACCTCTCGTCCATCCAGGTATATATATATATATATGTATATATATGTATATGTATGTGTGTGTTTGTATGCATGCTTTTTTGATTTTCTTGTTCTAATTGGAACCCTAATTTTGGTAATTGATTGTGGTGTAGAATGAAAGGGCGTGGAGCAAAACCTCTATATCGGCGCAAGTTAATCAAATCGAATTGGATCCCAAGGACTTCATCACTTCATTTAGTTACCTCATGGAGAAAGAGGCGATTTTGGTGGGAACTGGCAATGGGCTTCTGCTGCTGCATTCTGTGGATGATAATGCTACCCAAGTCGTTGGTGGTGTGGATGGCGGTGTCAAATGCATCGCCCCCAGTCCGGATGGTGACCTTCTTGCCATAACTACTGGGTCCGGGCAGGTGCTGGTGATGACTCAGGATTGGGATTTGTTGTACGAGACCGCGCTTGAGGATCTACCGGAAGATGGCAACCACGTATGTAAGGACCTCTTTCCATTATTCGTGGATTTTCGGTATTTCAGTTTTGCTTTTGTGCTTAGCGTTTGCTAGTTGTTTGAGAAATAACATTATAGCAATGTGTGGTAAAAGATAATCTTATGAATCAGATTTTAGGACTAACTTGTAATTTGGTCATTTTAATTTGGCCACATGACCTCCTTACTTGGAGGATTTCCATGGTTTCTGTTGGTGTCCACTTATCGTTTGTGTATGACATGGGTTTGGTTAATTTGGAAATTTAGTGACTGTTAAAGACTATGGTTTCAGGTGAACAGAAATTATCTTCTAAGTTCACATTTGAAAGCCCTATTTCTTGGCGAGGTGATGGGAAGTACTTTGTCACCCTAAGTGAGGTGCAGGATTCGACATCCATGCTTAAGAGGCTTAAAATTTGGGAGCGACATTCGGGAGCAGTACATGCTGTTTCTGAATCAAAGTCGTTCATGGGATCAGTTGTGGACTGGATGCCCAGTGGAGCAAAAATTGCAGCTGTTTATGATAGGAAATCGGAAAATGAGTGCCCCTCAATAGTTTTCTTTGAGAGGAATGGGTTAGAAAGAAACTTGGTTAGCATCAATGAGCAAACAAATGCAACCATAGAATTTCTCAAGTGGAATTGCAGCTCAGATCTGCTTGCTGCCATTGTCCGATGTGAAAACTATGACTGCGTCAAGGTTTGGTATTTCAGTAACAACCATTGGTACTTGAAATCTGAAATTAGATACCCAAGACAGGATGGAGTGAGGTTTGTCTGGAATCCAACAAAGTCACTGCAGTTGTTATGTTGGACTCTTGGCGGCCAGATTACATCGTACGACTTCATATGGAATTCAGCTGTGATGGGTGACTCTACTGCGCTAGTAATTGATGACTCCAAGATACTTGTAACGCCTCTTTCTTTATACATAATGCCACCTCCAATGTACTTATTCAGCCTTAAATTCCTGAGTGCTGTCCGGGACTTTGCTTTCTATTCCAAGAATTCTAAGAACTGTGTGGCTGCTTTTCTGTCAGATGGTTCTTTGTGTGTCGTTGAGCTTCCTGCCACTGATACTTGGGAAGAATTAGAAGGCAAAGAATTTGCTGCTGAAGCATCCATTTCTGAATCACCATTTGGTTCATTTTTGCATATGACATGGTTGGACCCGCATAAAATTCTTGCTGTTTCTCACTACGGGTTCAGTCATAGTAATTACTTATCTCAAACTACATCAAGTGAGGATGGCGCGGGCTTTTATTTGCAGGAAGTTGAGCTTGTATGTTCTGAGAATCATGTCCCTGGTTTAGTGACATGCTCAGGCTGGCATGCAAAAGTTGCTGGCCAAAACTCTCTAGAAGAGATGATTATTTCAATTGCTCCTAATCCTGCTAGAAAAGGATCGGCATTTGTCCAATTTGATGGTGGAAAGGTTTGCGAGTATGTCCCAAAGTTCGGTATTCCTAGGGGAGTTCCAAAACATGATTGGAGTTTCTCATCAACTTGCCCTTCTATGTGTGTGGTTCTAGTTGGAAACAGTGGGTCTTTGGAACCTTTAATTTTTGGACTTGATGAGAGCTGTAGGCTGCACGTCAATGGGAAGATAATATGCAACAACTGCAGCAGTTTCTTTCTGTACTCAAATTTGGATGACCAAGTGACCACACATATAGTTTTGGCAACTAAGCAGGATTGCCTTTTTATTGCTGACATCACAGATATATTTCATAGAGAGTTGGAAATAAAATATGAGAAACCCATCCAAGCTGGTAACAAGAAACGAGAAGATAATGGAGACTTCATAAACATATGGGAAAGAGGTGCAAAAGTTGTTGGAGTCCTGCATGGAGACGAAGCTGCTGTTATTTTGCAAACAACTCGGGGGAACCTAGAATCCATTTATCCAAGAAAATTGGTCCTGGCCTCTATTTGCAATGCATTGGTACAGAGGCGCTTCAGAGACGCACTTCTCATGGTGAGGCGGCATAGGATAGATTTCAATGTCATTGTTGACTATTGTGGTTGGCAAGTGTTTCTCCAATCAGCTTCAGAATTTGTCAAGCAGGTTAATAACTTGAACTACATAACTGAGTTTGTTTGTGCCGTAAACAACGAAAACATTATAGAGACACCGTATAAAAAATTTATTTCTCTACCCTTCCCAGAAGAAGCTAAAGATGACTCCAAGGGTTTTGATTCGAATAACAAGATATCTTCTGTGCTTCTGGCCATAAGGAAGGCTCTTGAGGAACATTCACCGGAAGTTCCTGCAAGGGAGCTTTGCATTTTAACCACTCTAGCTCGTAGTGACCCCCCTGCACTTGATGAGGCTTTGGAGAGAATAAAAGCTATCCGTAAAATGGAATTGTCAGGTTCCAATGACCAAAGGAGAATGTCGTACCCCTCTGCTGAAGAGGCTTTGAAGCATCTCCTGTGGTTATCTGATTCTGAGTCTCTGTATGAGGCTGCTTTAGGCCTTTATGATTTGAAACTTGCAGCTATGGTGGCGTTGAACTCTCAGCGGGACCCTAAAGAGTTCCTTCCTTTTCTTCAAGAATTGGAATCGATGCCAGTTACTTTAATGCGTTATAACATTGACCTTAGGCTTCACAGGTTTGAGAAAGCTCTCAAGCACATTGTTTCTGCAGGAGACGCTTGTTATGCAGATTCTCTGAATCTGATGAGGAAAAATCCTCAACTTTTCCCCCTGGGACATCAATTGATTGCTAATCCTGCCAAGAAGAAGCAAGTCCTCGAGGCCTGGGGAGATTATCTTAGTGGTGAAAAATGCTTCGATGATGCTGCTGCCACTTATTTGTGTTGTTCCAGTTTGGAGAAGGCTATGAAGTCATACCGTGCTTGTGGTAATTGGAGTAAGGTGCTTACAGTTGCCGGGCTTCTAAAACTGAGTGAAGATGAGATCATGCAAATGGCTCATGAGCTTTGTGAAGAACTTCACGCACTTGGTAAACCAAGGGAAGCAGCCAAAATTGCTCTGGAGTATTGTGGTGACGTTAACAATGGGATGAATTTGTTGATTAGCGCCAGGGATTGGGAGGAGGCTTTGAGAGTCGCTTTAATGCACAATAGACAGGATTTGGTCTCTGATGTGAAGAATGCATCCTTGGAATGTGCAAGCTTGCTCGTTGGTGAATACGAGGAAGGTTTGGAGAAAGTAGGGAAGTACTTGGCTCGATACTTGGCTTTACGACAAAGAAGGTTACTTCTTGCAGCAAAAATCCAGTCAGAGGAACGGTCAATGGACGATCTTGATGATGATACTGCTTCAGAAGCTAGCAGTAATTTCAGTGGAATGAGTGCTTACACCACGGGGTATGTATTTTACATCTTATTGTCATATAGCTTTTCCTCTTTGGCTAGATTTTGCATCTTGTTTTTTTCTAGTTGTGTAGCTAGCGTTCTCCATCAGAGGGTCATAATATGTTGATTATCACTTCTGTGCCCGGACCCAGATGGCGGGGCACCCTTTCCCTGTACTTCTTATTAATTTATACCTCAATCAATAGCTTAGTTTCGTTCACGCACATGCAATATATTGTTTCAGCCAATGTCTTCTTGTTGAGGATGGTCACAGCTGCTGTCTCCCCTCACTTCTTTCCACCTTCCATTATTTCTTACATTTACTTCTTTGGAACGTTGCATTTCAGTTTATTTTTTAGCCATTTCTTCAAAGATCGTATTGTGGAGGATGGTTCTCACATTGAGTTCAATGCCTGTAGTTTGTATCATCAGTCTTTAATTGGTTTCCAATCTCATGTGCTGGACCAGGGGTAGCTCTGGTACTTCCACCCGATCAAGTGCAGCCAGCAAGGCAAGAGATGCCAGGCGCCAGAGAAAAAGAGGAAAAATCCGCCCCGGCAGGTATGATTGTTATTGGAAAAGATTAAGAGATTCCTTTCCAATATTGTTACTGTTCCTGGTCACTAACAAATGCTAATAAATTAACTACTCGACATTTTAGTCCTGGCGAGGAACTGGCTCTGGCAGACCACTTGAAGGGAATGTCTCTAACGACTGGAGCTTTGCAAGAGCTAAAGTCTTTGTTACTTTCGCTTGTGATGCTTGGCGAGGTTGAAATCGCAAGGAAGCTGCAAAGGGCTGGGGAAAACCTTCAACTGTCTCATATGGCAGCAGTCAAACTAACTGAAGATACGATATCCAGTGATAAGATAGATGAGCATACGCAGACTTTGGATCATTACACACAAATTATCCGAAGTGAAGTGCAGAACTCCGAGGCTTTCTTTTGGCAATGTAAAGTATTTCTTTCCCCTTAACAAGGGAGTTTGGTAACTTTCTTACTACAAAATCTTTTGAGACATAGCTTGGTCAGGCTCCTTACATGGATGAAATGTCCATGCGATGCCTGTAGATGGTAGCTTGTTTGAAGCTAGAGAAATTTGACATTTCCTTGTATGATATCTGGCGAATCCCTTGCACTGGAAAGGCTCCAGATTGTCGATACACAGAAAACTGTTATCTGCTTGCTGTGCGGAGTTTCGCGCATGCTGTTATCTAGACGCTGGTTGGTGAAAGGCGTAGGAAGCAAACGAGTAGGGG
Source organism: Heteromeles arbutifolia (assembly GCA_024362995.1). Taxonomy (NCBI): domain Eukaryota; kingdom Viridiplantae; phylum Streptophyta; class Magnoliopsida; order Rosales; family Rosaceae; genus Heteromeles; species Heteromeles arbutifolia. The sequence continues at coordinate 8,934,325 of JANCRC010000018.1, forward strand.
GGTAAGGAAAGGCAATTTCATCAGAGAAGCAAGTGATTATCGATTTTGTTTTTCATTGTTTGGATCTTGTATCAGATACTTGATTCTGTTTTTCTCACCTGTAATTAAACTAAATTCGTTAAAAATTTGGGTTTTTATTACTACTTGGGAGGAATTCATGCATGTTCTGTTTTTTTACAATGCCATCGCCGGTGAAGATATATGTTTGCTTTGAAACAAAAAATTTTAAAAAGAATTCATAAAATACAGGGCCCAACCGGGTTCGAACCGGTGACCTCTTGATCTGCAGTCAAATGCTCTACCACTGAGCTATGGACCCTTGGATGTATATACATCCACAATGTTTAATTATATATCCAGATGTAATCATGGAAAGCGTTTTGTTACCACGCTTAGATTTATTTGATTTGTTGCTAAAATATTGGTTTTGAACCCAAAACTCCCAGCGGATGGCCAATAACCCAATCATTACACTTCGATCGGGTTATTCTATTTCACCTCTTAGAAAGAAAAGAACTTCACTTAAAATACTTAATAGCATGGCAATTTGTAATTGAATCAGTGGTTGTATATTTCACGCGAGTGGGCATCCATGTACACCTAAGAAAATAAGAGTTAAAATAAAGATTTCCTCACACATTAGCACAATCATCCGGTGTAGCTCACTACATCTCATGGTTTAGAGTTTCCAGGTTCGACTCCTGGCATCGGAATATTTTTTTTAGATTATTTTTTCATTACTAGAAAAAAATTCTCATCCAATTCTTTGTTGAGTAGGTACATAATCTTTTCTCTAATCCTATTTCACCACCTTAGTAGTAGTTCTAATTGCCCAATCTCAACAACAATGGATAAGAGGCCTTCCATGCAACAATAATACTAATCTCAAACCAATCATGCACTGTCACGTGAGAAAGTTAAAACACTCCACAAAAAATTAACTTATTGATTTGAGATACCGCCACAGTAGCATCTCTGCTGTATGTTAATTTCTCTTCCTTTTTTAAGTCTTAGCAGACCACTTCTCAATTCAAGTCCATTGTTTCACACTGGTGTCATTGGTCCAAGCCTCCTCCAAATATCACCATCCTCCAAGTGGTTAGTAAAATCTCTTTCACCAGGACAAAAAGGAACATTGTTATTCCTTGGTGACATTCATTAAAGCAATGAATACAACTTCAGCAGCAAGCTGTGACTCTTAGCCATCTCGTCCTTGGCCAATATCTGTCAAACCTGCCAACAAGAAACGAAAACAATTGATGCAGCATTCGTTGTGACAAAGCTCGAAACCAATTATTCAAGCAAATAAATTGGAAGAACCAAGGCAACAAAAATGAAATGTTCAACAAGTTAGAGAGGAAAGGTGATTGCTGGAGTAGTTCTCAGTTCAATCTGGTTGTTTCCATACAATCTGTAGCTTTCACCGCAGGGGGCAGTGAGCAGACTTCGCAGCTTCGAGAACAAAATCTTGTTTGTTGAAGATGTGATTGCTTAAAGTTGTATGATGGGAGTAGTGCAAACTCTCGTAAAGGTCACCAGCGATCTTTGCACGAGCAGATACCAGCACAAAATTATGAAAACAAGTACCATCATTGAAAGCCTTTTTATGGTTTCTCATCTTCCCAACCTGCAGCATGGCGATGCACTTCAGCACATAGAGTTCTTCCAATCAGTCGAAGTTCTACATCTTCTGAAGTAAGTTATTTCACATACTATGCAAGTTCTCAGCTCTCAAGTTGGGGCTGGGTAATTGTAGTCACCTACCCCAAAGGGCTGGACCCTGTTTTCAACCTCTACCCAACTACATCCCGGAGTTCTCTTCAACCCCGTGTCACTCATCATTGATCTTGTCTTGCCAGAATCACCCCATCTAGAAGAATGGGCACGTATATCAGATAAAACTGTGTAATTCGCGGCATTTCTAGGCTCAAGCTTAACAAGATGACTCAATGCAATTTCTCCTAACTCCACATTAGAATGCACCCTACATGCACCTAATAAAGCTCCCCAGACTCCAGCATCCGGTTCCATTGGCATTGTATTAATTAAGTTTAAAGCTTCATCGAATAAACCAGCACGACCTAGAAGATATACCAAGCAAGCATAATGTTCCAACTCTGGTTCAAGATTGTGCTTTTCATGCATGGCCTGAAACATATTCTTTCCTTCTTTTACCAGACCTGCGTGTCTGCAAGCGGACACAACACTGATGAATGACACAGAATCAACTTGGACAGGACTCTCTTGCATCAGTGAGAAAAGGGCAACTGCGTCAACTCCTTGCCCGTGCACTGCATTCCATGAAACTTTGTCTTTGTGCTCCATCTCATTAAACCATTTCTCTACTGAGCTGTCCACACTTAGCTTACATATCAATGAGACTATTTCCGACAGGTGTATTAGACAGAAACCCCATTTGTATACTGCAGGAATGAAAAGCCATGCCCTCTCTTAAGGCCGCCAGAGATGCCACTGCAGGAAGGATGCTAACAAATGTGACTAAATTAGGATGAAAGTTCTCTAATTTCATCTGGTGAAAAGAAGATATTGCTTCCTTGCCATATCCACCCTCCATATATCCGGAAATTATCACATTCCACGATACCACATCCTTCATAAATTCGGTTCTGTTAAACAGAATGTCAGCTGAGGATATGTTACCGCATTTGCAATACATGCCAATAAGAGCATTTTTGACAGCAACATCATCGTCGCACCCATTCTTTATAATCTGTCCATGAATTCAGGTACCTTGATCTAGGTCACTTAGTCTGCTACAAGTGGAAATAAAACCCACCATGGTTCCTGCATCAGGCTTTATTCCAAACGACTAGAGCTGGCAAATCAACCCATTGCCTTTGTTACTGGGTACATATCACCATAATATAGAGGTCAGATTGGTAGTAGTAATGACGGTGCAACGTAAAATTAAACTAAATGAGTCTTAATGTGTACCCATTAACAGCCCGATACGTTGATTTGCCACCCCTACAAACAACCATAATTCATGGAACACCATGAGCTTGCTCCTCAGGTGACTTGTAGACTTGTAGTTTCAAGTGGAAGTCTTTTAGGCCCGGAGCCCACAGAATACTGGGAGACCTATATTTGATTCAGGCCCAATAGGCCCAACTTTATCATCTCTCTCGCCACCCTCCTCAAGGTTTTCACTTACTGAATCAGACCCAGATTGGTCTCTGGAGTTTGGGGGTTAGGGTTTTGGGAAATGGAAGCCAGGAAGCTCCTCAACGACAAGAAATTCTGGGTCGCATCTTTCCTCATTGCTTGGGCTGCTGCTCTCCAGGTACACCAACATCTCTTTCTTCACACACACAGACTGCACATTTAGTGTTATAATATATATATATATATATATATATATATATTATATAATCGAAGTCTTGTAGTTATGAACTGGATGTGGAAGTCAAGTTGGAGGCTTTTGTGATTTTTCAGGGGCACATGATGTGGGTGCAGAGACAGGAATCCTTCAAGCAAAAGTTTGGCAGTTTCAGCGAAACCGAAACCGGTGATGCCGAAAAGTAAAGAAAACAGGACAGATTTGTTTGAAAGCACATCAAATTTTGTATGTAAACAAAACAAATCCCAATTTAATTTGTTTTCAGTTTATGAGTTCTATTGTGTAGCTTGGGAGCTTTCATTTTTAGTAATCTGACTGAAATGTGAAACTTTTTGTGGACATATGCATTGTGATATGCAGAGAAATAAAGTGATTGTGGTGTACAAATTAAAGGCAAAGTTCATTTTCGGGTTGTTGCTTAGTTGTTTATGCGGGTTTTGTCCACCTTACTGCCTTAATTTTGCGTTTTGGATAGTTGTTTTTGCAGTCATGTTGAGATTAGGATCTTGTGCATGTCTTTGATGTACGATTAAAGGTTTTTTTTTTATGAATTTTGTTGATTTGATAGAAAAGAAGAAGGCAAAATTATAAATCCAATGTGCTCTGACTTGTATGTCGTTGGTTTGTTTTCTTTGTTAATAACAGAGGTTTCTGCCTAAATACATGTGTGCTTTTTCTGATAGCTCTATTGGGGATAACAAATGGTGACAAGCTTTGCCTTTTAAATGTATGAAGTTGTAATTTTCCCTGCATTTAACATGAAGGTTACCTGCTGCTTTTACAACCATGAGGAATCAGGACATCCTTGAGATTGCCGTTTTCCTGTTTTAAGTCCGAACATGGATCACATATCTTAGAAATCCAATAGATTCTGAGAGTTTTTAGTGTCGTCATTTCTGCTTGCCTGCAAGTTTCTAGTGCGGTTGTAAGTAGTTCGTAGTATGTTGATGTGCACATGTAGGATCCGTAGCTAGCAGTGACATAGATTGAATGGCAGTGATGATGCTTTGAACTAGTAACCTTGAACTAGAAGGAGTTGGTGCCGTTAGATAAGCATTCATCAGACTGTTTAAGACTTCCTAGATACTATATACGCTTGATGACTTGGTTGTGTGGTATATTCTGCAGAATCATTGCCTTTCTCTGAACTCCTCTGTTAGAAACTGTTATCTCTTCCACGGGCGGGGTAAGATGGTGGGATGGTGGAGGAATCCGCGTTGGGGCATGGTCGTAAACTTCTTACATTTTCTTGGTAGATCAGGGATAACAAATTTCTATCCGTGTCATCGATGACTCATGAATATTCATGGTATCATCATGTGAATGCGAGATCAAAATTCATCACCCAGATAAAAGTCTCCAGCCTTTTTCTTCTTTTTTTTTTTTATAATCTTTTTGAAGACTTGAATTTCAAGGAAGTTACAATCTGGGAAACTGTTGAAATCACTGCATGGAAGCTTGAGGAAACAAAATATGTCATCTTAGCAGCAGATCATCTAGAATCCCACACTAGTCTTCAAGTTTATGTTGGTCAGCTGTTTTAGGTCAGCTGTTTTAGGTATTTTGACAGAAGCATAATATGATTTTCTTGGCCAAGTCTAACCTTGCTTGATGTGAGAACATAAGTGCGTCATATATAATATTATCTTTCATCCTCGAATTCAATTTGAGATAGAGAATGATTTCCGCACATTAATATTTTATGCATATCTACTCTTTATATTCATCAATGTCTCTTCATTTTTTTAACTTATTGTTTAAAAAATTAAAAATAATCATATGATGGCAGGGTGTGCGAAAATTATTTCCTTTTCATGTAATCAAATCAAATCGAAATTCTCAAATCCCAACTGGTTCAGTTCTAACAATGAGGATGGGCAAGCGGGGGAAGTCAGCATGGAAAGCATGAGATTTTGACCCGAAAAGCTGCATCCAGTTCAAGAAAAGTGTAAAATGGGTTCTTCTTATTCATTGCACTCTGATTAGGTGAGGTCAGAGTCAAACGAAAACACAAGTATTAGAGTTGCACCAATTGCTCAGCTACCCAAACCATTATTCACACTTGATGGAGTCTATTTGAAGTTTGAACTTGTTGCTTGTTCAATCATTCTACAAGAGACGATCTGTTTTATCATTAATTGTATATACTTTATATGCATTTATGAGTTTTTCTTATCGCACAACTTAATTAATGCGTGTTGAGTACCCGCTTGAATATCGGGGCACTTGCAAAAATTTCTCCAAGGGAGGCCTTAGCTAGGTTAAGGCGGTCATGTCACTCATGCAATTCTTCCCTCCAAACTCTTATTAGGTATATACAATCAGTGACATTTAAAAATCTCTTATCAAGTGCAATCTAAGTTAAAGTCGTAATAAATAAATGTTCAATATATAGCCTAAACTAGAGATGTATTTTTCTTGGCCTTTTGGCTGACAACAAGAGCGTAGATGAGTATTATCCAAACCCTAGTACTTGTTTCCGGGAAAGCAGTAGCTTTCTGATTATAAAAATACGGAGTTGTGTGGAGAGCTCACAGCAAACTTATTTATTTGTATATTTAAACAACTTAACCGTTGGCTTGGCAACTATAATTACTTAATTAGTGGATAATTTGACCTAGTTAGTGTATAATCGTCGAGCAATAATTTCACATTGCTTAATGTTTAAAGTTGTACAAGAAGTTATACACTTGGGCAACTTTAAACTCGAAGAGGTTTATATAAGGGAGTCTTTACGAAATACTCATGGTACTGGTTACTTTTAATGTTAACGACATTTTTCCTGTAAAAAGTCACTTCTGATACTATTCACTTACAACACATTTTTGTCATTTTGATTAAAACTCAAAGTTTTCAAGCATTTTTCATTAGTTTTCCTTTTATATAAATATTGACATTTAGCAAAGACAGTAGCAAGTACATTCAATAAAAGCCTTCATATCTGATCAAGTTGTTAAATTCAATAATCACTAATTTAAGTCAATAATGTTTTTAATCAGTGCAGACTTGAGTTAGGTTAGTTGAGAAAGTAGTATTAAGCCTTTTGCAATTAAGTTTGAATCTTCTTTCTCATGTATTATAACGGATTAAGATATGACATTATCGGAAAAAAAAAGTCAACATAAAGAAGTTGTTCCCGCTTTCTTTTAAGCCGCCTCTATTTTTAAAAATAAATAAATTAAGATTAATATGATATCATCAGGAGCTGGGATTCTTAGAGCCAGGATAAATTACAAAATGTAACTGAGATTTTGATTTTACTGTTCCAAACTTCTGGTTCAAAGGAGACATGAATAAAAGTCATGCTTCATGAGCTCACTCCCTAATAGTCCAACCTTCATATTTCCAACTTTTGAGCATGACAAAGAGACATGCAGTATTTACAATATTTGGCGCCAATCAGTCTAGTATTTCGCTATCTTAAGTCAATACTATCCCAGTCCAATTTCCACACTATCAGAGAGTTAGGACCGTTTCTGATAAATACATGAATATGACTTTTGAGAGTTTTTTATACGTTAATTTATTAAGTGATTTCCTATGTATCCCTCTCTTCCTCTCCATTAATTATTCAAATTATTTTCATAAAAATTAATGAACATGCAGACTTTGAAGCGCACTCGATCGGTTCAGATTCAAATGGAAATTTCGACTGGATAACGATGTAGAATTATCAGAGAGACGCGTCAGCGTGTCAAGTGAGAGATTTTATCACAAAAGATCTCGGTATTATTTAGAGTGGGGTTATGATATTTAAACTATTACTTTTCTTTTTGTATGGCCGATGTGGGATTCAACACGCTCTCTCACGTGAAAACCAATTAATGGGTCACACGTGAGAGATCCACACATCGCAACCACGTGGAGCCAAGGGGACTCACCCTACACGCGGGGTCAAGGGACCCACCATCATCGCGCGAGGTCAAAGGGACCCACCCATTACGTGCCAAGGGGACTCACCCTACACGCGGGGTCAAGGGACCCACCATCATCGCGCGAGGTCAAAGGGACCCACCCATTACGTGGTAGTACAGTACGGGCCCGCTCCCTGGCTTTGATACCATCATCATCGCGCGAGGTCAAGGGGACCCACCCATCACGTGGTAGTACAGTACGGACACGCTCCCTGGCTCTGATACCATGTAGAATTATCAGAGAGCTGGCTCTGATACCACCATCATCGCGCGAGGTCAAGGGGACCCACCCATCACGTGGTAGTACAGTACGGGCCCGCTCCCTTGCTCTGATACCATGTAGAATTATCAGAGAGATGGGTCATACGGCCCACTTCTAACAACACCGATACTGTCCCCAATTCTAACAACACCGATACTGTCCCCAACTTGGTAATTACTACCTGCACAATCCGTCAGGTGTAGAGTTTTATCACAAAAGACCTCGGTATTAGTTAGAATGAGGTTATGATATTTAAATTATTACTTTTCTTTTTGTATGACCGATGTGGGATTCAACAGATGTAGAAACTTAAATATGCAGTGCAATTGAGGATTAACTTTCGGGACGTCACCATGGCGACCATAAGGTTATAAATCCAATTACCAATTACTTGTAGACTTGGCCAACTATGCGTTGAAGAATGAAATTTTACGTTCGCAAACTTAACAAAATAAATTGTATTGAGGTATTTTTTTAATAAAATCCAACATTTTTGGACTGTACAAATGGTTAAGTTATGTCAGTATTGGTGTGCTTAGAATTGAGTTGCTAACTAATCTTGACACTACATGTATTATACGTATTACATTAGAATTTCATTTATATATTCCGCATATGTCATCACTTACTCCATTAACATGTTCCTTGCATATTGTTTCTGGTCAGATTATTATATATAATTAAGTAGAATTCTTTTGCAAATAAAGTTATATAATATGCCCACATGTAGCTCACATCACACACATAGTATTGTTGTATATTTGTATATAAGGACAAATTTCTCTTGTTTTTTTTTTCTTTTTTTTCTTCTTGTTAGGTAATATTAAAATATGTATGCTAGTGATCTAGACACTTCGTTAAGTTGATTACATTTTCCTTGAATATGTGATTGAAATTTACAAATTTACTCATAATATTATATTGTAGACTGTTGGGAGATTATCTATAGATATATGCATGGCAAAAGTTTGCTACCTAATCAGATCAGTTCACACCAATTAAGGAATTTCAATCTGATCCAATCTTACCGTGTAGGTCTAGTAATGCTTCATTAGGAGTCTTGCACAAATATTTGACACGTTTTCTTTTGTTTGGAAAAGTTGGACCAAATTTGTTTCCAATTGCACCAACTATTGAGCTATACCATCCTCATCACCATTCTAGAAATTAAGTTTTAACTTGACTTGCGTGGGAAAACTTGTTAAAACATAACATCAATATTCGGGAAATGCTAAGGGTCATTAAATGGTCATTTTATTTTTGTGTTGTATCCTTCTGATTCAAGTTGTACATGAGTTGAGTTTAGAACATCATGAGATAGTTACGTTCTTCTATTTACTCTTATTAAAGGTAGAACTGAGAGGAGGCAATCCTATTACGAGAGGACTAAGTTGGGCCAACCTATAGTGTAAATATAAGAGAATTACATAAGAGAAATGAGGGATATAGAAGAGTGGAGGAAAGATGGTAGCAAATGTAAAAGAAATGTATCGGGAAAGGCATTCAAAATGTAAACTAAAAACCAAAATTTATCAGTCACTTTCAAAATTTTGTTTCTATCATTCCCATTATTTTTTAGTTCTTCCTATCACCCTTTTCATCCCTTCACGCATGTACTTTTTCATATTTTAAACACAAAAAAGTAAACTAAAACTAAAAACAAAATGATTATCAAATAAGCCTTAAGATTAACTCGTCACATGTTTGATTTCTGAGTATTCATGCTTATAAGACCCAAGAACGGCCATAATCAACCTCCACCTACGCCGGTGATCCTAGCCCTTCTCTTAATACTAATAGATCATGGGCTTAGAACAAAGTAACTTGTTCTCCTTGGAGTTTATACTTTACGTGACCAGATTTTGGGGTCTATTTAATAAAGAAAGATGATAGCGATGGGAGATGGAAAGTGAGGTTAGTGATGATGGATGACACAATTTAGTTTTTTGGCAAAGTCGTCAAAGGCAATTAAGTATCGTTCATACTGTCTTATTAGCAAGTAAGCTCAGCTTATCAAAGAACCTTTAGACTATTTTGCCCATGTTATTATGTACAAAGGAAAGGGGAGTCATCAAACATTAATAAGTGCTACAAGTAATGCTACTCTTATCATATTTTTCACACTATATTTTTCTCACCTCTATAATAGAGGTAGCATTCGCCAACACATATGAGTCTCATATATATTAGAAATGTGGTATAAAAAATATGATATGAGTAACATTTTTGAAGTGCTGCTCTTTTTTCTTATTTTCTTTTTGATGGGGTGGGGGGGTTGGGGGGATTCATCAACAGCTCGTTTTCCAATTCTTGGTAAGCTTGACTCTGGTACTGCTTTATTTGCGAAACTTCCACGCATCCATGCATTTAGTAGATGTAGTCAATTAATTAATATGATACATTTTCTTGTGGAACAACTGTATATTGGAATAGTATTATTTTAGAAAACAAATTCATGTGGATGCACTAAATTACTATTCAAGTAGAATATGCAACTCAAATAATTAAGAACAATACCCATAGGGCCGGCCCTGAGTGTAGCTCAAGTAGGCGTCCGCCTAGGGCCCCTACTTCAGAGGGGCCCCCAATTTTTTTTATATTCTACAATTAACATATAAATATAGAAAAAGTAAAAAATATCATAATTTATTTGTTGGTGTAGTGCAAATGTTCGGCTTCCTCTTTTTTTTTAATAGGAAAACTAATGAAAATGGCTTGAAAACTTTGAGTTATAACGATAAGGACAAAATAAAAGGTAAAGTGAATAGTATCAGGATTGACTTTTTAGTGTAAAAATGTGATTTTTCGTTAAAGTGAACAGTACCGGGAGCTTTTCGTTAAAGTTCCTTTTTTTTTTGGGTGTTGAGTTCAAAACATAGAGCTGCCTTTTTAGTCACTAGTTTTTTCTTGTTTTTCAAATTTACTCTCAATCCATCTGTCCAACTCCCAATTTACTCAAGTCCCCTTGCAATCTTTTTTTCTTTCAACTTTCCATATTCTCAATTTCTATCGACTGTTTAAATTAACTATCACATGGTCTTGAAGATTGTACTTTAAGGTAATCAAAATTATGAATTTATATATTGCTTTTCAATAATTTTTTATTCAACGGATTATTTTAATATTCGATTCGTTAGTGTGATGTTGATTTTAGAAAAAAACAAAGAGAAACAATTGGCGTTGTTGAAGTTATTATACTCGTCAATCAAGTTTTTTTGTTCTTTACTCTCTTGATCATCAAGTTTTATTGTTCTTCACTCTCAATCTTAGACTCTTGACTATAAACATTTATTATATTTGCGTCTAAAAACATGAGACGTGTAATATTTGTATATTTATGTTCTTTTGATATTAATTTTAATGATATTTGATGTGGAAATAGAATTTTTTATGTATTTAGTGAATACCTTTTATATATATCAATGTATAAAAAACCGGGGATCATAGAACATTAAAGCCTCAATTCGAAGGTTCGCCTAGGACCCCCAAATTCTCAGTGCCGGCCCAGAAATCTTATACATATTCAACAAAAGGCACCCGGTAGAATTTCCAAATTCTAGAAGCTCTTTGGGAATCCATATTAATTATACGAGACAAAATTTCTTCCTTGTCTTCTTAAAACGTTAAGCAAATCATTAATGTTGAAATAACGTGTGTCGACAATTGGAAGCGATCCTAAAAAAGACTTGAACGAAAGGAACCCTAAGATAAGAATATTTCCTTTATATATGTCTTGAAACGGCATCATGGTTTGACTTTTTGAAACTTAATCCTCCCACTTAACTTCTAGAGAAGCGACATGGGTTCAGAATTTCTTGCTTCGTACTACTAGTTGAGGTTTTACCGTAAAATTAATTGGTAGGGGAGTAGTCCAACCTCTTGTAAGCCATTACAAAGTTTTTCCTTTTACCATTGTGAAACTCTTTTAGTAGTCCAACTTCTTATAAACCCTTATAAGGTTTTTCCTTTTACCAATGTGAGACTCTTTTACCTTCACATCCTCACACACCCTCTCACTTGTGGTGAATTACCAATGTGGAACTTTTTTACCTTCACATCTTCACACGTCCCCTCATGTGTGGTGAATTTTCAAGTCAAACACGTGGACAACACTGTTTTTTCCTTCAACATGGTTTTTCCTTTTACCTTCACATCCTCACGCACCCCCTCACGTGTAAGGAATTTTCAAGCCAAACATGGACAACACAAATTGGGTGATGTGAAGCTCCTTCACGTGTGAGGAATTTTCAAGCCAAACATGTGGACAACATGAATTGGGTGATGTGAAGCATGTGAACTACCATGAAGAAAGTTGAGGTTCCACCATAAAACTAATTAGTAATATGAGGAGTAGCCCAACCTCTTGTAAGCCCTTACAAAGTTTTTCCTCTTATCAATATGGGACTCTTTTACTTTCATATCCTCACAATTTGAGACTTATGACATAAAAAATGGCTGCTGCTTTAGACACGAATAAGTGATTATTTGAAGAAAGAATCTCAACCAATAAATACGAGATGTAGTGCATCAGCAGATTTTTTGAATCATATACATGTGTATGTACTATAGGTATGCCTTAAACGATATTGAACTAATTAACAAAATTTTATTTATTACTCTGATTGTTTTCATTGCCATCAGAAATTACACATTGATCTGATCAATATGTTCAAGAGATCAGGCCAAGTAATTCTGGTAATCGATCAAATTATGTGAGGAAATTAACATGCTTTGATCAACTGACAATGATCGTCCTACTCAATACCTTTTTTCTTTTGTCTTGTTTATCCATAAACTCATAAATTTCATAAATAATAGGGAAATGATCCTATGCATACTCCTGTCCATTTTGATCTTTTGTTTCTCCCCTGCTTTGTTCGATCAAAAGTAAAAAATAAACAGTGGTGTGCATGGGGAGAAACAAAGTGTTTGGAGATCATTTCCCAAATAAATACAAAACCAATGACAAAACAAAGGGATATATCTTATAGAAATATAAATTCTACAATGAACAAATACTGATGGATCGACCTATCGGTGTAACCAAAAAGAGAAGAGTCGTGGTAAAACCTCATCAGCGAACCCTACGTGATTAATTACAATCATGCCGATGAATTAACGCACTGATCATCTCTGTATATATAATTACAAAAACCCAACAAGTGGAGCTGCTTTCCCTAGCTGAAGAGTCTTCAAGTCATTCTCTAATGGCGTTAAGTTCAGATCCAAACACATAGCTCTCCTACCGCTATTTGTCTTCTTCAAAACTTGAAATACTTGCGCAGGCTGAGGATTCAGACTATTCGAACTTGAATATCGCTCATGAACATTGCTAGTAGTATTACTACCTCCCAAGGCTGCCCTGTGCCTCCTCATGTGACCCCCCAAGGCCTGCCCTATAGGAAACTCCAGGCCACATATATTGCACTCATGCGTCTTAGGTTTTGGTGGTGAACCTTGTGACAGACTCTGATCAGAACTATTGCTCTTTCCTTCTCCTGATGATCCGGTTAACCTGGGCTTCTTGTGACTGGCACGGTGACCTCCAAGCGCTTGGAACGAAGAGAACTGGCGATTGCAGGTCTTGCACTCGAAAACCCGGTTAGGGGAGACAGAGAAGGAGTCGTATTGATTAGCGTTGTTGTTGATGCCACAGGAAAGTAGCATCAAACAGTTGGCCATGGTTAGGCTGTGATCAAGCTCTCTCATATCTGAGATGCTTCTCTTCATGTTCATGCACAAGAGATTGTGTAAAACGAGATGATTGAACAAAAGGGTATGAACTTTTTGGAATGTTGGTGATGATTGGATGGTCAAAAATGAAATTAAAGGAATGGAACATTTTGGGTTTAGGGGGTTTGGTATTTATAATATTGTTAGGTATGCTAGTTGGTATGTAAGTTGATCAGTGAGATGAATTTTTGACTTTGATATATGTGGTTGACAATTCAGAATAGTGAAAATAAAGTCGTTGTTCCTTGTTGGATAAGAAATCTTCTAAAAACAAAGAGGAGAGTAGAGTAATGGGTTATTGAGGAAATAAAAATATTGGGTTTTAAAGTTTCGTGATTGGTTAATTAGTGGTTTGGTGTGAAAAGGAGATAGCTAGCAGGCAGCAGGACATGGATTATATATAGAACGACGTAACTGACCATGTAAGCATGACTACATATAGCAAGAATTACCGCAGAGAACTAGTCTGCAGTGACGACCATACGTACGTGTCTTTCCTAGGACCTTCAACTTCTAGAAGATTCTAGCAAATTTCTTGCTTTCTCTGTATTTTTGGTTATATAGTTAGAAAGATGAAGCATCCACGACGAGCCTGAGTCAGCAGAGAAAATCCAGAACAATGAAAAAGAGTCTGAGAAATTAATTAATGCCAATTATAAATTTAAAAAAGGACTAAAATTTATACGATAATTATAACTAGTATCTGGGCTTGGTAATTAATTGGTAACTTTGCATTTTGATACATCTTTAGTAGTAAAAATGTTTCATAAATAGATGCATGTTCATGTTTGGATGAATAAACCGAATAAATAATTGTCGATGTGTGAATCAATATATGATGCCCTAAATCGCAAGTGCCTTTCATACTCCACATGTATCTTGCTTATACTTTTTTTAGAGTTTTGCACACTAAAATCTATACTAAAACCTATTCACATATATAAGGAGATGTATGATTAGATTTTCGTAATATCTTAAAATTTAAGGGGCAAAATTCAATTGGTTAAGAAGATTATTGCATTCAAGGTGTTGAGTTCAATTTCATCCTCCCGGACTATTGCCTAATATAAAAATAATAAATAAATAAAGACACTTAAAATGCGTCTGATTAATTAAAATGTCAAGAGTAAACCATTTATATAAGAAGGTAAAACCAATAAAATTAAAACAATTAAGGAATTTTGTAAGGAATAAAAAGACATATATTCACCCACCGCGACTAATATATTCACGTATGTCATGTTCTACGTTGCCACACCAATTAAAACATATTAATTTTGTTCATTAATCAAGATATGTGTGGTAAGAAAGTTACTTCACACGTGGCTAGTATCTAATTAATGTGCATAGTGTGCGTCACCAACTATTTACTTATTTCACTATTCAATATATTCATATAACTACTCTAAATACAATTATTGTTATTTAGTATGGTTAAAATATGCGTGATAAAAAGTCGTTTCACACGAGGGTAGTATCTAATTAATATGAGTAATCTGCAAGCGATTCTCTGTAATTGGGCTTATCTCAAGACTCTATGTCAAGGTTGAGGTGATTTATATGAAATTCTTTAGCTTTAGCTTAATTAGGTTGTTAATTAGTCATCATCCCTAACTTAGTGTTGAGGTTGGCGTATCGTGTAAAGAGTGTTCTCTTCTCTTTTTACATACGTGTCCCGCAATTAGGGGAAAATATATGCCAAACCGCCAATGTCATCTGCTTACGTGGCTGCAGATATACACACAAATGGATATATCAGCTATAACATCGCTTTAAATATACTCAATTACTGGGAAATTGTGTGAACTGAAATTCAAATCCCATGAGTCTGACTGACTGACTATATGCATGCAGAGGTGTCAAAGTTGATCAACTTGTAGAAACTTTATCTCTTCATAATATGAGAATATAAACAGTCTTCTCTGATGACCAAAACGTCCCTAGCCACAATGAAGTAGTTGTGGGGGGATTGTTAGATTGTTTCTGTGAAACTTAAGAAAGATGACCGCTGCTTTCAGCTAAATAAAGTCCAATTAATGATGCTTAATTTGCAAATAATTTTCCTGTTATGAAAATCTCGTACCCGCATGGCATATAGTCTGTGACTGTGTAAAAAGGTGTTTTTCAAATTTCAACTAGACTTTTTTTTAGTGCTGTATTAATTTTCAAAGACCATGCCAATAAACAGAAAATAAACCGCCGGCGGCCAGTCAACTACGAAATATATTTTTTTACTATCTCAGACTTCCAGTATATATATTACACTAGCCCTTTTTTTTCATTTTTTTCTTTTATTTTTTTAGATTAACGCTTTTTCGAAGTCTATCCCAATCTGATAGTCAATTGGACACACAATGATTTAAATACTCTGGCAATAATCGATTTGGAGTCTTTATATAATATCTCCATATATATTAAGGTTTTTTTCAGTGACTGTGCATATATATATATATATATGTATATATATATATATATGGTTGATGATCCGTACACTCTTTTATGTTGGCGCATATGCCTCGGTTATTACTATATTCATTAGAGCAATTTCTTAACATATCTAGTAGCCAAAGAAACATATATATTATATCGACGGGAGAGAGGGTACCTAAACCCTTTGGAGGTTAGTGCAAGTGGTGAGACCGTGAAAGAGGGTGGGGTGATGAACTAGGATGAGGACAGGTTCAATGTTCAAAGCCCTTTAGTATAATTAAAAACATTAAGGCAATCACATTATCCCCCTCCTTTTCAAAATCAAATCTAAGATCACAACTTTTCTGGATTTTACTGGGATAAACTCAGATAAATTGATGTGGGTTTAGTCAAACAAATCTAACATCTTCTACAAGTTAGTAACCAGAAATGAATAAGTGTGAGCAGATAAATGCATTACAGTTCCATATGGAAGGAACAGAAAATCCCTTCCCGTTATATATTTTGCAGCGAACACTCCTTGTCACTCTTCTTTTCTGGCATTGATGGCACATCAAGGACAGCTCCTCAACAAACTGTTAAAGACTACAGTCAGCAAGTACATAAGTCACATAAACAGTGATAACAAAGTGTATAAACAGAGTAACAAACTTCTTATCTTTTGGATTGCTAGTTTACTTTGGCTCTTCCTGCTTTTGAAGAACTTTATACTTGAACAATGGCGTATGGCTACAATATGAACAAACTATGGCTATAGCACTAATGACCACTGTTTACTTCTTCCCAAAACTTTCTTTCTCCTAATTACCAGTGTCATCAGAATTAATTACTACTTGTTCATCTCCTGCCTGTACCCTAGTTCCCATCCTCACATGCAGTTGCTTTACATCCCTTTAGACACCATTGTTTCATTTCCTCCTCGACTTTTCCTCCATCTCACCAACCCCATTAGTCTCTCAGTTCCCCTACACTTTCGACGTACCATCAAACCCACCAATATCTTCAATCTTTCCCTACGTGCTAAGTTCCACTTCACCCTTCCCTTCATAAACACCATTCTTCCCATTTCCTCAAAATTATCATTATTCCCCCAACCTTTCTAGTCAACCTATTCTTTTCTGTCTAATTCGCAAGAATAAAAAAGAAACTTACAAAGTATTGTGTTCATTTTAGTTTTTGAAATTAAACAAATAATTATAAACAAAAATAAAAAGAATTGATAAATAGTAAATACTGGTAGTTTCATTATCGAAATCACTGATGATATATTTCATGAAGGAAATTAATAAAAGGAAGGAAACTGAGCAAAGCCAGGCCATAATGGAGCAACATGTGCTAGATAATTGTTGAAAATAAAACAAGTGAAACAATATAAGCCATTGGTAAATAAATTAATCTTTTGTAGCATAACCTGGATTGTGAAAAAAGAGAAGCCAGTTAAAGAATTAGTTTTACCATTTTTTGCTGCACTCTATTGATATCCTTGTCTAGAGAAACCACCAGTTTCTTCAAGAGAGCTTCAGTCGGTTGGTGAGAGTTTTCCACAGCTTTCAAAACAGGTTGCCATTTCTCATCATGCTTTGGATTCGCGGCAACACATCTTTTAACCACATCCTTGTGGTTCTCCTCTGCTACAGTTCAAACTAGTATAAATCCCTAGCTTTGTCCACTAACCACAGCAGAAACAACAAACCGTATCACGATCAGATCTCATGAGAGCATCCATACTCTTGGTTTTTCGTTGGGTACGCAGTACCATCTCAATAGCCACAAGGTACCACTATTGGGGCATGCCTGCAAATTAAGCCTTTGCCATCAAAACAATAGCTTCCTTGTGATTGCCATGCCTCAATTCCGTGCGAATGGCAACAAGACGCAGTTGAGGAGTCTAGGGATCTTCTTCCGGGACATGGTAAGAACTGCATGCACTTGCCTTACTCAGCCCGTTCGTCCTCTCTTCAAGACTAGCAAGAGAAAGCTAAAGCGGTATAGACTTGGGGCATTGTTTGAGACGCAAGTTACAAGCCTCCTTGGCGTTTTCCAAATTATCAAGTCGTTCCTCTAGCTATCCATGCATGAACCACAACTTGAAGAACGAAGAGCTCCAACCCTTTTGTCCACAAACTTCCTTTCCTCATCAAAGTTTCCTAATCCTCTCCCTCTTGTCGCGCCTTGACAAGAAGCATTCGAACCCTCTCAGGTTTTTTATTCTCAAATTCAAGCTTCGAAGCAGCAAGCAAAATTTCTTTAGAATTGGGAATGGCGGCATAAGCTTCTTGGAGGGTTTCGCGGGCAGCAGTCACGTCCGCAGCAAGCCACTTCTCCTCGCAGCTCGTCGCAAACCTACACGCCTCCAACCACACATCCTCGCTATTGGGGCACTGCTCGACCCCTTCTTGAATCAATCGTCTCGCTTCTCTAATCTTCCCATCACTTTCGTCAAACCTTGCAGCCGCAATCCAACCAGCTAGCGAAGTGGCTTTGTGTCAATAGATGGAGGCTTTGGGATATAATTATGCGTTGGTGAAAGATGGGTATTTAGAAATATTTTTCGATGTGCAGCTTTAGGGTTTCAATTGTGGAGTTCTTGGGCGTTTAATTAGGGTTAGGGTTTTGGTCAATTACAAGTAAATAAATTTGAAAAATCAAGAAAACAAGTAACTTCCTGATTCATGTCATAAAATAACCTTTCACGAAATCCTTGCGAAGAACATAGGTTTTGAGTGAGTTACACTAATTAATTCCCTTACCCGTGCAATTTTTTTTTATTTTTTTTCTGAGAGAACTCCTGCACAGATTTCATTGGGAGAGAGGAAGCAGTTTCCTGTTTGTAGAATTAGGTCAGTAGAATTACACTGTTGGCCCGTTCCTGTCGATTGAGCTGCTATATGTTTCTCTCTTTAAGCATCTATCTGTGTCGTGTTTGAGTTAGCACTTTGTTTTCCCTTCAGCATGGAACACCCTCTAGCCGCAAGAAAGGAAACGCCAAAGAGCATGCATTCTTTCTTCTCGGACTAGCCCTTATTCTGTAACTGGATATCGAGGGCATTAGGACATTTTTTCATACTTTCTTCCGCTTAATTACCCACCAGGAACGATCAATTTTCCATATCTTATGAATAGCTTTCTAGCTAGAAAATTTTGCTTTGGCATCCTATAACGATGGATATGCCTTGTGATGGTTGTGTTTCTTTTGTAGGATGTGTCAGGGTTTCCTTTGGCACTTGGCCCTCAGCTGTTCTCATTCTTTCTGTCTTGCATATCAGTATATGTTTGTTTTAGCACCAAATATGACATCTACTTTCTGATCCTTTTGGAGCCTCTGTGATAAAGAATGAGATGAGCTGTGTATCTGACTTCACTCTAATTAGCAATTTTTCTGTTGATTGTTTGGCAAGCCAAAACCCTAGGATTTTAATATATAACTTGGTAATTAATACTATCAGCACCTGGAATTAAGTTGCAATGGAGTACGTGTTCGCATATTAGAGGCTTGGAAATGAGTATGAAACTCTGTTCCCTTGAATCCCCGGCCTTGGGGGTTCGCTTGTCCCTTATGAGAGATATTTTAGTGTGCTACGAATACGGCCTGGTACACCTAATCGTATAATATAATTGATTGGAAACTTATAAAAAAAAAGAAAAAAAAAACTCTCATACTAATTGTATTATGATACACTTGATACCGGACGATGTTCCTGACATATTCAAAAATTCCTCGTTCCTTACCTTTAAAACCATTTATTGATTTATCTCATGAATAATATTTGGCTACTCAAAGAATGAGTAGGAGTTCCTACTCAATATTGTTCGTTGTCGATTCATAGAACTTTGTATTTATGATAATTAACCGTTTATATTATAAATTACTCTATAAAGATCGTTTCTACAAAAAATCAATTAAAACTAAGGTCATTTAGACATCAAACTGTACAAAAATAGATGAATGGAATTGGTAAAAGCATAATGAGTGGTCTATGTATTTGCTATAATAGATTGACTAAACGATGTTAATTTTAATTCATTTTTTGCAGAGATGATCTTTACAGTATAATTCATAATATGAACCGTTCTGATCATAAGCACAAAGCTCTACGATTTAGACATGAAGAATTTTGAGTAGAAGTTCCTACTCATCCTTGAGTAGCTAACCTTTCTTCTTATCTCATCATTAATTGTCCTGATTAAGTACTAAAACTACAACTTTGTCCTTAAATATTCTGGGTGTTTCCTTTTCTTAAGGAAAATATTAGAAAGTCGAACAGACTTTCATTCTTCTTTACTACAGAAACAAATATGGGATGGAAATAAACGACTGTTCATTAGAGAAATGCTATTGACCTTCACAGCATTTCCAAACAAGGAAATATATATATATATATATATATATATATATATATATATATATATATTTATTTGTTTTGGAAAACCAAATTTGCTATCAGTAACATCCGACTCAAAGTGGAAGTCTGACTTCACAAGGTAAATATATTTTTTTAAATACTAATTGTTTTCCCTAATCGTATCTTTATTCTTAGACGTGGATTTCTTGATATTTTAATAAACGATATATATTTTTTAATCATAGTCTCCCGTTAATCGATGGGAAATATGGTTTTCGACTAGCATGGCTATCAAGAATACCCGATGAATATGTGTGAGAAGAAAAATAATAAACAAGCTCTATATTTTTTTCTTACATTCATATTTAATTAAGTAATATTACACTTATTACATTTTTATACCACATTTTTAATAAAATAGGGCCCACTAACACAAATGTGAGTCCTATTTTTATTAGAAATAAGGTAAACTGCTGATTTCCCCCTACTGTTTGTTTCACATATATTTCATTCAAATTATCATTAACTCTTATCATGTGCACACCACGTGACTCTCATTTGAAGACAAAAACGTCACTTCGCTAGACCTTTAGATACAAAAGTTATAGAATTACACAGATTTGCACATGTTAACATTTTAGAAATCTAAGGTTTTCAATTATTTAAAAGAACAAAGCGACCAAACTACTCTCACATGTTGTGCATATACTTCTATTTAACATAAATTTGAATGAAATGAATGAAAAGTTAACAGCATGGGGGAAATTGGCCAAAAAACTAGTTTGAGTCCTTAATTTTCCAATTTAAAAGTTTAGGAGGAAATCGAAAGCTGAGTGAAAGTTCATCAAGAAAATCAGCAGTTTACTCTTAGAATATAATACAAATGGGATAAGAATAATAATTTTGTATTATTTATATGGGTAATGCTAGGTAGACTAAATTTGTAGACAAAGTTTTGGAAAATAAAAATATGGAAGTTGATGATTGGTTTATTACTTAAACGTTGATAAACATGCTTATATATATTGGTGACATATCTGCAAATTTAGTTTTCAAATTTAGTCATATCATTATCCTATTTATATTGTATGACAAATCCGGCAACTATGTGTACGATATTCATCCGCATCGTTGACATCCCTATATCCAACGTCCCCTAATAACAGAGAGCTAACGGAGAAAGCCCATCAAGAGCCAAACTGGCCACGTGTACGGTGACGATAACAGGGTCATAAACATAACGGTAGAGAGCTCCGTAGTAGACAGTGCCACAGTTAAAACCCAAGCTCACCAATATATGTCTCCTACCCCAGTCCTTCACTATCTTATTTCTCAGAAAAAAAAAAGTAAAAGAAAAGGAATTTCTGTGTTCCGGCGCGGGAAAATCACACCGGCGAAGGTACTCTTTCCTCTCATTCTTTTCAATTTCTAGGTTTTGGCCCCCATTTTTCTGTGTATCGTGCTTGTATACATATAATTTGCGTATGTATAGGTTATTGAAAATTCAGTTTGATCGCTTCGAGCTCTGCGTATTTTTCTCAATCCGTGTCGTCACTGCGCGCTCTCTGTGATCGAAGATCAATTTTTTAGGGTTTTTGTTTTTGTAGTGTGCAGATTGGTCGAGCAGAGGCTCCTGAGCTTGGAGTTGCATGGATTGCTTTTTGTTTTAATCAGTGGCGTTTTACAGGCGAACAGGCGTCGTATAAGGTGGTTTGGGTTTGACAGAGAGTGGAGTGTGGGAAAAGATGAGGTGGACAGTGAGGGAGCGAGTTCATTGAGTTGTGCTGTGGTGACTCAGTGAGCCTTTTTCAAAAAATGGTAGACTCTGAACTCTGATTGAAGCTTTTTGATGCCAATGTCGTGTCGAAATTTTCGGTTTATCTTTTTTGGGGTTTTTGATACCATTGCACCTGAGGGGTATCGGGCTTTTGATAAATCATGGTGCTGCCTGTTTTGCAGCTTTTTTCTCTGTGTGGTTGTTACTTTTTTCGATCTATTTTCGGTCAATGATCTTGTTTGTGTTTGTAAAATGGGTGTTTTCGTGTGCGTTGGTTCTTTGAGAATTAAATAATCGTATCTTTGTGTTGTTGATATTTTCAATCTGATATGGGAACCCAATCTTGTTTTGATTGAAAATGTGAAATTTTTAATGAAAAATGACGATGGGCTTATATGCCAAATGGAAAGCCATGTGCTTTTTCTACAGAGTTATGGTATTTGATCTCTACACGCTTGACTTCTAGTGATCAGACTGAAAATGATCTGTAATTTCCTTTCTATATTATTTACTAATTTACATTCATAGAATTCAATTTAAAGGATGGATTCTTTTGCATTCTTTTGCAACGGTAAGGTGGGTATGTGAGTAGCTATATCCAGTGATTCTGGACCTCAACGTTCGCATTTGGGCGAGCAAAAAGAACTAGATATGCATTATCCATGAGCATCTGTTTTCTTACTAGAATACATTATTGGTTATTACTGAACTGTTAATTGCATAATGCTTCTTAGTAATTTGCTACAATGTCAAACTTATTGAAAAACATTATTGGGAGAAATTTTCATTTATAAGTAAAAAAAAGAACTTAGTTAGCAGCTTTCAAGAGTGTTTTTTGAAGAAGAAAGCAGCTTTCAAGAGTTTAAGTTTGATACCAGTTATGTTGAGTAATGGTAAGATCAGAATACTTGAATAAATTTGCAGTGACCAGTTAAGCATCCTTGCAACTTTGGATTATAGAATAACTTCTTTAACTTAGACGGCTAAGTGTGTGGGATCAACATCAAGCGCTGAAAGATTTACCTCTTCTATTGTAAAAATTTGTAAAAACAATTAAAAAAAAAGTGAGCTAACATTGGATTAGTAGAAGTATATTAGATCAATTCCTATCAAGATTCTTGTATCTTGTACTTATTAGCTAAAAGTATATGAGCTAACAGAGGATTTCTGCATTTATTGATATTTCATTTCATTACTTTTTGAAGGAATTTTCTTCTCATAGCTTGCTAAGTACAGCTAGTAAGAAATATAATTTACTTAAGAAGCGCATATTTATGCTTTGATGGTTATGTTTTTTTCTTAACAAATTATTTTGCTTAGCATATTGGTGAAGAAATCTAATCATGGTTAGATGTATATCATACTAGCTCAGGAAGCTTTATCTAATGGGGACTGACGTGATACAAAGCTTTATCAAATAAATGCCTAATAATTTCCTTAGAAGAGTTTCCACGATTAACAGCAACTTGCTGTTCTTTTTGCCAAATCCAGCCTCTATTGTTGTTATTAATACCAAGTACGTTGGTTCTTATTGTTATTTTAAAATGATTTTTGTAACAATTAGTTTTGGAAACCTTGCATATTAGGAAGTTGTTCTTTGACGCTTTGAATTGCCTACAGCTCCGTAAGGCAAAATTTTCTTTCTCTTCCATCATAAAATGATTTCTCTCCAAGTCATTTTGCATTATGTAGGAAAAGATTTAATGCTTCAGAGCATAACTGATTTGGACAGACATAAGAAATTATTAATAATTTCATTGTTACAGCCAGGACCTGGTTTGTTAGCACCACTGTCCATATTCTTCTGAACGGGATTAATTTTATGGTAGTCCATTTTGTGAAATCCACTTATATGTGAAATGATAAAATGCATTTGGTTGTCTAGGAAAGCATCTCTGGTGGCAGTTCAAAAATCTATAAAAATAAGCTGTTAGTGAATCTTGTGTGTATCTTCTTGGAAGATATGAATCACGTGTAATTTCTTTTGATCGCTCTTAAAATGCAACTTTAAGTGGTGCTGTAGAACGATCTGTTTATCCTTCTGTCTTCATATACATGTCTCCTCTGTTTTCAGATGCTATTATTTTAATGAATATGCTTGTGTTTAGAAGGCTACTGTTCTTATTTTAACATTTTGTCATTCAATCTAAACAGTAATTTTCTTTGGCAGTCTTTCCAACCCAAAAGTTTGTGGACTCCGAGAGATTCTAGCTGTCTAACTGAAGGAGAGATGGGTTATGACAATTCTTCCAGATTAGATTCAAAGCGTGGTCACCAGTGGTTTATGGATTCCAATGGGCCGGAGCTCTTCAACAACAAGAAGCAAACAATGGAGGCTGTTAATGGCAGGCCAGTTTCAGAGATGGGTATTGACAATCCTTCCAGATTAGATTCAAAGCAAGGTCACCCGTGGTTTGTGGATTCCAATGGGGTGGAGCTCTTCAACAACAAGAAGCACGCAATGGAGGCTGCTAATGGCAGGCCAGTTTCAGGAGTTCCACATTTGGCTATTTCGCCGTGGGAAAATACTTCAGGGTTTCAGTCAGTTCCAGGGCAATTCTCTGATCGGCTTTTTGGATCTGAGCCAGTACGGACAATCAACCCAGGTGAGAGGAACATTCAATCTGTTGGAAATGGACATATGAATTTGGGAAGAAAGGGTTTTGAGAATCAATATCGAAATGATCCGTCAGTGGGTTTGTCAATGTCTAACTCTATCAAAGACCAATCATCAGGTCTCAGTTTTGGTGGACTCAGAAAAGTTAAGGTCAATGAAGTTAGGGACTCTGAGAATGTCATGTCTGTGTCAATGGGGCACTCCTACATTAGAGGAGACAACAATACAATTTCAGTGAGTACTGCATATAATAAGAGCAATGACAACACCATATCTTTGGGTCCGACTTATAATAATGGTGAAGAGAACGGAATCTCAATAGGGCCTGCCTTTAATAAAGCAGATGACAATTTCATTTCAATGGGTCACACCTACAGTAAGGGAAATGGTAATTTCATATCGATGGCTCAAAATTATAACAAGGGCAACAATGGTAACTTATCAATGGGTCCGCCCTTTGACAAGGAGGATGGAAGTTTTATATCAATAGGCCAGTCATGTGAAAAGGGAGATAGCAGTTTCATATCGTTAGGTAGCTCCTACAACAAAGGTGATGAGAATTTTATTTCTATGGGTGCAACATATGGTAAAGCAAACGAGAATTTCATCTCAATGGCTCCCACCTATGATAAGCAGACTGATAATATTACATCAATGGGTCCGGCCTATGACAAGGCTGATTCGAATGTTGTACCAATTGGTCCTCCCTATGATAAAGGAGCTACCAATTCTATGAGTCATAATTACAATAAGAATGACAGCACCACCATCTCTTTTGGAAGTTTCGATGATGAACCCGAGACAAATCCTTCTGGCGGGATCATCAACAGCTATGATTTGCTGATGAGTAGTCAGAACACGGCTCAGCAGTCAGAAGAACTTGGCCTGAAGGATCCAGTTCAGTCACATACAGATCCAAATGTAGGTGAAGCTTTGCAAGTTGATTCTAAAACTGATACGGTTCCAAAAATTAAAGAGCCAAGGACTGCTAGGAAAGCTCCTCCAAACAACTTCCCTTCAAATGTCAAAAGTTTGTTATCGACCGGTATGTTTGATGGCGTTCTGGTGAATTATGTTTCCTGGTCACGGGAGGTAAGCTGATAACTATTGATCGTTCTGATTCTTTTGACAGGTGATTAATTTTCTGTAATAATTCCTTGATTTGACTTGTATATGTTATCTGCAGAAAAACCTCAAAGCAACCATAAAAGGGGCTGGGTATCTATGTTCCTGCGATCAATGCAAGCACACAAAGGTAATGAACTCTTGTTAGATTCAACTGCTTTGAAGTAAGACAACGAATTTATCCTCATATACGAATTTATCCTCGTATCTTTCAAATTGTAACTTAGGGAAGTGCTTTATAAACATGTGTGGAAAAATTAAAAAGAAAATATTTCATTTAGCTGTATGTGGTGAGAGTCGCACGTATGGTAATGGGGTGGGGGGGAAGGGTTTGCGTCTATATGTGTAGTGTGGTGGTTGGGCCTCCCACCCTATTTGTTCCATGATCTATGGGTCTACTGGAGCTACCCACTTTGATCAATTAGCTTTCGATCTGTGATTTGTAACTTAGCTTGAACGTTTAATTATATCATGCAGTCTCTTAATGCTTATGAGTTTGAGCGTCATGCTGGTGCCAAGACCAAACATCCCAATAATCACATCTACTTTGAGAACGGAAAGACCATTTATGCAGTAGTCCAAGAGCTGAAGAACACTCCTCAGGACATGCTGTTTGAGGCCATTCAAACTGTGACAGGGTCTCCTATTAATCAGAAGAATTTCCGCATCTGGAAAGGTGATGAATAATTTTAGATGATTTTTTGGAGTGACCTGCTTAACACAATTTCTCTCTTACAATCTCTATTTTTGCCTTTTCAGCATCATATCAAGCCGCAACCCGAGAACTTCAGCGTATCTATGGAAAAGATGAAACCGCTGTACCTTCTTGACATCGGAATTTTCCTTATCAACTTGTTAGGGGGTTAAATTACGATGTGATCGTGCATAGCAGCAATGCAGCATACAGATTATAGTAAATTACTAAGTTATAGACACCTCAATTTGAATACTGCATTTGCTGGATGGTTTACGGGTATTTTCGCAGTTTGAAACGGTTCATATAAAAATAGAATTTTGGATTTTGGACAGTTTATTATCTATTACTTGATATTGTGTGAATGTTTGTTTTGGTCTCTGAAAATGTTTTGAAGTAACCATGCTGAGTTGGCCCCTTTCCAATTGAAGAAGCATTATCTTCAGGCTGATAGATGATGCAGCCTCTGTGTGGAGGCCAACTATTGTTTTGTTTGTGTTGGTTATCTTAGTCTTGCCATTAATTAAATAAATTTGAGGTTCATATTCACGTGTTATAACATGAGTGCGTTGGATATTTATTGACATCTTAAAGTATAAACTCGTTGTCCACTTATGTTTTAACCGTGAACTGATTATGCTAAGTGGTAAACTAGTTACTCGTGACTTTGGGTCTAGCAGACCATGGGCATGAAACTTTTACAATTACATATTTTTATGGCTTATTTTTACATACGTCCTATAACTCTATTTTGATCTTACTTTGCCCTTTGTGACTCTAAAGTCATCACTTTACTTCTTTAAACTCAAAATTCGATTCCACTTCTGCTCAACTAAAACAAGGGAACCCATAATTGCAGTAGTTACTGTGCCTAAGGGGTTAAAAGAAGAATAGTAAATAGGCCCCTTTTCTTTGTTTACCGCTCCCACGATATAATAATTAACCCCAGAGAGTATTGCCTGCGGCAAAACCAGTTCTGTGAATGTAAATTACAATTTATCGATTCAAGAATTAAAAAAAAAAAAAAAAAGTTGCATAAAAATTTCTTACCCCCTAAAAAGATGCTAAAGGTTTGATGTCAAATTGTATAGACCAGGTTGCATTAGGGTTTTCCCGTTCCAAGAAAAGGGCAAGTATTGGACCAGACCCCAAAAGCTTGTAAAGGCTGTGAGGGAGAGCTCACAAGGGTATGATCTTAGCATAAAAGCCTGCACTGATTATAATTCACCATCATATTTTACTTTTTACTTGGACAGTCGAGAAAAATATGGAGTTTTTTATATTGATACTTAAAAAAAAATCATCTTCGCACTTTCATTCATCTAAAAAAAATAAGAGAAGAATTTTGGAATATGCTAATAACAATTTCCAGAAAAGTATAAAAATGTGATCTATGGTGTAGATTTAAGAGCTCCTACTTGCAAAATGATGAAACAAAACCAGAAGAAACAAGATGCTGCAGTCAGGAGGGCACTTTTAATGAGGTCTTTAGGGTTTGAATCACTTCGCAATTGGTGATAAACTTAGTTTAGACGTTTGCCCTTTGTCTTTGTCCCTGGAAATTTAAGTTTCGGTCCTTTCACCAGAGTCAATATAATAGCTCCCCCAACTATGACTATAGTCCCCACTACCTTTGCTTGGCTATGAAGTTTCCTCATGTTCACTTTCTCAAGCCTGCAAAACCCTTATAAATTCAACCGCTTAAACTGTGCGTTTTGTCTGCGTGTGACAAATTCAACCGCTTCAAATGAGGTCGTTTAGAGTCGCTTAGCTAAACGTTAACATTACGCTTAACGGTTAAGAATCTTACTCGCGAGGTCATGTTCGGCCGCAATTTCTTGGTGCTTAATCTTGACAATTAGTAATATTTTCTAAACATGACTGCCTAACAATAGAAGATTGTTGTGAATGGATATCGAGAGAGCAAACAAACCTATCCAAAATAAGAGCAAAAGGAGAAATGAGAACAGTTGCAATAGCCATTCTATAGACTAAGAATACATAATGGCTCATTCCCTGGTTTAGAGCAAGACTAGCAATTACGTTCTGACCTGCATAGCCACACCGCAAGAGAATCACAGCTATGAGTGGCTTTGCCCGGCAGATTAGGTTAACCAAACACTCACTAAACATTGTCCTAATCTGGTTTTGTCTCTCTAATCAAACCATGAAACAAAGCTTATGAGCTATGTGAGGTGTAGAGGCCATAAACGATTGATTATATAGACTCCTAGCCTCAGACTTTTTTCAAATTCAAGTACTCAATCGATGCAGTGAATTCGAAAACGATTTCTTAAGAAAGATATAACTGCATTTTCTGCATAACATCGAAATCGGAAAATATGGTAGGGTTTTGGCACTTTGCCAAATTTTGATTGTCCAAAAACATTGTTAGTGGGGAAGAAAAGTTAACTGCACTGAGCAATTTATGGCAACCAAGTCAGAGATTTAGTTGGTTTTTATTCTTTCCAACGTATAATAATAATAGTAGACAAAAAAGTTGTACAAGCATTGTACTAGTGAGCAGTGGTGATCTACAAACATTTTACCTGATTAAAACTAAATTATTTCATGATTAGGCTAATAGCCGGTACCTGGAAAATGAGTCCTGTGAAAACGACCCTTTTGGCAACAACATCCCCCCCCCCCCCCCCCCCACCCAAAAAAAACAAATGGATTTCAACCCTTCAAATATGAAAATCCGGGAAATTAGAAGTAGAGGAAGTAGGAAATCGGATCAAATAAGCTCCTAGTTGATGTGATCCTTATTTTTTTTTATATTTGATTACTGATTACTAGGGAATCTCACACTTTATTTATTGTTTGTGTGTTAGTAAATGCATGGAAAGTAAAGAAGTGAAATGATCAATTTTCATACTCATATTTCCCTAAACGCATGGAACTTAAGAATCAAAATCATTTCAATTCCTATATTTTGTTCAAAAACATGCCCTAAGTTTCCTATACACCTGTTCCATAATCAATTAAACTACTTATTATCTACTATGATTCTGATCGTCTCACACCAGACTACTAGCTAGACTTTGATAAAGTTAACTTGTAAGTTGTAAATATGTGATGAGGATTAATTCTATCTACTTTTCGAGGCAATACTACGTAGAATCCGTCGAATCCCTAGGAGCTTGGATTGGAGTAACCCCTCACAATTTTGGCAATTAAAATAGGTCTTGTGCTTTGCTAGTTGAAGAGTGCAAGCAAACACCAATGCACTGGCTAGTCGTCTCAAATCAACTATCACCATTAGTATTAGTTAAGTCATTTAAAAAAGTTGTCATTTAACTTTTGAGGACATTTGCTGGAAGCATGTCTTTAAGGAAGCCAATTTTCTAGTGGATGCTACAACTAGTGTTGGTTATTCAGTTGTTGATTTTCATGTTTGGGATAGAACTCTTCCTTCGGCGGCCCATCACCTATTTAACTGTACTCAAACTGGTTGCCCTAGGGGCTTTTCTCTTTAATGAAGTTATTTTTTTTATCAAGAAAAAGTTAAGTCATTTAAACACTAACGTTTATTGTTGTACATTTTAGTGCATTTGCAGTGCCTATTTAAGGAGTTGAGACTAATCTATATCAGGAGCCCTTTGGTTCCAGCATTGCTAACTATTCACTTCAGCATGACTTGACCTACTCATTGAAAAAATCTATTAATTGTGTGTTTATCTCTTATCAAGTGAATTGATATTACTGATTCTTTAGTAATATCGGTATTAAATTGCCAGCTTTACATCAAATAACCATGGACTCAATCATGCATATATTGGGTTTGATACATATATAAAGGATGTAACATTATACTAAATTAACTTTTGGCTTAGCATGGACTTTGTTACAGATTGAAAATTCAAATTCCAAGTAGTTATTATAGAGTATTTTGCTCTTCCTCCTTAAGATAAATATATAAGCTTCTTATTAGTAACATCAATGACCACATATATATGAAGTCAGTGTCTTGTCCATGAATGTAGTATTTGTTAAATAGTCGTAGCCAATTCCATGTTATCATTTTTTTCTGACTCAGATGGAAGTTGATCCTTGCTTTTCCCCCATAGAACCATATAAAGGCCAATCACAATGACTATTGCTCCAATAACTCTGTAAAAATACAAATTTGCTTTGTTAACTCCACATTTTTTTCTTTAGGAAAATATGCACAACTAAACAAGTTATAAACTTTTAATCTTCGAATAAAGAAACACTTTTAATAGTTTAAAACCGCAGGGACAATAACCAGCAAAAAAGGAGCACTACATGCGATTTACATCCGACTTAATTATTGTATGTTTAGTGTCCCTTGATTCTATTGTTTGTTAGAAAGTTTGTAATAATGCAGTTCCATTTGTACATATTTCATTTTCCCATTTTATTCTCCTTTATTTTGTATTTTTGTTTTGAAAAAGCTAAATAAATGCAAGGTGCTCCTAGTAGAAAAGAGAGATTGATGCCAAATTACCTTCCCAGGTACATGATCTCAGCTAAAATGAAGGAGCTCATAACGGCTACAATAATCATGCTTAGGGGACTAAAAGCAGTCACAAAAACAGGTCCTCTTTCCTTCATTACTATTCCCTGAATGTAATAAGCGATCCCTGAACACATTATTCCCTGCATCAAAACATCTTCAGGCTGTAATATATAAACTACTAAAGTATATGTATGTATATATAGAAAGAGAGGAAGCCTTTAAAGGAACGGATCCCCAATTTTTTTTTTTTATAAAAATGGGGATTTGTTGTGTGGTCCAAACCACATTGAACTTTAACGATCCGGACCGTCTATTTTTTAAGTTGCACCTCATAGATCATTCTTGCAAAATATTAGCCAAATCAGAAATATTTAAAACATCTAATTGGGTTAAAAAAAATTAACGAATACTTTATTATAAGAAACAATGAAATTTTATCTTGATAATTAAATAGGCAAATGATTTGGATTGAATTGAATTTTTGCAACGATAATCTATGAATCGAAACTTACAAAATAGATCGTTCGGATTGTTAAAGTTCGATGTGGAGAGGGCCCACACCTATCCCGGATCCCTTTGCATATATATATATATATATATATATATATATGTATATGTATATGTGTGTTTGTGTGCGCGCACGCGTGTGTGTGCGAGTGTGTAGTCTGCAACAATATTTTTAATCAGAAAGCTTGGGGTTAAATTACGAAGTTCTTACACAATAAACAGCAGCTAACAACTTAGAATCGATGTGTATGGACCAAGCTGTAGGGTTATTCCATTCGAAAGCTAGGGCCACCGCAGAGCCTTGAACCGTGCCCGCCAAGCATATCCAAGCTGTTAGGGAGAGTTCAGCAGGGTATGACTTTAGTGTAATCGCCTACAAAAGCCGTGATTAGTATTGTTAAGCTAAGAAAGGAAGAACAGCAAAGAGTTTCAGAGAGAGAGAGAATGAAGAAGAACAATATTGACTCTTAGTGAATTGAAGTAATACATGAGGTTAGACTTATATAGTCTTCAACAATACAAGTACATCAACTAATTGATTCTCTAAAATTGTAACAAGTGTCTCAATCATAATAACTACACACATATACTCTAACAAGTATGACAATGAGAGTGATAATTATGTATTAGCATAGTTACTTGTGTCAATAGTTGTGGTTGTTACTTGCATGTTACTCCAAGTAAAGATACCAACTCTCAATCTACTTATACTTTTTTGTAATGTTGAAAGATATTTCACATTCGAATCCTGAGAATCTCAATTGATTAAAAAAAAGTTGCATTAAACTTTAGGGATTTACTAGGAGAATGATGAAACCAGCCCAGCAGAAACATCCAGCTGCAATCATGATACCTCCCTTTATAGGATCTTGATGAAATGTGGAAACTGTAGATTCGTGATGGGTATTTTTTCTTGTCCATGGAAGATTCAACATGGGTCCATTGATTAGAGTCATAAGCATGGCTCCTCCCACAGTCACTATGGTCCCCAATATTTTTGCCTGGCTATGCAGGCTTCTCAAATTAATCTTCTCAAGCCTAACATTAATACCAGACAAATTAAATCATTCCACATTTTCCTGATCCATGCAAACAAATCACGACAATATATACAGCAGGAATATATATATATATATATATATATATATATATATATATATATTAATATAATATAATATTATGGTGTGTTGTGTGTGTGTGTTAATTAAATATACCTGAAAACCCAAGCCATTACGAATGCAAAAGCAGGAAGAACATTGGACATAGCAGATGTGAAAGTTGCTGTTGTAAGCTTCATCCCGGTATAGGTCAAGTTCTGGTCCAGTACAGGCCTAATAATAATTAAGAGTGAGATCATCACTTGATTAGTTTGATTTTCCAATATGTTTAAAAAGAAAAACAGTACTATATAATTAAAACATTATTTTTTTCAAACTCAGAAATAAGCTGAAAAATATGTGACTTAGTGGTCACGGTACTTAACTCTAAGAGGCCAAGCAACACAATCATACAAAAAATAGATAAGGTCATCTTTGGCCTTACTTTCCTGCAATAGAATAACTTCAGTGGATTAGTTTTCTTCATCTCTCAACATGTCAAATGCAAAAAAGAATACGACATACAGAAAAGGAGGGTGACAGGGAGACGCACCTATCGAAGATAATGGCGAAA
Organism: Heteromeles arbutifolia; assembly: GCA_024362995.1. Taxonomy (NCBI): domain Eukaryota; kingdom Viridiplantae; phylum Streptophyta; class Magnoliopsida; order Rosales; family Rosaceae; genus Heteromeles; species Heteromeles arbutifolia. The sequence goes on from JANCRC010000018.1 coordinate 8,967,242, forward strand.
GGAGCTATAAAAACAGTGGCCACGGCGTGCCGATAGGCTACGAAGACATGCGGGCTCATCCCACGGTTTAGAGCAAACTTTGAAATTATGGACATACCTGCGAACCCAAATTGCAGGAAGGTGACAGCCATGAACGGCATCAGCCGAGTGAGCATCTGAGCCGTGGAGTACTTAGACATGTTGATCTTGTTCTAAAACTAGTTATAAGCGTCTGGTGTGAAACGTTAGCTAGTGACTAGTGAGTGATGATCAGGGATGAGAAAAAAATGGAGAAGAAGCTGCAGTTATTTATAGGCATAGTAAATTATGTGCATCTCAATCTTGGTATACTTAGGACTCCACGATAAGGTGTGCTGAAACAGTAACATTGTGTGAAGAGAACCCATATTTCACCAAATTAAGCATCAAAACCTGTAGTACCTCTTTTCGGCGCACATCGAATATTATCCTTCATTGTCATATTATATGATTCATATCTTACTAAGCAAGCAGTAATTAAATCATTGTTCCAAGTGATTAAGTCAAAATTTGGCTTAAACGTACGTGACTATCATATCACAGAAGTGTATTGAGAGTAAGAGGTGCTGAAAATGGAATTACCTTTAATTCCCAACTATGGTTAGGTCTTAGTGGTAGTTGTCTTCACTTGTTAGAGGATGTATATATCGTGTTCACTACACTTAGAGGACTTAATATATATTTAAGATGAGTTTGATACATAATCATTATAGGCTCCATCTCGGTAGAATAGCTTTGTTGTAGAGAAGCGTTTTTACATTGTCAAAGTGTCTTATGTCCCATTTTTTTTGTCAAAAACAAATTATATTCTTAATCTTTCTTCTTCTTTTTTCTATTAGCTTGATCTTTCTTGATTACTCCTTGCTGAAATGGCTTCAATGATGAGAGACCTTACCCATCTATGGGGTAAGATAAGAGATTCAAATTACAATTAGTTAGGTGAAAATGAATAAGATTACTTTATGACGTTTGCACACTACAATATGCATGCGTTAGCAAATTCTTACGTGGTTATTATTTTGCTCTTCGTAGTCCTTTAGATATATATTTCTTTGTGGATAGTACTTATTCGATCATGTTACTCTCCTTTTTCTCTCTCCATCTTTTGAGAGATCTCGTGGATGCATATGTAATTGGAGAATAATTTATTGTCCAAAATCGAGCACAATGTGTCAATCAAGCCAACATTTTCATTATTACTTTTGCTAGAGATGGAAAACAGGGATGAATCCCTTCACTGCCAGACTACCCGAATCAGATATCAGATTTGACAATTGCTCCCTTGTTTTGAAGTAGTGACTATGTATTCTGATTCTCCTCCATTATTCACGATTGAGCTTAGAACTCCATTTTTAATTATCATTGAAAAAAGATAAAAAGCTTTACTTAAAAAAAGCATTTGTTTTTCAACATATGTTATTTAATTAATTAACATATGCTTCTTTACTTAAAAAAATAGATAAAAAAAGCTTCTTAATTTCACTTTGGCCAAAATCCAATAGTGGAGCTTAGTATTAACTACATTGCAAAGATGAAGGATTGATACAGAGAAAGAGGAAGAAGATAGAGAGAAAACTAGAAAGATTGTATTGATTGAATGGAGAAAATGTATACAAATGAACTTAAAGAAATGATAGCTATACAATCCCTTATATAGCCATATATCCCAATTACAATGATACCCTTCTAACTATATTAACAAACTCAACCACTAGAATAATGCCATGTGGCATTTCTGTTATTACTAAACATTTCTGTTATTACTCCCCCTTCAAACTGAACTTGGTATAGCCAAGTGAAGTTTGAACTAGCTAGAGCTCTGAAACTGATCTAGAACTGCAAGACCAAGATGTCTGCAATGCTTCAAGAACACTGCAGAAAACCCCAAACAAATGAATACCACTGGGTGCCAATTACCGCCTTTCCCCTCGAAAATTGCCCCACAAGAAAGCTCTTCTTCTCTCCACACCCACCTTCTTCTTCTTTGTCGATCACTCCTGCAACTTCTCTTGTATAATGCAAGAAACTATACTTCGATCCACCGATCTTCAAAGTCGAGTGATATAACAGCTGTTGGGAATAACAATCTTATCATGGGATCTTGTCATATTGCCCACGATTGCAAGATCGGAAACAACATCATTTTTGTAAATAATACATTGTTGGCAGGCCATGTTGTGGTGGAAGATTATGCTCACACTGCAGGGGCTGTCGTCTTTCATCAATTCTGCCATGTTGCCTCTGTCTCATTTATTGGTGGCGGCTCTGTGATTGCACATGATGTTCCAAAGTACATGATGGTTGCGGGAGAAAAAGCTGTACTTCGTGGTCTTGGTCTGAACATACCTAACATGTTTTCGACTGTGAACTAAGAAGCCATAGTTGACACTGCCAAGAAACTAAGTCTACCAAGGAGAATGACACTCCAAGAAACTAAATCTACCAAGGAGAATGACACTCCAAGAAACCAAATCAACCAAGGAGAATGACACTCCAAAGCACAACACAAATCTCACACTTCTACTAAAGATACCAAATAAGGAGACTGACACTCCATGAACACAACTTTCTTCCAAGATTCATAGAAAAATACCCAAGGAGAATAAAACTCCAAATCATACTGCAACTTAGGAGAATGAAACTCCAAGATTCATAGAAAGAATGACACTTTCTTCTTTAAATCGACAAGCCCTAGAGAATGATACCCGCAGGAAAGAAACAGAAAAACTAATACTTGCAGAGATCAACACATCAAGATTCTACCAAAAAAGCTCCAAATCTTCACTTCAATTAAATCTCGAAAGTACATCAAAGGCCACAGCTTTAAGAAATAAGCAACAAACAAAACCAGTAAACGAATTCACCTGATTTACCAAAATCGCACCACCAAATCTCCAAACAACCACACATCGCCGTTTCAGATCACCAAACACCCAATCTTCAAGTAGAACCCAAACCCCCACACGTTGTTGATGCAGAAAGAATAACACTTTCTTGTACCCACACATTCTTGATGCAGAAAGAATGACACTTTCTGGAAAGATTGACACTTTCTTGACTACAAAACTTCGTATTTCAACACATCAACATATCCAATACAATATATGCAGATGAACACAAACACCTAAATCAACACATATATCCCAGATCAATAAGAAATATCCCACTTCAACATCTTGAGAATTTAGCAACCCAGAAATCAAAAATTGACTATAATCTTCGAATTAAAGGAATAACAACAACTGAAACAATCATGGAGACACTTAGCAACCCAGAAGAATCCAACACTCTGATTTTGCACCTCTGCAACAACCCTTGAAGATGATAACAGCGGAAGAATCAGGATTGAAAGACTCCGCTCAAATTCTCAAACTTTTATCAAATCCATGGCACCAGGAGGAACAAAGCTCGCCTGAGACGAAGTATTCGCAGGCGTCCCTCTAGTAAGTGGAGAAGGTGTTGGAATTTCTTGCTCAGGAGAGCGATTTCTTCAAGAAGGAGACGGCGGAGAGGGAGGTCGCATCGATCGTGCACGCCTTGAGGGAGAGGGAGAGGAAGAAGGAAGGAAGGATAGATCAACGGTCGACATCCGCCAGACCCACCACCATCCACGGCTTCGCTCAATCCGGCGACCTTCTTGGCTTCCAGAAGCTGCTTCGGGAAACCCCATCTCTTTTCAACAAAAATTTATGATCTCTGATCACAACCTAGAATGAAAATTTACCTAGAAAATACAGAACGAACTGAACGATTGTAGAAGCACCAAAGAAATTAACGAAATCTCTAACAGAGTAAAAATAGAAATAAACGAAACTAATGAGAAGTGGAACCACCAGAATCATGGCGTGAGCCTGGTGGCTCTGATACCATATTAACTACATTGCAAAGATGAAGGATTGATACAGAGAAAGAGGAAGAGGATAGAGAGAAAACTAGAAAGATTGTATTGATTGAATGGAGAAAATGTATACAAATGAACTTAAAGAAATGATAGCTATACAATCCCTTATATAGCCATATATCCCAATTACAATGATACCCTTCTAACCATATTAACAAACTCAACCACTAGAATAATGCCATGTGGCATTTCTGTTATTACTAAACATTTATGTTATTACTTAGGAGCTAAGTGCAAGAAATTAGTGGAAAATTTCTTGCACTAGATTAAAGTAGTAGCTGCTGGTGTAATAATATTTTACTTTAAGATTCATTAAATAGCTAAATACATATGCTGTCCCTCGCATAGTTCCACATTTGCATTTTCCGTGTGCAATTTGATGATTAAAAGTTTAAAACCCTAATTCTAAATTATTAGATCATTTGACAACCACCAGGTCCTTCATTATACATGTAACATAGCAGTATAGAACTTGAACCAAAATGTGTGCTAAGAATGTCCAAATTAAAATGGATAAAGATTCGTACGTATTAGAAAACGCTAAATTAAGCACTGCTTTTGGCATGTGCTTTCCTTTCTTCCTTATCGAATTGATACTAAAATAAAATGCTTTTGCCAACTCCACTAGTAGTTGCCTGCCGCTGCGCATGCATGCACACGTATACTACTACAAGTAAGAAATTTTGATCTTTCAGATTGACTTAGATTTTTGACAGAAAATACTCTACACATGAAACCTTTCATGATCTTTGGCTATGTCACTCTCTCTTTTGGTAGCCACATGATGAAAAAGATAAAGAGAAAAACTTTCACGTTATGATAAAAATGGAGAAATAAGAGATACGCAACGTGACAACTTATGATTTGTTTGATAACCATTTGTTTTTAGGCTATAGTTTTGATTTGTTATGTTAGAGATAAATGAAAAAATACGAAAGAAATGAGGAATTGAAAGGGATGAAGAGAGGTGGTTGGAGGGAGAAATTAAATGAAGATTACATAAAAACAAAATCTTGAAAGTAAAAACAACTTAAAATTGTCTTTTAATATTTGATCTTTCATTTTGTCATTCCATACACATTTATTCTCTGCATTTTATCATTCCTTCAAACACGGCCCCTCCTTTTCATTGTTTCTTTCTCCTACATAATTTTCCTCTGTATATAGCATAAATAAGAAAATACAATTTTGCAAAGAAATACTAAAATGATGATCATTTAATTCAAGGGTCATATAATTTGGATTTAAATGATTTTTGGTAGGCATGACTATGTCACATCCCGGCCCGGGCTCTGACCACAACCCGGGCACGCCTCCACCGTAGCACGATATTGTCTGCTTTGGGCCCCGACCACGCCCTCACGGTTTTGTTTCTAGGAACTCACACAAGAACTTCCCAGTGGGTCACCCATCATGGGAATGCTCTCGTGCGCTACTCGCTTAACTTTGGAGTTCCAATGGAACCCAAAGCCAGTGAGCTCCCAAAAGACCTTACGCTAGGTAGAGTTGAGAATATACATATAAGGCTCACATGATCCATTCCCCTGGGCGATGTGGGATCTCACAATCCACCCCCCCTTAGGGGCTCGACGTCCTCGTCGGCACACACGCGGCCAGGGTTAGGCTCTGATACCAAATTGTCACATCCCATCCCGGGCTCGACCACAACCCGGGCACGCCTCCACCGTAGCACGATATTGTCCGCTTTGGGCCCCGACCATGCCCTCACGGTTTTGTTTCTGGGAACTCACATGAGAACTTCCCAGTGGGTCACCCATCATGGGAATGCTCTCATGCGCTACTTGCTTAACTTCGGAGTTCCAATGGAACCCGAAGCCAGTGAGCTCCCAAAAAGCCTCGCGCTAGGTAGAGATGAGAATATACATATAAGGCTCACATGATCCACTCCCCTGGGCGATGTGGGATCTCACAACTATGAATAATGAATTAAAATATTAAATGATTCAAATTGTTGAAAAAAATTACGAAGTAGACTACAAAATGTGTGTCAAAAAATACCTCTCTTGATCCTAAACCTATAATGATTTTCCTATGTATATAGCAAAAAAAATGAGGACTGCAAATTAAACGAATTGATTATCAAACATGCCCCTATAAATTTTCTCGTTAACCATGCCCTTAGTTTACCTCCTTAACCATGCCTATTTTTGAGCAACTTACTCGAGTCATTTGCACATCATCACATTCTTGTTCTGGTGCGAGATACATGCCCCCGAAGACATCAATTTAAAGAAATTCAGGGAGTGGAAAAGACAAGACTTACAACTTCGAATTAATATAATCATGCTTAACCAAATATTTCAATTATATCATAATATATAAGGAAAACTAATGAAAAGGGGTTCAAATCTTTACATTTTAATAAAAAAATCACCCACTAACTTTATCTTAATAATAAGGACAAAAGACTAAAATAAAAAAAAAAAAAAAACTTAACAAACCCACTTGCGTTGGGCGCATATTGATAACAGTTCTGCAAGAATGCAGAAGAACCCAGAAGAACAGAGAAAAGCTAAGAAGCAATTGAGATAAAACAAGAGAGAGAAATGAAATCTTCTATATTAATATTCTGAATGAAATTCCAATTGTATAGCTGAGGATGCTATATATATTCCTTCAAGACTTAACAACTAAGCAACTACTCTAACTATATAACAGACTATTAACAACTTTTCTAACAGCCTTGCTTGCATGGCACTCCAATCACTAACAAACTTATGCTGACATGGTGCATTACATTCAACAACCCCCCTCAATCTCAACTAGGATTGCCTAGTTTGAGATTGTGAAAATGTTTAACAAAAGAAGGACTATGCAATCCTTTGGTCAATATGTCTGCGATTTGATCTTCTGTGGGAACATACAACACCTCCAAATCGCCTTGTTGTACTCGTTCCCTAACAAAGTGAAAATCTATATCGAGATGTTTGATACGGGAATGAAAAACAGGTTTGGCACTGAGGGCAATAGCGGACATGTTATCACAGTGAAGATTAGGTGGATGACATAAGAACACTCCCAGATCCTTGAGTATGTTTCTGACCCACACTATATCAGCTGCAGTATGAGCTAAGGCTTTATACTCAGCTTCTGTTGAACTCCGAGACACTGAAGTTTGCCTTTTAGACTGCTACGAGATAAGATTATTGCCTAAAAATAAGACATAACCAGTAACAGACCTCATTCTATTCAAATACCAAATCAGAATCTAAAAATGCATTTAGCTGTGGAATTGTATATGCAGAATACATGATTCCAGTATTGATTGTCCCTTGCAGGTAACGCAAAATTCTTTTCACAGCCCCAAAATGAATCTCAGTTGGTGAAGACATGAATTGACAAACTGTATTGACTGCATAAGCAATGTCTAGCCTGGTAAAGGTCAAATATTGCAATGAGCCTACTACACTCCTATACAAAGTGGAATCTGTCAACAATGTACCTTCTGAATTTAACAGTTGAGAATGAGGCTTGCAGGGAGTTGGAGCTGGTTTACATGTTTCCATACCAGCTTTATGAATCAAATCTTTGATGTATTTCAACTGATTAACAAAAATATCCCCATTATCCTTATACTGGATTTGTAGCCCCAAGAAATAAGTAAGCTTACCCATGTCTTTTAAATCAAAAACTTTAGACAGCTCTTGTATCACACCTTGTATCTTCATAGAACTGGAACCAGTAAGGATTATGTCATCAACATACAACAACAATACGATGATATCAGACTCATCTTGTTTCACAAATAAGCTAGTATCAGATGTAGAAGCACAGAATCCCAAAGCCCCCAGATAAGTTGTAAACTTCAAATTCCAAGCTCTTGGAGCTTGTTTTAAACCGTACAAAGATTTAATAAGCTTGCAGACATGTGTTGGATGAGAAACATCAACAAAACCCTGAGGTTGCTGCATGTAAACCTCTTATTGTAGATCTCCATGAAGAAAAGCATTTTTAATATCTACTTGTCTCAAATTCCAGTGATTAATAGCAGCCAAGGCTAAGACAATTCTAACTGTAGTGTGTCTAACAACCGAGCTAAATGTGTCCATATAATCAATGCCATGTTCTTGAGAAAAACCCTAAGCTACAAGCCGTGCTTTATACCTTGAGATTGTACCATCTGGATTCTTTTTTACTTTATATACCTACTTACTGCCAACTATAGCTCTATCTGATGGTAAATGAACTAAAACCCAAGTGCCTTGAGCCCTCAATGAATCATATTTGTCTTGTATAGCTGCCTGCCATTGTGGAATTGTAGATGCTTTTCGAAAAGAAGAAGACTCTTGTACATCAGCTATCTTAGAGATGAAGGAATAATCCTCCGTGAACGGATCTTCTTCAGTAATGTGTAAAGACTGAAGCTCAGGAAATGAAGCTACTAAAGCAGCATAATTCTTTTTCTCAAGCACTCCACTTTTTAGCCTTGTAGTCATAGAATGTGTATTAAGCCTCGTATCACACTGAGTTGATTCACAATTAGGTGAGAGAGGAAGGATTACCTCAAGCTGATTGGAGGAGTGGACATGCAACACATATGTTGTACCAGAGTGATGACTTGGGGAAGAAGTTTGGACATTGTTGCACCCTGACTGAATCAACTGTGAATTACTGGTATAAGGAATAATCCTTTCACTGCTTGAAGTAGCAGAATTATGACTGTCACTGAACTCAGAAGATTGAACTGCGCTATCATTTGACCCTGAAGACTGACTTCTTTCAGATATAGAGACATTACCCCCTTCTGGAACCACATTCTGAAAAAGGAGACATTAGTTGAGACCCTGCATTTGGTATATTAAGATGCACAATCATATGAGAAGATGACTGTTGCAGTGCAATATTAGAACCATTTGTATCACACAATTGCTTGAAAAAATAAACCTCTTCATCATGAATGACACTTCTGGAAATGACAAATTTCTTTATATGAATATTATAACACAGTAATCCTTTGTATCCACTGGAAAAACCCAAAAACACACACTACACTGATCGTGGTTGAAGCTTATGGTCATTAAAAGGTCTGAGAAAAGGATATACTGCAGTTCCAAAAATCTTAAGAGAAGTAATATCAGGAACATTTTTAAACAGCACTTGATAAGGAGACTACATATCCAAATTCTTGCAGGGCATTCTATTTATCTGGAAAACTGCATATGCACAACTATGGTACCAAAACTGAGTTGGTAATTTGGCATCTGTCATCAAAGTAATTGATGTTTCCATAACATGTCTATGCTTTCTTTCAGCGAGACCATTCTGTTGAGGTGTATGTGGACAAGAAGTATGATGTACAATTCCTTTACTTGCTAAAAATTGATGAAACATATTGCTTATATACTTACCACCACCATCTAATTGAAAATACTTGATATGTGCATTGAATTGAGTAACAAGAAATGCATAGAATTTGCAAAAGGTGGGAAAAGCTTTTGATTTATTCAACATTGGGAAAATCCATACAAATCTGGAACAATCATCAACAAAACTTATGTAATATCTAAAACCCTCAACAGACTTCACAGGTGCAGGTCCCCACATATTTGAATGAATCTTCTCAAAGGCTACATGTGATCTATCTTGTTTTACAGGAAAAGGAAACCTACTCATCTTGCCATGAATACATGCAGTACATAATGATGGACTAGAATATGAGATAACAGATAACTGAGCAACATTTAACATTTTATTTAATATTTCCTTAGAAGGATGACCCAACCGTTTATGCCATATTGAACTCTTTATCTTCTTTCCAACAAAAGCAGTACTCCCAAGCTGTGCAGCAAAAGATCTAGAAAACACATTAACCAGAATCTGGAATAACTCCCCATCATCACTCTTTCCATGGTACAACACCATCCGAGTTGCCTTGTCCTGTATAAAGAAAACCAAATCATGACAAATGAACCAGCATCCATTATCTTTACACAATTTCTTGACAGATAACAAATTCATGGCAATCTTTGGAACATGCAAAACATTATGTAAAACTAGAGTGTGCTGAGGTGTTTTAAGAAGTGATGAGCCAATATTTGAAACTGGCAAACCCTCTCCACTACCAACAGTGATCTTTGAATCACCAGTATAAAGAGTAATATTATTTAAGACATCAAGATTTGATGTCATATGGTGAGTTGCACCTGTATCAACCACCCATGTATCAGTTGAAGTAAAATCATGAATATTTTGGACTCCATTTGCAGTAGTAGAACTCTGGGCACTCAGTGCAGTAATTGAAGCAGTAGGTGGACCACCTTGATACGAAAAATTGTTCTTATGAAAACATTCCAGAGCAATGTGTCCCTTCTTTCCACAGATTTGACAAACCACAAAGCCTCCAGAAGGTTGACCACTACCAGTTCTATAATAGCAATTAGGTGCTGTGTGACCCTGTCTTGAACATATCTGGCACTCTGGAGAGATAGCAAACTTGTAATTAGTATTTCCAGTCCAAGAGTTACTTTGCTTGTTTCCACTGGAGTAATTCTGAGACCCACTGAACTGAGAACCTTTCCCATTATCATGAGAAAATGTAGAGCCAAATCTGTTGCCAGAGTTAGACCGGAAGTTGTTACCTCCTCCATTGTTAGACCGGAAGTTGTTACCTCCTCCATTGTTCCTTTTATTGTTAGGTCTGAAATTGTTGGTCCTAAAGTTATTGCCCCCATTACTACCATAACCAGAGCCTCCATTAAACCTACCATCTCCATAACCATCAGTGAAATTATTGTCTTGTGACCTTTGTAAACCTGAGCTTTCACCCTTCTCATAGCTTTGGTATTGTCCTTGTGAATGTGAAGAATGACCTTGAACAGACATTGTAGAAATAGACTGAGATAAACTTTGTGCTCGAGACTCAACACTGACTTTAGCCCCGAGAAGTTGTGCTCGAAAATTTGTCAATGATATTGGTGTGTCTCGGGCCAAAATGACTGTCCTTATTGTTTCAAAATCTGATGGTAATCCAGATAGCGCAGCAATGACTAAATCATTCTCAGTGACCTTCTCCCCTGCAACCACTAACTGATCTATAATCCCCTTAAACCGTAACAGATATTTATCCACAGAATCAGATCATTTCTGTATCGTGTAAAACTCAGTCTTCAGCTGATTAATCTTGACTACAAAAACAGATGCATAACGTTCTTGAATACAGTTTCACGCTTCATGAGAGGATTTACAACCAATAACATAATCTATGGCTCCATTTGAAAGAGTAGTAATGAGCAAACTCAACAGAGATACATCAGTCTTTACCTATTCTTTGTAGGCCGTGGAAACTTCCTTTGTCACTCCAGCTTCAGCAGTGATACAAAATTTAGGCGGACATTGTGATCCCCCATCATAGAAATCAAACAAATCATAACCTCGAAGAACAGACTGAAACTGATAATTCCATTTAACAAAATTATCATCTTGTAGCTTCACTGTAATCATACCTAAAAGACTCTCAATCTTGACAGTACTGAACGCCATATCTTGGTAAAAAGACACAAAACCTTGACACTTCAAGCAAGTAGTAATCTTTAGGTTGTTGTAAGCAATACACTTCTGGGCAATTGGCCTTAGGAAGTGCAGAAATCGCAATCAATCAAGAAACAAACTATTCAATCAGAAAGAAATGGCTATCAGCCTTTGAATTCTTTCAAACAACTTATCCAACACACTCTTGGCAATCGGCCTTTTTCGAGTGCACAAATCACAATCAAGAACTAGTCAAACAGTAGAAAGGAATGGCTATCGGCCTTTGTATTCCTTCAACAATCTTACAAAGAATGGCTATCGGCCTTATCAAACAAACTGGCATACAAGAAATGCCATCGAAGAAAGAAATTTTCAGTGCGGCATTTAAGCAAAGAAATGGAGTGTAGAATTGAGTGACAAAACCTGAGACTTGAGTGGATGATCAGAAAACCCCATCACAGAATCTTCAACAAATCATCAGTTACCAGAAAGCCACAACGAAGCAGAAAGAAATCCTCAACAATCACAGCAGAAAAACAACCCCGAAGATCAAAACCCTCGGCGATGATACCATGATAACAGTTCTTTAAGAATGCAGAAGAACCCAGAAGAACAGAGAAAAGCTAAGAAACAATTGAGATAAAACAAGAGAGAGAAATGAAATCTTCTGTATTAATATTTTGAATGAAATTCCAATTGTATAGCTGAGGATGCTATATATATATATATATGTATGTATATATATATATATATATATATTCCTTCAAGACTTAACAGCTAAGCAACTACTCTAACTATATAATAGACTATTAACAACCTTTCTAACAGCCTTGCTTACATGGCACTCCAATCACTAACAAACTTATGCTGACATGACACATTACATTCAACACGTACCCCCCCCCCCCCCAAAAAAAACTTTAAACAATCCTCTTTTTTTTTATCCTACCTTTTGTCCCATCGTCAGCTACATTAATTGATTTTTTTTTTGAATTACATTCTCTTGTTTTATTTTTGTGGTGTTGTTTTCTAATAGTAGTCATGATGACGAGAAACTTTTCAATGTGTCCAGAACACGGGATGGGTACACTCCATACAAGTTGTGAGATTTTTGTGTTAAAAAATTAATAACATAAAAAATAAAATTTTTTATGTTACGGGCACAAGCAAAAATTTCTCCAAGATGACACCCAAGCTCAAGAAATTGGATGGAGAGCTACATTTATTATTGTAGGTATATGAAAAAAGTGAGGAAATTTTAATTTGGTAATTGAAAACAGCTTTTTAAATATAATTACTGAGAACAGAATCTTCTCAAAGTTTTGATCTAAAGAGTCACTTCTGGGTTCATCGTTTTCGGCGCAATGGGTGCTTTTACAGGACCAAAAAGGGTCTAAGTTTCAAACCTTATGAAACTGAACCAAGAATTAAACACTATTTATAAAACTTCACCAATAAGTAGATACTATTAATGAAACTAGACCAATAAGTACACACTATTTATGAAACTAGACCAATAAGTATACTCTATTTATGAAACGAAAACAAGAATTAGACATAATTTGAACACTGGATTATACACTATTTATGAAACTAGAGTAAGAACTAGACAATATTTATGAATTATGACCAAGAACTAGGCACTATTTATGAAAGTGGACTAATAACTAGACACCATTTATAAAACCTGACCAAGAAAGAGACACTAGTAATGAAACTGTACCAATTACTATACATTATTTATGAAACTGGATCCAATAACTAGGCATTATTTATGAAACATGATCAAGAACTAGACACCATTTTATGAAAGTGGACAAAAAACTAGGCACTATTTATGAAATTGGCCGTTCAGTTTCATAAATAGTGCAGTTTCATAAATAATGTTCAGTTTCATAAACAATGTTCAGTTTCATAAACAATGTTCAAGTACTGCTCGTGTGTCAGGTTTTTCTTTTAATCTTATAAATTGTGTCATTTTCATTAAAAATTAAGTTTTTTGTCCTTTTTATTAAAATTTAAGTTCAGTTTCATAAACAATGTTCAGTTTCATAAACAATGTTCAAGTACTGCTCGTGTGTCAGGTTTTTCTTTTAATCTTATAAATTGTGTCATTTTCATTAAAAATTAAGTTTTTTGTCCTTTTTATTAAAATTTAAGGGTTTTTCATTAAAATTTAATTCTTTTTCATTAAATAAAGTTTATAGCATGGTTTTTTGTTAAAATAAACTTAGTCCAAGCCCTTTTCATTAAAATTCCCTAATATATAACGGGAAATAAAAAAAAAAAATCCAAAAAAATATTATCATCCGGAATGGTGAAACCAACCTTGTGTCATTAATATAAAGCAGCTTGACATTATTCTCAAAACACTTGATCACCACATTAAGAAACAAAGAGATCTTATTCTCCGAGATGCCGCTCTCGCTTACATGGCATACCACGGTGAAAAACCACCATTTGAATCAACAAAAGTTCAGCACAGAAAAATTCAGACAGTATTATATGAAGATATATAAACACGTTGTTGTTCGGTTTTCGGTAAGTATGGCAGACTTCAACCGGGAAACTCAATTGGCTCATTCTGTACCGTTTTGTGTACAATCTCACTTTGTTCCTTCAAATGAACTGTATAGAAACCAGTGGCCGTGGCAGCTGATGGAGCACGGCCAACATATTTGATGTAATCGAAAGTTCCTCTACCCAGGGACTTCATGGCACTGCTAAGGCGGGGTGCCATATAGCTGTAGGCGCCCATGTTTATCGGCTCTTCCTGGACCCAAACTATCTCAGCATCTGCAATGATAAAGTTTGTTTGTTTAGGTATTTTGGTTGATTGTTTGGATTAGTTTCTTTGGGTTAGAATGGAGAGAACTTGGAGATGTGATTGACGGCTTCAAAGGCTGTGCACAATGCAGCAACAATAATTTCATTAAGTAAAGGAAATCTTGTAGGGTATGGTGCATTGCCATGACCCATACTTGTTTAAGAGAGTGGGTGACAAGAGACTTAACAACTATTTCATCTTTACTACTTTAGATTAAATCCTAGCCCTTATCATTTGGGTTTTAAGTGATCTAATCTAGAGTGTACACTTGTCACTCTCACACTCACACATACATTTAAAACAAAAACTAGCCGTTGAGACTAAAACCCTTCATTTCTTCCTTCTTTTTTTATGCAGACAGCAGCCGTGCTCGGGAGCTCATTACTGCCTTTGATCCATTGACTCCAGAAGCTGTTTAGCTTCCAACACTCCCCTTTAAACTGCTTATGGGAGTCAATTCGAGCAATCCCCTTAGGTAATTGAATCTTTCATTCGGTAATGCTTTTGTGAAAATGTATGCTATCTGATCTTCTGTGCTGTAATAGATTAGCTTGATTATGTTGTCCTGCAATGCCTCTCTGATGAAATGATATCTTCTCTTGATGTGCTTTGTTCTCTGATGAAAAACTGGGTTTTTGGTCATGGCAATTGCATAAGTATTGTCACATAGAAGTGGTAAGGCATCAACCTGCAATTCACCAAAGTCTTTGAGTATAAACCTTAGCCAAATAGCTTGAATCGTTGCTTCTGAAGCACTCACGTACTTTGCCTCGGCTGTGGACAGTGCAACACTTTGTTGCTTCACAGAGGCCTATGAAAATACCCCTGAACCAAAGGTGAAAGCATAGCCTAATGTGCTTTTGCTATCATCTTCACTGCCACCCCAGTCACTGTCACAAAATCCAATTAGGATAGTTGACTTCCCCATTTCATACTTGATGCCATAAGCAAGTGTTCCTTGCACATATCTTAGAACTCTCTTTGTTGTCCCCATGTGTATCTTGCTAGGATTCTGCATATACCTAAAGAGTAGGCTTGCTGAGAACATTAGGTCCGGCCTTATTGCAGTTAAGTACAATAGACTGCCAACAATGCTCTTGTAAAGACTTGCATCCATAGATTCACTCCCATATTCCTTCTTAAGCTTCTCATTTGCAATTAGAGGTGTAGAGACCAGTTTGCAACCCTTCAAACCAAACCTTTCAAGCAAGGTTTCAGCATACTTCCTTTGATGAATGAAGATGTTGTTTGCCTCTTGAATTACCCCAATGCCAAGAAAATGATGCAAGAGGCCTAGGTCAGTCATTTCATACCTCATCATCATTTCTTATTTGAACTCTTCAATCATTGCAGCATCATTTCTAGTGTAGACAACATCATCCACATAGATTGAGACAATGAGTGTTTTGTTGTTGCTTTCTGTCTTGGTGTAGAGTGTAGCTTCACTAGGACTTTTATGAAATCCTTTCTCAGTGAAATAAGAATCAATCTCAATGTACCAAGCCCTTGGAGCTTGTTTTAGGCCATAGAGTGCCTTCCTTAGCTTGTACACCTTCTCTAGAAACTCTTGACTTGTGTACCCTTGAGGTTGTTCCACAAACACCTCATCCTCTAGCACTCCATTTAGAAATGCTGATTTGACATCCAATTGATGCACCTTTCAACCCTTCTTGGCTGCTAGGGCTATCAAGGCCCTTATGGTGTCTAACCGTGCTACTGGAGCAAAGGTTTCATTGAAGTTTACACCAGGCTTCTGTGAGTAGCCTTTAGCTACCAATCTTGCCTTATTCGTCTGCACATAACCATCTAGGTTTAGCTTTACTTTGTACACCCATTTCACTCCAATCATAGGCTTATCACTTGGTCGATTTACAAGTTTCCAAGTGTCATTCTTCTCTATCATTTCAAGTTCTTCCTTCATTGCTTTATTCCAAGCTTTGTCTTTCTCAGCTTCTTCATATGTTTCTTGTTCCACTACATAGTAATTAATGTAGCATAGATCTCATCCAAGCTTCTCAACCTTAGTGGAGTTGAACTTGGAGATGTTATTTGTGAGTGACTTGGTTGTGGACTCATGCTTGCTTGCTGCTGAGTCCCTTGTGTGTCACCATTCTCTGTGGTTTCTTCTTGAATTGAGGTTTCCATAGGCTGCCTTGTTTGCCCATTGTTGAGGTTAAGTTGTAGAGAGACGCTGTCTTTCTCTTTTACACTTATTTCCCAATTCCATGTTGAGTCTTCATCAAAGATAACATCCATTGATAGGATTATATTATGAGTTGACAGATTGTAAACTCTGTACCCTTTTTCACTGGTACCATAGCCCACAAAAACACCATTGTTGCTTGATTTCTCCAACTTGTGCCTTAGTTGTTGAGGAATGTGAGTATAACACACTGAGCCAAACACTCTCAGATGCTTCACAGAAGGCTTCATTCCACTGAACACTTTAAATGGTGTCTTCTTATCCAGTGCTTTAGTAGGACACCTATTTAATAGGTACACTGCAGTATTCACTGTTTCACCCCAAAATGTATAGGGCATGTTCTTCTTATGCATCATAGACTTAGCCATTTCGACTATAATCTTATTCTTCCTTTCTGCAATGCCATTCTATTGTGGTGAATATGCCACTGTGAGTTGCTTCTCCAATCCCACATCTTCACACAATGCATTGAACTTAAAAGAGGTGTACTTTCATCCCCTATCACTTCTTAGTCTTTTGATTTGGTATCCACTTTGCAATTCCACCATTGCCTTGAACTTCTTGAATATTGTGAATACCTCAAACTTAAACCTCATGAAATACACCCAACACATCTGTGAGTAGTCATCAATAAAAGTTAGGAAATACCTGTTTCCACTGATTGTTGTTGTTTGCATTGGTCTACACACTTCCATGTGAATCAATTCGAGTGGCTTTGTTGCCCTTCAAGCCTTTCCAGCTTCAAATGGATCTCTGTGATGCTTTCCAAACACACACCTTTCACAAGTTTCACTGCATTGATCCAACTTTGGTATACCTTATACCATTTAATGCTTTTGCAGATTTTCTAGACTTGTCATGTTTAAGTGACCAATCTTCTTGTGCCATAGTTTCATAGAACTTGTCACTCTTGCTTTCCTTGCCACCTCTTCTAGGTACTTCAACATAAGTGGAAAGCTTCTGCTTTTCACTTCCACTATAGTCACTAGGTTTGATAGGGACCTGTCATCATAGATCTCGACCACAGTTCCCCCAAAGAGTAAGAAATAGCCATGATCCATCATTTGACCCACACTAAGTAGATTCTCATTCAATCCAGGCACTGGCATTACTTCCCTTATGCATCTTCTTCCTTTCTTGGTGTTAATGACCAGAGTTCCTATTCCAGTGGCTTTGACAATGTTTCCACCTCCCATTTTCACTTTTCCAGTGAAGTTTGTGTCAATGTCAATGAGTAATGACTCTTGTGCAGTCATGTGATTGCTGTAGCCACTGTCAATGTACCACACTTCATTGTTTTTCTCCACTTTTGCACTGAAAGCATAGAACACATTTGCTTATTCTTCAACTTGGTTTGCACAGTTCACTTGTTGCATATTCTTTGATTTGCAATCCTTCATGATGTGCCCGAACTTGTTACATTTGTGGCATCTAGGCTTGCCTTTGAACCAACACTCCCCAAATAGGATTTGTCACAGTGCTTGCATTGCTGCTTGGTTCTTGGACCCTCATTTGAGTTGCTGCCTTGGTTAGGTCTAGGGTTTTGATATCATTTTCCTTCCCATTTCTTGTACTTACCCTTCCATTGTGGTTTTTGTTTGCTTGCACTAACTTGGCTACTAGATCCAACAGAGAGTGATTGAAATGCTTTCTTAGTGGCAAAATCATCATGCCTCTCGAGCCTGTGGTCAAAAGCTCTTAAGGATGCCATCACATCTTGCACACTAAGAGTTTCAATGTCTTTGGTTTCTTCAATGACACTCACTATTGAATCATAGGGCTTAGTAAAACTGATCAATAATTTCTGGACAACTCTCTCATTAGGCAGTTCCTCACCATGTGTCTTCATCTTATTTACAACATCAAATAGCCTAGTAAAGTAATCTTTCAACAACTCATTTTCCATCATTCTTGTATACTCGAAATCTCTTCTAAGGGATTGAAGTTTTACCTTTCTAACTTTGGTGTCTCCTTTGTACTCTTGTTGTAAAACTTCCCAAGCTCCATTTGCAGTCTCTTCATTTGCTATCCTCGGGAAAATGGTGTCTGAGACAGCACCTTGGATGATTCCAAGTGCTTTAGCACCTCCATCCGGTTCTACTTCAGTGTTTTGAGTTGTGTTTCTATGAGGTCCTCCTCTAGAGCATCGACCTCCATCTCAGGTAGTTCATACCCGTGTTGAACCATATCCCATATATCATAGGACTTGAAAATGGTTGTCATTCTTATTCTCCAAAAATCATAGTTCTCCCCATCAAAGACTGGAGCTTTTAGCTCACTGCTACTGCTTGATCCCTTCATTTGCAAGGTTGTTTATTGGTGGTTGTTGTTGAAGACACTACGTAGGTGCTCCCAAAGATCTCAACTTGCACAGATTACGCCCAGAAAGTTGTAAGATCAGAAACTAAGCTCCGAGGCCATGATAAAGTTTGTTTGTTTAGGTGTTTTGGTTGATTGTTTGGATTAGTTTCTTAGGGTTAGAATGGCAGAGAATGGAGAGAACTTGGAGATGTGATTGACGGCTCCAAAGGCTGTGCACAATGCAGCATCAATAATTTCATTAAGTAGAGGAAATCTTGTAGGGTATGGTGCATTGCCATGACCCATACTTGTTTAAGAGAGTGGGTGACAAGAGACTTAACAAGTATTTCATCCTTACTACTCCAGATTAAATCCTAGCCCTTATTATTTGAGTTTTAAGTGATCTAATCTGGAGTGTACATATGTCACTCTCAAACTCACACATACATTTAAAACAAAAACTAGCCGTTGGGACTAAAACCCTTCCTTTCTTCCTTCTTCTTCGATGCAGACAGCAGCCGTGCTCGGGAGCTCGTTACTGCCTTCGATCCCTCGACTCCAGAAGTTGTTTGGCTTTCCAACATGCAAGAACCAAATAAGGAATGTGTCAACCTCATGATATCAGCAAAATTTAGCCCCCAGAAAGAACAAAAAACCCCATCACCCTGAGCCTCATAGCATTATATACATCGCCAAAAAATTTCAACATTCCATTAATCATTATCTACATAGTCCAGACCACATACTTGGATATCGCTTCAGCTCTCTCTGGATGAGATCATACGGGAAGGACGCATGCCAGACACTACTGTTGCCTAAAGGAAAAAGGGAAGATGGGGGTGGAGTGAACCATATTTGACTAACGAATACCTGAAGAAATCGCTCTAGTCTGGCACTAGAATGTTCAGGGCCCTGGCCATCCTAACCATGAGGAAGCAGCACAACAAGCCCAGTTTGACGAAGCCATTTGGACTCCCCACTACTCAAAAACTGATCAAAGATAACTTGAGCTCCATTTGCAAAATCACCAAATTGAGTTTCCCAGATCACTAATGCATTTGGACTCTCCATCGAGTAACCCAATTCAAATCCAAGAACACCAAACTCCGAGAGTGAGCTGTAAATACAAAGGCAATTAGCTTGTATAGAAGACAAATTAAATATGTACAGTGTCTCATAAGCCATGTGGCGCGGTCTGTCAGTCCAACTATCTTTAAGTGGTAAACTAGTTACTCGTGACTTTGGCTCTAGCAGACCAAGGGCATGAAACTTTTCCAATTACATACTTTTATGGCTTATTTTTAAATACATCTCTGTAACTCTATTTTGATCTTACTTTGTCCCATGTGACTCTAAAGTCATCACTTTACTCTCTGAAACTTAAAATTCGTTTCACTTTGACTTGCGAACTCTCCTCTCTGAAATTTATAGGTCTCCTTTCGAAATACATCTGCTCAGCTAAAACAAGGGAACCCATAATTGCAGTAGTTACTGTGCCTAAGGGGTTAAAAGAGGAATAGTAAATAGGTCCCCTTTCTTTGTTTACCGCTCCCATGATATAATAATTATCCCCAGAGAGTATTGCCTGCGGCAAAACCAATTCTGTGAATGTAAATTACAGTTTATTGATTCAAGAATTTAAAAAAAAAATGTTACAAAATTTCTTACCCTCTAAAAAGATGCTAAAAGTTTGATGTCAAATTGTATAGACCAGGCCGCATTAGGGTTTTTCCGTTCCATGAAAAGGGCAAGTATTGGACCAAACCCCAAAAGCTTGTAAAAGCTAAGAGGGAGAGCTCACAAGGATATGATCTTAGCGTAAAAGCATGCACTGATTAGAATTCACCATCATATTTTACTTTTTAATGAGGTCTTTAGGAATGCTAATAAGAGAAGAATTTTGGAATGCTAATAACAGTTTTCAGAAAAGGATAAAAATGTGATCTACAATGCTAATAAGAGAAGAATTTTGGAATGCTAATAACAGTTTTCAGAAAAGGATAAAAATGTGATCTACGGTGTAGATTTAAGAGCTCCTACTTGCAAAATGTTGAAACAAAACCAGAAGAAACAGGATGCTGCAGTCGCGAGGGCACTCTTAATGAGGTCTTTAGGGTTTGAATCACTTCGCAATTGGTGATGAACATAGTTTAGACGTTTGCCCTTTGTCCATGGAAAATTAAGTTTCGGTCCTTTCACCAGAGTCAATATAATAGCTCCCCCAACTATGACGATAGTCCCCACTACCTTTGCTTGGCTATGAAGTTTCCTAATGTTCACTTTCTCAAGCCTGCAAAACCCTTATAAATTCATCTGCTTAAACTGTGCGTTTTGTCTGTGTGTGACAAATGCAATTGCAGGAAAATATTGAACATGACAGATGTGGATACTTCAACTATGTTCGTTTAGAGTCGCTTAGCTAAACGTTAACATTACGCTTAACAGTTAAGAATCTTACTCGCGAGGTCATGTTCAGCTGCAATTTCTTGGCGATTAATCTTCACGATTAGTAATATTTTCTAAACATGACTGTCTAACAACCGAAGATTGTTGTGCATGGATATGGAGAGAGCAAACGAACCTATCCAAAATAAGAGCAAAAGGAGAGATGAGAACAGTTGCAATAGCCATTGTATAGACTAAGAATACATAATGGCTCATTCCCTGGTTTAGAGCAGGACTAGCAATTACGTTCTGACCTGCATAGCCACACTGCAAGAGAATCATGTTAAGATAGCTCCAATGGCAGAATTTAGGAGAGAGACCGAGATGAGAGAGAGAGAAAAGTATATCAGTGAAATGCTTTCTTTGTTAAAACTGTAATGTTTACAATGAACAACCTATATAGATGTGTCAAGCTTGCAGAGCAAGTATCTTCTTTTAACTACCTCCTTATATCAACTAACAACTACCTATCTCCTTATCCCAACTAACTATATCTCTAACCCCCAATATTCTAACTCTCATAACAGCCTATTTAATCTCTTGACAAGTGGCTTTATTTTAGCCATTGATATCCTTCTCACTTGGATCACTGTTTTGTACTTCATTGTTCTTACATCCCCCTCAATCTAATGCTCGAAGACACTGAGCATGAGATTGGCACAATGCTGTTGAAACAAAGGTGTAAACAAGCCCTTTGTAAGTATGTTAGCTGACTGATCTGTTGAAGACACATGTTGAACTTGAAGATCTCCTCAGTGACTCTCTCCCGCACAAAATGATATTCTATTTCAATGTGTTTAGACTTAGCATGAAACACAGGATTTGTAGACAGTGCAATAGCTGAAATATTATCACAGTATATCATTGGAGATGAAAGTAAAGGTAGATGCATATCACAGAATAGCTGTCGAATCCATGCAAGTTCAGCAACAGTGATTGCTAAAGCTCGATACTCAGCTTCTGTGGATGAGCGAGACACCGTGTGTTGTTTCTTAGATGCCCAAGAAATAGGATTGGACCCAAGGAATACCACAAAACCTGAAGTTGATCTTCTATCATTTGGATCACCTGCCCAATCTGCATCACTATATGCTTGCAGATGCATTGACCCTGGTTTGAAATGAATCCCATAGGTAGATGTTCCTTTGAGATATCGAATAATTCTCTTGACTGCAATGACATGAGAGACTGTAGGATTATGCATGAACTGACAAGCTTGATTGACTGCAAAGGCTATGTCAGGTCTTGTAAAAGTAAGGTACTGAAGTGCACCAACCACACTTCTATATTGTTCAGGACTTTGATAAGGTTGCCCATCATCCTTGAGTAACCTATGATAAGGTAGACATGGTGTGTTACATGGTTTAGAGTCCTGTAAATCCACTTTATCGACTAACTCATTGATATACTTTGTCTGTGATACAAACAAGCCATCTGCTGTATAACTGATCTGCAATCCCAAAAAGAGCTGCAACTGTCCCAAATCTTTCATTTCAAACTCTTCAGTGAGAGCTTGTATAACCTGGTTGATCAATTGTGAACTGCTATTTGTGAGAATCACATCATCCACATACAATAGCAACAACACAGTCCCTCTTGAAGACTATTGCACAAACAAGGAAGGATCAGCTTGAGAAACTTGAAATCCTAAACTAGGCAAGAAACTGGTGAATCTCTCATTCCAGGCTCTAGGAGCATGTTTTAACCCATATAATGATTTCTGAAGTTTGCACACATAGTTCGAAGGATGTGTTGCAATCAAATCACGAAACAAAAGCTTATGAGCTATGTAAGGTGTAGAGGCCATAAACGATTCATTATGTACACTCCTAGCCTGAGACCTTTTTCAAATTCAAGTACTCAATCGATGCAGTGAATTCGAAAACGGTTTCTTAAGAAAGATATAACTCCATTTTCTGCATAACATCGAAATCGGAAAATATGGTAGGGTTTTGGCACTTTACCAAATTTTGATTGTCCAAAAACATTGTTAGTGGGGAAGAAAAGTTAACTGCACTGAGCAATTTATGGCAACCAAGTCAGAGATTTAGTTGGGTTTTATTCTTTCCAACCTATAATAGTAGTATACAAAGAAGTTGTACAAGCATTGTACTAGTGAGTAGCGGCTTCCCACCCATCCGAGAAATTAGAAGTAGAGGAAGTAGGAAGTCGGATCAAATAAGCTCCTAGTTGATGTGATCCTTATTTTTTTATATTTGATTATCGATTACTAGGGAATCTCACACATTTTTTTATTGTTTGTGGGTTAGTGAACGCACGGGAAAGTAAAGAAGTGAAATGATCAATTTTCATACTCATAAATTTACTAAATGCATGGAACTTAAGAATCAAAATCATTCCAATTCCTATATTCTGTTAAAAAAGCATGCCCCAAGTTTCTTATACACCTGTTATTGATTATTGATTACTAGGGAATCTCACACATTTTTTATTGTTTGTGTGTTAAGTGAACGCACGGGAAAGTAAAGAAGTGAAATGATCAATTTTCGTACTCATATATTTACTGAACGCATGAACTTAAGAATCAAAATCATTCCAATTCCTATATTCTGTTAAAAAACATGCCCTAAGTTTCTTATACACCTGTTACATAATCAATTAAACTGCTCATTATCTACTATGATTCTGATCGTGTCACACCAGACTACTAGCTAGACTTTGATAAAGTTACTTGTAAGTTGTAAATATGTGAGGATTAATTCTATCGACTTTTCGAGGCAATACTACGTAGAATCCGTCGAATCCCTAGGAGCTTGGATTGGAGTAACCCCTCACAATTTTGGCAATTAAAATAGGTCCTGTGCTTTGCTTGTGGAAGAGTGCAAGCAAACACCAATGCACCGGCTAGTCGTCTCAAATCAACTATCATCATTAGTATTAGTTAAGTCATTTAAAAAAGTTAAGTCATTTAACTTTTGAGGAAATTTGCTGAAAGCATGTCTTTAGGGAAGCCAATTTTCTAACGGATGCTATAACTAGTGTCGGTTATTCGGTTGCTGATTTTCATGTTTGGGATAGAACTCTTTCTTCGGTGGCCCATCAGGCCTTCCTATTTCACTGTACCAAAACTGGTACTAACGTTTATTGTTGTACATTCTAGTGCATTTGCAGCGCCTATTTAAGGAGTTGAGACTAAAGCTATATAAGAAGCCCTTTGGTTCCAGCATTGCTAACAATTCACTTCAGCATGACTTGACCTACTCATTGAAAAAATCTATTAATTGTGTGTTTATCTCTTATCACGTAAAATTGATATTACTGATTCTTTAGTAATATCGGTATTAAATTGCCAACTTTACATGAAATAATCATGGACTCAATCATGCATATATTGGGTTTGATACATATATGAAGGATGTAACATTATACTAAATTAACTTTTGGCTTTGCATGAAATTTGTTACAGATTGAAAATTCAAATTCCAAGTAGTTATTATAGAGTATTTTGCTCTTCCTCCTTAAGATAAATATATCAGCTTCTTATTAGTAACATCAATGACCACAGATATCTGAAGTCAGTGTCCTTTCCATGAATGTAGTATTTGTTACATAGTCGTAGCCAATTCCGTGTTATCATTTTTTTCTGACTCAGATGGAAGTTGATCCTTGCTTTGCCCCCATAGAACCATATAAAGGCCAATCACAATGACTATTGCTCCAATAACACTGTCAAAATACAAATTTGTTTTGTTAACTCCACATTTTTTTTTTCTGTAGGAAAATATGCACAACTAAACAAGTTATAAACTTATAATCTTCGAATAAAGAAACACTTTTAATAGTTTAAAGCCGCAGGGACAATAACCAGGCAAAAAATGAGCGCTACACGAGATTTACATACGACTTAATTATTGTATGTTTAGTGTCCCTTGATTTTATTGTTTGTTAGAAAGTTTGTAATAATTCAGTTCCATTTGTACATATTTCATTTTCCCTTTTATTCTCCTTTATTTTGTATTTTTGTTTTGAAAACGCTAAATAAATGCAAGGTGCTCCTAGTAGAAAAGAGAGATTGATGCCAAATTACCTTCCCAGGTACATGATCTCAGCTAAAATGAAGGAGCTCATAACGGCTACAATAATCGTGATTAAGGGAGTAAAAGCACTCACAAAAACAGGTCCTCTTTCCTTCATTACTATTCCCTGGATGTAATAAGCGATCCCTGAACACATTATTCCCTGCATCAAATGATCTTCAGGCTGTAATATATAAACTAGTAAAGTATATGTATGTGGGCTCCAAACCACATTGAACTTTAACGATCCGGACTGTCAATTTTTCAAGTTACACCTCATAGATCATTCTTGCAAAATATTAGCCAAATCAGAAATATTTAAGCTATCTAATTGGGTTAAAAAATATCAACGAATATTTTGTTATAAGAAACAATGAAATTTTATCTTGATAATTAAATAGGCAAATGATTCGGATTGAATTGAATTTTTGCAAAGATAATCTATGAATCGAGACTTACAAAATAGATGGTTTGGATTGTTAAAGTTCGATGTGGAGTGGGCACCACACCTATTCCCATTTAAAAAAAAAAAATTGGGGATCCCTAATGTGTGTGCTTGTGTGCGCGCAAGCGTGTATGCGCGCGCGAGTGTGTTGTCTGCAACAATATTTTTTATCAGAAAGCTTGGGGTTAAATTACGAAGTTCTTACACAATAAACAGCAGCGAACAACTTAGAATCGAAGTGTATGTACCAAGCTGTAGGGTTATTCCATTCGAAAGCTAGGGCCACCGCAGAGCCTTGAACCGTGCCCGCCAAGCATATCCAAGCTGTTAGGGAGAGCTCAGTAGGGTATGACTTTTAGTGTAATCGCCTACAAAAGCCGTGATTAGTATTGTTAAGCTATATCCCCTGATCAATGTTGTACTTGTAATCTTTGTAAAGAAAGGAAGAACAGCAAAGAGTTTCAGAGAGAGAGAGAGAATGAAGAAGAACAATCTTGACTCTTAGTGAAGAATTAATACATGAGGTTAGACTTACATAGTCTTCAACAATACAAGTACGTCAACTAACTGATTCTGTAAAATTGTAACTAAGTGTCTCAGTCATAATAACTACACACATACCCTAACATGTATCTCAATTATAATAATTATACACATATACTCTAACAAGTATGACAATGAGAGTGATAATTATGTATTAGCATAGTTACTTATGTCAATTGTCACGCCCTGATGCCGACATACGTCCAGGATCAACGCGAGACATCGCCAAATACCCGTACATCTATCATACCCCGCCTTCGGGATACGGGCCAAACACAACTCATGATCCAAAAGCGTAGTAATTTTTTGTATACTTTATGGCTGCATCTAACCTCCTCGTTAGACTGCCTACGTATTCTAAACAGGGATCAAACCATTCGTAGTTCGTCATTCACTGCAATTCGACATATATCACAGTCCGTTCAAGCCGAAAGGCATAACATTCCTCAATCAATTATTACAACTTGGCAAGCATGAAATTACTAGAGTCAGGGCTACATAACAACCCACATGACAATCAAGATTTCCAATTCATCCATCATATAAATCACTATGTTTCAACATAAAATCGCAATTCATAGCATGTAATATATCAAAGAATCATCAAAGCACAATAGTATTCTCTAGTCACATTGATCGACTAATCTAATCGTATTAATAACAATCATATCCAACATCATTCCACAATCACTTCAATTAATCAATCATAAGAATCAGAGATGCACTATATTAACATTTAACTACATTAATTAGTCAACAAGATCACATATCAAAGCACAAAATTTAATAAAGGAATTCTACATAATTCCCTGCCTCGATTCCAAGTAATAACATGATAATTCTAATTTATGCACATAATGATTACTGTGAGCAATTCCTACTCACTCGAATCTAGGGTCGAACTAACTTTATGGAAATAAGCAAGAGTAGGGATTCCGGACCACTCAACGGAATCCCACCCGAAATATAATTGCCTATCGGAGTGTACCAAGTACAACTAATCCTCATCACCCCTAGAATTAATGCGTATGGTCCCCCAACGCGGATATACCAAGCAGAACTATATGCATAGTCTAATAACATAGGCAGTGATCACCCAACACGGATATACCAAGCATGATCACCCCTAACAGTCCGTCCCCCAACATGGATATACCAAGCATGATTGTATCCTATAGCTCTAGGTAATGATCACCCTATGCGGATATACCAAGCATGATCACTCCTAGAATGTGTATGGTCCCTCAATGTAGATATACCAAACATAACCATAGCATAATTTCATCGTGCAGGTAGTAATCACCCAAAGCGGATATACCAAACATGATCACCCCTGAAATAATTATGGTCCCCCAAAGCGGATATACCAAGCAGGACCATCCATGTACCACTGCTGCATGGTGCAGTAAATTCAACACACCACCTACCCATACCTCAACCCCTATGAGTTGCAACGTAGTCACCTATACCATCAACTTCTCATGGCCACCAACAAATATGTCACACAAGTATATAAGTTCTACATAATACATCTAATAAGATACTAGGATCACATTGTCATAACATTTATCATACTTATCATTCACATTATTAAGAAGATAAATAAACACATATACATCACAATATGATGTCCCATACACATAAACCGATGTATACATAATCTGGGATAACTCACTAACCAATAAAGGCCCACTAAGCCCTACATAGTCTCTAGTAATACTGGTTTTTAATATTAAAGATCAATTCGTAGCATATTGACAAAAAATGAAGTCTTTGTCAAGGGTGGGGTCCACAACCTTATACAAGTCAATCTAGAACATCCGCCCATGGATTTTTGATCCGTAACTTCCCAAGGGTCTCATTTATCTTCTAGAACAATATTCTAAAATTTCGGAACGATCCAACGGTCGAATCTCCGCCAATTGTTAGAATTAGGTTGCTATCAACGTTTGGTTTTACAAACTTAGAAATTCAATTTGGGAAGATCCATATGTCGGATTTCCAATCTGTCAGTTCCTATGGTCCTCAAATATTACGTACTATAACGTTCAAGGTTTGGTGACGATCTAACGGTCGGGTCGTCAATTCATATAATGTCCAAGTGGCGGTCTCTAACAAAACTATAGTCATATGACAAGATTTCATCAATCAAACGTCACATATGAAATTAGGGTATCCAAATTAGTTTAGGAAGGTCAGGTGGGGTCTCGGCCCACGCGCCGCCGCATGCGGTTGCCCGCCGCCCCGACTCACTGAAAAATTCAACTATTTCCAAAAATTACCAAATTTTACAGAAATGAAGATCTCAATGCATAGAGCAAGTTTTATACCTATGAACAAGTCCAATTTGGTTAGAAAAAGCTCCAAATTGGCTCGCACCCGTCGGAAACCCTAGAATGGGTGAGCTTCGATTCTCCTTCCTCGGTGTTCCGATGCCTCTACCACTGGTTGGGTCTTGTTTCTGGGTCCAAGAGGAGTTGATTAATGGTGGTGGTGGGTGGTGTAACTCATCAGAACGGCGGGATTGCCATCGAGTACCTCCAGTGCTCCGGTGAAGTTCCTCGTAATTTTGGATCCAAAACCCTTCGATCTTGGGCTGCAATGGTAGAGAGGAGGTTGTGGGAGAGGTTGCAGGTGGTGGATGGGTGAGTTTGGCCTGAAAAAATGGCGGAAGTGGCCAGAAACCACTCCGGGTCGAACTGGTGCATGTGTCTCGGTCAACGGGGAGGGGAGTTATTTTCTCTTCCTTCCTGATTGGTCCCCCCTCCTCACTAATTTCTGATTGGTCCTTAAACAATAGGCTGATTGGGCCTCTTTCCCACAAGGTGGGAGTTTAATTAATTTCTAATCTCAAATTTAATAAAAGAAATAAAAAGATTTTGGACGTTCGTATCTTTTCCGTTACAATCCCGATTCGCAAACAGTTTTCGCCTATGCGCTCGTGGTTTCAAGATCTATTCGTAAACATTAATTGTGACCTCGAAAGGTGAACGAATTTTAAAGAATTAATTTCCAAACTTCAAACTTCGTAACTAGTTAATTAAAATCTAAATTCAAATAAATTAATATAAATTCCCGAAAAATAATATAAAATCTCAATAATACAAATACGTAGGTTAGAACAGTGAAATCCAGGAACGGGATTATAGTCAAGTTCGAATCCTGAGAATCTCAGTTGATTAAAAAAAAGTTGCATTAAACTTTAGAGACTTACTAGGAGAGTGATGAAACCAGCCCAGCAGAAACATCCCGCTGCAACCATGATAGCTCCCTTTATAGGATCTTGATGATCTGTGGAAACTATAGATTCGTGATGGGGATTTCTTCTTGTCCACGGAAAATTGAACATGGGTCCATTAATTAGAGTCATAAGCATGGCTCCTCCCACCGTCACTATGGTCCCCAATATTTTTGCCTGGCTATGCAGGCTTCTCAAATTAATCTTCTCAAGCCTAACATTAATACCAGACAAATTAAATAATTCCACATTTTCCTGAACCATGCAAACAAATTAGGGCAATATATACAGTAGGAATATATATATATATATATATGTATATGATATATGGTGTGTTGTGTGTGCATGTGTGTTAATTAAATATACCTGAAAACCCAAGCCATTATGAATGCAAAAGCAGGAAGGAGATTGTACAGAGCAGATGTAAAAGTTGCTGTTGTAAGCTTCATCCCGGTATTGGTCAAGTTCTGGTCCATTACAGGCCTAATAATAATTAAGAGTGAGATCATCACTTGATTAGTTTGATTTTCCAATACGTTTAAAAAGAAAAACAGTACTATATAATTAAAACATTATTTTTTTTCAAACTCAGAAATAAGCTGAAAAATATGTGACTTAGTGGTCACGGTATTACTTAACTCTAAGAAGCCAAGCAAAACAATCTTATAAAAAATAGATAAGGTCATCTTTGGCCTTACTCTCCTGCAATAGAATAACTTCAGTGGATTAGTTTTCTTCATCTCTCAACGTGTCAAATGCAAAAAAGATTACGACAAACAGAAAAGGAGGGTGACAGGGAGACGCACCTATCGAAGATAATGGCGAAAGGAGCTATAAAAACAGTGGCCACGGCGTGCCGATAGGCTACGAAGACATGCGGGCTCATCCCACGGTTCAGAGCAAACTTTGAAATTATGAACAAACCTGCGAACACAAATTGCAGGAAGGTGACAGCCATGAACGGCATCAGCCGAGTGAGCATCTGAGCCGTGGAGCACTTAGACATGTTGATCTTGTTCTAAAACTAGTTATAAGCGTCTGGTGTGAAACGTTAGCTAGTGACTAGTGAGTGATGATCAGGGATGAGAAAAAAATGGAGAAGAAGCTGCAGTTACTTATAGGCATAGTAAATTATGTGCATCTCAATCTTGGTATTCTTAGGATTCCTGTTAGTGTAATTTGCTGAAAAAATGGAAAGAAGATGGATGCACTGATAGAAGAAAATGACTGCTCTTATCTCTGCAAATCACAGAGGAATAATTCTTCTCATTGATTGCTTCCCTCACATCACACAAGGTGTGCAAAAAGAGAATAAAACCGTTAGAATTGTTTGCTGGATCACTCTCACTCTAGAAATGAATCTCAGCCATCATCTAGCTAACAACTAGGATCATTACACATGGCACTCATGGCCTTACATATTTTAGCCTTACATTTGGCAATTTTAAGCACATGTTGATACACAATTAAACTCATGGTTATTCACTAATACTAATCAGCTCATAACTTATAATTCAACACTCCCCCTTAAGCTTTGAGCTAATTTAACTCCAAGCAAATCTCTGAGATAGTTGAATCGATCCTTGATCAAGACCTTGATGAAGATATCTGCCAATTGTTCATTTGTAGGACAGTACACCAGATCAATTATGCCATCCTGCAATGCATCTTTGACGAAGTGATATCTTCTATCAATATGCTTTGTCTTTTGATTAAACACTGGATTGTTATTGCAGATGTGTTGCCACACTGCAATTGAGTTGCTTCAGTTTGTAACCCCCCAAAATCTTCAAGTACAAACTTGAGCCAAATGGCATGTGTAGTTGCTTTAGAAGCACTTATGTACTCAGCCTCTGCAGTGGAAAGAGCAACACAACTTTGTTTCACTGAAGCCCACGAAAACACCCCACTTCCAAAAGAAAAGGCATAGCCTGAGGTACTCTTGCTGTCTTCAATTGATCCTCCCCAATCACTATCACAATATCCAATTAGGATTGCCTTCTTGCCCTTCACATACCCCAAACCATAATCCAGTGTTCCCTTTATGTACCTAAGTACCCTTCTTGCAGTTCCATAATGCTTGTTGGTGGGGCAATGGATGAATCTAGCTAGTAAACTAGATGTATACATAATATCAGGTCTGGTGGCAGTGAGATACAACAGACTTCCCACAACACTTCTATATTGCTCTTCATTTGCAGATCCACTTCCATCATCCTTCCTCAACTTTTCAGTTGCCACAAGTGGTGTAGTCACATGCTTGCACTCATTCAAACCAAACTTATTCAGCAAAGAAGAGGCATACTTCTTTTGATGAATAAAGATGCTTGAATTTGTTTGAATCACCCCCATTCCTAGAAAATGATGTAGAAGACCCAAGTATGTCATCTCATACTTCATCATCATGTCTTCTTTGAATTCATGTAGCATTGTAGCATTGCTTCCTGTGTAAACAATATCATCCACATGGATGGATACAATCAATATCACATTTTCTCCCCTTGTCTTGGTGTATAGAGTAGGTTCACTTTGACTCCTTACAAAATCACATTTAGTGAAGTAAGTATCAATTTCCTCATACCAGGCTCTAGGTGCCTGTTTTAAACTATATAGAGCCTTGTATAATATGTAAACCTTGTCTTCTTGCCCTTCCACTACAAAACATTCTGGCTGATCCACATAGACTTCCTTATGCAATGCTCCATTTAGGAATGTAGACTTCACATCAAGTTGAAACAATTTCCAACTTTTATGTGCTGCCAATGCTATAAGTGTTCTGATGGTGTCTAATCTAGCTACTGGTGCATAAGTTTCATTGTAATCCAGTCCTGGTTTCTGATAACCCTTTGCAACCAGTCTTGCTTTGTTCTTTTGAACTATGCCATCCAAATTTAGCTTAGTTTTGAACACCCACTTCACTCCAATAACTAGTTTGTCTACAGGTCTGTCAACAACATTCCATGTGGCATTCTTTCCTATCATGGATAATTCATCTTCCATTGCCTTCAACCAAGATTTATCTTGTTCAGCTTCCTCATACTTTTCTGGTTCCAGTATGCATAGATTACACTGAGCAAGAACATCATTCAAATTTCTCCATTTCAAAGGTGTGTGATCATAAGCCTGAGTGACATCAGTGATGTTTTGACTGCTACTAGTTGATTCATTTGAATGTGGAACACAACTAGTTGCTGAAATTTCTTCAGTTTCATTCACTATTGGGACAACTTCACCTTGACCTTCTAAGTAGGTTACTGAAAAATGACTTTCAGTAGTTGACTTCTAATCCCAGCTTGAATCTTTATCAAACACAACATCTCTAGACAAAATTAGCTTCTTAGAGTTTGGATCAAATACTCTATAGCCTTTCTCATAGATTGTATATCCAACAAACACCCCTTTTGTGCTCTTCGATTCAAGTTTATGTCTTAGTTCAGTTGGAACATGTACATAACACATTGAACCAAATACTCTTAGGTGAGCTATACCTAGTTTTCTTCCACAGTAAGCTTCAAATGGAGTGATGTTGTTCAAAGATTTTTTAGGGCACCTATTTAGAATGTAAACTTGTAACGCCCCGTCCTAAAAAAATTATTTCGGAAGATAATTACTATGATAGGCCAAAATTAAACTCCTATTTATGTACTATCATTTATCACAATTCTTTTATTTAATTCTTAGTTACTCACAAAATCTATAACCCAATTTATTTACCAAAAACATAAGGTTAATTTTTAAATTTTTCACCCAATTCCTTTTCTTAGACAAATTTCCAACAAAAGATTAATCTTAGTTATATTTTAAGGCTGCATCTAACTCCCGTTAGACTGCCTACGTACCCTTGAACGGGATTAAGCCTTTCGTAGTTCACATTCATTCTTTTATCAATTTCTGAAATATTCTAGTAACAGAAATATTCAACATTAGCTTTCATAATCGAATCACATCAAATGGGTACCAATTACGGATTTAAAATATCAAAATTTTCATGAAAATGCAGCGTTGGCCCATTGGCCACCCGCCGCCGTGGGTGGCGGTTGGCCGCCCCGACTCGTCGGAAAAATTAACTATTTCCAAAAATTACGAAATTTTACAGGGTTGTAGAACACAACAAGGGGAAGAACTTTTATACCTGCGTCAAATCTTATTTCAGCCTAGAAGTGGCCGGAAAAGCCCTCGATTCCGCCGAAACCCTAAAATTTGGGTGGCCTACATCCATCACCTCCGGTGCTCTGCAGCCCCAACCAAGGTCTGGGCTTTGTTCCTGTGGTTGAGGGGAGTCCATTGATGGTGGTAGTCGATGCTGGTGGCTCCCAGATATGGTGAATTGCCGTCGTGATGTCCCCGGAACCCATGGTTCATATCATCGCGATACGAGGTCAAAACCCCATCGATCTTGGGTGCAACATGGAGAGGGAAGGTCGATGAATAGTTTCCAGGTAGTGGCTTGGTGAAACTCACCAGAAAAACAACGAAAAATCACCGAAAAAAGTCGACAGGAACAGGATCAAAAACTGGGTTATAACCGGGTCAAAAGGGGGTTCGGTTTGGGTGGGTTTCTTTCCCTCCTTTCCCCTCCTTCCTCTCTCATCCCCTTTTTCCCAGACACTCCCGTGGCTTCCCCTCCTTTTTTTTCCTCGACAAGGCTCCCACAAATATGGAGCCTTCCAAATTCATAGCAAAAAGACCATTTTGTTCTTACCTTCGTTCATTTCTATTTCATTCGTTGTAACTCCGTATAAGTTCGTTTGGTCAACTAAGAGCATTTTCTTGTCTTTCACCTATCGATAAATTATTTCAACGTAAATTGTCACAACCCGTCTCGAATTATTTTATCGACAATGTGAAATGACGAAATTGCCCTTGGACATTGAGATGTGTTATGTGTGAGATATTTGCTTGTTTTGATTGCTGACCCAATTTGGACTACACACACACCCCCATACCCTTCCCGTGCTCTCTCTCTCTCTCTCTCTCTCTCTCTCTCTCTCTCTCTCTCTCTCTCTCTCTCTCTCCTCCCTCTCTTGGTTTTTCTTCCAAATTCGGTACAACCCGTACGTATAAACCTCAAACCAAACCATTTCATCACGGATCGAAGTTTTGGAAGCCATATTTGTGTTCCTAGTGAGCTTAGGAACCCATGCATACCTTTGGTTGGACGTGAAACCTTCGTTTTTTCGAGAACCCGAGCACCCAATTTTGGGTTATTGTTCATGCACACGTGATCGTGAAGTTTTCAGCGAGTTTTAAGGCTCTAGGAAGCTTTAGATCATCTTCACGAGGCTCGGGGAAGAAAGTTGGAGTGATTTGGACATCAAGAAGCTCGGGTTCGACGAGTTGCAGGTTTTGGTCAGATTATCGTGGGATTTTCCGGCAAGATCCCGTTGGATTTAAGTCCTAAAAGTGGTAAGGTTTTGTTCTACTCGTTGTAAGCTTTATTTTGGTACAAATTTCATGGATTTTGGTTAAGAAATGAGAAAGATATGAAGTTTTAAAGTTTTTCCTGAAACCGGTGAAAATTCAAGTTTCAGACGGCGGTAACCGGCGAGGCTCGCCGGAGAAGGAGATGAATATTCCGTCAGAGTTGATGGAATATTCTAATGGCGTCAGGTAACGCCGTTAACTTCTGTTAAGGTTTTAACGGAATATACCTAACGGCATCTGTCACGTAGACGGCACGTGGCGGCGCGTGGGGACGTGTCTGGCCGTGCCTTGGCTGGCGCGTGGGTGGTCGGAAAATTTTTCTAAAAATATGGGGATGTTCATGAGGTTGAGTAGATCATGTTGGTATATTTATATACCCCATTTGAGTATTTTGTGAGAATTTATTAGCTAGTTTCATTTATGTGTTTTATTAACGTTTATATAGTTGTTTCGCATATAGGTGAGACCTATCCTGAGGACGAGCGCCATCAATCGAGGCTCGGGGGCTACGACCTTTCGACATATCAGTGAGTGGGCTTTTGGTTTTCCGTATATACCTATATACTTGAGTTTTTCCCAGGAAATGAAATGGAATGATTATATGTTTTGAAATGCCATACAAAGTATCTACTTATTTAATTATGCATTAGTAGTTGCATATATTTATGATTGGTGCTGCGGACGCACGGGTAAGTGCCAGGTAAGTTCATAAATTAAAGATTTGAGATTTCTTTAGTTATGAGATATGATGTGATGCATTGAGAGCTCATAAAATTGCACCTTGGTGTTAGTGCTCCCGTCCAGAGTTAGGGCATAATCCTTCACGTGATGTTCACATCCCGCACCATATGCTCGCCTTAGATCCAAGTTAGGTGCACAGGCTTGTCGTACAGACCACTATAGGTGGTTCTGACTCGTAGGTGACCCGCGTTTATTCGCACAGCCTTCACTTGACTAGAGCATATTTATTTTACACCTAGCCCTGTCGTACAGACCACTTTAGGTGGTTTCGACTCGTGTGCAGAATTTGGTATGATTGAGATTGATTATGAGCTATAGACTCAGCCATGCGGGTCACGTTAGGTGGACCCGGCTGATATGATATTTGGCATTTATATATGTTAACTGGATTACTTGTGGCATTTCATTGTGATACTTTGGCATGGTATACTTCTATGGATTTTCATCCTGAGCATGATTTCTGATATGGCATATATTATATTTTATGGGAAATTATACAGGTTTTACAGCGAGAGGTTAGAACTTTTGAGAAATGAAATGGTTTTGAAAAGCTTTGTTTTTGCCCACTCACACTTTCTGTTTTGCGCCCCTCCAGGTTTGAAGTAGAAGTGCTTTGGTGGCTTACGAGGATTTCAGTGGAGGTTCTGACAAATTTCACAAATGTAGGATCACCTTTGGGTGTTGTATAATTAGTACTTGTCCTGTCAGACTACTCTTAGGCTACTTATGCTCTGGTTGTGTATTTCTCTATATCAATTTTGCTTCCGCACTGTGCACATGGTTACGTCACTCTCACGTGATGGCCAACATGTCCTGATTTAGGTCGGGGTGTGTCATAAATTATAATAATTTCTGGGAACAAAATTTTTAAAATTTCTCAATTCAATTTTCGTAACCATAAATCGATTTATTTTTTATTTTTCGACATTTTCATATTTATGAATATCTAATTCATATATTTAAATTTTCAAGGTATTACATTCGACCCCCATTAAAATAAATCTCGTCCCCGAGATTTCAACCATCAAATAACGAAAAGGAAATTAGAACTCATCCCACCCTTCCATTTATAGTGAATAAAATCATATGATTTTATTCAAGCTCAAAAGAAATAGATCAACGAAGAATCATCATGATTCACACACATTTTTTCAAATTTCCAACCACATTCATTGGTAAAAATACCAGAACATCTAGACATAATCATTGTAAAAAATTTGGAATTTAAAACCAATCAGCAATACCGTTAACACTGAACGAAATCAAAACCTCAGTCTATGATTTCCTTCATATCCGCAAATAAACTAAATTACCCATAGTAAATTTAAAAGCCTTTTAAATCTTCCTTTTAATTGTCTCTCTTTTAAATTGCTTCTAAGTGCAGCCGCAAATCGCATAAATGAGCGACTCACACTTCTAGAGCACCATTCACATTTCATTAACCAAAGAAGAGAAGTTATATATATGTCACAACTCTATTGGCCAACAAAACTAAACCTTATTAATCACATAGCCATTAGAAAATGTGCTCTTCATTGGTTCAGTTCTCAATATCGAATCCA
This sequence comes from Heteromeles arbutifolia, assembly GCA_024362995.1. Classification (NCBI taxonomy): domain Eukaryota; kingdom Viridiplantae; phylum Streptophyta; class Magnoliopsida; order Rosales; family Rosaceae; genus Heteromeles; species Heteromeles arbutifolia. The sequence continues at coordinate 9,004,415 of JANCRC010000018.1, forward strand.
ACAATGACAACTCATGACTATGGCAACCAAACCAATCGAATTTGTAATTACAACCTTTCCCAATCAATTCTTTTCATCAAACGTAAATAAAAAACACAACTGGAAAATCGTTTATATTAAACGAACTCAAAATTTCATTTCATAATTTTATTCATGTCCACCAATAATAAATGAAGAAATCTTCATGGTCTTTCCACCATTCCAATTATAATGGACAAACCATAACCTCAGTTTATAATTTCATTCCCGTTCAATAAATCATCATAACTTTCATAAATATTAAAATTTCCAACCATAATCATTGTTGGCCATAAGATTTTAAAATTTCTAGCCATAATTATCATTGACAAAACAATGATTTCACCACCTTTTTCTTTTATCCCAATCAGTGACTAGTAGAAAATATCGTAATATACCTGGCAATTATACATTCCCACACACCACATTGATAGCTCATTCTCACAGCCCACACATGGAGCTTCTCCCCAGAAACACTGGGTCTTTGTGCCCATTCAACCATTCCTTCACATTTCACGGGTCATTTCGCCCAATTCATCGTTCACGAGGCCACTTTGGCCAATCACACATCCTCGGGCCTTTTTACCCAAATCAACATCCACAGGCATTTTTGCCCCACCGAACATTCCTCCCATTCCACATGCCATTACGCCCAAATCGACATCCATGGGCTTTTTTTTTTCCGCCCTTTCAATATCCACGGGTCTTTTTTGCCCAATTCAACATCCCTCAATTTCATAGGTATAATATGACTTTTCCATCTACTTGTCACAATTTCACAATAATGTTATTGTTCAAAATTTTCATAATGCATAACATAAATTCAACCTAATCCAAAATTAATCCAAAACTTTAGTCAAACGCTCATTTTTAAAGCTCTAACATGAACTATGACATTTTAAAATTTTCCTACTCCCATTCAATCCAATTCATTTCAGGATGATTCACAATATATGTATTTCACATAAATTTCTTCATACTCATAGAACTTATAAAATAATGCAATATTAATGCAATTCATAATTTACATCCACAACTCAATAATATCGCATACTGTAAGATATGATCATTTGCTCTGATACCATTTTGTAACGTCCAGTCTCGAAAAATTTATTTCGGAAGATAATTACTATGATATGCCCAAATTAAACTCCTGTTTATGTACTACCATTATCACAATTTTTTAATTTAATTCTTAGTTACTCACAAAATCTATAACCCAATTTATTTACCAAAAACATAAGGTTAATTTTTAAATTATTCCCCCAATTCCTTTTCTTAGACAAATTTCCAACAAAAGATTAATCTCGGTTATATTTTAAGGCAGCATCTAACTCCCATTAGACTGCCTACGTATCCTTGAACGGGATCAAGCCTTTCGTAGTTCACATTCATTCTTTTATCCATTTCTGAAATATTCTAGTAACGAAAATACTCAACATTAGCTTTCATAATTGAATCACATCAAATGGGTACCAATTAAGAATTTAAAATATCAAAATTTGCATGAAAAGGCAGCGTCAACCCACTGGCCACGCGCGGCTGTGGGTGGAGGTCGGCCGCCCAGACTCCCTGGAAAATTTAACTATTTCCAAAAATTACGAAATTTTACAAGGTTGTAGAACACAACAAGGGGAAGAGCTTTTATACATGACCCGAAGCCTAGTTCGGTCAGGAAGTGGTTGGAAAAGCCCTCAATTTTGTTGGAACCTTAAAAGTTAGGTGACCTCGATCCATCACCTCCGGTGCTCCGCCGCCCCAACCAAGGCCTGGGCTTTGTTCCTGAGGTTGAAGGGAGTCCATTGATGGTGGTAGTCAATGGTGGTGGCTCCCAGATACGGCGAATCGCCGCCGTGATGTCCCTAGAACCCACGGTTCCTATCATCGGGTTACGGGGCCAAAACCCCATCGATCTTGGGTGTAACATGGAGAGAGAAGGTTGGTGAACAGTTTCTAGGTAGTGGCTTGGTGAAACTTGCAGGAAAAACAACGAAAAATAGTCAAAAAAAGTCGATAGCAACCGGGTAAAAAACTGGGTTATAATCGGGTCAAAAAGGGGGTTTGGTTTGGGTGGGTTTCTTTCCCTCCTTTCCCCTCCTTCCTCTCTCATCCCCTTTTCCCAGCCACTCATGTGGCTTCCCCTCTTTTTTTTCCTCGACAAGGCTCCCACAAATATGAAGCCTTCCAGATTCATAGCGAAAATACCATTTTGCCCCTATCTTCGTTCATTTCTATTTCATTCGTTATAACTCCATATAATTTTGTTGGTCAACGAAAAGCATATTTGTCTCTTTCACCTATCGATAAATTTTTACGACGTAAATTATAATAATTTCCGGGAACAAAATTTTTAAAATTTCTCAATTCAATTTTCATAACCATCAATCGATTTATTTTTGATTTTCTCCACATTTTCATAATATGAATATCTAATTCATATATTTAAATTTTCAGGGTATTACAAAACTGCAGTGTGAACAGCTTCAGCCCATAGATAATATGGCATTCCTTTGTCATGCAACATTGATTTCGCCATTTCCACCACTGTTCTATTTTTCCTCTCTACCACTTCATTCTCTTAAGAAGTGTAGGCTAGTGTAAGTTACCTTTGAATGCCTAAATCATCATAGAATTAAGTGAATTTAGTGGACAGAAACTCTCATCCTCTGTCACTTCTCACACATTTCACTTTGAAACCAGATTGTAACTCAATCATAGCCTTGAATTTCTTAAAACAACTCAGGGCTTCAGATTTGTGTATGAGAAAATACACCCATGTCATTATAGTGTGATCATTAATGAGCAGCATGAAATACTTGTTCCCTGCAATAGATTCAGTTCTCATAGGTCCACACAGATCCATATGCACTAACTCCAGTGGCGTACTAGCTATTCATGGTTGTTCTCTTGGGAAATCATCTCCGTGCTGTTTTCCAAGTTGACACCCTTCACATACTTCATTGTGCTCTTCTAAGTATGGCAAACCATGTGTAACACCCCAACCCCCAATTATCTATATAATGCCATAATTTCCCTAAAGTCTTCTGAAAATTTCATTTTGGTCCTCTATTTTGACAAAATTTGGACCTTTCATCCAGATTCCTAAACTCTTTCAAGCCACCACGTGGCAGCACCCCAGCTCTTTTCACGTTTCTCTCTCTCTCCCCTACCCCGTGACCCCCATATCCCTTCTCTTTCTCTGCACTCTGTCTCTTTCTCTCATCTCTGCCGAGACCATCTCATCCCTCTCTTTTCCCTTCGTTGTGAACACCCTCTTCCAGGCATCACCATCATCTCTCTTTCTCCCCCTCTCTCTCTGCGTGCAAGGCTCTGTAGAGCCCAGGGAAAAACCTAGGCAGACCGAGACATCCAAACCCAGTTCTCCGACGGGTTTCCTTGTTTTCTCCGACTAGGTAAGTCTCGATTCCTTCCTCTTTCAGTTTAGATGTTACTGGGATGTGAATGATGAGTGGTATTTCACGTTTTTCCAAGGGTTTTGGGACGAAATCGGCTCGGGGTTAGACACACCCAACTCCGGAGAACCTGTGGACGTTGAGGAACTTTCCGATCATCTTCGGCCGTTCCACGGCGAACCAAAGGTATAAACGCACTCCTCTCGTCTCACTCTTTGTTTTGATACCTAGATTAGAGCCTAAGGTGTACGTTTGCAGTCAGCTGGAGCTGTAGAAGCTCCAGCGTTCTTCTCAGTTTTGCACCAGGCTGTTCAGGCCGTTTCTCAACCCATGGGCCTTAACCCCGTTTTGCTTAAGCCCAATACCCGTTTGATTGGGTCCGACCCAGACCCGTGACCCGTGACCCGTTGACTGACCTGGTCTGACCGTTGACTCGATCAACGGTCAGCATTGACTTTGACTTTGATCGGTCATCGGTCAACGTTGACTTTGACCTTTGACTTTTTGGCTTTTCGTTCGGGACCTCTCCTAGGCTAATTTCGACGTTCTAGACCTGTTTTTGAAGTCCGTTTTCCTAAATTAAGTCGTTTTATTAGAGTTTGACTAAATGTTCCCCTTTATGTGCTTAGGGGCAATTGTTGTGGTGTTTTTGTCTTCGCTGCGCAGCTTTCGACGGCGAAGTACTGTGAGTGGACCCCTTCTAAAATGCATGTTTTATAGTAGAACTGCACACATGAAAAACATGATTTCACAATTATGTTCTATGAAATGCTTTATGAGATATCGTGCCTATTGAGGTTACTTTGAATTACTACTATTTTTCCTATAACCCGTATTCTTATAGAATATCTAATGGATGACGATGTGATATTTAGAATACATTTCGAACACTTCTTTATAGTATAGATGATGGATGACTTTATACTATGAAGGTGCCTTTCAAATGTACGTATGTTCAATGGTTTTGTACCTACCTAGTGGTCCTTTCAGTTACGGAACGTAGGGATAGATTCTGGTCCGTCCTAGGGGAAGGTTTGGTGTTGGCATAGGGCCTGGAGGGTGTTTCCTTTGGCATTTAAGACCAGGGATGGGGAGCCGACATGGGGCCTGGTGGTTATATTGGACATTCACTAGCGGCTAGTATATATAAAAGTTATGGTTTATGACAGTGCACGACATGCTAGGTTTCGAAAAACCTATGTTTATCATGATATATATGTGTTTTCATAAAACCTGGGGGTTAGTAGGTTGATAACTGTTTTACTATATATATATATATATATATATCAAATTGGTCCACTCATCTTTGTTTTACGCCCCCTTCAGGACCACAGAACGAGGATTACGATTTGAGCTACGAGGCTTTCCCCTACCAGTGACTTCGTGCTATATCTTCTCTGCTTGGCACCTATTGTAATAGCACTTTCCTATATAAACTTTCGTTTGTTCTCTGTATTAGACGTATACTCTGGATATATTGTGCATTATCCTACTGTTTAATAATTAGCTGTTGAACTTAGTTTGGTGTTATTCATCCCTATATACCTGTTTAGTATATTCCTCCGCTTTCGCTTAAATTAAATGGCTTTCGTCACCCTTCGGGTGTTGGCCAGCACGTGACCATCCCTATGTCCCGAGGACATCGGGGTCAGGGCGTGTCAGATTGGTATCAGAGCCTAATTAGTTCAGACCATACTTAGGATTATATTCTATCAATTGGTTATCATCATTCTTGTTGTATCCTTAATCTTCAGTTGTTCTAAATCTTGCTTGTATCTTATCAAAATTATGGATCCTGCTGGTAGGGATGTACCTCGTCGAGCTCGTTCTGGTCTAGGGGAGGAGTTAGTCAATTAACTAACCTTTTACGGAATGCTCTTACTGGTGGCAATAGATCGAATCGTACATATATTGAGATTGCTCGTAGTCATAGTATTCCGGATCTTCGAGTGGTTGGAGCCTGTCCGGAGGCCGAGGATTGGTTAGAGCAGGTGGATGACACTTTGGAGAGTATGAGATGCCCACCAAGTGAATGAGCAAAGACTGCAGCTTATTTTCTTCACGGGAATGCTAAAATTTGGTGGAATTCAGCGAAGAGATCTCGTCCACCTGGTACTTCGATGACTTGGGCTACATTTCGGAGACTTTTCAACGCACATTTTCTAAGCCCTAGTTATCAGTTAAGGATGAGGCAGGGAATTCCTGAATTTTCGTCAAGGCGATCTGAGTATCACGGAGGTGGATAACACTTTTCGGCGCCTGTCGAGACACCATGCTGGAACTTATGATAATCCGAATCAAATGATGGTCCAGTTACTAATTTGTTTGAATCCAGACTATCGTGAACCAGTGACAGCCATAAGGCACAGAAATTACGAGAAGATGATTGAGACTTGCTTGAGAATCGAGCAGTCTAGGTGGTAGACTCGTAATCAGGAGCAATCACAGTTTCAGGAACCACCTAGAAATCAAGATAGACCTCGATACCAGAACTAGAGGGGTCATGGCTTTCAATCTCGGAGCGTGAGAGAATCTGGTAGTTCCTCTAACTTTGTTGGCCCTAGGCACTCTCATTCTTTCAAACGGTAGGGCCAGAGTTCAGGTTCCTTTAGTGAGGGCTCAGGTAATGAATCTGGGAGGTGATCTTTCAGTCATTTCAGATCAGCAGTCAGGTGTCACAATTGTGGAGGCACGGGGCACATCGCTAGATTTTGCCCTTCAGCATATCCAGCTGAAAGTTATGCATCTATCCCGAGCTATGGTGGAAGAGGTAACCCGAGTTCTAGTTATGACAGTAATTATACCCAGAATTATGGTGGGAGTGGAAGCCAGAATGCTCATTTTTCCACTCAGAGACAGCCGCAGCAGTCTAGTGCAGCTTCGGGCAGCCGCACTCAGGGAAATCGAGTAAGCCGTAATAACCAGGGTTCTAGAGCTCAAGGTGGCCGTAACGGTGGTACAGGACGTCAGTTCCATGGACGTATCAACGCCATGACTCAGCAGGAGGCTGATCAGGTTCCCCAAGTTATTATTGGTATGTTACTTATCTGTGGTAATTGGGCAAAAGTCCTAATTAATCCGGGTGCTACTTTTTCATTTGTGTCTTCATCATTTACACCGAACTTAAGTTCACAACCTACACCGCTTGGCTATGATATGATCATACAAATGGCGCATGGAGATCTGTTTTGTGTTTAGTGGGAATATAAGAATTACCCGGTGATAGTGGAAGGGGAGATGATGGAGTCTAATCTAGTTCCTTTCAATTTGGTGGAGTTCGATGTTATTTTGGGGATGGATTGGCTATCTAGACATTGTGCTCATGTCGCATGTTGGGAGAAATCTGTGACGTTCAAGCAACCTAGACGACCGTTGATCACATTTCAGGGTGAGCGACGAATCCTTCCTAATAGTATTATTTCTGCTATCCAGGCAACTAAATTGTTGAATAGAGGATGCGTAGGATTCCTAGCCTACGTGGTGACGAGGGATTAACCTTCGTTGAGTCCTAAGGCTGTGCCGGTGGTGAAGAAATTCACTGATGTCTTTCCGGAGGATTTACCAAGGTTACCGCATGCGAGGGCAATCAAATTTACCATTGATTTACTTCCAGGTACAAACCCTATCTCTTTACCACCTTATCGAATGACACCAGCAGAATTGAGAGAATTGAAGATCCAGCTTCAGGAGCTAGTGGATAAAGGTTATATCCAACCCAGCTTGTCTCCATGGGGCGCTCCTGTTTTGTTTGTTAAAAAGAAAGATGGATCGATGAGACTCTGCATCGACTACCGACAACTGAATCGGGTGACGGTGAAGAATCGTTATTTTTTGCCTCGAATCGATGACATGTTCGATCAGCTGAATGGTGCTCAGGTATTTTCTAGGATCGATCTTCGCTCAGGTTATCACCAGTTGCTAATTCGGGAGGAAGATGTGCCGAAGACGGCTTTCCGCACTAGGTATGGACACTTTGAATTTCGTGTCATGCCTTTCAGATTAACGAATGCACCTACATCATTTATGGATTTGATGAATAGAGTCTTCAGACCGTACTTAGACCGGTTTGTGATTGTGTTCATTGATGATATCCTGATCTATTATAAGAGCGTTGCTGAGCACCGGAAACATTTGAGGTTGGTGTTGGAAAGGTTGAGCAATCAATAGCTATATGCTAAGTTCAGCAAGTGTCAGTTCTGGCTAAACCAGATCAGCTTTCTCGGACATGTAGTATTTGCTGAGGGAATTAATGTGGACCTTCAGAAGGTGTCAGCAATAATTACATGGGAGCAACCGAGGAATGTTACAGAGGTAAGGAGTTTCTTAGGTCTGGCTGGCTATTACCGACGATTTATTCAAGGTTTTTCAGCAATCGCCTTGCCTTTGAATAAGTTGACTCGGAAATGGGTCGAGTTTAAGTGGGATGAAGATTATGAGTGGAGTTTCCAAGAGATGAAACAATGTCTTACTCAAGCTCCTGTTTATACTCTTCCGGATGAAAGTGGTGAGTTTAAGGTTTACACAGATGCATCTCTGTCAGGTTTGGGTTGTGTACTGATGCAGCATGAGAGAGTTATTGCTTACGCTTCCAGGCAACTCAAGACTCACGAGAGAAACTATCCTACCCATGATTTGGAGCTTGGTGCAGTGGTGTTCGATTTAAAGATCTGGAGACATTACTTGTACGGTGAAAAGTGCCGCATTTTCACTGATCATAAAAGCCTCAAATATATCTTTACTCAGAGCGATTTGAATTTAAGGCAGATGAAATGGATGGAACTTATCAGTGATTATAACTGCACGATCAAATATCATCTTGGACATGCCAACGTAGTGGCGGCTGCACTCAGTCAGAAATATCATGGACAACTTGCATCCCTTCAAGAAACGGGCGTTACGGTGGAATCGGGGGATCAGGAAGCTTGGTTAGCACACTTCCAGGTTATACCTGTTTTGATGGATATGGTTTTAGAAGCTCAGGAACTTGATCTGGAGTGTGATGTCATAAAGAGGTTGGTCTCGAAGGGAAAAAGGGAAGAATTTAATATCCGAAAGGATAGAGCCTTAATGTTTGGAAACAGGCTGTAAGTACCTCAGGATAACAAAGCAGTGAAAAAGGAAATTATGGATGAAGCACACATTTCAGCATATGACATGCATCCGGGAAGCACTAAACTATATCGCACTATCCATCCGTTCTATTACTGGTTTGGAATGAAGCGGGATGTGGCGGATTATGTGAGTAGATGCATCATTTGTCAATAGGTGAAGGCTGAGAGACAAAGACCTGGGGGACTAATGCAAAATCTTCCGATACCAGCATGGAAATGGGAAGACATCACCATGGATTTTGTGTATGGTTTGCCGAAGTCACAGTTAAGATTGGACGGCATTTGGGTGATTGTAGATTGACTCACTAAGACCGCTCATTTCTTACCTGTATGACAGACCTATTCTTTGGAAAAGTTGTCGAAGTTGTTCATCGATAATATTATCAGGCTTCATAGAGTACTCGTCTCCGTTGTTTCTGACAGGGATCCTAGATTTACTTCCAGGTTTTGGAAAGCTTTTAATACTGCAATGGGTACTCAGTTGCTGTTCAGCATTGCCTACCATCCACAGACCGATGGTCAATTTGAGCGGATGATTCAGACGTTGGAGGACATGTTGAGAGTGTCTGTTCTCCAGTGGAAGGGTAGTTGGGATAGCTATTTACCGTTGGTTGAATTTGCATACAATAATAGCTATCATTCGAGTATCGGCATGGCACCTTATGAGGCTTTGTATGGAAAAGTGTGTTGGACGCCGTTGTGTTGGACAGAAGTCTGCGAACGGGTGTTAGTGGGACCAGAAATTGTGGATACCACTGATGCTAACATTCAGCTGATTAAGAGAAACTTAAAAGCAGCACAAGACCAACAGAAAAGCATTGCGGACAAACATTCCAAGGATCGGGAGTATAAGGTTGGTGACTTGGTATTCTTGAAGTTGTCGCCTTGGAAGGGTGTGGTTTGTTTTGGTAAACGAGGAAAGTTGAGTCCTCGATACGTCAGTCCGTATCAGGTTACTGAGAGAATTGGTGCAGTTGCCTACAAGTTGGAGCTACCACCATAGTTGTCGATGATTCACAACGTTTTCCATGTTTCCATGCTTCAGAAATATATACCAGATCATTCTCATATCATTCAGTTAGAGCCGCTGGAAGTGAATCAGGATGCTAGTTATGTGGAAGAACCAGTGGCTATCCTTCATCGACAGGATAAAGTGTTGAGGAACAAAGTTATTTTGTTGCTAAAGGTACTTTGGAAGAACCACGTTGTTAAGGAAGCAACGTGGGAAACGGAAGATTTGATGATGAGTCAATATCTGTTTTTATTTGGTTAAGGTTGTAAATTTCGGGGACGAAATTTTTATAAGGGGGGTAGATTGTAACACCCTAACCCCCAATTATCTATATAATGCCATAATTTCCCTAAAGTCTTCTGAAAATTTCATTTTGGTCTTCTATTTTGACAAAATATGAACCTTTCATCCAGATTCCTAAACTCTCTCAAGCTGCCACGTGCCAGCCCCCCAGCTATTTTCACGTTTCTCTCTCTCCCTTACCTCGTGACCCCTATTTCCCTTCTCTTTCTCTGCACTCTGTCTCTTTCTCTCATCTCTCCCGAGACCTTCTCATCCCTCTCTTTTCCCTTCGCCGTGAACACCCTCGGGGTAGAGGCATGATGATCGTAGCGACTGACTACTTCACAAAATGGGTCGAAGCTGAACCCATAACAACAACTACCCAGACAGATATAGAGCACTTCATATGGAAGAACATCATCTGCTGCTTCGGCATCTCACACTCCATCATCATCGATAATGGTTCACAGTTCGTGGGCAAAGACTCGGTAAAGTTCTTCGAAAAATATGGCATCAAGCAGCACATATCCACGCCTCGGTATCCGCAGAGCAACAGGCAAGCCGAGGTGTCCAACAAGACCATCCTCAACTGCCTTAAGAAGACTCTTTCAGACAAGAAGGGCAAGTGGCCAGACGAGCTCCTTGGTGTTCTATGGGCATATCGCACCACTAAAAGACGAGCAACCAGCGAAACTTCATTCTCCCTAGCGTATGGTTCTGAGGCGATCATCTATTCCAACATCATAGTGCCAATCATCAACATTGTACTGTCGAATTTTGAGCAAAACAAAAAGGAGATGGCCACCAACTTAGACATGGCAAAGGAAGAACGCGAGAAGGTTATCACATGCATTGTGGCTTATCAGCAGCAGCTCATCTCCAGCTACAACAAGAGGGTAAAAATCTGGCAGTTTCGACCAGGAGACTTAGTCTTCAGAAAAGCCTTCATTACCACCCGACGGGAAAGCTCCAAAAAGATGGCTTCCATCTGGGAATGTCCATACAAAATCAGCTGAGTAGGCGGAAGAGGCAGTTACACCCTCACCACTATGAGCGACAAAGAAATCAACAAGCAGTGGAATGCCTACAACCTGAGAAATTACTACATGTGACCTCCCACCATTCCTTGGACCCCGTTCAAGATGAAAAAAGTTTAAACACTCAAGCAACTCGATGAACAAACCTCGCATGCCGAGAATTATCAGTTGTTATGCCATTACTGCCTACGAACAAAGTTAATAAAAAGCCTCTATTTTCAATGAAAATTGAAGGAATTATTCACAAGCCTGGGCCAAATGCATAAATGATGCGATGTAAAACAGCACACAAATTAAACCCTCTTGTTGACAATTGTAGTATAGATGCAAGTAGGGATCGTTCTGGACCGGGGATTATGAGGGCTTGCTAAAACCTCTAAACTGACTCAAAAACATAAAAACAAGAAACTTAAAGTACTAATGAAATCTGCACGAAATTGGGTGAAAACTATGGATGATGGGATAGCTAGGAGGTTCTTCTCCACACATGACACACTTGCAAACAAAACGATTTCCAGTTGCTTTCCATAAACCACGAATCCTCAACGCCCCAGATTAACCGTGAATTGCACTAATTAACCCTCAGATTTTCCTAATTTTATCGAATTGGATGATTGCATTCGACAACCCAAAGCATTCCCCACAAGTTCCCTACATGAATTGCATAATAGAGATACAAGCAAAGATCATTAAGTTCTATGAAAATCATAAGCATTGACGAGGCACTTGTAACTATGAATTGCATGATACTTATGCCAAGAATTTACTTAACGCGATCGTGACTAGCAACCTTCACTACTTGTGAATATAAGTTCATAACGATTAGGTGAAACTCCCTTATATTCTAGCAACAAATTCATGCATGCAAATTAAGTTGGCCACCTCAATCAACACACACAAATCAGTTATAATATGAACAGATAAGTAAATTGAATTCACAACTTATGAATCACAACTGGATGTAATCAAATCATATTGCAAGTATAATCATGGTTTCGAATCCCCCCCTAGCTAAGAGGGGTTTAGTTCTTCATACTCACAGAACAAAGATTATTGAATTGAAACATTGAAAACAAAAGAAAGATTACACCTAAAACGTTCCAGCAATCCTAACTCGAATGGCAAGCACGTCCAAGGGCTCTCATCCTTCCTCTTTGTTGCGGCATAAGGGTTGGTGGTGAGTTTTGGGGGTTATGAATGGTGTTGGGTGGTAGAGGATAGATGGTCCAAGGGCAACCTAACATGTTTTGAAACCCTTTTATGGCTGGAACATAGGTGAGGAAGGATTAGGAAACTCTAAGCCAAGAATAGAAACTTTCAAGAATGGAAACCTCCAAGAATAGAAACTTCCAACTTTAGAAACTTTGGCTTCCAATTTTGAACTCTTCATTCTTCATTCAATCCTAAGCTCATTTGATCTTCAATTTCGTCCATCCACTTAGCTCCAAGCATGTGCAATCCATTCCAAGCCCAAAACTGCTCCAAAAGGCACCAAAATGCACTTTCTTGCTCCTATAGCCCTTAGAACCTGAAAACACACGAAAATGGCTTAAAAGACTAAAATAACTAAGAACTAACAACCTAAATGCAAGGAAACAAGCTAACTAAGTGATGTAAATATGCTCCTATCAATAAACAAACTGATCAACCCTGTAACAAGCAGAAAACATCCACTGCCCTACAGACATGGCGTAAGCTCTCCAGCGCAAAAGGGTAAATTAATCACCCTTGTGAAGCAGAAGACGCTTGTTGCCCTGCAAACATGGCGTAAGCTCTCCAGCGCGAGAAGGTAAACTAATCACCCATATGACAAGCAGAAGATGCCCACTGCCCTGCAGGCATGGCGTAAGCACTCCAGTGCGAGAGGATAAACTAATTCCTCAACTACCCATGTGACAAGCAGAAGACGCCTTATGCCCGTTCAGACATGGCTTGTGCTCTCCAATACTAGAGGGTAAACTAATCCGGAATATCCAGACGTGGATGAGTGGTACGACTGCTCAATTTCCCCTGAATACAGCGACTACCTGAGTCGGACGACTCCCAAAATTGGCCACGATAGTCATTCCCCTAGAATAAACTTACCAAACTAAAGGATTCAATTTCGCAGGATCCTGTGTCTCTAACCGGAAGAGACGCTAAGTGCAGGACCCTTGCCCATGAAAGAATTCACGTGACAAGATGGTTCATTCTCGATGTGCAGATCTTCATGAAGTGACTTGGTTTTAAAGTGTTGCAATACTAGTTAAGCAACCTGCAAAATCAAAGTTGCGACTCGGAAGGATATGGCCTCTGAGGCGCGATTTCGCCTACACTTTACGCCTAAAACACCTCTGAGAGCCAAGGACGACGCCTGAAGTGGTTATGCGGGTCATCTGCTTCTGTAAGTAAGACGCCCAGCCAACAACCCAATGGCAGGCAACCCAAGATAATCTATAAGCCGAGATTTACGCCTGCTATGACTACACGGACTCGCCTACTTACTTAAAAGCAGCGCTTCCGGCCGACAGTCTACGCTTGAAGTTTTGCTGAGACAAAGCCGAGGTACGACTATAGCAGCTACGCGAACCTCATCTGCTTCCTACAAGAAGCATGAGTTCGGTTGACGGCTTTATAAATTAAAAATCTCGCAACATGCCCTGGGAGGGCTAAGGCTTAAGAAGCCACTAAAGTCGAGTGTCACGACTATAGCAGCTATGCGGACCTCCTCTACTTTCTACGAGAAGCATAAGTCTGGCCGATGGCTCTATAAGTTAAAAATCTCGCAACATACCCCGAGACGGCCAAAGCTCAAGAAGCCACTCGAAAGCTGAAATTCAACCATAGTAGCCCCGAGAACTCCTCTGCTTTCTACATAAAGTACGTGTTCGACCGTTGGCCATATAGTTTAAAATTTTCACAATACACCCCAGGAAAGTTAAAGCTCACGAAGCTATCCAAAACCGAGATTCACAGCTATAGTGGCTACGCAAACTCGCCTACTTCATATGGAGGCAACGAGTTCGACTGTCGGCTCTATAAGTTAGAAATCTCGCATTTTTCCTCTTCCAGGTAAACCTCTAAAAGCCCCGAAGACAAAGTTAAAACCTAAGTGACAGTGTGGGATCGGCCGCTTCATTGAGGCAACTCACCCAGCCGAACGTCCTAGGATAAAGTTTTTCAAAACAATATGGCGAAACAAAAGGATGAAGCAAAATAAGGAAAGCTGTTTATTAAATTTCTAGCAAATTGATAAAATGGCTCGAAGGCCAACAAAGTTCAAATAAAGCAGAACAAAAAGGAAAATAAGAAAATTCCTAAGTCTAAGCAAAAAGACTACTCCTTGGCAGCCTATGCAACCACTGGTTCCTCGACTACCACGCATTTAGCAACCGCATCGCTCCCAGCAACTAAAGCTTCCATCAGCTCATCCTCAGCCCCCCTGCTGGGATTGTCTGACCCTTAGCTGCTCCACCAAAGGCAACCTCAAACAAGAAATCAAGCAGATTAACTGGAAAAATGGAAAAAGTCTCCAAGTCCTTTTCGGAAAACTCATAATCCGATGGCCTGCCCTGAAGATGGTCTATATAGCCAAGCTTATATAAATTGACCTGACAAGAAACAAGCGCCACTTCGTGACCAGCTTTCTCATTCTTCAGCTGCACATTCTCCTCAACAAGACTAATATGAGCACCCTGCAGCTCATCCAGTTCCTTTTTCAGGTTCTCACTAATAGACAGCGCACCTTGCAGATCCACCTCATTAGACTCAAGCTTACTGGCAACCTCCTTGAGATGAGACACTTCAGCATGCATGAAGATAAGCTCATCGTCCTTGGCAAAGAAAGTAGATCATAGCTCTGAATTGACACGCTCAAGGTCCTGGATCACCGGAGAAACACAACAGACTTCCTTCTTTGCAGCTTCCAACATCGCCTGAGTCGTACTAAGCTTAGTATTCAAATGGGCGACCTTCTGATGAGCGATCTCCAGCTGCTCAGACCCCTTAACAAAGGCGAGTTCAAATTCGAGCTTCTCGGTCATTTTGGCAGCCGAGTGAAGTGGAGCCACCAATGCCACTTCAGCCTCCTTAGCACACTGGACAGCATCTTAATCAATGTGCATAGACTCAGCTGTCAGGATCAAAATCTTATACATTGTAGCAATCAAGGAAGACCTCCTCGAGTAGGCAGGACGATTCGCAAAGAAGTCTGAGCGAATGATAACTTTCCCAAAACTGTCAACAAACTTGGTGCATGCATCGACGTCCTCCAGTAGGTCAACCTTCAGCCTCAGACTCTATGGATCTCTCACAACTGCCTGTGCGAGCAGGTTTCCCCTTCTTAGCAGACGAGTCAGTCACGGCAGAATGAGGAATAGGCCCAGGTGCCACCTTAGCAGTAGAATCCACATTCCCGCTCTTTATAGCGGTTAGCCTCTTAAAAGCTAATCTAGACTTAGCTCCCGATAGACACTTCGATACAAACCCGGACATTGGAGGCGTCACCGAACCCTTCCGCTGGGCAAGTCTCTCAGTAATGGATGCTGTCACCTTCGGAGCAGCAAGTTTCACAGGCTCAGGCTCAACGGTCTTCTTCGTCCTCTTGGGGGAAGTTAGATCAATGACAAGCTTCTCGGCAGTAGACAAACTCCCACGAGCAGCAGAAGAAGTCATTGGCTTCTTCTCAGCTAAAGGCTCACAAGCAGGTGAGGAATACCTCTTATTTCCACCATCATTGGCAGCAGGCTCTACAGCAGCGATCGGGCGAGCCAACGCTTCATCCTTTATCCATTTTATCTCTTCCTTCGGAGGCAGACCATCTTTCTCCCGACGAAGAGGGCTGAGCAGCCAGCGCCACTCATGGTACTCAGCAGGAATGCCCAAGACGACGTGCACTTTCTTTATATCTACTGAAATCCTTGGAGTTGAGCCAAACTCCGAATCTACGCAAAGTAAGAAAGACGATCAATAAATTAAAGTCATGGAGCAACTTAACAAAAATTCAAGCAGGATATGAATGAAGTAGTTCACTTACCATAGATAAAGGTAGTCAGGACACGCAACTCCGGAGAAGAGTCAGACTCCTACTCTCCACTCAACTCCAAGGTGTCTCTTACCCACTCATAATCGCCTTTGCTAGAAGCATCTAGCAGCCTATGGCGAGACCTCAGCTGCCCCACACCTTCCTTGTGGCCGATCTCAAAGAAATACCAAAACTCATTTATGGTCAAGCCAAGATCAAAGAACCTGCTCAAGTTCGAGAATCCCACGATCGTACGAACTGCATTTAGGGAGCACTGAGCAGACGCATTTCATGGAGCAGATCACCTCTTGGAAAAGATGTGGCATGGGAAAAGTAAATCCCAACACGAAGTAGTACGGATGGAATTTGATAGCTCTCTTCCTAGTAGAGGCACCCTCGCCGCATGGTTCATGGCCGATATCATCTTTCACCCATATAGTTCATCGCATGCTTGTACGCCTCAAGAAAATCCCAAAACAGCTCATCGGAATTAATCTTGACATGCGCAGCTTTGAAATAGCCCACATTGCAAGAAGAACCACCTTTACAGTACAAGGGTGGATGATATTCGTCACTCTTGCGATCAGAGGAAGACATCTCAAAGTCTCTGCAAAAAGTATGAGGAAAAATATTTAGAAGGCAGCTCGCGAAAAAAAAATTAAAATAAAATAAAAAGGAAGAACCGCAGAGCCTAGCACCCCAGCGCCAGGCCCCACGGCCTAGCTCATCCACACAGCCAGACCACAAAGGGCCTAACCCACGCTCCAGCTCGCCCTACACGCAGCCCAAGTCGTTAGGCCCAGCGGGAGGGGAGGCCCACGCCTCCTTCCTCTCCTCTCCTTCACGCGCCAAGCGCCCCAAGAAGTAAACCCAGGCCTATCGGCCCAGGTCAAGCGCGCAAGAGGAACGGCCCACACCGGTCCCTCTCCTTCTCTTCCCACCTGCCCAAGCTGCAGCCCAGTAGCCATGAAGACCCGGCCCAAGCCAGTTTCCCCAGGCCAATTAGCTCTCGCGTCACACCACCTTGATGCCCGATATGCACAGCAGCCTCGTGGCATCCCAGCCACACCACTCACACTTCCTTAGCACTCGCCAAGCCAATTTTTCAAGTCCCAAGACTCCCAAAAAATTCAAGAAGAAGAAAATTCAATTTTTTCTTACCTTTGTGCGGCACGGAGAAGAAAAACTACAACGAGAGACGACTCTTTGCAAAGGCAAGAAAAGAAGAACGCTAGGGGATGGGGAATAAAAATTTCCTTTGGCTTATCTTCCTTGTTGGAATAATAATTGTTCTCCAAATTTATTTAATCCCCTGCTTAAGGCAGAATTAAATAGGTATTGGGGGCAATTATTTTCCTTTTCCTAGAAGAAGTCTATCTCCAAATCAAGAAGGAAGATCAAGTTCAAATTGGGAAACAACTCTACAAGCCTAGGCAGCTTGGGATTCCTACACCTACTATCCTTTTCCTGCGTGTAGCACAGTAGGTGTGGGGGCATTTTTGGAGCCTAAAATAATCCCAAAAATTTCAAAGGCGACACATGGACTTTATTCAAGAAAGACAAGATTGCCCTCAATAAATGGGCTGGCTTCTCAGATGCTCCCAGGCGTAGCTCACACCCCTGGAGGTCTCAGCAGCTGAAAATGACTGCCCACAGCTCACCTGCCCTTGGCAAGGAATTAAAGATAAGGATTAATTACTCAAATCCTATCTTTAATACATTCCCAATTGAAGATTGACTCCAATCAAGTAGGTAATCCTAATTTAAATAAATTAAGGATAATTACACCATTATCTCAAGATATTATTTCCTATTTAATATCTTGGGAATATTTAGAGAATATTTCTCCATTAAACACTATGGTATCCCTATAAATACCTCATATTCTACCAAATTTTCAAAGCTTTTGCAACCCTAAAAAAAGCCTTAAACATTTTACTCTCTCAGAGAAACTAACTTAGGCATCAAAGATCCGTTGACCTAACCCCCCCCCCCCCCCCACCTCATGGGCGTATGAGGCTTAGGTCTCTGATCAAATGTGTTGATTGTTTTGCAGGTGTATTTTCGTTAAGACTAAAGACGACGAAAATTTGAATCGACAATACCTCTTTTCAACACATCGAATATTATCCTTCATTATCATATTATATGATTCATATCTTACTAAGTAAGCAGTAATTAAATCATTGTTCCAAGTGATTAAGTCAAAATTTGGCTTAAACGTACATGACTATCGTATCACAAAAGTGTATTGAGAGTAATAGGTGCTGAAAATGGAATTAACTTTAATTCCCAACTAGGGTTAGGTCTTAGTGGTAGTTGTCTCCACTTGTTAGAGGATGTATATATCATGTTCAGTACACTTAGAGGACTTAATATATATTTATGATGAGTTTGATACATAATCATTACATGCTCCATCTCGATAGTATAACTTTGTTCTAGAAGCGTTTTCACATTGTAAAAGTATCTTATGGTCAAGCCAAGATCAAAGAACCTGCTCAAGTTTGAGAATCCCACCATCGCACGAACTGCATTTGGGGAGCACTGAGTAGGCTCATTTCATGGAGCAAATCACTTCTTGGAAAAGATGCGGCATGGGAAAAGTAAATCCCAACACGAAGTAGTACAGATGGAATTTGATAGCTTTCTTCCTAGCAGACGCACCCTCGCCGCATGGTTCATGGTCGCTATCATCTTTCACCCGCATGGTTCATCGCATGCTTGTACGCCTCAAGAAAATCCCAAAACAGCTCGTCGGAATTAATCTTGACATGCACAGCTTTGAAATAGCCCACATTGCCGAAAGAACCACCATTACAGTACAATGGTGGAGGATATTCGTCACTCTTGCGATAAGAGTAAGACATCTCAAAGTCTCTGCAAAAAATACGAGGGAAAATATTTAGAAGGCAACTTGCGAAAAAAACATTAAAATAAAATAAAAAGAAAGAATCGCAGAGCCTAGCACCCCAGAGCCAGGCCCCACGGCCCAGCCCATCCACACTGCCAGACCACAAAGGGCCCAACCCACGCTCCAACTCACCTTACACGCGGCCCAAGCCACTAGGCCCAAAGGGATGGGAGGCCCACGCCTCATTCCTCTCCTCTCCTTCAAGCGCCAGGCGCCCCAAGAAGTAAACCCAGGCCTCTCGGCCCAGGTCACGCGCACAAGAAGGACAGCCCACACCAGTCCTTCTCCTTCTCTTCCCACATGCCTAGGCTCCAGCCCAGTAGCCATGAAGACTTGACCTAAGCCGGTCTCCCCACGCCAGCCAGCTCTCGCGTCACACCACCTTGATGCCCGCTGTGCACAGCAGCCTCGTGGCATCCTAGCCACGCCACTCACACCTCCTTAGCACTCGCCAAGCCAATTTTTCAAGTCCTAAGACTCCCAAAAAAATCAAGAAGAAGAAAATTCAATTTTTTTCTTACCTTGGTGCGGCACGGAGAAGAAGAACTACAACGAGAGACGACTCTTTGCAAAGGCAAGAAAAGAAGAACGCTAGGGGAGGGGGAATAAAAATTTCTTTTGGCTTCTCTTCCTTGTTGGAATAATAATTGTTCTCCAAATTTATTTAATCCCTTACTTAAGGCAAAATTAAATAGGTATTAGGGGCAATTATTTTCCTTTTCCTAGAAGAAGTCTATCTCCAAATCAAGAAAGAAGATCAAGTTCAAATTGGGAAACAACTCTATAAGCCTAAACAGCTTGGGATTCCTACACCTACTATCTTTTTCCTGATTGCAGCACAGTAGGTGTGGGGGCATTTTTGGAGCCTAAAATAATCCCAAAAATTCCAAAGACGACACGTGGACTTTTATTCAAGAAAGACAAGATTGCCCTCAATAAATGGGCTGGCTTCTCAAATGCTCCCAGGCGTAGCTCACACCCCTAAAGGTCTCAGCAGTTGAAGACGACTGCCCACAGCTCACCTGCCCTTGGCAAGGAATTAAAGATAAGGATTAATTACTCAAATCCTATCTTTAATACATTCCCAATTGAAGATTGACTCCAACCAAGTAGGTAATCCTAATTTAAATAAATTAAGGATAATTACACCATTATCTCAAGATATTATTTCCTATTTAATATCTTGGGAATATTTAGAGAATATTTCTCCATTAAACACTATGGTATCCCTATAAATTCCTCATATTCTACCAAATTTTCAGAGCTTTTGCAACCCTAAAAAAAGCCTTAAACATTTTACTCTCTCAGAGAAACTAACTTAGGCATCAAAGATCCGTTGACCTAACCCCACCCACCCCCCCCCCCCCCCCACCTCGTGGGCGCATGAGGCTTAGGTCTCTGATCAAAGGTGTTGATTGTTTTGCAGGTGTATTTTCGTCAAGACTAAAGACGACGAAAATTTGCATCGACAATACCTCTTTTCAACACATCGAATATTATCCTTCATTATCATATTATATGATTCATATCTTACTAAGTTAGCAGTAATTAAATCATTTTTCCAAGTGATTAAGTCAAAATTTGGCTTAAACGTACGTGACTATCGTATCACAAAAGTGTATTGAGAGTAAGAGGTGCTGAAAATGGAATTAACTTTAATTCCCAACTAGGGTTAGGTCTTAGTGGTAGTTGTCTCGTCTTGTTAGAGGATGTATATATCATGTTCACTACACTTAGAGAACTTAATATATATTTATGATGAGTTTGATACATAATCGTTACATGCTCCATCTCGATAGTATAACTTTGTTCTAGAAGCGTTTTCACGTTGTAAAAGTATCTTATGTCCCATTTTTTTGTCGAAAACAAATTATATTCTTAATCTTTCTTCTTTTTTCTATTAGCTTGATCTTTCTTTATTAGTAGCACGCTCATTGTTGAAATGACTTCAATGATGAGAGACCTTACCCTGCTATGGGGTAAGATAAGAGATTCAAATTACAATTAGTTTGGGGTAAGATAAGAGATTCAAATTACAATTAGTTAGGTGAAAATGAATAAGATTACTTATGACGTTTGCACACTACAATATGCATGCGTTAGCAAATTCTTACGTGGTTATTTTGCTCTTCATAGTCCTTTAGATATATTTCTTTGTGGATAATATTTAGAGAGTTTTAACGAAACACTTATGATAATGTTCACTTTAACGAAAAATGATATTTTTACTCTAAAAAGTCACTCCTAATACTATTCACTTATAACACATTTTTGTCATTTTGATTAAAACTCAAAGTTTTCAAACCATTTTCATTAATTTTCCTTAATATTTATTCAATCATTTTACTCTCCTTTTTCTCTCCATCTTTTGAGAGATCTCACGGATGCATATGTAATTGGAGAATAATTTATTGTCCAAAATCGAGCACAATGTCTCAATCAAGTCATCATTTTCATTATTACTTTGGCCAGAGATGGAAAACAGGGAACCGGATCCTTTCCGGATCCAAAAGAACTAAGCCCACTAATCAAATTATCTGGACTATTGAAATTTAATTTAACGGTTACAAAACAGGAGCCTTCTAAAAGTTTTAATAATTGTAACCGTTGGATCAATTTTCAATGATCCGATCATTTGATCATTGGACTCAATTCCTTTGGGTCTGAAAGGGATCCGGTTCCGGAAAACAGGGATGAATCCCATCGCTGCCAGACTACCCGAATCAGATGTCAGATTTGACAATTGTTCCGTTGTTTTGAAGTAGTGACTATGTATTCTGATTCTCCTCCATTATTCACCATCGAGCTTAGAACTCCATTTTTAATTATAATTGAAAAAAGATAAAAAAAAAATTTACTTAAAAAAGCATTTGTTTTTCAACATATGTTATTTAATTAATTAACATATGCTTCTTAAAAAATAGATAAAAAAAAGCTTCTTAATTTCATTCTTGATGCAGTCTATTAAGGAGGTTGATTAAGTGGGGATCTTGATATTCGGGATGGTCCTTTAAGTTTTCAAATCTAGTTAATATACCTAGTAATCAAGTATTTAGAATATTGTGTTTTTTAGTTATGTGATTGGGTTGGAACTTGATGATTATTATTTCTTATGTTGTAACTTGTAATGGACTAGGAAGTTGTGCTAGTGTTTAATTAGGTTGTTGCTAGGCCTATTAAAAGGCTAGAATTGTTAAGGAAGAAGGGATTATGTATTTTGAATGATTTTATGTAAACAGAGACTAGTTCTCTATAAGTTCCTTGGGTCTAGTTGTGCTTGAGATTTCAATAATCCTCTCTGTTTTCATCTCCACATTATTTGGTTATCAGAGCTTTGCTACGCTCTTTGGGTAGCTTCCACATCATTTATCTAAATGGCAACAAGGAGCGGTAGAGGAAGGTGTGATTACCATGTGCAGGAAAATCACAAGAATGAGAGTGACGACAAAAATCAGGAGCTACGACGACAAGTCGAATTCCTAACCATGCAACTTGATTAACAAAATGTTAGCAACAAATCTGGAGAGTTAAAGCCAGGTTACTCAAGTAATAAGGCTGACTTCTTGAGTTCAAGTTATGGAGGTTATTTTGGTGTGTCAAATTCATTGATTGTAAATCTACCACCAATATTTGATTGTTGTCTCGAAGATGATTGTGAATTGTGCTCTGGCAAGCCAACTGAACAATTTGGGATCGATGAATTTTGTGGAGTTGAAGAAAAGAATTCGCCAGCTGTTCATGTGGATGTGAAGAAGGATTTTTTCGAATTGCTTGATGAGGTTGACAGAGGTTCTGTTAACTTTGTTGATATGATTGGTAGAGTTCTTGAACGTGCAATTGAATATAAGAGCGCCATTTGCGAGTTTCACACCAAGGTAAATTGCATTAGTGAACAAGTTGCTTTTATTGGAGCTTATGCCTTCAGTGTGAAGTTCCCCAAAAAACTAGTTGATCTTGTTAATGAGATGACATATTGTGAAAGGAATCTTTGGGTGGCAAAGCCAAATAAGATAAAGGATTTTTGCAATCCAATAACAAGAAAATATTCTAAATATCTTTTTTATTGGAGTGGACGGCGCCAATTTCAAACGAAGAGGGTCAAGAAACAAATTATGAGTAATCGAAGACTGCTTGGGATTCTCTTCAACCCACGACTTGAATTCGATGACGAATTATTTCCAAGCAAAGGAGTATGATGCAGTGTATTAAGGAGGTTGATTAAGTAGGGATCTTGATATTCGGGATGGTCCTTTAAGTTTTCAAATCTAGTTAATATCCCTAGTAATCAAGTATTTAGAATATTGTGTTTTTTAGTTATGTGATTGGGTTGGAACTTGGTGATTATTATTTCTTATGTTGTAATGGACTAGGAAGTTGTGCTAGTGTTTAATTAGGATGTTGCTAGGCCTATTAAAAGGCTAGAATTGTTAAGGAAGAAGGGATTATGTATTTTGAATGATTTTATGTAAACAGAGACTAGTTCTCTATATGTTCCTTGGGTCTAGTTGTGCTTGAGATTTCAATAATCCTCTCTCTGTTTTCATCCCCACATTAATTCTGGCCAAAATCCAATCGTGGAGCTTAGGGAAAAGGATCCGGCGAGGATCCTTTTCTTGGGAATCCCGGAGATCCCGTGATCGTGACCGTTCATTGTATATCGTATAAATAGTACCTAACAAAAACTAACCGCACGATATACGATGAATGGTCACCATCATGGAATCCCCAGAATCCCCAGGAAAAGGATCCGACGAGAATCCTTTTCCGGAGCTTAGGAGCTAAGGGCAAGAAATTAGTGGCAAATTTCTTGCACTAGATTAAGGTAGTAGCTGCTGGTGTAATAATATTTTACTTTAAGCTTCATTAAATAGCTAAATACATATGCTGTCCCTCTCATAGTTCCACTACATTTGCATTTTCCGTGTGCAATTTAATGATTAAAAGTTTAAAACCCTAATTCTAAATTATTAGATCGTTTGACAACCACCAGGTCCTTCATTATACATGTCACATAGCAGTATAGCACTTGAACCAAAATATGTGCTAAGAATGTCCAAATTAAAATGGATAAAGATTCGTACGTATTAAGCACTGATTTTGGCTTGTGCTTTCCTTTCTTCCTAATCGAATTGATACTAAAATAAAATGCTTTTGCCAACTCCACTTGTAGTTGCCTGCCGCTGCGCATGCATGCACACGTATACTACTACAAGTAAGAAATTTTGATTTTTCAGATTGACTTAGATTTTTGACAGAAAATACTCTACACATGAAGCCCTTCATGATCTTTGGCTATGTCACTCTCTCTTTTGGTAGCCACATGATGAGATAGATAAAGAGAAAAACTTTCATGTTATGATAGAAATGGAGAAATAAGAGATACGCAACGTGACGACTTATGGTTTGTTTGATAACCATTTTGTTTTTAGGCTATAGTTTTGATTTTTTATGCTAGAGATAAATGAAAAAGTACGAAAGAAATGAATTGAAAAGGATGAAGAGAGGTGGTTGGAGGGAGAAAATAAATGAAGATTACATAAAAACAAAATCTTGAAAGTAAAAACAACTTAAAATTGTCTTTTAATATTTGATCTTTCATTTTGTCATTCCATACACATTTCTTCTCTGCGTTTTATCATTCCTTCAAACCCCCTCCTTTTCATTGTTTCTTTCTCCTACATAATTTTACTCTGTATATAGCATAAATAAGAAAGAACAATTTTGCAAAGAAATACTAAAATGATGGTCATTTAATTCAAGGGTCATATAATTTTGAATTTAAATAATTTTTGGTAGGCATGATCTATGAATGATGATTTAAAATATACATGATTCAAATTGTTGAAAAAAATTACGAAGTAGACTTCAAAATGTGTCAAAAAATACCTCTCCTGATCCTAAGCCTATAATGATTTTCCTATGTATATAGCAAAAAAAAGTGAAGACTAAAAGTCAAACGATTTGATTATCAAACATGCCGCTATAAATTTTCTCGTTAACCATGCCCTTAGTTTACCTCCTTAACCATGCCTATTTTTGAGCAACTTACTCGAGTCATTTGCACATCATCACATTCTTGTTCTGGTGTGAGATACATGCTGCCGAAGACATCAATTTAAAGACATTCAGGGAGTGGAAAAGACAAGACTTAAAAACTTCGAATTAATATAATCATGCTTAACCAAATATTTCAATTATATCATAATATATAACGGGAAATAACAAAAAAAAATATCCAAAACAATATTATCATCCGGAATGGCCAAACCAACCTTGTGTCATTAATATAAAGCAGCTTGACATTATTCTCAAAACACTTGATCACCACATTAAGAAACAAAGAGATCTTAATCTCCGAGACGCCACTCTCGCTTACATGGCATACCACGGTGGAAAACCACCATTTGAATCAACAAAAGTTCAGGACAGAAAAATTCAGACAGTATTATACGGAGATCTATAAACACGTTGTTGTTTGGTTTTCGGTAAGTATGGCAGACTTCAACTGGAAAACCCAATTGGCTCCTTCTGTACCGCTTTGTGTACAATCTCACTTTGCTCCTTCAAATGAACTGTATAGAAACCAGTGGCCGTGGCAGCTGATGGAGCACGGCCAACATATTTGATGTCGTCGAAAGTTCCTCTACCCAGGGACTTCATGGCAGTGCTAAGGCGGGGAGCAATATAGCTGTAGGCGCCCATGTTCATCGGCTCTTCCTGGACCCAAACTATCTCAGCATCTGCAGGGACCAAATAAGGAATGTGTCAACCTCATGATGTCAGCAAAATTTAGCCCCCAGAAAGAACAAAAAACCCCATCACCCTGAGCCTCATAGCATTATATACATCACCAAAAAATTTCGACATTCCATTAATCATTATCTAGAGAGTCCAGACTACATACTTGGATATCGCTTCAGCTCTCTCTGGATGAGGTCATACGGGAAAGGGCAAAGCTGTTCCACTCTACAAATTGCAACATCCTTTACTTCAACCTTTCTTCGCTCTTCATCAAGCTCATAATAAACCTGTACAGGACAGAAGATAGAATAAACATTTTGTCCCATGTTCAGGTAAAATAATACAACTTACAAATCATAATTATCTACAAGTCAAGATAATGATCTACTTCTGTCAGGTTTTGCTTTTCATACTAGTCAATTGATTACTCAACTGGAAAAAATATAACGCAGTTAGAACTCAAACAACATGTACATGCATGCATGTGTGTGCTTATATATGGAGGAAAACTAGGAATATAATTACCTTGCCGGAGCATAGAACCAGCCGTCTAATACCCTCCTCAAGATCAGAGTGGTAATTCTGGTCCTTGATGAGGCGCTTAAATCTGGTCCCCTGCTTGTCAAAACCTGGGTGGCCTTGCACATCATCAAACTCAGATAAATTTGATTTGCAGTCCTTGTGCCGTAACAGGTTTTTAGGAGCCATCACAATAAGAGGCTTGCGGAATTCCCTGTGTAACTGGAAATAAGGAAAAATGTCAGAACATGTAGAAACTCATCACGATGCTGGAAAAGATTGACAAATGAAATATTTCCACTCACCTGACGACGCAGAACATGGAAGTAGTTGGCAGGAGTTGTCACGTTCACAACCTGCCAATTGCATTCCTGAATTTGCTTTCGAAGTGTGGGATCCATCTCAGGTATGACAAAAGGATGGTCATCACTCATCTGTAAAAACATTAGGTAACTGTATTAGTTCAAGACGCATGCCAGACACTACTGTTGCCTAAAGGTAAACGGGAAGATGGGGGAGGAGTGAACCATATTTGACTAACGAATACCTGAAGAAATCGCTCCAGTCGGGCACTAGAATGTTCAGGGCCCTGGCCATCGTAACCATGAGGAAGCAGCACAACAAGCCCAGTTTGACGAAGCCATTTGGACTCCCCACTACTCAAAAACTGATCAAAGATAACTTGAGCTCCATTTGCAAAATCACCAAATTGAGCTTCCCAGATCACTAATGCATTTGGACTCTCCATCGAGTAACCCAATTCAAATCCAAGAACACCAAACTCCGAGAGTGAGCTGTAAATACAAAGGCAATTAGCTTGTATAGAAGACAGATTAAATATGTACTATTCAGTGTCTCATAAGCCATGTGGCGCGGTCTGTCAGTCCAACTATCTTTAATATGGAGTACAGCAGCAAGAGGTGGCAAATGAACACATTGAGTTGTATAAACCGTAGAGAAGCAAGTTTTAGTGGATAGTGGAAGATGTTCATGAATAAGAGAAGTAAATCATGGTGTAATGAATACAACATGTATATCAAATAGAATGTTGGGAACTGCAATCGCCACTAAAGAGGGTCTGTCATGAACTCATGGCCAAACGTCACCATTTCTTCTTACATTATATAGTACAGTACAAGGGAATGCTAATGAATCAAATTCTGGATCACTACATTATCACTACATTAAAGCACAAGAAAACTCTGAACTGAACCTAACCAAATAAAAAACGATGGTCAAAATCTTCTATGCATTTATAGATACTTTAACAACCAAAAAACGAGTAAAGGATCCTTGCAGAAGGGAACAGTATAACAATTTAATCACACATTACCTGTTGCTAACTGTAAACATTTCCTCATCTTGGTCAGCCATAATATGGTCAAGAGGGCAATACTTTTCCCCAGTTTCCTGGTCGTGAATAACAGAATGCCGATGACTAAATGTACCTCTTTCAACATCCTGACCACTCAGTCGAACATGGTTACCTTCTACTAGTAGTGTAGCAAAAGCAAGTGCTTCTGCAACTGCCCAATCAATTCCTTCACCAGTCGCAATCATTTGTGCACGTTGTTCATACACCTTCTTTACTGCCCTGTGAGACTTAAAAGTTTCTGGAAGGGCTGTAACTGCTTTGCCAACACTCTTCAAAATCTCTGGTTTTACCCTGTGCAGCAGCATATAAAATTCCTTAAAAATACAATTAAATAAAATCGGATATTGCGAAGAACAGGTGAAACTGGTAGAAAACAGTGCTCTACCCAGTATTCCGGATACGAGAAATCTGTTCAGGTGACTTATATCCAGACCAATGGGATGAAAGCCAGTCCCTTCTTTGAAGAGTGTAATCCTTGCTAGCCAAGAATTCTTCATTAAGAATTTCATTAACCTTGCTTTGTATCCTTTCAATGTCTTCTTTGGCTACTTGTCCAGACTCTAGAAGTTTGTTCTGGTAGATTGTTAGAGCTGAGGGATGATTCCGAATAACCTGCAAATCCCCAATTAAGTAGGAAAAAAATCAGGAGTCAGCTTTGCACATCTCAATAGCTGCACCTTATAATATACCAGGACACAATAAGGAGAGGACTTTGAGATTTATAATGAGAAAAATAATTTTCTTCCTTCAGTCAATTAAGAAAATCAAATATTTAATTAATAGAAAATAAGGTCTAACCTTGTACATTTTGGGCTGCGTGAAAGAGGGCTCATCAATCTCATTATGCCCAAATCGACGATAGCACACTAAATCAACCACAACATCAGAATGGAAGGTCTGGCGCCATTCAGCTGCAAGCTCACATACATGAACGACTGCCTCCACGTCATCAGCATTTACATGAAAAATAGGGGCATTCAATGCTTTGGCAACATCAGTACAATACTGTGATGATCTTCCGGACATTGGATCAGTTGTGAACGCAACTTGGTTGTTCACCACAATGTGTATAGTCCCACCAGTGGTATAGTTCGGAAGAGCACTTAGATGAAGAGTCTCGTAGACCACACCTTGTCCAGCAAAGCTACCATCTCCATGAATCAAGACACCCATATTCTTGGTCCTGTCCGCATCATTTGAATAATATTGTTTTGCTCTAGTTTTTCCAACAACGACAGGGTCCACAGCTTCCAAGTGACTTGGATTTGCAACCAAAGATAAATGGATTCTGTTCCCACCTCTAGTGGGTCGATCATAAGAGGTTCCCAGGTGATACTTGACATCACCAGTCCCTGTGTACAGCCCATCTTCATCCACGGGCTTTGTTCCACCACTGAATTCACTAAATATGTGACGCAAAGGTTTCCGAACCACATTACCCAATACATTCAGTCTGCCTCTGTGAGACATTCCAATAACTATGCTCTCAACCCCGAGATCAGCAGACCTATCAAACATCTCCTTCATGCCGGGAATAAGAGTTTCTCCCCCTTCAAGCCCAAACCTTTTTGCTGCTGTCCACTTAGTGGCTAAGAAGTTCTCAAACTGTGTACTCCAAATAAGCCTATCAAGAATAACCTCACGACGCTGCCTATTGTATTGCATTGGTGTAGGAGTCTCAATCTTGTCTCTCAACCAGTTACATCTCTCACGATCTGCAATGTGCATATACTCATACCCAATGGTCCCACAGTAAGCCTGCTCAAGCCGGGTCAATATGGACCTAAGGGTCTGCACAGGACGGTTCTCAGACAAAAACCCAGCCATTCTCCAGACCCCCAAAAAGAACTCTCTATCAAGATCAGCCTCAGTGAACCCATATAGAGCAGGGTCAAGATCATCTGGGATTTCTCTCTCTTCCAAACCCAAAGGGTCCAATTTAGCTTTCATGTGACCATTGACCTGGTATGCCCTCACAAGCAACAACAGACGCATACTCTCTTGAATGGTCTGCCCCGAAATTCCGGGCGAGGTAGAGGCCTGACCCACAAAATTCCTAAAGAAATTGTCCCACGACTCATCAACGCTATTGGGGTCGGCTTCCCAAGCCCTCTGAAGCCCCTCCAAATAAACACTGCTGGTTCCATCTAAGAAACTATCAGTTAACCTAGAGAGGGGTACAGGGCGTGGAACCGGGGCAGCCTTCGATTTAGGTATTGTGGTGTGAAAGTCTCGGCTTTGGGACGGAAGAACCCGCCTCCTAGCCGCATAGAACCCGCTATTCGATAAACTTCTCCTAATGGCGAGCTTTGCCACACCAGACCCAGCTCTAAACCACGACATAGCTACCAACCCAATCTATCAATCACAAAAACTTTATCCCAATTCACCTCCCAAAGCTCAGACCTTCCCAATCATACAAAACCCTGATCAAACCAATCAAAAAACAGATAAAATAATTATACTAATTATCATACCTTAATCTACTCATAACACACACTACGAGTTCATGAACTTGGATGATTAGAAAGATCAAGAATTTGATGACATTAAATAAATAAAAAGTTAACAAAACCAATCGATAACTATCAATGACCAGTTTGATCAAGAGAGAAACGAAACTGTTCCATGAACTGTATGCTTCGTGGACGATACGTTTCGTTTCGTTTCGGTTGTCTCTACAGAAACGGGATTAAACTACCGAAAGATGCGAGCTTGGAATCAATGGAGATTAGGGATTTACCTGGAAATGGGAGTTGAGTTGAAGGCCAGAGGTGGATGGAAGAAGAGAATAGACGAGAACCAAATCGCTGGGAAGCGACGGTGACTATTCTGAGCATTTCTAGAAAGCTACCTTATATTTTCCGAGGAAATTTGAGGAATGGTCCTGAATTATGATTGAATTGTGATGCTGGTCCCGAACTAAGAATTCATTACATTTTACTCCTCGAACTTGATAAAATGTGGGTGGAGCGTTAGTTCAATTCTGTTGATTTCTAACCCGTGTTTGGTGAGACATTTGATTGCAGGTGGTGAGGCGCGGAGGTTTAACCGTCGAGGCAATTCGTTTGCAAAGTAACAAAAAATCTAACGCAGTTAGAGCATCCCCAATGAAGAGTTTTATATGAGGCTAGAAAAGTGGTGGATATAGCCCAATTTAGAGCTCCGAGGAATCTTTGGAACTCTAAAAAAGAATTGCTCCCAATAAGGGGTTATATATCTTTCGGACTCTATATGGGGCTATATATTTTATTATGTAGTAATTTGATTACGCAGTAAATTTATTATTGTCTTAACTTCTTTAAACTTGATTATTGGACGTGTTATCTTAAATTTTAATTTATGAACTTTTTAACCTAAAAATATTCAAATTCTGACAAAGTTAGATTTTATCACCTATGCACCGTTGTATGTTCTCTTATCTCAATCTCATCCGTTGGTTTGTTTCTATGAAATTAGAGAAGATAAGATTTCATTTCATAACAATCATTAGTTTTGATTATCTTATATAAATCTCATATGTTGGTTTGTTTATATGAAATCAGACAAGATAAGATTTCATTTCATAACAACTATTGGTTTATTTCTCTGATTGACACATTCCCCGAAATCAATAAAGATTTTCATTTCATAACAATCATTGGATTGGATTATCTTATCACAATTTAGTTATGTTATTTGGTTATATTTTCGGTTTAGGTCTCTAAACTACCAATGTTAAATTTCATCAATTTTTTATTTTTATTTTTATGAATTTTTCATTCTAGAAAATTAAACACGAAGCACAACATTTTTTTCTAATCAACAACACAAAAAATAGTCGTTGTTTGTATATGTTTTCTTAATCAAACAAACAGTTGAAAATAAACTCTTAAAATCCTAAACGGTTGAAAAATAAACCCTTAAAATCATGTTTTGGAATTAAAAATGGGGCTCACCCATTTCTAAACTAAAAAAACAAAAACAAAAACCAAGATTGGGCCCTCAATTTGGTGTGGTCCCCTTACTTTTTGGGGCTAGATGTAGCCTAACTTCTTGTTACCAAATGACTGAAGTTGCTAGCCCCTGTGGTGAATGTAGCCTCATTTTCCCGCCCATTTGGAATGATATTTTTCATTAAAGTTATAAATGCGGTAGCCTAAAGGAGGATAAAGTCCTCATTGAGGATGCTCTTAGTGCGAGGTACTCAATGCACCTTTTGTTGAGGGACCAAATTTAATAAATTTTTTATTGGAGAACAAGAGCTATAATTTGATGATAGTTGAGTGACTATTCCTCCAATTTCCTCTTTATCCATTTCCATTTATTTTCTGGTCAATTGTCAAAACCAAATCAAATCTTACTTCCTGATTTTTTTTTAAATTATTTTATTGCGGGTGTTATATAGGCACAAATTTGACCTAGTCTCAGAGAAATTGGAACAGCGATGAATTCGTTTCTTGTAAGTTTTTTTTAAGTTTATTTTTATTTTAACGAATGAGAAATATAAAAATTATTTACACACTTTGATGCTTTTTACATTTTTTTTTCTTCTAACCGTTAGATGAAATCATTCAGAATGGAATTATGAAATAAACATAAATAGAGAAGAGCAGTAAAAATTT
Source organism: Heteromeles arbutifolia (assembly GCA_024362995.1). Taxonomy (NCBI): domain Eukaryota; kingdom Viridiplantae; phylum Streptophyta; class Magnoliopsida; order Rosales; family Rosaceae; genus Heteromeles; species Heteromeles arbutifolia. Next base: position 9,036,443 of record JANCRC010000018.1, read on the forward strand.
AGAATGCGAAAATCATTTTCCGATAAATTATTTCTGACTATTGTTTTGGTTAGCGGGTCCCCAAGATATATTCTTCCTTGTTCTGGTTTGCTTCCTTTTAGTCTTCCTTCTAACTTTCCTTGTTTGGTTCTTTTTTGAAGAGCCTTGGTGTTCGCTCAATTTGAATACTGCTAAGCTGACGGGTCATTCCTTCTTAGCTGTAAATTAGAAGCTGACATTAAAGGTAACTTACATTACATGTAACGAGGCAAAGCACATTTCATTCGATACTTTGTAACATTTGTGGTGTACATCAGCCCTCACAGAAATAAGGCATATTATATATTCCATATTTTAGGTCATCTTTAATCGAAATGGCTAAATATCGTCTTATTCAGAATTATTCTGTAAGAAATTCTATTTAAATAAAAAGTGTCAGGCCATATTTATATGTCATCTCCAACCGAATGGGCTAAACCATAGTCCCTCAATAATTTATTATTTTTAAGTTTGTTCTTTAAGTTTTTTTTTTTTTTTTTTTTTTGGTCAGACGATAGATTTGTTAGATTAGATGTTAAATTAGGAAGCCAACGGGATTCGAACTTACATCATGGTGCAAGGGCAAACATTAGATGTTAAATTATGACAGATTTGTTCTTTCGAGCCCACTCTGATGCTTTTTATTGAAAACATTATGTGGAAACAGTTTTAATCATGCCTTGGTCTATTTCATCCATTGGATTACATGGTGGAGGATGGCAGAATCAGGCTTGGAGGGTGGCTGAAAGTAGCCAGCCGGCTAGCCCTTTGACTAACTTTTGGCCTGGTGAGTTCCACACATTTTTCAGCATATAACCTTTTAGCCATCTCCATTGGACATGGCCTTATTAACATTTGGATCAATATGTGCGGGATCTGCATTTACATCTTGTTTATTTCACACTAATCTAAACTACTCCAGTTTACGGGAAGGGAGAAAAAAAATCGGAAGCAAGTGGATGGGCAAGCTACAGTGGCCAAATTGGCCCCTCCCATATATGCTTCATTCCTTTTTTATTAGCAGCTTACAGAGCTTTGTTGCTCACTCAAAGCAGCTGCACCATTCGGTACTGCGGCCATAAAAGTCACTTTGCCTATGTACACAGTCTGCTAAATCTGCTGACCTCTCACCCAGATCCGAATTCAGCTTACTATATAGATTGTAAAAAGGTTCGGGGCGTTCGATCGGTTCTTTAATCGTCTAATCAGTATCAGTATATCATAAAGAATGTGGAGAAACAATGACCAATGATAAAAACATGAGATGAATGATGGATTTACTGCAGAAAGCTAATTCACATTGTTTGAACTTTGAAGACATTCTCAATAATATCAGTCAAACCAGGCAAAGTGAACACCTAAAGCTCTATCTTGAAAATAACCTGATTATCTATCTACATCAAGACAGGCAACAAACAGACTCGAAAGACGATGAAAGAGTAGAAGTGTCATTGTAAATTCTAGAATTACGAGGAAAAAAAAAACTACTTTTACTACTAATGCAGGTAGTTGAGAGACCTAAGAGAGGCGCCCCACACGGAGTTATCAAGGTTTGCCTCAAATCCACATCATTACAACCAACAGAACCTTCCCTCTTTTTACTAACCGCAGCAAGATGAGTTTTGCGCAGCTTGACCATCGGCTCTGTCTTCGTTAATCCAAAGTGTCTGAGGCTGAAACCATCGAAACCAAATGAGTTCATCAACATTTTGAGAGAAGAGTTGGGGGGAAAGAAAAGGATTCCCACTCCGGGGAGGATGAAAATACCTCAGTGCCCCTGGCATCAGATTCTGCAGGTCTCTGTTTGATATCCCTGGCTATTGAAAAAAAGACCTCCTCCACATTCAGGTTTGTCCTTGCACTCTGAAGAACATTTTCTTTCAATATAAACAGAACGGAATTGATTATGTAGTCAAAATACCAAAGGCATATTCCTACTTACAGTTTCAAAGAACTTGATACCATACTCATCAGCAAGAGCTTGACCCCTAGACGTCGGCACAGCCTAAGAAAATAGATAATTAAGGCTTGGGCATGCCCGCACACACAAACACATGCAAAAATAGACGGATAGGGATAGAGCATGCAATTCTAGCATCCTCATGTGAACCAAATAGGATACTAAACTCATCACAGCTCATCCTTTCTACTTTTTTCACCGGGTTAGAAAAATAAAAGAGCATTTCCTGCAAGTGAAAAAATACAAATTACACACCCTTCTGCTTTCATCCATATCAGCTTTGTTTCCCACCAGAATCTTGTTGACATTGACAGAAGCATGCTGCTCAATGTTGCGAATCCAGTTTCTAATGTCTGCACATGAATATACAATTACCTTAAGAAGCGCTAGATTGAACAATAAAATTTATACAGAGATGGAAGAAGTGCCACCGACGGTTTTAATCATCCACCACCTCAATGAATTAACGGTCAAACTGAAAAGAACTACACCAGTTTAAGCACACCCAAAATGAACTACAAGGTTGAAATGTCTACAACTCTACATCCCAATTTGTTAGAATTTGGATTGTTATAACATAAATAGATAAGCAAAATGAACATAAAATCAGCATGCTATCAAAAATTCATATACTGAGGGTAAAGGAAAAACGAGAAGTTACTGTTGAAAGATGACTCATCGGTAACATCATACACCAACAAAATACCCATGGCTCCTCGATAGTAAGCTGCAGAGCATAACATAAATATGTAAGGAAACTCCTGAAGAACAATAAATGAGGACATAATTATAAAAAAAAATCATCTCTAAGAAAGGAACCCCTGCCTCCTGCTCTTCTATTGTCAGCAGCAACTGTCTATTTGCCAATTTAAAATTATCTATCTGTAAAAACTCAAACACAAACCTGTTGTAATTGTTCGAAATCGTTCTTGACCAGCTGTATCCCAGATTTGCAATTTAATCCGTTTGCCATCAAGCTCGATTGTTCTTATCTTGAAATCAATCCTGTCAACAAAGGACTATCTAAGAGATGCTAAACAAAGATGAATCTTCATCAAGAAAACACAACGTAATAGTTCCTTATGACATATTTCTACAGCAGCTTTAAGCAGTAGCTAATGACCATGTCCTAACTGACTTAATATATTGGTTCATAAAACTTGTTCACTTGCTAAAGTTTCGAGATACAAAAATTGAAACAGTTTTTACGGATACAAACCCAATAGTGGTGATAAAACTTGTTGTGAAGGAGCCGTCAGAGAAACGCAAAAGCAGACAACTCTTGCCAACACCTGAAATTACAGCAGAAATGTTTTTATATTTTAGAACCAAGAAGTTTATAACCGAAACTAAAAATATCTCCCAAATAAAGACCAATTTACATCCTTTTTTTTAATACACAAGATCCAGGACACCACCCAAACAAATCAAATCCTTCTTTGCGTGTCAAAGCAACTTCAAAAGCAATAATCCCAACTGAAGCCAAAACCATGAGCCCCAGCAGAGCTCTTATTTATCCTTTATGCAGTAATTCACATCAAGTATTAACAAGAGGTTAAAACGCTCTTCAACCCCCGAAAGACAGTACAATGCACATATGGTCATTGTTCGTACTCGCACTCACTCTCTTGTTATTTTTTATCAGGCACACCTTGTAATTCATACCGAGTCAGATTAGAGTCGGATATTACTCTCGCAATCTGTTTTCATTTCGATACCTAAAAAAGTTTCGTAGAAATATGATTATACTCACTCTCTTAGTCTTCATCAAACCCAAAACTGGATCTTTCATACAAAACCATCTAATTACACACACATACAGGTCCCTAAAACACTAAATTTATCAAAAATTGCAAGCATTCAAAATTTCAAACTTGACACAACTAAATATCACCCTACACCCACTATTTTGCAACAGAAAATACTTCCAAAAATGACTTTTTTAATTTTCGTTTGAAGTACATTGCCCACCAGAAATACCAAAGTAAAGCAAAACCACGTTAGATCTCAAAAAGTTCAAATTCCAATTCTCAAATTCCATAATTTTCTCGGGAACCAAACAGAAACGATGACTAACCACTGTCCCCAATGAGGAGAAGCTTGATGAGATAATCGTAATCGGTCCGACCCCTTGCCGGTTGCGCGGTCGCCATGGATTGATTGATTCTAACACCGACCCCTAATTCCAAATCCAAACCACTCTCTGCAACCCAAATTTCACAACCAAAAAATCAACAAAAAACAAAAGGGCAATTTTATTTAAAGCCATGCATCCTTTTTTTGCATCCAACTCAAAATTTTGAATATTAATTGTCTATTTTACCGTATTACATAATTAGGGTTAAATACAAAATGAAATTAATAATAAAACTTAAATTTATTAATAAACTTACGATCATTCTTTGTTTATTCTACATTCATTCTGACTAAAACCCTAATACCTCTCATAGAGAAAAATAAGTTTTTCTATTAATAGATAGTGATTTTGAAGTTTTGAATCCTCCAACCAAGGTATGACTCAATTTATGAATTTTTTGTTCGTTCGATTTCAATTTTTTAGAGTTTAGAAGATGAGTATTTTGGTTATAATTCTACTTAGATAAAGGAAAGCTAAAGTAAGAATCTCTTGAACAAATATGGCAAACTACAGCGAAGATTTCTTGAACGAAATGATGAACTTACACCGTAGCAGAACCTATCGAGGAGGTATAAGCATGTGCCTTTCCTATCAGAATATGAGGATTGTTGTTCACCTGCTATATGGGACGTGCCTTGGGTTTCATAGCAAACACGAAATTTATACAAGCTCGAAAATCTACTTAACAATAGTGAAAGTGGTACTTGGTTTTGAGAGAAACTACATCCTCATCTCCCACAAGATTTGAGACGTTGGCCATCACTTCTTTGGGGAACAATGAAGGATCCACATCCTGTTCAGCCCAACTGCCAAGCCAAAAAAATGAGAAGATCAGAACTTCCGAAATCAACAGATGAATTATGTGTCCACTCCTTGGAGTTTCTTAAACCATGGATTTCTTGTTCTTTTTCGAATCGTAAAACATCATCATAGGGTAGATAAGCAAGCCAACATAAGTTCCATACCCAGAAACACCATCAGCAATAGCAAGAACTCCCCCAGCGGTCTGCAAAGGCCATCCTATTGAATTGGGTGTAAAATTTTCCAAAACAGAATCTAAGGAACTGCAGGAGATGGCAGAGGAGAGAAAGAGAGAGACAGAGAGAAAGAGAGGAGATAAACCCTTCGAAGAAGCTTAAAGCGGGCAGTCGTCGGACGACGTCAGGTTTCAGAAATTTGAGTACTTGGGCCGTCCCTGTATAATACGCGGGTCACTCGCCACTGTATGGGACCGCACTGTATCTCCCTGCACCCGCCTTCACTTAATATTTTCCCCGTTTTTCTTTTGCGAGTAAAATCTAAAATTCTTTGCTATTTACTGGCGTACCACCAAATAAAAATTCTAAAGGCTGAATTGGATAGTAACGTTGTGAGAGGGTATTCAGAAGATAACTTCCGTGGTAAGAAAATTTGAATTGTAACTCAAAGTCCGTTAGAAATTACACTCAAAATTAAAAGTTACCTTAATTTTCCGTTAATAGCAAATGCATCGTGTTCATGTTCTAACAGAACTCTCCTTAATATCTCAGCTTTATCCTTTTGGTGATTGCAGAGATTGATAAGTACGAATACATAAAATACCTATCATCTTCTATACGGAGCAAAAATTGTATTCCAATTTATCTTTCGAAATTGGATGACCACTAAAATTAAAAAAATGAGGTTATCCATTGGATGACTGTTAGCCTTATAAGGTTATACAATTAAAACACAAACGAATGAGTGACTAACCTGATTCCAAAGGCGGCCATGGAAGTCAAACGCAAAAGTAGCAGAGCACGGCAACACCAAGATCTTCTATAAACTCCTAGCCGAATACAACTACTCTCTATGGGAAGCATTACGTTGTGTGTTCTAGGGCTTATAGGGACCAGTGTTTTTATATAAGCTAAAAGCTAGGATCCATAAAGAAAACCTAAACTTTACTTTCTTAGCCTCCAAGTCAAGTATCATAATCATATTCAATTAAGGATTTCATCAATCCTATTTCCAATATAAGACACCTTATAAGGATTGATATCTTTAAGAGATCAAATCACAATCAACATTATTTTCCAATATTACATTCCTATTACATGTAGTAGACCACTTAAAGGTTGATTTATATTGGATAAATCCAACATTCTCCCACTTGGTCTACAAAATGTAATATTCACGTTTATACTTGAGATTGGAGACTAATGTCACTTTAGTGGCCATGTAACAGTGATTACATCTCGTCCTTAATGCAGTTTCTGTCAAATGCATTTCTTAACATGGAACTAACAAGGTTGTAGAGTTGACACAACCCAGAACCTTCATAATCACACATGCTAGATCCTCATTCACATGAAACACAAATTATGATCAAGAGATGAAACTTTAAATTGACCATAATGTCTTACTTTATATCATCTCATGTCCACCTTATTGTAACACACAAGTTACACTTTTACGCTTCTTCGAAGCCTTAAATCTACCAATGCAGATATCCTTCATCTAATGAAAACACCATAACCTGCAGGTGTGAATACAACTCCAAAAAAATCATGCATCAGTTTCATTAGACCAATAAAAATACAAACAATGTTTGTAGCCAACAGACACAACTGAAAATACCAAATAGGCACATGTCCAAGTACAATATCCCAAAAACTTCATAAAACAAATTAATTCAACACTTGTGAGCAAGATGAATTAATATGTTTTTTACACTGATCTATGCACCATACCAGTTATTTTCATAGTGATTTCCAACACATGCGGGCAAGATGGAAATCCTCACAACTGAGTTAGTGCACAAACCATGCCATGCCATTTAACATGCAATTCGATAACAACTTGATATCTGATATATATTTCATCAGATGATTGACTAGCACACGAAAAATGTGACTTAATGAATCCAACTGGAGATTAAAATGAATACATGGATTATATACATACCTTATAGGTCATCTGCAAATGCAAGGCATTACTAACACGAAACTTAAACCCCCACTGATCTACAACATCGTTACTTAATTTGCAAATCAATACTTAAATCATATTTTTGAAAATATGCCTTTGGGAATAGCCTTACTCAGTCAATGAATGCATATTACCTCAATGAAAGGTACAACTAAGCACGAAAGCATTCACCACTGTTACACAAAACATGCATCCAACAACCATCTTATATGTATCAATAAGTCCACATTTATGCTAAGTCCTTATGAGCCTCAAAACAAATGATCAACCAAGAAATCTAAATGATTGCAAAAAACAGAAAAATGTACACATATACCAAGTATCCATTCGTGCAACTTAAACATATTATAGACATTCGAGTAACACAAATTCATGGAAGATAGAATAACGCTTTAATAGATTCATGCAAGTCCGCTTAATGCTCAAAATTTTAGAACAACTCCCACTAAGTTTTCAAAGTTTATACTTGCAAATAAGTTAATGAGTGTGAAGCCCAATTTTCAAATAGTGCTTGCCCAAGTGGGACTTTACATTAGTTTATCTTAGTTTAAAGGAGAGACTTTGCCCAATTTTCAAAGTTTATCTTTGAAATAGTGCTTGCCCAAGTGGGAGAATTAGTGAACGAAAATTGGGCTTCACACTCATTAACTTATTTGCAATAAAATAGACATTACAATCAACATAAAGTTGTCAAACAGAATTTTCAGCAACGAGGTACACTTACTTTAGAATTAATCATAATTAATTTATAAGCTTGATTGCTACCAAATTTATACCGATCAAAATAGACATACTAATCTTCATAAAATAAAAATATAGAGCCGTTTTGGATCAAAATAGTAGTCCAAAGTCACGTCTCAAAAAGACCAACACAATCTGCCAGTAAAACTGTCTATACGAGCATGGGTTACTAGTAAATTCTCCATAATTAAAATACATGGCAAAAAATTAAGAAAATTTCCAGACACATAGTAGACATCTATATGTTGAACATATAAAAAATTCAGGTCATTTGGTGACCATTAGATGTGTCATTCACCCGATTTAAATCAAGACACGCAATCTGCCATAAACAATTATGTGCATCTATCATGAATTTATACATCCATAACAAATTCAATTTCATATCATTTCAATTTCGATGTCCAAAGGAAACTTTAGTGTCAAATTTCATCCTCTAAACCGACATCATAGTTTAAATTGAAAAGATTTACAAGCATAAGACTTAAACAATGCGTACCTTAGCAATCCTTGATTAACCTTCATGGGTCCAATAGTTTGCATCAACAAGTCTCATGAAGAGACACAAAAATATGTCATGATGCAACCGATTTCCATGCCTTCAAACCACAACCTTTTATGGGGCTCATTGTGGAAATATTTGTTACTAATGGCATGGAACTTTATCCCAATAAGCTTCATGAAACTAAATTAATTTACACCTATAGGCAAGAAAATTAACTAGTTTCTAGTACTAGATTTTATGTCACAAAAGTACCTCCATGAAAAACTTCAACACCTGTAGGCAAGATGAAGGTTTTCACAACTTCTGTGAAATAAAACCCATACTATGCCATCTTAATTAAACTAAAAGAAGTAATCCACACATGTAGGCAAGAAGATTATCCCTTTTATTCTAATTAAGATGCAAAGTTGACCGAAGTAACTCAAAAACACAGTCTCATCGTCAACTAAGGCGTTGCGGCTTGCTTAGTTGAAAGGGCATTGGTCAACTCCACCATGAAACAATACAAGAAGTCACATGGATTTATTAATTGTAAGTAACAAAATTATGATAACCTGATTCGAGTTTCGAGTCTTGCCAACAAATGGCACTAATTCCTTCATGACTCCCTTTGACATCAAATTAATCTCAAAAAACTTGACAGCATACTTGAAAGAGATTAATTACATATAGAACAAGTTTTACTCCACCACAAGAATGTCAAAAACTATCATTATGGAGTCAATTACTCAATAGAAATACTTTATGTAATGGGAAAGAACAATACATTCCTCTAATTTAAAAGCTTAATCGCTCAAATGCTTTCTTAAGTCAAACGTGTTCCTTTCCTTTTATATATTTCTTTCCGTTGTACAAAACTACTAAACATAGCATTATAATCATGCATTAGCTTTGTAAATACCAAATTAAATAAAGGACCAACCAAAGTTATTTCTTCCATAGAAAACATCTCCAATATATGCCCTACATTAGCTTTGAAAAGTTTCTTTTCTTCTCCCCTTATGACACATAAAAATTTACTAATCAAAGCACTGTTTAAATTCTTTAGGCATAGGAAAAATCACAAACAATAATACATGTTTGAAAATTCATGCTTATCAATTAAGCCACATACTTTGAATGGATTACATACCTCATGCCTTCATATGTTCACCACTTCTTTGTAAACATATATATAATCACATGACCAACCAAAGTTCTCATATAGGAATAGATAAAAATACAAATGAGTATTGTCACATAATTACTACAAACCTTATTCATTTGTATAATACCCTTGTTCTTGTCACTAGATGCTTTCTGTCATTCTCAGTCAATCCACAAATTATACATCAAATTTTCATAGTTAACTAGTCATGTATAATTTAAAGGACTATTGAGATAGGAAAGCAAATTATAGAAAACCCGATTGATTAGGCATGTAGGTTTCTTACACTGTTAATGGCATAAAATTTTATCCACATCTAATGAAAAATGGGTTCAAGCAAATTAGTTACAATTTGTCATATGCCATGGTCAAGGAAAAATTAGAAGAAATTGTGTCACCTTACACATCCTTGAAACAAACAGCCATATTCGTGATGCTATAGATGCAATAACAAAAGTTGCCAAAATTTATATTGACCTGCTTTCAAATATAGACATATGTAAACTTGTCATATGCATGCATTCCTGCAATACAACTTTAACATATGTTATCACAATCATAGGTAGGCACAACATATCCCAATAGTATTGATAAATTATAGGATATGACTAATTTCGTCTCCTACAATCAGAAAGATGTCACGAAATGGTTGGATTTTGTGGAAACAATATAACACTTCATGAATCCAACATAACCATTCCTTATATAATTTATCATGAAGACCAAAAGGAAAGATCATACCAGAATTTCATATACTGATGTAATATGAACCTCTTCATTGGGCTTGTTCGACTGAGGGATCTTAAGAAATTCTCCAATGCAAGGTTAGAACAAATGTAAATACATACACATGCTTATAAAAACTTGAGATTACAATGTTGTTGAAAATACTGGTGGGTAGTGAATGCCCACAGTACCTTTGGTAAAGTTTTCAATGCCCTCACAGATTGGTTTTCAACATTGGCATTGTTATACACACACATTTTCAATGCCTATGAAAATTGGAATAGACTTTGGAAACAAAAATGAACGAATTTTCAAAGTTGAGGGTTGTAAGTTTCAAAATGTAATAATATGAGTTGCTCTATAAATAGAGCACTCGACTGCAATCAAAACATACAGAAAGAAGAAAAGATTAATAACAACATCCATTCCTCCCTTATCATTCACTTGAGTTATAATTACAGTGTGATATTTTACCTCTGCTTCACTCCATTCACTAAAAGGTTATATCTCTAACTTTTACATATTTATAACACGTTATCAGCACGAGTCTCTAAATATAATCCTTCTCTCATTTCTCTTCGCTGAACGAAAAAGAAAAAAAAAAGTTTCCTCTAAGGTTTTTACTGTTCATCTTCTTCCTCTGCCTCAACTGCGCGGTATACCCTCGCGACGAACTGTTTGCTCCATGTCTACTCTTAGTTCTCAACCTAACGGTTACATACATCTTTGATTTCTTGTTTGGTGTAGATATTGATTACTAACCCAGTATTTATTTTACAGCAATCCAAGATGGTGCGGTACAATCGCCTATCTTGAACTGCAAATTTAATCTTACTACGATCCAAGATGGTGGGGTATCATCGCCTATCTTAGACTACAGATCTAATTTTACTGCAAATTTTAGGTGGAGCGGTATGATCGCCCACCCTACCCTGCATATTTAAATTTGTCGGCTGTTTAATTTCATTCCAATTTTAGGTGGAGCAATATCATCGCCCACCCTGCTCTGCGTATTTAAAATTTTCCTGCTACTTGAGTGGTGCGGAATAATCACCCATTCTATGTTACATTATTTCAATGAGAATGGTGCGGTACAACCGCCCTCCTCATTCACCTTGAAAATCTCGAGCCAGAAGTTTCGAGTGCTTATCATTTTGGCCTGAATATCAAAATGAAAAATTTGTAAGAACCATAAGTTCTAACACTATCTTCCTCCAGGAATAAATATTATTGCAAATTCTTACAAATCTCATTTTCTTTCAGAAAAGAAAATGACGGACTTGGCAAAGCTTGATTATGCTGCCCTGGACATTACTGGGAAGAATTACCTTACCTGGGTACTGGATACCAAGATCCACCTGGAAGCAGGGAATCTTGGAGATACCATCAGGGAAGAGAACAACTTATCCTTTCAAAATTGGGCGAAGGCCATGATCTTTATTCGTCGCCATCTTAATGAGGCACTAAAGAGCGAGTACTTAACGGTTGAAGATCCGTTAGCTCTCTGGAATGCCTTGAGAAACATATACAATCACCAGACAACGGTGATTCTTCCAAGAGCTCCCTATGAGTGAACTCACTTAAGGATCCAGGATTTCAAGTCAGTGGCTGAGTACAATTCTGCGTTGTTCAGAATTACCTCTCAGATGAAGCTCTGTGGGGATACTGTCACTGAGGAAGATATGCTGGAAAAGGCTTTCAGCGCATTTCATGCCTCTAACGTGCTCCTGCAGCAGCAGTATAGAGCGTGAGGCTACACTGAGTATAACCAGCTGATATTTGTACTCCTGGTAGCTGAATAGAACAATGAGCTCCTGATGAAAAACCATTATTCCCGACCTACTGGATCTGCACCATTCCCAGAAGTGAATGATGTTTCCCTCGAAGTGAACGCGACATCCTCTGGTGGCGATAATCATAAACGAGGACGTGGCCACAAACAAGGTCGATGGAACATGAAAGGCAAGAACTATGGTGGTTGGTTTCACAACCAGGTTCCGAGGCATAATTTAGGCTCGAGCTTCAAAAATGTGAATCGCCACAAAAGCAAAGCTCATATGAACAATGCTCCCAGAAACTCTAAAGGAGCCTGCCATAGGTGTGGTGGCAATGGGCATTGGGCACGTACTTGTCGTACCCCAAAACATCTAGTGGGTCTGTATCAAGCCTCCCTCAAGGAGAAGGGTGTCGAGACCAATTTTCTCGACCAGGCTAAACCAATGGATATACCTGATCCAATGTTTGACTTATCAGGGCAGTTGAACACAACCCACCTAGATGTTTCAGACTTTATTGTGGAAAGGGGGAATGAAGTATACCGATCTGACTAAGTCATTTATGTTTGACAACTGAATCATTTATGTTTGATGTACTTTTATTATGCTGAACTTGTAGTTTAAAACTAGCATTTCAGATTCAATAAAAGTGGCATGTAAATTTCCTGTTATAACTTGCTTTTAACTGTGATTCCATTTACTCAAAAAGCATGGATAAAAACTGTGGTTATTCTCAGAACATGAGAAATGGCAGAGATATTTGTCTTGCAGACTGTACAACAACGCATACAATACTTTGTGATCGAAAGTATTTCTCAAGCTTAATGCTTACAAGAGTAGGGGTAACAACAATATCAGGACCTTCAAATGTAATTGAAGGCTCAGGGAAAGCCCAGATTATGTTACCAAATGGAACAATATTGACCATACAGAATGCGTTGTACGCTACTCGATCTACTCGAAATTTGTTGAGTTTCAAAGACATACGTTTAAATGGATACCACATTGAAACGAAAAGTGCAGAAAATGTGGAGTATCTATGCATTACCTCCAATGATACCCAGAAGCGTATATTGGAGAAGTTGCGTGGTTTGTCGAGTGGATTGTATTATACATACATAAGGACAATTGAATCGCATACTGTCATGAACCAGAAGTTCATTGATTCAAAGGTTTACATGCTTTGGCATGACCGTCTGTGTCATCCAGGATCCACCATGATGCGTAGGATCATTACCAACTCTAATGGACATCCATTATTGAGCAGACATATTGCTAGCTCAAATGATAACCCTTGCAAAGCTTGTTCTCAAGGGAAGTTGGTAATTAGACCATCACAACTAAAGGTTGATGCTGAATCTCCATCATTTCTGCAAAGAATTCAAGGAGATATTTGTGGACCTATTCAACCATCATGTGGACCATTTCGATATTTTATGGTTTTGGTTGATGCATCTACCCGATGGTCACATGTTTGTCTCTTGTCTACTCAGAATGTAGCTTTTGCGAGACTTCTTGCTCAGATAACTAAATTACGAGCACAGTTCCTAGATTACCCCATTAAGTCAATCCGACTTGATAACGCTGGTGAATTTACGTCTCAAACCTTTGATGATTACTGCATGATATTGGGCATTGATGTTGAACACCCTGTTCCTCATGTCCATACTCAAAATGGTTTAGCAGAAGCATTGATCAAGCGGCTTCAGTTAATAGCTCGCACTCTACTTATGAAAACCAAATTACCAGTTTCTGCATGGGGACATGCCATCTTACATGCTACATCATTGGTTCGATTGAGACCTATAGCCAACCACCAATACTCTTTAGTACAACTCATGTTTAGACATCAGCCAAACATTTCATAATTACCAGTTTTTGGTTATGCTGTTTATGTGCCTATTGCGCCGCCGCAACGCACTAAAATAGGACTTTAGCGTAGATTGCGAATTTATGTGGGTTTTGATTCACCATCTATCATTAGATATTTGGAACTCTTGACAAGTGATATGTTTACAGCTCATTTTGCTGATTGTACATTGATGAGACAGTCTTCCCGTCGTTAGGGAGAGAAAAGACCATTCCAGAAGAACGGCAAAAGTTGACATGGGTTGTACCCACCTTGTCTCATTTTGATCCTCGATGCATTCAATGTGAAAATGAAGTGAAAATGATCGTTCATCTTCAAAGTATTGCCAATCAAATGCCAAATGCATTTAATGATGCTATAAAAGTGACAAAATCACATATACCAGCTGCAAATGCACCTGCAAGAATTGATGTCCCTGTTGGACAAAATAAAGTGGTAGCGAATGATTCATCTGGTGCACGCCTGAAGCGTGGTAGACCACCAGGTTCAAAAGATTCAGCCCCTCGAAAGAGAAAGACGAGGGCACAACTGAATCTAAATGAAATCATTCAAGAAGAAAGAAAGAATGACGAATCCACAATTCATGATTCTATACTTCCAGAAAAAGAAAATGTCTTTGATGAGACACATGTCCCTAAAGAGACAGAAGTACATGAAAGCAAAGAAATCTCCATAAATTATGCTTGTACTAATGAATTGTGGGATCGAAATGAAATAATTATCGATGACATGTTCGCATTCGCAGTAGCCACTAAAATCATCTTAAGTGATGATCTTGAGCCTTGCTTTGTTGATGAATGCAAACAGAGACAGGATTGGCTTAAGTGGAAAGATGCAATCCAGGCAGAATTAAATTCCTTGGAAAGGCAAAGTGTTTTTGGACCAGTAGTCCAAACCCCGCCTGATGTAAACCACGTGGGTTACAAATGGGTATTCACAAGGAAACGCAATGAGAAAAACAAGATTGCAAGATATAAAGCACGACTCATTGCGCAAGGCTTTTTGCAAAAACCTGGAATTGATTATGAGGAGACATACTCTCTTGTAATGGACGCAATTACGTTCCGTTACTTAATAAGTTTAGTGGTTTCAGAAAAACTTGACATGCGACTTATGGATGTCATCACTGCGTATCTATATGGAGAATTAGATACTGACATATATATGAAAGTCCCAGAAGGACTTAAGTTGCCTGAAACAAGTAACAAACCATGAGGTATGCTCTCGATCAAATTAAGGCGATCATTGTATGGGCTGAAACAATCTGGACGAATGTGGTATAATCGTCTCAGTGAATATTTGATCAAAGAAAGGTACATCAACAATGTCATTTGCCCTTGTGTATTCATTAAAAAATCCAATTCTGGATTTGCTATAGTGGCAGTATATGTTGAGGATATGAACCTAGTTGGAACTCCTGAAAAGCTCAATAAAACTGCTGAATATCTGAAAAGCGAATTTAAAATGAAAGACCTTGGGAAAACGAAATTTTGTCTCGGCCTGCAGATCGAGCATTGTGCTAGTGGAATTTTGGTCCACCAATCAGCTTACATTGAAAAAATCCTGAAGCAATTTGGCATGGACAAGGCTTATCCATTCAACACGCCAATGGTCGTTCGTTCTCTGGATATTAAGAAAGATCCATTCCGTCCAAAAGATGATGATAAACTGGTCTTTTGTCTAGAAGTACCATATCTGAGTGCAATAGGTGCTTTGTTGTATTTAGCACAATGTACTAGACCAGATATAGCTTTTTCAGTTAACTTGTTAGCAAGGTATAGCTCTGCTCCAACAATTCGTCATTGGAAGGGTGTCAAAAATGTATTGCGATACCTTCGTGGGACAACAGACATGGGTCTCTTCTACTCAAAGAACTCCACAAATGACCAGGTCCTTGTTGGATATGCAGATGCTGGTTTTCTCTCTGATCCGCATAAAGCCCCCTCACAAACTGGATATGTGTTCAAGAATGGAGATACAACAATCTCATGGCGCTCAACAAAGCAAACATTAGTTGCTACATCTTCAAATCATTCAGAAATACTTGCTTTACATGAAGCAAGTCGTGAATGTTCTTGGTTAAGATCAATGATCCATCATATCCAGAATTCATGTGGTCTAACTTCGAAGACAGACAATCCAACTGTCATTCATGAAGATAATGCAGCCTGTGTTGCCCAAATGAATGAAGGATTCATCAAGGGCGATAAGACTAAACACATATCTCCAAAGTTTTTCAGTGCACATGAGCTTCAGAAGGCTAAAGTTATTGAAGTCAGACAAATCCGTTCCAATGAAAATCTGGCTGATTTGTTCACCAAATCTCTACCAAAATGCACGTTCCAGAAGATAGTGCAGAATATCGGATTACGTCGACTTACCAAACAGCTAAATTTGGAGAATGCGGAATCAGGGGGAGATACATACCAAGGGGAGCATCCATGATACATGCATGTTGTACTCTTTTTCCTTCAATTAGGATTTTTCCCACTGGGTTTTTCCTATCAAGGTTTTAACGAGGCAACATAAGCATATTTAATACTATATCAACAATCCAAGAAAAGTTGTACTCTTTTTCCTTCACTATGGTTTTTTCCCACTGGGTTTTTCCAAGCAAGGTTTTAACGAGGCAACTGATATTGATATGTGAGCATCCAAGGGGGAGTGTTGAAAATACTGGTGGGTAGTGAATGCCCACAGTACCTTTGGTAAAGTTTTCAATGCCCTCACAGATTGGTTTTCAACATTGGCATTGTTATACACACACATTTTCAATGCCTATGAAAGAAGAAAAGATCAATAACAACATACAGAAAGAAGAAAAGATCAATAACAACATTCATTCCTCCCTTATCATTCACTTGAGTTATAATTATAGTGTAATATTTTACCTCTGCTTCACTCCATTCACTAAAAGGTTATATCTCTAACTTTTACATATTTATAACAAATGTATATATATAACCTATACTTTTGCCGAGTTCTGTCACGTGAACTTGTGACGTTAGGCATTGACCCGTATTGAGCTGTTGTCGTTGTCCACCTTGGACGCACCTAACATAGGAGGTCTATCATGTGGTAATATAATAGAGCCCGCCTTGAAACCCTTGGGGCGGTAGGCCGCAACCGCTGGCTGTGTAAAGAGGAACCCCAACCTCATGGCTTCAACTTATACATAAGCAGTACATGGTCAACCAAAATATTAGCATTAAAATTGGAATAAAAACTCTGAATTATTCCATGGTTTTCAATCCTAGTTAATCCAGTGAATTGACTAATCAAATTTTCTTTATCATTCCTTTATCAGAACTATTGGTGGTAATCAAATTTGACTAATCATATTGGCTTTTAAAAATTACATGTGCTTGCTTGATCAAAATACTAGCAACTTCCAGACTTTGGTGGTTCAACTAAAACAAATTATATGCAAAAGGGCCTGCATAAAAATGCCATCAACTTGACCATATTATATGTAATTATATAGGTATAATCTGGAAAACTAGTCAGGGATATGTGAACAACGAATTATGCCCTTGTGTGTTCATTAAGAAGTCACATTCCGGATTTACGATTGTTGCAGTATATATTGATGACATGAATCTCATCGGAACTCCTTAAAAGCTTGCGAAAACAGCTTCGCACCTGAAGTCAGAATTTGAGATGAAAGATCTAGGTAAGACTTGATAATGTCTTGGTCTCGAGATAGAGCATTGTTCGGATGGAATCCTAGTACATCAATCGAACTACACCCAGAAGGTGTTGCGCCGCTTTAATGAGGATAAAGCGAAGTCTTCTAGTACTCATTTGGTCGTTCGTACGCTAGATGCAAAGCGAGATCCCTTCCGTCCGAATGAGGATGATTAAGAGATTTTGGAGCCTGAAATTCCTTATCTAAGTGCGATAATCGTTTTATTGTACTTAGCTCAATGCACTAGACCCGACATCTCCTTCGCTGTTAATTTTTTGGCAAGATGCAGCAATGCACCTACGTGTAGACACTGGACTGATGTGAAAGACATCTTCCGTTACCTTAAGGGTACTACGGATTTGGGCTTGTTCTATCCCTACGGATCCTCGAGTGATGCCGCACCCTATGCTCCTCGAGTTGATTCTCGCCTTGTTGGTTATGCTGATGCAGGATACTTATCTGATCCGCACAAGGCGCGTTCTCAAACGGGTTATGTCTTTACCGTTAGAGGCACCGCAATCTCTTGGAGCTCAACTAAACAGACCTTAGTTGCCACTTCGTCTAACCATGCTGAAATTCTCGCCTTACATGAAGCAACTCGGGAATGCTTTTGGTTGAGAGCAGTAGTGGGCCATATTCGAAGCTCCTGCGATCTTTATCCCGCCATTAATACCCCGACGACGATTTTTGAAGACAACGCAGCTTGCATCGAACAGCTCAAGAAGGGTTACATCAAATAAGACAACACCAAGCATATTGTGCCAAAGTTTTTCTTTTCGCATTAACAACAAGAGCATCAGAAAATTGAAGTCATGCAAATCCGTTCACAAGACATTCTGGCTGACCTCTTCACCAAATCACTGCCGAAGACGACGTTTCAGAAGCTTGTTCATGGAATTGGTATGCGTAAACTTTCTGAGTTGTAACTTTGCTATTTCTCTTTGGAATTATGTCAAACTCAAGGGGAGTATCCTGTAGATACTTGTTTGATCTTAATGCACTCTTTTTCCCTACGATTAGGAACATTTTTCCCACTGTTTTTTTGCTACCTAACTAGGTTTTAACGAGGCACCCACCTTGGGTTGGTTATATCCCTGATGACGTCCTGTAGACGTTTTTTTTTACTTTGCATTTCTCACGCATTTTTCCTTAGACTAAGGATTTTGTCCCTACTTGGGTTTTTGCCATAGCCTTAGGGTTTTTTAGTGAGACTTACTACTTATGCAAGTTCCTACCTTATTGAGAATAAGCGTTGTTCCTTGGAATCAGTGGCGACGAGTCGACTTCCTCAACTTCTGCATGATGCTAAATCTACCTTGAGTATTTACACACTCAAGGGGGAGTGTTGTAAACATTCCTAGTTTAAGTGTGATTGTGTAAATCCTAGATTAGATTTGATTCTAGTTATCCTTTCCTAGTACAACTTGTATTACTTAGGGAAGAAGGAATATCTTCTCTCCCTTTACTACTATAAATAAAGGCACAATGTATGAGGGATAACAACACACATTCCCCTACAATTCTACAAACACATCTCTCTATTCTCTCTTCTTCTTGCTGTCGGCCACTCTAAATATTGTCAGATAAAATAGACCACAACAATAATTAATATATAATTAATTATTAAAAGATGGACCTTGGGCTCTAATAATTAAATTCCGTAATAAATTATTTTTTAATTAATTTCAGATTTAATTAATTAATTAATTTTTATATCAACAAACTCATCTTTTCAGATGAAGTCTGAAACGATGAAAGAACGCCAAGGAGCAAAACATCCCTCTGAGAAGATCTCTCCCAAAAGACGCATCCCATATTCTTACTGAGAGAACCATAAAGATATTCATCAGAAGTCTAGTTTTCCGGTGTTGAAATCTCTGTAAGAAAAGTGTAATCACCACATCCAAAGATCGCAGATATACCATTAAGACACGAACTCAAGAACAACACTTACAGTTTATGACGACTGAATATAAGTAATATACATGCAG
This sequence comes from Heteromeles arbutifolia, assembly GCA_024362995.1. Lineage (NCBI taxonomy): Eukaryota > Viridiplantae > Streptophyta > Magnoliopsida > Rosales > Rosaceae > Heteromeles > Heteromeles arbutifolia. Next base: position 9,055,950 of record JANCRC010000018.1, read on the forward strand.
CACCAGATGAGATTGTTACACCCCACCCCCAATTTTAAATGATTTTTGGTGTTAAATGGTGTACCCAAGAGGCCCACCCCTGTTTTGGTTGTCCCCGGGCCCCTTTCCTAGTCTGCCACGTGGCAATTCCTCCCACTCCCCTCTCTTTCCTCTCTTCTCTCCCCGTAACCTCATATCTCTCTCCCTCACTTTTCTCTCATTCTCTTTAACCTATTTCTCAGCTCTCTCTGTCTCAGCCCCGAGGGCACCATGAACACACCCACACACCAGCACTCCCTCTCTCCCTTTTGGACCTCCTTCATATCCCTCGTTCTTCGTCTCCCTCTACTAGTGCAGACAAGGATGGTAGCACTAGCACCATAGAAACCAGTGCAAAAGCTTGGAGAAATCCGACGAGCTTCTTCGCCTTCCGACGTGGGGTAAACCTCGAAGTACCTTAGTCTTCTTTTATTCTTCTTTATGGTTCAACTCTAACCTAGTTTAGGTTTGTGTTTGACGTGATCGCGATGGAACGAAGAATGAAACCAAAACCCAGTTTTCAGTGTGGACAGCGGGTTTTCAAGCAAAACTCTGGCGAGCCCCGACCACGGCATGCCTCGAAAATGGTATAGAACTCTTCCTCTTCCCATGGGCTTTAGTTTGGTAATTTATTTGGCATGTGTTGGTCACGTTTTGGTGTTGACCGGAGCTTGGAAGCTTCGGCATCCTCTTTCCGACGAAACCAGGCCTTAGGGCCTTCCAACTCAAAAACCCTTCGGATATAAGGCCCTCGGGCCACCTAGCCAACCCTAAAACCCTAAGCCCAAACCTTCCTAAGCCCAACCCAAAATCCTTTTCTAAGTTTTTATTTTGTTTTCTTTAAAAATCCAAAAAGGCTGGGCCGGGCCTTTAAGCCCAAGCCCTTATTTGTGCAGCCAGGGCCTTAGGCCCATTCATAGGGCCCTTCGGCCCAAACCCTCCAGCCCATCAGATGAATATTCCTAGAATATTTCGAGGAATATTCCTGGAATATTCTAAGGAACGTTCTTGGAATATTCTTCTTTTGACTTTTCATAAATTTACCCAGGACTCTTCTTAGGGTAATTCGATGTCCTGAATCCGTTTTTGACGTCCATTTTCCCAAATTCTATTGTTTTAGTATAGTTTTATTAATTGGATCATTTATGTGCTTAGGAGCAATTATTGTGGCGTTTTCGTCTTCGCTAGTTTGCGTGGCTCTTCGGTGGCTAAGTACTGTGAGTGGACCCCTTCTAAAAATGCATGTTTTAACAGTAGAAGTGCATACATGAAAAGCATGATTTGATGATTACGTTTTATGAAACATTTTACGAGATAACATGTTTACTGAGGCTAGTTTGAATTATTACTATTTTTCCTATAACCCATGTTCTTTATAGGATATCTGATGGATGACAATATAATATTTAGAACATGTTTCAAACACTTCTTTATAGTATAGATGATGGATGACTTTATACTATGAAGTTGCTTTTCAATATATGTATGTTCAATGGTTTTGTACTTACCTAGTGGTCCTTATTCCGCTACGGGACGTAGGGATAGATTCTGGTCCGTTCCGGGCGACGGTTTGGTGTTGGCATAGTGCCTGGAGTGTGTTTCCTTTGGCTATTAGCACAGGGACGGAGAGCCGGCATGGGGCCTGTAGTGTGTTTTCCTCTGACTGTCTGCTCAGAGGCGGAGAGCCGGCATGGGGCCTCGAAAGTCATATTGGACATTCACTAGTGATTATTATATATACAAGTTATGATCTGAGACATTGCACAGCATGCTAGGTTTTGGAAAACCTATGTTTATAATGATATATATGTGTTTTCATAAAACCTGGGGGTTAGTATGTTAATAACTATTTTATTATTTATATATATATATATATATCAACTTGGTCCACTCATGTTTGTTTTGCGCCCCCTTCAAGACTTAGAATCGAGGCATACAATCCCGGCGTCAAGGCACTTTTGCATCGGCATCTTCGAGTCCTCTCGGTGTAGGACCCATTCTTTTATTCATTCAATTTTATATTATTTCTTTTAGTGTTCTAGTTAGTTGTATGCTCTGAACACGTTCCTTAAATGCATATTCATTATTCTTTTATATTTATAAGTCTAATCTATCTCTTGTTTTCAGCATTTGCACTCAATAAATAGCTTTCGTCACCCTCGGGTGTCGGCCAGCACATGCCTATCCTGGTATTCAGGAAATATCGGGATCGAGGCGTGTCAAAGATGATGAAGCCATAATAGCCTGCAAAACAACTAGCCTTCTCCTCTTTAACAATAACCAAAAAGCTCTCAAAGAATAGGTCACTAATTCAATATGAGCCGTGTATTGCAAGAGCAGTGACTAGTGTTTATATACTCAACATAATCCTCACTATTCTCCTATTAGAATTAGTGTAGGACTCAACTATCCATTCCATATGCATATAAACACTATCCCAGTCCATGTTTAAGTCCTTAAAACTTAAACCATTACAAGTACTCTCAATCCTACAAGGATTAGGATTCCTTAAAGCTTATTAATGAGACTTTTCCATATCAATTCATTCACTATAACCAGATACACTGTTAATTTCATACTCATATTCCAACAATCTCGACTTAGATGGTTGATTAATGGTGAAACAGACGTCCGTAGAACTACAAGCATAGAGTAGGGACGAAATTCTATTTTAAGAACATTACGGTACGCAAGCCTCGATCTTTAGTTCGACTATTTAATATTATTTCGTTATGTTCATACTCTATTAAATTATTTATTCGCATTTATTATTTATTAACATATAAATTTATCATTAATTGTTGATATTTATCCAACAACGGAGTTACGGTTGCGAAAGCCAACGAAAGCAAGTGCGTGCAAGTGTGCTGCGTGTGTGTACTCACTGTCTAGGTTGGGCTCCCCTTGTTTGAGGATTTAGTGACGCCGAGTTAAAGGGTGTTTGCCTATTTGCTATACTGACTGACCACTTCCAGACTGGGACTGCTATAATGAAACGGACATATTCCATTTACAACATTAATTGTGTAGAGCAGCTTGACAGAAACCGCCCTTTTCGTTAGTCTCACATGATTGATTGATGCTGTTATCTATGTACCCCAAAATGATACTTTCCTTTACTGTTTTGTGTTCCTGAGTTTCCCATCTTTTCTTTTCATTTCTCTGATTGTACATAACAGATTGGTACACCCAAATCAATGCCGATCATCAAACGGACCACATTAGATATTCTTAAATGTAATGGCCAATACCACTCCAAACTGGGGAGCAGCACACTAAACTGGAAACTGAATCAGTTTTCCGATGCTTGGTGTGTGTGTGGCAACTGTAAATTCATCCAGTATTTTATTCAGCGTTGGGATCATTGATCATGAAGATGGTTTTCGTGATACTTGGTTTGTTACTGTTTATGTTCTTTTTCAGTAACAAAATTGTGAATTTAGCATTGAGGTTATCTGTAAATATTAAAAAGTAAATAATATCAAGTGAAGCTAGATCGAGCAAGCATTCTACATGTATTTGTAGCTGTTTCTGCAAAAATGGTTGAGGAGACGCTGAACTAATTCTAGAGATAAAGGATGCAAACTGATTCTACATATAATTCCGAAAGTAATCCTACCAAAATGGTCGAGGAGGGGTTGAGATGATGACACCCATTAATTTCTTTGAAGTTATGTAGGCTGGGCTGGTACAAAAATAATTGTTAGGGGTTTGGCTGTTGTTTTAAGAAATTGGTTCTATGGTTTTGGGCTGTGTTTTAGGTATTTTGTGTTTTTGTCTCTCTTTGAAATATTTAAAAACTTGAGAGTTCATATTGTATATATTTTTGTCTCTATATGTAAAGCTTCGTTTTTTCTTCACTGTTGTACCTATTGTCGTTAATGATTAGTTCTCATTTGTTATTTTTCCCTCTAGAAATTCAAGTCATATTGAATTGAAATGTACCATTATTCTTTGAAAGTAAACATTGATATGTACCAGCACAATTTATTCTCAAATTGAAACGTACCTATGTTAAATTAAAACATATTCATACCGAATACTTACTAAATTGAAATTGTACCATACCGAAGTGTACCCATATTGGCTTGAAACATATCGATAGGTTTTAGGGATATACATAACTTGCCGTTAGCTTTTGCATACGAAAATTATGATAATATAAACATACCACTCGCTTGCTAAGCATCTAAACGAAAATTAAATAACATATACTAATTTGTACCTAAATTTGGATTACATTACATACCAATAACGTACCAAATTATGGGTCCGCTATTTTTTAATATATATGGGCATGTATATATATCATGTATGTAATATCATTTGGAGTATATTGATGAGTTTAAAATATCACTGTTTGTTTGTTTTTTTTTTTTTTGGTTAAAAAAAACCATCGCGCTTTTGTACCCACAATTCAACTTTTTTTTTTTTTGTTATTATAGAATTTTCTTGTAAATATTAAATTAATAGGACATAAATTAATATCTTCTTTTGTAAGATTTTAAGAGTTTGTTATATATTGGATTTAATTAGTAACTTATATTACTTAATTATAATAACAATTTGTGTAATTTGAAATTAATTAAAAATTTAATTAAAATTATAATAACAATTTGTGTAATTTGAAATTAATAAATTAATTAAAATTGTAGAAAAGTGGCTCAATGTACGGCTCCCCAATAAATAAATAAATGTGGAAGGTCCCGGGTTCGATGCTCTGAGCTGGTGAGTCTGCTTGATTGTAGCCACGGGTAGGGTGAAATTCCCCATAACCTCTTTGGGTCCAAGAGGTGGTTAACCGCGGCTTGTCACCAGTTGTCCCCCTTTTTAAGAAAAAAAAAATTGTAAAAATGTAGTTTGATCAAATCTCTAAAAGCCTTAAATGTTTGGTTTAAGAAATTAATTCAAAAACCAAGAATCGAGATCAAAATGCCCCAACTATATGTATATTAGGCGAGACTTAGTCCATATTGATCAATATGGACTTGTCATGACATGAGTGCTGATACAATTCAAGTGTAAAGCATTTTAGGAAAAAACTAGAAGAGATTATTTTTTATTTTGTCAAACATAAACTTTATTGATAACAAAAAATGTCACAAGAGATAAACATAAAACAAGCTGCAAGTAGGCTAAAGAGGATATAGAAGCCCAAGCAAAGCATATGATAACCCAATTAGACATAGTTTGTTGACATAAGTCGTCATTGCCTTAGCTACCATGCACTTCGCCATTCCATCGGTCAGATAAATCAATTTCCCGTCGGTGCCAACAAAACACAAAGGTCCAAAAACATAAACAAAGATACAAAGCATCACCAAATGAAAAACAAACCCAATCCCTAATTTCACAACATCAAAGTTCCACAAACAATATATAAAATTGCTCAAAAAAAAAACTTAGCTAGCAAAAACAACAACCAACACCAGCAACCATGTCCACCACCCGAGGACCAGCAAGGGAAGAATTACGCAAGTAGATAAAATACCATCGAAACTGTAGAAGGAGGCAGCGCATGGACCCAAACCACCAAAGTGGTTTTGCACACCTTCTCAAGGTGGGTAGCAAATACGGTGACCAGATAAGGCTTCTCATTTGAAAGTAGGCATCTAGTAGGCAATTGGAGTATATGTGGGTGGAAGGGTGGGAGGATAGAGGAGAACAGTTGTGTGAGACACAAAGGAGGGAGATCTGAGATGTTATTAAGGCTAGAGATTTAGGATATTTTTGGGGCTAAATTTAATTAAAACTCATAAAAATAACATTATTTGTGACACATAACAAAAACATAGCGAAATTAATTTTCACAACTCGGCAGCACCCGACCGGTTGGAGAAACATAAGAGAGCAACTCGCTGTCACATTCGAATTTGGCCATGACTCTCTCCTCCAAGCTAACATATGCCTCTATTCCATCACCCTCCTTGGTGTCCATGAAAAGCACCAGGTTCTTATAGGTCAGTGCTGGTGATCCCACCCACGCAGGTCTGCCCCAACCAAAATCATTTTCATAAAGAGGAAACCTACAATAACTACTGAAGCTAAGTAACGTAGCCATGTCTCCTCTCTTGAAACTATCAGCAGTTTCCTTCATTAAACCCAAGTGCTTATCACCCTGCCCTTGTAATTCCTTCACGTACTCTGTGTCAATCTTGCTTATTGTTTCTCGCACCTCCCCAATCACCACCCCATCACATTCTTCCTCCCTGCCGTTACTGATTTGCAAAGGTGATGTCATGGCAACACGAAAAAGATTCCCAAAAGAATGTTGAGGCAATGGTGGACCAAACCGCGGACGTAGGTTCACTGCATGGACCACCCTGTACAATTTATTCACAGTACAATCCTTTGTAGCAGCCACAAATCGACTCCATATGAAAGCGGATAAGGTCTCGACACGCGTGGGGCATTTTAGTTGGAGGCTTTTCATATCCTCTTCATATTTTGCTTGGAGGGTTTCTATTTTAGAGGCATTGAACACGAACCTCTTTGTCACTCTATCTTTTGTGATTCCAACGCCTCGATCGTATCCAATATTGAACTCCTTTGGTGGGAAGAGTGTGGCTGACACAAATTGTAGAGGGTCTATATTGGCTTGGTCCCCACGGGCAATGGCTGCCCAAATTTTGCTGAACATGAAATACGACAACCCATCAGCAATCTTGTGAGAAATGCATTGGCCAATAGCAAATCCTCCACATTGAAATATGTTGAGCTGGACCCCTAAGGGTAATGGATTGGTAATATCATCAAGTTCAAATGGCATGAACTTGTTAAGTTCACCAGGGTTGGGGTTGCTGAGAACATCAGAGAGAGTGCAATTCAACACTTGAGCTTCGATGTAGGGGATGCCCTCGTCATTGCAATGCATGAAGTGGTTGTGTTGTGGTTGTGTTTGATTCGACCGGCTAGTGGGTAGAATAAGGATAGGACCTCGGATAAGGAGTTCTTAAGGTGGGTGGATATTTCAGTGATGTTGGCATGCATCGTGGCATTGTATTCATAAAAGAGGAGCAAAGGGTTGTACACTTGGGGAGCTATTTGATCAAGAAAGGAGAATTGGTAGCGGCGAAGGTGGCTAGGAGTTGGAGAAGATGGTTTGATAATCTCATTGGAGATCATTTCAACCTCAACCTTCATTGATCTTTTCATCTCCTAATTAACTAGCTTATTCAGTTGCAAGAAGCTGGAGCTAATCAAGGTTGATGGTATGCACAAACTGTTGTCACATACCCTCTTATGGAACATAATTTAATATGAATGGATATTGAGGTCATAAGTTTGATTCTTGTCAAAGGCGAATTTGAATCACATTATTGTTAGCTCATTATGAGGCTTAACCCACTCCCCCTACACTTAATGTAGATAATATCATTTGCTCAGAAAACATTTCATTATTGAGACTTCAAGGGCACTTGTCCTTGTCCTTTCCCTCAGCTAATTAGTCGATCCATTAATGGCGGACAATTTGAATGAGTAATGTCATTTAATTTATGAAAAGTTATTATTTCTTTTAAATTGTGAGTAATACTATTCATACTATGTTTTTATATCACATTTCTATACCAAACACTTAATGTAGATAATATCATTTGCTCAGAAAACATTTCATTATTGAGACTTCAAGGGCACTTGTCCTTGCCCTTTCCCTCACCTAATTAGTCGATCCATTAATGGCGGACAATTTGAATGAGTAATGTCATTTAATTTATGAAAAGTTATTATTTCTTTTAAATTATGAGTAATGCTATTTATACTATGTTTTTATATCACATTTATATACCACCTTAAGTGGCATCTGATTTGGACAGTCACATCATTTGAAAAATTTGCAAAACCCAAGGAAAGGAAGAAGAAAGACTCATCGTATACCACAATCATCATTTAATGAACTAGTTTTTCTTAATTATTATTTTATTAAATAATGAACTTGTTGGAATTTATTAGGTTTATTTAGGAAATTAATTAGAGATTTGATTTGATTTGATTTTGTAGTAGGGTATTTTTGGCATTTACACATTAGGGTTGCTTAGGTTTATTGCTCTATAAATAGAGCTTGTAATTTAGTTTGAGATGCAAGTCATTCATAATGTAGTCTCTTGGAGTTTTGTAGCCGTTTCAACATTCTTGTCTTTTAATAATATTCTTATTTTGTAATCTTGTTCGTTGCACACTCTGATATTCAACTTGATATCAGAGCAGGTTCGATTCTTTGGAATTTAATTTGTTCTATATAGGTATCAATTTGTTCACCCGTTTGTCCGCTGCGTATCAGTTTGTCATGAAGTTGGTTTGGAAGTTCGCATTTGGCATGGGAATCTTGCACTTGCACCGATGAAATTTTGGATTGGAAATTGGCATTGGCATTGGCATTGGCATTGGCACTGACACTAGCACTGGAATTTGGAGTCTTGCATCTGCATCTGTTTGTTGGCAACCTCATGACGTGTACCACCATGAGTTTGACGGGGGGTGTTGGAATTTATTAGATTTATTTAGGAAATTAATTAGAGATTTGATTTGATTTTGTATTAGGGTATTTTTGGCATTTACGCATTAGGGTTTCTTAGGTTTATTGCTCTATAAGTAGAGCTTGTAATTTAGTTTGAGATGCAAGTCATTCACAATGTAGTCTCTTGGAGTTTTGTAGCCGTTTCGGCATTCTTGTCATTTAATAATATTCTTATTTTGTAATCTTGTTCGTTGCGCACTCTAATATTCAACTAAATTTAAAAATCTGATTAATTCAAATGATGTGACTGTCCATCAAATGCTGTCTAAGATGGTATGAAAATGTGGTACAAAAACATAGTATGAATAACATTACTCTTAAATTAGACGTTTTGACATAGACATGTTAGAATTCATCTCACCTGGCACTCGTTTACTAGTCTTCAATGGACACGTACCCTAGTTTTATTAGTCTTTAAGTTGTTTTCATTTTTTGATATCTCCATTATACGTACAGCCCTCCATCTACCAAATCGTAACTTAATTTGAAATCTTGAAGGCATCGTACATTAATCAAGTATCGGTCTCATCATCGATACTGTTATCACATTATGGATAATTAAGCACCGCATGAAATTTGGTAAAGGGGTGTGCTATCCACACATCCCATTTTACTTCTCACACACCCCTTGATAATTTATGTCCGTTGATCTTCTTCAATTCATCCGATCCGACGGCCGAAAATTAAAAAGATGTGTGAGAAGTAAAATGGGGTGTGTGGATATCACACCCCTTTGGTAAAAAGTATCCTATTTCTCAATCATCGGTATTCTCTCTTTCGTTTCCTTCCCACTCTTTTGTATTTTAAAATATGAGAAATAGTAAAGTGACTCTCTTAAAAATGAAACTCTCTCATAAACTCTCTGTTATCCCATGTTTTTGGCACAATTCTCATGCCAACATTATAAAACATTGTGCCAAAAACATGATGGGGTGGAGAATCCCACTTTGAGAGAGTCTTCTTGTTAACTACATTGAAATGTCTAGGAATTGAAGAGAAAATTAAGAAGAAAGGATGAACACAGAGATATTAGAGAGAGAGTTTAGGGAGAGAAAATATGATTTGTATTAACTGAAAGAAAAGAAGATTACACACTTTGTTTTTATACTAGTAAGCCTAACAACTCTAACCAAATACTAACAAACTTGCTAACTATATTTCTAACTGTATTGTTAATTTGTACCCTTAATACTCCCCATCAATCTCAACTGGGGAAACCCAGTTTGAGATTGGAAGAACATCTGCAGTCACTACTATGAAACCAGAAAATAGAACACAGAATTGAACACTCTGCAATCTTGCAATCACTTGAAACTTCAAAAGCTGCTTTTGATGGAATCACTTCTCAGTTGGGCATTAGACCCATCAACAAAAATCAACAAATCCACCACTTCTCCTATTCCAATTGTATATTCTTCCACACTGAAAACAAGTCATCAAGAGCATGCTAAGGAAAAGTCTAGAACACAGACCAACAGCTGCAGAGTTATTAAGGCATCCGCACTTACAACCATAAGTCCTTCAATCTCATACATTCAATGCCGCAATTCTTCTTGTATGTCCACAAACACTCTTGACAAATTCTAAGGCAACAAGAGAATGGCACTCTTGACAAAATTCAATTAAGGATTCCATCAATCATATTTCCAATATAAGACACCTTATATAGGATTGATATCTTTAAAAGATCAAATCACAATCAACATTATTCTCCAATATTACATTCCTATTACATGTAGTAGACCACTTAAAGGTTGATTTATATAATCCAACAATGACCGCTAAAATTAAAAAATGAGGTTACCCACATGTAATAGAATAAAACACTAAGGCCTCGTTTGGCAGCTCGGACTGTACTGACTATTTCTGTCGGATATGATAAATAGCCACCGGATAGTACTGACTAAATTAGTCGGGCGTTTGATGCAGTATCGGATTAATGACCGTATTATTTATATTGTGTTTGGTACTGAACCGGATAGGACAAGAGAAAAAAAAATTTGACAAATCTTTCTTTGTTTGTTGAACTTTTCTCATATTTATACCTATTGAAAACCACACAAATTTTCAAATAACAAAGAAAAATAGTAAATTCCATACATCAAATTCAAAATATTTTCCAATAATATAAAAGAAGGTTCACAACATACAACTACAATAAGTTATATAATCTAACCACATATCCAAGTTCATAAAATATACAAATTTCATACATATGCATGCTGCTTTTAACAAAATATATGCATGCTGCAGCTTTTAACAAAATATATGCATGCTGCTTTTAACAAAATATATTGTTGTTGGTTTGAAATGTCAATTGCGGTTACTTTGTCCAAGTAACATGAGTACGAAGGCTTTTTTCATTGCACCATCCAAAGTCAAGAATGTTCTCTCATTCTGTGGCTTTTCGAAAATGATATTTAATGCCTTGATTTGATCCTCAATAGACAAATCCATCTTTGACAATTCTGAAGCAATCTCATGTTTTGGATCCACTCATTTCCCAAAAGCAGCTTGTAAAACTGAACCCAACTTATCAACTGATTTAGAAAGCATTTCATTAAATGCCACAGCAAGATCATTATCATTAGCATCTCTCTTCCTTTTCCGGGTACTTGAACTGCTAGACCGTCGAGCAACAGAGGGAGAACTAGTCTCCACCTCATCTTCATCTTCATCTTCATTAATGTGCTCAGGCTCATTCATCATCTCAGTAGGAGTTGCAGCTCCTACTCCAGTTGCTCGGTCTTTCCCAAAAATAACATTTAATCTGTCATACAATGGAAACGATTTTCCTAGCCAGCCCTCTGCTACTTTGTTGACCTGCAATGCGAAAACAAGTCACACTATCCATAAAATACAAATAATCTTATTTTGTTCCCTTCAACCTGTCTTGATAAATTGTATGTAAAGGAACATGGTAAGTAATCAAATATGTAAAGTTAAATTCTAATATTATGTTGGAGAATTACCTTCACATAGGATTGCCATACTTCAATGCTATCAACCTCAATACACTTTCGTACATCATTCCATGCAAAACCAGTTTTATTAACCATGTCATAAACTATTGCATAATCTTTTTTCCACCTCCTCATTTTGGACTCAATATGTGGAACTGCCTTTATATTGGCATTAGGACATTTCAAATTAATAGCTGTTTCAAATTGGGCCATTGTTCCGGGTTTGAAACAACCGTTATCACATCGCAAATTCTTAACAACTGCCTCCTCAAGTATGGACAGCAATGCATCTTCTTCATATTGTTTCCAAACCCTTCTACTTCCTTTTGGTTGACTACTTTGTTCACTTTCCATTCCTATAATTACATACACAATAAGATAGCATATAATCAATAGTGCATATAATTAATAGTAAGTGATAAAAACCATAAGCAAATCATCACACTTTTTAAATAAATACATAACCAGGTCACACTTTGTTCGAATAAAGTATCATAACCGAATACATAAGAAATCACTATTTGTTCAAATAACAAACCATAACCAAATCACAACATGCATATGTAAGAAAATTAATCAAATCACGCTTGTGCACGCCACTCATTGTACATATTCATAGCCAAAGTGTTTCTCCATGCAGTCCATTCTTGTGTAGGTTGAACACTCTCAATCATATCTTCATCATCATCACTACTTTCAGATTCGTCCAAGTTTAGGATTTCATTTTCTATTGGATCAGCTGACATATGCCTTCTAATAAGATTATGTAATAAGCAGCAGGCCGTCGTAATCCTAAGTTGTGTTTTAATTGGGAAAAATGATGGACCTCTTAAGATGCTCCAACGCATCTTAAGTAGTCCAAAACATCTCTCAATGACATTTCTAGCTTGAGCATGTTTCATATTGAAATACTCCTCATGATTAATCGGGAGTCTTCTATTTCTCCACTCCGAGAGATGGTAACGCACTCCCCTATACGGTGCAAGGTATCCTGGACCATTTGTGTACCCACCATCCACAAGGTAGTAACACCCTAACACACCAAAAAATGTATATTACTATATAGAAGAAAAATGAGGATTCAAATTACTAATATAAACAAATAATCTATTGTTACCCGTGGGAACTTTTAATCCCGATGGTCTACTTATCGCATCTCGGAGTACTCTAGAATCAGAGGCCGACCCTTCCCAACCTGGGTACACAAATATAAAATTCATGTCCAGATTACAAACTCCCAATATATTGGTTACAATCTCTCCCTTCCTTGATCGGTATCTTGGTTTATCTCGCTCAGGGACATGAACGTTAATGTAAGTCCCATCCAATGCCCCCAAGCAATTCTAAAAAAAAAAATCATTAACATTAGTAAGCTCAATATATTTAATTACATTAATTTTATAAGTAATTTTTATAAAATATGAAGAATACCTCAAACCAACTCCATTTAGGATCTGGGTAGGCATTAGGAATGGGTTCTGGCACTTTCAAAATTCTACCTTGTAGCCTTAACACTCCATGTAGAATGGAATTGAAATACCTACTTATTGTCTCCCCCGATCGACAAAACCTACTCCCAATTGTACGATTCTTTACATGATGTGCAAGTATATGCAAAAACATGCAAACTTGTTCTTCCATTGTCACTACACCATCCCATTTTACTCTACCGTGGTCACGAAGCATTTGACATAAATAATGGAACGTTCTTCTATCCATTCTAATTTGGTTCACACACTGAACATCATCATAACCTATTATGCTGTCTAAATAGGCTGACCCAACTATTCTCCTAACAAATGTGCGATTTCTAAGTGCAAGTTGCCGATTCCGCCTTCTAGCTGAATTATGATTCATCATGAACCACATCATCAACCAAGTCACAATATTCAAGTACCACAACTCAACAATGAAGCATGCCACAATATTTCTTTCATCCATGTCTAGTGAAAATATAAAATAACATTATTAGATAGTGGCAAAAAAATTAATTGGAGGATGAATGCATAATAACACTTAAAACGGAAGGAAGCATGTTAATAAGTCCTACCAAAAATTGTCATAGGTAGATAATAAATCCTACAGACTGTTTGGGTGATTAGAAGGAAAAATTACAATGAAATCAGAAAGATGTCTTGACAGTCATCAGTCAAGGAAGCATGTTACGAATTGAATTCAAAAAATCAAAACACCAAAAATTAAAAAATGGATAAAAGCTGAGAGGGAGTGATGCAAAAACTGAGAAGAACAGACGGATCAGATGCTGCAAAAATCAAATTGCTGCGTAAACTGAGTAAAGGGCAATTCAAGGGGTCCTACAAGAATCAATGTGCGGTAGACAAAAGCTTATAGGAGAATCAACTCATCAACTCAGTGCCATCCTTCTTCTTCTTCACTCTCTCTCTCTCTCGCTCTCTCTCTCTCTCTCTCGCCCAATTCCCATCTCTTTCTCTCTGTTTTGTTTAGGCAAGTGAACCTGCACACTCCCAGTCGACCCACTCTCTCTCTCTCTCCCGCCCAATTCCCATCTCTTTCTCTCTGTTTTGTTTAGGCAAGTGAACCTGCACACTCCCAGTCGACCCAATCATTAAAATTCTAATTAAAGTTCAACACCAACAACAAACTCTAAATTTGACCCCAATAGCAAACCCTAAAATTCAAAAATTCTAATTAAAACACAAAATTCCATAATCAATTGCATAATTAGAGAGAAAATAATAACTAGATTTAATCATTTGAAAGAAAATTGCAAGAAAAATAGGAGGGGAAGAAGAGAGGGAGGGGCGGAATCCCAGAAGAAGAAAACTGAACTGTGATTCAAACGAAGAAGAAAAACTTGAGAAGACGAACCTGCGATTAGAGGAAGAGAGAGCACCTAGAGCGGAAGAGTACGCCTGGAGTGGAGTGCGCCTGGAGCGGAAGAGACCTGCAGCGGAAGAGAGGGCACCTGAGCGGAAGAGAACGTCTGGGATGTGAGAGCGACCCGACTAAATTATACCGTGAAATTGGATGGTATAACGAAGCGGGTACACACCGTGTAAAAAAGGTGGGCCCAGGTTATTTAATCCGGTGCCTATTTAGTCCAAACGGTCACCAAACACCGTATACCGTATTATTAATACTATCCGGTGCCTTATACGGTGTGCCAAACAGGGCCTAAATAGAGTTAGAGTGAAAAGATCACACATATATGTATGCTAATTTGGATGAAATGATCGGACTTCAATGATTGAATTATTACAAGTGTTAATTAACGTACTTATTTTCTATTGATGACATATTTAGTTTGCAAATTTAGTTTAAAATTTTGATCTTCTCAACATTATCCTTAAGATAATGGATTAGTATCCAGTTTGAGATTTTTGAATTGATAATTTAATCCAACAAAAAGAAAATGATTTTGGCAAACTTTTGGTTTTTTGAGGTCCCGTATGTTTCGTATTAGGCCCCTAAGGCCCAAGTTATTTTGGGCCATAACACCTTTATAAGCCCAAATACTCACATACCTAGGCAATTTAATAATTTATTACTTTACTTCTCAATGGTGCATGTTAACTCTCAAATTTAAAGAAAATAATTTTATGATCCGATAAGAAAGAGTTAAAAGAAATTTTACACGCTTTTGCAAGTGTGTGATTGCAAATATTTGAAGTATTATATAACGAGAGGTTTAGCTTTCCACGAACTAACGTAGGCAAAAGTCATATTTATCGTATCAAATGATAAAAATTAATATTTAATAGGATGTATTTGACTTAGGCTGAAATCGCCTAGGGCTCCTAACGGAGACAGTTTAAGGGTCAACTCTTGTCCGAAGCGCTTCACGAGACCAATTTAGAAAGAAAGTTATAATCAATAAAAACTAATCAATAATACTTTTTAGCATCCAGCCTCATGCACTATTAGAACAACAACAAAGATTTGAAGGCTAGATTTCATCTTTAACGCATGACCCTTACACACCCCAACAGACATGGTCTAAAAGTTCAATTTAGAATATTTGAAAGCCGACCAAAAAAAAATGAAAAAATAATTGGAAAGTGAGAGAAAAGGTAAATGGGAAGGAACACAAAAAGTTGTGCTTGGAGTATATCCTGAGAAGATACTCTACCCACACCTTCCCTTCACCTACAAAACGTCATAACGCGCCCATGTTTTATCACCTTTCCAACATGAAAAGCTCTTGAACACCATCATCATCCACCTTCTTGCTTCTCCAACTTCTTCGTCCTCGGCGCCTCGTTGCCAATGGAAGTCGGGAGTGGCGGCGGAGATACCATTGGTGGTGGTCGAGTTGGTGGTGACCATGTTGTTGCTACTACCAACGAAGATGATGCAGACGACGACGAAAAAGCTAATTGAAATTTGAAAGTCATGTTGGTTGGCTTTGATGGTAGCTAGGGCAACTACAGATCTTTGGCAGTATCCGCAATCTTTTATCTTTGTGTTGTTTTCCGATTTAAGCGTGACATCCTTCCTCAGGGACCATGCTAATCGTGTTGTTAACTTTAATATCATGCTTCAAAAACCAGTACTACTTATGCCACCACCAGTTCCACTACTGCTAGGTCAAGGGGGGACAGTCCTCCAGTATTGGCATAAATAAAATCCCTGCTGGTTTATGTAGTCTCTTGTTCTCAAACATCACATTTTTCTTTTTTATCTCAGTAATCTGAACATTCGATAGTCGCTAGGATATTTTCGAAGTCATTCTGCACTTCACCGATGTATGAAAAATAAAGAAAAAAACAAAGGGCATAATATTTTAAAGTGCTAGTAACAGTGTCGCGCATTAACCATGCATGAGTTTTATTGTGGGATTTAGTAGATCCACGTGGACCATTAAAGCACTTAGGAGTCCATTTTGTATGGTTTTGATGATTCTCTATCTTTCAATCAATAACTTGAAGAAAAATTAGAACATAATCCTCTCAACCACTTCAGACTTGTTTGTACTCTTCCCCGTTTTAAGACCTACAATTTTGGCGATTTCAAAACTATCCATTTAGTTCGAATTTACTGCCCAATGCCAAACCATTTCCTCAATTTTGATAGAGGACTGGAGGATTTACAAATTACGAACGTGCTCGTCACGCAAGATCGTTTTTTTTTTATATAACAAACGATATTACCTACACTAATAGCGAAGAGGTGGTCTTAGCCTCAACTAGCAATAATGTTGTTCAAACTCGCTTTTGACAAGAATCGAACTTAAGACCTCTCACTTACAAGTGAAGAACACTCGCGGTTTCATAACTAATCTTCCTTTCTCCTCAAGTAACTTAAGTCGCAGATTACCGACCAACAGATGGATATTAATTTGAAGGAGTACAAGATGCAAGCTCAAGTCCATTTTCAGAACCATGCCGAGCATACAGCATTACACAGCATCTTTCATAACAACCAACTTTCATTCATTCGTTATTCAAAGAAAAACAAACAATGCAAAAGCATTACTTGATTGAAGCCAAAATTTGGATTCCATAAGATAAAGTAAGCAAATAACGTTTCAGTAACCTCCAGCAGCATCCAAAACAAACACAAATTGAAACATAGAAGTATCCTATGATGTTCAAAAATACACCCAAAAGCTCCTCAGAAGCAGGAAAACTCGATTCTCATTCCTTAAAGCTTTGCCTAGTAAAAGAAACCAAGCACTTTACCACCGACATTCTTTCTTCTTGCCTCCTCGTGGTCCATAATGCCAGCAGATGTTGTCAGCACAATGTATCCAAACTGCAAGTTCAACCAAACATCCGTAAGCTTAAGTGGATAAGAAATACAATACAATGCATAACTTTCGATGAAGCAGAAAAAACGAGAATTCAAAGTTCATCTGACACAAAAGATCTGATATGATACATGAAGCACATTACAGGAAAGCTCAAACAGGAGCCAGCTGAAAAAGCTAGACCAATCACCATTGACATGATCAATAATATATAATCTTGCCAATAACATTTTTTTACATTTTTTTTTTTGCTCAAAAATAGACGAGTTACAAATCCAAACTATATACGTTTCCTCAGAAGAATTGACTAAGACATATGTCCTGTTTCTAGGCTTGAAATAGCTAACAGATAAAAATGGGCTAACCTGTCTAGAGGGAAGCAACCTTGCAGTCCATCCCTCAATCTCCTTAACGCCAACATCAAAACGAGGGCTGATAACCCCACACTTGTTAAGCCTTCCGTTCAGCTCGACCACAATTTTACCAGCCCTGTGATCATCAACATACTCAAACTCGCCAATGTATCCTACATAGCAAAACCAAAAATATTACTATCCATACATCCACCAAAATAATGACTCACATAGAAACTTTGAAATGACAAACACTGATGCATAGCTTTAACTGATGGATGCATACCGTGCTTTTGCATCACCAAAAGAAACTTGACGATGACCTTGGATGATGGTCTGATCATGACCTGGCGCTTGCCCCTTTTCTCAGCATTGTACATGCTCTTAAGAGCATCATTCAGAACGCTAACTCTCATTGTCGCTTTTGCATTTCAGAAAAGATAATCCAATATAAGTTCTTCTGAGCTATTGCACGCAAGTCAACAAGTACAAAACCACCAAACAAAAACATAATACAAAAGCCATTCACTTGTCAAATCTTACACTCTAAGCAATGTGTTATAAATGCAAAATGAAAACCCGTAACGGTAGTTCGATCCCTTTCCCCATTTCTAGCTCAGTCAAACATATCAATCTAGATTCAACAATTATCACACCTGTTCAAAGCCCCTAATTTATAAAAACCCAATTCCAGAATCATTAATTCCCACCATAATCAAGTAAAAAACAAACATTTGACCTACTTAGGCAAAAAAATTAACAGCATTTCAATCCAAGCACACCAAAACAAAACGTATTCCAAATCAAATTAACAAAATCAAGATCCAAAAGATCCAGATGCCGAAGTCAACCTCAAAAAATAATGAAAAAGGACGAAACTTGAACAAATAAGAGACTGAAAGTAAACCCCAATCGAAACAATTTTACAAAATTGATGGAAATTATGAAGTTTTGGATTGAAAATTCACTTACCAGAAGAGATGCGCAGTATCAGCAGAGGCGCCTCCGAGAGAGCTAGGGTTTCTAGGGCTTAAGAAAGAACGAGTGAAGTGAACCCGTGCAAATATATTTGGTGGGAATGAGGGATCGATTGACCGAATTGCCCTTTCGGACCCTACTTTGGTCCAGTGCGTCGTAGTTTTGTTTCGGGTCGAATTTGTTTGCTAGGCCCATAGGATCCACACTTTGAAGCTCAGCCCGGAGTCATGCAGCCCAAATTAAAAGCTCCTCAGTAAATTGGGCTTTTGAATAGTATGTTCATTATGGCCTGATGTAAGGCAATCCAACATTTGATAATCGTTTAGTTTCCAGCTTAGTTGACAATATGTGGGTTATGCCAGTTGTTCAGAGTAGTGCGGTTGCCTCTTACATTTAAGTTCGAAGCAAAACTAAAGTAGTTTAGAAATTGGAAGAAAAAAAAATCAAATATGTAGCTTCTATCTTATGGTTGGGCAAATGTCATATTGAAATGGACGATAGTACAATGGGACGTTAACTTTATCACAGTAAAGGGGAGCTACTATTGACACTATAAAAATGTCAATCTTCACTTCTATATAGATAAAGTTAGGATGACAGTTTTTGACTTAACAAATGAGTTCTCTAAATATATAAATAAAGAAATGATGACTCAGACACTCAAAAGAGATTCAAACAAAGAACTCCGAGTGCATAAAGTAAACACTAATAACTGCTTGAACTACAAGATCCTTGTTATAATATTGTACCTTATGTGTGCATTCCCATCAACATTTCCTTTAATATAGAGGCCTGCAGATAATTATCACAAACATAATGATATGATTGATCATATGGATACCAAGAGAGAGTCGACTGAGTCACTGAGGGATGGATTTGGGGATTGACTTCCATAATAAAATAGACCTAAGGTCATAATATTATTATTATTTACATGGAGGAATTCGTTTAATCTTGTATTTTAATGGTAGACCAAGCATAATTTAATAATTAAGCAGAAGACTAATTAGCATAATTTATATATTAATTTGCATGGGGGACGACTCGTTCATTTAAACATCGAAAAGCTATTTATACAGATGAATTCCAATTTATTTTCAAGGTCGAATACAAAACCTAAATGACAATCTCCAGCTTTGACTTCCAGATTTTCAACCTGGTCAGTCAACCCTAATGTTTAAGATAAAACTATCCTGCAGCTTTTATATTATTTTTATAATCTGTTTACGTGTTCTGATTCTGTCTCTCAAATAACAACACAAGTGTTGGGTTTGTTTTGCAGCAGTCACAGGACTCAACCATGCAATATAATTCTAAAGAGTTTCCAACTTAACTACATCAGATTAAACGCTGACACATGGCACTATATGAATGTTTTGCCGACTGTTAATATTTGCCAGACACCAAATTAGGAGAGGTTGACATAGTTTTTTGTTTATTAAGATTGCAGGAGAAAAAACATAGAACCTTGCAGGAGAATAAAAGCATATAAAACCATAACATGTAGTGGTTTTAGGATGACAACAGCTCTCTACCTTTGTTTAGTCATGTTTATATTACGACTAATGCTAAGAAGACAAAATTTATAGACAAAATTTTGTAAACTAAATAACATGAAAGTTGATTATTGAATTATTACTTAAGTGTTAATAAACGTGCTAATTCTATTGACGACACATCATTTAGTTTACCAATTTTATCTGTAAATTTAGTCTCTCTAGCATTATCTTTATATTACATTACTATCAAATGACCTCTACTGAAATGAAATTAGACCTAAATTATACGGCCCAATACTAAAACAGGGAGTATCTTGTCAATAACGTATTAAGAGTATTGTGAATAACAGTTCTCATATCTTACATGTTATGTCAGACTGTAAAGTTCGTTAGAGACTAGAGAATTAATCAATATGTAAGATAAACACAAGAACTAGAAAACGTACTCTTTGTTCTTTTAATCCCCAACTTCTCGTAAACCCTGTTGATTAAAAGTTTTGTTTTTTTTTTTTACATCGGTATTTTTACACTAAGAAGATGGAGAGTTCAGCTAAACCACACAATAGGCAGCCTAATTTGGTATCGAATTCGCCATCCACGGGATTCGAACTTAAGACCTCTCATTTCTAAATGAAGAGGAATATTATCCGACCGTAGTACTGAGTGGCACTACGAGCATATCTTCTTCATATTGTATTATATAACATTATTTGCTGAACTAAATTATTAATGGAGATAGGATAATTAACAATTATGACACCAAGGACGGTCGGAGAATGACCAACCAAACAAGAAAAAGAGATGGTGATTAATTATTGTTAATTAATTTGCATCATGCTAATGGACATTGGTCAAATAACTTTCAACCCAATTTTGCGAAGAGGTCAAAATAAAGCTTTGTTAATAAGTGGAATCAAGTTAATAAGACCAGGCACAGAAGACAAATTAATTTAAAGTCTAATTAATTCTTTCAACGAATATTTTCATATGGGTAATGATAAGGAAATCAAAATTTTAAATTAAATTTGCAAATTAAATGATGTGTCACCAATAGGAAGTAAGCATGTTAATCAACATCAATCATCAACAAACACATCATTTGTTTTGCAAATTTGGTTTAATAATTTGGTCTCCCTAACATTATCTTTTTCATAATTATGATTTTAAAAGCTCTAATTAACACACTCATAACAAAGTGATGGAATTAAATGTCAAAATGGTCATTGTGTTTTACTCTAATGGCCAGTTTATTTTCTGTGTTTTTAATTTGGCCAAATTGATCCCCGTGTTTATATATGTTAGCCAATTCAAGAAAATTTGTCAAAGGACCATCAAAACTGGCACGTGAGAGGACAAAAACGTAATTTTATTGTACACCTAAACCTACCGCAATATACGATACCTATCTTTGGAATTGACAATTCGTTTCCATTCACTTGAATACTGAGCGATTCAGGGTTTCAACATCCATTTGGTTGAAATCCAGAGATTGTTGGGTTGCCGACTGAGCTTTTGGTGACTACTTCAAAGATTGGTTGAAAAGAGGGATCCAAACATGTGGGCTAGGCATAGGTTCTGTTCGAACATCAAGTGTGACATGTTGTTGAACTCAGTCGGCAACCCTATAATCTCTGGATTTCTAATCAAATGGATGTTAAAACCCTAAATCGTTTAGTATTCAAGTAACTTGAAACGAATCATCAATTTCCAAATATAGACATCGTATATTGCGTACGTAGGTTTAGTGGGTGTACAATAAAATTATGTTTTGTCCTCTCATGTGCCATGCACGTGCCAATTTTAAAGCTCTTTAACCAATTGTCTTGAATTGGCTAACATATGTAAACACGGAACTAATTTGGCCAAATTGAAAGCACATGGACTAAATTGAACGATAGAGTAAAACACAGAGCCATCTTGATATTTAAGCCTATTAATTTTATAGGAAGGGAGAAAATACGTATTATAGTATGTAGATTAGTAACATTATATGTGACAGAGTGACCGTCATACTGAAAAATTGATTAGTAACATTACGTGACAGTGTAACAGACACACCAAAAAGCTATTCCAAAATGGTAGAATGCCTTTCACTTTTAAATAGTTTGGAATTTTTGTATTTCCTAAGCACGTCTCCAAATTCTAATATTAGTGCAATACACACAAATGATATAATTACCCAAACATTCAGATTGACTAGCCTTGGCTTATTCATGATGTTTTAATTAAGATGCTTTATATTTTTTTTGTTTTTTCTCACTTATAAGTTACAGATTCAATTTCATAAGTAATACTAGCTGAAACAATGAACTCAATAGAGTACTAAAGTAGCAATTTCATCCCTTTTCTGCCTATGAGTTGATAGCACCCAGAAAATTAGGTATAAAAGAATCAACCAAAAGAAAATAGTTCCAAAGTTGTATTATCAATTACCTGGTTCCCTAGCTATTATCAAAATTAGAAAAAGCTTCTAAAAAATCCATATATTCACGTGAAAGACTATGAAAACAAACAGATCATAATCAGGATATTGCTCACTCACAAATGTCAAAATTAGAACAATGGCCTAATTTTAGACCGACGTTCAGTTTCAGTAAGTGATCTGAAATTGCTGTCCTCTCAATATATTCCCCTCATTCTGCAGTTCATCTAGGCTTGACAATTGTGTTAGAACATCAATTTGAGTCCCATCAATTGATCATCAAAGCGTCTCTAATATCATTTGTTGTACAACACGTTAATTAACCATCCAGTACTAATATTGTATTAAACTTAACCGCTTAGGTTAAAGAAATAAAATAAAATTTCAATGCGAAGGTAAATGGAGCCAAAAGGACCTACCAGCTTGGACAGTTTTTTCTTAAAAGGCATCGATGCTATTAATAGTGAACTATTCAATTTAAATATTGCAAAATATTCTTGCGGCACATTCGGATGTTGAGTAGGCTCATCCACATCCATGCCTTTGAATTATGATTGCACATACTCAAAGTACAGTACATATCCATCAATTACCCTGAAATTATCGAAATTCTAGTATGGATCGCTAGTTTGAATTAGATGAATAAACGACTAGATGTGCATATCCAATGATTTAGCAACTAAGGTTACAGTCGAAGTTTCCAGTGCATACTATGCTCGGTCCATGCTAAAAAACCCCAAAAGATATACGAATGCAAACTGTGTGCAATATAGAGTTTTCAACAGAAAAGAAACCGAGTCAAAATGTGAGTCATTTATCTAGCATTCCATCATCTTAGCTTTGACTATGCAGCTGCATCAAGTAGTAAAATAACCAGTCATTTTCGACTCATATAATTTGTGAATAGAAATCAAGTCAAATTAAGTGAAAGCGAAAGCAAACAGTTAACATGCTAGTGAAAGAGCCGCCCCGGCCATTATAATTTAAGGTTCTGAGTCACCTGGACGTTTCATATTCCTTTCGTGATCATGATTCATACAGTTACTAATTATATATAACCTTCTTCTCACAACATTTTTCTACAAAAGGAAAAGAACCGTTGCTGCACTCAAGGGGAGGTTCAAGGTCACGCCTTTTCACTACAGAATATATACCTAATTCATCTGGGAAAAGTTCTCAGCTCACCAGGGCTATCTCTTTTCGTTTCAAGAGATCCGAGGTGAGGAAATGGATTAGTTTTCAAATAATGTCTTCAGAGGGCAAAACACTCACCGGGAGTATAAACTCTTGCGAGTGTAGTACTCATCACCGGATCAGGTCACGTGATGAGTGCTATATAAGGAGATATATCCCTGGTGACATGTATAGAAGAATCTGCTCTTGCAAGTAATCTTGGGTTTCTAGACTTGTCATTTCAGTTTTCGCTGTTGTGAGTTCTTCTTGATTCATTTTGCATGCATTGTGCTCTCAGTTAAATCACATTGTTTCTGTATGTGTTTAAGTTTCTGGGCTCAGAAGTTCATATATAGGACTTTCAGAAGAATTCTAGTGTCTCAAAAATCAATAGAAGGTCAACTCTCTCTGCATAATTGGATTTTTTTGGGCTCAAATGAGAAACACTGATCTCCTTCCATCTCTACCCTCCCATCTTTACAGCTGCTGTAATCATCACAAATCTTAATTAGTATTGTTTACTTTGAGCATAAGATTATTTCAAATATTTCTCAATTTCTTCAGAAAACAATATTGATGTTCAGATGACAAATTGGGATGCACAAATGGACATGAACAGCAAAATGTAAGCACTCTTTCCTTTTCAAGCTTTTATCCTAAATTTAAACATTTGTGGAGATATATAGGAATTAATCTCCTTATTTTGAGAAATTACATAATAACCTCATCCTCCCAATTAGATTACTCATCTATTTCTGTTCGTACTTGTCAAATACAATCTCAAGAACTGAAGAATGACAAAGACTGTCCCCTAGCAACTAATTAGATTTTCATTTTGATTATTATTGGGGTTATTATATTAATCTTAGTTTAATTATTCATCCAAATAATAATTGTTACCCCCTGTCGTGGTGGCAGTGGGTTTTGCATGGGATCCAACGCATTCGAAAGTGACAACCACGATAACATGAGAGCTGCAGATTGTTCTCTTCCTCTGCAGCAGTCATCATCCCTCATTACCTATCAACCTACAGGTTTGGTGCATTTCCTTTTCCATCTGTTTCTATTTCAGGAGCAACTTTTCTAATTTCTGCCTAATTTTTTACCAATTTTTCTTGTCTTTTTCTTTTACCTACCCCTCTTCAAGATTTTGTAATATAGTGAACTCTAATAATTCACACAAGAACCTGGTTAATTTGCAGTAATTACCTTGTCTGATTGCAGTTAATTACCCATCTGGTTCGTTGAGATATGATGACATTTCAGAGCAGTCAATGTTCCTGGACAAAAAGTTTTCAGCCCCCCAATTTCAAGCAGTATGTTGATCCAATGATCTTCTTAATTAGTCGGTAGCTAAGTTCCTAATCAACAACTAACAAGAATTTCCTCAATTTCAAATTTCACTAGTCCTTCATTTCAAACTAAATGAATAACCTGATCATTGTTAATATCAGTCGTTCACGTCATCTTTAGTTACAGATGATTATCTCATGATATAGGTCTTACACAAATAAAATTTTGACCGACATGTATCTTATATTGTGAGAATATGCATCCGAACTACACATTTAAGAAAAGGCCATACTCGGGTCGGGTAATATCAAACATTATGGCAATACTTCCCAAAATAATTTTGGAAATTGAAGACAAATGGGGGTGAAGACGATTCCATTTTATTTGCATCTTATCTGGTAGAATTTGTGTGATATAATCATGCTTCAGTTCCTAATTCCATTTTGTAAAATCCTTGAAGGATTGCCAGGCCATACAAAATGCAAGGAAACGTCCAATTGAGGTTGATGACTTTGGTGGTCTTGTTGGTGACAGAACATCTCTCAACGAATTATACAAAAACAAGAGAAGCAAGATGACAAATAATAATTCTCAACAACAATGGCATCAACAGCTCCAAGAAAACTCAATGGAGCAACAAAACAATAAGGTATCCTTATTAATCAAATTCTATATGTGTTAATTTAACATTTAATTAAGCATATGGATTTGTTGAACTTTTTCTGTTTGCATTTTTTTTTTTTGGCTAGAAGTTGCATCATGTACCTATGAGAAGAAGCCAAAAGCTTAGTGACAAAATCACATCTCTCCAAAAATTGGTTTCCCCCTATGGCAAGGTAATTAGCATAAATAGAAAAAATTAATATTGCATTTTCTGTAAATTAACTACGACTAGGGTTTTAACTTGTATAATAATATTACAGACTGACACTGCCTCAGTTCTTCAAGAGGCTTCCATATATATCATGCTCCTCCAAGAACAAATTCAGGTATTAGGTATACATATAGTGAAGTAATTATGGTAATAAACTTATAATTAATATCTTCATTTTCATATGCTGCAGATAGATTTTAGTTGCTAAATTTGCTTGTTGGTTTTCTGTTTTTGTTTTTAATTTTTGTAGCAGAATCTGCTAAGGATGCTTGGTAGTTCATACAAGAATGCTGCGGCTCTTCACCCACAGGTCGCGCGGCAAGCACTTGAATTAATTTGTAGACATATATACAAGATATTTGGGACACAAAAACAAATGGAACCAGTTACAAATTTTTAATCCAAAACGAAAAAAGGCACCATGTTGTCAACATAAAGAGGCACTAAACAGCGGTTTAGATACAACTTACTATCCGTTTATTGTCCCTCAGTTTTAATTTTGATTCAAATTTGGTATCTGATCCTGTTTACGTATATTTTCCATGATATTTTAATTTTTTATAAAGTTTTTCTTACAAATTTGAAATTTTCAACAGGAATCTGGGAGTGGGCAGGTGCTTGACCTCAGAAGCAACGGCCTTTGCTTGGTTCCTGTGTCAATTACTCAGAAAGTGACTATGGAAGAGGGTTCTGATCATCTTGCTACTTCAAGAAAAATTGTCATAGCTAATAACTTCTAGTGCTATAATTAACTACTAAGCACCTAAGCTATATGTTAATGCTTCACCTCAATATCGCTTTTGAGAAAAGCTCCTTTCATGTTCTTCAATGCTTTCCTTTTTAATCATACTTAACATTATCGATTAATTCGAAGAGATAATTGAGAGAATTAATCTAAACCAGAGGGAGGTATAGCTATGTTGTGGTACATATTTCAATTCAAACTTCATAATTATGGTCTTGCTCTTGTTACCATACCAGGTATTTCAGCAAGTCTAAACACTATATACGTTTCGAAAAAAAAATAGGAGGTGATTTTCGCATTCTCCTTTTACCTCTTGCAACATCCACTCTTAATCAGGTTTTGAATTTTTTTTATGTTTCTTCCAACATTCATATAGAAAAGAGTGAAATGCATATGTATTCCCTTCCAAAAAACTTACTCATGACAATACATTAATCGACCGAAAAACCACTGTAACTATGTTAGAGGCAGATGTGGCTATGTGTCACATCCCGACCCAGGCCCCCATCACATCCTGGGCACGCCTCCGTCGTAGCACGATATTGTCCGCTTTGGGCCCCGACCACGCCCTCACGGTTTTGTTTCTGGGAACTCACACGAGAACTTCCCAGTGGGTCACCCATCATGGGAGTGACCTCGCGCGCTACTCGCTTAATTTCGGAGTTCAAATGGAACTCGAAGCCAATGAGCTCCCAAAAGGCGTCGCGCTAGGTAGAGATGTGAATATACATATGATCCACTCTCCTGGACGATGTGGGATCTCACACTATGCCTATGTCTCGTCAATGGCCCAACCTTAAATTTTGGGATTGAACTCTACGTATTATTATGGGCTTGGCTAGGCTGGGATTGGGCTCTAGTGCCTGTGCACTATGATCTTGCTTATGTTCAGTACGGGAAGGCATTAGGTGCTACAAAAAATGATGCATGCTTTGAAGAACTTACACTCTACGTGGAACTACATAATAAAGGACTTCTCAAACTCCTGCAAAAGTTAGAGAGAGAACTCAAAGGTTCAGATACTCAGTCTCTGATTTTAATGAAAGGTACTCATCAACCTATTTTTACTTTTGGATCCAAGTCACCAGAAAAGATACAATTTTTTTGCATATCTTGAGTAGAGACAAACTAGCATTTTGCTTATGTCGATCATGGCAAAAATGCTAGGTCAAATAATTAAAGTTTGTACTACGAAAATTGGAATTCAGATTAAATAATTTTCAAACAAATTGAAGTTCAAAGTGGTATCAGATTAATAAATTAGAGACTGCCATTATCGAAAGGGTTTTCAAAGCTATATAAATATATAGCTTTATAATGTTGTTACGAGAATTGTTTTATAATGTTGCCATCTCTTCTTTTTGGTACGGGAATTGTTTTATTATGTTGCCATAAGAATTGTGCTAAAAAGATGAGGGTGACTGAAAGTTGATGAAGAGTCCTACTTTGAAATATCTAAATGCAAAAGTTTGCTAGCGCTCCCTATATATGAAAACTAAATGCAAGATAATGATAATGGAAGATATAAACACGAGGTCTTCAAATTAAAGAAGATAATGGATTGTATGGAGGAATCCAAAGCGAATTCCATTGAAAGGGAATATGATGCCACATATTGAAAGTGGGGTATTTTGCAATCATCAATCCATAACGTGGATATTAGGATCAGGGAATATATTTACTTGATGCCTACTGGGAAATTTAAATAATCCTTATTCCATATGCCATAAAAATATGAACATTTAAATTGTAACTAAAATTAGTAACCTGGAAAGCCATTAGTGAAAACCTCAGTGTGATGTTCTTTCTGATCTCGGCATGGATATATATATAGGGATAGGATTGGGGGACAGTCTTTTTTTTACTCACATTTTGTAGAGCTCATTTCGTAATGTATTTCAGCGATATGAACCGTCTTATCTTTTAGGTTTTCTTCAAAGATCATGTTTACCAAAAATCATACAACTCCGAAACCATAAAACTATTGAACTAAATGATAGTCATTTAGTGTTTCTTTGCATAACCATATTCGTCCATAACACATACTATAAATTAATCTATGAATGATGAATTGAAATATAGACGGTTCAAACCCTTAAAAAATTATAGTTTGGCTTAATGATCTTCTGCACAGTCAATGCTGCTTCTGTGTATTTTTGGCATGTGCAGGACCTCGAGGCTTGACAGGTATTCGTCCCTCATAATCCTACCCATTAACGAACTCATCAAGTAAAATAGAATTAGATCAACTCTAGCCTAGAGGAATTAAAACTGGGTACGTATCACTCTCCTTCAGGTTCTAGGATTAGCGCCAACTGAATCCAAACCTCACATTCCACCAAATCCTTATACTACTGTGAAACAAATTAATACGAGTTATTAAAAACTATTTGTACTGTGAAAACCTCAACTCCAACAGTCATGTTTAACTACCATCAATCTCCTTCCTTTTGTTTGGTGCCACTGTGCCCTAGGTTTGCGATGCTTTAGCCTTTCAGGACCTGCTAGTTAGCCTGCTGCGTTACTTTCCATTGATGTTCTCCTGTATATTTCTTCTTCATCTTTTATTTTTTGGGGACTTTAGATCATCATTCAGTCGACAAAAAAAGGAATGCAAGTTGGGGAGGAGAGAGAGTCATGTGGTAGTCTAAAATATTATTAGTTGCGAATCATGTGGTTTCAAGACATAATACATTTTTTTTACATTATCTGGCGGCACAGTTGAGCTGTGTGTACACCAAGATCATCGACAGGCTTAAGAGGCCCTTCTATAAATATACATTATCGTGTGCGTATTTCTATACAACTTTCTAATACCATACAAATACTGCTGCAACTCCAACAACATATATATCAGAGAAACTAAATAGGAAAAGCGAACAAACAAACAAACAAACAAACAAATCTCCTTATCAATAGAAATTATAGAATAAAGAAGCCAAATAATGGACTGAAACATATTTGGGATAGCGGGAGCAATAATTTTAGGGTACTGATTCTACGATAATATTGTTTTTCTTTTTTTTGTTAGTGATAATATTGTTTAATTTGACGTGACACTCGTTAGCTCATTTTGTGTTTGTACAGTTATAGACATGAATTGAAGTAACGCTTTGAGCTAACATTTTCAATAAATTGAGCAACTTTAGCTTGTGGATGAGCTTGATCCTCTTGTGTTTGTAACCAGGTAGTAGATTTAAAAGAAAATTTTTCATTAGGGTTGGACCCCATATAAACTCATCATGACAATCACCAAGAGGAAGAATGATATCACATGTTTTGTTCAGAATAGCTGGCTCAACAACTCTTAAAAAAAAATTTCTTAAAAATTTTCTTTGTCCCTATGAAATGACTTACTAAAGATTGAGATTGAATCCTTGCCTTTGTTTATTGGCATTTTAAAAGACATGGACCAAAATGTTTGTTGCAGCAAACCATAAGAGATTAAGAGGTGCAAAATACAATTTATTTTTTTATTGAATATTTGTGTCTTTTTATATATGTTTGGGCGGCTACATTTGATTTTATGTGTACAGTTAGATCAGCCTTCAGATGCCCTCCCTAGTCCCTATATAAATCTTCACTGAACCAAAGGTGAAGATGCATCGAACAAAACAGATAGATATAGAGAGATGGCCACCAATTCAAGTTTTTCGTATATGCAAATCTTTGTGTTTACATTGTTTACAAGCCTTCTGTTCATCACAACTTTGGCTTGCCATGGCAACTTTGGCTTGCCAAATGAAAATGCACTTGCTCCCCTTTTCATATTTGGGGATTCCATATTTGATGATGGAAATAATAACTACTTCGACACTGTTTTTCAAGCAAATTATTTGCCGTACGGTGAAACCTACGAAAGGGGTCCAACAGGGAGAATTTCCGATGGTCGTATAATTCCGGATTTTATTGGTAAGATACATATAAGATCATAAATATGATGCGAGTGTGTGTTTGTTTTAGATTTAATTATTCTATACATATCTTAAGTATATGGTTACAGATCTTTGAATGTCAATTAATTTTTTGCTGTTGTTGCAGCTGAGTATGCAGAGTTGCCACTGATTCCACCATATCTTGATCCAAACAATGAGGAATTTCGGTATGGTGTCAACTTTGCATCTGGAGGAGCTGGTGCTTTGATTGAAACTCGCATAGGCTTGGTATGTGACTTGTGACTTTGCAAGAAATTGGATGTATTTCAGTTTAAAGTCATAATTACTGAAGAATACAAAAATCTCACACCAGAAAATTGACAAAATAATAAACTAAAATATATAATCAGATTACTGTAATCAGAGATTCATTTACATATATACAAACACACACACACATATATATTAGCCAAACCATTGTTTGATTTGAAACTTGGATAAGTATTTGTCAGATTTCATATATTGACTTCATGTTTGACTATCCGTTAATGGTTACCTATTATTTTTCACATACTATATCATACTTCAGGCGAGAGACCTCCATTCTCACGCAGCATATTTCAAGAACATTGCCAAGTTGTTAAGGCAGAAACTTGGGGAAGAAGAAGCCAACCCTTTAGTATCAGGAGCTGTCTACTTGTTCTGCATTGGAAGCAACGATTACCTTTTCCCTTTCGATACAAATTCCAGTGTGCTTCGAACCTACTCCCATGAGGAATTTGTAGGCCTGGTGATCGGCAACATAACTACAGTGATCAAAGTAAATTCTTAGCACTTTGAGAAAAAGTTTCATTATATATGCACATAGAGTATTAATAAATATTACTTTCGTGGCAGGAAATATATAACGAAGGAGGAAGAAATTTTGGGTTTATGAACATGTATGATCTTGGTTGTATTCCCTACGGAAAAGCACTAGGATCTACACCAAATGATGCATGCTAAGAACTTACACCATACGTGAAACTACACAACAAAGCACTTTTCAAACTCCTGAAAAAGCTAGAGAGTGAACTCACGGGATTCAGATACTCACTCTCCGATTTTAACAAGTTTATTACACAGAGAATAAATCACCCTTCCAAATATGGTATATCAACTTCCTTAATCCTCTTTCGTTATTATGAAAATGCATTGTTTAGATCATTTGGTGGGAAACAAGCTTTTTTTTTTATAAATAAAAGGATAATAATGGATTAGACAAGTCGAGTTACACATAAGGTTTGGTTATTAGTCTACTATAATAGCTATACTCTCCAAACTCGCACACAAGATGGTCAAAAAGGACCAAGACCATGAGATTTAGCCATCAATTACAAAGTAGGCAATCTCCTTCCCCTCCAGAGCGATTAGAAATGGCTAACTCCCCAATAGAACGACCCCTCCATCCCCTATCTCCATAATTTTATTAAAAAATAAAGAGTGATAAAAATAAATACAAGCGGGGGAAAAAACTGACATGAAACTTTCAAGAAAAAAGCAACTTAAATATTACTCAATCTGGAAAACTTGAGAATTGACTAATCCTTTTTTTCCTATTATTTCTTTTAACTTGTGATATTGTTGGCAAAGGTTTCAAGGAAGGGAAGATGGCATGTTGTGGCACTGGTCCATATCGAGGAATTAATAGCTGTGGAGGGAAGAGAGGTATCGAAGAGTATGACTTATGCGACAATGTTACTGAATATCTTTTCTTTGACGCTGCTCATCCAAACGAAAGGGCCTACGAGCAGTTTGCCAAGCTATTTTGGAGTGGAAATCCCAACCCTGCGCCTTACAATTTGAAAGCACTATTTGAATCCAATCAAGAATTAATCAAAGATATCTGATATGTGTTGATGAAGTGATGCATGCAGAATTGTTGCTTGGCTTGCTCAGTTGTCAACTTGTCAGTATTTGACAAATAAACAGCCATCTGATAAGCACTATTATATACAGTCTCGTGAATGAGAATGGTCACCCTGTTTCTACTTTTGAATTCAAGTCTCAATTCTTTTCCATACGAAACAGCACCTAGGATTTTTTTTTTGTTTGTTTTAATCTTAAGCATTGATTTTTTTTTATTTAAGCAAAAGTTTACACTAAATTAATTTAAATTCCGAGGAAGAAGATGAAAAAAAAATTATTGTGTGAGATGCAAAGCAAAAAAATCACAGCGAAACATCCTTTCTAACCAGCACAACCACTCTAAAATTTGAATTCCTCTTTTGAAAGTGGGACTTTTCACAAATTCAATCTGGAAAAACTCATAAATGAATAATCACTTTTTGTTTTTTACTTTCAAAATTTTGAGCTTGTGGTATTGTTGTCAAAGGTTTGAAGGAAGGGAAGGTGGCATGTTGCGGCAGTGCTCCATATCGAGGAGTTTATAGTTGTGGAGTGAGTAGAGGTGTCAAAGACTACTATTTGTGTGACAATGTTAGTGAACATCTCTTCTTTGACTCTGCTCATGCAACTGAAAGTGCCTACCAGCAGTTTGCCAAGCTATTTTGGAGTGGAACTCCAAATTTCACTGCGCCTAACAATTTGACAGTGCTATTTGAATCCATTCAAGAATTAAGTAAAGATAGTTCATTCGACATATTTATTGATGAAGCGAACATTCTGAATTGTAGCTTATGAATTGTTCAGGATTATTTTTATAAGATACTTCTACTCGTAAATGATTTTATTACAATTGAGGTGTGCAATTGTATGTATTTTCTATGAGCTGCTTCGTATATTCGAGAAATCGGGTGTGTGTGTAATAGCACACGGTATACAATGTGTGTGTTGAATTTTATAAAACTACGTATTTTCTTATCTAATAATTATTATAAGTTGCCGTATTATTATAAGCTCGTTTGAAAGTGTTTTTGACATGGGCTTTTGGTGAATTGATTTTAGGTTTCAAAATTTGAAAAAAAAAAAAGGCCAAATATGTACTTCTTGCAGGAAATAACTTTTCCAGAATCCACTTGTATCTTTACTAAGATTGGTTTCTAAAACATTTTCATCACAAACGTTTTAAATCATTTTAAAAATACTTCCAAACAATCGCTGCATTATTTTATGTCTTTCGATATGTTGATCAGTTTTTAATTTAATACAAATACGACACAAATATAAAGAGATAAACCCGAATACTATCCATGAATAAAAGTTGGAATTTTCATTTTTTTTAATTTTCGATTGCATGGAGTCTTGGACCCGGAGCTAACGTTTGGGCCAAGCCCATGGAAGCAAAACCAAATGTACGAGAGCCCGTGTTCAACTATCGTTGGATCACCGCCCAATTTCTCTCTGCCGTGACGGTGATATTAGCAACGCTTCCGAAGGCGGAAAGCTCCCACATATTCTTGCCGCGACCCGCAGCCCTCCTCTTCCACCGCTGAGACTCTATCCATCTATCTCTCTCTCTCTCCGCCAATATTTTCTCGGGAAAATGGTGAGCACTTCATCTACTTCACTCTCTCTCTCTCTCTCTCTGGGGTTTTGCTTGTGTTATAATTTCAGTTCTTTTCTGGATTGATGATCCTCTGCGGTATGATTATCTGTGCGATTTTGGTGTTCGATTTTTTTTGAAATTTTTTTGCTTGATTGTGAGAAATTCATGAAATGGTGGGTAAATTAGAAGTTGATGGTGGAATCGTATACCTTTTGATTATCCAACGACGATTATTCTATGAGTTTGTACAGTTGCATATGCATTTTAATTTTGATTTGATTTTATATTTTTGCAATAAGTGCCTGTTGTATATGTGGATTTCGTGTTTTGCAATCACAAAGTATGAATTTTGATTTTTCGGTGTGATGATATTTTGAGCCTGAATTTTACATTCTGCCTTGAACTTGGATGACTAATTTGAATTATGATTAGTGTAATGGCTAAAAATACTTACTTAAAATAATTGAAAGCGCTTTTAGAGAAAATGCTTTTGGGTTCCAAAAACATTTAAAGTTCTTCCGGCAAGAAGCACCAGTTATGTGCTTCTTGCATGGAGCAATAAAGTGATTTCCCAGGATTCTATTACTATTTTATTGGTTCCAAAAGTATTTTCATCATAAGCGCTTTCCATAATTTTAAAAGCATTTCCAAACGAGTCCTAAGAAATTGAACTTTATTTAGCATTTGTTCCGCATTTGTCGGCTTTTTCTTCTTCTTTTGCTTGGTTGTAGTGGTGGTTAATTTTTCAATGGCAGGTATAACCGTATAAGTATGTCAGTGATTTATCAATCATTTGATTTGTTAATAGTTTGGAATTATGAGATGCTTGAAGAAACCAGTAATTCTTAGCTTTAACTATGAACCGAGAGTTGATAAACCGTGACGGGAAAATAGCAAGGTGTGTTTTGGTTTTGGATTTTTGGAATGTTGCTGTGTGTTTTCAATGTTCCGTGATTTGAGGGGTGGAGTGAAATTCTGTGTGTAGCCATACAATTTGCTAATTTACTGCTGATGCGTTGTTTGTATTTGATGCATTTTGGTATCCGTTGAATATTTGTAGGCAAATGCAAGATCCGGGATGGCTGTGCATGACGAATGCAAGCTAAAGTTTTTAGAATTGAAGGCAAAAAGAACTTACCGCTTCATAGTTTACAATATCGAGGAGAAGCAAAATGAGGTTACAGTGGAAAAGCTTGGCCAACCAACTGACAGCTATGAGGATTTCTCTGCAAGCCTCCCTGCTAACGAGTGCCGATACGCTGTTTATGACTTTGATTACGTGACGGAGGAGAACTGCCGGAAGAGCCGGATTATTTTCGTTGCTTGGTAACTAATTAGAGTGTAGAGTTCCAGGCTTTGTAGACCTCGTTGATTACTCTAAATGTAAATATCATTATATGTTCCTTGGCTGTTACACTCATTTAAGATTTATGTATGAAGGTCCCCTGACACAGCGAAGGTGAGAAGCAAGATGATTTACGCGAGTTCGAAGGACACGTTTAAGAGAGAGTTGGACGGAATTCAGATGGAGTTGCAAGCTACTGATCCTACCGAAGTGGGTCTCGATGTTATTAGAAGCCGTGCTAATTGAACGAAAAGCATCGTCGATGAAACGAGGTTCATCTATACAATCTGTTCTTTACAGTGACATGTTTATAGCCCTATGATCGTCAATTTGGTTTACTATTGTACTTCGTTGATGACTCGACTTGTAATTCGTAGATTATTGGTACCTCATTTTGGCTTGAAGTACAAAACCAATATGGTGGTTTATTGGAATGGATATCACTTGTGTCCTGCTTGCATCTTGGACTCTTAGTAGGGAAAGGGCCCTGCCATTTTTGTCCCCATTTTATCTCACAAATCCCCTGCATGCGGTCCCATTTGAGTCCACGTGGCCACGTGGGAACTTCTTAGTTGCTTGTCCTGACTAAGTGATGCCAAAAGTATTTCCAAACTCATTGTTAATTTGAAGGGAATTTTAATGAAAAACTCTTGGTACTGTTCATTTTAACGAAAAATTATATTTTTACACTAAAAAATCAACTCAGGTACTATTCACTTTACCCTTTATTTTGTTATTTTCGTTAAAACTTAAAGTTTTCAAACCATTTTCATTAGTTTTCCTTAATTTGAAACCTTAGGAGGACCGTTAAGTCCGGCTAATGCCTGTTTTTTACGCATGGCTATCTTGGACTAGACCGTTTGTAGGAATAATGTTGGTTTGTGTTGGCTTGGTCTTAAGTCGAACTAACATTGTTTTGTTTTTGGTGTAATGCCGAACCAAGAAGCTAGAACGTAGATGTCTTAGACTAGCATTGTCATGTTTGGTGTAATGTGAAACTAAACAAGCCAAAAAATTTTGGGTGCTCCGGAGTACCGGATATTTCGGATGTTTTAACTTAAGCCCCTGATAATCAAAACGGCATTGTCCTCGAAAATTGCGTCTCTTTTCCATTAGGCCTTTAACCAAATAAGAGAAGTTTTTCTGTGTAATTGTCACCAACCATTACGGGGTATTATCAGTTCAATTGTCTGATAACATATAGATTTATTTATTAATATTATACTTTAAGTTTGTGACATATCAACCTTCTTTATCCACACATTATAAGACGATCAACAACACAAATGTGACAGTAACACACACTAATATATAGATACTCAGAATGCTAAAGAACCATATTTATATGCTGTCATTTTTTCAACTAAAACCATGTTAAGACATGGTTTCTATGGAAGAAAGCAAAATCCCAAAGATTATAAACTCTCCAATTTCAACTGGCAAAGGTTACAAAAAGTAAAAACCAATGAAACCACCATCCAGGATGCAACCAAGGGTCTTCTCAGGGAGACAATCTTCCGGCTAAGTATATAGAGAGATTCTCTCTCAGTTGAAACGCCGTATCGTCAGCGGCAGATTCACAAATTTGTTGCTGGTAACTGGGATCATGATGGCGAGACGATGGCATTTCATCTTGCACCTTATCCTCCATATCAATCAGTATATTGTGCAGTATACAGCAAACAAGAATAATCCTCGGCAGCTTGTTCTTATCCGGCTTCCACATTACGCCTTGAATTATCTTCCATATCTCTTTCAGCCTCACCAACGCCCTTTGCGCCACCATCTGCGTTGCAGAAATCCGCTTGTTGAAATCAGACTCATGCTCCCAGAGGCGGCCTCTTCCGTTGTAAGGAGTGAGAAGCCACGGCAAGAGAGGAAAACCGGAATCTCCTACTATGTATTCTCTCACTTCTGTTCCTTGTGAAAGCACCAACTTCTCCCCATTTAAGCAATCTCCTTCTTCGGACATCTTGAAAAAGCCTGAGCTTTTGAGGACCATGTCATCACTCAGACTTCCTGGCCATCCTGTGATTATGTTACGGAACCTCATGTCTGGATCAACAATTGCCTGCAAGATCATGCTGCAGTTTTCCTCGCCATCAAGCCAGACATCATCTGATGAGTCCGCTGAAGGCAGAGTCATCACGATGTGCGTGATGTCAATTGCACCGCAGCAATTTGGAAGGCCGCGAATTTTCTCAAACTTGGACTTTATCTCCTCCATTTCACCCTGCTCTTTAGGCCATGACAGATGGTGCAGAGCTTTTTCTTCCATTACTTCCACAAACCGCCAGGTTATGTGCGAAACAGTGGATTGGTTCATGCCAAAGCATTCACCGATGCTGCACAATGAATCACCCGAGCTAAGCCTCCTAAGAGCGATAGCAACTTGGTCATTCAGACATAATGGCTTGTTATTTGAGTAGCAGAAGGTTGACCTGGCCATCATATCTTCCTTTACAAGCGAACAGATGTAGGCGAATGTCTTTATCGAAATTTTGAAGAACGATTCAAATTTCAATGCGCCTTTAGATTTTGATTGACCTAGAAAGTAGAAAACAAAATTTAATCATTTATCAATGTGAATTTCAGAACCCTTATGCCAATGTCCTTGGCAGAACCAAAAGATCAGAAAAACCTCTGCAAAAGAGGATAGAATTCATTTAACTGCAAGAGTTAGCGAAGTAATATAAATATGGTCTGAAATATCATCGAAAGGTCGAAAATATACTTTAACTCCTTAACCACTGAAGAGAACCATGCTGAACAAAAGGTAGGTCTTAATTACTGTATTTCATTCCAGGTGCAAATCTAACTTTCTCAGTGAAGAACATAACATAGAGGACATTTGACATAAAAGCTGGAAAGTTAATCTTTCGAGGTATAGGTATATGGTACACGATCAAATCGCCAAAATCTTATGCCTTTCTGTTGTACAACTAGCAGATGGACCTATCTTTCCTAACAAGAAAGACTGCAGACACCAAAATCCTGAATAAACAATAACTTGTAGACACTAAACGGACACAAAAAAAAAAAGGGCAGATGACTTCACTGCTGATTCCAAACTTGTTCAGCGATTATCGCCCTGGTGGAATGGCCTTTAACTCCCATACCATGTTCTCTTGAAAGCTATTGCTGTTTCTTTTTTAATGTTTAAGCATCCTACTCTATCCAGATAAGTATACGGGCACTCATTTTGGACGACTGTTGCTTGAGTTCTCTGGCTATGGACTTAATCTTGTCCACCTGATCAGACCAAGTTACCGTAGGTCTGTAGTGTTCCACACAAAGGATCACCCTATAAAGGGTTGACAAAGCAGCAATATGAAGTAAATACTCAGCACGAAAGCTATCTTATATGAAATTGGAAAGACTTCATTAAGAAGTCTGCATTTTTTTGTATTTCATGAGGTAAGTACATAGAATTCTACACTTTTTCATTAAAAGAACGTCGCTTTGTATAGCTTTCTAACAAAGGAGTTAAAT
Organism: Heteromeles arbutifolia; assembly: GCA_024362995.1. Classification (NCBI taxonomy): domain Eukaryota; kingdom Viridiplantae; phylum Streptophyta; class Magnoliopsida; order Rosales; family Rosaceae; genus Heteromeles; species Heteromeles arbutifolia. The sequence continues at coordinate 9,094,713 of JANCRC010000018.1, forward strand.
CAAACAGCATAACTTGAAACTAATAGATTACCCTCACTATATAAGATAAAGAAATTTCTGAACCTAACCATGTCATCTGAGGACACAACCAAAACAAAACCTAGGTGCCCCATAGCTCTCTGTCTGCTGTTCCCTCTGCTACATGCCTACAAGTGTTTTCCAAATCAGTCCACTCACTTTGTTTTGATTGATTGAAATACTGGTTTAGGACAGTCCAAAACAAACAATCTGTACTCGTAACAGGATCATTAAGTTAACCGCAAAATCTAAACATATTAAAGTATCGCTCTTAGGCCATAACTCTCAGCAAAATCCTACGAACGCCAAGATACAAACAGGTTATCCTGAATCTAATCAGAAGACCAGGTATGCTCACATTGAGGAACCTAAGGTTAATGCACAAGAAAAATGAAGAGAAATATACTTGGGAAGGGAATGTATAACACAACCTTATCTCAAGAAAAAACATTCATGGTACAATACCACAATCTAATCACCGAAAATAAATGCAGCCCGTTTTAAAATTTCAACACATGCTTAGAACAAATTGCTGTCATGAACACTAACAGGATTGTCTGCTAAGAGAAACATCAAAATAAGAAATCAACAAAAGACCAACTACTTATATATCAACCGGAATTACAAACAAGGAAACCGTTGACGAAGTTATTTATTAGCATCATAAATTTAATGGAAGGAATAATGCATAAAACCTAAAATAATAACCTAAATAGTCATCAAACTAGGAATGCTATGCTCTGAGCAACAACAACGAGTACACGAAACAAGAGCTCGATAACACGAATCAACAGAAGCTAAGAACCGTAAGATTGTAAGATTATATACCACCAGAAATCCACTTGCAAATATGATTCACAAGTCACAACAAAAATATCCAATTTCTGAAAACTGCATTGAACCCAAGTCCTAATATTTCATCAAACACCAAAAAAAAAAAAAACAAAAAAAAAAAATGCCCTCATAAGCAACAAACCATATATATCCAAACCAATTACCAATGCATATATTTAAAGACAACCGATTAAAACAAATTAACCAACAAAACAACCCGTGTAAAAAGATAATGCGAAAACACAGAAGCAGCAACAGAGGAATATTTGTACCAGTAATTCTCTGAGAGAAGCCATCCCACCAACATTCCAGGGTCTGAGAGTCTGAAGCAGCTAACACTTTCTGGTCAACCTTCTTCTTCCTCCGGGACCCTCTGATCGGTCCCATTTCAAAACTCAAAAGCAACAACAGCAAACTCCAAAGTGTTTGTCAGGCAAGAAAATCAAACAATTAAGAATCCTACACAATTCAGAGAAAACCCATCAGCCAAAAATCTGAAATTTGAAGCCTGTGAGAGAAACAGAGATGATGAACAGAAAGAACATGATGTCTGTGTGTGGGAGAAGATGGTTTGGCTTTAAAGGGTCGGGTTTTTGGAGGATGAAAGTTTGTAGCTTAGTGTATAAATATATGCGACATTAATGGTGTTAATTTTTTTTTTAATTTTGGTTGGATTTTAAAGCATGCAGTGAGAATATATAAGTTGAAGAAAAATACGTGAAGGAGAAGGTTGAAGATTGCAAGTGACGCGGGATGGTCGAGAGCAAGACAATGCAGCAAAGACAATGAATATATATATTTAAGTTTCTGGACATGAAAGACTTCCGACTGCCTCTTTTTCTCGCTCTGTGTGTGTGTCAATTTATTATATCTTTTCCTTTTTTCCTTTTCACCAACAAAATATGGAGGAGAGAAAAAAAAAAAGAGGTTGAATGAAGTTTTTGCAATTATGAAAATTTTGGTGTATGGAAAATCTTTTATTATTATATTTTCAAAAGGATAATTACATAGACAAATTTCAATTTGTTACCTTAAAGAAAATTCAAGGGTGTCTCCGCTTTGGTTTTTCCGTCAATGAAACGTGTCACTTGATGCTAGGTCCGTTAAAAAAGGTTACATGCGCATTGCACGTGACTTCTTTTCAAGGGAATCGACTGCTTTTGATGTTTTGATAACACGCGGCGCACATGCCTCACTTAAACGAATCAAAATTCATGTAACGGTTCGGGCAGTTTCTTTCTTTTTTCTTTTTTTAACAATGATATTTTTTTTTGAACAAACGACATTATCTACACTAAGGGGGTGAGAGAGTGGGCTAAGCCTCACAGTAAGCTAGCAATAATGTGGTTCAAATTCGCATTTGGCGAGAATCGAACCTAAGACATCTCACTTACAAGTGAAGAGGAATACCACTAGACCGTAGTAAGGCTGGGCAAACGGGTCCTGGACCCGCGGGTCGGGGCGGGTAATGCGGGTACGGGGTGGGTACGGGGCGGTTTTAATCTTGTAAAAACATATAGGGGCGGGTCGGGCCGGGTAATTGAAGTTTTCGATTCGGGCCGGTTCCAAAAGTATAGGAACCGCGGGTACCCGGACCGGCCCGTTTGTGTTACAATGGACGGACGAGATTTAAGATATCATCTCTCCATCCAATCTTAAACGTCAGTTTCAACCCCAGCCCTAATTCCACCTCCCGAGTCCCGAGTTGAGTTCCAGAAGCACCCAGTCTCTCGAATTCTCAGACTCTCCCTCGACTCCCTCTCCTTATCCCTTCCTTCGACTCTCTCTCTCATACTCTCTCACTCACAGTGCTCACCGCCATCGCGACCACCATCACTCACCAACTCCGCCGTCGCGACCACCATCACTCACCCAATCACCACCGTTGAGCTCCAACTCTCAGACTCTCACAGCGCTGTCGCGACCAACACAACGGCACCACCTCCGCCGTCACGACCACCATCATCACCCCATCACCACCGACACTGCTATTGCCAGTACCTACCAACCATCATCCCTCTAAAATTTAGGTAATTTTGAATTAGGTTTTATTATTAATTTGAATTTCTGGTGTAGGGATTTTTAGGGGTTTTAAGTTAGACTGCCTAAGATTGATGATTGAGCTGTAAAAATGTTTCAAGATCTAGAATATGAACTGAGATAAGTAGAATTTGTAGATTGATGATTGAGCTGTGAAAAATATTCCTCTTTTGATTTTTTTTCAGAAAGAAAGGAAATGTGCATGTCATGATGTCTTAATCTTAATCTATCCTCTTTCGGTTTTGTTCGTGATTTTAATATATTAAGAAATTGATGGAGTCTTTTCTTTAAAAGAGCTTTCAATTATTTTAAAACCACTTCATTTTATCTCTGGAAGGGTCTCCGATGTCTCGCTAGGATTTTACTCGAAGGTTAAATCTTACTCTTACCTTCTTACTTCAGAGTTCTTATACATCTGTATTCTGTAGTGTTCATTCCCACGATGCATGCATAGCATACCTATTTTCTGCAAGTGGTAAGTAAGCACCAATTTTGTGTTTTAATGAAGTTTAACCTGATGCTGGATGCAGTTATTGGAAAAGAGAAAGCTTTAAGCATAACCTCTGCAGTGCAAAAAGATGGCAACCTCATCGATTTCGGTATGCTCTAAAGCTTATTTGTTTTAGATCCTTTTTATTATGTTTTGGTATGCTCTGATATAATTCATTGTACTTTTTGTTGGTATTTGCTTGGATTGACTTGGGAATGACATGTTTTTACCTGAGTGCAGGGCATTTCTTCAGTGTTTCTTTGCTGGAGTTTGTACTTTGTTGTGGCGGTTTGATCACCCTTCTCCTCCAGGTCAGTTTAGTTCTGTTATAAACACGTATACTAAACTAGGAGAATTAGAAGATACGTCTCAGGGACATGCTCTATACTTAACTAGGAGAACTGAAATATTCAAAAATAAATGCCCTTGATCAAATTGACATCGGGAATGTCAAAAATAAAGCATAATCTTGAGCTCATATTCTGAGTTTTCCTTTATACAGATTTGATTCTTCATGCAAATGTTTGTTTGTTTGTTTATAGTTATTAGTTATTAACCTATTACAGGCTTAACAAATGTTTGTTTGTTTATTAGTTATTAACCTAAAACAAATGAATAAACTTTAAATTTCAATGATTCAATTTCAATGAGGATAATATGATGTTGGACTTTAAAAATGTCATGTTTATATTCTATTTTTGCTTACAAATTCAATGAGGATTGTTGTTGGAACTTGGGCGTTGGATGTGATTTTGGATGTTAATTTGAAATTTATTGCGGATGTCATGTTTATGTTGTGTTGAATTATTTGATTCTTGGAATTTGGATGTCTTGGACTTTCGGATATTTTGTATGTTGATTTGATTTTTAGATGTTGGACGATGTAATATTGTTATTTTGGATGTATTGTTAATCTATGAACTTGGATGTTGGACTTTGTATTTAGATTGGATGTGAATAATGGTGAATTTGTGCAAAATCTGCATAAATGCAGTTTGTGACTACAGTTGCAATCTGTGCAAATCTGTGCAGTTTGCAATTCTGTGCAGTGCAGTTTGCAATCTGTGCAAAATTCAAATCTGTGCAGTTTGCACAGATTGCAATCTGTGCAGTATAGTTTGCAATCTGTGCAAAATTCAAATCTGTGCAGTTTGCAATCTGTACAACAACTACAATTTTTTTTTTTTTCAAACAACCAAAAAAAAAAAAAAAAAAAAAAAAGGGACCCGCGGATCTGGCCCGAACCGGCCCGTTTCAACCGGGGCGGGTAATGTTCGGTTCCTATATTAGAAAATGTAATCCCTGGCCCGGCCCGTTTCATTTGAACCTAGGTCCGGTCCGGTCCCTTCAAAATTAGGCCTGACCCGGCCCGTGCCCAGCCCTAGACCGTAATACTAAGTGTCTTATACAAATCATATTACATGAGGCAGAATCGAACTTGGGACCTGGGGAAGAAGAAGAAGAAGAAGAATTAAAGAGGTTAAAAGAAGGTTTTGCAATTATGATAATATTGGTGTATGGAAAATTATTAGATTTTTCAAAAAGAAAATTACAGAGATGAATTTTAATTTGTTACCTTAAAGATATATTTAAGTAAGTGGGAGTTCGTCTCAGTTTTTTCGTCTTTGAAACGTGTCACCTCTATCCAAAAAGTTACATGAGTAGTACACGTGAATTTTATTACAGGAAATTAATTGCTTTTAATGTCTCAGTAACACATGGTGTACATGCACCATTTGAAACAAATTAAAATTCTATATAAGTTTCAAGCAGTTTTTTTTTTTTTTTTTAATACCAGCGATATTAAAAGAGAAAAAATTGAATACGAAACCTCGAGTGTAGGTTATGTTCTAAACAAACTGATCAACAAACCCTTTGCCAAGTACTTTCTTTCACCAACAAAATACTATAAAGAACATGAAAAAGAGGTTAGATTTTTGCAATTATGATAATTTTGGTGTATGGAAAATCTTAATTGTTAGATTTTCTAAAAGAAATTTAAAACACAAATTTCAATTTATTAAGAAAAATTTAAGAGACTCTGCCTCGATTTTTCGTTTTCAAAACGGTCACATGACGTCAGGTTTGTACAAATATAAGATGCACATTGCACGTGACTTGTTTTCAAGGAAATTGACTGCTTTATAGTCACAATAACACGTGGTGCGCATGCCTCACTTAAAACCAATCAAAATTTGTGTTTAAGTTCAAATAGTTACTTGCCTTTTTATATTAGCATCCCACAAAATGTTGAATGCACTCCACATTAAAATTTAATATTAAATAACTTATTTATCCTACTATGCAATGACAATTTTGATCTTATTAGGTTAAAAAAAAAATTATATATACAACCCAAATCACTTTTAACGTATTATTTATCTTCTTCGATTATCAAAATCCCTCCGACCCTCCATTGTTGAACAAAATTCTAACCAATGAAACTACAAACATGTTGATTGAGAAAAATTATTTTTGACGAAGGAAACACGAAATCAATGTTTTGGAAGCTTCACATAAGGTAAGACTTCATATTATTTATTGTTTTGTGATTTTGATGATATCGATAATTATTTAATCTTGCTTTTGATGCATTATTCAAGCTTCTATGGTCGTATTCATCTTTTAGGGATCATAGGGATTACATGAAGAATTAAACACCTAAAATTACCACCAAATATTAAAAACAGACGACATGAGTTTTAATGGTGGAATTGAAAACAACCAACATATGCTTTAAATTCCAGGCTGCATCTTTTGTCAAAATTTTAGTCGCCATTTTTTGTCCAAATTTAAAGTTTTATAAGATTTGAGAAATGTGAAGTGTATAGAAAATATGGGGTGCATATAGAAATGTAAGGTGTATATTAAGAATGTGGGGTGTAAGGGTATTATGGGGAAGTATGTGGGGTGTATTAAGATAATTTTTAATTGAAAAAGCAAATGTGAGGTATATTAAGTATGTGAGATTTATTCAACAATTTGTGAGGTGTTAATATAATAAGCCTAGTTACTTTCTTTTTCTTTATTGGTTTTTAATACAAGTGATAATAAGAACGAGGAAAATCGAACTCGAGACCTTAAGTGCAGCGTGGACACTCTTAATCAAACGAGCAAAAAACTCTTGGCAAGCGATTTCTCTTTGCAATTTATGTGTCCATCAATCTTTTATTTTAACACACTACCAAATGAGAATTTATGTATTTTGTGCCACAAATAAAAGAACTGTTGATATATAAATAAAATATTCTCATACTGAAGGTCCACTAAACTTACTTAGATTCAATATATTTTAGTTACTAGTAAATAAAATTGTGGAAGAAAAAATTGCATCCTGCAATATCCAATTCTAAGCCATGTAATTATGAGACGTTTGTTTTCAGTATTTTAAGAAGGGATAGGGACCCAGCTCCCAGTTATTTTTTCTTTTGTGCCCTTGCAATGATACTTCTGTTTGGACTAAACCAGGATTTTTCCATCCTATTTTAAATACATCGAACATAAAATCTCGAGTGCATAAATAAGATATAAATGAAGAAAAGCATCCGACCTTGTTCAAGACCGCGTATGCATCAAACAGATCTGAACGCAAGACCACTTAATACATGAGTAAAAATGCTCTTAATGTCAACCCATATTAAGTTCTTAATATTATTCGAGCTAAACACATTCTCATTTACGATCCACATAATAACAAACTTTACACTATATCTGAATGATTTATTTGTAAAAAAAACACTCAAAACCCTATTAATACCTTATAACAATATTTTTGCGTAATTAACCGATTTATATCCTTCAATTTTATGTAAAATTTGGACATATATACATATACACCTACATATATACATATACACCTACATATATATATATATATATATATATATATATATATATATGCATGTATGTTCAAGGCCGCGTTGGGACAAAGGTGATTCAAACAAGACATATAAAGGAAACAATCCATCATGTGGGTGACTCGGAGTTCCGGTACTTGATGTGTTTTAATCATTACATTTTTATTTGAAAATACAAAATTAAGATCTAACGGTTAACACATTCAGTGTGTTGGGTATTCCGAAGCACCCAACAATTTTCGGAAAAACCTGATATAATATCAAAACATCTGACCGTAATAAGACTTGCGTTGTTGAATAAGCACAGTTGCCTCATTTCCGTAGCAAATAGTGGTAGTAAGTTGTAACCTCCTCAATTTTACTCTCTGTTTCAAGGGTTTCCTTTCATCATGTTATTTTGTTTTAATTTAAAACGCTGAATGATCCGACTATTTTTCGTCCAAGAATAACATGCGCATTGTAGTTTACTTTTTTTAACACTATTTCTGACTCATTTTATATCTCGAAACCATACAGTGCACATGTTTCACTTAAAACAAATTAAAAACTGTGAATAATCAAGAGGAAAGTTTTAGAAATAACACCTGAACTTGTATACGGATTTTAATTTGTTACTTAAAAGAGGTGCCAACTTGATTTTTCAATTTTCGAAATGCGTCAACCTAACACTACATTCAACTTTCTATCCAAAAAATAAGAGGCGCTTTGCACGTGACGCATTTTCATCAAAACTTTGATCGCTTTTAGTGTCTAAAATAACATACGGTACACGTGTTTCATTTCAAATGAATCAAAACCCATGTATAATTTCATAAGCAATAATTTTTTTTACACACACATGATTTTTAGTATTTAGATCAAATAAAGCAGAAAATAATCTTGAGACGTAAATAAATAAATCCATCAATTAAAAAGTTCTTATGTTCTTAACTACGATCATTCCACCGTTTAATGACTAGAGATTGAAATAGTTCCAGTTATAAGTCGTTGTGCTTGTCAAAGTAAATAGGACGTATCGCTCGCAAGATGTTCATTTTTCGTTTGTCCCCTCTTGCAATGATGCATTTGAACCAAACTCGACGCTTTCTCCACCTCATTTCAAATTTTCAATTACTTTCGATCACAGGATGGTGCTAGCATTACACTAAGGGCGCGTTTGGTGGACCGGACTAAATCCGATGGGAGTATATTGTCTAGTATTTAGTCTTTAAGACTTAAGATGCAGACGACTCAAACACAAGATCCCGAGTGCACGAGTTACTATCATAACACTTGAACAATAAACCCTTCGTCACCCCGTATTGCATTTAATTGTAACAAGAACCACCATTTGCTTTGACATGGAGTTCAAGCAAGGAACAAAATCTGCCTTGTCAATAATAAAGAAATATCTCAGTTTTACAAATCTCTGCCTCAAACAAAGCTAAATGCAGTAAACAAAATTTCCCAAAATTGGACTCACTAACAACCTGTGACGTTTCAACCAATTCGAAAATGAGTAACGTGTTTCTCCCTACATGTAATTAATAGGAAAAACTTGGGACACTGCCTGCAGGCTACATGCTTAACTTGCGTTGGTTTGCTTCTTTGGACACGCTGAAGAAATATGTCCCTTTTCACCGCACTCGTAGCACGTCCTCCTCTTAATCTTACCACTGCTCGCACACAACCCGCTAGGATCAGCTCCAGTACCTGCAGCTGTAACATCTGGTGGCAAGTCTGTGCTTGTAGTTGTAGCTACTGGTGTCATAGCGCTGCTTGTAGTTGTAGCTACTGGTATCGGACCGGTACTTGTAACTGTAGCTACTCGAATTGAATGGGTACTTGAAGGTGTAGTAGCAGCCTTTGGACAAGCTGAAGAAAGATGACCCTTTTCACCACACTCATAGCAGGTCCTCCTCTTAATCTTACCACTAATGTCACCCAACCCACCATTATCAGCTCCTGTAGCTGTAGCAACTGGTGTTGGATCGGTACTTGTGGTTTTAGCTACGGGTGTTGAATGGGTATTAAAAGCTGTAGTTGCAGACTTTGGACAAGCTGAAGAAAGATGACCCTTCTCACCACACTCATAGCACGTCCTCCTCTTAATCTTCCCACTGGTGGCACTCAACCCACCATTATCAGCTCCTGTACCTGAAGCTGTAGCAGCTGGTGTAGGATCGCTACTTGTAGTTGTAGCTACGGGTATTGAATGGGTACTAAATGTTGTAGTTGCGGACTTTGGACAAGCTGAAGAAAGATGACCCTTCTCACCACACTCATAGCACGTCCTCCTCTTGATCTTACCACTGATGTCACTAAACCCACCATCACCAGCTCCTGTACCCGTAGTTGTATCTACTGGAATGGAATCAGTGCTCATAGCCGAAGCTACAGATATTGAATGAGTACTTGAAGTTGTAGCTGCAGGGTTTGAAGGAGTCCCTGCTTTTTTCAGAGGTACTGCACAGCTTATCTTGACAGGTCTTCCACATACAACCTTCTGATCTAACTTCAATGCCATAGTCACCGAGAGGCTATCAGAGAAATTTACATGAGCATAACCCCGAAATTCCCCTGTTTCCTTATCCTTACCAAAATGTATAGATGAAATCTTGCAATCCGAGAAAAGCTTCCTCAGATCATCCTCAGTAATATCCCATGACAAATTTCCAACATAGATTCTATTGTATCCCTCCACAATTTGTGGGGCAAAATCAGATACTTTATTCGGTTTATTGGGTCGAGTTGCCTTGTAAGGCTGGGTTTTCAGAAATAGTTCGCCCCTGAGATAAAACGAAGTTTCATTATAATCCTGTAAGAACCGGCAAACAATCCTACAACAACAAATTGGGAAACCAAAGAAAACATTGTCCAAACTCACATTTCAGCTCCATCAAGAGCCAAGGCTCGCTTGGCTGCTGCTTCTGTCTGTAAAAACATTAGCATGTCAAGATGAGAAAGACGCTAAACAATCTTGTATTTAGCATGAACCTAGATTTCAAAAGAATTCAGACTCTCAACATCCTCATTTTGATTTCTAGCAGTTTTTCAAAGTCAGTCTATCTTTAAAAGGAAGACATTCATATTTAATGATGAATGATGCTAATCATCGAAAAATAAAAGATTCGCATAAATTGATTCAGAGGTTGCCAATCGGATTTGAGCAATAAGCCTGTTGTGATTAACTCATGAACTCTTTCAAGGCATACATATAGCTTCTTGAGGGTGAAAAATTCAACTCAACTAGCGGAAGCAGAAGTGTAAGCAAGACGTACTTGTAAAAATCATATCCGGCAATCTGAATGCCTGTATATCTCAAGCTCAAACTCAAGGAACCAGGAGAACTGGGAAGCTACCATTCATTTAAGAAGGTGTTTAACAAAAATCGACAGGTGATATCATAACATTTGCCAATACAAACTACTAACTAGACTTTCCTGGTGGGCAATCTCTAATTCTTTAGGTTCTGAAGAGACTTTCAATTCCAAGTTACATTAGCAAGGACTGAAATATAAAGTTTTGAATGCCGAATTTAATTCACAATTTCTTACCTTAAACCTAATAATAGCAATTCCTCTAAACTTCCCACTGTCAGGAAACCTCAGACAATCAACTTCAGTAATCGTACCGCAGATTTCAAAGTAACTTCGAATATCATCCTCCGTCGAGTAATAAGGAATGCCTCCCACATAAACTTTTGTCGGAACATCCCCACTCGCTTGCCTAAACGAAACGAAACACGCACAGAATGAGGCAAAAACTACAGAACCAAATTGCACACAGAAAGCTGACACCTTCAATCCACATTTCCTCCCAAAATACACAATTAGTCAACCTCCCACTCAAAAACTTAATTAAAACCCTGAATTAAACACTACCAAAATCACTATGCCAATATACAAATTGAGGAAAAAGGTTTAGTAAAAAATCACCTGTCAATGTTCATATCTGTCTCCTGGACAATTTGCTCTCCATTCTCAAGCTCACCGCCCTTATTCTCTTCCTCGGTTTTCGCCTCCGTGTTCCTCTTCTTCTTCTTTTTATTCTTCTTCTTTGGCTTCTTACTCTCCTTCTTCACAACACCATTTTCCTCTGCACTCAAGTCTCCATCTTTTCCCCCCTCATCTCTCTTCCTCTTCTTCTTCTTCTTCTTCTTCTTCTCCTCCTCCTCCTCCTCCTCCTCATCTGAACCCATATCCCTCTTCCCTTCCTCCCCCTTGTTTCCCCCCAAATTACCACCGCCATTCACACTCACCACCTCTGGACCTCGCAAAGAAAGGATCTTTCTGCGTTTTTCCCGCTTGGACAATCTGGGTTTCTGGGTTGCGGAGTCCAAAAGCACTTTCAGCGACCGGGGGGTCGATTTCCGGTCTGGGTTTTCCGACCCATCTTTTGTCGGGTCGGTTTTAGGCTTAGCTACCGATTCTACTAACGATTGAGCTAGCTTTTCCCTGAGCTTTTGCTTCAGCTTCCTGTTAGACAAAACCATCTCTGCAACTCTTTTGAAGCAATGGCTTGAACTCAACTCTGAAGAGGAAGAGAGGGGAAGAGGGGCCAAGCCGCCAAAAGCCTAGAGGCGAAGGCCTGGGGAGGTTTCGGTTTGTAGTGAAAACGGAGGTAAACGTAGTCGAGATTACGACGTCGTATTCGTGGTAAACGTAGTGATTTGGGCTTCGGCTTCAGATTTTGGGCCGGAAGATTTGAGGCTCATATTGCCTTTGGGCTTAGGAAAGTTTTTAATTTTTTAATTTTAATATACCAAATAACAATTAGAAGAAGAACTCTTTTTTTTTTTTTTTTTTTTTTTGTTAAACGATAGATTTTGTTAGCTTAGATGTTAGATTGGCCACCGATGAGATTCGAACGCACGCTATCATGTAAGAGCTCAACACATTTTCACCACTATAATAAAAGACCACTTACGAAGAAGAAGCTTCTTTGGCAGCTTAAACTGAAATAGTTCCGAAGTATATTAAAAGAAACGATAAAATATTAATTTTTAAAAAGTCCTATGTTAAAAGGTATCAATATGAAAAACATGCAGTATATCAACATAATCGCAAGGAACATTATATGAAAGAACAAAATGGCACTGAACATGGACTAAAACCTCTCCGAACCAATCCTTACTCAATTTTGTAACCAACAAAACAGAGTTGTAATGGGCTGGAGAGAATCATGCACAAACAACGCCTAGAGAAATCTCCTAATCATATATCTACTTAAGTCACCAATACAAATTGACTGATAGAGCATTGAGATAAAATGAATGACTAAAACCAATCAGTCGCACTTGATATTTTTTGTTGATCAGATTACTTACTTTATTTGTGTAATTTTCAGTTTTCTATGACTTTAATTTTGTTGTCTTTACAATTTCTGAATGTAACTTAAAAAGTGCTTATAAATTCCACTTCTTGCTGGAAGATGGGATTTGGACGCTTTAAGTGATGAAAGATTCAAAGTTTTTTTTTCTATCATTTTAGTGCCTTTCTTTTTTGAGATTGTTCAGCTTTTATTTTCTAGTTCTCCGTGATTGTAGGATAGTACTAGAAACGACTCTTTCGGAGTTTTCAAATCTCTCCTCGCAGTAGAAGATGGTGGACCTTATATTTCATTTCTCATTTCACTTTAATTTATTTCTTTATCATTATCACCATGCATCAAAAACATATAAAAACAAAAAACAAAACTTCTACACACTTACAACCATATAGAATGACATTTATCTGCAACACTCATCATCTAGCATCAGAGAAATATCGGTCACCCTCGTTAACCGACTCCACCAATATGTTGTCAAAACTGCTATACTTTGTCAGTGATGCATGGTGGCCAAAGTTGATCCGACAAGATTATGAAATTTGAGATAAAATAGAAATTATAAGGAGATAGAAACTCACCAAGAAGAAAAGTAAGATGAGATTCTTCATGAATCAGCGGCTAATCGATAGTGATCATGTCCTGTGAACCCTCCTCACTCTTGAATGTGAAGAGGTGAAGAGCGATTTGCGATAAAGAGTTTGTAGGACGATTAATGAAAAATATTAATTTAATGTAAAAGTTGAAAAACCGTTTCTAATGTATTTTTTATTTTGAATTTCTATTAAATTTTTTATTTCTAGTAAGTGGTGTGTGACGACCCGTTCCTATTTTTCACTGTAATTTCTTTTCCGTTAGTGAAATTTGACAATTTTACCCTTCTTCGAACAAAAGTGGAATCTGACATGGAAGTAGTTTTTCGACTATTGTTTCTTTTTCCTGGTTTCGTACTTAGAAAGTACTTGTCATTACGAACGCATGACCGCGTGTTAGACTCGAATCGGATCTGTAACGAAAAAGTTACGCTCTGTTAAAGTACGTTAACCACAAGTATTTTTGTACACGCGCGTACAAAATATCAGTGTCGGAAAAACTGTTAAGGATACAGATTTTGTACATTTGAAATTGTGCAAAATCCCAAAAAATCCTTTCCATTCCCTAATTGGTGGATCCGTGTCCTCCATTCCATCCGCCAATCAGTTCCAACTTTTCCACCATTTCCTCCCCTCCATTCCTTTCCCCCGTTTTCCTTTTCACCAATCAAGTGCCATCCTCAAAACTGGCACCCAATCAGTGAACACCCTCCACAGACCCATCATCCAATCAAAACACTCAGAAGACTCTCTCTCATCCTTCACTCTCTCTTCTTCTCTGAACTCTTCTTCTCTTTGCAATTCCCTCAAACGACCCACAAAACACACAAACGTGGCTTGAAAACCACATCTTCAAACTTGTCTCACCACCACGAACACAATCGTGCCCTTGGATCGTCGTTTGACCGAGTTTTGGACGTCAAACTCGGAAGGTCCGACTCGGCTCAACCTTTCCCCAACGAGTTGCGACCGAGTTACAGGTTTTAGGAAGTCTAAAGGCCTCCACTCAACGCCCTGAGGTCTTTAGTGAAGGTTTAAGGAAGTGTTGATGTGAAACTACCTAGTTTCAAGAAGTTGAGTTTTTGGCCGAACCTTTCGAGGCTTTTTCAGGCCATTTTCCGTCTGTTTTTGGACTTCCAAAAGGTACAATCATGTTCTATTCTTCATAAGCTTCATTTCCATTTAAATTTTGTGAAAATGGTTGAGAAATGAGTAAGTTATGAAGCTTTGAAATTTTACCTAGAAACCGGCAAAAATTTCCAGTTTCCGGCGAGTTCAGACAGCGGCTGACTGCGGCGACCGGCGAGACCACTCGAGAAGATGACGGAATATTCCGTCAAGGTTAACGAAATATTCTAACGGCGTCAGGTAACGCCGTTAACTTCTGTTAGTATTTAACGGAATATTCCGTCAGTTTTGACGGAATATTCTTGACGGACAGGGTTTAGCCTGGGCGTGGTAAATTTGTGTAGGTCCGTGATGTCGAGTAGATCGTTTTCGTATATTCAAACCCTATATTTGAGCAAACTAAGGAGGTTTTATTTAAGTTTCTGTATATGTGTTATTAAACTAATGGAATTAGTAATTTCACGTATAGGGAAAACGTATCCCGAGGAAGTACGGGTCAAACAAGGCTCTGAGGCTTCGTTCCTACTGCGTATCTATGAGTGGGCATTTTGTTTTCGTATATATATAAACTTTATAGTTTCCACAAATGCATTTAAACTTATTTATGCATACTATGCCATGATTTATATAATTTTAAAATGATGCCGTAATGGTTGAGATTTATATTTGATCGTGGCATATTCTTATGCATTTTACCTGCTCATAAATATTGCGCTATTGTGAAATGCTAAGTAATTCTACGGGATGCGCATGTAAGTTCAGGTGAGTTTATTGTGTTGTTGGAATAATTGAATTGTATGGTATGCTCATTTTCATATATTGGCTCATCATTGCTACACTCGGTGTTAGTGCTCCCGCCATGGGCCAGGGCCAGTCCTTCACGTGATGTTCACCTCGCAGGTGCTAGTCCTGTCGTACAGGTCGCATTAGGCGACTCCAACTTGTAGGTGACGTGCATGGCGCTAGCCTTCACGTGATCGTAGCACTAGAGAGTATATTATTACACCTAGCCTTGTCGTACAAGTCACATTAAGTGACTCCGACTCGTGTGTTAGCATAGATTGATGAGCAATAGGTGCAGTCGTACATATCACATTAGGTGACTCCGACTACGTGCTAGTATAGATTGTTGAGCACATGATTATATTCATATTGCTGTTGAGATATTTTACTGTGGCATATTTCTGGTTTTAGTGTTGGCATGCATTTGATTTCATACTTATACTTAGTCTGATTTCCTGGAAACTATACATGTTTTACAACGAGGGGTTAGTATGTTTGGAAAATAAATGGATTTTATAAATCTTGATTTTTGTGCGCACTCACCCTTCTGTTTTTCGCCCCTCCAAGTTTAGTAGCTGTGCTTACGTATAAACGAGGACTTTGGCAAATCTCAATTGATGGTTGTCTTCAATGGTATAACCCTCACCCTATTTACTATACTGTTCTTATGCTTTGACGTCACGTGTGAAATTGGTTCATTCCCGCTCACCAGTGCACTCTTGTATTTAGGCACCTTTAGGTTTAAATTTATTCACATTTTCCACATTACTACACTTTATGGCTTCGTCACCTTCCAGCTGTCGGCCAACACAGTTTGATTCGAAGTCCTAGTGGACATTTCGGGTCGGGGTGTGTCATGGTGGATTGCTCTAGTTGTTAGAGTCTTTCTTTTTAATTCACTACATCTTGGATTCAAACTCTCCCCCTCCCGCCACTTAGTACTACGGTGTAGTGGCATTCCTCTTCACTTGTAAGTGAGAGGTATACGAACTCAGTTTCATCTTATTTTGATTACTGAACATTTAAATAAATAGTTTCGATAGGAATCTGATTCTGACTCCTTCTCAAACCAATTTCTTTTATTTTGATTACGATTACGATCCAGAATATTGTACAATTACTATCACGGCTCTTATTTGTATCTTTGACAAATCTAGAAAGTTTATATGACTTCAGTACTATGTTCTTGTGGTTTTGGTTATTGTTTATTAAGATCAACATCACACGGCAGCCAATGCAACATTTTCAAGTAAGGCTGCAGCCTAAGCCATCTTCTTTGTTTATTCACCCAATTTAGTACAAACTTAGGTCATAGGTTTCGTGGGGGTTTATATATATTTAACTTTTTTTTTGGTTATTCAACTTTCAAACATTATTGTAAAGATTTAGTCATTAATATATCACTCTCATTGTTCGCATTCAAACTAAGGCTCTCTAGTTTTTCGACTCTCTCTCTTTCAAGCAGTTGTAATTTCTATTTTGGCAATCGAAGTCATATAGTTTGCTTCAAATTTTGATTAAGGGCTTCCGGAATATTATTGAGGATGCTCATGTATTTTCCGTTTGTAAACGGGTCAAGTTTTATGTCTTCTCCAAATTTTAGTTTCTCAATATTAATAAAGTCCCCTTTGTACTGCCGAAGTTCCAAAACGAAATAGATTTCAATGAAGGACGATCACTAACTAATTAATTTGACATTTTTTTGGGCATGTCAATTGAGATCTTAAACAAATTAATTACCAAAAAAACTGTCCTCAATTGAAATCTTAAAAAGAACCTCTCTTAATTGGGATCATGAACAGAACAAATGGAACCTAAATTAGATGTTAGATTAGAGAGCCGATAAGGTTCAAACCTACACCGTAGTGTAAGGGCGACACTCCTCTTCACCACTGTGTTGGAGGGACACTTGCAAATGGAAGTATATATGCAATTTGACCTTAAAAAATAGTTAACTAATACTAAGTATGCAAACGGTTACGTGTACACATAGCTATCTTATTTGATGGCAGGCTTGCGGGCGTAGGTTTCTTTGCTCAATTGGGTATTACTAAACCCTCAAACAAATAGATGAACTCTTTCAAAACCTCAATCAGTCAGTTGTGCCGGCAATATTGTCTATATCATTAAAGAATCTGCAAATCTTATACTCCAATTGGGTGTGAAATTCAAAATCTGGATTTTTAGTCCATCGTTTCACATCAATTTGAGAAGCGGAAGCTAAGACATGTGAAGGGAGTAACACCCAAACGAAACCGAAGATGTCTCAAAACAAAAGTCATACAATAGAAAGAGGTGGACCCAAAATAAAAAGTGCCCTTAATTGCATTAATAACTTGAACATAAGCATGACCATACTTGTCAAGAAAATCCAGTAGAGAACGAAGAGATCGAACATTTCTCATGACTGAAAATAAATAGGTCATCAGCCTATAACGCATGAGTGAGAGGGCAACAATCCCACAAAATTGAGATAGAAGTAATCTGTCTAGTAGAATAAAGCAAATTTAACCCTATGCTGGGAACTTCCTCTCTGCAAGACAGAAAAAAAATAGAGAAAGAGGGTCTCCCTAACGTATACCTTGTGAGCAAGAGAAAAACCCATGTGACGTACCAATACCATTCATCAAAATTGAAAGCCAAACGAGAAAGCACATGAAGATGAGAATCCCAGTATAAATATCAAACGAGAAAATTCAAAATAAGAAATCACATGAAGAGAAAAACCCATGTACCCACATTACCACCAAAAGACTTTTTGTCAATAAAATTGACCCTTCTGAAATAATTTCAACTTTTTGTCCATAAAATTCCATTCTAAACCAATATAAATAAAATCAGAGTTTATGTTTTTAAATTCTTCCTTCCCAATGAATCTTAGTGTGATTCTATCGGATAAATAAGTCTAGTCAAAACCATTGAACTGGTCTAATTTGAAGGCACATTAATTTCCCGTCGACCAATTGGACAGAATATGGTGAAGCCTCCCGAGAAGGAGAAATTTTTAGTTGTGACGGGAACACGGATGGTACACCACGTGTTTTTATGCAAGTAGTGGAAAATTTTAATTTTTAAGTTATTAACCTTTTAACACACATAACCCACCATTTATATAGGAACACGTAATGTATCACTTCGTGTGACGGTCACACTGAAAAATCTCTCCAAGAAGAACCTACACTTCAAGGCATCAATATATAAAGCGATCTTTTTATCATATTTTTTATAATTTGATTTGGTACATTATATCTAGTCTTGTAGTAAACTTAGTTCAACAGCTAGAGATATGGTGAAGGAAATAGCAGATGATTTGTTTGGAAAATTACCAAATGAAATCATTTGCAAAATTATTTCTTTTCTCCCTTCAGAATCAGCATTAGAAACCAGCTTAATTTCAAGTATGTGGAGAGGCCTTTGGAATACAACTTTAGTTCAGCGGGTCACTACAGATGCTGCTGCTGCTGATGCAGTTTCTGAGTTTCTATCTCACTTTGACCAACATGATCCCTTAGGGCATCCCAGGAAGCTGCAACTGCACTTTGGGAAACGTGGTGATCTATTGGCTACAGTTGCAGCCAACAATAAACTCCACCTGGAGTTTTCCACAGAGAATCAGGAAATTCCAAGGCATTTTGGTTGGAACTTGGAGCTGAATCAGCAAAGGGTCCAAACCCTAATTTCCCACCAGCCTTCTCCCTCTACTTTCTTTGTCAAAATTCTTTACCTAAAATCAGTCAGCTCTTTTGGCAATGAAGCAATTTTTTCTATGATTCCGAGTTTCGAATTTCTCGAAAACTTGAAGATCATTGAATGTGAAGGGTTACAATCTTTGCATATCGAGTCCAGCCCAAGGCTACTCAGCTTGACCATCTTTGACTGCCAGGATCTGAAGTCTCTCCACCTCAAAACTTCAAAACTTAGATCTTTTCGATACCGTGGTTTTCTCCCTCAGATTTGGACGGAACATCATTTTAACTTAGCAGACGCCATGCTCGATTTCAGGCAAGGCCCCATCCACAGCGGTTTCAAAAGTACCGACTTTGATCCTATGTTGTTAACCATTAAAAATGCTCAAGTTCTCACACTAAGCAAATGGACTTTTCAGGTGTGTTTTAGTAGTATTTGCATTTCTCTAGTCTTCGCTTCAAACGTTTAAGCTAGTACAAACACACAATAATTATAAATAATTTATAAATTATTAGTCTGAGCAGAATGCATGAGATGTCATCAATATTGTGTTGGTAACATTATAATTAAAAATTAATGTACCGAAATGGTTTTTTATCAATATGATGCACGTCTATTTTTTTTTAAGTTTGAAAATGCTTTTGCAGACATTGATCTGGCCATCCCTTTTGTCCGTACAAGCACACTTCATATTCTACAAGCTGAAAGAGCTATGGTGGATTGATAATCGGGAAGAAAGATGCAACAGCGATGCTCTAATGTCCTTTATTAAATTATGTCCAGCTTTGGAGCAAGTCTCTCTAACTTGAGGTTTCTTTCACTCAAAATTTTTGTATTTGGTCAAATAAAATAAAATATGTATTAATTATCAATGCCTTTTTGTTTGTTTCCTTTGAAGATAAAACGCAACTGAAAGATATATATTTTGTTTCCTTGTTTTATACCGTGTTTGACTAGTAATACAGGATGATCCTAAAGGCGACTGCATGTCAAGGACAGCTCGATCCTAGAAGAAAGTCAGAGGCCAAACAAAACTGGCTAATCTGAAAGTGATTAAGTTGGCGGGATTCACTAATCAAGAGGATGAAATCACTTTGGCAGAGCATAAATTATAGAGTTACAGCCAATTACCATAATTATTAGCAGCATCAAGAGTGAGAAATGAGTATACAACATGCTAACATGGGTCTACGTACACACGAAATTCTCAAGTTCGAATTTTTAGCTCCCTAGTAAAAGGTTATGTGATCGACTCTATGTATACATGATGAAATTGCCTTGCTCAAACGATTTGAAAGCGTGTGCATATAACAGATCTGGGTTAGATCAGTTTGTCAGTATAAATCTGTCAACTAAGACAATGTGTGTTTTTTTTTACACTAAGTTTGAATTCCTTTCTCTGTCTGGTAGGGTAATTAATAGTATTGTCTAGTAAAAAAAGAAGTGTGTTCATACAAATATTTGAAATTTTAAGCCCTCTGCATATGGAAGTTTAGCAAATGAACATGAACAAGAAGATCACAAAGGAACCAAGGCAATTCCACTAAAACGATCTGCCATCATAAACCAACAAGCTCTACTGCCTCTTACAACATAAAATTAAAAATAACAAACCCTACAACAAAAAGTACATGAAATTTAATTTAAACCCCCCCACATGACATGAAATTCGATTTATGCCCCAAGAGACCTTCAGTTGAACAATTGCATCCCATCAAATCTTAATCAAGCAAGGATGGACTAATTTCTAAAAGTCATTGTTGGGAAGGGGTTCATGGGTCCTATTACCAATGAAGATGTTGTCGTAGACAAGAGCTGCAATGGCCGCACCAATTAGTGGGCCGGCCCAATAGACCCAGTGGTTGGTCCATGACCAACTGACTACAGCAGGCCCAAACGACACAGCTGGGTTCATAGATGCACCGTCAAACGCACCCCCAGCCAAGATGTTGGCACCAACAATTAAACCAATTGCAATTGGTGCTACAATCCCTACATTCCCCTTCTTTGGATCCACTGCTGTGGCATACACTGTGTAGACCAAGCCGAAGGTCATCACGATCTCAAACACTAGAGCATTCCATACCGACACTCCGGACGATAGTGAGAATCCTGCCGTTTCCTGCAGGCGGCGAGGTAATCCGTTAACAAAAACATCAAGTTGGGTATGTGTATAATCAAAAGGAATGCGACAGTAGCTCACGTGCAATCATTGATGTACGTAAATCTCAGATTATACCAACAACTAACAGTTATCTATGCGTGCATGGACGACTGTTGTTAGCACATCCAGTAAGATCAACTATTAAGTATAAGCCAACAAGCTCCTTAATACTTACCCATCCCCCGGTGGCAAACTTGAGCAGCAAGCAAGCGACAACTGATCCCAACAACTGTGCAATCCAATACAAAATTCCCCTCAAGAGTGTTATGTTTCCACCAATGAATGCACCAAATGTGACAGCAGGGTTTACATGACCACCAGAAATATTTGCACCCACTGAGACCGCCACAAAAAGTGCAAATGCATGGGCTAATGATGCAGCTACGAGCCCCGACGGTGTGGTTGACCCATTGTCAGTAAGCTTGTCTGCCAAAATTGATTAAATCCACTCATTAGGTCACTGAATTAGACAACCACATGCGGAATCGTAAATGAACAATGTATATCAAGCTGACGACTCTCTATCACGTATTACATGCAAAAAAGAAAGACGCTAGTAAATTTAGATGACCATTAAATCTTCGAAACCATGTGTTATTAAGAAATGAATCAGCAATGTATATCAAACGCAGCCGAGCCTGGAACAATTAAACGAGCAATTTTATGGAAAATACAGAAATTGTTGGACTGGAGTCTTACTGAAAGCCATGCCAGAGCCTTCCCCAGCAAAGACAAAAATAAGCATGGAAAAGAACTCAGCCAACGCAGCCCTAATTGCATCAGGGTGGCTTGCCTCTCCCGGCGTTCCAACGGCAATTCTGTTGATTGGCATTTTCCTAAATTTCTAGCTTTCTTTTCTCTTTTCTTTCTAAATTGCTCAAGACCTTCGAAATCCTCAGTGTTCTGCTTAATTACTTGCATGGGATATCCCTATAAATACCTAAAATAAAGGCAGTGGAACCGGTATATCCGGTTAGCGGTAATGAGGTTATTAAATCTGTAGGACCAGTGCGCTACGATCATGGAACAGGTTTTTTTCTCGATGCCAGATGTCGGTGGCTTTACAGGTCACGAGTGCGACGCGTCGTTCGTCCTGGTACGGCGGCACGTTTGTGGTGGAGATGAAATTTGATCTACGGCTGAATCGGCGAAAAGAGGAACGAGAAGATTTCGGATCGCCGTCCATGGAACGTGGCGGGCCCCGCTTAATGATTGTGTAGTGTATTAGTGACGCGAGAGCGGAATGGCCGGCGAGTTTTTGGAGTGGGGACGAACCGACGTTTGAATATTCAAAACGCCGGTCGTTTTCGTAATGTGGGGGTGCGTCCATGGAGCTAGAATTGTGTCGGCCGCGACGGTCCTACAACGACCATTTCTCTAAACTGGTTTATGTCGTATCGTATGCATAAACACGTGCTTCAATTTCCAAATAGTGTATGTTATACACGCAAATTTTGTGTATTAATTTGCAAGACCCGTCGTCTTTGATGATTATCTATTTTTACAGAGTATCAACAACGACTTAAAGCGAATGATCGTTTTCATATGTACTTGAGTTTAAATCTTTATTGTTATAATTTAAATTAGTTTAAAGTAGAATATCGTTTGTAACAATATAATAGAGTTTTCTTTCAGCAATGAACTAATAAGTTGTAATTGATATGTTGTTATGCTCAATAATGAAATTTAAGACTCGCTTAAAAGCTTTTTAAACGACTAAAAATGTTTTTAAAAGCATAAACGCACTAAGTGAACTTTAACAATCCTATATGTCACGTATACCATTGAAGTTACAAATTGTATGCTAATCATCAAATTGGGAGAAAAATGAAGACAATTATTGTATAGGTACTACTCGACAAAGTTGTAGATTTTTATATCCTTCGAAGTCACATCGAAAACGAATAAATTAATCTAAATACGAAAAAAAGATAAATTAAATTAATCTAAATACATGCACTCCAGAAGATTTTATATTGTCATTCGAGTTCATCTCGAAAACGAATAAATTAATGTAAAGAAATTGAATTGATATGTATGAACTACAACGTTCCAAAATAATTGTTTGTATGCCGACAAATGACTACCTCAATTTTTCTGGTTATATTAGGACCGACCAATTCTTGGATGCTAAGTGGGATCATCATTTTGCACTATTTGTATGATTCAAGTGTTTGTCCCTATTGAAAAAGTTATCCCACTCCCTCTCTATAACTTGAAATATTTTAAAAATAATTAAAAGTGTCTTTTAAAATTTAAAAATATTTTTTTTAAAAGTACTTTTAATTATTTTAAAATCACTTTTAAACGAGCTTAAAGACTTTGCATTTTCATAAAGTACTTGTTGAATTTTCTTTTTCTTTTTTCTGAACTTGTTAGAATTTTCTAGCATGTATAGTGTCTCTAAAAATTTTTAAAGTTGCAACATCTTTATACCAAGATGAACTAGTATTTCAGCTCGATCACTACATCTTCTCAAGATCTCACCAGCATTGATTTTCTAACATGTTTTGTCATTTGAGATGAAAGATAATAATACTGAAAGCTCACATATTATAAAATACGTGATCACATGGGTTATATTTTCACATAATAAGTAAATGAATAAGTATTATAAAGTATGGAAGCACACTTGTGATTCCAAGGATCTTATGGTTGCTCGCTCGATTGCTTGGTGGCAGGAGTACTTGTGCGTGCAAGCTTGTCCAAGTCAATCCCACTCTATGGATCCTGGTCCTTGCA
Source organism: Heteromeles arbutifolia (assembly GCA_024362995.1). Lineage (NCBI taxonomy): Eukaryota > Viridiplantae > Streptophyta > Magnoliopsida > Rosales > Rosaceae > Heteromeles > Heteromeles arbutifolia. The sequence goes on from JANCRC010000018.1 coordinate 9,118,356, forward strand.
AATGGTCTTTACCACCGTCTGGTTGTCTCAAATTAAGTTGGAGCCTGGAACCGGGACTCTCTAGTGGGAGGTGCTGGCATCATGGCTAGGGATGAATTCGGAAATTTGTTGAGGCTCGCTGCTGGAATTGGCAGGACGTCTCTTCTCCACTGATGGTGGAAGCTTTGGCAGCTCGTGAGTGCGTGGTTTGGGTGGCGTCAAGGGGCTTTCGGAATTTTATTACGGAAGGTGACTCTCTTTAGATTGTGGCTGCTCTTAATGATTCGTCAACTAATGTATCTCCATTCGGGCATATTATTGAAGATTCAAAGAGTTTGCTTGCCGCAATCACTGAAGATCTTTCTGCTCGCTGTCAAGCCAACACTGTTGCTCATAGGATAGCTAGGTTCAGTCTAAATATTGGCAGTCATTTCGAATGGCTTGTCCATGCTCCTAGTTTCATTATTGACCTCCTTGTGGAGGATGTTATGTAATCCACTTGTACTGTTCTTCTTGGATTTCTTTGGCCTTAAAATCAATCTACTACTATTGTTTCTCTCAAAAAAAAAAAAAAATACAAAAAGAGTAAGTGAACAAGTATGTCATGTGACAACGTTAAATATTACATGCACGAATTGGAAGTCATCAGTATGATCGCCTGCATGAAGTTTGAATTGGAAGTGTGAAATCTACCAAGAAAAAGGACCGTTTGTTCTTCAAATTTCCTTTGCACTTTGATCTTGGAACCACAATGCAAGTTATGAAATTAAGAATAAAGAAGAAACAATATATTGGTATAGTAAATTAAAGTATGTGTGATGAATCAGCTCCTCTCTCCCTCTTGGATCCAATATCTCTGAAAAGACTGCACTTGAAGTTGCATCAGATTCTTCATCACTAATGCCCTCACCACCACAACCATTGCCATTTCGAATTTCCGGAAGCCATTATGGCATATCCGGAATGTAATTCGCACTGTTTTCGGAAGAAAAGCTCTGTGTAGAAGCCTCTTGCAGTTGAAGAGAGTACTCCAAATTCCACAAAACATCCCCCATTGTTGGCCTCTCAACTCCATATTCAGCCAAACACTTCTCAGCTGTTCTCCGAATTTTCGCAAGGATTCAAGATTCACATGTCCTTGAAGACGGGGGTCTATAATTTTATCTAATCTTCCTTTCTTTTGCCAACTCATTGCCCATTCTGCTATGTCAACTTGCTTTCGAGGGAGGGCAGGGTTTATAGGTGGCCTAGCACATAAGACCTCTACTAAAACTACTCGGAGAGAGTACACATCTAACTTCTCCGTTAGCTGCTGCCGGCGATAGTAATCCAGATCAAGATATCCAAAGCTCCCCTTCACTGCAGTGCTCACATGTGTTTGATACAAAGCAGGGCCTAAATTTGACAATCCAAAATCAGCCACTTTCGCGGTGAGGCATTCATCAAGAAGCATGTTTGTTGTTTTCACGTCGTGATGAATCATGCTATCTACTACTCTGTGAAGGTAATGCCAGCCCCTTTGCAGCTCCAATGCAGATTTCAAGCCTTTGTTTCCAAGTAAGCTGAGGAAGATTCGAACCATACAAGTTCTTTTGCAGACGACCTTTGACCATGTACTCATACACAAGGATCATTTCGTTCAGTTCTTCACAGTAGCCTATGAGAGAAGCCAAATGTCTGTGCCTGAGCTTTGACAGCATGTCGATTTCTGTCCTGAATTCGGTAGGGCCTTGTTGGGAACGCGGGTTTCCGCACTTTACTGCAACCACATTTCCATTTTCTAGCACTCCCTTGTAAACCATGCCAAATCCCCCTACTCCCAAGACCAAGCTCTTGTCAAAATTCTTGGTTGCTTCACGAATCTCCGCAAAAGCTAAAATGCGGCGCAAACAAGAGTGTGCTGTGGAATAATCATAACTGCCAACGGAAACTTTTGAATGGAAATTCCCCACTGGCTAGGAAAGGACAGCCAGGCCGAGCACTGAGGCCTTAGCTTCCTCTGATGGATTTGCCGCCTGTACAAAAAGAAAGCAACTTAGATGAGTACCAAAACTACAAATCCTGCCGAAGAAGCACAAATTGACAGCAGCGTCCACTTTTTCTGCCTGCCCGGGGATTTCAAATCTGCATTGTTATTCGCTGGAAGGTCCCATCAAGGCTGTCTCTATGAGTGCTCCTTTTCATAATCTCCAATCCATTCAAAATTGCATTGGAAGGGAGATCCCTCAGCATAGGAGGACCTACTTGAACCAAATTCCGATTTTCGTCCACGGATACATTCGCCACAAAATCTACGAATAAGCTGCTGATAATTTCTTTGTCCTGCTTGAGATATCAAAAGAGTTTAAAGCAGATTGTTGGTTGATATACACATAGAAGATCAAACGTCACAATGTCGCAACAGTGCAATCTGATCAGATAACTGATGTCCTTTTCGACTTCGAATGCCCATGATATGTTGAACTTCTGATTGCTGACCTTTGCATCTGCCATTCCTTGAGCTGTGGCATAAACCCAAATGGGTGCAATGTCGACCGAAACTCCATCAGGGTACTTGATGGATCCGGGATCAGCACTGATGCTTCGTGCCGCTGCAGCGTTGAGAAGAAAAGCATGATTTGGCTCCCACGTCCTCCCATGTTTATACGATACGCTGTCTCAAAAGCTACGTTTGGATGTTCCCCGAAAGGAACAGACATTACTTTGGTGCTAGGAAATTCCCCACTAGGCACAGAAACAACCTCTATTCCACTGATGAATGCAGCTGAATTATTCCAAGGTGACAATCTCAGCACCAACAATTTTTCGGAACTTCCGTTATTGAGCACAAAATACAAACAAGTAGAGTTTCGTCTTGGTTACGTTTAAGAATAATGTTTGATTACTGAAAGAAGAGTAGTAAGTCCTGCTGAAATGAACAAGTTTTCAATCATAAATGAAAATGAACATGTGGCCAATAATTAAAGAATTAGAAACATGAACCAACTTCACTCCAAACAAATGGACACGTGTCCATTTTCAATTTGTTTTTCAGCAGTACTTGCTGCTATTCTTTCAACAACCAAACATTACCGTATTTAATATCAAGAGTTGAGATTAAAACATTAAAAATACATATATTAATTCATTATTCTTGATATTATATAATATAGAATGATCAAAATAACTAAGATTAAGCATGTCATCGGCTGTCATATTTGCTTTCCAATATAGTATGAGTTTTGGAATTCAGTGTAGTGCTGGCTAAATTAAATTTTAGAAAATCTCTTATTCCTTTTTCATTCACGTGCCTCTCACGTGTAATAGCTCTCTGGCCCACTCAACCCCAATCGAGAAGCCAAACTTCATGCTTTTGAGTCTCCACCATCCACTCTTTACTTGTAATATCAGTACCTAAAGCCACTTCTGAGTTCTGATAAATATTCAAGCATGGCAATTTCATCATCCCTCTCATCGAGCTGCTGGGTCTCTACTGCCATACCCGACAAGGTAGAAACCTCGACGGTACGAGGGTTATTTTACTGAATCGAAAACAAAAAAAATTCATTACTAACTCATACATGTATTTGATTTTGCACCAGTTTTACTGCAAGGAGTTGCCACCTACCACGGCTTATTTTTCGTGCAAAGCCATCGCTTGCTCACGAGAGTCAGCCTCCATTGAAGAAAGTAAGATTACCCATCTCAGTTTTTTCTTCAAACTCTCGATACTCAATTATTAATACAACAACAACACAACCTTATCCACTAAGTGTGGTCAGTTGTATAAATCTTAAAATGTTAATGCGCTCGGTCAGTACTCAGTTATTAATGCATGTTTAAATTTCTATTAATGTTTGCATATTTTGATAGGCGCACACATTGATTTCTTTCACTACTTTTGGTTCACAAAAATGCTTCTTTGGATGATTTTCAGATGATTTTAGCCTCTTTACTTTGGTTCAAATTTACGAGTATTTTTGCTCTGTGCATTTTCCTAAATTTTTCTCCTCCATCGAGCTTTTTCAGATTTGACCTTTTTCTTTTCTTTCTCTATGTTGAATTAGACATGGCAAAATCATGCACAAGCCGATAACACAACGTGAACACGCACGAAAGCTTCTGGGATAAGGCTTAACCGGTTATGTTGATAACCGGTGGACTGGAATCCTAATGACCCATTAGAAAACCAGTTGTGTTTGTGTTAATCCGTTAATGTTTTCGGGTTAATACCTATTATATTTTCTTCTATCAGAATGAATGATTGGTTAGGCGTGATTTTTATATATTTTTGTTATATTTGAGGGTTACAAACTTTGAACCTAACCTACTCTTACTCAGGTACACCTCTGGATTAAACCTTAACAAAATCTTATCCTTTCATGAAAAATTTAGGCCATTGCAAGAGAAGGCCTCTACTTTTAGGATTTGGGGCACTAACCACAAGTCTACTTCATGCAAATTCCCTCTTTGCTCAAGGTATCATATAAACTTGTATGAACTCATATTCCTTGAATTATAAATTGTTTTTTTTTTTCTTTCTTTCCCCAAACTAATTTTCTTCAATCTGAAGAAATACCGGAAAAGTTTCGAGCTTTCGTCGACAAAGTAGATGGGTATTCATACTACTACCCCAACGATTGGAGGGTAAGAAGCCTAAATTTTCTCATACGGAAAAGAAAAGAAAATGTTTTTCAGTTGAAATGATTTCTGTATTCCTCCATATCTCAGGACTTTGAGTTTAGAGCACATGACTCTGCATTCAAGGACAGATACATGCAGCTGCATAATGTTAGAGTGAGATTTATACCCACAAATAAAACTGACATCCATGACTTGGGTCCAATGGAACAGGTAAAGCGAGAAAATCCGTCATATCACCAGTCTTGCAAAACCCTGTATCTATCTCTTTATTGCGGGTCTCTTACAATTTTTCGTTCTGAGCAGGTTGTTACCGATCTGGTGAGGCATAAACTTGCTGCACCAAACCAGTATGCAACGATATTTGGCGTCGAGGAGGTTTTAATCTGCACATATATGCTCTTTATATACAAGAACTCTTGCATTATCCAACTCTTTAACACTTGATGATTGGGTATCTATTGAATGCAGAAAAACATAGATGGGAAAAATTATTACACCATTGAGTATGGACTTGAATCTCCAAACTTCGCTACCACTTCATTCGCAACCATAGCCATTGGAAACGGTAAGTATTCACCATCTCAACGATGTTGTTAGACTGTCAATCTAGACGGGGATTCTCATCCCGTTGTCTTATCCACAGGGAGATACTACACCCTGATTGTCGGAGCAAACGAAAGACGATGGAAAAGATACCGCAACCAGCTTAAAGTGGTAGCAGACTCTTTCAGAATGCTTGACATCTGAAATCCAATGTCATGGAGCAATGCAATCTCCAATGACAGTGTAAGAAATATATATTGCTAAAAAATTTCTGTCTATTTGCAATCAACAAGTATCGACGAACACCTATAACTGAGGGAGTGCAGAAGAAGAAAACGAGCGTCTGAAGCACTATCCTTTCCGTTAACGTAAACTTTTCGGCACATATCTTCAAATTGTGGAAACAAGCAGGGAAAAATGAATAGCAACAAATTATCTATATATTTACAAAAGTTACAACAAAAAGTGAGTGTCAAGTAAATTAACTAAAATCTAGGGGAAAACAACCCCCCCACCCCACCTTCAGTAGAGACCTTGATTTGATACCAATCAATATACCATTGGAGACTTAGGCCAGGATGTACAGCAAATCCTCAAAGAACCAACCAAACACCAACGAAAAATCCTATTCCTAGAAGCCTAGATTTGAACAATATGACTACGAATCCGCCTCTGCATTCCGTGCCTCATTCCGCTATAAACACTCCGATTCTCATTCTCAGACCCTGTCCACTCTGGAATCCCACCAAGGATATTCTACGATGATGCCATTATTCCAGCAATCCAGAACGAGAGAATGAGAACTGTACAGGTGAAACCAAACGTGAATTCTCAACAATCAATGGCCCCAACCTAAACGAGGCGACGCTGACGCAAACCCTTGCCAAAGTGTGGTTGCATCAAACGGACATAGAGACCATTCTTTGACATTAAATTATCATGGGACCCTTCTTCCACAATTCTCCCTCCGTTGAGAACTACAATGTTATCGACATGCCTCATCATTGCAGCTCTATGGGCTATCAAAATGGTTGTTTTGTTCCCCATGATTAATGTATCAAGAGCCTCCTGCACCACTCGACTAGATTCGGATTCAATGGACGAGCTTGCTTCATCCAATAGTAAGATGGGGGCGTTCTTCAGCACGACGCGTGCTATTGCAATTCTCTGTTTCTGTCCCGGGGTCAAGTCAACACCTCTCATCCCCACATGCGTATCATAACCATGCGGCAAGCTGCTGATGAAATGGTGAGCATTTGCTATTCTGGCTGCCTCTTTCATCTCAGCCTCACTAGCATTGTGCCTTGCATATATAATATTTTCTCGAATGGTTGTCGAGAATATAATGGGTTCCTGCTGAACAAGACCGAGGTGGTTCCTCAACCATCTCAAATTATAAACTTTCAGATCTCGACCATCCAGTAAGACTTGACCAGCAACTGGATCATAAAATCTCTCAATCAAAGAAATTATAGTGCTCTTTCCTGACCCTGAAACTCCCACCACAGCTACAGTTTGCCCCCCATTTACTTTGAGACTGAAATTGCTCAGTACCAACAGTTCTGGGCGGGTTGGATAACAGAAGTCAACATTTTTCAACTCAATGCTTCCATAAACAATAGGTGGTTTCATCGCTGAGTTTTCATCTGGCTCAATCTTCGGCACTCGATCTATGATTTCAAAAACTGAAATGAGAGATTTTCGGCGCTTCAGGATGTATGGAGCCAACCCAAAAGGCTCTACAAGTGCAAATGTAGCAAAAGAGAAAACCATATACTCCTTGAGAGCAGTAGGTAGATCCATATGCTTATTTTTCACAGCGCGTGCAGTGTACCAGAGGAGAAGGGCATTGCAGGCGAAAAGAAGGAACTGCGAAAAGCCAAATGCAAAGCCAATGGCCATTCCATGAAAGAAACTCTGCTTGAATATTTTCTTTAGCTGCAACCTGTAGAGCTCCATTACCTTATTACCAGCACAGAATGCTACAACAGTGTAAATGTTTCTAACTGCATCCTCGAGAACCAAAGATGCCTTCCTGTGCATCTCCTGAATTCCCCTTGAAAAACCAGCAAGCCATAATTTCTGCAATATTCAAATTGAATGATATAAGATTTTTGTCAGTAAAAAACCCAACAGCGGTTCTTCATTAAATTAGAAAAAAACGAAGACAAGTACCATAGATCAAAGATGGTAGATAATTTGGACACATGAAAGAATATACAGGAGCCAAAATAGCAGGACATAAGCTCGAGGCCCAATCAGACAACACCATCAAACAAGCACAAACTATATCTAAATATAGCTAGATTTGTACCTATACTTCAGCATACAAGGTCATTTGTTAAAAGAGAAGCCAACAAATCACCACTTAATATTAGTTTTTAGGAGATGCCCTTATTACAGGATTTCACCTTGAATCAGTTCCCTTGCCTGAGGCAGTAAGGGTAGCACTGAAAATTCGTAACTGGAATTTGCAAAAGAAAAGTTTGAATTGATTTCCCTATATCAATTTGTGCACACGAACACATGGGTACTGTCAGTTTTGACTTTCACGTTTGGAGAACCAAAGGGCAAACTTGTTCTACCAGAGAACGAAACTCTATTATTATAAGAAACAGAAAATTATATTTCTAACTCTAAATGTCATCCCCAAACTAATCAGAAAATTGGATCACAACTATGGTTCTAGTAGAAACATTTCTACATTATAGAGCAAGACGATGAAAACCTGTGCGATGGCAGAAATAGTGAGAACTGGTAGGGTTGCCAAAGCCACAAGTGCTAATCGCCATTGTAGCAGCACCCCGATAAGAAGAGCAACAATAACAGCAGCACTATCCTGTATAAATATTGACAGCCGATTGCTGAAAGCAGCTCGTACAAATGTGGCATCATTGGCCAAGCGCATGGATAAGGTATCAGCACTGTTTTCCTCTTCATCAAACCATCCTGCTTCATTTCGTAGCATTGCTGTCACAAGATGGCAAAATGTAAGATAACATGCCGGCACAGTAAATTCAATATCAAGAAAACTAGAATAATATTAAGAGAGTCAAGCACCTGAAAACATCATTCTACGAACTCGTTCAGTCATTTTCTCACCCATTATACCAAAGTAGAAATGCTGCAAGAAATTGGCAATGACTGTCACTATACCCATACAAGCAATGATCAAGCACCATTTGTCTACTTCCTGTCTCAAGTGACGACCTTCATCAAATCTGTAGTATGCTGTTACTATCAGGGCGATTACGTAAGCAAGAAGAGGATTGAAAGAACCAAAGATAGCAGCACCAACGCTTCCTAACACAGCATACAGCCACTCAGCAAAACTCAGTTGTGCAAGCCTCCAAAATGATGGTGCCTTCTTATAATTTTTACTTTTTGCTTCATTCGCTTTCATGGGAAAGTCATCTGAATGACTATGGGGGCGGCTAAAGGTTTGTGAATGGGACCGCTCATTTTTCGGATCAGATGTCAGAAGGGGTGAAACAGGGGATTCAGGGTCCGAACCATTTGACGTTTGGTGATTAGCAGATTGGACATCAATCTTGGGTAACTCTGGTAGTCTCATTTCAAAACTGTCCTGCCTTTTTATTGATGGTTCCTTATCTTCTGAATCCAAGGCCTGACCATTTTCCAACACTTTCTCTGCTGGTGGGCTCTTAGCTTTTGGTGACTCCTGTGAGTTAAAAGTGTTATCACCCATCCGGAACATGCCAGTAGTTCTCTGAAGGGAGGGTGATTTCATCATTTTCGGAGATGATGGTTCTTGGAAGCTATTACTTGCTGAAGAATCCTTTTCAATTTGGAAAGTTGCAGTTTCCTTGTAGCTCACTGGCATCCTGCATGAACAGAACCATAAAGATGAAGCTTGTCAAAGGAGAACAATGAAATTCTATTTCAAAATAGAGACCATTCTGTAGCTGCATACACCCCTGAATGGATACTGCCATGATAACCATGGACAATCCTAAACCAAGTTAAAGAAAGAACAACTGCTCTTGAACCATACCTCCTAGGAAGTTTTGCAGCTTCTTCATTTTTGAGAAGCTCCGCATAGAGGCCATCCAGGTTTAATAACTCATCATGGGTACCCATTTCAACTAGTTGGCCTTCCTCCATCACAGCTATGTAATCAGCATTCCTTATAAGACTAAGCCGCCGAGCTATAATTATAGTTGAACGCCCCAACATAAGGACATCTAGAGCTTCTTGAACAGCTTTTTCAGCTTCAAAATCAAGTCCACCAGTGACCTCATCAAGCAAAAGAATTGAGGGGTTCAGAAGTACTGCTCTGGCAATTGAAAGTTTTATTTTTTGCTCTTCCGTCAATGCTAAGCCTGCTCTTCCAACCTGAGATATATAGAACGAAAAGAAGGATCTTCAAAAACAGAACAGCAGAAAAATCCATTAACAACATAATAAATAGATATTTCCATGTCTAATTTTTCCTTCCATGATTCACCTGTGTATCGTATCCTCCCTCAAGTGAGGTAATAAACGTATGCGCATGCGCTATTTTAGCAGCTTCTTCAATTTGGTCCATTGTAGCATCCCGCCCATAAGCAATATTGTCTCTTATACTTAAACTCAGCAAAGCAGGCTCCTGTGTGACTAGCCCTATCTGACTTCTTAGCCACTCCAGTCTCAGGTTTTTGATATTTTCTCCATCCAAAAGAACTTCTCCTGCACCACAAAATGGAAAAACCATTAGAATCTGCAAGCAGAAATTATTGCTACAGGTTTCAGTAAAACCTTAAATGAGTAAGCTAACACAAAGCATGAAAGCAAAATATGACCCTCATACCTAAAGTTGGATCATAAAACCGCTCCATGAGGGGGATAATACTGCTCTTTCCTGAACCATTTCTGCCAACGAGTGCTACAGCTTTCTTAGCAGGTACAGTGAGGTAAAAACCACTCAATATGGGGATCTCAGGACGAGATAGATAACTGAAATATACATTTCGAAACTCAATATTTCCTTGTACAGTCACTAGGGCACTTCCCTCATGATTAACTGTAGAGGATGATCGACTTATCATCTCAAAAAGTCTATAAGCAGCAATTCGACCTTGGTCAAATGAGTAGAAGTTTGTTGCCGCTTGATTCAGCCCACTGTAAACGTTTAAATTAATACACAAGTAAAAGGAATAAATGGCATGCATGATCTCCAAAAAAAAAAGATATTAGAAAAGAAAAAAAAAAAAGATGCTTACAGGCCACTTAATATTACAGCAAAAAGGGCTGTTATAATTTCACCACCATGAGCTTCACGACTAGTAACCAGGAACCTTCCAACCCACAGTTGCAAGGCACAAGAACAAATGGCAAGGCCATAAGTGAATCCAAGTCCAAGTCCTTGCACAAGACTTATCAATATGCCATATCTTAGAGTTGCTTGCAGTGATGTAGCATACGAATACTTGGCCAATGTTTCATTCGTAAATGCATATAACGTCCTAATGTAAGAGACTGCCTGCATAAGTTGAGAAGTAAGGACATTTAAACAAACAATGGCATAAACCACTTCACAAAAATGACAACTGCCACAAATCAAGACTCAGCAGCACCAAGAAGATAAAGAAACAGCTTCTGTCAATATTTGTCATAAATATATGATATTATGACATAGAACAGAAAGAATTCTCTTTAATCCCATGGATTGTAAGGTAAGATTTTATCTTGAGCATAAAATGATAACAAACCTGTTCAGCAATGCTAGCTGCTTCAGCATATGCATCTTGAATATTCTCAGCAAGCCTATGAAGAAATATATTTGATATTCCTCCAGCAGCCACAATAAAAGGACCAGTGGCTAATGTTATAGCCGCAATCTGCCAACAGTTGATGAATCCAATAATGAGACCACTGAAAAATGTAGCCATGTTATGAATATAATTTCCAACCTGCATTGTCAGAGAAAAATGGAAAGATTAGACAAGACACATGCACTAGGGGATCAAAATAGGAAGGCTACTTTTACTTGTCAAAGGAAAAGAAGTTGTGTGTGTGTTTGAAGGGTGGGTGCGAATGAGGAAATATATTAGCTTTAGACATACTTTTTCACTAAGAGCAGACTGAATGAGCAACACATCACTCAATACTTGGCTCACAATGTCCCCGTTGTTCCCATAGGTATCAAAAAAACTCATATCCTGGTTAAGTAATACTTGAACATATTTTGACCTGATGACAGCAGTCTGGCGTTCTCCCGTCAGAATCCAGCATGAGACCTCTATTACACATAAAACAAGTTAGTACAAATGTATGCAAAGGATCATCTACTGGAAGCACAGAAATGTGATAAAGACTAGTTCTGCTCATGAACTTTACCAATCCAACCAGCAGCAAAAACACCAGCGGCAATATAAACGATGGACAAAGAAAGCTGCAGGCAGACAAATAAATCAGATATGGAATAAATTCTCATACGTTCAACTTCTATTTCAGTTATAGATACTGATTAAAAAGACAGTATAATGCAAAAACAAAAATGTGTCAGAAAGACAAAAAAAATGCCCTTGGTTCTATAGACACAAGGAGAAAAAACAGAAAAACAAAAGCCTCAACCAATTCTTTATGCAAAAGAGACAATTTTATTTCAAATATATACTTTTCGCAAGGGGCTCTCAATTAACATTCACCTCTGCACCCGAGGTCCCAATTTCAACTCCCCCCTTCCCACATCTCTCGTATAAAATATACATCTAAATAATGCAAAAACATCAGAAACAAACAAGTACATACTTTTTCTCAGCATCAATCTATTCTTAATAATGCAGTTTATTAACTCCCTAGCGCATCAACGTCTGTCAGTAGTAAAACAAGTAATGGATAAACCTATGCCCCTCAGATGTGATCTCACATCCTTTGAGATGACTTCAGCTGAACTCCTAAATAACCATGTTTCTTATCATATTAACAGGATTGAAATCTAAGCAGAACTTTCATTATCTACAATCATGATTTATACACAAACTTGTTTCAATTACTTGGGAGCTAGTTAAAGAAGAATTTAATCGATAGATTGTAGACTGTAAGTTCCATGAGGAAAAATAAGCAGAAAACAGAAATTCTCGGTCACAACATTTTGGTAAGCTGGTGATTGTAGTAAGGGAAACTTGTTAAAGCACAATCGATTAAACTCCCTACCAAGTAGCGATTCACTATGACATTGTGATCCCTAATGCTCAAACTAAAAAGAACAATAAAACAGATTACTAAAGAATTCAAATTTTCTCCACGTATGGCAACCCGAACACCATCCAGCCACTATAAAAACTGAAACAATTAGTTTCATATACTAAGGCACTTGAAGCAGGCCATGCTAACCAAAAAACAAAACTTTACCTACAAAATTGAATTGAATGCTATTTGAAACCGAAAAAATAAATTTGAATACTCTATATCACACTTTAACCATCAATTTCAGCTTACTCTATCAGAAATATAACCCAATAACCCAAGTTCAATTCTTTTACTTCATCAACTAAACCAAAAACAAAAAATATGGGGTTTTGAGAAACCGAGATAACTCACATCCATAAACTTCTGGAACTGCTCCTCGTTCATTTGCGGCGGCTCGCCCTTGTGGTCACGCTCGACCCAGAGTACATGAATAATCTTAGCGAAGTAGTGCAAGTACACCACCAGAGCCGTCCCGTGAGCCGCCGCGGCAAGCGACCCAACAGTCATCAGAACCCAATCGAGCCGGTCAGCGCAGGTGAAGAGCCTCGAGAAGGGTACGGCAGCTGGCGGCGGCTCCATCTCCTCCTGCTCCTCCATCTCCTCCTCCTGCTCCATCGGCTGAGCCGACGCGTCGATACTCTGCTCCATATACGGCGAAGGCGACTCTGGCGGCTCCGACACCTCTGAGACCGGCGTCAAGGGCTGTATGTGGGGCGGGGACCAACCAAACAGCCCCCGATTTATCATCATCTTGGCGGAGCCGGCGAAATTACGGCTCCCTCGCTCCTCCTACCCTCTGTCCTCCCTCCCCAAAACCCTAAACCTAATTTCACCTATTTTTTTCTCTCACTCTAAATTTAGCACAGATCCACTAGATTTAGAGGAAAAATCTCGACGCCCTTGGCCTCTCTCCGATTCTCGATTGCTTTCGCGGTTCTGCTTCTGCTTTTCGGAAAAGCATAAAGGGAAAGAGATGGAGGAAGGGGACGATTCTTCAAGGATCGTCGATGGGTTGGCAACTCGGTCAAACAGGGCGGAGAAAGAAGCAAGGAAGAAGGTATTGACTCCCAAACCCGCCAAAAAAACCCCCAAAATTAAATTAAAATTCAAAAATAAAAGGGATAATGCGGCAAATGAAAGCATAAATCTTTCGATTTTTTATTTCTGTAATTTGGAGGGGGTAACGGTCAAACGCCGGCGATGATGATATGCGCACCTGGATGGGGTTCTTTTGGGGGTAGTTTGGTAATTTCGAGGCGGAATGATGGTGTTGGTAAATGTGTGAACAGCTGTGTGAGCGTGGTGGAAGTTACGCTGGAGTCCTTGGGGTTGGGATGCGGGAGGGCGACACGTGTACCTTCGGTGATATGTTTGGTTTTTCGTTAATATTTAATTGGAATTGAAATATATTATAAAAAGATTTAGGAGTTTATTGGTGTCAAGTTCGTAAAACGTGTTAATCGTTATGTAACGTTTTCGTTTAATAATACATAATGTAATCATTCTCCACATGTTATGAGAACATAACGTTACAATAGCAGTGAATCCGTTAGAATTTATTGGGCGTGTGAGGAGTGGGACTGAAATGAAGAGGGAACAAAAAAAAAAAAACATGATTGAGAAAAATTGGAAAGGGATGAGCTTGCTTCTTTTTTTTTGTGACAGTCCATTTCATCTGTTTTTTCTCAATTGTTTTTTCATTTGCTTTACGAGGTGGCACCATTTGTTAATTAATTGGTGCAACGATGCCAAGCTGTTATTCTCCTTTTTTGTCATTTGATTTGAGTTTCTATTATTTCTTTGTTTTGTGTCCTCGTGCAAAGAAAAGGAAATGGTTAGGGGGAATATCCCATTGACAACTTAAAGGGTTACATTGTTTTAGCAATTTTCTTTCATAATTTTCCAGATTTTCAAGTCTGTCCTGCTAATTTGAGTGACTTTCACTGTTTTTTTCTTTCTTTCTCCAGTTTGGGTCGATGGCAGCCTCTCTCTCCCTTCCTTCTAGCCTTCCTCCTTCCTCTTCTCGATCATCCTCACACCCCATGACCTCATATCGCCCCTCCCTCAATTCATGGTTCTTCCCCTCCCGTCACCCGTTATGCGCTTGATTGTTATTTTTTGAAATCAACAGTTATCGGCAAAGGTATATAATTTGAGTATTAAAGTGATTTTCATTAACATTAACAATTGTAAAAAGATTCTATCGCCGACCCCTACTTGGTTTTGGGATCGGCGACAATCTTCTTGAAAATCATTCTTGGTCTCTTTCCTCTCTTTTTCTGTTTACTTTGTTTGGTGTAGAATTGTGGCCGTGAAATGTTGCAGTTGCTGTGATTGTAGTCTTTTGGCCCACGCACACAGTAAACACAAGGTTTGGATCTAGTTATCATTCTCGATATAGGGTTGAAGCTAGAAGCCATGGAAGATGTCAAACTACGTCGAGATTGGGTATAGCCAAAACGAAACTATGGGTTTAGGCAGTGCGGTGATATGGCTCTCGGATGTTCAAAGGATGTGGAGCGGCAACATGATTTTATTCTTTTATTTTGTTTCTGTCTAATAATTTCCATGCATTGTCTTGAAGTTTGGTTTTGATTTATCTCTTTAAGAGAGTTGCTAGTTTGATTGTTCTCTATAAGAGAGTTGCTTGATTTTATTTATTTTTTTGTTGTGCCACCTCTTTTGGATCTATGTGTGAAGGGTGGAGCTTTTTTATTTGCTAGATCTCCTTCACTAGGTGTTCTGCAATCGTGGCAGTGATTATGTGATGCGGTCAACCCATGGGCATCGTACTCCTTGTCTCAATATATGGTTTGAGATTTTGTTCTCACATGATATACGTGTCACATGAGGTTTAACTGTTTTATTGATTTGTGTAATCTTTTGATCCCCGATGAGCTCGGACGAGTGCTTGAAGTCTACTCATTACTTTAAGATTAGTGATGTTTTATTGTAATATTTTTAGCCCTAGTTTGCAAGGACTTTTTGGGATTCGAGTTATTCACGATATGTATTTATTATCATTTTAATGAATGAAATATAGTACTTTTCTTGAGTAAAGAAACAAGAAATTGTCAAAACTACCGTAATTAAGTATATTTAGGGTGGCTCAGTGGTTGGAGATGAATTCTAGGCTGGTATTCCACACGACACGTCCTAGGTTTATTCTTGACGATGATGAATCGAACAATAGTGGCTAGGGAATATTGAAATGTCTCTGTTAGTTTTTGCGGTCTCCCATAACCTGATCCTCTTTTTTAAAGAAGAAAACAAAAATGTATTTATTTGTTATGATTTCGGGTAGCTCATTCAAACTATCCTTGGATCGTAAATCTTGTTGTGCAGCCCTCGATTAAATGAATTTAAGTTACTTGTGTCACCTTAATTTAGGTTAATAAAATCAAACTAACTTTTCAAGTAAGCATTTTATTACCATTTGTTTACTTTTCGTTGGTATAATTTAGAATTCAATTATGTCAGCTTAGTGTGTATGGAGCGCAATCATGATGAAAGAAAAGAAATAGTTTTTGTGTATACTGAATCATAAGAAAACATTATATAAAGACTTTTTGCAGTAATTGTCGCTTAATGGAGTTTGATTAAAATTAAGCAATCTAACTTCACATCACATCAACCTATCCTAATCTACAAAAATACAAGCAAACAACAACCATGACAACGACAACTTTGTACAAAATTTTCCATTCGCCTAATTTCTTTTGGGAAGGTGGGCGCAAATTAGGGTTCGCTTGAAAATATTTTTAAAATGAATAAGAGTACTTTTGTAGAAAATATTTTGAAATTAATTCGTTGCAAAAATGCAAATGAATACTAAAAAAAGCACTTGAAGTACTTTCTATCTACAAGAAGCACAAGCACATAATTGATGCTTTTTCACAAGAAGCATTTTAAGTGCTCTTGAAACCCAAAATTATTTTCTTTAAAACCGCTTTTAATCCTTTTAAAATCACTCTCAAACGAGTCTTTACAAATATGTAGTATTAATATTTTATTTAGTATAATGCTATATTTACACTCGGTAGTTACTTTAGACTAAGTCACACAATTAATCAGACATAATAATTTGGTTACGTATTCGTCATGCCAAGTGACATCTAATATTATTAATGTTAACTTTAAATCATCCTCCTTGCAAGTTTATATAATGTTACTGACTAATCAAGAAACCATATTTAAACTTGATGAGAAGTCGAATATTATTGGAATCTATTGCGATCGTGTGACAATGAAAAGGGAAACTTTTTGTTGAAGTTAAAGGAAAAAAGATGGACATGATGTACATGGCCAAGAACTTTCATTAAAGAAGAGAGCAATGATACTTGTTCCAAGCTCCCACAAGAAACCACGTGGTTCACTTATCACGACCCACACTACATAACATAAGGCTCCGTTTGTTAGGTGAGATTGTGTTAGTAAAAATGAGATTAGCTCGGACTCACTTGTTACGTGGTATTAAGTGAGGAGACGACAGTTTTGAGATAGGTGTAAGGGCAAATTAACAAAAATAAGATTAGGTCGGACTCGACTTATCTTACTTTTCAAAACCATATGTAGTTTACAAATTATCACAAACCCAACTTATTAAGTTAGAGAAATTTAAATCCGTATTTCACTTCAACTAAGATAATGACAAATCATTTCACCTTTTTAGTTGGAACTTTAGGCGGTTCTTGAAAAAAGATAGCGAAAAAAATTATTCCTAGAGTTGAGACTAAAAGGAATGTATAAACCCAACGTCTTTGATCCTGACAAGCTTGGACAGGACTATATCTCACAAGAATTACATTTCTAAAAATTTAAAATTAAATGTTTGAATTTATTAAAAAGAGATAAAAATAACCGTGGGGATATTATGTGATTAGTTGATATTCAAAATATACAATTCAAGTAGGCAAGTCAAAAAACGATGGTTGAAACAAAATAATTCCTTTAAAAGTTTTATTTCTTTCAGAGGGTAATACGAATGTTCTATTATGTTCGATCAAAACACTAACTATGGCCACCACTAACATGGCATTTTTCACAAGAAAAAGAAGAAGGTAATATTTAGACATAATTGGGGGGTTTTCAAGTCAAATTCTAAGGTACAGTTGTTGTATGCGACAACACATTCACAAGTTAGTGCAACTCCTTATATATTAGTTTCATCCACTCAAGAATTTCTCGTTTGGAAGGAATTTTGAACCATTTCACTGTTTTAATTTTTCAACTCATTTTCCTATCCTCCATCTCCACTGAGCTAAACACGAACCATATATTATATTTTGATTGAAACCGCAATTGTTTATTTTTTATGTTTTCTGTAGCAAAAAATAACTGTTAGTATGAGCGTCACGTGATCATGCTTGTGCAACTATCCAATACAAGTTAATGTTGCTAAAGGCGAGAGCAGCAAAGTCAGACCAAGTGAAGTTAATTGTCCTACTTAACTTTTCCCTCTCAAACAAATAAGTAAAACTTGAGTAGGTCAGTCTCGCAGCGTACTTGATCAGACCCCCCCCCCCCTAAAAAAAAAAACTGAGCTCGTTATATTTGAGTATCGTTTAACTTCATATAGGTATAATCACCAATGAACACAAATTTCATTGGTGAGAGTCTTAACTAGTCACGTGATTAAACTGTCGAACTTATGTTTTTCGGCTAATAATGATTTTCTTCTTCTTTTTGACGTGGCAATAAAATGCCTAACCAATGGAAGGTGTGTCCTATAACAAGTATAACGGATAAGTCGTCCAAAAAATGGAAGGAAATAGATAAGGTGATCGTCACAAGACTCCACACACGCATACACCGAGTCCATTTTTCTTCCTGCTTCACTCACAATTCAACAAAAACACCAACAATGGCGACCCTGCAGAACTCACCCTGCCTCCACAGGATCCCTGTCCTTAACTCCTTCACCAAGGTACACACACACACACACTCTCTCTCTCTCTCTCTGTAACTCTCTGAAATTCAATGCCTTGTTTGAATTTACTTTCTTTTTTTTCACCTGGGTAATTATTGGGTTTGTGGCAATCAGCTACACAGGCAAAGCACATTCCATTGCTGTAGAAAAAGTAATTCTTTTTTGGTAAGAGCAGAGCAGGCTTCAGCAACTTCTACATGCTCTCCTTCTCAAGGTCCTTTCTTGCTTTCTACTATTATTTGTGGAATTCAATCCGCATTGTTACATTTTACTGCCCTTTCGTAAATTTGTAACCAGCCATCAATTTTCGGTCTTTTTGATAAAAAAAAAAACCCCAATTGAAGTCATAGTAGAAACTAGAAAAGAGAGATTTTTAGCACTTTATACATGAATCCCACGTCGAAAAATTGCCAAACTAAATTACAATAATAATAAATGGTTTCATCCCTAATGAAACTGAGACCTTTCATGACAAAACTTCCCGCATGTTGTGTTAGTTGGTGGTAAGATGTTAGTCACTGACAATGACAATCTGTGATTAGTAATGTTGCTTAGTAGTGGGACGTTGTACCACTCCCTCATATTTCCTTTTCATTTTCCATCTAATTTGGTGTTTATCTTTGGCAGATAGATCCGGGAGACGCCAAGTGCTAGCAGCAGGAACAGTTGCTTCTTGGGTTCTTCTAACCAACCAACATTCTGTATCATGTAAGGAATTATAACAATGTCGATTGTTCTGTGCTTTTCCTTTTAAGTTTACCTTTGTAGCACTAAGCTTTCTAGATGTCGTTGAATTCTAGACAGTTTTTAAGTAGCAACAATGCCAATTATGTTAAGTGAGTTGCTGATTAATTTTGACTGATATCCTAAAAGAACACCTTTGATATGGCTCAGTTGCTGCAGAAAATAAAAAGGGATTTATTCCTGTCACCGACAAGAAAGATGGATACGAATTTGTCTACCCTTTTGGATGGCAGGTGAGAGTTTTCTGTGTTTCATCAGTGTCGGGATTGTGTGCTTGACCCTTTGTTGTTGTGGCCAATTTTTTGATGGTTTTTTCGTCTGGGGAGCACACAGGAAGTAACCATCGAAGGTCAAGACAAGGTATTCAAGGATGTCATTGAGCCATTAGAGACTGCGAGTGTGACACTGTTCCCAACCGTAAAGCAAGATATCAAAGAATTCGGGCCACCGCAGCAGGTGGCTGAAACTTTGATCAAGAAGGTTCTGGCTCCTCCCACCCAGAAAACAAAGCTGATTGAGGCAGTAGAGGTTTGTTCCATGTGGTTTTTTGGTGTGTCTAGCATTTAGGTACTCGGTCCAATTTCTCCGTGCTTTCAGTAGTTTGCTGATAATACATATGTTAAACTACGACAAAACTGCAAATCAATAATTCAACATCCTACCTAGGCATCCAGTATTATCGTAAGGCATTCTGATTGATAAAGCTGGTGAAGTTCATCGATCGGTGTTGCATAAAACAGCAAAGCAGATGCACTAGCTACCTTCTTTAGATGGAAATGAATCTGCTGTGATATGTGCTTTATGTTGATTTGTTGCTTTTGTATCTATGGTGCAGCATGACATCGATGGGAAAACGTATTACACATTTGAGTTCCTTGCTAAGGCTCCAAACTATACTCGCCACGCTCTCAGCACAGTAGCTATCGGCAATGGTAAGGAAACGAAACCTGTATAATGCTTCTTAGTTTACTTCATAGCTCGATAGCAGGTATCAGTATTTTGTCTTTCTGGTTATGACTTGCAATGCAGGCAACTTCTACACCTTGACGACGGGGGCTAACGAGAGGAGGTGGGAAAAGATGAAAGACAAGTTACACACCATCGTTGATTCCTTCAAGCTTTTCAAAGTCTTCGATTAACAATTTGATTGAGGAACGGCTCACGTTGGGTTGCAGTTTGCAAACTATATACTGATATGAGGCCAAAATCAATTTTTCTTTTAATTTTGTACTGTGAGAGTGTAGGAGAGTGGAAAGATCATTTTTTCTTCTGAAGAAATATATTCATTCAGATGTGAAATATCTGTTAATGTACCAACCAGCAATTCGTCTAGTGCTACCATTCTTTCCAATGTTGAAAGCGTTCCAAATTTGAGTCACTCCTGCTATAGATCAAGAAGGAAATCCGTTTATGTAGGAAAAAAATTGGGTTGATTTACATGCAACAAAATTAAACTGAGGAAGCGACTTTTAATGAGGAAAAGTGATTGGAGAATTGGAAATTCAAAGGTTAATCAATTATTTGTTACTGCAGTATCCCAAAAGTAAATGTTGTGGACTTTTCGTGTTGTTTAAATTAACGCAACTTTGGTTCGACATGTTAATTTTGAGCTCTTAATATATGAATTCAAAGAGAACTACGAGATCTACAAGACTTGTTATATAACAAGTCCAGTCAAAATTTGGCCAAGACATGTTATATAACAAGCTCAGTCAGAATTTGATTGAATTCCAGCGTTTAATTTAAATAAACGGGATTTTATTATTTTTGTGCAATTTAGATATTTGTTTACTTGCTTTTTTATTTGGATTCCCAGGATTAAGTTACATTATAAATAGGTCATTTTGGCCGTACGTTAGTAATCTTTTCGACTAGTATTGAATAAACATGAGTTTTCTCTCTATTTTCCTTGTGCTCTAAGTTAGTAATCTTTTCGACTATTATTGAATAAACATGAGTTTTCTCTCTAATTTCCTTGTGCTCTACGGCTGGCTAGTTGTTTTCTAACGAGGTAAATTCGTTCGATTTTCCTTGTTATATCCCGCCGCATCAAGTCTCGAGAGCTAAATGACTCCCGAGTCAGAGGTTGCAAAACAAACGAGCAAATAAAGCATACGGTAAAAGGCTGTATTGTACCAATGGCACATTGTAAAAACTAAATTTTAAACGCATCGCATTGCCATAAAAGCATAGCTCCCAATACAAATTAAAGAAAACGAAACTAATGCACGAGTACTGATACAGTGCAACTACTAACAAAACTGTCATAGCCACAATGGAATCACTTGGAACCAGATAAAAGGACGATACAGCATTAACTTAAATGATACCGATCTTGTTGGCAACATCCAAGGCATCATAGTCCGGTGTCAACCTGACGTAAGCCTTCTTCGTTCCATCAGGCCTGTACAACAGAGGTCATAAGTTAGATAAAGCTTCACGAAATCCTCAATTAACCTAAGGAATGTAAACTTGGTTCCAGCAAGAAAATTTGTTTATGAACTTACTATAACACTGATAGGCAAACAGAAACATTGATTAAACAGATAAGAACACAAAAACGAGTATAAATCCATATCAGATACCTGATCAAGGTGTTCACTTTCTTGGTCTGAATGTCGTACATCTTCTTCACTGCATCCTTGATCTTCTTCTTGTCAGCTCGGATGTCAACAATGAAAACAAGGGTGTTGTTGTCCTCAATCTTTTTCATTGCAGACTCAGTGGTCAATGGATACTTGAGAATTTGGTAATGGTCCAACTTGTTCCTTGGTGTTGCACTGATGCGGGGATACTTGGGGTTCCTTTCCTTCTTCAATGTCCTTGGCCTGTGGAATGTGACGGATGTCCTGATCTTCTTGGCCTTCTTCTTAAAAGCAGGGCCTGATTTCACAGCCTTGGCAGTCTTCAAGGCTTGGGCCTTGGGATCACCTTTCTTCGTGCTGTCAACTGCAAAAGGAAAACAAATAACAATTGAGGTTGAATAGGATAATAATGGTAAATAACACGTCATTTAACAACAATTTAAAAAATCAAAAATTCGATCAATCTGACGCCATTCTTGTCAGCAAGAAAAATTAACACATAAACGGATAAATCATATTCCGCGAGTTCACAAGACAACACCACACATTATGTATGATAGTACCTCAGATCAAAATGAAAATTCAAAACATGAAAAATAACACATCATTGACGCAGGTTCGCGAACCTCACTCTACTTAAACACGCACCAAAAACAAAACATATACACTAGTGTATTAGCTACCAAAGTTAAACCAGACAAACTAGTGAAATGACTATTAGTGGCATCCGAAAATGAGTTTCGCAATCAGTAATCACATGCATCAAATACATTAAATCAAACAATGCGTTTTTTCCAAAAACCTATTTTATCAAAGTAATCCGACTACGTCAAATACAGCAATTAAAACCCATGAATTCATTTTTTCCAATAACCATTTTTCACAATGCAATCGACTACACAAACACAGCAATTAAAACCCAGTAATTCATTTTTTTTCCAATTTCTTGGTATTTTATATATATATACCGGCTGTATGAGAAAGGAGGTACCTTTAGCGGGGGCCATTGCTCCAAGCTCTGCGGGAAACAATCCTACCTAACAAACATTTCGTAGAAACAAAAAATAAGAACAAACTTAACCAATACGAACAGAAACGAAAAAAAACTCATAACAAACGAGACAAAATCTAGAAATATAATTAACCAAAAAATTATGCTAAATCCAGAGTCTTAAGTCCAAATCTAACTCGTTTGAGCTTCGTCAATGGAGGTATCTGGTTTGAAACTTTCTCTAGATTTAGCAGATGGCGGTAAAAGGAGGGAGTTTGGAAGAAGTACCTGTAGACGGAGAGCAGCTGCGGCAGTAGGGTTTTCTAGTGGAGAGGACGAATCTCAAACTCCTTATATAGTTACTTTCTTTTATTTACTCCGAATGCCCTTTTCACTATTGGGCTTTTATGTTTGGGTATTGCTATATGGATATTGGGCCTTAATTTCGGCCCATATAAACAAATTTTATTTTTTTAGGACTTCGCATGGAGCCCAGTGTTTGTAGGGTTGTATTGTGATTATCATTTTTGAGTATTGTACAATTTGATTATGGGGTGCGGATCCGTGGCAACAATTTAGCTTTTGTGGGATTCACTCCATAATGTATCAATGATTCGAACTGTCTATCTTTTAAGTCTTCCTTCAATTATCATATCTACCAAAAATCATTCAAATATGAATGAGACTCTTTAATTATATTAGTGTCCCAAAAACTATGATCAAATTCTACGAATTGAATCGTAACAATTACGGAGTCATTCATTCTCATATTTAGCAGCATATTTGTATGAAGGGGTATTCAATAAGGAACCAAACAAGAAGAAAATGAAAGGCAACGAAAACAGAAATTGTTAAGTATAGCAATACATAATATGGTAGACATTGGCTTCACTTTCAAAAAATCCCGCTTAGAGATCCATCACCTCCTTCGTTTTACCTTAATTATCCATCATCATGTAAGTTGCAATATCTTTAACGTACCCTTCCCCGCAAGACACCTCGGTATATTAGTATATTTGCACTGCGGACAAACGGCCTTAGGGTCATCAGCCACATACCGGTGGTAGCTCCCACGCATGTACACCTTTTTGGCCATTGATTTATCACTTGTCACCAAATGTGGATCATCAGCCACAAAATTGCTTTGGAAGAACCAGTTTGGAATCGTTGCGTATTTTTTTAAAACTGTTTTTGTTGTGTTTTAAGACTAATTAACTGTAAAATAAAGCAATTAATCATAACCTTAAACGGTATCAATTTTGAATTGAGAATGCTCTAAATCACAAAAATTGGATTTTTTTATTTTTATTTTTTAATGAAACGATAGATGATATATTCATAACCAAAACCATTACAAGGCTAATCATGGCCAGGAACATCCTCAATGAGGGTGTCCATGACCAAAACGAGCAAGTCTATGAGCAACTCCATTAGCTTGTCGGCAAGCATGGGTAAAAGAAGCTTCAGTGATTGTAGGGAGCAACGCCTTGACATCCTCAATTATCTGACTGAGAGAGGAAAGATTGGTTAAGGAGTCCATAAGAGTTTCCACAATCTGAAGTGAATCAGACTCAAAGATAATATGATGAAAACCCCTCGATATCCTCAATTGGATGTTAGATCACACTCATTTATTCTACTTTGTTTTCGATGTTTTACCCCTTTTTTACTTCTCATTTGAGCCTGATTCTCAAATTCATTCTCCTCCTATCATGACTTCAAACCCTAATTCCTCAATTTCTTCGATCACAATCCAAAATATTGGATCTCTTGTTCCGATCAAGCTTACAACTACCAATTACCTTACCTGGAGTGCCATGTTCGCTCCGATCTTTCATCGTTACAATCTCACCGGCATTGTAGATGGCACATTGGTTCCTCCGCCCAAATTTCTTCTCGATGTCTCAGGAAATCACACGGTGACTCTGAATCCGGAGTTCGTCACCTGGTATTAAAATGACCAGAACATTTTCATCTGGCTCAACTCTACACTCTCTGACTCTCTGATTCCTTACACGGTTGGTGTCACATCTGCTCGTGAATTTTGGGCCAAATTGGAATCGCGACTTGCGACGGCTTCGCAATCGCATGTTCATGAACTTTGATCTCGTCTTAGTAGTATTACTAAAGGTGATTCTACTGCTGTAGCTTATCTCCAACATATCGAAGAGATCGCTGATGCTCTTGCCAGTGCTGGATCTCCAATTGATGATGCTGAACTCATCTCTGTTACTCTTCATGGCTTTCCTCCTGAATATGAATCGTTTATGGATGCGATTCAATTTCGTCTTGGATCAACTACTATTGACAAACTTCATGACTTACTTCTTAGCAAGGAGATTCAGTTGACCAATAGGAAGAAATCCTCTTCCTCTTCTTCTTTCCAGGCCTTCAATTCATCTACTGGTTTACCATCTACACCCGCACTCTCTCATAATTCTTAAGCATTTGTTGCTAACAATGCTTATCAGTTCAATTCACAGCAAGGTTGTGGAAATTTCTCAAACCCTAGAAACAATAATAATCGTGGCAATTTCTCCAATTATCAAGGCAACAACAACAATTAGAGAAACAATCAACGATTTAATCAAAGGTTCAATCGTGGTGGCCGCGGTGGATTCAACACTTCTGCACGAAGGCTCATTTGTCAGATTTGTCGACAGATTGATCATGAGGCATATGACTGTCCACAATGCATGAATCCTCACTATGGCAACAAGAATGGTCATTCTGCTATGTATGCCACAAATTCATCTGCACAACCTGGATTCCGGTGCTAATTCTCATATGACCAACTCCATGGCGCATCTGCAAAATCCAGATCCTTACACTGGACCTGAGCAAGTCTTCATTGGTGATGGCAAAGGTTTGCCTATTTTACATTCTGGTTATTCTACCATCTCTACTCCTACTCATCAATTTGCTCTTAACAATGTACTGCATGTGCCTCATTTAAAACAAAATTTGCTTTATGCAAATCAGTTTAGTCTTGATAATTGGTGTTCAATTCACCTATATCCCTTTCACTTCACTGTGAAGGATCTTTATTCGGAGATGATGCTTTTTAGAGGCTCTGTGAGAAATGGTTTCTATCATTTCTCTGCTTCTATCCCTTCTCTTGGACAACATCATCTCTATGCTGCATCCACTAAAGCATCTTCAGAGGTTTGGCATCAAAGATTAGGCCATCATTCTTTCAAGATTTTAAATAAGCTGACTTCTAAGTCCTGTATTCCAGTTATGAGTAGTACTGTGAAGTCTTTCTGTTCTAGTTGTGCATTAGGCAAAAGCTCCAAGCTTTCATTTGTATCTGTTTCCAGTACAACTTGTAAACCTCTAGAACTATTACACACAGATGTATGAAGCCCTTCACCTATCTCTTCTCTCATTGGTTATAGATACTACATAATCTTTGTAGATGATTACACCAAGTACTGTTGGTTTTTTCCTCTAAAGTGTAAATCAGAGGTATTCAAAACCTTTATTCATTTCAAGGCTATTGTTGAAAATATGTTGAGTACTCAGATTGTTGCTATCCGTTCTGATTCTGGTGGTGAGTTTGTTAATCATCAAATGTCTGAATTCTTGAAAGACCATGGTATTCAACACCAACTGAGTTGTCCTCATACCCCTGAACAAAATGGGTGTGCTGAGCGCAAACATAGAAATTTGGTAGAAACTTCTCGGACCCTTTTAGCTGCTTCTGGGGTTCCTCATATGTACCGGGTAGAAGTGTTCTCTACTGCAATATATTTGATTAATAGGATGCCTACCATGTCCAAACCTTCACCTTGCGAACTTCTCTTTAAGAAAGCACCAGATTACTCTACTCTTCGGATTTTTGAAGGTAGTTGTTTTCCCTGGCTTAAACACTATACCACCTCAAAACTTGACTCCAAAAGCAAGCCTTGTGTCTTTGTTGGTTACAGTTTAAATCACAAGGGTTATAGGTGTCTTGATCCCCAAACCAACAGAGTTTACATATCTAGGTATGTTATTTTTGATGAACAAACCTTCCCATTTAAACAACCTAGTTCCTCAACCTTTGTACCTAGTCAACTCTCTCCCTATATTCCCACCTCAATTCCCACTACTTTCACTTTTTCACAGAGTCATTCAACACCTTCTTCCCTACCTACACCACCTTCTAACCCTCAATCACCTACTGTGTTATCCTTTGTATCTCCAAATCCCGCTTCTGATTTACCTATTATCTCTCCATCATCTTTACCAGTTCCAATTCCATCTTCTAACACTTATCCCATGCAGACTCGCTCAAATCTGGTATTTCTAAACCCAAAGCTTTCACAGCTACCAAGCACCCTATTCCCCATAATCTTCTTGAGGATTATGTTCCCACTACTTATCTCCAAGCCTCCAAGCATGCTCACTGAAGACGGGCAATGCAAGAGAAGTATAATGCTCTTCTTAACACTGGTACATGGTCTCTTGTGCCTTCTTCACCTTCTCAGAATCTTGTAGGCTGTAAGTGGGTGTTTCGAATTAAGAGGAAACTTGATGGGACTATTGACAGGTACAAAGCTCGTTTAGTTGCAAAGAGTTTTCATCAACAAGAAGAGTTAGATTTTAAAGAGACTTTCAGCCCTGTTGCTAAACCTATTACTATCAGACTTCTCATCACCTTGGCAGTATAATATGATTGGTTTTTGAATCAATTGGATGTTAGTAATGCTTTTCTACATGGTCATCTCTCAGAAAATGTTTTCATGCAACAACCATCTGGTTTTGAAGATATTACAAGGCCTCACCATGTCTGCAAATTGTATAAATCCTTCTACGGTCTAAAACAAGCTCAAAGAGCTTGGTATGAAAAATTATATGCTGCTCTGCACTCTCTTGGTTTCACAGGCTCTCAGAATGATCATTCCTTGTTTGTAAAAAAGGATCCATCACTGGTCTTTGTTTTAGTCTATGTGGATGACATTATTGTGACTGGCCCTTCTTTCCAAGCCTGTCAAACAATCATATCTCAGCTCAGTGATCTATTTCCTATCAAAGACCTTGGGCCACTCCATTATTTTCTTGGTCTTGAAGTTAAGAGATCTTCAAAAGGTTTGTTCATACCTCAGACCAAGTATATTCTGGATCTTCTCAAACGAGCAAAGATGGATGGTGCAAAGCCTTGTGTGACTCCACTTAGCACTTCTAAACTGGATCACTCCAGTCCTCTACTTTCCAATCCTACTGAATATAGGTCTCTTGTTGGTGGATTGCAATATCTCACATGGACTCCACCTGACTTGTCATTTGCCATTAATCTTGTCTGCCAATTCATGCATAATCCAAGGGAATCCCACTTTCAAGCAGTCAAAAGGATTCTCCGCTATCTCAAAGGGTCTTTGGATCTTGGACTTTGGTTTTCAAAATGTTCAACTCCTCTGACTATCAATGCTTTCTCAGACGCAGATTGGGCCGGCTGTTCTCTTGATAGAAAATCCACAAGAGGTTTCTGTGTGTTCTTGGGCAATTCCCTCAATAGCTGCAGTGCCAAAAAGCAACCCATAATGGCTAGATCATCTACTGAAGCAGAATACAGATCCCTAGCTAACACTGTTGCAAAGCTTATATGGATTTGCAAACTTTTGGTTGATATTGGCTTCACTCTTTCCTGTCTTCCCAAGCTCTGGTGTGATAATATTTCTGCAATATCCTTGGCCAAAAATCCCATCTTTCATGCCAGAATCAAGCATGTTGAGATAGACTACCATTACATCAGAGAACAAGTTCTGTCTAAAGCTGTTTCTGTTCTGTTTGTTTGTTCACAGGATCAGATTGCAGACATCTGTACTAAATCTTTGTCCAAGCTCAGATTTCTGCAACTCCGAGCCAAACTTACACTTCGAGTCCCTCAATTTAGTTTGAGGGGGCATGTTAAGGATAACAATCCTCTTGTAAAAGATAAAACTTAGTCTTGATTAATTTTGTTGTAATCTGTTGTTAGTAATGTTATCAATACCAAGTGTAAGCTTATTATTTGTTATGAATGGAAATATATTTTTCCTTTAAAGACTGCATCAGCTTGGACGCTGATTCGACTACATTTCTTTTTCCAAGGGACAACAATGGAAGACTCACTTTTACTTATGGTCTAGCTGAAGACTTGTACCGGAAAATGTTCAAGTTCGACAAAATTGTTACTGAAGTTTCACAAAAGTTGGACGTGAATCGTACCAAGTAAACTATAAAACAAGTCTAGTTCAAATATGATTTCGGGTTAGGCTATTTGAGCTTGAATTTCGAATAAACTATGCATTCATATTAGGTTCGTAACGTAAGGGTTGTTGGTCAAGCTGTCAGGTCCTTAGTTTGCTCTCAAGTGACGTAGGGTTCAACTCTTTCTCACAGTACCCACCTAACAAAAATGTTAGAATTTCTCGCTCCTCAAATGTCGTGGGGTCAGGCGGAGAACTTAGTGATTAGATCTAAATCTCAAATATACTAATTTAAAATGATGACGATGATAATAATAATAATAATAATTAGGTTGGTCAAAACATCCGTCCTATGTTTAAATGTAGGTCATTACATAACATCTAAAAAGTTTGGAACCCTAAACTACGTAGGTCATTACATTACATTACCAGATATGCAAACCAAAATATCATTCGAAACAAACACCTCCTAGAAGATTCAGACTGTCCATTCCACATACTTGCAGTTGAAGTGCAAATAAAGTTTAGGTGTTCACGCTTCTTTCGTACCAAGGAACACCGTGGTCAGGACCAAGTTTGAGTGCAACGATGTCCTCAGCAATTTGAGACCCTACGTAGAAGATTCAGATCACACATTAGATCCACAGAAAAATATGGACTCACAAAATTGAGAGAAAAAAACAGATGTAATTAGGTACTTTTCAGACCTCTTCCATGGTAAGATGAACCACCTTCTCTTCAAGGGCACCGACTTCCCTGACGTTGAACTTGTTCAGCATGGTTATGCTTGAAATGGTGGACATAGGCTGCACTTCCAGGTCATCCATAATCATATACGTGACAACACCTTTCACGTACCCTCCCTCGCCGGACGTTCCTCCTTCAGCAGTGGATCGACCGACAAAAGTCGCCGGGGCAGTTATGCTTGAACGGCAGTGTGGACAAATGGCATTAGGGTCGTCGGTTATAACGATTTGTCTTTGGCCTGCTAATGTAGGTGAAGGAACCCCGAAACTGAGACTCGGCCTACGACAAATAACACAAGAACACATGTACAAAGTAATGAATGTTTTAATATAGACGATTTGTGAGACACGTGACGAATGCCAAGTAAGCTCTGGTATATCAAAATTTTAAATGTGTCGGTGCGTATTTATCATGTGTGTAGAGTAGTTATTGCGGCGAGAGAAATTCATGTTAAGAGAGGCACACTTTAGACAGAAACGAGCACAATACATATAGAAACATAGTCTCGTTCTTTTGGTCACTCTGGTGACCAAGGATACATGGTCAACTACAATTGATTTTTTTGTTTTTGTTTTGAACAAAACTACAATTGAATTTGATAGCAAAGGTTGAGATAAACCATTAAAAGCACATCCATTTATTGTTCATTCTGAATATTAAATTCAAATGAGTGACCATGCATTCCTTTGTAAAAAAAACATAAGGCATAAGAGAATTTGAAGGTTTTTTTACACAAAAAATCTTTTTCACTTCTTGATTTCATAAATGATATGATAGAGGGAAATGAGAAATTAAAGAAAATAAAGGTATGCAAGCGAAGGAAAAAAATTGTATAGAGGCAAGAAACAGAGAATATGATCAACTAATTAATATAATTATAAAACTGTAGTTTCAAACCCTTGATGTAAAAAATTAAAGGATTCGTATTTGTTGGATTGAAGTTAATTTAACTAACCAATACAATACAAATTCAAGTTAATAGTGGTATTATCTAAAATTGATCAATAATAGTAGAGGTTTATAATATAAAAAAAAGAATTTAACTTAAAAAAAAAACTGGTGCTAGATTATATATTCAATATAATCCTTGAAGTGTACTTTTATTAAAATTTATATTATATTTTTGTTATTTAATGTCTCCACATTAAAATTTGTGTATTTTTAATAAATGTCTCCACATTAAAATTTTAATTTTTATCAATATGCACATATTAGTTCTTTCAATTATAAATGAACATAAATGAGAAAATAAAGAAATTAGTGACACATAAACATGTAAATACATAAGTGTACATAAATGATTGTACCAAAATATATAAAATTGACTTCACTGTACCTAAATGTTTGTACCGAAATATATTATAATGAACCTAAATGTATGTACTGAAATGTATTATATTGAATTGATGTACCTAAATGTCTATACCTAATTGTATGCATCAAAATGTATGTACCAAAATGTATTATATTGAGTTAAGGTCATCTCCAACCGAGCCGGCCAAAGGGCTATTGACACACCCCGATCTAAATCAAGGCATGCTGGCCATCACGTGAACATGACGTAACCATATGCACAGTGCGGAAGCAAGATTAAGAAGGGAAATACGAATAAATTAAAACCAAGCAACTAGCAATCCTAACTAAGATAGCATGTTAGTGCGAGAATAAGTGTGAAATACACAACCAGAGCTTAACTAGCCTAAGAGCAGTCAAGCAAAAGTACTAATTAAACAACACCCAAATGGGGTCCTACATGAACAATGGTCTATCAGAACCTCCGCTGTATCCTTGTAAGCCACCAACAAAACTTTCACCTAATATCTAGAGGGGCACAAAACAAAAACACGTGAGTGGGTAAAAACAAGGTTTTCCTAAAATCATTTCATATCTCAAAGTTCTAACCTCTTGCTGGAAAACCTGTATAATTTCCCAAAAAATAGTATACATACGTATATATCTCAAAACCATGCTTAATATATCTGAAACCACATGTGTATGCCATGCATATGCTATGCCCAATGTCACAATATAACATATGTAAACCAAGTAAAGTAATCTCAATGAAATGACATATTAACCGGAGCCCTTGCAGTGACCTGTACAGTTAATTTATATAGCTCATCGCTCCATCTAGCCGGAGTCACCTAAAGTGACCTGTACGGCAATATATCTGCACACGAGTCGGAACCACCTGTAGTGGTCTATACGACAAGACTAGGTGTAAATAAATACGCTATAGTGCTACGATCACGTGAAGACTGTGCGATAAATCGCGGGTCACCTATGAGTTGGAACCGCCTATCGTGGTCTGTACGACAGGACTATGCACCAACTTGGATCCAAGATGAGCGTGTGGTGCAGGAGGTGAACATCACATAAAGGACTATGCCCTGGCCCTGGGTGGGAGCACTAACACTGGGGTGCAGGTTGATGAGCTCAATATACATCTCAACATTATCATCTATCTCATAATCATACACAGCATGGTATACTTACCTGGGGCTTAACTGGGCATCCGCAGCACCATGCAACAATATACACAATCATGATAATGCATATACTAACATATGATGCATGTATGACATGGCATTTAAATCACATTTCCTTTAAAGTACGTTTTCTGGGAAAAACATCAAGTGTATATATATATATATATAGAAAACGAAAGCCCACTCACTGGTATGTAGACGGGTCGTAACCCCCGTGCCTAGCCTGGCTACGCTCGTCCTCCGGATAGACCTCGCCTATATGAGAAATAACTGCAATAATGTTAATTAACACACATAAACAACACAAGCTAATAACTTCTCATATATTGCTCAATTTGGGTATATGAATATACCACCGAGACCTACTCATCCTCAGAAACATCCCCAAATTTTTAAAATAATTTTTCGACCACCCACGCGCCGGCAAGTGCACGGCCACCCCCAAGGAACCCTGGCGGAAATAGTAAACGGCGTTAGGAATATTCCGTCAACTCTAATGGAATATTCTCCCTTCTTCTTCGGTGGGCTTCGCCGGTCACTGCCGTCCGCCATCGTCTGAACTTTGAATTTTCGCCGGATTCTGGAAAATTTTCAAATCTTCATATCTTCTTCATTTTTCATCCAAAATTCATGAAATTTATATCAAAATGAAGCCCACAACAAGGAGAACACATTAATACCTCTTTGAAGATCTAAAAATCACGGGATTTCAAGAAAACCGACCAACTTCGAAACTCACGATCCCGACATCCAATTCCTTCCAACGAAGCACTCCGAGCTTCCTTAGGACCTCCTTAAGCTCCATATGAGCTTGAATTTTCCTAAAAATCAACATTTTACGTCCATATGAACAGTGCATGAAAATTGGGGTTTCGGTTTCACAAGATTTCGAAGGTATCCTTACCTGGAATGGGTACCAATCGACTCATCTGAGCTTCACGAACACAATGGTGTCCTTTTTACCACGATCTACAAAGTTTCGACAGGTTTTGGTGCTTGTCCGTACAACAGCCGAGAGGGAGAGAGAGAGAGAGAGTGAAGGTCTGAGAGAGAGAGTGCACGGGAGTGAGATGGAATGAGTGAATGTGTGTGTGTGGTCTAAACACCACCAATCAATCTCCCAAGTAGATACACACACATACCTTAATTAATGCCTAGGGGCATTTTCGTCATTTCACGTATGTCATACAATATCTCGGGGACGGGCTGTTACAGCTATGGCTATATGCCAAAACATAGCCGGTTTTGACACATAACTTATCTCCAACGGAGGCCTAGGCCAAAAAAATTTGGGACCAACAGGCCAAAATATAGCCAAATGGCCAGAGGGCTGGGCAAACATAGCCAGCCAGCCCTGAAAGTTGGGCCCAGCTGTGCTGCTAGTTGATATCATGTAGCTTTTTTTTTTTAAGAAATTTAAAAAAAATTAAAATTCTAATTTTTTCCTATAAATACATAAGCCATTTCAACACCATTCCTCACATCATTTTCACCCTTCCATACTTTCTCACCTCATTTTAATGTCTAAGTTTTAATGTCTAAGTTGTTAACATGCAAGTAAAATTGAAATATTTAATAACATGAAACTTAAAACAATATTTAGCGACAAGTGGCCCTCAAAATATGTCCGAAAACCTTATTTTAATATGGTAGTTTAATTCAATTAACCGATAAAATTAAAGAACAAACTTAAAATAATAAATTATTGAGGGGGCTAAAAAATAGCCCCCTTCCGTTGGAGATTGTATATTGATATGGTCTAGCACTGTTCATTAAAAAATAATTTATTGCAGGGCTATTATTTGAACAAGGGCTAAACGTAGCCCCTTTTGGTTGGAGATAGCCTAATGTACCAAAATGTCAATACCGAAATGTGTGTACCAAAATGTACGTACCAAAATATATTATATTGAATTAATTTACGTATACATTTGTATCTATGGATATACATAAATATACCAAATGAATTAATGTACCTAAATGAAGAACATACAAATTATATCGGAATATATTATATATAAAAAATTAGTTTACCTAAATGTAGACATCAAAATATATTATGATGAATGAAATGAAAAATGAAATTTAAATGTAACTAATACATTAAAAATAGGAAGAAACAAAAAAGAGAAATAAAACATCAAAATATAATAAATAAATGAGATAATTAAATATACCAGGGATGAAAATTGGATTTTAATCTTACACAAGGTTATGCTCTCAAACTCGTCTTTTTAAGGATTAAAATGATGTTTTCTATAAAAAAAAAAAAAAAAAAAAAATGTCAGGTTAGTCCCGAGCTTAAGCTGAATAGGCTGATTTTAAGTTGGCTCCGCAATTGCTAGTGCTACAGCTACGATAGTAATAGAATGAGTTTACAGCAGACGTGTCATCTATCGTCAACATATGAAGGACATCAGCACCATCACCAATTGTTGTTGCTGCCTTAGGTTTCAGGAGGGATTCCTTGTTAAAGTAAGGTTGCATGTATGTGCTGCTTAGGCTTTCGACACTGCCGTAAAGTTTGCCTAACGAGCCAACCATGCCATCTTTGGAAAGGAGCCGGATGACAGTGCCAAATTCCAATGGGCAAAGACAGGAGTGTGAAGAGAAAGTCCACAAAGTCTCTGCCAGCTTCAGCAACGAGAACTCGTCGATGCTTTGTGTCGATAAGGAGCTTCAAGCAAATACTTGGCTTGGGGGTTTTCCATGCACACAGAGAGTTTTGATAAGTATATTTTTCAAGCAACTTAAGTTTAGTGCATCATACTTGCAATAATGGACCCATTTATACAACCCTTCATTTAAAATTACTAACATATCTGAATTAGCTAAAACTTAGGCCACAAAAATGATTTGATAAGTTTTAGTCGGTTCAGTATATTAACAGTAAACTATGAATTGCAGTAAAAGGAGAAGAATGAAAGAAGAACAATCACAGAATGTTTAGAGAGGAAATGAATGATCAAAGATTGTATTACTCGAATGAATTACAGAGAGAGAGAAGGAAGTCAATATTTATACATCTATCATTTGCTTCAGAGAAAGCAACTAACTAACTAACTTCCTTATATTTCTACAATCTTAACAAACACCCTAACTGCCTTGTTGATGTGTCACCTAACTGCCTTGCTGATGTGTAAACATTCATGCTGACATGTATCCAAAACAACCTTGATGTGTATATATCAGTTAACATCCCCCCTCAATCTCAACTGGGTTCCCAAGTTTGAGATTGTAGGAATGCTTCAAGAAAGAAGGACTATGTGATCCCTTTGTTAATATATCTGTAGTTTGTTCATCCGTAGGCAAATATTGGACTCGAAGATCGCCCTTTTGAACCCTCTCTCGAACAAAGTGATAATTCATGTCGAGGTGCTTAATCCTGGAGTGAAAAACTGGGTTTGCACTCAGAGCAATGGCAGACTTATTATCACAATATATCACAGGTGGAAAGGGTATCACAACAACCATGTCTTTCAAAATGTTTCTTAGCCATGCTACATCAGCTTCAGTATGAGCTAATGCTTTATACTCAGCTTCTATAGAGCTTCTCGAAACTGAATTCTGCTTATTCGATTGCCACAAGACAGGATTGTTGCCAATGTAAACCACATAACCTGTGACTGACCTCCTGGTGTTCAAATCTGCAGCCCAATCGGAATCACTAAATGCAGTAATTCCCACTTCCATATCAGCTGAGAATGTTACACCATTTTGCATAGTTCCTTTTAGAAATCTCAAAATCCTTTTAACTGCCCCAAAATGTACTTCTGTGGGAGCAGCCATGAATTGACACACAAAATTGACTGCATATGCAATATCTGGCCTTGTAAGGGTTAAATATTGCAGGGAGCCAACAATGCTGCGATACAAGCTTGGATCAGTCAACAAAGTGCCTTCAATGACAGATAAAGGATCATGAGGCTTGCATGGCATAGATGCTGGTTTGCAGGACTCCATACCAGCTTTATGCAACACGTTCTTTATGTACTTAGATTGGTTGACACATATATCCCCATTCGATTTGTAGTTTACTTGCAGACCAAGAAAGTAAGTGAGCTTTCCCATATCTTTAAGCTCAAAAACTTCAGATAACTCTATGATAACACTTTGTACTTTACAAGAACTAGATCCAGAAAGTATAATGTCATCTACATACAACAATAGAATGACAACATCCCCATCACTGTGCTTAACAAATAAACTTGAATTAGAAGCAGATGCTTTAAACCCCATTGCAGGTAAGTAACTTGTGAACTTAAAGTTCCAAGCTCTTAAAGCTTGCTTAAGACCATACAATGACTTCATTAACTTGCATACATATGATGGCTTAGCCATATCTACAAATCCCTGAGGTTGTTTCATGTAAATCTCCTCTTGTAATTCACCATGGAAGAAGACATTTTTGATGTCTAACTGCCTTAATTCCCAATGATTAATTGCAACCAATGCTAGTAATATTTTCACTGTTGTGTGTCTCACAACACGACTGAAAGTTTCTGAGTAATCCACACCTTGTTTTTGTGAAAAACCCTATGCAACCAACCTAGCTTTATACCTTGATATAGATCCATCAAGGTTCTTTTTGAGTTTGTATACCCATTTGCTGCTAATAATGGATCTATCATCTGGAGGTAGTACTAGTTCCCAAGTTCATTGAGCCCGAAAAGAGTCATACTCATCTTGCATTGCACTTTGCCATTGTGGTATAGTAGTAGCCTTCTTGAAGGTTGTTGGTTCTGCAGAATCACTATTACTCACAAGGAAAGAAAATCCCCCACTAAAGAATGTATCTTCAGTTAGTTGAAGTGACTGTAGTTAAGGTATTGTAGCTAAATACCCTTTGTAACTCTTCGGTGTGAGTGCCCTACTCTTCAATCTAGTAAGCATTGGATGTGTAGATGCAATTCCAGAATCATCAGAATTAGATAATATAGGAGAAAAGATTGGAAGAATTACCTCAAGTTGTGTATCATTATGGACATGCAACATGTGTGATCTACCAGAATGTGTAGGAGTGATGGGATAAGGATCTTAAGTTGATGGTGTATCATGTGATAGTGATGAGTCTTCTGTACCGGATGCTGATACAACTAAACTTGACCTCATTCCAGAATTAACATTGGTATCAGAAATAGACACACCATGAATCACATCATGCTCATAGCTGCTAATAATATCCCTCTGAGGAACTTAAGGTACTACAACAATTGGTAAAGGAACCTAAATGACAATAGACCCGTGAATAGAAGACTGCATTTGCTGATCTCTATTAGTACTGGAATTTGAATGAAGTTTGCGGGGAAAAGTTGATTCATCATGAATCACATGTCTTGACATAATCATTTTCCTAGTTGTAACATTATAACATATAACTCCCTTGTATCCCATAGCATACCCAAGAAAAACACACTACACAAATGTTGCTTGCAACTTATTTGAATTGTAAGGCCTGAGAAAGGGATATACTGTAGTTCCAAAAAATTTTACATTCTGTATCTCAGGAACTTTGTCAAACAACACTTGATATGGTGACTTCATTTCCAGCACCTTACTTGGCATTCTATTAATTAAGAAAGTTGCATAAGAACAGGCATGAAACCAGAATGATGCACACAAATTTGCTTCAAACATTATAGTAAGTGTTATCTCTATTAAGTGTATATGCTTTCTCTCAGAAATACCATTCTGTTGAAGGGTATATGGACATGAAATTCTATGAACAATCCCCTTAGATTCCAGAAAACCAGTAAAGACTTTACTCATGTACCTTCTTCCTCTATCAGTTTACAAACATTTAATGGAAGTATGGAACTGATTAAGCACAAAAGTATGAAATTTCACAAATGCATTCATTGCTTCAGATTTATTAATCAAAGAGGAAAAATCCACAGAAACCTTGAATATTCATCAATGAAACTAATGTAATATCTACATCCTTCAATTGACATTTTTGGAGAATGCCCCATACATCTGAATGTACTCTTTCAAACATAAAACTTGCATTACTATGTTTTACAAGAAATGATTGCCTACACATTTTGCTTGAAATACATGACGAATATACTGACTATGAAGAATCTATGGTAACTGGTACTTTAGCTGACTTTAACATAGCTGTTAATATCTCTTCAGAGGGATGACCCAATCTCTTGTGCCAAATTGCCGTCTTCACAATCTTTCCCAGAAAACCAGCTCTTAACTTCTTTGCTTCTCCATTCCTCAAATTCGATCTTGAAAACACTATCACATGTATGGTAAAGAGATCCCCATCACTCATTCCTTGGTAGAGAATCACATTGGTTACCTTGTCCTGTATGAAAAACACACAATGATCACAAATAAACCAGCATCCAGTATCATGGCACAATTTCTTCATTGATAAAAGATTGACAGTAATATTAGGAACATGTAAAACATTTTTCAAGTATAAGAAGTTGCTGGATTAAGTAATATGGTTGAACCAATATGTTCCACATCCAAACCTTGACCATTCCCTATGATTATCTTTTCTTCTCCATTATAAGCAGTGACTTAATTAAGAGTATTGACATTGGCTGTCATGTGATGTGTGGCACCAGTGTCCAACACCCATGTATCAGCAGCAGAAAACCCATGTGGTTGTGAATCATCTCTTTGTTGAGTAAAGCCATATGAACCTTAAGCAGACATTGCAGTGATTGTTGATAGTGATGGTGGTGCTCCCTGATAAGCATAGTTATTCCTATGATAGCAGTCCAAAGCGGCATGGCCTTTCTTTCCCCATATTTGGCACACCAAGAGCTATATTGACTGACATTTGAACCATTTGAACTCCTAAAATGACAATTAGGAGTAGTATGTCCTATTCGAGAGCAAATCTGGCATTCAGGTGTAATAAAGGATCTGAAGTTTGTATTACCATTCCAACTCTGCCAAATAGACCCATTTTTAGAACCACAATTTGAAGACTGACCACTAAAACCAGACTGTGATCCCTTACCTTGATCAGAAGAAAAGCCACTATTGCCCTTATATTTGTTACCAAAGTATGATTTAGGGTTCCTGTTTGAATTGAATGTCCCACGATTATTCTGAGAATTGAAGGGTCTTTGCACTACTACAAAATGGCCTTATAGTGTCAGTAGGTGGTGTCGGTTTAATCTAATATAGTGGCGGATTAAACAGTTCCGACACTAATTGAAAATGACGTCGGATTTACTGTCGCTTATAAGCGCCATAAAATACTGATGTCGCTTTTAAACCGACGTAAACATGCATTTTAATATTTTTAAATAGTGGTGTCGCTTTTAAACCAACGTAAATATACATTGTAATATTTTTTAAATACTGGTGTTGCTTTTAAGTGACATAAAGTATGAGTGGCAAACACTGGAAGAGCTTTTTCAGTCAGTCTTGGAGTCGGTTTGAACCGACGCAAGTTTGCTATTTCGAGGCCGCTGCTAGGACTGTCAAGTCTGTCAGGAATACGTCGGTTTTAACCGACGCAAATGTGTCCTTATTTCGACGCCACACAAACTTGTTCGTATTTTTTTAAATATTTTAAAAAGCCTGCGTCAGTTCTGAGCGACAGGAGATTTTAGTTTTTTAAATATTTTAAAATCCGGTGTCGGTTGTAAGCGACATAATAATGATCTTTATATCCACCCCTCCGTGTTTTCTTGTTCCTCTGCTTCATTTTTCTTATTCGTTCTTCCAATTTCAAACCCTCCATGTGCTTTCTCTATTCCACCTTTCTTATTTGTTCTTCCTACTTCATTTGTTCCTTCTTCGCAACAGTAAGTTTTTCTTGCTTCTAATATTTTTATTTTCTCCACTTATGTTTAATTTTTGTTTATAATTTATTTTTGTAGGGAATTTATTTGAGCTGGTTGGGTACATAAAGATTTGATCGACGACGGAATTCTTCCATAATTCAGGTTTCCATCACTAAATTTTTTAATTTTTAAATTGTATAATACACAAGTTTATTTATTTAAAAGTTCTAATTTAAGTACTTAGATAAATTTCTACTATTTTTTGTTAAATTAATAAATATTTAGTCGAATTAATTAGTTTTGTCACTTGAATTGTTATGAGAAAATGGAAATGAATAATATTTATAAGCATTTATGTGAAATTGACATATTAAATATAACATAAACTTATAATATTTAGTAATATAAGAATATATTATGTTAAATTAATTTGTTTTGCACCCTAATTGTTATTTTAATTTGTTTTTGTTGTTATTTTGATAACTTTGATAACTTTTGGTTGTTATTTACTAGAATGGATTGGATG
Source organism: Heteromeles arbutifolia (assembly GCA_024362995.1). NCBI lineage: Eukaryota > Viridiplantae > Streptophyta > Magnoliopsida > Rosales > Rosaceae > Heteromeles > Heteromeles arbutifolia. Next base: position 9,158,639 of record JANCRC010000018.1, read on the forward strand.
AGCATAATTTTGATAACTTTTTGTTGTTATTTTAATTTGTTTTTACTATAATAGGTGTTGAAAATTAAAAGATTGCAATCGTGATAGAGTTCGAGGGTTGAAAGATAGAAATTGAAAATTCTAATAGTTATGCCTACATGATAGGGATTGAAAGATTGTAGGCATATTAGTGTCAACATAATATTTTGCCCTCGTAAAGTGGTAAAACATGGACATGAGTTGGTTGATGATAGCTCGAAATTTGGAAGCTTATACAGCTGGAATTAATTTGTTTTTGGACCAAGCAGTTGCAAATGGTGTTGGCCCTGATAAGTTTAGATGTCCTTGCAAAAGATGTTGTTATCGATATACTTTTGTTAGGAGCACTGTTGTTGAACATCTCATACTGTATGATATGGATAAAGATTATAAAAAAGCTTGGTAGCGACATCATGGTGAGAAAAACATTGGAGAGCAAAATGTGGCAATCGGAGAAGAAGAAACAGGAGATGAAGTGGCTGGTATGCATGATTTTCTTAATGATGTATTTGTCTAACCATTAACAGAAGAAGGTGTTAGGCCGTCTACTGAACCACCTATTGGGGAAGGGCATCCAGAAGAGGTGGAGACTTTTTTTAGGTTGCTTGAAGAGGCAGATCAAGATTTGTGGCCAGGATGTAAAGAGTTTAAGAAATTGGAAGCAGTTGTAAGACTGTATCAGATTAAGTGTTTAGCGGGAATGCCAAGCGAGATATTCACCACTTTACTGGAGTTAATTAAAAGAATGTTGCCTGAAGGAGATTGTTTGCCTGAATCCTGTTATAAGGCAAAAAAACTTATATATGACTTGGGTCTGACGTATGTGAAAATTGATGCATGTCGCAATGATTGCATGATCTATTGGAAAGATACTTCGGAGTGGACCATGTGCTCTGTTTGTGGTGAATCAAGATACAAAATTACCAACGCAAAGGATAGCTCGAGAAAAAAGATCGCAGCTAAGGTTATGTGGTATTTTCCTTTAAAACCACGATTGCAACGATTTTTTATGTCGAAGCATACGGCTGAATATATGAGGTGGCATGCAACTGAATGTCCTAATGATGAGTTTATGAGGCATCCTTCAGATTCTCCATCATGGAAGCATTTGGATAATTTATATCCGGATTTTGCGTCAGAAATTCGAAATGTCAGATTAGGGTTGGCCAGTGATGGATTTAATCCTTTTGGGAAAATGAGGCATGACCATAGCACATGGCCTGTGGTGCTTTCTATTTACAATTTGCCCCTTGGATGTGCATGAAGCAACCAAATTTTTTGTTGTCTTTATTAATACTAGGACCGCGCAGTCCTGGTAAAGAGATTGATGTATACATGCGTCCACTAATTGACGAGTTGAATGAGTTGTGGGAGGTGGGCACTCCCACTTATGATGCATATTCCAACCAAAGTTTTACGACGAAGGCTGCCGTCTTATGGACTATAAGTGATTTTTCGGCTTATGGAATGTTGTCAGGATGGAGTACACATGGCTATAAAGCCTGTCCACATTGCATGCATGATAAAGAATCTATTTACTTGCCGGCGAGTCGTAAGATTTGTTATATGGGGCATCGACGCTTTCTTGAAGATAATCATAGGTTTCGAAGGCAAACCATAACTTTTAATGGTCGTCGAGAGCATCGTAGTGCACCAAGGCAGTGGACTGGTTTACAGTGTCTCAAAGAACTTTCTACATTAAGATTTACTTTTGGAAAACCAAAGAAAGATGCTTCAGTTGGGCAACGCAGAAAAAGAACTTCGGGCAGTACAAGTAATAACAGTCAGTGGAAGAAGAAATCTATTTTTTATGAACTACCTTATTGGAGGCATCTATTGATTAGACACAATCTTGATGTTATGTATATCGAGAAGAATATATGTGACAGTGTGGTGGGAACATTGCTAGATATAGAAAAGTCTAAAGATGGATTGGCTGCACGTGCAGATCTTGAAGTCTTGAACATAAGACGTAGTCAACACCCACGTAGAGAAGGAAATAGAACATTTCTACCTCCAGCATTGTTCACGTTGAAAAGAGAAGAAAAAACTGCATTTTGCAAAGTGTTGTCTACCATTCGTGTCCCCGATGGATATTCTTCAAATTTATCGCGATGTGTGCACGTGAATGAACGAAAAATACATGGGTTGAAAAGTCACGATTGCCATGTTTTAATGCAGCAGTTACTCTTGCTTGCAATATGCCCGGTTTTGCCTAAAGCTGTTACTATGGTATTATTAGAGTTAAGTGCAATTTTCAGACAGTTGTGTAGTAAGAAAGAGTCTGAGGAAGGATTCAAGCAACTAAATTCAAGAATTGCCTTGACATTATGTCAACTTGAAAAAAATATTCCCTCCTGCATTTTTTGATATAATGGTGCACCTTACAGTTCACTTGGCAGATGAAGCAGCTCTTGCAGGGCCTGTTCCATATAGATGGATGTATCCAATTGAACGGTAATTAATAAATTTTTATAATTTTTTTACTATTGTAGTCATAGATTTAATTTATAATTATAATAATTTGTGTTTCATTTATAATTGTAGGTATTTGCAAACGTTGAAACGTTATGTTCATAATAAGGATCGTCCTGGAAGTTCTATTGCTGAAGCATATTTGGTGGATGAGTGCTTGTCCTTCTGTTCCATGTATCTTAGAGATGTCGAGTCTCGTCGCACCCGTAGAGGCCGAAATGAAGATGGTATTGAACGTGGAGTGTCTGGTGGGTTATCAATTTTTGACTCCAAAGGATGTTATATGGGTTCAGGAGAAAATGTGGAGCTCGATCTAAATGTTCTTGATCAGTGCCATAGATACATTCTAAATAATTGTGATGAAGTTAACCCATTTAGAAGGTAAGAATGTTTAATCTTACGTCTTAATGTTGTTTTGGATTCTTAACTTTGAAAAATTAATTATCTAAATTTGGACATAAATGCCCAGGCAGCATGAGGAATTCTTGAAAATGAAAAATCGTCGAGAAAGGTTAACTATGCGACAAATTCAGGAGCTAAGCAAGAAAGAATTTCCAGAATGGTTCAAGCAACATGTGAGTTGATACAACAATCACATTATTTGTTTATATTTTTACATTTTAATTATAACATGATTATAGTTAACATGTCAACTTTTATCATCATTCTTATTACAGATGAATTCAAGATGTCATCCTAATGACACGTTGATATCTCAAGACTTGCATTGGCTAGCTAATTATCCTAGCAGGGTTGTGCGTAGATATAAAAGTCACATTGTTCATAGGTTCAGATTTTGTATAAAATCTGTGGATGACAAGCATAAGAATCAAAATTGTGGTGTCTTTGTACCTGCAAATGTTCCTGGTGCAATTGGGCAAGTGAATTGTTATGGCAGAGTTGTAGAAATTTTTGAGGTTAAATATTGTGGTCATGCTGAGGCAGGAGATAGGGGTCGAGCTGTGATGTTATTTAAGTGCGAATGGGTTAATGGTGAAAGTCCACAAGGAATGAAGACTGATCAATATGGATTTACTATGGTGAACTTCAATCGATTAGGATTTAAAGAGGATCCTTTCATATTAGCATCACAAGCATTACAAGCATTTTACGTCGAGGACACAATTGAAAAAGATTGGCACGTAGTTGTTTGAACGCAGCCAAAAGATTTGTTTGACGTATTAGAGGATAATGATGCAATTGAAGATTATGCGGTACCAAATTTGGATGATCAGATACTTGACCATGAAAATTTCCATACAAGGGTTGGCGTAGAAGAGACACATTTTCATGAATCATTACCGTTGCCTACCCAGTTCGCTAGTAATGCTAATGCCGACGACGACATAACAGATGATGACAGAGTAAATATAGTAACTGTTTTATGTGTTTTAAGTATTAATTAGACAATATTTTTAATTTTTATTACGTATTTTATTAAAATCTTAAAATGTTATATGAGATGACCAAAAAAAAAAAAAAAAAAACTCGATATTTATTTTTTATGGGTTAAACTTTTTTTTTTTTAAAAACTAATTTGGTGTCGCTTTTGGGCGACGGCATGGTGAGATAGTGTCGGCTAAAACCGACGTGAAGTGGACCTGGGAAGAGCAACTTCAATTAGTCACTTCGTAAGGGCAGTAAAGTGTGTGGGAAAGTGGTTCTTTGATATCATGTAGTAAAGTGTGTCAGTTTAAACCGACACCAAAATTAACTAAAGCGACGCCATGTACATTTCAAAAAACTATGTCAGAAAGTGGTTGTTTGATTTAATGTAGCAGTAAATGTGTGTCAGTATTAGCGTCGGTTTTAAACGACACCAATTTTAACTAAAGCGACGCCATATAAATTTCAAATTACTATGTCAGAAAGTTGTTTGGTTTGATGCAGCAATAAATGTGTGAGCTGTGGTGTCGGTTTAAACTGACACCAAGTTATTCTAAAGCGACGCTAGCGCATTAAATTTTGTCAGAAGTAGGTGGATTTAATTTTATCAGTAAATGTGTCAGTGGTGGTGTCAGTTTAAACTGACACAAAGTTTATTTGAAGTAACGCTAGTTCATTAAATTTTGTCAGAAAGTAGTCGGATTTAATTTTATCAGTAAATGTGTCAGTAGTGGTGTCGGTTTAAACCGACACAAAGTTTATCTAAAGCGACGCCAGTTCATTAAATTTTGTCAGGAAGTAGTTGGATTTAATTTATCAGTAAATGTGTCAGTAGTGGTGTCGGTTTAAACCGACACCAATTGTATCTAAACCGACGCAACGTATTGTTCATTTAATTTTGTTAGAAAGTTGGTAGATTTAATTTTATCAGTGTGTTTTAATGCGACGTCAGTGATTTAATGTCGGTTTAAACCGACACTAAGACTAACCTATTTCGACGTCAACGTGTCTTAATGCGACGTCAGTGATTTAATGTCGGTTTCAACCGACGCCAAGTTAGCATCCATATTTAATCCCTTCTTCCCCCCATTTTGCCCGTGCATTCTTTTCTTCCCAAATTTTAGTCTCTCAATCTTTCTCCCTTTTCGTCCGTTTTTCCACTTCTGCTGCCTTTTCGTCCGTTTTTCCACTTATTCTCCCCATTGTACTTCTTGCAAATTGTTTTGCTATGGATCATTTTGAAGGGGAACATGCTGATGAACCCCAATTCGAAGAGGATGAAGTCGAAGGTGGTCCATTTTTATTTTATTATGGTTTTTAGTTTTGTAGTCTAACTATTATGATGCTCAAATTTAAAAAAAAATTTTGGTCCTTGGTTTTTAATTGTTTTTTCTTTGTTTATAAGGAACAACTCAACGAGGACGGGGTCCCTCGATTCCCAACTGGAATGAACAACTTTGTTGTTTTGATGCGTCGGGAAAATGCATTAGTGAAAATTCTAGTGCATTTTCAAAACATGTAGCGGCAGAGGTAAGAGATTATAGACATATGCCGCTGGTGAGTGATTGGCGTAAAATCAAGGAAGATCGCAAGGAAGCTTTCTGGAAAAGAATAAAGGTAGAAATATTTTTTGCTATTAGAAGAGTATAATAAGTTAATGTTTTTAGTAATAATTAATTTGCTTTATTTTTTTGATGTGTACATGAAACTGTTATTTTTCAAGAAGAGGATAGGGTGAAAATGCCAATGATCCGGCAAATGACCCTTCATATTGCGGAGCATGCGCATAAGGAATACAGAAATAAATTAAAAAGAAAACATTATACCGATAAACCAGTCGAGGAGCACCAGAAAACACCTCTTAATGTGGATCCTCAACAGTGGGCTAATTTGGTGTCCTACTGGAATAAAGAAAAAACGAAGGTAAACTTTTTATTATTTATTTTATTAAAGCTTGAAATGTGTTTAATAAATTCTTGTTTTCGTAGGAGATTGCAGCAAAAAATAAGTATAATAGGCTGATGAAAATGATGAACCACACAACCGGTGCACAATCATTTGTAAGAGTTTGGGCAGAACTTGTAAGGGTTGTACATATTCAAGAATCGTAGATAGTTTTAAATTTAATATATTATTGGTAGAAATTTATTTTTAATTTGGTGGTTGGTGAAAGTTGTATTTTTTTTTGTTTACTTATAATTATAGAGGAAAAAGCATGGGAAGGATACGGATTCTGTTTCGTTTTTTCGTCATTATCATACTCAAAAGGATCGCACTTGGATTGATGAAACGGCGGAGCGCACTAGGGTAAATGATTTTTTCTGTGTATTATATCATTGTTATTAAATTTTATTGTCTATAGTTGAATTCATATTTTTAAAAATTTTCTTGCAAGACAACTATGGAAGGGAATATTCAAACTATTATTGAGTCTGGGCAAGAAGATAATGAGGAGCTTAGGACCCGAGTGTATGTGGAGACAATAGGTCCGGAGCGTCATAACAGAGTACGAGGGTATGGACATAGGGTGACTCTGGATATGGTGTCGTATGCATCTTCCTCAGCTTCTACTTGTAATTCTTCCAGGAGATCTTCCAAGAGTTCAGTGGCAATGTTGTTGACCGAGAACAATCAATTGAAACGGAATGAAGAAGCTAATGCTAAACGGATGGCAGAACTGGAATTTAAGCTTAAACAAACACGCAGCGAGCAGCAGCAAAATAATCAGGTGGTTGCGTTGTTACTGCAAAAATATCAGCTGGCACCACCGTATAGCCCGGGATCCCAACAGTCAGGCCAGGGTCAGCCTCATTCTCCATATCCATGCCCACAAGGAACCCAACAGTCACCCCAAAATCAGCCTCCTGGTGCACTTGTGTATCCGTATACAGGCTATAATCAGCAACCTCCCTATCCGATGTATCCGACGCAGCCATGGTATACATGCAGCAGCCACCCATGGCTTACATGCAGCAGCCACCCATGGCTTACATGCAGCAGCCACCCATGTCATATGTGCAGTAGCCGTCATATCAAATGCCTGTATATCGACCCGAGATACATTCTCATGATGGGATTTGCCCGGATGTTCCAGTTTGAGGTTTTTCTGGAATGCTTGTAGGTGGTCCAATAGATGTTGACATAGGGAGGTTTATTGGATCACAAGGAGGATCTCAACAAGCATCACAAAGAGGATCTCAACAAGCATCACAAGGAGGATCTCAACAAGGAACTCGAGAAGGAACTCAAGAAGGAACGGGGTCACATTTGGGCTCTGGATCTGTTGAGTAGTGTGTGGTTCGCTTTCTTGGTGGATATGTATGACACTTGTGCAAGCATATATTGTGTCTATTTCTTTTTTTTGTATGTTGTATTTGTTATGTCGGATTTGGTGTTTGTTATGACGGATGAGTTTTTATATGTTATGTGAAATATAAAATGTTTGTTATGAGTTTTTGTTAATGGTTGACTTGGCCTATAATTATTTTTATATAATTTTTTGTAATTGTTATTATTATAAACTGATGTGAAGATTGGTAAAAAAAAATTTATTTTTAATATGTCTAGTGTCGCTTATAAGCGACATTAGGTTGAGTATTTTATTTATTTAACTCAAGTTATGTCGGTTGGAATCGACACTAAGTGTGATATTTTAATTATTTATTTGTTAAAAGATTTGTAAAATTTTAATATTTTAATATATCTAGTGGCGCTTATAAGCGACGTGAGCTTGAGTATTTTATATATGCAACTCAACTGATGTCAGTTGGAAGCGACACCAAGTGTAATATTTTAATTAATTATTTGTTACTTAATGTCGGTTTTAACCGACATATTGGCGCCTATTCATGTTGCTTAAAAGCGACGTAAGAGCCCATGTCGCTTATAAGCGACGCTGTTGTTAATTTGATTTTATATTATTTTACTACTTGGTGGCGAATTAAGGGGGTTTAAGCGACGTCATTACCTATTTGTGACAGTGATATTGGTGTCGGTTACTCAATCCGACATTGCACGATTTAATGTCGGATTTTTACCAAATATCCGACATTAAATGGTGTTTCTTGTCGGTTTTAAAACGCCAGTTATACCCCCTTTTGTAGTAGTGTTGATTGTTCCCAATGAATCCATAGCCTCCCTGATAGTTGTTTGTTGTACCCATAGCAGAGCTTTCACCCTGATAAGTGCCATTCCCTTGATATGTACCAGTGCCAAAACCTCATTGATAGTTATTTGATCCTATGTTAGAACTCTCACCCTGATACATCTCATTGAAGCCATTGGACCTGTTACCATTAGATCTGTCACCATTCATGTACAATGCAGACATTGTATTTGTGAGAGATGTAATCTTGGACTCAATAGTCAAATCAGCACTAAGAAGTTGAGCCCTGAAATCCTTTAGAGACATAGGATTTTCCCTTGCCAATATAACTGTCTTAATCATATCAAACTCATGTGGCAAACCAGTTAATGCAGCAATAATAAGATCATTTTATGACACCCTTTCACCTGCAGAAATTAATTAATCTCTTATAGCCTTCAATCTCAGCAAAAAATTGTCAACATAATCAGCTCATTTTTGTGCAGTATGAAATTCAGTTTTTAGCTGATTAATTCGTGAGATTGAGACAGTTGCAAACCGATCTTGCAATGCACTTCATGCTTCCTGTGATGTTCTAAACCCAATCACATGCTCCATGGCATCATCAAATAACGTAGCAATTAACAAGCTAAGTAAAGCCATATCCATTTTCACCCAGTTCTTGTATGCAGTAGTGACCTCCTTGGTAACTCCAGTTTCAGAATGAATTACAAATTTTGGTGGACACGGATTATCACCAGTAAAGAAATTGAACAAATCATATCCATGCAGAACTAATTGAAACTGAAAACTCCATTTAACAAAGTTATCATCTTGTAATTTCACAGTTAGCATTCCTAGAAGTCCTTCAATCTTCACAGATTCCACTGTACTCTCAGACATCATGCTTACTACTACCAAATTCTTCTTCGGCCACAATCAAGAAATTTCAATAGAGAACTCCACAATCAGAGATATCAAGATTATACACCAACAAGACTTCTTCAAGTTTACAATTAAGAACAAGACTTCGTCGACAAACAGCCTTCAACACACCAAGATTCAATCAAGAAAATAGAACCCTCTTCGGCAATCGGCATTCAAAGAAGAGAGATGACTAAACAACAATATGGCAATCAGCCTTCAATCAAGATTTCATACTCCGGCAATCGGCCTTTAATGGAGTAATAAGCACATACAAATCAACAAGAAATGACTATCACCTTATAGTTCTTCACAATTTCGAACAAATAATGGCAATCGGCCTTATAAGTAAACAATTCATCAATCCAGAAAGAGATACTCACTAACACACATTATCAAACAACTAGAGTGCATATACCTTTTCTCTGTTGAAACTCCATGATTTGATCACCAAGAAACTGCACCAAGAACAGCAAATCATCCAAATGAACAGAAGAACGACAAAAAACGCGGCGGAAAAACGGAAAATCACCACGGATCGACCTCTGGCGATGATACCATATTAATAGTAAACTATGAATTGCTGTAAAAGGAGAATAATGAAAGAAGAACAATCACAAAATGTTTAGAGAGGAAATAAATGACCAAAGATTGTATTACTCGAATGAATTACAGAGAGAGAGAGAGAGAAGGCAGTCAGTATTTATACATTTATCATTTGCTTCAGAGATAAGCAACTGACTAACTAACTTTCTTATATTTCTACAATCTTAACAAACACCCTAACTGCCTTGCTGATGTGTAAACATTCATGCTGACATGTATCCAAAACAACGCTGATGTGTATGTATCAGTTAACACAGTACTGGATAATACTACTTAGGGAAGAACTCATTCTCTCATTGCAAAAAACGCATTTTGATCGTGTTCATAATCAGGACTGTTCAAGTTCTTAATCTTCATTTGAAGATCATTCTTACAAAAAAATCATTTCAATCAATAATCATTTAGTTATTCAAATGTATAGAACAAATTGACAAGTAATATATTCACAATGAACTGTGCATTTATTAGATGGGTTTGGGTGATTAAATGATCACAAATTTGAATGATTTTTTTGTATGAGTAATCTTCAAATGAAGCTTAATAATTTTTCAATTTGGTCCTTAAAATTTAAAATCAATAAAACTAGTTTCTAAAAATGCTCTGAATCACAAAAATTGAATGTCAGATCACACTCGTTTACCCCCACTTTGTCGTCGTCGCTGTAATTTTAATTGATGAGTATGCATGTGCTTTGTGCGAATTAGCAAAGACTTTGCATTATTGATCAGTTGAATTATTACATTGTGTTTCCTTTTCTCTTCTCACTTTTGTAAAATAAGAAAGCGAAAGGAAACATGTAGTGGCAAATATTCAGTGGTTCCACAACTTATCTTTTTTCCAAAGGAAAAGACCAACTTTATCTTATGTTCTATTTTTTTTCTTTCTAAAAACTTGTAGTTAACATTGAGACTCTCCAATGTTCGAATCTTGAATCCGTCATTACATGTAATCATTTTGAAATAAGATTTAAGATTTAGGTCATGTCATATGAGTCTGACACGATTTTGTACGTACTTTCGGTAGTTATAGTAAACAAGATTTTAATTAGAAATAAAATAAAATAAAATTGATTTCTGCAACCATTTTTGACATTATATTGATTCCTCTTCTACTTATTCATTCGCAAGAAAAGGGAATGCAAGAGATGAACCCACCGTTGGAGAGGTCCGATTAGATGTGATCATGACATTTGGGTATGTTATAATTTTGTACTAATTTTTAGCCCATTTAACCACGCTTCGATGTAGCTTGAATAATCCAACTAAGCACACTCATTTTATTTAAATTAAAGTAAAGAAACATCACAAAAACACCATTGCTAAAACAAGAATAATCTCAAATGTATGCCTTCTTTTGACCTAGGAACACACTGGTAAGAACAGTGTTGGACTCCAAAGATTCCTTCAGAAGCTTCAATCCCTAAAAAACAAACAAAAAAAAAATGTTGGGTGTATACAAACTTATCAGCACTTAGAAGAGCCAAATATAATTATTTCCAAAAGAACAAAATAAGACATCATGATTCGAGAAAAGTAAAAAAGAAAGAAATATGTAGGAATTTGGACCTCCTCCATGCCAAGATGAACCACCTTCTCTTCAAGAGCACCGACTTCCTTAATATTGAACCTGTTAAGCGCAGCAATACTGGAAATAGTAGACATAGGCTTCACCTCCAGATTGTCCATGATCATATATGTCACAACACCCTTCACATACCCTCCCTCAGTAGCCGAGGTCGATGCTGCATCAGTAGTAAGTGCCTGTGGAGCAACATAGGTCACCGAAGTAGAGATCACAGAATAAGTGCATCTGGAACATTTTGTTCCAGACGCATCAGAAATATGCTGATTGCAACTACGACAAATGTAGAACTGTTTGTTAATGGAGTCATTGTCGGTCAGCAAATGAAGAATATTAGCACCAGCAACTGTGGAATTGGGTTTGAGCAAGATATCCTTGTTAAGATTGGGTTGCAAGTATGTGTCGCTAAGATTTTCAACACTCTCATAGAGTTGGCCTATGCAACCAACCATGCCATTCTTCGAGAGGAGCCTAACGACAGTGCCAACGGGTAAGGAAAGAAGACTGAAAAGAAAATCTACAACTTCCTTTGTCGCTTCAGCAAACAGAACCTTGCGACCCTTTGTGTCTATCAAAAGCTTCAAACTCACACTGGTGGTATTGGTGGTTGCCATTGATGCAATATTGAGGACGGTGGAGCCTGGAGGAGTATATCAATTTATAGGCCTTGCTGTCCTCACTTTGTTGTCAGATCACACTCGTTTACAACTTTGCTGTCCTCGCTGTAATTTTTATTTATGAGTGTCATGGCTTTGTACGAAAAGCAGAGACTTTGCATTATTGATCAGTTGAATTATTACATGAGTAGCAAGGGATACTAAATTTTAAAAATTAAAAGATATGAAAATTGATAATTATTTTATTTTTTAAATATTGATAAACGTGCTCATATATATTAATGACACATTATTTAATTTGTAAATTTAGTCTTTAAATTTAATCTTCCTAACATTTTTTTTCTCACTTTTGTAAAATAAGAAAGCGAAAAGAAACATGTAGTGGTAAATATTTAGCGGTGGGATTTGTACGAATAGCAAGACTGATTGCATCAGCTTGGATGCCAATTCCACTATTCTTTTTCCACAACTTATCTTTTTCGCAAAGACTCACTTTATCTTACGGTCTAGTTGAAGAGCTTTTTTTCAGTGTGGCGGAAACATGCTCGTTATATCAAGTATACTAATATAATTAGTTAAAAACTTGACAAAGTTTTTTTTTTATAATCAATTGTATTATGACTATTGATTTACCGGAATGTATTCTTAACACACTGAAAAATTTCTCCAGAAGACTGTAGTTGTCTTCATTTATTTAAAAAGTTTCAAGTATGGGAAAATTGTTACTATTAAGTTTAACCAAAGTTGGGTGTGAATTGCATCAGTTATCTATAAACCAAGTCTTGTTCAAATATGATTTCGTGTTAGGCTATCTGAGTTTGAATTCGAATAAGCATGCATTCATTTTAGTTTTGCGTCAAAACACAACCCAACCATGTGCAATATACGTAAGTAACCATGGGTGGGCTAAGATTAGTGAAAGAAATCTTAAAATGAAAATTAGTAAAAGAAACCTTTGGGAGGTTGGGAAGAAAGTTCTCAGGTACTTGAAGAAGACATATGTACTGTGTTACAGTCATGTTGATAACTTAAAATTAATTTGTTACACTGATGCTGATTTGGGAGGTTATGTAGATGATAAAATGTCTACCAGTGGCTACATTTTCATGTTAGCTAGAGGGGGCAATGTCTTGGAGTTAAAAGCAACAGGACAGTGTTAACCATGGAATCAGAATATATAGAATGTTTTGAAGCAATGAGACAAGGGAATTGGACAAAGAATTTGATCCATCACATGAAAATTGTAAGAAGTATAGAGAGACCAGTGAAGATTTTCTGCGATAACACTGCAGCAGTCTTCTTTGCAAAGAACAACAAGAGGTCAGAGGCTTCGAAATTGATGGACGTAAAATATTTGAAGGTCCAAGACAAAGTGAGGGGAGGAGTCATATAGATTGAACACATCAGTACTCATGACACGATTGCAAATCCATTAACTAACGCCTTGAATGTCATAGTCTTCAACAAACATGTCTTGAAAATGGGATTGCAGCCTTCACTGGATCATTATTAATGTGGGAGAAAGGTACTTAAGGATGAAAACGTTACTATTTTATGTTATATTACATGCTAAGAAATGTACTGAGTTGATTTGTTTCATCTATTATGCAATGTACAATTTCTGGACATGTTAATTATGTGAAGTAAATCTTTGCAAAGTTAATATGAATGAGATATTCATGTTATCTCTAGACCAAATATGTGGGAGTTTACACATTTGATCCCAATTTATGTTTTCTCGATGACAATATTAACAATATGTTGTATGAGTATGTGACTTTGGAAACTATTTTATACACGTTTGTTCCGCAAGATAACAAGGTATGATCCAACACAAAATCAACCAGATCCTCTATGTATCTTGTAGTTCCTCCAATCTAGAAATTGGCGTGCGCCGCAAGTAATCACATTCCTAAAGAGGAAGCAATATCTATTTTTAGATATCTTCTAGGATTCTCCTGGCTTAACACGAGGATTCTATCCTAAAAATGTCTTTCTCACGACTGGTATAAATTTGTCTTTGGTAACGCAATCATCGCAATCTAATTCTCTAGCTCACTGCTTGAGTCTTATACATGTTTGTTCCGCAAGATAACAAGGTATGATCCGACACAAAATCAACCAGATCCTCTATGTATCTTGTAGTTCCTCCAATCTAGAAATTGGCGTGCGCCGCAAGTAATCACATTCCAAAAGAGGAAGCAATATCTATTTTTAGATATCTTCTAGGATTCTCCTGGCTTAGCACAAGGATTCTATCCTAAAAATGTCTCTCTCACGACTGGTATAAATTTGTCTCTGGTAACGCAATCATCGCACTCTAATTCTCTAGCCCACTGCTTGAGTCTTATACACGTTTGTTCCGCAAGATAACAAGGTATGATCCAACACAAAATCAACCAGATCCTCTATGTATCTTGTAGTTCCTCCAATCTAGAAATTGACATGAGTCGCAAGTAATCACATTCTTAAAGAGGAAGCAATATCTACTTTTAGATATCTTCTAGGATTCTCCTGGCTTAGCACGGGGATTCTATCCTAAAAATGTCTCTCTCACGACTGGTATAAATTTGTCTCTGGTAACGCAATCATCGCACTCTAATTCTCTAGCCCACTGCTTGAGTCTTATACATGTTTGTTCCGCAAGATAACAAGGTATGATCCAACACAAAATCAACCAGATCCTCTATGTATCTTGTAGTTCCTCCAATCTAGAAATTGGCGTGCACCGCAAATAATCACATTCCTAAAGAGGAAGCAATATCTACTTTTAGATATCTTCTAGGATTCTCCTGGCTTAACACGAGGATTCTATCCTAAAAATGTCTCTCTCACGACTGGTATAAATTTGTCTCTGGTAACGCAATCATCGCAATCTAATTCTCTAGCTCACTGCTTGAGTCTTATACATGTTTGTTCCGCAAGATAACAAGGTATGATCCAACACAAAATCAACCAGATCCTCTATGTATCTTGTAGTTCCTCCAATCTAGAAATTGGCGTGCGCCGCAAGTAATCACATTCCTAAAGAGGAAGCAATATCTACTTTTAGATATCTTCTAGGATTCTCCTGGCTTAGCACGAGGATTCTATCATAAAAATGTCTCTCTCATGACTGGTATAAATTTGTCTCTGGTAACGCAATCATCGCACTGTAATTCTCTTGCTCACTGCTTGAGTCTTATACGTGCTTATTAACTTGAAAATTGGAGAGCCTTTGGCCGGCACATTCCCGCGTCATAGGCTTGCTCACGGTTGTTTGATGTTTTACAGGTTACTCGGATTTTTGCCTCCACCACTCACGACGGTGCACAAATTTGTTTCCAACACTCAAACTGGCCAATTTTTTTTTAAATATAAAAAAAAAATATAGGTCTAAAATTTGCATTAAGAATGCTCTAAATCACAAAAATTTGATGTTAGACTCGTTTGTTCTACTTTGTTGTCGTGGCTGTAATTTTAATTAATGAGTTTGCATGAGCCTTGAACAAAAAGCAAAGACTTTGCATTATTTCAGTTGAATTATTAAATTGTGTTTGTTTTTTCTTTCTTTTCAAACTTTGTAAAATAAAAAAGTGAAACGTGTGGTGGTGGGATTTGTATGAAAAGCAAGACTGTTTGCATCAGCTTGGACGCTGATCCGACAACTTTTCTTTTTCCAAAGGACAACAATGGAAGACTAACTTTATTTAAATATTTTAGTAGCAATTGTGTTCTGGTGAAGATTTCTCTGGAAGAAGGGTTCTCGGCACCTCGACACAGCTCCCATGGGGATTAGCACATTGGGTTGATTGTGTATGGTAATCGGGCTCTTGCTTGTTTGTCTGCTGCAAGAACAGGACAAAGTTAATTTTTAAAGGTGCCTTTATGGGACCTTAGGTATAGGCCTTGAGGCTCACAATCAAAACTAAGTGCTTAGGTGTGCCACTACTATCTCAGTATAATAGATGTAGAACAAGTGTGTTTAAGTCAATTTCTTGCGCCCCAAGTAACTCGGACTTCTTGTTATCAAAGGATTGTCATGGATGGGTTAAGTCCATATTAAGTTCTTTTCTTGCCTTGTGATCAAGGACTTTCAGTTCATGGTCTTGTATGCTTGAAGGAAGGATGTCCAGAACCCCTTAAGTCATTTGTTTGGTTCCAGATTGGTTTTAAATGCAAGAAGATCTATAAAGATAACCAGATCTAGACACAAATAAGATTCTCAAAGTAGAACACAAGTGGAAATGATTTGAATACATGATGGACAATGCACTAAGTAACAGATCTACTAATTTAGAAGACAAACAAAGAGCTTCGGGTAAGATTTCACCTTGTCCAGCAAGGTTGATCTTCTTGCAATCGCTTCTCTCTGAGTTTACAAGAGTTGTATGCTTGAAAAGTGATGGATGGTAAACAAGTTTACACGAGGGAATCGATACTATAGAAGTAGCAGAACTTTAAACTAGAGAAAGATAGGCTTTCTAGGGAGACTATTGCTAAAAGATCTAAGATCTGGGCTGATTACAACTTTTGGTTGCAAATCTGGCTTGAGAGCAGAGTTTGTAAGTTTGTTTGTTTGATTAGTTGAGTATCCTTGTCTCTGAGGCCTCTTCTTTCTTTTATAGGTAGATTAGCCCGACTGCTGTAACTTTGCTCTTGCCCGAAAGCATTATGAGGATAGTGAGTCATCAGCTTTTTACTTGAATGCCACTAGAAAGTGCTTTTTGGCTAGTAGTAGGTTAGTCTCCATCACTTGTCACTTCTAATGGTAAACAAGTGGCTTATATTTGGCTGATAAGGCTTTAATTGGTTTCTGGGCTCGTGCTGGGCTTCGGGCAAGTCCCCTTCAATTGTCATCTTTGGGCTTTGTCTCCTTTAAACCTAATGTTCAAATATTAACCCAAACAAATTATGGTGAATTATAGTCCAGCACTTAAATAGGTATTGTGTTTCGTGACTTACGTCTAGCTGCAAAACCATACGACTACAAAATAAGAGAACATAATTTATATCAAAAGATAATTTAACATTGACCAAAAAAAAGAAGATAATTTAACATAAAAGGACTGAGAGCCAAAACGAGACAGTATCACTTCTAAAATAACAATACATAGCAAAACATAGTCCAAATCCAAAACCAAAAGTAATATAGATCTAGACATGGACCTTCACACAAAAGTCCTAGATTACATAACATCTAAAAAGTTTCAAACCCAAAACTACGTAGGTCATTAATTACATTACATTACCAGGTATGCAAAAAAAAAAAATATCATTCAGAAACAAACACCTCGTAGAAAATTCAGACCGTCCATTCCATAATGCTTGCAGTTGAAGTGCGAATAAAGTTGAGGTGTTCACGCTTCATTCTTATCAAGGAACACGGTTGTCAGAACCAAGTTTGATTGCAACGATACCCTCAGCAATTTGACACCCTACGTACAAGGTTCAGATCACACATTAGGTCGACTGCAAAATATGGACTCACAAAATTGAAAGAACAAAAAAAAAAAAAAAAAAAAAAGGGGATGTGATTAGGTACTTTTCAGACCTCTTCCATGGTAAGATGGACCTCCTTCTCTTCAAGGGTACCGACATCCTTGACGTTGAACGTGTTGAGCATGGTTACGCTTGAAATGGTAGACATAGGCTTCACCTCCAGGTCGTCCATAATCATATACGTCACAACACCTTTCACATACCCTCCCTCGCCGGACGTTGTTCTTTCAGCAGCGGATCGATGGACAAAAGTCGTCGGAGAAGTTATGCTTGAACGGCAGTGCGGACAAGTGGCTTTAGGGTCGTCGGTTACAACGATTCGGCTGCTGTAGCTACAACAATGACTACAACCATAGATTGACGTTTCAGCAGAGGAGTCATCGATCGTCAGTATATCAAGGACATCAGCACCAACATCAATTGTTACTGTTGCCTTAGCTTTCAGGAGGGATTCCTTGTTATAGTGAGGTTGCATGTATGCGCTGCTTAGGCTTTCGACACTGCCGTAAAGCTTGCCTAACGAGCCAACCATGCCATCTTTGGAGAGGAGCCGGATGACAGTGCCAAGAGGCAAAGACAGGATTGTGAGGAGAAAATCCACAAAGTCTTTGCCAGCTTCAGCAAAGAGAACTCGTTGACCCTTTGTATCGATGAGGAGCTTCAAACAAACACTTGGGTTGGAGGTTGCCATGAACACAGAGAGTTTTGAGTATATTTTTCAAGCAACGTAAGTTTAGTGCATTGTACTTGCAATAATGGATCTATTTATAGAATTTTAACCCTTCATTAAAAATAATACTTAGGCCACAAAAATGATTGATAAGTTTTAGTCCGTTTAGGGCTAGTTTGGCGTTGTGTTTTTAAAAAAAAATGTTTTTGTTGTTCAGTGAGAATGAACAACAGTGTCTGAGTGTTTAAAAAAAAAAAAGTGTTTTAAAAATAAAGTTGTTGAGTGTTTGGTAAACTTTTTTTGTAAAAGTGTTTTTAACAAAACAAAACAGTGTCTGAGTGTTTAATAAACTTTCATAAAACTGTTGTTAATATGTTAAATGACTAAAAAGGATGTGGTGTTGAATGTGATATAATAATTGTCAAAGAGAATAATGCATGGGCAAAGATCGTAATTTTGTAAAATATGCGTGGGTATACTTGTCATTTGAAATTTTCATTAAATGGGCACTGTCACCATGCTTCTGCTTTTCTACTGTCATTGACAACAGTTTAAAAAAAATTTGTTTTACCAAACATATTTGGTGTTCCAAATTTTTTTTAATAAGCTGTTTTTTCAGAAACACCGTAACCCTAAACCAGCCCTCAGTTTTGGCTATATATAAGTACTATATTTTATGGATAATACTTGAATGGGGTGTGCTATCCACACACCCCAAATTACTTCTCACACAACCTTTGTTAATTTCTGTCCGTTGATCTTCTTCAATTCATCCGATCTGAAGGCCGAAAATTAAAAGAGTGTGTAAGAAGTAAAATGAGATGTGTGAATATCACACCCCTACTTGAATTCCTTCTTATGGGATGACTTCATTGTCCCTTGCGAATAATATATTCACAAAAGATAAATGTAAAAATTATGAAAAGAATTTATTAATTACTAAAAATAGATTTGAAGCTGCTGTCAAATTTGACAGCAACTTCCTTTGCTGCCTTTTCATGTCATACCACATAGGAATTGACATTTCAGTTGGAAAATATTAGTAATATGAGTAAATTGTAGCAATGGTCCCTCAACTTTAATCAAATTGGAGCAATTGTCCCTCAACTAAAAATCCATTACCATTGGTCCCTTAACTTATCAAAATGTGTAGCTATAGTCATTTTCTTCAATTTTGTCAAAATTGTGTCAAAATAAGTCAAAATTTTGTCAAAATAAGTTATGTTGGAATAACCATTTATATAATGAGGGTCTCTCAACTCATCAAAGTGTGTAATTATGGTCATTTTCGTCAACTACGTCAATTTTTTTGTCAAAACGAGTTATGTTGGAAGGACCATTGCTACAATTGGGTTAAAGTTAAGGGACCATTTCTCCAGTTGAATTAAAGTTGAGGGACCAATGGTAATGAATTTTTAGTTGAGGGACCAATGGTAATGAATTTTTAGTTGAGGGACCATTTCTCAAATTGAGTTAAAGTTAAGGGACCATAGCTACAATTTACTCTTAGTAATATCTTTTTACCTTTATTGCTGATGTGGACTTTTTGACATCTTCTTTAAAGACGTTCTTATCCACACCTTTTGTTTTTCCAAAGAACATTAATTAAAGGCTCACATTATGGTCCAGCCGAAGATTTTCGTTGTATTCAGAATATGGGTAGTATGTTACGTATCAACGTGTCTATAAGTAAAGAAATTTTTTATTTTTTAATACAAATATCTCACTGTAACATCCCACATCGCCCAGGGGAGTGATCCTTAAATGTATATTCTCATCCCTACCTAGCACGAGACATTTTGGGAGCTCACTGGCTTAAGGTTCTGTAGGAACTCTGAAGTTAAGCGAGAAGGGGGCCAGAGCACTCTCAGGATGGGTGACCCACTGGGAAGTTGCTCGTGAGTTCCCAAAAACAAAACCGTGAGGGAATGGTAAGCCCAAAGTGGACAATATCATGCTACGATGGTGGAGCCAACCCAGGAAGTGGTCCGCCATGGGTCGGGATGTGACAAATTGGTATCAGAGCCTAACCCTGACCGCGTGTGTGCTGACCAAGACATTGGGCCCCTAAGGGGGATGGATTGTTACATCCCACATCGCCCAGGGGAGTGATCCTTAAATGTATATTCTCATCCCTACCTAGCATGAGGCCTTTTGGGAGCTCACTGGCTTAGGGTTCCGTAGGAACTCCGAAGTTAAGCGAGAAGGGGGCCAGAGCACTCCCAGGATGGATGACCCACTGGGAAGTTGCTCGTAAGTTCCCAAAAACAAAACCGTGAGGGAATGGTAAGCCCAAAGCGGACAATATCGTGCTACGATGGTGGAGCCGGTCCAGGAAGTGGTCCGCCCTGGGTCGGAATGTGACACTCACTACTTATATAGTGACACATAATGTATCACATTATATTTCAAGCACAATAAAAAAAAATCTCTCGAAAACTTCTTGTTATCAATTATCATATGGTCTAGATGAAGATTTGTACTTGTCATCATTAATAATGCACTCGGTATTATTTTTTTATATATATATTTTACATTATTACAGCTGTTTTATATAGAAGATTACGTATAACACTTTTTTAGCTAAAGTTCTTTATAATTATATTTTATCAAACACGTTCACAATTACTTAGTCTTCCAGCAGAGCAAAAATAGATTATTTTTTTTTCCTTCTTCTTCTAAAGCAAAGCAAATAACAACCTAGCCCTTAATAATGAAATTTGTACGAACAGCAAGACTGATTGCATTAGCTTGAACGCTGATTTGACCACTTTTCTTTTTCCACAACTTTTCTTTTTCCGAAGGACATAGTAGAAGACTCAATTTACCTTATGGTCTAGCTGAAGACCTGTAGTTGAAAAGGTTTCAAGTTACTATTAAGTTTTAATCAAAGTTGAGCGTGAATAGTATAAAGTTAATTATAAAACAAGTCTTGTTCAAACGTAATCATTTTGTGTTAGGCTATTTGGGTTTGAATTTTAATAAATTATGCATTCGTACGTATTAGGTTTTGCGTCAAAACATAACCCAACCATGCACAATATCCGTAGTAATCATGAGTGGGCTAAGATTAGTGAAAGAAACTTAAAATTAAGTAGAAGAACCTTTGCTCAACTAAACCGACAAATTGGTGAGAACTGCCTTTGAAAGCATGTTATCTTCCCTCCGAGGAACACATTGGTGATATTCCTTAAGCAATTTCACACCCCCAAGATAATATTATCATCATAAAATGGCATATTGTGTCAATTAAAAATTCAACGGCTTAAATAATTAAAAAAATCTGAAAGATAAAATAATAAAATAAAAAAATTCAATGGCTAAAATAATTATAAAAAAAATTCTTACATGTGTTTCATATTCTTTCATAATGTTTCACGAGTTTCATGGTGTCGATTTAATGATTTTTCAATATTTATCGGAATCTAAATATTTTTTAGTTAAAATGTTCATAAAGTTATATTAGGATAGTCTACATAATTTTTTTTTTAAATTTACTAAAAAAAATATCCTAAATTTAATTTTTAATAATATTGGATTATAAATTTAACTTGAAAGAGTTAGCAGAAAAACTGTTTCTGAGTTAAAAATCTTAGATTTTAACTAAAAATGGGAGATAGTCTAAT
This sequence comes from Heteromeles arbutifolia, assembly GCA_024362995.1. Lineage (NCBI taxonomy): Eukaryota > Viridiplantae > Streptophyta > Magnoliopsida > Rosales > Rosaceae > Heteromeles > Heteromeles arbutifolia. Next base: position 9,180,107 of record JANCRC010000018.1, read on the forward strand.
AGCACCATTCTGTTTCAATTGAATTATTAAATTGCGTGTTTTTTTTTCTTTTCAAACTCGTAAAATAAGAAAGTGAAGGGAAACATCTAGTGGTATTTGTACGTAAAGCAAAAAGGAACGGCATCAGCTTGGACGCTGATTCGACATTTATCCACAACTTTTTTTTTTTCTTTCCAAAGGACATTAATTGAAGACTCACTCTATGCTCTAGCCGAAGATTTTCATTGTTTTCATAATATAGGTAGTATATCATGTGTCATTATATAAGTAGAGAAAATTTTTATTTTTTAAGTTGTTAATTTTTTAACACAAGTATTTTACTACTTATATAGTGACACATAATGTACTACTCCATCTATCAAGCACAATAAAAAATCTCTTGAAAACTTGTAGTTGTTATCATTTATTATAGAATATACCAAGAAATAGGACAATTTTCTTAATCTTAGAACAGAATAAAGACATTTTGAATATGCACACACCATGCACAAACAATCGGACAGAAATAGGATATTTCCTACACCTTGAAATGACCAAGTTGTCTTCTCACATAAATGGTTATCCATAAATTTCAGCTCTCATTTCTCATTTTATAGAGAGAAACAAAGAGTTGTCGTTATTTCATGGACACACATGACCCTTAACGTCCTCTAAGCTTTTTCTTAATTTTGTTTTTCGTCGAGGCTAACTAGGTTGTGGTCATACTCGCTAAATTCCGGAGTACAACATACGTGCATCATAACTAGTGAACATTCCCGCTTCTCATATTAAGATGTAACCATGAACACCACATGTACATTACGGAAAAAAATTTACAAATTTCTGCAATTGAACACTTGAACCAAAAATTTTTCCAATCCAGTTTTGCAGCACGTCAAAACTTGAAATTTATTCCACAACCCATACGTCCCAACATGAAACACAAACTCTAATTTAACATTTAAGTATTAATTCATCTTACAAACAATCCATTTATTCCATAAATCATTGATGAAGGAACTTAGAACTAAACACTCTACCTTACTATGCCTGCCAAAGCTTTTGTCGTTGGAAAAAATGGAACTTTCCGGCCAAAACAGAAAATATAGTACAAAACTCACCTCACTCTTCTCACCTCTCTTTCACATCCATTTGTTCGAAATCAGAGGTATGAGGTTAATCCAAAACCTAGCTCTCTCTTCTCACCTCTCTTTGGATTTTCCTCTCTTCGAAATCAGAACTCAACCTAGAAATCTAGAGCTCACAGAGCTCTCTCGACATCCCTCTCTTCCAAATGAGAACATTGACGCAATGGGTAGATGATTTTTAGTATTTATATGTGGGCATTTTAGTAATTTTGGTTTTGTACATAAAATGCATGGCTTATGCATGACCGGTTTGTCCTATTTCTGTTCCAAAATTAAAAAAACTGTCCCATTTTGAGGTATCTCCCTTTGTCATATGGTTTAGATGAAGACTTGTACTTGTCATCATTAATAGCACATTCAGTATTATTATCTTTTTTTTTATATTTTATTTTATGTTTTACATTGTTGCAGTTGTTTTATATAAAGGTTTATCCATAACATTATTTTTTTTTTGCCAAAAACTCTTGTATAATTATATTTTACCAAACACTTTTCCTATTACTTAGCCTTTTAGAGCAAAAATAGATTTTTTTTTTTCAAAGCAAAGTAAATATCAACCTAGCCCTTAATAATGAAATTTGTACAAAAAGCAAGACTGATTGCATCAGCTTGGACCTGATTCGACCACTTTTCTTTTTCCGAAGGGCACAGTGGAAGACTTACTTTACCTTAGAGCAACTCCAGCGTGGGAGTTTGCTTGGGGGACAGGCCAGGAAAAAGGGCTCGAGAGCCCGGCCTACATACTCTAGCGTGGGGAGCCCGAGGGACAGTAGAGGCCTGAGCACCAGGCTTGTGAGGAATTGCCAGCCTGCGAGCCCGAAGTGAATCTGACGGAGGGCTGATGTTATCCAGGCGTCAGCCCAATTTTTATTTTTTTCTATCAGGAGCGTGGGAGCGCGTCACCCGTCACGGTTTCAGCACCTGGGGCCCGCGGCGCAGTTTCAAAAAGTTACCGTTGGGAAGCCACGTGGCTTCCCATGGTTCGTTGGATCTCAACGGCTATATAATGTGGACCGTCCGATTTGCGACGGTAAAAAAAATTAAAAAATCTTATTTAATATCAACCGTTGGATCTGAGATCAACGGTTGATATTATTCTCCTTTATAAATAAAAAAAAAGAAAAAATAGCTTTAAAATTAAGAAAAGTTACCGTTGTGCCACGTGGCACAATCTGGACTGTTGGAATTCAATTTTTTTTTAAATCCAACGGCAGAGATTAATTAGTTGAATAAAAAATTAAAAAAATTGTAAAAAATCCGAAAAAAAATTTGAAATTTTAAAAAAAAAATTGTTTTTACTTTTCTATAAATACCTTCTCATTATCATCTACCTTACACCACAATTGTCTTTTTGGATAATGACACGTGGGGCAACGAGAACGATTTAAAAAATCTTATCCAAAATTACAAATAAATTTATTTAGTATTTTTTTTTTTTAAAAAACTAATATTTTATTGTCTATTGCCAGGGCTATTCAAGTGTAACGGTGGAGATGCAAATGGCAGTTACTGTTCATTAAGGGCGGTTACTGTTCACAGGATGGATTGAATAATGAATAGCCTGGGGGGAGGGCCCCCATGCTGGAGTTGCTCTTACGATCTAGCTGAAACTTGTAGTTGAGAAGGTTTCAATTACGACAAAATTGTTATTATCAAAGTTTTAAAAGATGTCGGGCATTAGTCGAGTTATGGGCTAGACCTAGTGCTTAGGCAGCTAGAAAGGATTTAGACGGGAGTCTATATGGCCTAGACGGATATAAGTAAATTTATTATATGTTATATAAGTAAGTGCCTATTAAAAAACACACATTATTGTATTGAGATACATAAATTACAAAATAAAATAACATAAATTATAAAGTATTAGAAACATGGGAAACAAGCATATAAATTATAATGAATGTTCATCTAAGTATTCAATAAGTCGGATTTGGATCCCATCCGGATCCAAATCGGTGAGAATTGCCTTTGAATGCAAGCTATCTTCCCTCCGAGGAACACATTGGTGATATTCCTTAAGCAATTTCACACCCTAAACATAATATTATCATCAACCTTGAAAACATAAAATGGCATATTGTGTCAAATTAGCTAGTTTACAAACTTGTAGTGTATAATGATCTGCTGTCTGCACCAACTCTCAGTCTACAACTTCCGTCCTATGTTACTAGATTTTGTACCGATGAAATCTATAGTAAATCATCTGACCGGTGAGATAATAATTCGTTCGAAAACATGTAAACAGTGTTTCAAAAATCGGCAGAAACGACCACCTAAGCATTGGACGGGCAATTACTACTGCAATTAACTCCTAATCGGTTAGGAAACCAAAATCCTCAAATTGGCTACTTTTTAAATTTAAGTATATGCTCTATATCACAAAAATTGGATGTCAGATCACTCTCATTTACTCCACTTTCTTGTCGTCGCTGTAATTTTAATTTGGAGAGTTTTAACGAAAAGTTTTCGGTACTGTTCACTTTAACGAAAAACCACATTTTACTCTAAAAAATCAATTCTGGTACTATTCATTTACAACATATTTTTATCAATTTTTTTTAAAATTCAAAGTTTTCATGTTGTTTTCATTATTTTTTTTTTAATTTATGAGTATGCATGTGCTTTGTACGAAAAGCAAAGACTTTGCATTATTGATTAGTTGAATTAATATTGTGTTTCGTTTTCTTTTCTCATATTTGTAAAATAAGAAAGCAAAAGGAAACATGTATTGGTAAATAGTGGCGGGATTTGTACGAATAGCAAGACCGATTGCGTCAGCTTGGACGCCGATTCCACAACTTATTTTTTTTCCAAAGGAAAATAATGAATGACTCACTTTATCTTATGGTCTAGTTGGTGAGTTTTTTCAATGTATAGGAAACATGCTCGTTATACTAAGTATATTAATATAATTGTTGAAAACTTGACAAAAATATTTTTCAACTAATTGTATTATGATACTTGATGTATCGGGGAACATAGTTTTGATATATTGAAAAATTTCTACAAAACACTATAGTTGTCTTCATTCATTGAAAAAGTTTCAAGTTTGAGAAAATTGTTACCATTAAGTTTAACCAAAGTTGGGTGTGAATTGCATCAAGTTAACTATAAACCAAGACTTGTTCAAATATAACTTCGTGTTAGGCTATCTGAGCTTGAATTCGAATAAGTATGCATTCATTTTAGTTTTGAGTCAAAACACAAGCCAACCATGCGCAATATCCTTAGTAACCATGGGTGGGCTAAGATTAGTGAAAGAAACTTGATGGAGATTTTTACCACATGTAAAAGTAGAGATAAAAACACTTAATATACTTGTAAGAGTACAAGGTAATAGTAGTATAGTTGGCTCTAGTAATGTCGTTTTCCACAAGAATTAAATGAATAATTTATGTAAAACCAAATCTTAATTAATTATTTGAAAACAAAGTTTGAAAAATGATGATTTTATAACCAAAAATATTAAAAACGAATTTAATTAAAAACAATTAAATAAATTGGCAAAGTAAATAAAAGAAAAGAAAATAGTTTTGAAAATCTATTTAAGCACTAGGATTTCTCCGTCACCTTAACAATCCTACATAGTTAATTCCAATTACTTATGAATTACATATGCATATTTTGAAGGTAGGTTTTCCTAAAGTATGTCCTACTTGGAACCTCCAACATAGAACGTATATCTAACATGCAACCCATCTATGGCATCTAGATCGAATGTGAACATATAAGACTCATTAAGTTTTGTGAAAATCTTTTGAAAAACCATGCAACCCATAAGACGTGTCGTCCATCCTAAGAATTTACACATATTAACCACAAGAAGCCTTAGTCAATTTTAGGGACAACCCTCCGCCAAAATTGCATCAAATTACTTTTATAAATATCTTAATGGTGGCCAATCATCAAGACAATTAGATAGTTTCAAACACGGTGATTAACAATTCAAAACTTGCATGCATAATATCATAAGCAATTGAAAGAAACTACATATTCTTGCTAAGGCTTGTGGCTTCGCCCTAGCAAACGAAATTAGTTACTAACAATCATAAAATAAAATATTATTAAAAACATAGATAGAAAACACCTCGAAAATAAACTTGAATTGTCAAAAGCTCTCCACCTCCATTTCTTCAAACCCTAATGACTAAAAAACTTTATTTTTACTAATACAAAATAAAACCCTACCTAAAAATGTCTTAGAATAATACAAGGAAACATAATAGAATAAGATAACTAGGAAATAAAAGGTTTCCTATTTAAACTGAAATTCAGACTTCTCAGAAAATTAGACTTATGACCGACTAAATCAACTCTGACTTGGTCCAAAAGGTCGCTTTTGAAAGCTTAAGTCGTCCCTAACAAATACTCAAAATGAATCTTTCTCAAAATATGCCATATTGACCTCCAAAATACCCAAAACATCCAAAAACGTTAATCTGGAAAAACTGCACGCTGGGCCTATTGCCACGGTCAAACGGAATGGTAGAAAAATCTGAAACTTTGACATAATCATCTTGAAAGACTCACGAACATCCTTCAATTAGAATCGCTCGAAAATTCATCCGTTTAATCACTTTTTGCTTAAGAGGGAATCAAATGTCCTACATTGAAAATATATAACAATGTATCAAAGTTCACACAAAATAACCAATAAATTAATACTAAGAATATTAAAATATATAGTATAATGTCAACTCATTAAAATAACCCAAACTTAGCTTTTTGCTTGTCCTCAAGCAAAACAAAACAAGAAAACAAACACAAAAGCTAACAAACTACAAACTTAAATAAAACTTAGCTATGACAAAATTTTCATCTTCAAGTTGCAATCCGTAAAAAACGTTAAAAATTAGAATATCTTTCCAAAAGTTCCAACTAATCCCATCACGGAGGCTAAGCCATTTATAATCAATTAGAAAAGAATTCATAAACTTCATTTGGTGTAAAGTGAACCAATATGGCTAAGGAGACTCAACTAAAATCCTCACCACTCATCCTCTTTATTTCACACATACTAACTTTAACATAACTATTTTTTTTCTTTTTTTTTTCATATTTTTTTTTTCCAGTAACAGTAGTGGTCGTGCAATGTTAGTTCCCTTAGGTACCATTTGGTACGCAGACAGGACGAAACGAGACATAACGGGACGGAACAGAATGGAACGGAATGGAACGGAGGTTCCCTGCTAGGTTTGATGTACCCTCAAGCCGGAATGGAACAAAAGATTAAATCACAATCGTACCCATCCACTCCAACGAGTTCGACGGCAAGTTCAACATCATCCCTCACATCTTCTGCCTAATCCTCATCGTCCCATCCCTCGAGCGACGACGTCGACCACATCCTTTCACCGGCTTTCCCCGGTACCCTTTTGTTCTTCCTGTTTGTTTCCCTTGAAAATTTCCTCTCTTTGGCTTTCTCAGGAACCCTTTATCTGATCTAGGTTTTCTTCATTTTGCTGTTTTTCTTCTTTGAATATAGAAATCAAACGCAAAGAAAATTACTTTCTATTGGGTTTTTGTCACTCAGTTTCCCGGAAAATTTGAAGTGTGATCAAAGAAGCTTAATTTCCTCGAAAAACAAGAAAACTCAATTTGTTTAGTTGATCTGTTGAGGTAAATTTCGATTTTTAATGAATATTTTATGCTAATTGTGTAGAAATGGAGAGATCTTTGGAATTTTGATCATTTTTGTTTAATTTTCGAAGTGAAATTAATAAAAAATGAAAGGCACAAATCGTCAGAATAAGAGTTCTCATCCATCGTTTCCTTTGTTTTACCTTAATTATCCATCATCATGTTAGTTGCAACATCTTTAACGTACCCCCTGTCCCACCACCAGTTGACCCTTCGGTGGTAGCCTGAGCAGCACAATGCACCTCGATAGATATGGTATATTTGCACTGTGGACGAACGGGCCTAGGGTCATCAGCCACATACCGGTGGGAGCTCCCACGCATGTACATCTTCTTGGCCATTGATTTATCACTTGTCACGATCATCAGCCATATAATTGCTCCGGAATGGCTAATTTGGAATCGCTGCGTATTTTCTTTTAAATTGTTTTTGTTGTGTTTTAAGATTAATTAGTTGTAAAATAATGTAATTGATCGTTTGATAAACTGTACAAGTATTGTGGATATGAAAACAATGTAAAAGCGCGTTGGTAGTAAAAAATATTGTATTTGTGGGTTCAAACTTCATTAGGCTATTTCACAAAAAATAAAATTAAAAAAAAAAAAATCTTAAACGGGATCAATTTTGCATTGAGAATGCTCTTTTTTTTATGTTTTTTTTTTTATCAAAGCATTGAGAATGCTTTAAATCACAAAAATTGGATGTTAGATCAGACTCATTTGTTCTACTTTGCTGTCGATATTCTATCCATGTTTATTTACGCAATTTTTTAATTTTTAATCGTTAAATTAAATAAATTAAAAAAAATTAAATAACAAATATTAATAAGAAGTGAGTGTAATGAGTAAAAATAAGTATGAATAAGTAGAAAAAGCAAAGACTTTGCATTATTAAATTGTGTTTCCTTTTCTTTTCAAACTTTTGTAAAATAAGAAAGTGAAAAACATGTGGTAACTATTTAGTGGTGGGGTGTGTACGAAAAGCAAGACTGCATCATCTTGGGCGCTGATTCAGCTACTCCCCTTTTTCCAAAGGACAATAATGGAAGACTAACTTTTACCTTATGGTCTAGCTGAAGACTTACTTTTTCCGAAGGACAATAATACAGCCCTTAATAATTGAATTTGTACGAAATGCAAGACTGATTGCATCAGCTTGGACCTGATTCGACCACTTTTCCTTTATTTGGTTATGGTTTTGGATATGGTTATAGAGGTTCTCAATCCGTATCTGTTCCCGAATCCAACCCGAATATTATATTTATATATATATATATATATATATATTTGATATATAATATAATTTTATTCAATTTACCGAACCTTCTCTATACTAATTCATTATGCATGCATCAAACCCTATACTATCTTTATTATGCACCAAACATCATACATGGGACATACCAACAACCTCATCAATTCAATACTCTTATTATTATACTCAACCAAATTAATTCATTGAATCATTTTATATATCAATTATCAAATTTTACAAGTTTATCAAATTCATCTCTCTTCAAGAGTCTCACTGTCAAGAAATTCGTGCATGTTATCATGAACAACTTCAAATATATTGTTATGTTTTTTATAATTGGATGTTGCTATTTAATGACAGAATTAGTATCTACTAAAATTTATAATACGTCAATTGGATAAATATATATATATATTTTTTTGTTTTTTGACGAAGATAGATATAACCGATAACCGATTGAAAACCCGTTACCCAGTGGATATGGTTATGGATAATCCCCGATGGTTAATTTACGGTTATGGATATGGTTAATTTTCGTGGTTATGGGGATGAATATAGCATTTCCGTCCTCAAACCGCACCGTTGCCATCCCTAGGTACTAGTTCCCAAATTGCTTCTCGATACCTCAATCCCTAGAAAATTATTCAGGGATCCAAGGTCTTTCATCTCAAATTTAGCAGATAAGTATTTTTGTAAGGCCGCACGTTCTTCCGGATCATTTCCTGTTACCACCATATCATCTACATACACAATAAGTGCGGTAAGGTAAGCTTCCCATTTCGTCTTTTCAACACAAAGTATGATCAGAATTACTTTGTTTGTAACCAAATGCTCTCATTGCTTTTGTGAATCTTCCAAACCATACTCGAGGGGACTACTTCAAACCATACAAGGATTTCTTCAACCTGAACACATTTCTTTTGTATTTATCTGGGGTATTACATCCTGGTGGAAGATCCATATAAATCTCTTCTGTCAAATCTCCATGCAATAAGACATTCTTCACATCAAATTGTTGTAAGGGCCAATTGAGATTTGCAGCCAAGGACAACAAAACACGAACTGTGTTAATCTTGGCCACAGGTGCAAATGTATCTGTATAGTCGATTCCATATTTTTGAGTGTATCCTTTTGCTACTAGTCTTTCCTTGAAGCGATCCACCGTCCCATCAGCTTTGTACTTCACAGTATAAACCCATTAGCATCCCACAGGTTTCTTACCAGTTGGCAAGTCTGTGATTTCCCATATAACATTTTTCTTCAAAGACTTCAACTTTTCGTTCATTGTTGCCTACCAATTTGGATCAGCTAAAGCCTCCTGCACACTGTTAAGAATAGATACAGTAGATAATTGATACACAAATAACTTGTTTGAATCTGACAGGTGACTGGTAGACACATAATTACTTAACGGGTATAACACATTAGACTCAGGGTTAGGTTTATTCACAGAATACCTAGTTTTACACTTAGGATCAGCTTCATAAATGGGTTTAGGAATACCTCGGTTGACACGGTTAGGGAGACGAGAAGGTGGCAGTGGTGGTGCATCCGGAATCAAAGGCGATTGATTATGGTTACTAGGGCTCAAAGATGGCGAGAGCAACTGTGAGGGCGGCGAAAAAGCTGGTGGTGCGAAAGTTGGCATTGAGCTATCTGGTGATGTAGGCTCGTCTATTTCAAGGTTTTCAACGTTATTTTCATGTGAATGATCACCACTTGTCTCCAAGACAGTACCACTTAATTCCAAGTCATTCACATCATTATTTTCTTGTGAATCATCACCACTTGTTTCCAATACATCACCACTTAAGTCCAAATGATTCACATCATTATGTTTTTGTGAATCATCACCACTTGTTTCCAATACATCACCACTTAAACCCAAATGATTCACATCAGGAATAGTATAATCAAGAGTTTGAACTTCTGTCTGATTCTCCCCCTGAAGTGCAGACTCAGAATGGGCAAAGTACATATCGTTTTCATGAAATGCAACATCCACAGTGACAAACAATTTTTTTGTCGGAGGATGATATCAGTGATATCCTTTCTGATTAGAGGCATACCCTACAAACACGCACCGTAAGGCTTGAGGTTCAAGCTTACTCATCTGCTGTTTATGGAGATGAACGAAAGTCACATAGCCAAACACGTGAGGTGGAAGATTTGGAATTGCAGGAGCATCAACATGGGATGAGAGAGCCTGAAGAGGTGTCTGAAAATCAACTGATCGGGATGGAACGCGACTAATGAGATACGTAACCGAGGTGAGAGCTTCTCCCCAATAGGATAACGGGAGACGCCCCTCGAGTAAGGAAGCATGGACAACCTCCAGAAGATGACGGTTCTTGCGTTGTGCAACCCTATTTTGTTGTGGAGTGTATGGACATGTAGTTTGATGAACAATACCATGATGATCCAGAAAGGCACGAAGTTCAGAGTTCACATACTCGCCACCATTATCACTTCTGAGAATCTGTATTTATGACTTATACTGTACTTGCACCATTTTGTGAAATTGCTGGAACAAGGAAGTAACTTCACTTCTTGACTTCATCAAACAAACCCAAGTCATACGTGTGCAATCATCAACAAAAGAAACGAACCAATAAGCACCACCAAATGTAGCAGTTTTAGATGGTCCCTAAACATCAGAATGGATTATCATAAATGGAACATAACTTTTTGTCAAACTGGATGGAAACGAAGTACGATGACTTTTAGCTAGTTCACAAACACCACATGTAAAGCTAGAAACGTCATTCTTAACAAATAGGCTAGGAAACAACCTTTGTAAATAACCGAAAGAAGCATGTCCAAGTCGACGATGCCACAACCAAACTTCGAAGCTTTATTCCGCTTCCTCTAAGATCCTTCCACAGTAAGAGCTTGAGTTAACATCTGGGTACTGTTCGATGTCAGCTCCAAGTAGTAAAGCCTCCATTTTCTGATACCATAACCAATCGTCTTGCAAGTCCGAATATCCTTAAAAACACAAAAGGAAGGCCAAAAAATAACAAGACAATATAGGGCGATGGTTATTTGAGCAACAGATAATAAATTATAATCAAGAGAATGAACAACAAGCACGGTATCAAGATTAAGGGTCTTTGAAAGGGAGACAGCGCCTTCCCCAATAATGGGGGCAGGATTACCATTGGCAACACTGACAACAGTTTTGGTGGATGGTTTTAGGGTTTGTACCTGTCTAGAATCACAAGTCATATGTTCAGTAGCACGGGAATCAATTATCCATATATTATTTGTAACAGATGCAGAAACTTTTAAAGCTTTACCATTGTTGTTTGTATGTTCAGAAGCCACCTTAACTTTGGCAATCAATGCACACAACTCATTACAGCGAGGATGACGAGTCCAGCGTATCATTGCTCTGCGTGATTTGAGTGCAACGTTTGAGGTGATTGATAGGGCCAAGATTCCAAATCAACTAGGTCAACAATGTGAGACCCTTGGAAAAACAAACAGTAGCACAAAAAACAAAACAAAAAAACAAATTTTTTTTTTCCTTTTTTTTCTTCTTTCCCTTTTTTTTATTTCTCCTATTTTTTCCTTTTTTCTTTTTCTTTTTTTCCTTTTCCTTTCCTTACGCCTCGTTTTTCCTTTTTTTTCCTTTCTTTACGCCTGGGGACTTCCTTCGAAGCAGACTTCCTTCGAAGCACGACAAAGCAAGAAAATTGCAGATCACAAAAAATAGTTTTGCAGAACACGGGTTGGGCTGCAGATTGGTAAGATGGTTAGCAGTCGTTTCGCGGGTCTCGTCTCTGGTGCAGACGGAATTGCAAACACAGGTGGTGGTTCTCAATCGAGATTTGCAGACTGGTGAACGGTGGAACTGACGTCACAGTTTCTTGGACAGCAACAACGCAAGGTTGCTCGCTGCGATTTCTTCAGAGGGACAGCAACGGCACAGCAGCCGTTCGCTGATCAGAGGTGCAGTGCTACGGGAGCGGTGGGTTGTTTTTTTTTTCTTTCTGGACGATGTGCTGAACGGCTCAGCACAGCTGGGAATCAATGGTGGTAACACGTGATACCAGTTAGGGTTTTCCTGACTCTGGTGCCAAGAAGAGAATGCTCTTTTGGAATAATTGTCTATGAATTGATACGGGAAGGAGAAATATATACAGTTGATTCACAATCAGCTCCTTATAAATTGGAGTTGACTTCGTAACTAGGCAAATACATAAAAACTAAGTATACAAATAATTAGGGATTTATTCCCATTGAGATCTGATTGACTTGTCAACAAACATTTTATCAACAATGTAAGCAACACATTATGCACCCCATATTGACAGTTAGACCTTTAATATTGAAAAAAAATTAAGGTTTAACTATAAAGTCAATTGGTAATGTGAAAAGTAGTCCAATTTATTTATAAAGATTCATTCTCAACAAACTCTCTCATATATGACGAATTTTCAATCTTAATACGTGGACAATACATATCAAGTGACGTGTCTGTAGGTATTATATACATACCCCGTCCCTGCTACTTTCTCTTCAAGGACACTGACGTCCGTAACATTAAGCCTGTTGAGCAAAGCTAAACTTGAACCTGTAGACATAGGTTTATCACCATGTATTTAACAACCCCGCCTTTTTCTTTCTGGGTTAATATATTTAAATATTTTAGTAGCAATTGTATGGTGAAACATAGTCCAGAACTTAAAGGCATTGTGTTGCTGCAGAACTATTTTATATAAAATAAGAGAACATAATTTATATAAAAAAGATAATTTAAAATAAAAGGACTGAAATCCAAAACGAGACCGTTATCAAATTAGTCTTCCTGGGCATTGAGTAGATATCACTTCCAAAATAACACAGCAAAACAGAGTCCAAATCAACCAAAAGTACAATAGATCTAGACAGGGACCTTCAGACAAAAGTCCTAAATTACATAACATCTAAAAAAGTTTGAAACCCAAATCTACGTAGGTCATTACATTTCATCACCAGATATACAAAACAAAATATCATTCAGAAACAAACACCTTATAGAAAATTCAGATTGTTCATTCCATAATACTTGCAGTTGAAGTACACGCTTCATTCTTCTCCTTTTTTTTTTTTTTTTTTTTTTTTTTGGAAAGAAACACGATATTTTACAGAAAGAACCAACACATTACAAAAGATCCCGGTTGAGAAGGTCCTGAACGAAATCAGGAGGATCCTCTAACCATACAAATTCATTACCGATTGAGATGGCAAACTTAGCTAATCTATGAGCAACTCCATGCACGCTTCATTCTTATCAAGGAACACGGTGGTCAGAACCAAGTTTGACTGCAACGATACCCTCAGCAATTTGACACCCTACGTACAAGGTTCAGATCACACATTAGGTCGACTGCAAAATATGGACTCACAAAAAAAAAAAAAAAAAGAAAAAAAAAAGCCAGATGTGTTTAGGTACTTTTCAGACCTCTTCCATGGTAAGATGGACCATTTTCTCTTCGAGGGCGCCGACATCCTTGACGTTGAACCTGTTTAGCATGGTTATGCATGAAATGCTAGACAAGGGCTTCACTTCCAGGTCATCCATAATCATATACGTCACAACACCTTTCACATATCCTCCCTCGCCGGACGTTTCTCCTTGAGCAACGGATCCAAGGACAAAAGTCGCCTTGGTATTTATGCTTGAACTGCAGTGTGGACAAATGGCTTTAGGGTTGTCCATTACAACGGTTGGATAGGATTGGCGGCGACTACGACAATCACAATAATAGAATGACATTTCAGCAGAGGAGTTGTCTATCGTCAGCATATGAAGGACATCGGCACCAACACCAATCGTTGATGTTGCCTTAGGTTTCAGGAGGGATTCCTTGTTAAAGTAAGGTTGCATGTATGTGCTGCTTAGGCTCTCGACACAGCCGTAAAGTTTGCTTAACGAGCCAACCATTACATCTTTGGAAAGGAGCCGGATGACATTGCCAATGGGCAAAGACGGGAGTGTGAAGAGAAAGTCCACAAAGTCTTTGCCAGCTTCAGCAAAGAGAACTCGTTGACGCTGTGTGTCGACAAGGAGCTTCAAGCAAATACTTGGCTTGGGGCTTTCCATGCACAAAGAGAGTTTTGATGAGTATATTTTTCAAGCAACTAAAGTTTAGTGCATCATACTTGCAATAATGGACCTATTTATATAATTTCAACCCTTCATTGAAAATTACTAACACATCCTCTTTATTTCACACATACTAACTTTAACATAACTATTATTTTTTTTTTCGATTTTTCTCTTTCTCTTTTTTTTCATATTTTTTTTTTCAGTAACAGTAGTGATCGTGCAATGTTAGTTCCCTTAAGCTTTCGATCCAACCCATGTAATGAGCTTTAGGTCAATGATTCCCAAATCACTAGGGCTTTAGGGCACTAGTTGTAGAACACACCTAAGGACTTACTAACTTGAGCTGAAAAGGCTATGGAACCAACTAACCACCTTGCCACATGTCAAAACTCTACTGTTTTACATGATAATCACTGCTGATCAGTCAGGACTGACCCGGTTATTAACCAAAGTCTTGGGTGAAACAATTATTACTTTAAACAATAACTAACTTTACTTTGTTTAGACCAAAAATTAAAAATTAACTAGTGGTAAAGAACACTCATTCTCTCTGCGATCATGGTCTCCACTTGGCGATATCTTAAATTCTAACTCATGCATGTCCAAATCTGTGCGCAGGGAAACTCGCGTGACAAGGAGAACTCAAGCCCCGATTTGAGGAAGAAAAGTTTTGGCAGAGTCCACGATTTTCAGATCCAAAAGGAAGGTAAATAGCCGACAATGCCCAAACCTAATCCGTTGTTTCTTGATCTGAATCTGTGAAAGTTAGTCCTTGGATCTGTGTATGATGTGATGCATCAGTATACTATCCTTTGAAATTTTTCTCTGTGTTCATGTATGACTGAATTTATTTTGCATGTCTCTTGATGATGAACGCATGAGCCCAAAAATCCGTGCATGAGGTCAATTTGCGTATTGACTTGATGAATGTGCTGAGATGGATGAATGAATGTTGATGAATGCATGATTCAGTCGAATGAATGTTGATTGCACGCAGTGGAATTTAGGGCTGAATTGCCTCCAAAATGCAACCTACAAACATCACACACTAAAATTTTAATTAGAATAAAACCCAAAATAAAATATTGATTAAAAAAGATTTGTTGTTTTTGTGTTTTTCAATTTTCTTATTTTTTTTATATTTTTTTATTGTTGTGATAATAAATAAAAAGGAAGAAAATAAAATCAACGACATAAAGAAGAAAAGAGTTAGAGATATTGGGTTGTCTTCCAATTAGCGTTTTAGTTAACGTCTATAGCCAGACAGATTTGAAAGAATTTGGTGATCACGTGATTTGTTCTTTTAGACTCAACCATTCCTTAGCAACATCAGAAGCAAATAGTAGGTATGGAGTGACTTGATAGTTATCAACTATGCATCTGAATTCATTGGTCGAAGCCTTGATGTCCACCTATCCTTGTGAATGAATTTTTATAAGCAAATAGGGCCCTTTACAAAAAGGCTGATGTCTCTGCCGAACTAACTTAAACCTTGTATTTAACAGCCATAATTTCTGCATTGGTTGAATTTCTTGACGAAGAATTGGGTTGCCATTAAGCTTTTTCTTTGTTTAGAGGATCATAGTCTGCTTGTATGACCTGCACCGAATACCGTCAAGTATGATCGGCTGTGCTGGTGCACTGTCCAGTACAACAACTAAAATTTTCCCATCAACAACCATTTGCCTTGTATCCAAATCGTTTAGCTGGCTGAAAAGTTGACCATGTGACATGCTTAATGCTGAATTTGTGTGAACCTCCCCTAACACATTAACACTGATGTTTTCCTGCAGCCTTTGTGGAAATGGTGTTGGTAGCACACAAAATTGGGTAGCTATTCTGGTGGGATTTCAGGATAAGCTGTTTTCTCATTTGGGCGTGAATAACAGGTTGATGGCTCATCGGTTCTTGCACCAACCTCTTGATCATCATAGCTTCTCCCATAGTTTACTGCTTGAATCTGAAATCCTTGATTGGTTATTTCTATGTACAACTCAGTTGATATCAACAATTTAGAGAGTTTGTCCTCCACCGAAAGCTTTTGTGGCACATTAAATTGCTCAAAATACTGCTCAAGATGCCTTTTCAAACTTGAAGTGTAGAACTCTGAATAGGGATTGTTCCAACTCCTTTTTAAATCGTTTCTCATATTGATATGCTCTTGGACATAATATGGAAAATATTTCCTCTCTCAAACAACAAAGTACACAATTTGTAGGTTTAAATCCATAAAAATCCCATTATGAAGAGTTGACCCATAAAGGCGGTCCTCTTGGTTGTATATTGAATCCAGGAGGAAGAACAAATTCCATTGTTGCACAAATTGTAACCTAAAAAAAAAAAAATCAAGTAAATAAAAAGTTATGTACAAAAATAATTAACTAAGAATATCATAAACACAAATGATTTAAAACAATCCTTGGCAGCGACGCAAATTTCTTGATGAGGATTTTTACCACCTGCAAAAGTAGGGATGAAAACACTTAAAATACTTATAAGAGTACAAGGTAATCGGAGTATAGTTGGCTCTAGCAAGGTCGTTCTCCATAGGGATTGAATGAATAATTTATGTAAAACCAACTCCTAATTAATTATTTGAAAACAAAGTTTGAAAAAGTATGATTTTATAACCTAAAATATTAAAAACGAATTTAATTAAAAACAATTAAATAAATTGGCAAAGTAAATAAAAGAAAAGAAAATAGTTTTGAAAATCTATTTAAGCACTAGGGTTCCGCCGTCACCTTAACAATCCAATGTAGTTCTTCCAATTACTTATAAATTACACATGCATATTTTGAAGGTTAGGTTGTCCTAAACTATGTCCAACTTGGAACCTCCAACATAAAATGTAAATCTAACATGCAACCCATATGTGGTGTTCAGATCGAATGTGAACATGCAAGACTCATTAAGTTTTGTGAAAAACTTTTGAAAAACTATGCAACCCTTAAGATGTGTCGTCCATCCTAAGAAGTTACACATATTAATCATAAGAAGCCTTAGTCAATTTTGGGGACAGCCCTCCGCCAAAATTGCATCAAATTATTTTTCTAAATATCCTAATGGTGGCCAATCATCAAGACAATTAGATAGTTTCAAACACGGTGATTAACAATTCAAAACTTGCATACATAATATCATAAGCAAATTGACAAGAAATTACATATTCTTGCTAAGGTTCGTGGCCTTGCCCTAGCAAACGAAATTAGTTACAAACAATCATAAAACAAAATATTATTAAAAACATAGATAGAAAACACATTGAAAATAAACTTGAATCGTCAAAAGCTCTCTAAAGCCAAAGTACTGTGTTCTCCGTCTCCCTTTCTTCAAACTCTAATGGCTAAAAAGCTTTATTTATACTAATACAAAATAAAACCCTACCTAAAAAAAGTCTTAGAATAAAACAAGGAAACATAACAGAATAAGATAACTAGAAAATAAAAGGTTATCTATTTAAACTGAAATTCGAACTTCTCAGAAAATCAGACTTTTGACCGACCAAATCAACGCCGATTTGGTCCGAGGTCTCCTTTGAAAGCTTAAGTCGTCCCCAACAAATACTTAGAAAGAATCTTCCTCAAAATATGCCATCTTGACCTCCAAAATACCCAAAACGTTCAAAAATGTCAATCTGGAAAAGCTGTGAGCTGGGCCTATATTTCATTGTCACGGTCAAACGGCATGGTAGAAAAATTTGAAACTTTGATACAATCATCTTGAAAGACTCATGAACATCCTCCAATTGAAATCACTCAAAAATTCATCCGTTTGGTCACGTTTTGCTTAAGAGGAAATCGAATGTCCTACATTGAAAATACATAACAAAGTAGCAAAGTTCACACAAAATAACCAATAAATTAACACTAAGAATAGGGAAAAATATATAATATAATACGACTTATCAAAACCTTAAAATGAAAATTAGTAAAAGAAACATTCGGGAGGTTCCGAAGAAAGTTCTCAGGTACTTGAAGAAGACACATCCGTATGTACTGTGTTACAGTCATGTTGATAACTTAAAATTGATTTGTTACACTGATGCTGATTTGGGAGGTTGTGTAGATGGTAGAATGTCTACCAGTGGCTGCATTTTCATGTTAGTTGGAGGGGGGCAATATCTTGGAGAAGTAAAAAGCAATAGGGCAGTGTTAACCATGGAATCAGAATCTATAGGATGTTTTGAAGCAATGAGACAAGGGAATTGGATGAAGAATTTGATCTGTCACATGAAAATTATAAGAAGTATAGAGAGACCAGTGAAGATTTTATGTGATATCACTGCAACAGTCTTCTTTGCAAAGAACAACAAGAGGTCAGAGGCTTCGAAATTGATGGACATCAAATATTTGAAGGTGCAAGACAAAGTGAGGGAAGGAGTCATATAGATTGAACACATCAGTACTCATGACACGATTGCAGATCCATTGACTAAAGCCCTGAATGTCATAGTCTTCAACAAACATGTCTTGAAAATGGGATTGCAGCCTTCACTGGATCATTATTAATGTGGGAACAAGTTACTTAAGAATGAAAACCGTATTATTTTTTGTTATATTACATGCTAAGAAATGTACTGAGTTGATTTGTTTCATCTATTAATCAATGTACAATTTCTGAACATGTTAATTATATGAAGTAAATCTTTGCAAAGTTAATATGAATGAGATATTCATGATATATTTGGACCAAAAATGTTGGAGTTTACATATTTACATATTAGTATACTATTTTGATCCCAATTTATGTTTTCTCGATGACAATATTTACAATATGTTGTATGAGTATGTGACTATGGAAACTGATGCAAGAATTTGATATCATGATTTCTTGAGTCCTGCAAGTATGATGTTTTGGTTAATTGTCGAAGTCGATTAGTTAAAGTAACTCAGTGATCACTTTTATCCAAGCAAATGCAATACTGTTGAGCATGTTTGATCTCACTCATGTGCGAGAATATAGAGTTCCTTATGTGAGCTCATCAAACATTGTTAGAAACATGAGCTAACTAAGATGAGTTCTGATAACTATAGGATTTCACTAGGGTTATAATGTCTGGATACTAAATAACCATATTGGACGGAAAGATCATTAAGTATAATTTGAACTTAATAAGCAGTTAATTGATAACAAACTGCAAGGCACTACCTCCTTAATGGGAGGAGGCAGTTGCCAAAAGATATAGACAAAAAGGTTGGTCCCTCCACTCGGTATAAATTGTGATTTTCTATATTATACACTTGCCCCTACAGGTTAGTACGCATGTTCTTGTTTTGATTCTTAAAACTAACTGCAATAAACAATGCAGTGATTGTGCATTAGGGTTTACTCAAGCTGGTGTCATCATCATCTTGTTCTTGAGCAGTGAGTGAAGTCCGAGCGATTTCTCTGAGAATGACCATGCTTGTTCCGCAAGATAATAGGGTCTGATCCAGCACGAAATCAACCAGATCCTCTATGTATCTTGGAGTTCTTCCAATCTAGAAATTGGTGTGCACCGCAAGTAATCACATTCCTAAAGAGGGAGCAATATCTACTTTTAGATATCTTCTAGGATTCTAAAGCCTTAGCAGGAGGATTCTATCCTAAAAATGTCTCTCTCTCGACTGGTATAAATACACTCATCTAGAGTTTGTCTCTGGTAACGCAATCATCGCACTCTAATTCTCTTACCCATTGCTTGAGTTTTATACTTGTTTACTACCTTGACTATCGGACAAACTTTGGCCAACACACCCTCGCATCTTAGGCTTGCTCACGGTTGTTTGCTGTTTTACATATTACTCGGAATTTTGCCTCCACCACTCACGACAGTGCACTAATTTGGTTCCAACACCCAAACTGGCATTTTTTTTTAAATTTAAATATAAAAATATAGGTCTAAAATTTGCATTAAGAATGCTCTAAATCACAAAAATATGATGTTAGATCACACTCGTTTGTTCTACTTTGTTGTCGTGGCTGTAATTTAAATTGATGAGTTTTCATGAGCTTTGTACGAAAAGCAAAGACTTTGCGTTATTTCAGTTGAATTATTAAGTTGTGTCTTTTTTTTTCTTTTCAAACTTCGTAAATAAGAAAGTGAACATGTAGTGGTGGGATTTGTATGAAAATCAAGACTGTTTGCATCAGCTTGGACGTTGATCCGACTACTTTTCTTTTTCCAAAGGACAATAATGGAAGACTAGTTAAATATTTTAGTAGCAATTGTATGGTGAATGATAGTCCAGCTCTTAAAAGGGCATTGTGTAGCTGCAAAACCATTTGACTACAGAATAAGAGAACATAATTTATATCAAAAGATAATTTAACATAAAAGGACTGAAAGCCAAAACGAGGGTATCACTTCTAAGATAACAATACATGGTAAAACATAGTCCAAATCCAAAACCAAAAGTACGATATATCTAGACAGGGACCTTCACACAAATGTCCTAGACTACATAACATCTAAAAAGTTTGAAACCCAAAACTACATAGGTCATTAATTACATTACATTACCAGGTATGCCAAACAAAATATCATTCAGAAACAAACACCTTGTAGAAAATTCAGACTGTTCATTTCATAATACTTACAGTTGAAGTGCAAATAAAGTTAAGGTGTTCACGCTTCATTCTATCAAGGGGAATTGGATCCCCGTCGGATCCCCTTCCTGGGGATCCTAAGAATCAACCCACGTGGACCGTTGATAAAAAATCAGGTGGTCACAAACTTTTTCTTTTTTATATTTTTCACGCAAAACGAGAATGCTTTACTTTGAAAAATATAAAAAATATTTAATTGTGGCAGCACGATTTTTGATCAACGGTCCACGTACATTGATCCCCAGGATCCCCAGGGAGGGGATCCGGCGGGGATCCAATTCCCTATCAAGGAACACGGTGGTCAGAACCAAGTTTGACTGCAATGATACCCTCAGCAACTTGACACCCTACGTACAAGGTTTAGATCACACATTAGGTCGACTGCAAAATATGGACTCACAAAAATTTAGAGAACAGAGAAAAAAAAAAAGGGGGGGGTATGTGTGGAGCAAAAAATAATCACAAGACGGCATGTGGATTTTTGGGTAAAAGAGGACAAAAATACCCTTGAGACACCGGGTTTCCTACACGCGAGCAGTGGAGAATCATCCACCAACCAAGTCAAGAGTGCCCAAAATAGGTAACAAGTTCAAATTTATCTCATCCATCTTTACTCCATATCCTCTACAAAGAAATTATTCCATAACCTTCCATATAAATTAAATAGGCAAATTAATGGATTAATTCTTAATTAATCCATTAAATCACCAAATTAAACACCATTACACCCCAAATTTATCACCAAATTAAACACCATTACACCCCAAAAACCTAAAAGGGCCGGCCACCCCTATTCCCTATATATATGACCCTATTTCTTCTAAAAAGAGGAGGCGAACACTCTTACAAAAATCCCAAAATTCTCTAAACACTCTTTCTCTCTAAATCCTAACTTTGGCATCGGAGGTTCTTCGGCCAAAGCCCCCCCATTCATCATGGGCGCGTGAGGCTCTTGGCCTTGACCAAAGGTGTTGATTGTTTTGTAGGTGCAATTTTGTCAAAGAAGGAGAAGGCGAAAATTTGCATCCACAAATTGGTGCTTTCATTGAGAGTTGAAATTCACACTCGTAGAAGACTCTCGCGCAAAAAGGTTTTTTCTCTATTTTCTCTATTTTCTAGTCCACTTGTATTTTTCGTACGTTCTTATTATTAGAATTTTTTATTTTCTTTGATAAAACGTAAAAGAGAAATACAATGGCTAGAAATTTAGAAAATTCCAATATTCAAGAAATGGGACCGTGGCAATCCACGAGACTAAATGTGATCTTAGGGGGAGCGGCACCACCACTACAGGGCTCCACCATGGCAACCACCGCAGTGGCCACCACGGCAATCATCCGCGGCGAGGTCCATGGCTCCACCACCACGGCCCGAGCCATGTCACTCCATGCCCAACGCGAGCCCAATGCGTTGCCAATTCGAGCCCAAGCCTCGTATTCGCGAGCATCACGCGCCGAGTAGCCCACTCTCGTGGCCCAACCTGCTCTTGCAGCCCAGCCTGCTCTTGCCGAGCAGCCCACTTTCGTGGCCCAGTCTGCTCCCGCGGCCCAGCCTGCTTCCGTAGCCCAGACTGCTCCCATGATTTCCCAAGCAGCCCAAGTCGGCCCCAAAGTATCTCAACCATCCGGACCAACCATCGAGCCGGGGGCATTTTCACCACGTTTCTCCGCGGATTTGACATTTCCCAATTCAAATCTTGCACTCGAACTCTACCACACTTATACTGCTCAAGGAGACACATTCCTTCCAAGCTCTTCCAATCTAAATGGCGAACAACACTTGTCTTAACAAGTCATAGAGTTGACAAGCGCCCTTTCACAAGACGACCTTGGTGAATCAACTTTTGCAAGGCACTGAGATCCAACGTGCCCCGAACGAGATGTCCCGAAGTAGGACAAGGGTAGATGAACCTCTCCACCAGCGTCCCAGCAAGCAGCCTATCAACCAGCCACGATCCAAGCGTTCTGGCAGTTTACGCTTCCGCCTGGGTCCTTGGGATAATGTATACTCTCGTCTTAGCGCGCGGAAGAGCGTGCATTCCCGATCAGGCCCATGGATGAGCATACGATCACGGTTGAGGTTACACTCCGATATCAACATGGACAACCTTCCAAGCGAAGTGTTCATTCACAACTAGGCTCGCAAGGAGTATTCTCCACCTCACATTGGAGTAGGCAGCACGGCAGACGGAGAAAAGCAGTCACTTAATCCAACTCAAGTTCAACCGGCAGCCTGCAAGCAGCCCGTTCGCCTGCCAGGAACATGCCACATGCACCGCAGCCGAGACATAGATAAGTCGAACACATGGAAGAGCAGCCTAGACCAGCAAGTCAAGACCGGGAGCAGCCAAGAGCTCTGCCACCCCAACAAAGGCAAATTCAGGAAGAAGTAGAAATGCTCATGACCAAGCAAATGAGCAATTTCCGGCGTAACGAAGCTACTGAGAAAGCGCTCTGATGAACCATGACCAACATAAGCAAGTCATCTTTCAACGACAAGATCGAGCAATCTTGCACCATGGCTCGTAGCCATGCCAATCTTGCCCTGTGGGTCGCGCCAACCAAGCCTCAAAATGGCACATGACGAAACACCTAATGATGGCGCAATAATTCTGGGAGCAGCTTACCGCGTTTACACCCTTACACGGGTTCCACAAGCAGTTCGAAGTCTCTAGCAAATTGCCAAACAAGACCTCGCGGGATGAGGATTATTTCAGTTGTCCAGCAATCCAGCTTTCCTCAGCTGCACTCACGACAACGGCTTATATGCTCTCTAGTGCGAGAAGGTAAACCAATTCCCCGACACCCATATGGGTCTGCTCTCCAGTGCGAGAGGGTAAACTAATTGCTCTCCAGTGAGATAGGGTAAACCAATTCCTCGACACCCATATGTGTCTGCTCTCCAGTGCGAGAGGATAAACTAATTGCTCTCCAGTGAGAGAGGGTAAACCAATTCTCTGACACCCATATGGGTCTGCTCTCCAGTGCGAGAGGATAAACTAATTGCTCTCCAGTGCGAGAGGGTAAACCAATTCCCCGACACACATATGGGTCTGCTCTCCAGTGCGAGAGGATAAACTAATTGTTCTTCAGTGCGAGAGGATAAACTAATTCCCCGATACTCATATGGTTTTGCTTTCCGGTGCGAGAGGATAAACTAATTGCTCTCCAGTGCGAGAGGGTAAACTAAATTCCCAACACCCATCTGGGTAAGCTCTCCAATGCAAGAAGGCTACATGGCTCAAAAGATCGAATGCTTGAAGATCAACTAGGAAGCAGATGGTCAGGGGGCAGTAGTCGTTTTTGTACTCAACAGTTCGTTCATCCGACACTTCATCTTCAGCAGCTCCGATCTTGGCAACTCTATCCTAGACTGCTCCATCTACGGCAGCTGAGGAATCAAACTCAAGCAGTTTCCTCATTTTCATCAAGTAGCCCAGACGTGGCAGCCTAAACCATTGCCCATGCCACGCTATTTCCTCGGCCCATGCCGAGCCAATCCTTGGCTTCAATCAAGCTGAGCAACACAAGCAGTGGTCCCTGCCACAACACCTCATCGGCCCATGCCGAGCCGACTCCTTGCCCTTGCCAGCCGACATGCCGCACCACCCCGACGGCTGCCTTACGACAGCACTATCCAAGAAGAAGACAAAGAAAATTGAATTTTTCTTACATCGGTGCGGCGCGGAGAAGACAAAGCAAGCAACGAAAGACGATCCTTTGCACGGGCAATATGTAGAAGGTTGCTAGAGGAGGGGGAACAAATATCCTTTAAGCTTTCTCTCTCTTGTAGGGTAGAATAAATCACTCTCCAAAGTTGATTTAACAACCCACTTAAGGTGGACTTAAATAGGCTTTGAGAGATTTATTTCCCTTTCCTAGAAGGATCTAATATCATATTAAAGAGGGAATCTACATCAAAATAGGAAGCAGTTCTAAGTTTCCTAGAGCAAGAAGATCTCTACACCTGCTGCCCTTTCCTACGAGCAGCCCAGCAGGTGTGGGGGCATTTGTGGAGCAAAAAATAATTACAAGGCGGCATGTGGATTTTTGGGTATAAGAGGACAAAAATACCCTTGAGACACCGGGTTTCCTACACGCGAGCAGTGAAGAATCATCCACCAACCAAGTCAAGAGTGCCCAAAATAGGTAACAAGTTCAAATTTATCTCATCCATCTTTACTCCATATCCTCTACAAAGAAATTATTCCATAACCTTCCATATAAATTAAATAGGCAAATTAATGGATTAATTCTTAATTAATCCATTAAATCACCAAATTAAACACCATTACACCCCAAAAACCTGAAAGGGCCGGCCACCCCTATTCCCTATATATATGACCCTATTTCTTCTAAAAAGAGGAGGCGAACACTCTTACAAAAATGCCAAAATTCTCTAAACACTCTTTCTCTCTAAATCCTAACTTTGGCATCGGAGGTTCTTCGGTCAAAGCGCCCCCTCTCTCCCCAATTCATCATGGGTGCGTGAGGCTCTTGGCCTTGACCAAAGGTGTTGATTGTTTTGTAGGTGCAATTTTGTCAAAGAAGGAGAAGGCGAAAATTTGCATCCACAATATGATTAGGTACTTTTCAGACCTCTTCCATGGTAAGATGGACCTCTTTCTCTTCAAGGGCACCGAATCCTTGACGTTGAACGTTTTGAGCATGGTTACGCTTGAAATGGTAGACATAGGCTTCACCTCCAAATCATCCGTAATCATATACGTCACAACACCTTTCACATACCCTCCCTCGCCGGACGTTGTTCTTTCAGCAGCAGATTGATGGACAAAAGTCGCCGGGGAAGATATGCTTGAATGGCAGTGCGGACAAGTAGCTTTAGGGTCGTCGGTCACAACAATTCTGCTGTAGTTAGAACAATTACGACAACCATAGATTGACGTTTCAGCAGAGGAGTCATCTATCGTCAGCATATGAAGGACATCAGCACCAACATCAATTGTTGCTGTTGTCTTAGCTTTCAGAAGGGATTCCTTGTTAAAGTGTGGTTGCATGTATGTGCTGCTTAGGCTTTCGACACTGCCGTAAAGCTTACCTAACGAGCCAACAATGCCATCTTTGGAGAGGAGCCGAGAGGCAAAGACAGGATTGTGAGGAGAAAGTCCACAATGTCTTTGCCAGCTTCGGCAAATAGAACTCGTTGACCCTTTGTATCGATGAGGAGCTTCAAACAAACACTTGGATTGGAGGTTGCCATGTACACAGAGAGCTTTGAGTATATTTTTCAAGCAACGTAAGTTTAGTGCATTATACTTGCAATAATGGATCTATTTATAGAATTTTAACCCTTCATTAAAAGTACTTAGGCCACAAAAATGATTGATAAGTTTTAGACGGTTTAGGTCTAGTTTGGTGTTGTGTTTTTTTTTTTGAAAAAAAATTGTTTTTGTTGTGTAGTGAGAATAACCATTTGTAAAATAAAATTGTTGAGTGTTTGGTGAACTTTTTTTTTTTTGTAAAAGTGTTTTTAACAAAATAAAACAATGTATGAGTGTTTGACAAACTTTCATAAAACTGCTGTTAATATGTTAAATAAGAAGGATGTGGTGTTGAATGTGATATAATAATTGTCAAAGAGAATAATGCATGGGTAAAGATTGTAATTTTATAAAATATGTGTGGATATGCTTGCCATTTGAAATTTTCATTAAATGGGCACTGTTCACAATGCTTTGAAAAAAAATATTTTTTTAGAAGCATGATAGACCCTATTTCTCTACTGCCATTGACAACAATTTTTTTGTATAAAAAAACATTTTTTATTTTATTTTACCAAACACACATTTTGTAACATCTTACATCGCCCAGGGGAGTTGTAATACCCTGAAAATTTAAATATATGAATATGTGGAGAAAATCGAGAATAAATCGATTTATGATTATGAAAATAGAATTGGGAAATTTTATAGTTTGGTTTCCAGGAATTTTTTTAATTTACGGCGTAAAATAAATCGATACGTGAAAAAGGGTGAAAATGCCCCTAGTAGGCTAAATTGAATTATACGAGGATGTATTTTGATCTCACATATTTTATCGTATTTTTTGGCATATTTGTATAGAGCTCGACCTCACGAACGCGTAAGCGCAAACCGTTCGTGAAACGGAGTTATAACGAAGAAGTTATTAACGACAGAAGTTGAGGGTAAAATAGTCATTTTGACATTAATGAGAAGATTCCAGAAAATCTGGAATAAAAGAGAGTGCCACGTGTGTGGCTGTGATGGAAAGGGAAGGAGAGATAAGGGAGAGACTCGGACCAATCAAGGAGAAGGAAAAGGAGGGAAAAAGAGGGAAGGGAGAAGGATGGGGGAATCGGGTTTTCCCTCGACCCACAACTCGACCCGTCCATAGTTTGAGTTTCCATCCACCTTTGATGATGGAAAAGGTGCCAAAATGACCCTCATGTCATTTCCATTAGATCTCCCTCATAATTTCTCTCTAAACCCGACAAATTTGGGTTCGATTTTATGGAAAACCCTTAAAGGAGGGTGCGGCAAGTTTGGGTGATATTTCACCAAATCTGAAGCTAACTCCGGTCACCACACCCACCAATAGACTCCCCTCAAACCCAGGAATGCATTGGTTGGGGCGTCGGAGTTGTTTTGGAGTCGAATCAGTAACACCAAAAAAACAAGGGTTCTGGCGATTCGTGGCCAATTTGAGGTATTTCCCAGCCAAATTGGACTTGGCTGTAGGTATGAAAGTTTCTTTACTCATTGAGATCTACTCTCCAGTAAAATTTGGTAATTTTTGGAAATAGTTGATATTTTCCGGCGATTCGGGGCGGCCGACCGCCACCCGCGGCGGCGCTTGGCCAGTGGGCCGAAGCTGCCTTTTTCATTGAAAATTATGATGTGCTGAGTCCATTTTTAAAATATATTTGTTATGGATCAATTGTTTGGATCAAAATTGTGATGGTTAGTTACTAAAATGTCTAGGACAATGATTTAGGAAGTGAAATGTGAACTACGAATGGCTTTATCCCGGTTTAGGGTACGTAGGCAGTCTAACGAGACGTTAGATGCAGCCATAAAATAAGTGAGATCAAATAATCGAAGTAAATCCTTGTTTGAGGAATTGAGCTAAATAAGGATTTTGGTAAATAAATTGAGTTTGAACCTTATGTTTTGGTAATTAAATGTTGGACATAATTAAATGTGGGGGATATGAAATTGAAGTGGAGAATCGAGTTTAATGGTTGTTAACTGAATTTGAGTTCAATTTAGGGCCTATCACTGATATTATTTCCGAACTAGAAGATTCGGGGCCGGGACGTTACAAATTGTATCAGAGCAAATGATCCTATATTATAGTGTGAGATATTATTATTGAGTTTGTGGATGTGAATTATAAATTGCATTAATATTGCATTATTTTATAAGTTATATGAGTATGAAGAAAATTATGTGGAATGCATATATTGAAAATCGTTATGCATTGAATTGAATTGAATGGGAGTAGGAAAATTTTAAAATATTGTATTTATGTATAGCTTTGAAGATAAGTACTTGATTAAGGTTTTGAATTGATTTTGAACTGAGTTGATATTATGATATGCATGGAGGTTGCATTAATTCATAATATTTGTGAATTAAAGTGACATTCATGTTATATATATATATATATATATATATATATATATATGATTTGTATTGTGTAACAGCCCGTCCCGGAGTTTACTTACGGCGGACGTGAAATGACGAAAATGCCCCTAGGCATTTAATTAAGGTATGTGTGTGTTTTTACTTTGGGTATTTGGTTTTATTTGGACCACACACACACACACACAGAGTCACTCTACCTCTCTCTCACTCCCGTGCACTCTCTCTCAAACCTTCTCTCTCTCTCGGTTTTTCTCTCTCTCTCTCTGCAAGTGTACAAACAAGCCCCATTTCTCTCAGATCGAACTTGCAGAGGCCATATTTGGGATCCTTGAGGGTCCACGAGCACAACCATAGTGCTTTTTTGGCTATGAAACCATAGAAAGACCCTAGGACCTGAGAGGTCCGTCGAGGTACAGTACCACCGAGGTGATCGTCGAGGTTTCAAACCATTTCAAGGCTCCTAAAGGTATTTTCTCTCCCTCTTAAGGGTTTTGGTTAAGCTTGAACGTAAGGAAACCATGGAAATCGAACCTCCGAGGGTGGCATTGTTCACCAACTTTTAAACCCGTGAGTTTCTTCAATTTTTAGGGCCATAGCACGCTTAAGGACCTTCTCTCGATGCTCGGAGTGCATCATTGGTAAAAATTGGATGTCGGAAAGCCCAGATACGAGGAGTTGCAGAGGTCGCCGGATTTTCGAGCTTGCTCCGACGTGATTTCGTGAGATTTGAAGCTTCAAATAGGTATAACGTCATTCTCCTCACTCTAAGCTTTCGTTTGGTACAAATTTCGAAGAAAATTGTTGAAAAATGAGTGAGATTAGACGGTTAGAAATTTTCCCAGTTTTTCGACGACGGCGACGGTCGCCGGAGTCCAGAGGTAGACGAAGACGGAATATTCTGTCAGTTGGACGGAATATTCCAACGCCGTTAGTTAGATTTAACGGTAACAGTTAGAAGTTGACGGAATATTCCCCAGAATATTCTGATGGCGTTAACTGACGCCGTCAGTATGCCTATCACGTGGCCGCGCGTAGGTCCGTGCGTTCGCCAGCGCGTGGGTGGTCGGAAATTTTTTCTAAAAATATGGGGATGATCCTGAGATTGTGTAGATCACAGTGGTATATTCATATACCCAAATTGAGCAATGTATGAGAAGTTATTTCTAAGGTTCAGATTATGTGTGTTAATTAACGTTATTTCAGTTACTTCTCATATAGGCGAGACCTATCCGGCGGACGAGCGTAGCCAGGCCAGGCACGGGGGTTACGACCCGTCTACTTACCAGTGAGTGGGCATTTGTTTTCCGTATATACCTATATAAATGAGTTTTTCCCAGAAAATTAGTTTAAGTGAAATGTGATATGAAATGCGATATGAAATGAGTTTTTCCATGCAAAGTATCTAATTACTTTATTATGCATTATTGATTGTTTATATTAATGTCGGTGCTGAGGACGCACAGGTAAGTGACAGGTAAGTTTATATGCTAGTTATTGAGAACGAATGATGTGATGTGATATGATTAGAGCTCATAAACCTGCACACTGATATTAGTGCTCCCGCCCAGAGAGGGGCTCAGTCTTTCACGTGTTGTTCACCTCCCACACCGTATGCTCACCTTGGATCCAAGTTAGGTGCTCAGTCCTGTCGAATAGGCCACTACAAGTGGGTTCGATTCGTAGATGACCCGCGATTTATCGCTCAGTCTTCACGTGATTGTAGCACTAGAGCATATTAGTTTATTATCAGTGATGTTGTGCAGACCACTAGAGGTGGTATTGATGTGTGTGCAGGGTATATATATGATATGTTTGAGATGATTATGAGTTATATGATATGATGAGATTGATATGAGCTATATACAGCCGAGGGCTGAGATGATTATTTAATATTCAATCACATTCACAGAGATATGCTTTGGCATTCAGTTATGATACTTTGGCATGGCATATTCATACTTTCATACATACATATTTTCTAGCAGGTTTTGAGAAATATATATATGAGTATATACTTATACAGGTTTTACGGCGAGGGTATATACTTTGTATCTGGGAAATTATACAGGTTTTACGGCAAGGGGTTATAACTTTTGGAAAAGAAAGGTTTTGAAAAGAATTGTTTCTGACCCACTCAGTTTTATGTTTTTCGCCCCTCCAGGTATTAGGTAGCGTTCGTTGGTGGCATACGAGGAGCTCATCGGACGTTCTGACAGAATTCATCTATGTAGGAGCCCTTCGGGTGGATTTTCTATTTAGTACTTCTGCTTGACTGCACGTAGACTTTTATGCTCTGTATTAGTGGAATTCACACTTCTTTTACACTAGTATTGCTAGTGTTTCGGTTTTAATTGATCCGTAAATTCTATTCTTTATTGCTTCCACACTGTGCACACGGCTTACGTCACGCTCACGTGACGGCCAGCACGCCTCACCTTCGGAACGGGGTGTGTCATATTGTGTTTGTGGTGAAATTTCCATGGTGATTATGAAAATTTCGTTAATGAGAATTATGATTTGCATTGATATTGCATTATTCCCTAAGTCATTTGAATAATGAGGAAGCTATGTGGAATATAAATATGTTGTGAATCATCATGAAATGAAATGAACTGGGTTTGTTTGAATGTGAATGAATTTATTTGGATATGAGCATTTGACTCAAGTTTCGGATAAATCCAAAATTGGATTGATATTATGTGATGAGTTATGAAAATGTGAATGTTAAAATGATGGTGGAATGGTGACAAGTAGATGGAAGAATTGCATTATACCTGTGCCAGTGAGAAATATTGTTATGGGCAAAAAGGCCTGTGGGTATAAGGGTGGATATGTGAATTGGGCAAAATGGCCCGTGGATATAAGGGTGGATATGTGAGATTGGGCAAGAAAGGCCCGTGAATGTGAAATGGGGCAAAAAAGGCCCGTGAATGTGAAATTTGGCGAAAAGGGCCCGTGAATGTGAAATTGGGTGAGAAAGGCCTGTGAATGTGAAATTGGGCGAGAAAGGCCCGTGGATGTGAAATTGGGCGGAAAAGGCCCATAGATATAAAAAAAATAAAAAAAATAAAAAAAATAAAAAAAGAGAAGAAGAAAGTGTGATGTGTATTGGCCAGGTATATTACAATCTATCGAACCTACTAGTCGCGGATTGAGATAAAAAGAAATGGTGGTGAAAGCATTGTTTTGACAATGATAATGGTGACTGGAATTTTAGTATTTATTAAAGTCATGATGATTATCGAATGAGAAAAAAAATTATAAACTGTGGTTATGGTTGACCATTACATTTGAAATGGTGAAAAGACTATGAAATTGTCTCCATTTATTGACGGTGAACATGAAAAAATTATGAAATGATATTTGAGTTCGTTTAAAATAAACGAATTTTCAGTTGTGTGAGACGAGAAATTTTATGATTGATAAGGTTTAATTTGGTTGGCCGTTAAAGCCGTGATATATAAATTCTCTCCTTTGTTTGGTGAAATGCGAATAGTACTCTACTAGGGTGAGTCACCAATTTATTCGACCTGTGGCTACGCTGTGAAACAATTTAAAATAGAAAAGAAAGAAAAGTATAAAAGGTTTTTTTAAATGTACTATGGGTAATTTCGTTTAATTGTGGATATGAATGAAATCATAGAATGAGATTGATTTCGTTCAATATTGATGGTATGGTGGATTTGGTTAAACTTCTTCCCATTACCCAGTGAGTGTGATTGAGAATTCTAATGATTTTGGTTGGAATTTTGGTAATTTATTTGCCAATTCTAATGGGTCGGTTTGAAATTTTATATTCACTTAGCCATTAATGATCATGGTTTGAAATTCTGATATTTAAATTGCCGAAGATAGTATTGGTTGGAATTTATTATATTGTGGTAATGATGCTAGTATTTATCTAGCCGATGGTTGATGTGGTTTGAGATTCTAGTATTTATTTGGGCCAACAAGAATTATGGCTTGATGTTTGATATATTGTTGCCAAGGTGTATGTCTAGAAATTCTGATATTAATTCTGCTAATGAATATGGCTGGAAATCGGTGAATGTGGGTGGCAAATCACGATGATTTATTCGTTGATTTCTTTATTTTGAGTTTGAATAAACTCGTAGACTGAGGTTGTAATTTGGGTAAATTACACTTTCATACCTCAGGTTTGGGGTCTATTTCAATTCCTTACAACATCTTCAAAACATTTCACTTTCATACCTTAAGTACTATTTTATTTCAAAATAATACATCCGTTACATTTTCCATCCATTGATCCATTAAGCGCTGACGTGGCCGCCACGTGGCAAAAAAACAATTTTTTTAATTTTAAAAAAAAAACCCTAAATATTCTAAATATATTAATTTAAAAATTAAAAAAAAAAGAAAAAACTGAAGTTAACCTTCCCGTCATCCCCCCCCCCCCCCCCCCAAAAATCCCCGTTGTCCCCTCAAAACCTAAAACCCAGAATAATCCCCTCCCCCCCCCACCCCACCCGCATCGTCCCCCGCCCCCGCCGCCCGCATCTCGCCCCCACCCCAAAACCAGAAACCCACAAACAATTAACACCCCCCACCCGCGACCCTCCCTGCGCACCCCACCCCCAACCCATGACCCTCCCTCCCTTCGCACCCATCCTTTTCCCTTCTCTACACACCCCACACTCTCCTCTACACCCCCCTCAACTCCTTAAATCCACATCCATTCCACGAACCCGGTGATGGCGAGAGGGGATTTGGTTTTTTTGTTTTTTTTTTTTTTCTGTGTTGCAGGTAGGGGGGTCGGGGGAAGAGGGGGGGAAGACGAATTGAAGGGTTTTTTTTTCTTCTTCTTCTTCTTCTTCTTCTTCTTCTTTCTGGGTTACAAGGAAGAAGATGAAGATGGTGGAGATGGGTTTGGGGGTTGCAGGGAGAAGACAAGTTTCAGATTTTTTTTTTTTTTTTTTGGTTAAGAAAATTCACGTTTTAAAAATATATTTTTGCCACGTGGCAGACATTTGGCAGCCACGTGGCATATATGTGGCAGCCACATCAGCACTTAACGGATTAATAGATGGAAAATGTAACGGAGGTATTATTTTGAAATAAAATAGTACTTAAGGTATGAAAGTGAAATGTTTTGAAGATGTTGTAAGGAATTAAAATAGACCCCAAACCTGAGGTATGAAAATGTAATTTACCCTTATAATTTTATTCATTATAAAAGGAAGGGTGGGAATAGATCAAATCCTTTTCCAATAATTAAGGGAAGGAATCTTTGTTTTGCCAAAGATGATTATGGCTAGAAATTTTAAAATCTTATGGCCAATGATGAGTATGGTTGGAAATTTTAATATTCATAATATCATGGTGATTTTACGAAAGGGAGTGAAATCACAACCGAAGCTAAGTTTGGTTTAATCACTAGTGATGGAAGAATAAAGGAAATAAATGTGACCTAGCCATGGTGTCACTCTGATAACGATTTCCTAATTGTGGGTGTGATAAATGTGTCATCATTTTTACGTTGGTTGTTGTTTGGATTCGTTATTGGGTCAGAACAGATGACGCAACCATATTATATGACTATATGATTAATATGGTTAGTTGGGTTCACATGAGAATATGAATAAAATTCTAAAATAAGATTTTGATTTCGTTTAAGATTAACAATATTAAGGATTGGCTTAAAATGCCTTATCCTTACACAGTGATTGAAAATCTCGGGGACGAGATTTATTTTAACGGGGGGTGAATGTAATACCCTGAAAATTTAAATATATGAATATGTGGAGAAAATCAAGAATAAATCGATTTATGATTATGAAAATAGAATTGGGAAATTTTATAGTTTGGTTTCCATGAATTTTGTTAATTTATGGCGTAAATTAAATCGATAAGTGAAAAAGGGTGAAAATGCCCCTAGTAGGCTAAATTGAATTATATGAGGATGTATTTTATTCTCACATATTTTATCCTTTTTTTGGCATATTTGTATAGAGCTCGACCTCACGAACGCATAGGCGCAAACCGTTCGTGAAACGGAGTTATAACGAAGAAGTTATTAACGACAGAAGTTGATGGTAAAATAGTCATTTTGACATTAATGAGAAGATTCCAGAAAATCTGGAATAAAAGAAAGTGCCACGGGTGTGGCTGTGATGGAAAGGGAAGGAGAGATAAGGGAGAGACTCAGACCAATCAAGGAGGAGGAAAATGAGGGAAAAAGAGGGAAGGGAGAAGGAGGGGGGAATCGGGTCCCGTCCATAGTTTGAGTTTCCATCCACCTTTGACGAGGGCAAAGGTGCCAAAATGACCCTCATGTCATTTCCATTAGATCTCCCTCATAATTTCTCTCTAAACCTGACAAATTTGGGTTCGATTTTATGGAAAACCCTTAAAGGAGGGTGTGGCGGGTTTGGGTGATATTTCACCAAATCTGAAGCTAACTCCGGTCGCCACACCCACCAATAGACTCCCCTCAAACCCAGGAACAAAGCCCATTCATTGGTTGGAGCGTCGGAGTTGTTTTGAAGTCGAATTAGTAACACCAAAAAAACAAGGGTTCTGGAGGTTCGTGGCCAATTTAAGGTATTTCCCGGCCAAATTGGACTTGGCCGCAGGTATGAAAGTTTCTCTACTCATTGAGATATACTCTCCTGTAAAATTTGGTAATTTTTGGAAATAGTTGATATTTTCCGGCGATTCGAGGCGGCCGACCGCCACCCTCGGCGGCGCGTGGCCGGTGGGCCGAAGCTGCCTTTTTCATTGAAAATTATGATGTGCTGAGTCCATTTTTAAAATATATTTGTTGTGGATCAATTGTTTGGATCAAAATTGTGATGGTTAGTCACTAAAATGTCTAGGACAATGATTTAGGAAGTGAAATGTGAACTACGAATGGCTTGATCCCGGTTTAGGGTACGTAGGCAGTCTAACGAGACGTTAGATGCAGCCATCAAATAAGTGAGATCAAATAATCGAAGTAAATCCTTGTTTGAGGAATTGAGCTAAATAAGGATTTTGGTAAATAAATTGAGTTTGAACCTTATGTTTTGGTAATTAAATGTTGGACATAATTAAATGTAGGGGATATGAAATTGAAGTAGAGAATCGATTTTAATGGTTGTTAACTGAATTTGAGTTCAGTTTAGGGCCTATCACTGATATTATTTCCGAACTAGAAGATTCGGGGCCGGGACATTATAGGAGTGATCCTTAAATGTATATTATCATCCCTACCTAGCACGAGACCTTTTGGGAGCTCACTGGCTTCGGGTTCCGTAGGAACTCCGAAGTTAAGCGAGAAGGGGGCTAGAGCACTCCCATGATGGGTGATCCACTGGGAAGTTGCTCGTGAATTCCCAGAAACAAAACCATGAGGGAATGGTAAGCCCAAAGCGGACAATATTGTGCTACGGTGGTGGAGCGGGCCCAGGAAGTGATCTGCCCCAGGCCGGGATGTGACAATTGGTATCAAAGCCAATCCTTGGCCGGAAGTGTGCCGACGAGGACGTCGGGCGCATAAGGGGGGTGGATTGTAACATCCCACATCGCCCAGGGGAGTGATCCTTAAATGTATATTATCATCCCTACCTAGCACGAAGCCTTTTGGGAGCTCACTGGCTTCGGGTTCCGTAAGAACTCCGAAGTTAAGCGAGAAGGGGGCTAGAGCACTCCCATGATGGGTGACCCACTGGGAAGTTGCTCGTAAGTTCCCAGAAACAAAACCGTGAGGGAATGGTAAGCCCAAAGCGGACAATATTGTGCTACGGTGGTGGAGTGAGCTCGTGAAGTGATTCGCCCCGGGCCGGGATGTGACATATTTGGTGTTCCAGATTTTTTTTAATAAGCTGTTTTTTCAGAAGCACTGCAATCCCAAACCAGGGCTCAGTTTTGGCTATATATGTACTATATTTTATGGATAATACTTGAATTCCTTCTTATGGGATGACTTCATTCTCCCTCGCAAATAATATATATTCACAATGAATTGTTCATTTATTTGATGATTTAAGATGATTAAACGGTCTCGAATTTGAATGATTTTTTGTAGGGAACTTTAACGAAAGGCTCCCGGTACTGTTCACTTTAACGAAAAACCACATTTTTACATTAAAAAGTCAATCCTGGTACTATTCACTTTACCCTTTATTTTGTCCTTATCATTAAAACTCAAAGTTTTCAAGCCCTTTTCATTATTTTTCCTTTTTTTGTAGGAGTGATCTTCTTTTAATCTAATGACTCCAAACACATGGGCCGATTAGAACTGCTCTCCTAAGGTCCTCATTTCGAGGTCCTATGTCATATTCATATGAGTTTTTAGATTAATCTTATGGTAAATTAAGCTATCAACTTAAATAATCACTGTTACACTAAAACACAATAATTATGCAAGTGATTAAATTAAAAAATTCTCGCGTGAAACATTTGGTCTTCTTCCCCTATCATCTTTCTCCTTCACATCCCCTTCATCTATCCATCTCTCTCTTGATTGTTCACACCCCTTTTCCCTCCTGAGATTTTTTTTTTTTTTTTTCATATGCAAAAGGGAGAAGGACCTGTTTCAAAATTTTCACCGTTGTCGAAAAATTTCATATGAAAAAAGGGGTCATGTGCTCAAGAAGGGATCCCAACTTTCAAAACCACACAATCTCAATTTTTTGGCGTTTTGTAACTAACTGGATTTGAATATTATTGATAAAAGGTTGGGTGAAATTGGATGTGTAAAGTTATCAAGGTAAGGTTGGGTGAAATTGGATGTGTAAAGTTATCAAGGTTTTGTGCAATTGGATTTGCTAGGTTTAGATATTCGATAAGTTGACTAGGCATTGTAGATAGAATGGATTAGACATGACGTGAAACCTTCTTCTCTCTTCTTATTTTTTTTTTTTTTTTTTGTTTATTCATTTTATCAATATATTAGTATTTTGTTTCCATGTAACAAGAATTATTTAAGTAGATAACCTAATTTACTACGATTAATTTGAGAGCACATATGAAAGGACCTCATATATCCTATTTTTTGAGAACCTTTGGAGAGCAGCTCTCATAGGCCGATAGTGCAAAATGAGCACTGGTGATCTTGTGGAATCAATTGGCAAAGGAACCTTGATAGTTGAGACAAAGAAAGGCACTATGTACATCTAGAAGTCATGAGTGTACCTGGTCTTGATGAGAACCTACTTAGTGTGAGAGAAATAGTTGAGCATGGATATTGGTTACCATTTGGAGATTTCTGTTAACTACATTGGAGAAGTAGCAGAGATGAACAATTATAAAATTAAGAAATGAAGTTTTACAGAGAGAAGAGAAATGTGAGAAAGAAATGAATGAAGGTTTTGTATTAAACTCAATGAACTAACTTTACTATCTGTTTACAATAGTTATATATAGCTGACTAGAGGACTAACTAACTCTTTCAACTAACTATTACATCATCCAATCCTTTACAACTATTTTCATGAGCTGGCAGTGATTTATTCAACAATTTCATGGTCTGCATATTTGGAGACAGGAATTTACAGGATCATACTGACATTGTACAAAGGAAAGGAAACAAGTGCTTCCCACTTAAATTTGAGTGTATGAAGCATGTGAGGGCAAATAGAGTTAGTGTTGTAGGCTTTTCTTGGAGGTGGCATAAGAGATTTGGACATCTTAACTATGACAGTTGAAGTTGATTCAGGCAAGGTGTTGTAGCAGGCGGATTCGTCCCAGCTCGGCTCCGGCTTGGTTGGACTTCAGATTTTTGTTACATTAGATTCAATTTTTCTACAGACCTTTCTCTCATTTTTCAACGGCAAAACCCAGAGTAGGAGAAAACAAACTGATACTCAGCAAACACATATACAAACAATTTGATATACAACTTGGTACCCATTAAGAGCAGATTAAACTCCGAATGATCAAACTTACTATGATACCAAGTTGAAAATAAACCGACGAGCAAACAAACGAATTATAAGTATGAACATTATTTTATTAAACGGAAAACAAATAAACGAGTTGCCGAGATAACTCCAAACTCATGATTACATGTTGACTAACTTATTTCTCACACTAAACTAAAAGCTATATTAATAGAGAGCAAAACCTAAAAAAAACCCTAATTCGGATGGACCAACCCCAAACCCAATCAATTAAATAAACCTAAATATTATATTTTCCAAGACAATGTGCATCAATTATTACAACATATGTTCAAGGGTAAGGATATATCCAAGGGAGTTAATCTAGATAACGATGTGGCATATGGTGCGCTGGGGTCAAGATCCTCTCCGGGATCTGTCTTTGTGGATCCGTCAGGATAAGAATTTATTTGAATTTATTTTACTTTTCTTTCGCGCCGAACGATACACTTGCCTACCCATATCTTCTTCTTTCCTCTTCCTCCAACCTGCAGAAGTTCTAAATTCTCTTTTTTTCATTCACTGATTTGCGAGATTGGGAGGCAAAGGGTAAAGGAAAAACGGGGCAACAAGATGCAACATACGCCTTCACCATTCACTATTACTTATATATCCTTTTCAAATACTAAATCAAATTGTAAATGTACTTGGCACCAAGCAAACAAAAAAAGAAACACAATTCAAATGTACATACAGATATACATCCACACATACAAATTATATCCACCATGCATAAGAATGTTAGTACGAATGCAATAATTTAAGTCCAAAAAGGACTTATCAAGAGATTAAGAAAAAACCCCATGAAAAAGGGAAGAAAAAAGTAAGATGTAACTTAACACCTTATAATCATTTTATCCAAGAAAAATATGAAATCGAAACCTAAATGTCAAATTTAGAGATTTAGAAGAGAAAATGACCTCCTGTTTTTTAAATATGTTATCTCAATAGGTGAACCGTAAAAGCGAAAGACCTAATTGAGAAATGCTCCCATGCACTTGCACTAAGCAAAACCAGTTTGATTTTCACCACTCATTTAATGACACCTGTATATAACTACTAAATTTAGTTAATTATTTATATTCACGGATTGGTTTGGTTTTAAGCGGTTCTACCAACATGAGAATCGAAACAGAAACTGATATGAACGGTTTGGTCCGGTTCTTGAACCTACGTTGACTTTTTTTATCAACATGATTTTTAACGGTTTATTTTGTCACAGTTCGATTCGATTTTGCGGTTCCACAGTTTTTACAGCCACCCCTAATGGGAAGTTCAAGACTACACTCTTTTTTTATGTCACTTCTTGGTCACTTAGGGTGGATGTGGATGTTACTTGTGTGGATGGTAGTGATGAACATGTTATGGAAGTTGCGGCTCCAAGAAACAGCAGGCTTCCCACAAAAAAAAAGAACATTAATTTGGTACTTCGGTTGACACCAAATTGGGATCTAATTCCCTATTTCTAAGGATTTTGCCATACAATAATAATTGACGTTGAATGAACAAGAACTCCCTTGTATATGGAAGTGGTCCTTTGTGTAAGTGCTCTTCTTGCAAAAATAGAGCGAGTCACTTTAAACTTGATGTCTTAATAAGGTCTAATGTCATTTCTAATGCCTCACAAAATTTGGACTTTTTAAATATAAGTATAAACTTATGTAATGCATTGATACTCAAAACTCTTATACGTTTCATGTCAAGGTGAGTCTCAAATTTGGATTTTAGTATGATATTTGAGTTTGAGGTGAAGCTTACACCAACAAACAAAAATATTATTCACTTAAAAAAAATTAAGATTTGAGTTTGACTCCAATCATCTTCAATACACATATCCAAATTATTGAAACTCAAATTTTGAGTTAAGTTGACTCAAATAGGCTTTTTAACCAAAATGATCCTTGAAATTGGC
Organism: Heteromeles arbutifolia; assembly: GCA_024362995.1. NCBI lineage: Eukaryota > Viridiplantae > Streptophyta > Magnoliopsida > Rosales > Rosaceae > Heteromeles > Heteromeles arbutifolia. The sequence goes on from JANCRC010000018.1 coordinate 9,220,236, forward strand.
ATAACTCCTCACCATGGTCCTGAGATTTGAAATTGATAGTGGTCCTTGAGTTTGTCCACCGTCAATCATTTTGGTCATTTTGTACAATAATGACCAAAATGATAAAAATGTCCTCATTTTTTGTCAAATCATTTTGGCTCGTTCTTTATTAAATTGAGGGTATTTTTGTCATCTTGATCCTTATTTAGCAGAGAATTTTTACGAAATAACCAAAAAGATTGACGGTGGACAAATACAGGGACCACTTCTATCGATTTCCAATCTCAGGGACCAAAGTGAGAGGTTATATCGGTCATGCCCCGATCTCAAGATACGTCCAAAATCGACACGTGACGTCACAACATACATGTACGTCTATTATGCGTCGGCTCCGATACATGATCAAGAACACAAACAAATGGTTCCACAGTGCACTAACTTTTTCTTTATTTTATGTCTGCATCTAACATTTGCGTTAGATTGCCTAAGTACCCTAAGTAGAGATCAAACCATTCATAGTTTACCATTAATAAGGTCCGACTTCTCTTGCAATGGTGAGTGGTAAGAAACATGATGTTTCTGAATCCCTGAAGGGAACTCATCGATCATGACCTATTGGATTCTAGATTATGTAACAAAAACATATGACAACCAAAATTTTCATTCAACAATAATATATATCACTATGTTTTCATACACAACCCCGCAATCATTAACATATAACATTTCACATAACCAATGAAGCGCAATATTATTCTCTAACCACATTAATCAACTAATCAAATCGTATTAATAACATTCAAAACCATACTTATAAAATCATGAACAATTCACTAGAAATCCTGAAGAACTTATAAAATCATGAACAATTCGCTGAAAATCTTGAAGGAGTCACACAGACATCCATCGACCTTTCTAAATCAAATCACAAAGGTTTTCAAATCTTTCGTTATAAACATGAAGAAAATTAAGCTAGAGCGATACATATGGACCATAAAGATTTCTAGAGGTCTAGTTTCCAAACCAACTCCCAACTCAATTGAACCGAAGCGAAAGAAGGATCCCAGACCATTCAACGGAACCCCAATCAAGAATACGTATGGTTTCTCAATGCGGATTAACAAGGAGGAACAATAGGCATTCATCTAATAGCATGGTCCCCCAATGTGGATTAACCAGGCGAAACCACCTATGGATATAATGTGATCAAGTAGGCAGTGACCCTCCAATGCGAATGAGTCACTCCTAGGATGCCTTTGGTCCCTCAATACGGCAAGTGTTCAATAGTGTGGTCCCTCAATATGGATTAACCAAGCGGGACCACCTATGGAAGTAAGTAACTGACTAGGTAGTGACCCCCTAATGAGGATTAATCAGGCGGAGTCACCCTTAGGGTGCACATGTTCCCATTAACCAGGCGGCACCATCCCTAGAGTGTGCATGGTCCCCAATGCGGATTAACCAGGCGGAACCACCCCTAGGTCGCTCATGGTTCCCCAATGTGATTAACAAGGCAGGACCACATATATGTCTCCAATAGTGTGATTCTCCAATGAAGATTAATCAGGCGGAACCACCTATGGGAGTACTGTAACCAAGTAGGCAATGATTCCTCAATGCAGATTAACTAGGTTGAGTCACCTTACAACGCATATGGTCCCTAATACGGATTAACCAGGCAGGACCATAGGTAAACACATAATAGTATGGTTCCTCAATGCGGATTAACCATATGAGACCATCCATGTACCACTGTTACATGGTGTAGTCACTTCATCACACAACATACATCAAATCAACATGAATTATAATTGCTAGCATACACATTATCGATTACACAAGACAACTGAACATCAACCACACATGCATACAAGTTCTACAAAATATTTCTAACAGGCCAACAGCTTATTACTTCATACTAATTGTCATTTATGTCATTCAGAAGTCCAATACACACGTATACCGTAATAAGGTGCCATTTGTACGTAAACCGAGGTGCACATCTCCAGGATGGCCGCTAATTAAAATAAGCTCTCTAAACTCTATCGGGTTTTTAATAATACTAATTTTAGTATTTAAAAGCGATTAGGGGCATTTGACCAAAAGTCAATCATCGGTCAACGTGTTCAATTGTAGCGTCGACAACCCTATGTAACACGACCCAGAAAATCCGTCCACTGGATTTTAGATCCATAACTTCCTAAGAATCTTAATATGTTTCTAAAACAACATAATAAAGTTAGTAACGATCTAACAGTCAGATCTCCGCTAATCGCAAATCGCAAACATAGGTGGCAGTTAATGATTTGTTCAACAAACTTAAAAATTCAATCCGGAAATATCTGTATGTCGAATTTCTGATCTGTAAATTTCTAATGTCATCAACCAATATGTGCAATAACACTTTGTAAATTGGTGAGGATCCAATGGTTTTATCATCGACTACTTACAAAGGTCAATAATCTAAGATTCTTCAATCCGGAAGATTCGTGCATCAGGTTTTTGATCCGTGAATTCCCAAGATCCTCAAATATTATGTCCAACAGGATATTAATTTTGTGATGATCCAAAGGTCGGATCGTCGTTTGTTATAAAAGGCCACGCAACATACCCTTATAGAACTAGGGTCACACGTTGAATCCCAGCAAACGGATGAAAAAATTGAGTTCAAGGCATCATATTTAGTCTAGGAATGCAAGATAAGTCAGCGGGCTCGCGCGCCGCCGTACGCAGCGGCCGGCTGCCAAAACTCACCATAAATTCCAATCAGCGCCAAATTTGCTCAAATTACACCAACACTTAGCTTATAAGACGTAGAGTGTGAGGACCCATCCCTAATTTTCCATGTAATTTTCTCCCCGAGTGTGAAGGGAAACGTAGTGGTAAATAAATAATGGTGTGCAAGTGGCCACTTACTACAGTAATGGAAAGGTGTTGAGACCTTACAAGACAACGTGAGTTCAAATCATGTCAGTGGCTAATCTAACATTTAATCTAACAAAAATCTATTGTTTGTAAAATATATACATATAATAGTGAGGCGATTTGTGCGTAAAGCAAAACGGAACGGATTGCATCAGCTTGGACGTTGATTAGACCTTTAGACCATCTCTAAAGGAGATGTCAAGTTTTAAGTATACAATTTAAATTTGAAGGCTTATGTAAGTGTAGCACATTGATTTTTTATTTTTTATTTTTTATTTTGTTCTCCAATCAAATTAAACTATTATTTATTACATTATTTACTTTTTTATAGTTATAATTAGTATTTTATAACAAAAGATAACTATAAAAATTATGAAAAGCATTTATTAATTACTAAAAATAGATTTGAAGTTGCTGTCAAATTTTACAGCAACTTCATTTGTTGTCTTTCCATATCATACCACATAGGAATTGACATTTCAGTTGGAAAACATTAGTAATATTTTTTTTTTCCTACCATTATTGCTGATGATTTTTTGACATCTCATTTGAAAACGTTCTTATCCACAACTTTTCTTTCTGCAAAGGACATTGATTCAAGGCTCACATTATGGTCTAGCCGAAGATTTTCATTGTATTCAGAATATGGGTAGTATATCACGTGTCAACGTGTCTATTAAGAAAAAAATTATTTTTTAATACAAATATCACGCTACTTATAGTGACACATAGTGTACCACTCTATATTTTTTCGTTAAAGTGAACAGTACTGCGAGCTTTTCATTAAAACTCCTTTTATCATATGGTCTAGACGAAGACTTATACTTGTCATCATTAATAACGCACTCAGTATTATTTTTTTTATATTTTACATTATTATAGTTGTTTTATATAAAAATTTGTCTATAACACTATCTTTTTTAGAGTAGGCTTCTCTTCCTTCTTCTTTTTTTCCTCATCTTCCCTCTCATCCTATTTGAACGGTTACGGTTAAACCATATCAACATTTTATATTAATTTTTTATAGAAAAATAGAAAAAGAAGGATAAAATAGAGAATGTGAGATGAGGGGATGGAAAGAGAAAGAATCCTAGTTCATCTTCTTTTAGCTAAAGTGTTTTTATAATTATATTTTATCAAACATTTTCACAATTACTTAGCCTTCCAGCAGAGCAAAAATAGTTTTTTTTTTTTTTTTCCTAAAGCACAGTAAATATCAAGCTAGCCCTTAATAATGAAATTTGTACGAAAAGCAAGACTGATTGCATCAGCTTGGACGCTGATTAAACCACCTTTCTTTTTCCAAAACTTTTCTTTTTCCGAAGGACATAGTAGAGGACTCACTATACCTTATGGTCTAGCTGAAGTCCTGCAGTTGAGAAGGTTTCAAGTTACCATTAAGTTTTAATCAAAGTTTAGTGTGAATAGTATAAAGTTAAGGGTAAACTGCCAATTTAGTCCCTGAATTATCACCTTAGTGAAAATTAGGTCCCTAAACTATTTTTTCAGAAAAATTAGTCCCTAAATTATAAAAATCTGCCAATTACATCCCTAATGTTATATTTGAAGCTACTATATTCAATTTTCCGTCAATTTAAGTCACGTTACTTTCATGTGATACACATTTTATGGTAGATTGGTAGTTTTTCATAAACAAATAGTATATGGAGTTAACTTTGGAGGATAAATTGGTAGTTTTTCATAAAGAAATAGTGTAAATTAACTTTTGAGCGTAAATTAGATATTAAAATCGCTACCTATATGAAATGTTAAGGGCTTATAGACAAGAAAATGATCGTATTACACTCTAAAGTGTGTCAAGTGACTTAAGTTGACGAAAAATTAGATAAAATAGCTTTGAAAATAATAGCAGTGATGAAATTAGCAATTTCTAATGAATTTAGGGACTTATTTTACCGAAAAAATAATTCAGGGACCTAATTTTCCCTGAGGTGATAATTCAAGGACTAAATCGGCACTTCACCCTAAAGTTAATTATACAACAAGTCTTGTTCAAACATAATCATTTCATGTTAGGCTATTTGAGCTTGAATTTGAATAAAGTATGCATTCGTGCGTCAAAACATAACCCAACCATGCACAATATCCTTGGTAACCATGTGTGGACTAAGATTAGGGAAAGAAACTTAAAATAAAGCAGAAGAATCTTTGTTAAACTAAACCGACAAATTGGTGAGAACTGCCTTTGAATGCATGTTATCTTCCCTCCGAGGAACACATGATATTCCTTAAGCAATTTCACACCCTAAAGATAATATTATCATCAACCTTGAACATATAAAATGGCATAAATTCAGAGAGTTTTAACGAAACACTATATTTTTACCTTTTTCTGGTACTATTCACTATACCATTAAAAAGGACTTTTCATTAAAAGGGAAGTTTTTTTGGACTTTTCATTAATTTTCCTTAAATTCAACTGTTAAAATAATTAAAATATTTTAACGGTTAAAATAATAAAAATCAATGGCTAAAATAATTATAAAAAAAAAAAAAATCATGTGTTTTGACACACCCCGACCTGGAATGTTCACTAGGACTCCGAATCGAGCTGTGCTGGCCGACACCTGGAAGGTGACAAAGCCATAAAGTGATGATATGGAAGAATGTGAATAAATTTAAACCTAAAGGTGTCTAACTATCAGAGTGCGCTGTTAGTGGGTATGGACCCATTTCACACGCATTGTTAGAGCATAAGTAAAGTACAGTAGTGTGGGTAAAGATCATACCCTCAGAAGTAGCCACCTGAACTGAGATATGCCATGAGTCCTTGTCGATAAAGAACTATGCTGCTAGAACCTGGAGGGGCGCAAAACAAAAAGCGTGAGTGGGCAAAAACAAAGTTTTTCAAAAACCATTTCTCTTTTCAATATAATAATAACCCCTCACCGTAAAAACATATATACTTCCCAGAAAATATATATACGTACTAATGCTGAAAAACCATCAACCAACCAATCCATCAAACAATCAATAAATGCCATTTTCGAATGAACCATAATCCGTAATAAGCATGTATCAAATATCATCAATCAATCAGGTGATATCCCAACTCAAATCATGTCGGCAGTATATGTAATAATCAGCCGGAGTCACCTCTAATGACCTGTACGGCTGAATCTATGGCTCCTCAATCAAAGACCTAATCCATCTCTCAATCAATAATCAATAACCTGCACCCATGACGGAACCACCTAATGTGGTCTGTACGTCAAGCTGGGTATAACGCTCTGTGCTACGATCACGTGAAGGCTGGCGACGTCTCGCAAGTCACCTACGAGTCGTAACCACCTAGTGTGGTCAGTACGACAGGCTGGCACCTGCCTTGGATCCAAGGTGAGCGTACGGTGCGGGAGGTGAACGATCACGTGAAAGCTAAGCCCTACTCTGGCGGCACAACCCCGATGTGCAGGTAATGAGCCATATACCAATCTCATCGATATCACCATAATCATCACTTCTCAAACACACACTTACCTGACATACCTGGCGCCCGCGGTGCAACAATATATAATCACACAAATATATAAAAATATATATGGCATTCGACATGGCATTCATTTCATAAAAGCATTTTAAAACGTATTTCTGGGAATCAATCAATTATATATATATATATATATATTTTTTGAAAACCAAAAGCCCACTCACCTGGAGTCCACGCTATAACTCCCTAGAACGAATATCGAAGTGTCCCAAACGATCGGCGCCTAGAACAATTATTAAATCACATCTCATAATACTTGTCGATAGAACACATAACTCACTTAAAACACATCCTCAAGGAATTCAAGAGTGATTCAAGACTCATTGACCATGAATCAACCGTCGGTCAAAGATCGACAGGGTCCACAACCCTACATAACTCAATCCAGAAGATCCGCATATCAAATTTCCCATCTGTAACTTCTCATGATTCACATTATGCTTCTAGAACAACATACTAAAGTTTCGTTATGATCCAACGGTAGGATCTCCGCCAATTTCCAAAACCGAATGCCGATTAACCTTTTATTTTATGAACTTACAAATCCAATTCGGGAAGATCCATACGTCAGATTCCCGATCCGTAAGTTTCTACATTCTTAAAATATTACGTACTACCACATATCAAAGTTTGGTGACGATCCAACGGTCGGATCGTCGATTCATATTTTCACCTAACCACGCAACGTGATGAAATTAGGTTCAATTGATCAATCTACGTCATCCGATTATTAAAACTGAATTCAGGATGTCAAACATAGCCTAAAAATAACATTGACAGCCCACTGGCCACGCGCCGCCGTGGGTGGCGAACGGCCGCCCAGCTCGCCGGAAAATCCAACTTTCTCCAAAAATTCTCAAAATTTGCAGAATTGAAGATCTCAAAGAGTAGAACAACTTTCATACCTGTGAACAAGGCCAATTCGGTCGATAAGAGCTCCAATTTCATCAAAATCGTACGAAACCCTTGAATTTGGTGTGATTCGATTCGACCTCCAAACTTGTTCCAACGCCTCCAAACTTGTTTGGGCTTTGTTCCAGACCTCAAGAGGATGCCATGGGTGGTGGTAATTGGAAGAAAATGCTTCGGAATTGGTGGATTTCGAACACGAAGCTGCCGCACCCACCATGCGATTTCACCCATTTTCAAGGCCAAACCTCATGAAATTTGAGGTGTAATAGGAAGAGGGAAGGGCTAGATGATGATTGAGAGTGGTGGCATGGTCCAATTCGTGGGAAATCCGGTGGAAAACCACCGAAAATATGATGAAAACGGGTCACATGGTGCGGGTCAAGGAGAAGACTCGTTTCTCCCTTTTTCCCCCGTTCTTCACTCTCCCTCACTTCCCTCCTTGCTCCTGTTTCTGATTGGGCAGTGCCCATCCATCTCTCTCCTTATTCCTCCACTTCTCTCCCCTTTTCTCTTCTTATCTTTCCATCACAGCCATCCATTTAATTTCTTTTAATCTGGGCCGCCCACGTGGCACACCAGATTTTCTAAAGTTCTCCAAATAACAATTAAATTATCATTTTAACATCCAACTTCAAACGTTAATAACTTCATCGATATAGCTCCAAATCACGAACTGCTTGCGCCCATGCTCCGTAGCGACGAGTACTACGAGAATATGCAAAGAAAACAAAACTTAGGTGACACGACACCGTAATAAACCTCAGTCAACGCACAAGCCTTGAAGGGCAATTTCGTAAAATTACTTATTAAAATTTTATACAATTGTAAAATCAGGGACGGACTGTCACATGTTTCATATTCTTTCATAGTATTTCACTAGTTTCATGATGTTGATTTAGTAATTTTTCAATATTTATCGGAATCTAAATAATTTTTAGTTAAAATGTTCATAAAATAGTCTACATAATTTTTTATTTAAAGTTACTATAAAAAAAATATCCTAAATTTATTTTTTAACAATCTCGGATTATAAATTTAACCCGAAAGAGTTATCAGAAAAACGGTTTCTAAGTTAAAAATCTTAAATTTTAACCAAGAATTGGAAATAGTCTGATAGCACCATTCTGTTTCAGTTGAATTATTAAATTGCGTTTCTTTTTCTTTTCAAACTCGTAAAGTGAGAAAGTGAAGGGAAACATGTAGTGGTAAATAAAGGAGGCAGATTCTCTGCTCTCCCACTTCCCATACACTTTCATCCTTCTCCTATTTGTACGGTCACGGTTAAGCCACATCAACATTTTATATTGATTTTTTTATAAAGATAATAAAACAAAAAGTAATAGTAATATAAAATGTTGACATGACTTAACCGTGACCGCACAAACAGAGGATGATGGAAGTGTATGGGAAGCGGGAGAGCAGAGAATCTGCCTCTGTAAATAAATAGTAGTGTGATTTGTACGTAAAGCAAAACGGAACGGATTGCATCAGCTTGGATGCTGATTCGATCTTTATCCACAACTTTTCTTTTTCCAAAGGACATTAATTGAAGAGTCACTCTATGGTCTAGCCGAAGATTTTCATTGCATTCAGAATATAGATGGTATATCATGTGTCATTATATAAGTAAAGAAAGGCTTTATTTTTTAAGTTCTTAATTTTTTTAACAGAAGTATTTCACTACTTGTATAATGACACAGAATGTCTCACTCCATATATCAAGCACAATAAAAAATCTCTCGAAAACTTGTAGTTGTTATCATTTATAATAGGGAAATACCTAGAAATAGGACAATTTCTTAATCTTGGGACAGAAATGTACATTTCGAATATGCACACCCCATGCACACCAATCAGACAAAAATAGGATTTTTCCAACACATTTAAACAACCATATTGCCCTCCCATAAAAATGGTTATCCAGAAATTTCAACCCTTATTTATCATTTTGTAGAGAGAAACTGAGAAGAGAGAGAAAATCTCTCTCACCCAATTCCAATTCAAAGAACCCTAACCCACCCATCTTTTTCATCCAAGAGCTCTCTCTCTCACCCACCTATCATTTTCATCCAAGCTCTCTCTTTCTTTTTCTCTTTCTCTCTCCTCTCTCTACATCACCAAGAGCTCTCTCTCTCTCTCTAACCCACCCATCTTCTTCAATTTTTACATTTTAGATTTTGTGAACTGGGTTTGCTTAATTTTGTTTTTTTATTGATCTGGTTTTTGAAGTTAAAATAATTGGTTTGGTGTTTCTTGGAGGAGACCAAAATCCTTCAATTTTTTTTTTTATCATTTCTCTTATTTATATGTGAGTTTTCATTTCTTCTGTCTTCTCCCTCCCTCTGCTCCCTCTCTCTATCCAAATTTACAAGCACTAAAATAGGGTTTGGTTTTTGCTGCAATTAAATGAAAAAACGTATTAAAGATCAGTTGTCTTTTGGAGAAGAGATAAATTTGAGGGAAATGAGAGAAATCAAAGTGGAAAGAAGGAAGAGAGAACGATATGGACGAAATTGTTTCACGTACTCGTTTGCTTTCTTCGTATTAAGCTCACATACATTGTATGTACACGACATGTACACAACATGCATATGACATGCACATGTTATGCTCACATATCTGAGCTCAACCCAAAAACCCATAGCTCACATCTCTCTCTTCGAAATCAGAAAAATAACGCAACCAAATAAATGACCCTATGAAGAATCGAAGATTTATTAATTTGAATTTGGTATCAAATTTGATTGGGTTCAAATATTTCAAGGATTTGAAAATTACAGTTTGAATGGGTACGAAAGAACCCAACTGAATCAAAGGAAATTGTTTCATAAACTTGTTCGTTTTTTTTCATATTTGCATGTCTTGCCTTTGAATCAAAGGAAAATGTAGTAAACTACGTTAATGCGAAGAGTATCAAAGATGTAAATACGCACCATATACACTATATGCACACCACATGCACATAATATGTACAGTACATGCGTATGATATGCACAGAATGGGAGAAACTTTAGCAGCAACAAATTGGTATAGTGGATACAATTAAAACATAACTATTACGTATATAAGGTTACAGTGACAGTTTGAAAAGTCTTGTTACGTATATCAGCCACCGCTTAATCATGCATGTGGAAAACATGATACTCGTTGTCGTTATTTCATGGACACGCATGACCCTTAAAGTCCTCTTAACTTTTTCTTAATTTTGTTTTTCGCCAAGGCCAACTAGGTTGTGGTCATGCTCGCTAAATTCCAGGTCACAATATACGTGCATCATAACTAGTGAACATTCCCGCTTCTCATATTAAGATATATCCATGCACACCACATGCACATTACAAAAAAAAAATTCACAAATTTATGCAATTGAATACTTGAACCAAAAATTGTTCCATCTCAGTTTTGCAGCACGTCAAAACTTGAAATTTATTCCACAACTTATACACTGCAACATGAAACACAAACTCTATTTCAACTTTTAAGTATTAATTCATCTCACAAACAATTCATTTATTCTATAAATTATTGATGAAGGAACTTGGAACTAAACATCCTACCTTACTATGCCTGCAAAAGCTTTAGTCGCCACAAAAAATGGAACTTTCTGGCCAAAACAGAAAATATCGTACAAAATCCAGCTCACTCTTCTCACCTCTCTCTCGCATCCATTTGTTCAAAATCAGACGTATAAGGTCAATCCAAAACCCAGCTCACTATTCTCGCCTCTCTTTGTACTTCCCTTTCTTCAAAATCGGAGCTCAGAGATCTGAGTTCAACCGAAAAACCCCGAGCTCACAAAGCTCTCTCGACATCCCTCTTCCAAATGAGAATAGTGATGCAATGAGCTGATGATTTTTAGTATTTATATGTGGATATTTTAGTAATTTTATTTTTGTTCATGATCTGTATGACTTATGCATGGTCGGTTTGTCCTATTTCTATTCGGAAGGATGGATCCCATGATTGTAACCGTTCATCGTACATCGTGCAGTCAGTTTTCGTTAGGTACTATTTTAAAATTTAAATTTTGCAATGATTTCTGACCGCACGATGTACGATGAACGGTCACGATTACGGAATTCTTAAGATCCCTAGGAAAAGAATTTGACGAGGATCATTTTCCTTTTTATTTCAAGATTAAGAAATTATCCTATTTTAGAGTATTTCCCTTTATCATATGGTCTAGATGAAGACTTGTCATCATTAATAGCACATTCTGGATTATATCTTTTTTTAATATTTTACATTGTTGCAGTTATTTTATATATATATATATATATATATATATATATATATATATATAAGTTTATCTATAACACTGTCTTTTTTTGGCCAAAAACCCTTATATAATTATATTTTACCAAACACTTTTCTTGTTACTTAGTCTTTCAGAGCAAAAATAGTTTTTTTTCGAAGCAAAGTAAATATCAACCTAGCCCTTAATCATGAAATTTGTACGAAAAGCAAGACGGATTGCATCAGCTTGGACCTGTTTCCACCGCTTTTCTTTTTCCATAACTTTTCTTTTTCCGAATGACACTGTGGAAGACTCACTTTACCTTAGGCCATCTCCAACCGAAAGGTCCAGAGGGCCAGAGGGCCGAAAATAGCCCTAAAACCGTCTCCAACCGAGGGCTAGGCCAGAGGGCTCGGGAATCTGGGAGGGCCCCATGGAATTTCAAAGGGCCAAAGGGCTGGAGGGCTGGCTGCTTTCGGCCAGCCAGCCAGCCAGCCAGCCCCGGGCTGGCTCCTTTTTTTTTTATTGTTTTCCTATTGCTGTCGGTTATAACCGACAGCATTAAAGAAGAATTTTTTAATACTGTCGGTTATAACCGACAGTAATAGGTTTTAACTTGCAAATTTTTTTTTTTATTTATTATTAGTGTCGGTTATAACCGACACTAATAGTATGAATAAATTTGAATCCAACGGCTAGCTGACGTCAGCTAGCCGTTGCTAGCTGGCGCCAGTTACCGTTGGATTCAAATTTTTTTTTTTTTTTTTTTTTTTTGGTTTTTTGGGCCTTTTTTTTTAAAAAAAAAAATTCTATTTTTTTTCCTATAAATACCTAAACCATTCATTCACCATTCCTACACCATTTCAATTCTCATATTTTCTTTCCTTTTTCAAAAATCTATCCTTCAATTTTTTCAATAATTTTCAAATGGCCTCGTCTGCAATGAAAGGTAGGGCTTGGACCCGAAAAGAAGATGAAGCTCTTTGCAAGGCTTATAGATGGGTGTCGGAAGATAGTGTGAGAGGGAATTGTCAAACAAATGACGGTGTTTGGACTCGTGTGTCCAAAAAATATTTAGAATTCTATGAAGGCACCACTCCAGTGAATATTCGAAACCATGAGAGTTGTTCTTCAAGATGGAAGAAACATCTTCAACCAAGTTTGAACAAATGGCATCAAGCATTGTTAGCAGGCGCAAGTAGACATGAAAGCGGCGCTAATTACTACGACGAAGTAAGTGTTTTCACAATTTATTTTAAATATTTAATTATATTACATTTAATTTCATAAATTAATTCCTTTAATTTTTTTTCTAGGTACGCCAAGCGGAGGAATTGTATATCGAGAGTAGCTCGAAACCCTTTCAGTTTCACAGTTGTTGGGAAATTTGTAAAGGGTGGGTGTTATTTGAAGATCCACCACAGAGAGCTCCTACGTCGGTGTTTGAAACTGCATCCTCAGCTGCAGATATGGATGAAGATGGATCTCCAATCATTCAACAAACAAGGGTAGAAAATCCGTCTTCGGGTGAAGGTTCCATACGCAGGGCTATGGGACGAAACAAGGCGCGAAGGTTGAAGGAAAAGGGCAAGGCAAATGATGGTTACGCCGCTCAACATGAAGTGGTGGCCTCATTGCAATTATTGGCGGAGCAAAATGCCCTTGAGGCGGAAGAAAGGAAGTGTAGGCATGAAGAACAGGCCAAACAAATACAAGAAGAGATGGATGATAAGAATATGGAAAGGAACACTTCGAATTACACTCCAATGAGTAAGGCCTATTTTGATAGGAAAAAAAAAGAAATTATGAGCCGACGGCGGTTGTTTACCTCTGACTATACTCCTACGATGGCGGATGATGATGTTGATTATGGATATTAAATTTAAGTTGTTGTAGTTTTTAAATTTAATTTGTCGTTTTTAAATTTTAGTTGTAGTTTTTAAATATAAGTTGTAGTTTTTAAATTTAAAGTGTTGTTGTTTTTAAATTTAAGTTGTTGTAGTTTTTAAATTTAAATAATAAATTATATTTGGCCCTATGGCCCTTTGGCCCTCGGTTGGAGACGGAGGCAAATATGACCCTGTACTGTTCATTAAAATATTAATATCTTGGATAATCTTGGAGGGCCAGAGGGCTAAAATGAGCCATCTGGCCAGCCCTCGGTTGGAGATGGCCTTACGGTCTAGCTGAAACTTGGAGTTAGAAAAGGTTTCAAGACAGACAAAATTGTTATTATCAAGATTCTAAAAGACGTTAGGTACTAGTCGAGTTGTGGATTAGACTTAGTAGTTAGGCGGCTAGACGGGATCTAAGCAGATTTAAGTAAAAAAAATTTAAGTGCCTATTTATACTTAAAAAACACACATAATTGTATTGAGATACATAAATTGTACAATAAAATAACATAAATTATAAAGTATTAGAAACATGGGGAACAAGCATATAAATTATGGGGTGTGCTATCCACACACCCCAAATTACTTCTCACACACCTCTTGTTAATTTCTGTTCGTTGATCTTCTTCAATTCATCCGATCCGACGGTCGAAAATTAGAAGGGTGTGAGAAGTAAAATGGGATGTGTGGATATCACACCCCTAAATTATAATGAGTGTTCATCCAAGTATTCAATATGTCGGATTTGGATCCCATCCGGATGCAAATTGTTGGGGATCCTAGGATTCTCACATCCTAGGATAGGATCCTCATCCCAATAAGTCTCCTACATTTTATTGAAAACTTAAAATGTAAAATGAAAGTTTTTTATTTTCTATTTAGACGGGCGCCTAAGCGGGTCTAGACACACTTTCTTAATTTTTAAAAGCTTAGAAACTAATCGCGGTAATGGCCAGCCACCTAGCATCTAGGATTTTTAGAACAGTGATTACCATTAAGTTTTAATCAAAGTTGAGTGTAAATAGTATAAAGTTAATTATAAAACAAGTCTTGTTCAAATATGACCATTTCGTCTTAGGCTATCATAAAGCATGCATTCATATGTAGGGATGGCAATTCTAACCATTAAACCCGATAACCGTGGATAACCACCCGAATGGATTGGATTTGGATATGAAAATTCGGGTATGGTTTGGATATGGGGAAAAACCATTTATATTATTCGGTTATGGTTTTAGATATGGTTATAGAGGTCCCCAAACCGTATCCATAACCAAATCCGATCCGATTAGTAAATAATATAATTTATATATAATATAATAGTATATTTTATATATATATATATATATATATATATATATATATTTGTATATCTATTATTCATCAAACCATTACCTTAAAAATACAAAAGTTGCATTTTGTAAGAAAGTAAAGTTTTGAATCAAAATCAATACAAACTCAATGGTGCTTATAAGACATAACAAAGACAAGTCAACATCATCAGTGTTTTAATTTTTATACTCAACAAGATCCATTCATTGGATTATTTTATACATCAAATGTTTAATGACGAAATTGATATCTACTAACTTATAATTTCTCAATTGAACGAATATATTTTTTGTATTGACGAAGATGGATATACCCGTTAACCGATGGGGAATCCGTTACCCGGTGGGTATGGTTATGGATAATACCCGATGATTAATTTGTGGTTATGGATATGGTTATTTTTCGTGGTTATGGGGATGGATATAGCATTTCCGTCTCCGAACCGAACCGTTGCCATCCCTATTCATATGTATTAAGTTTTGCGTCAAAACACAACCCAACAATGCACAATATCCTTAGTAACCATGTGTGGGCTAAGATTAGTGAAAGAAACTTAAAATTAAGTAAAAGAACTTTTGTTCAACTAAACCGACAAATTGGTGAGAAGTGCCCTTGAATGCATGTTATCTTCCCTCCAGGGAACACATTGGCGATATTCCTTAAGCAATTTCACACCCTAAACATAATATCATCATCAACCTTGAATACATAAAATGGCATATTGTGTCAAATTAGCTAGTTTACAAATTTGGAGTGTATATAGATCTGCTGTCTGCACCAACTCCCAGTCTAGAACATCCACTATATTTTGTACCGATGATGTCTATAGTATATCCACAACAATCGATTGGTTTTGTTATTAATTTAACATTTTATCAACAATGTAAGCAACACATTATGCACCCCATATTGACAGTTAGAACCTTAATATTAAAAAAAAAAAAAAATTTAACTATAAAGTCAATTGGTAATATGAGAAATAGTCCAATTTACATATTAGGATTCATTCTTAACAGACTCTTTCACGTATGAAGAATTTTCAAGCCTAATATGTGAACAACACATATCGAACGACATATCCCTAGGTATTATATACATACCTCGTCCCTGCTACTTTCTTTTCAAGGACACTGACGTCCGTAACATTAAGCCTGTTGAGCAAAGCTAAACTTGAACATGTAGACATAGGTTTGTCACCATGTATTTAACAACCCCGCCTTTTTCTTTCTAGGTTAATATATTTAAATATTTTAGTAGCAATTGTATGGTGAATCATAGTCCAGAACTTAAAGGCATTGTGTAGCTGCAGAACCATATGATTATAAAATAAGAGAACATAATTTATGTCAAAAAGATAATTTAAAATAAAAGGACTGAAATCCAAAACGAGACCGTTATCAAATTACATTAATCTTCCTGGGCATTGAGTAGACGTCACTTCCAAAATAACACAGCAAAACAGAGTCCAAATCAACCAAAAGTACAATACATCTAGACAGGAACCTTCAGACAAAAGTCCTAAATTACATAACATCTAAAAAAGTTTGAAACCCAAATCTACGTGGGTCATTACATTTCATTACCAGATATGCAAAACAAAATATCATTCAGAAACAAACGCCACGTAGAAAATTCAGATTGTTCATTACACAATACTTGGAGTTGAAGTGCACGCTTAATTCTTTTCTTTCTTTTCTTTTTTTTTTTTGAAAGAAACACGATACTTTATAGAAAGAACCAACACACTACAAAAGATCCTGGTTGAGAAGGTCCTGAACGAAATCAGGAGGATCCTCTAACCATACAAATTCATTACCAATTGAGATGACAAACTTAGCTAATCTATAGGCAACTCCATGCACGCTTCATTCTTATCAAGGAACACGGTAGTCAGGACCGAGTTTGACTGCAACGATACCCTCAGCAATTTGACACCCTACGTACAAGGTTCAGATCACACATTAGGTCGACTGCAAAATATGGACTCACAAAATTGAGAGAACAAAAAAAAAAAAACAAACAGATGTGATTAGGTACTTTTCCGACCTCTTCCATGGTAAGATGGACCACTTTCTCTTCGAGGGCACCGACATCCTGGACGTTGAACCTGTTTAGCACGGTTATGCATGAAATACTAGACAAGGGCTTCACTTCCAGGTCATCCATAATCATATACGTCACAACACCTTTCACATACCCTCTCTCGCCGGACGTTGTTCTTTCAGCAGTGGATCGATGGACAAAAGTCGACGGGGAAGTTATTCTTGAACGGCAGTGCGGACAAGTGGCTTTAGGGTCGTCGGTCACAATGATTCTTCTGTAGTCAGAACAATTAAGACAACCATAGATTGACTTTTCAGCAGAGGAGTCATCTGTCGTCAGCATATGAAGGACATCGGCACCAACATCAATTGTTGCCGGTGCCTTAGGTTTCAGGAGGGATTCCTTGTTAAAGTGTGGTTGCATGTATGTGCTGCTTAGGCTTTCGACACTGCCGTAAAGCTTGCCTAACGAGCCAACCATGCCATCTTTGGAGAGGAGCCGGATGACAGTGCCAAGAGGCAAAGACAGGATTGTGAGGAGAAAGTCCACAAAGTCTTTGCCAGCTTCAGCAAAGAGAACTCGTTGACCCTTTGTATCGATGAGGAGCTTCAAACAAACACTTGGATTGGAGGTTGCCATGCACACAGAGAGGTTTGAGTATATTTTTCAAGCAACGTAAGTTTAGTGCATCGTACTTGCAATAATGGATCTATTTATAGAATTTTAACCCTTCATTAAAAATACTTGGGCCACACAAAAATGATTGATAAGTTTTAGTCGGTTTAGGGCTAGTTTGGTGTTGTGCTTTTTTGAAAAAAAAAAAAAAATTGTTTTTGTTGTGCAGTAAGAATAACCATATGTAAAATAAAGTTGTTGAGTGTTTGGTAAACTTTTTTTTTTTTTTTTTTGTAAAAGTGTTTTTAACAAAATAAAACAGTATCTGTGTTTGATAAATTTTCATAAAACTGTTGTTAATATGTTAAATGATTAAAAATGATGTGGTGTTGAATGTGATATAATAATTGTCAAAAGAGAATAATGCAGGGCAAAAATTGTAATTTTGTAAAATATGCGTGGGTATATTTGCCATTTGAAATTTTCATTAAATGGGCACTGTTCACAATGCTTTGAAAAAAAATATTTTTTTTAGAAGCATGGTAGAACCTATTTCTGTTTTTCTACTATCATTGACAACAATTTTTTGTATAAAAAAAACACTTTTTATTTTATTTTACCAAACACATAAATGGGCACGTTTGTTTGGCTTCACTAACTTAGACTAGATTGGACTAAACTAGTTTTTAGTGTAATCCTCTATTTGTTGGCTACCAGAACTAAGTTTGTTGCACCGAACTATCTCGGACTGGATTAACTTTAGGGAATAAGTTGGACTGGTTTAGACTAAACTAAGCTAGACTGACTTAGTGAAGCGTTTGGTGTAGTATCGGGTTAAGAACTTAGAATAATAAAAATAATTATATTTAATTATATCTTTTATATATTTCTTTTTTCTTTTTTCTTTTACCTTTCTAGAACACCCTCTCTTTCTCTAGAATGCTCTCCATTTTTTTCCTCATTCCCGTCCAATTGCCTCTCTGTCTCTCTCTTTTTACTTTCTCCCTCATCACCAAATTCCATTCTTTTTCATTCATTCTCAAAAAAAGCTTTTGATTTGTTATATGGGTTTTTTTTTTTTGGATTTTTCACAAACTTTTGAATTTCATTTGGGTTTTGGCAGATTGGTATTTTTTATCTTCTGGGTTTTGGCTGGCAACCTGGAGTTTGCCGATGATGTCCCGGAGGATGAAGGCGATGGTCGAGAGCGATATTGGGAGTTGAGGAAGCCAAGGATCTGAGCAGAGAAGAAGCGATGCCTTTCGACAGCGAGCTCGACGATAAACTCGAGGGAAAAGCAGATATGAGGTCTCATGATTCTGGGTTCTGGGCTATAAGAGAGGGAGAGAGTAGGAGAGAGTGAAACAGAGAGCAGAGAAAGGTAGTTCTTAGCTAGTCCCATGGTTTTCGGGGACTCCTGCTAAGATCCTTTAGTGATGCTTTTAGTCTAAGCAAGTCTGGGCTAGTCTCATTAACACTAGTCCCTCGTGATATCAAACACAGGACTGGACTAACATTAGTCCAATCTAGTCCAGTAACACTTAGTGAGGGCAAACAAACGCCCCCTCAATTCTCTTTCCTTTTTTTTTCTTTTTGGAAAGCATGAATGTAAAGTTTGATCACTGAGTTTGACAAACAAATATATTGAAATATAAAAATTGAATTTAAATTTGTCAACTAGATTATCTTTTTCTTTTTCAGATTGGTGTTAGCATACTGGATTAAAAAATATAATAATGACTGTTCGTTTGCTTGGATGAGGTGAAATCTAAATTTATGCGACGAGAGAAGTAAAAAAGTTTTTTTCCCCCTTATGGATCCTGCAAATGATTAGGTAAAAATAGTAAGAATTGCAAATAATATTAATCGTTATTTTCTTTTTTTTTCTTCTAAACAATCATGCAGTAAGGATATTGCTTATGGATAATTATTGTAAAATGAACTCTTTATCTTAGTTTGTTATTAAATATCACATATTCACTATGCATCCATTGTTCATCTATATGTTACTCCTAATTGTTCGTGTATATCTTACTTCTAATTGTTTTTTGATTGTGGTAATCTATTGTTTTATTCATTCACTCTACTCTACAGATTTGTTCAAAAACTAGCAGGAAGAAAGAATGAGACAGTTGGAGTGCAGAGTGAGATGCTACTAGGATGGATCTCCATGTGAAATTTTCATTTTGAGATGTGTATATATGTTCGCTGCTTACATAACAAATTACGTCGTGTACTTGCGATCACTTGCTTGATTGCCCTGTTGTTTTGGCTACTTACTCAACCTTTTTATACGTAGGAGAGATTTGAGTTTTACCATTACAACTAAATGTCCATAGACACATGATACAAATTGAAACAAATGTCAAATTTAAAATGGCATGAATCAGGACGGCTGCAAACTGTAATTTGCGGGCCCTTAAATGGAGAAGTAACTTCTCGCTTCACTTCCGCAACATAATCTAGCTTTTGAGTTCAGTTTTTAGGTATAGGGTTTCTCATCTACCTCTTTTTTGTAATGAAACATTTGAGTAATACTTGCCAGGATATCCAATTAATTAGATCAATTTTTGTTTAATTGAGATTCTGAAATTTTATTTTAGGGATTTTAATTTGATTGGGTTTTGGGTTTACGATTTCAATTTAACAGTTCTATATTTTCTTAACTCTGTAAAAAAAAAATTACATAATTTTGAATACTGATACATAACTAAAACTCATTTTTACCTAAAACACTGTTCGTTAAACAGTGGTCTCCCAATTTTGTCCCCGCTTGGTTTTGGAAATTAAGGTCTGATTTCTCAATCCTATGTTTCTTTGCTGTCTAAGATGATTTTGGGTTATATCACTCGGAAACAATTTTTTTTTTTTTTTTTTCACTAAGAAAGTGAAAATCCCTAACCTTTAGATTTTCCAGTATTTTTTTGCAGCTTTATACGTATCTCTGTTTCCAAATATGATGATCTCTTAATTTACTATTGTGTCTTTTGTAATATGATGATCTCTTAATTTGCTTTTACATATCTTCATTACTCCCTCTTCCAGCTCTATATATGATTCCATCTCCAAATAATTAATCCATATTTCCTATTTTTACAGGAAGCAAATCATTGAATACACACCGAAAATTAAAAGAGTTTTAGTTTTTGGATTCGTATTTGATGAATCTGAAATGGAGAACTTGGTTGATTGAGACAGAGAGAATCTGACATCTCCAAACTCTAATATGCTGATCTTGAAATGGAGAAGTTACTTCTCGCTTCACTTTCACAACGTAAACCAGCTCTTCAGTTCAGTTCTTAAATATGAGGTTTTTCAACTACCACTTTTCTGTAATGAAACATTTGAGCAGTACTGTGAGATCCCACATCACCCAGGGGAGTGGATCATGTGAGCCTTATATGTATATTCTCATCTCTACCTAGCGCGAGGCCTTTTGGGAGCTCACTAGCTTCGGATTCCATCGGAACTCCGAAGTTAATCGAGTAGCGCGCGAGAGCATTCCCCTGATGGGTGACCCACTGGGAAGTTCTCATGTGAGTTCCTAGAAACAAAACCATGAGGGTGTGGTCGGGGCCCAAAGCGGACAATATCGTGCTATAGCGGAGTCGAGCCCGGGATGTGGTAAAGCCCAGGTCGGGATGTGACAATTTGGTATCAGAGCCTAACCATGGCCGCGTGTGTGCCGACGAGGACGTCGGGCCCCTAAGTGGGGTGGATTGTGAGATCCCACATCACCCAGGGGAGTGGATTATGTGAGCCTTATATGTATATTCCCATCTCTACCTAGCATGAGGCCTTTTGGGAGCTCACTGGCTTCGGATTCCATCGAAACTCCGAAGTTAAGCGAGTAGCACGCGAGAGCATTCCCATGATGAGTGACCCACTGGGAAGTTCTCGTCTGAGTTCCTAGAAACAAAACCATGCGAGCGTGGTCAGGGCCCAAAGCGAACAATATCATGCTACGGCCGAGCCGAGTCCGGATATGATGGAGCCCGGGTCGGGATGTGACAAGTACTCGCCAGGATATCCAATTAATTAGATCAGTTTTTGTTTAATTAGGATTCTTAATTTCATACTAGGGATTTTAATTTGATTGGATTCTATATTTTCGAAACTCAAGGTAAAAATTGATACATAGTTTCAAATACATAGGATTAGTTTCGTAACTTTATGGGTTGCTTTTTTATTGTATTTGCTTGCAGATTTAACCCCTTGAACTTGAATTGGATCACTCTTTGGTGAAATGCTTATTAAGTCTTTGTTCCGCATGTGGACTGTCATAGAAGAGTTCCTACCGTCAAATTATATATACTAAAACTCAATTTCCTAACACTATTCATTAACT
This sequence comes from Heteromeles arbutifolia, assembly GCA_024362995.1. NCBI lineage: Eukaryota > Viridiplantae > Streptophyta > Magnoliopsida > Rosales > Rosaceae > Heteromeles > Heteromeles arbutifolia. The sequence continues at coordinate 9,242,030 of JANCRC010000018.1, forward strand.
GTGTTTTGACGTAATTGCCCTTCATTTGCTAACAATTCTTGACTTCTTTTGTGTATTGTATAGTAAAATCACGGATTTACCCCTTCTATACGCGTGTCTGCCATCGTAAAAAGGAATGGGACGGGTGGCACTCTTCTCTTGCTTCTCTCAGGTGGATCTCTGGAATTTTCCCTTGGTTTCCGTCACCATCACCCAACCAATCCATCAGACTCATCATTACACCCCACTAATTGCTCTCTCACTCTCTCCCACGCCTCATTTACTCTCATTACACTCAAATTTTGGATTTTTCAAGAAAGGCAGTCTGTGCTGCCTCTTCCGTTCTGATTTGGAGAAGACTTCTCAAGCGGCTATAATTGGTTTAAAGTAGTTCCAAAATTTGGGATCGTTTGGGATATTTTTAGTTTTTTCTGAGAAAAACCCATGGTTAAGAGTAAATTCATTATATTTTAATTTTTATTGAATTCAGGTAACCATCTTCAGTTTTTCGGTTTGATTTGAAGGAAAAGCTAGGTCTTTGCGGTTAGTTCTTCGGGTTGTACATCCGGGTGGTTTTAATTTGTTTAAATTTGGGTTTTTGTGATTTGGGATTTATCAATGGATTGAAATTTACGTTTTTCTGATTTCAGTTCCCACTCAGAAGTTTCTACTCCCTCATCATTAGAATTGTTTCCTTCTGCTCTTCTTCTCGAAACAAGGTCACAGATCCACAGGCCATCAAGGTATGTCGTTTAATTGTATATGTATTTATTGTATTGTGCATGTGTGTGAATGTGTTTTTCTCTGTTAATCTGTATTGGTTTTCTATTCTGATTTAGTTAATCGAGTTTGTTTTTATTTCAGCTATTTGGTTCATGCTAAAGTTATTGAACACCGGAACCAGTGATCTTTCAAAAAGGTTGGTTCTTCTATATATTTTTATCCTTTTGGTCGTTTTGAATGGACTTCCTGTATTCTAAATGAAGCTAAATTGAATAGTTGTTTTTGTATATTGTATTTGCTTTGTTAAATTAGTTCTTTTTTGTTGAAAAATGTTATTTGGTTTTGCATATCAAAGTTTTTCAGCAAAAAATATTTGGCAAATTAAATTTAGATATGAATACTTACATTTATTTAGCATTTTACATTCGTCTTTACTTTTAGTGCATTTGGTTGTAAATGTCATTTAGTGCATTGTGGTCTTAATTTAATTGCGTGGTTGGTTTCAGGATTTCTTGAGTCGAATAACAACCTGGGTGATCAAAAGGTAAAAAAGCAGTTGGTCTCTGCTTGCAAGATGACTTCTTTCCATGCCCCTCCTCCCTCTAAGTCAATTGAGGATTCAAATCCAGCGGATCCAGCTCGAGATATAGATAAAACAATTCCAACTCTTAAAAAGGTATAATTTGTTAATCCCCCTTTCCTTGGAGTTAATTTTTAGTGATGTGTTTTTAATAGAATTGCATATTTGAGTAGTGAGTTTTTACAATGGTGTTATTTTTTTTAACAATTTATAATGCTATTTGTAAAACTTAGTCAGATTTTTTTTTAACAACTATAATATCGATTGGTTTCAATTTGTAATTACTTCTTTTGATACATTTAAGCTTTAGTTATGTTAGTAAATCTTTATATCTTATGTCCAAATACATTTACAATATAGTATTTGACACATATACAATATAGTATAGGATACATATACAGTAGTGTATATGTAAAGTTTTTATATTGTTGCTGACTCTTTTCAATGTACGCATTTTGTATGTAGAGTGTGAAAAATGCATTCTTCACAAAGGCAAAATAGAGAACAGATTCTACTTCAGAGAACATATGCTACTTCATATGAAAAGAAGAGGTTAGTTTGATGGTCATTGCTTTTTTGATATGGTTAAATTCTAAGTTACTTGGCTTATGTCTAATTTAATCGTTTGCTAGCCCAAGTTGAAGTCATTCGTTTTATTAATGCTGGTGAACAAAATCAACCTGAGTTAATGTTAAAACAATATCATAATTTTCATTAGTCTTTTATTGCCTTAACCCTTTTTCTTTTCCGTCTTTACCAAAATTTCACGAAATTTTTGCACAATTTTTTTTTATAGAAATTAAGTTGATTCACTATTTTACTGTTTGTTGGTAGAATTTTTTTATTCGTTGTTCAAAATTAGTATTGCAAATTTTAAGTGGTGGAACATACCCTTTTGAGATTAGCATCTAATATCTTCTTAAACACAATTTTTTATATTACATTATCAAAAGTTGTAATATCTCCATTTTATCGTTGTTTTGTAATTTCAAAACAATGTGTTGATGAAACACAAAAAGGAGTCCTTCAACATGGAACATGAAGATGTAATTAAAGTTTCTACAGAAGCTACTATATACTTAATTAACAATTACAATGATGAATCTCTTCACATTGCAAAGCTCATCCCCTCCATTAGCAATCGTAGACAGTTTGAGGTAACATCCTCAATTCATTTTATCAATTTTATTTGTTTGAGCTATTAATTATCGCACAAACCCAATTAAATTTCAATACAAAAACTTGAATTTTTGTCTTAATTTTAATAGTTGGAGTTAGTAATATATTTCATTGATTTAACGTTGTACAGCTATTCTTCCATGCTGGTTCCGCAAATCCGTGAACTCCGCACCAGAAACCCAATGACTCTGATATATGACACCTATATGTTAGTTATTGTAAATGTCTTTGTAAATAGATTTCCACATGAATATAAATAGTGTTGTTTATCGTAGGTATGTAGAACTTTCTGCATGTTTTAGTTTTAAAACCCGCAGCAACGAGCTGGCACCGTTGCTAGTTATAACTAAGACAGCGACAGCTGCTGCTCCACCATAATTTCTAAAAAAATAGGTAAAAATCTCTTCTCTGCAAATCTTTTTAACAATGAACCAATGAATGCACAAAAAAGTTTAGTACGGTCTGAATTTTATGTCTTTCACTCATTATCTCATTGAACAAATCAAATTCCATAAGCCATTTTAAGTATGCTAAATACTTTAGATTTGACATTTTGTGTGTTGAATATCAAGATAGAGAAACTTTTCCCTAAAACACCATCTGTCCATTTATGCATTCGTTTTTCTAAGTTAACAATTCTGCAAAATGAGGGTTTATATTTCACTTTTTAAACACTTTAGACCAAATTTGTTTAAGCATAATTCAATTGATTGGTTTGAATACGAATAATTTGTAAAACTTGGATTCATGCAGTATTTAAGGTTTAAGGCCATAGCTCAAACCACGCATATGTTTTGTTATCTCATCGTTATCATACATATTTCAAAACACTCATAATATAAAATTTGACATAAACTTTACATGTTTGGTTAATAATGCCTAATGTTTTTGTCTATGCAGGACCTGGTCTGCCAACAGTTTTCAACTGCGTAAGTCATTTTATTTAACTTTCTGTAAGTCCTTTTATTGTTCTGATCTTTAGCAAGAGGATCCTTTAACAAATCCAACTGTCATTTGTTCACATTAACTTCTATTTTTCCAATTTTTAATAGATGAATGAAAACACCTCTACTATCAGAAGAAAGAAGGAACAAAGTGAAGAAACAAACCCAGTAGATTAAAGAAGTTCAACGCTACTCATTGTTTCTTATTCTAGATAGGGTTGTAAATATATTTATATAAGCAATATGGCTTATCATTTATATTTAAAACTTTCTATATGTTTTATACAGTTTCAAAATCCGCAGCACCGCACGGGCACTCTTGCTAGTATTGTCCTATTTTTAGCCCATTTATTAAAATTTAACTAAAACAATTGTCAGGATACATCCTAAGGTAAATTCATGCTTCGATCTAGCTTAAATAATCCAATTAAGCACTCATTTTATTTAAATTAAAGTAAAGAAACATCACAAAAACACCATTGCTAAAGCAACAATAATCTCAAATGTTTATGCCTTCTTTTGACCAAGGACCACATTATTAAGAACAGTGTTGGTCTCCAACGATGCCTTCAGAAGCTTGAATCCCTAAAAAACAAACAAAAAAAATGTTGGGTGTATATAAACTTATCAGCACTTGGAAGAGCCAAATATAATTATTTCCAAAAGAACAAATTAAATAAGACATCATGATTCGAGAAAAGTAAAAAGAAAGAAATATGTAGGAATTGAGACCTCCTCCATGCCAAGATTAACCACCTTCTCTTCAAGAGCACCGACTTCCTTAATATTGAACCTGTTAAGCACAGCAATACTGGAAATAGTTGACATAGGCTTCACCTCCAAATTGTCCATGATTATTTATGTCACAACACCTTTCACATACCCTCCCTCACTAGCCGAGGTGGTTGCTGCATTAGTAGTACGTGCCCGCGGAGCAACATATGTCACCGAAGTAGAGATACTATAACATTTGCAACCTGGACATGTTATTCCGGACACATCAGAGATACGGTAAGGGGTGTTCTATCCACACATCCCTTTTTACTTCTCACACACCCCTTGTTATTTTCTATCCGTTGATCTTCTTTATTTCATCTGATCCGACTGCCGAAAATTGGAAGGGTGTGTAAGACTATCCACACACCCCTTGTTATTTTCTATCCATTGATCTTCTTTATTTCATCTGATCCGAAGGCCGAAAATTAGAAGGGTGTGTGAGAAGTAAAAAGGGGTGTGTGGATATCACACCCCTACGGTAATTGCAACCAGTACAAATGTAAAATTGTTTATTACTGGAGTCGTTGTTGGTGTGCAAATGAAGGATATTAGCACCAGCAATTGTGGACTTGGGTTTGAGCAAGATGTCCTTGTTAAGATTGGGTTGCAAGTATGTGTCGCGCTAGTCGAGCGGCGGGCTGGGGCCTAGCGCCTAGGCGGCTAGGCAGGATCTAGGCAGGCGCCTAGGCGGTGTTTGGGTTAATATTTGAATATTGGGCTTAAAGAAATTTTAAGCCCAAGGGTGTTAATTAAAGGAGACTTGCCCGAAGCCCAGAAGCCAATTGAAGCCTTCTCAGCCAAGGAACAAGTCATGTGTCCATTGTGGAAGTGACAAGTGATGGAGGCCAACCTACTACTAGCCAAAAAGCATTTTCCAGTGGCATTCAAGTAAAAAGGATGATGACTCACTACCCTCAAAGAGCTTCTGGGCAAGAGCAAGTTACAGCAGTCGGGCTAATTTGCTTATAAAATGAAGAAGATGCCCCAGAGACAAGGACACTCAACCAATCAAACAAACAAACTTACAAACTCTGCTCTCAAGCCAGATTTGCATCCAAAAGCTGTAATCAGCCCAGATCTCAGTTCTTTTAGCAATAGTTTTCCTTATAAAGCCTATCTTTCTCTAGTTTACAGCTCTGCTACTCTCTAGCATTGTAGTATTGATTCCCTCGTGTAAAACTTGTTTATCATCCATCCCTTTTCAAGTATACAACCTTTATAAGTTCAAAGAGAAGTGACTGCAAGAAGTTCAACCTTGCCAGACAATGTGACATCTTGCCCGAAGCTCTTTGTTTGTTTTCTAAATTAGTAGATCTATTAATTAAGGTATTTTCCAGTATGTATTCAAATCATTTCCACTTGTTTTCTACTTTAAGAATCTCATTTATATCTGGATTTGGCCACTTTTATGGATCTGCTTTCATTAAAAACCAATCTAGAACTAAGTAAATGACTTAAAGGGTTCTGGACAATCTTCCTTCAAGCATACAAGATCATGAACTAAAAGTCCTTGTTTACAAGGCAATAAAAAGAACTTAATGTGGACTTAACTCATCCACGACAATCCTCTGATAACAAGATGTCTGAGTAACTTGGGGCGCAAGTAATCGACTTAAACACACTTGTTCTACATCTATTATATTGAGATAGTAGTGGCACGCCTAGCACTGAGTTAGTTTTGATTGTGAGCCTCAAGGCCTACACCTAAGGCCCCACAAAGGCACCTTTCAGAACTAACTTTGTTCTCTTCTTGCAGCAGACAAGCAAGCAAGAGCCCGACCAATCATCAAAATGCCAACCCCTTGGGGAGCTATGCTGAGGTCCAGAGGTCCTTCTCCAAGAGAAATCTTTGCCCGAATAGGCGAATTTAATTAAATCTATTATATTTCGTGTAAATAAGTGTTTGTTTAAACTTAAAATATATATGATTTCATCATCAACTACAAAATGAAATGGCATATATATTATGAGCTATTGGAACATAATGAAAACATAGGGAACATGTATATAATGTGTGTTCCTTTAAGTATTCAACAAATCTCTTATTATTTATTGAAAAAATAAAATGCAAAATGAAAGTTATCTATTTTCTGTCTAAGTGAGTCACAACCTAGGCGGGTGTCTAGGCAGGTCTGGACAAGCTAGGCGGGTGTCTAGGCGGTCTAGGCGGGCGCCTCAATAGGTCTAGGCGGCCCTTCTTAATTTTCAAATGCCTAGGCATTAATCGGGGCAGTAGCCAATCGCCTAGCGCCTAGGTGGGGCCTAGGCGGCGCTAGGCGGGGATTTTTAGAACAGTGTTTGTCGCTAAGATTTTCAACACTCTCATAGAGTTGGCCTAAGCAACCAACCATGCCATTCTTCGAGAGGAGCCTAACGACAGTGCCAACGGGTAAAGAAGAGTGAAAAGAAAATCTACAACTTCCTTTGTCGCTTCAGCAAACAGAACCTTGCGACCCTTTGAAGTTTGAACTCACACTGGTGGCATTGGTGGTTGCCATTGATGCATTATTGAGGACGGTGGAGGAGCATCTCAATTTATAGGCTTTGAAAACCATTTCAAATTCATGCATGCACGGCTTTTTCAGAACGAAAGGGTTAATGAACCGGAAGAAGGCGGAGTGTTAACTGATAAATGGCCCATTTGTTTTGACCAGAAGATTCAGAACTGAAGGATCTTGATTCATGAACCAAGACGACAGAGGGTTACCAAATTAATTCCTTGTTCGCCTCCCCATTCTATATGATACTTGTGTTAATTAACTAGAAAGCTTCTTTCTTTTTTTTTAATTTTATGTCGAGTAGTTCGGTTCAAAGTCCAAAATTCTCTTTGATGCGGCTATGTCTTCTGCTGAGTCTGAAAAAGGCTCAACAAATTGTCCTACGACCGCAACACTTATTCCAATTTGGGCGATTAACCATAACTACTCGACATGCATGCATGAAACTTAGGGCTGGGGCGCAGTTTGGGTTAGTTCAGTTTTGGGTCTAAAGTATAAACAAACTACACTTTTAAGTTGCTTAAATTCTAAACCACAACCGAATTATAATATAATGGCTTAAAACTGATGTAATCAGTTCATTAATGTTGCGGTTTGGTTGGATTCAATTCGCAGTTTACCATGCATCTACTACCAAATAAAGTTTAGAGCTATGCCAAGGTAATTATTAGAAATAATTTGTAAACCTATCAATTTATAGAAAGTGGTGTTAGATCCATAATTTCCTAAGTAGATTGCCCCGCAAGTTGCCCCAAAAGAGTTGCAAATTAAACAATTAATAAAGTTCATTCAATATTCAGGTGATAGAGAATAGAATGAAGTCAATGCTCTTACAAGCAAAACCTAAAATTTCAAACTTCTTCTTTAAAGTTCTGGAGAGACTTTTCAATGTGTCTGGAATACAAAACGGTATATCACATGTTATTTTATAATTGGAGGGACACTTGATAAAAAAAATAAAAAATAAAAAAAGTTTCCCTAATAGTATAATAATATGTGGTGTACTACTTCGTGTTTCAGACACACTAAAAAATTTCTTCCTGCAATGGGGTGGGTGGATACAGGAATTGAATTATCCACCTTCCAAATTATTTTTTCAATTTTTCGATTTTTGCTTTGTTTTGTTTTTTAGGTTGTGGGATGATTGAGTTTCCAAAGGTACCTTTTATATTTGTTTTTAAATTGAAGTTTTATTTCTACTCTAAATTAGGATAACCCATCACTTGCAATTTTACCTTTTATACTTTCTTTTTTTTTTTTGAAAAAAAGTACGATATTCCATTAATGAGCAAGAAATCGTACAGCCACGAGAGTGCTAATAGTGGGCCTCAATAAAAACCTTGCCGGAACTTTCAATCCGATTCAGGGGAAAAAGAGTGTCCCGCACCTCTAAATTAACTAGGAATACTATCCTCAACAAGCAAATCAGAAATTACATCATGAGGTTCCTCAAACCATGAAATTTGAGAACCCAAATGTATGAAGTTAATGAAAATAACCAAAATGAAAGAAAGAGTTTGAGGACAATAGAAAAAAGAAAAGAAAAACAGTTCAAGGACAAAAGCAAAACTTGCTGACAAGTTTCGAAACCATTGCAAGTACTTTTAAACGACTGAAAGCACTTTTAGAGAAAATATTTTTTAAATTAATCCTTAATAAAAATACAAGTTAATCATAAAAAAGCACTTCAAGTGCTTTTGAAATCTAAAAACATTTTCTCTAAAAAACGTTTTCAGTCATTTAAAAGCAGTTACCAAACGAGCTCGTAATTAGTCCCAATGGAATTGCTGTTTTTATTGTCAAAGTAAATTGGAAGAAAACAGCCAAAAACATAACAAAGAGTGAATCCAAACTGCAAAAGATAAGAAGAATTGAAAAGACTTGAACTGGGAACTGGGGTTCATAGTATTGTATCTTTAGGCTTCACCCGTCAAGAATTTAGGGAACCACTTAGCGGAGTCTTTAGGAATGCGCTTAAGATTGTCTTTGTAATCGATGTAGTAAAGCCCGAATCTTGAGGTATAACCATCACCCCATTCAAAGTCATCAAACAAACTCCAGTAGAAATATCCTTTCAAATTCACACCATTCTTTCTTGCCTTATTGATCCAGTACAAATGCCGAAGAGTATTTTCGATTCTATGTTGATCCTTCAGCGCTTCACCAAGTCCTCGTCTATCATCCTTTGGCTCGGTAATTCCATTTTCTGTAATGTACATCTTCGGACTTCGATAATGTTCCTTCATGTACTCCAACAATTTCTCCAGACCTTGCGGATAAATGTAGATGAAAGTACTCCCATTAGCCGGCGGTCCGATTAGGACTCCATTTCTTTGTTCTGTCAGTGAAGCCAAAGCATCGTTGTGGTAGCACGTTGGTTTCTTTGGACTTGCTGCGTCGTTTTTACCATATCTTGATGTATAGTAGTTGATGCCAATAAAATCAAAAGACCCCTTTAACAATATCTTTTCCTTCTTTCTGAACATGGGTAGCCTTTCCTTGACCAAATCTCTCATACTCTTCGGATAGTGTCCGTATACTAATGGTTCCATGAACCACCCGAGGTTGAAGTCCAAACCTCGTTTCGCTGCAGCTCTATCTTCCACCGAGTCTGAAAAAGGCTCGACATACACTCCTACAAGACTTATTCCAATTTGTCCGCCTTGTTTTTCTTGGAACTTCTTTCGGTATAGCTTAACAACGGTGGCATGCGCGAGGAGAAGGTTATGGGTCACGATGTAAGGTTCGGTGGCTGAATTACCAGCCGTACATTTAAAAAATGAGTCTACAGAACACCTGCCTGGTGCAGAAATTCCAACATCATACCCCATGAAGGCAACAACATATGGTTCGTTGATCGTGATCCAATTTTTAACCCTGTCTCCAAATGTTCTAAAACAAATTTCACTGTAATCCTTCAAATCATTCACAAACGAACGGTTCAAAGGGCCTCCGTACTTGTCTTCCAACGCTTGTGGCCAGTCAAAGTGCAATATGGTCACATAGGGTGTAATGCCGTTCTTGATTAATTCATCGATGAGGCTGTTATAGTGATCGATAGCCTCTTGGTTTATTCCGCCACCTAAGGTTCCCTTGGGCAGAATCCTTGTCCAGGCGATCGAAAATCTGTAGTAATCAACTCCAGTGTCCTTGAGAAGCTTCACGTCGTCCTTGTATCGCTTATATGAGTCGAGGGCAGTAGACATGTTCGACCGGTCCACGATTCTTTCTGGGAATTGCTTAACAAACGTGTCCCAAACACTTGGTCCTTTTCCTGCTGATTTTGCTGATCCTTCCATTTGTGCTGCAGCAGTAGACACTCCAAACACAAAATCGCGGGGGAAGTCGGCCCTCTTAACTTGGAGTTCTTTCGGGTTAAATGCAACGACATGAACTTGTGACAAACGGGCAAACAAACCGATGATACACATCCAGTTTAAAACCCTTAAGAAAGGTGGCGAGGACGCCATGGTTAAATTTCAGCAAGGATGCCTTGAAATTTCAGCAACAGAGAACCGAGCTTGGCTGGATTAAGGATGCCTGGAGCAACTTCAACTACTAATAGCAGTAGCAGTAACAGTAGCATTAATGCGTCCAGCATTTGAGTTACAAGAATATCTAGACAGTTGCCTTTTCTTTTATCAAATTTATTTATTGAAGTAGTAAAAGTAGTAAATATTTGACGGTTTCGGTCGTTTAAATTGTTGTTAATGCTCGTATGCATTCGGTATTAAATTGTTGGAGCTGTTAATCGCACTCTAAAGTAACCATCAATTTATGATGAAAGAAATAAAAACAGGAAAGAGCGTTCATCAAGATGATTATTATGTCATCTCGTAGGACATAGTTTCACTCAGTGGCCTAGCAAAATCGCTTTAGGGCTGTTCGGGCTTTGGATTGCCGTTGGTTAAAAAATCAACCGGAGTAAGCTCCGGCAGCAAACATCCTAGGGTTCAGCAAGGTCTCCTTTATAACAAGGTGTTCACTAAGGTCTCCTAATTAAGCTGCCTAGAAGGTGAGGAATGAGCATCCTCGTTCGACCGCAACTACCGAATGGTTACAACGTACAGCCATTTCTTTTTTCTTTTTTTGGGTTTTGGGGGGGGGGGTGGGGGTGTGGTTGGGAGGGAGAGAGAGAGGGAGAGAGAGAGGGAGAGAGAGAGAGAGAGAGAGAGAGAACGTTTAATATAAATTGCTTGTTTGCCAGAAAAGGCATTAAGGATTTGATCCTTGTATTAGTGAATGTACAAGAAAAATCTTACGAGTTACCAGGGTGGGCGTTAAAAGCGCTGTACAACCAGTAAAGATTAGCAACGACGCAGTTAAGAGTTGAAAGGGCGGCCTACTGCACAGCATAGTACAAAACACACCATGTCAGGATTACAAAAACACCCATAAAAGAACACACTTGTACACGTAAACAACAATGAACAGTCCTTAAATGGAATTCCTACAGACCTAGCTATGCAAAACCCTTGTTTTATGAAAACTTCATCTTCCCTTGAATCGACAGAAAATGGAATCAAGAAAATATCACAAAGTGCTTTAAAATGGAGCCATGTCTGCATTTCACCGTTGTTTTACGGCAACTTTTAAAACTATTAGGATTAAAATGGACATCAGAATACACAAGGGACAGGCATATGCACACAGTGTTTAAGCCAACCATGCATAAATCTTCCTTTAGTTTTGTTTTCGTTTTGATTGATTTACTCGCAGTAGCAGAAGCTAGCATCCAATCAAAGTTCACCCCTCAAGGGAGAATTTTCAAGAAATGGGCATTAATAGACTCTTCGAGGGACAACTACTGCAGCTGCCCTACTTGCAAATAAGGTTTCTGTACATTTAGTAAGTGATTCAGCAACTTCAAACAGAAAAGATGCATACATACAAACATCTCTAAATGCAGGAGATGGAATAAAATCAAGTGAAATGGCCCAAGGGTGCATGCGCCGTTTAGTAAAACCTTGTATTTAGTGCAGCAAAACAGATCATACTAAGATGGTTGGTTCACTAGTGACATGCCACCCAAAGCCTCCAAGACGAAGCTACTATCCCAATCGCAGTACCAAAAAAATAGTTGACTAGCACGTCTTTAGATATGAAGGAATCAGTTTAATAATGGTTACCAACTACTTCATTACCTTAATGTTTTGGCCGCTGGAGTTTATCCTGATGCCTGGAAAATGTTGGACTGCAAATTAAGTCAGCTGGAGAAACTGAAAATTGATTTGGGCAACATGACCATAAAGAATCTCCCCTAATTGCACTGGCACTACAACCGGCTCAATAATTCAAGAAACTCCACTGGTTCTTCATTTTCTTTAACAATCTGTTCATACAGCATTCAGTGTTCACAGTTAGAAACCCCATAGATTTCACAACAATTGACACGCATGCATTCACAGGCTTTAACCCAACAGAAAATAATACTTTGAATGAATGAAATGAACACAAACAAATCGACATAGATACCTTAAACCCCAAATGAGCCAAAAATGAACAGATTATCGAAGAATATAATTAGCCACTGCTGAGTAATGACATCAGGCTAATAATCAAAGGAAAGTCAAAGACAATAACAGCACCATAGATCTTTTGGCTGAGAGTAGATTATGTTAAAAACATAAAAAGGGAAAGAATGAAACAATGTTGGAAAATCAGATTATAACAGATAAAGGATCAGAAATCTTAAACGTAAAAAGAGACAACCTAACACAAAATGTAAGAAACTGCAACTGAACCATGCCGAAAAATCAGATTTAAAAGAGGAAAATAAAAAACCCTAACAGCTGTCAAGTAACTCACTAATCAAAAGTCAAAGCCCCTGAGACCCAAAAATAGTATGGATGCATAAGTAGATGGCAACAGAAATCTTATAGCAAACATACGTAATTTACAAGAAGCCACATTAACCGAGCCCTAGAGACACAAGCACCAAAAATACAGACGAAATCACATAAAAAGTAGAGGTAAACACAAATTTATATTCAATACCTTAATGATTGTGTCCTTTGGCAGACCCATTTGAACAAGAACATGAAACCCAACTTGATCCCAGTCACTCTCTTCTACATCAGTTCTCTCTCTGCCACTATCTAGTTGAATGGAAAACTTATCACTGTCGAAAAATCTCCCCACCCAGAGGTACAAAACCCTGTCTTCACTTTTTCCAAAATCTGTATTTGGTGAAAAAATAGTGTAAGCAGCTTTAGAATCTAGTTCCCTCACACCAAATGTTGCAATCTTCTCTAAACTGGGCCAGCGGCACACAAAAGGTTGGATAAAATTGCATTGGGCTGGACAACTTTCCACAATCTCCTTTGAGGCAGAGGATTCTGTGCCTTCCTTCAAAGGGTTCCAAGCCTCAGTGGAATGTTTGATAAAAGAAGCTTGCTTCTGGCATGAGTCAATACTATCTTCCCTACACGGGGATTTGTTGCATTGGCGTGCTGAATCTCCCTCTCCATTTTGAACATCATCCTTCAACTCTAAGGCATTGTCAAGATTATCTACGTGACCTATAGAACAAGTATTGTCATTTATCCTAACACCGTCTTCTTTACTGGGAAGAAATTTTGACGAAGGACTCATCAGCCTCATCTCATCACTCATCACAGGTAATTTAAGAGACAAATTACCTCTGCGCTTTGCAAGCGAAGATGAAATTCTTTTAGATGGTAATGAGATTGATCGTGAATAGGGCTGTGAACTACAACTGGAAACAACATTTTCTAGTGTGTTAGACATGGGTTGATCAGGTGATTTAGCTGAGAGGACTGACACATCAGAATCATCTGACGATGTTGAAGATACTGGAAGAGAGCACGAAGCTGCAGATGGAGAATCCGTAGAGGATTCTGAAAAGTACTTTGAATTAGTGTTTGATTCAGAAGAAATGGAATCTGGTGATAGATATGAAGGTGACGAAGAAGAGGCTGATGAAGATGAAGACGGCGCTGATACAGGTGATGACGAATTTTTAGCTGAATGAACTAACATCATAGAATCTGAATAGACCCTGGAGAGGGATATCCTGGGTGCTGACACAAAGTCCTTCATATTTTCAGAGGCAAACTTACGCCTGAGGGCACTCCAGCTGCTCTCTCTAGCAGGAAGATGGGTTTCGTGTTCGTTCTCTGAGGATGCAATTGGAGGTACAAAACCACCACTAATAGCTTTCTGGAAAATTTCATAATCAATATTATACATGTCTGTTTTTCTTTCACCTGGGCGAATCTTAATGACTGACTCCCCATCGTCCCCTTCATTGCCAGACCTATCCATCAAAGGTAAAATGTTTGAGAAAGCATCCCAAAAGTACGCTGGTTCTTCCCCTTCCTTGATTATTGTTATTGGACCTTGCACTCTCTCATACCGAACAATCTGACAAACAGCCCCTCTTGCATCCCTTTCCATGATGGCCTCACAATTCTTACCAATCCAAACATATATGGCAGAAGGTATATGAACAATAAATGCACCTCTAGAATCCAAGGCAGACTGCGAAGGATCATTCAACATTTTTGGAACAAGATGCAAAGGATCATATGGTGAATGTGGGGCAATTCTGTACATCCTCAATAGTGAACTCGGGCTAAGAGGGAAAGCATGGACCCTCTTTTGGCACTGTAACAACTGACAAGCAAAACCCATATTTGGATCAGCAATACCTCTTGCTGCTTTCACATACTGAAATGCATCATCGAAACTCTGTCCTTCTCTCCACATAAGATATGCAATCACCAACGATGTGGACCGAGACACACCTTGACAACAATGAACCAAAACTCTTCCACCTTGTTCCCTAACGTCTTCAAAGTAATCAAAAACATCATATAAAATACTTGTAATATCCTCAGTCGGACTATCCTGCAACCACAGAGTTCTGTACACAAAATCCGCCTTGAAATACTCGGGACAGACAAAACCCACACAATTCAGAACATGGGTGATCCCGCTCTGCTTAAGTATGTCCCTATCCCTTGCAACAGCATCTCCGCCAAGATAAATGTGTTCAGCCACTTTGGAACACTCTTTATCAAAGAAAGCAATCTTATCCCTCCTCACAAGCCCGCCATTCTTTTCAGGATTTCGCTGAATCGCTGACAAATCAAGCTTCAACCTCTCCCCACCGCTTCTTCCACTCGGGGTAGGAGGTTGTGGCCACTCACCAATATCATCTGAACCTGCCTTGGGCCACTCATCTAAGCTACGCTGAGCAATGGACAACTGCAAGGGAGGCAGACCAGACCTAGCCTTGCTATTCTGCTGGGACCGAGGGGTTAAGGGTACAGGAAACCTACGATGGTTTTGGACACTGTTTCCTACAATGGCATTTGGATCTGCTAGGTCTCTTTCCTCAGTCTCAGGGTTGGTCCGGGAAGCAGACCACGACGCTGAGCGCCAGAACATCTTCCGAGAGCTCGAAAGCTGGGCCGGAGGCCGTGAAGTAGCGGAGGCATCCTCCTTACCCACCATGCCCAATTGAAATTTTTAGTGAAAAAAAAACCCAGAAATCCGAAACACCCCTTAATTGGATTCCATTTCGCTTCAGTACACTCCAAATAAAGAGAACAGCGTCGGGTTTTGATTTACAAGAATGTCAGGAATCAAAACCCTATCAGATCAAGCATCAGCAACAAACCCACTCTGAAGAAGAAGAACACAAAATCGTACTAATCTCATTAATTAACACCAAATCAAAATTCCCATATAAATTAGCGGTAAATCAGACCAATAAGGTGCCAAAAATAGAGAGAAATTAAACGGTAAAACTCATTAGGGTAGAATGGAAATCCCAATCTTAAGCTAAATCCTGAGCTTTTCGTCGGCAATAAGAAATTGAATAAAAAAAGGTGCAATTTCTGAGTTTCTAGGGTTCTATGTGATGCAAAACTTACACACAGAGAGAGAGAGAGAGAAGATTTGTGACTTACAGATTGAGATGTGAGAGAGGCGGAGCAGAGCAGAGCTACGGAGGAGTGAGAAGGCTTGAGAGTGAAGAGAGAGGAGGGAGGAGAGAGGGAGGGAGGGAGGGAGGGAGGGAGGCAAAAGCACAGGAGGGAAAAGGGGGAGGAAGAAAGATTCACAGTAGGAAAATGGCAGTGGTTTTCAATTTGATTCCTTGTTTTGTTTATTTGACTGTTTCAGAGAGACTGACATTACATACCCATTTTCTAACCCGCCCAATATCCATATTCCCATGCCCATATCTACTCTACACCATACAATATTTGTTTTTCAAAAGACCCTACAATATTTGTTTATACGAGTGTGGGAGGAGAAAATTGAACTCGGGAGCTCGGGTGCAAAAATGATATAAATTGTATATGAAGCAAGAAATTGAACTTGGAATTCAGATGCAAAAGTGAATATTTTTAACTAATTGAATGAGAAAATTAAACTCTAGAGCTCATGATGAAATAATGATACAAACAGTTTGAGAACAAGGAGATTGCACTCGAAAGTCGAGTATAAGGTCAGCTCAGGGGTGCATGAAACGGTACAAGGAGGGGGAAATCAAATATCAAATTTGAAAATCAAGTGCAAGGTGAATATTGTTAACGAACTGAATGACAATCATCTCTCATAACGTACTGTATATATAATATGATCTTCATTCTCTAATTATTAATAATAATTGATGATTCCATGTTTTGTTTTGTGTGTTTTCTTATTGTTTTGGTTATATTTTTATGGTGAAAATTTAGAATTCTAAATTTGGTAATTGGTTGGTCCAAAAGAATTGGTTATTGGTAATCAAAAAGCAAAAGTCCCAGAATTAGTAATGTTTGAATTTTGGCCACTGACTGACTAGTGTAAGATTCATATAATCAAATCCTTGCGTTCCAAGTCAGACTGGAAACGACTTTGATTGGTATTTGGTAATATCATAAAACTTAGATTCAAAATATGGATTTGAAGTTTGAACGTCATTGTTACTTACCAAAGTGAAATTGCAAAATGGTTTGTTTAGAAACTGATTATTCAAAAAATTGTATTAGTTTCAGTCGTTCACGCGTTTGTAAGTCATTTATTCATATGGGACTTGCTTGCGTAACAATTACTGTGAATAGTTGACCACTATTTTTCTTTTAATGACAAACAACATGAGGGATGAGAGTAGTTGATAGGCGCCTCATCCTTTCCAAAACCCTAAACCCTCACCTCACCTCCCAAACCTTAACCACTCGCAGCCCTCACTCCTCCTCCACCAAACCTGGCCGTTCTCCATCTCCACCTCCTTCCTCATCACCAAAACCCCCAAAAAATTCAGAAAAAAACGCAAGAAGGACGAAAGCCCTCGGACCAAGCTCGCCCAAACCCAACCCAACCTCATCCACAACTTCGAACACATCGTCGAGCGCGAAACTATGTTTGTTGGCTCCGCCTAAACTAGATTAATCCAATTAAATTGGACTAATGTCAGGGTCGGTTGTTTTTTATGAACTTTTAAATATTGGGCTTGAACTTATTTTTAGGGGTTTGCTATCCACACATCATTTTTTACTTCTCACACACTCCTTGTTAATTTATATCCGTTGATCTTCTTCAATTCATCTGATTCGACGACCGAAATTTAACGACCTCAATTTTAATCTTGTCCAATCACAACGGCCAACGTAATAATTGAGAATATCGTCATAAGTTCTTAAAAGGTTTTCCTATCATTAGGAAACAACAGATTCGAACTAGGAATAAGTTTACGAAGTTATTAAACTACAAAAATATAAGGTTGATGATTGATAGTTTTATAAAGTCTACTTGCTTTGAATTCGGTGGTGCCAAATTCCCAACACAACAAACGTCTCCCAATTTGGGTAAAATGCAAATTATTTCTACTTTTTACTAATTTTCCACGTTCAATTCAATGAGGAAAGGGACTTCATGAAAAGTCCCCAAAAATCACACATTTCTTAGAGCTTGGAATATGACCCTTCAGAAACCCGTCTGTGATGAAAATTTGGGATTTGACATCACATATATTCGGTGTTTAAAATACATGTATCAGTGAAAATATCGATATGCAAATTTGTAAAAATATCAATACATCCACATCGGTTGCCTTCAATGGAAATGATGGAAATTGTCTAAAAAACGTGGAAATTTAAAATGAAATTTAATGTCAAACACTGGTTTAGAGAAAATATAAGAATTTCTCCGATATTTAACCCATATGTCGGAAATATCGACAAATCTATCGATTTTAGCCAAAACTTAAAAAAAATTCCGATATGGAATAAAGTTTAGACTTCACCTCCCCCTCCCCTTCTTCCATATCTTTCAATGATTTTTCGGATATTTCCACGGAAATTTAGAAGCTAACAGTGAGGAGTACAATGATATCCATAACATGAAAGAAGATCGGATGCCAACGCGAATCATATCGATTTGATTTCAATAAGATTAGTAATCTACATTTTACAACAAATCACCAACATCAAATTTTGTCAAATACAACGAGTCGTTCAAATCTGGCTCTTCAAACTGACAGCAATAGCTACCGTAAATAGGCAATGCATGTTCAAACAAGAGAAACACTGAATTCTGTAACGGTTCGTTTATTTGTAGAAGAGTGGAAGGGAATCTTACAACGCGTGAAATCACTTAATATAACAGTTGGAAGTGTTATTGATCGTAGCATGATCCAGACCAAGTTGGAGGACTTCGAGCATAGAAGTTTGTCGCTGGAGCGGCTTGAACTCCACGTCTATGTAAGAGACATCTAAAGTATTGTAGCCGAGGTAGTGCTGTCGCGTTATTCTTTCCACCAGATGTTGCCTCCCTCCTGCTCCACAAGCGTTCTACAGGGAAAACAAAATGCCATTAAATCAAATTAGACAGGCATCAAAAGAAATCCACGGTGTAACAAGTTTACGTGTTACATTGTAATGGTGAACTATTTTTCACTGCTTACCTGCAGCAGCTGCTGCTCGAGGCCAAATTGTTTGCTGAACATCTGATGTATCAGCTGTCTCACCCCACATGCATACTTCTCCTCCAATGACAAGCTTCTGCTGAGAAATATCCGTAATTCCTTCAAGTGGTTCAGCATTGTAAGTAACATTCCAAGGGACATCTAGATGATCAAGATACCAAACACCCTGATTGCTGAAAATACATCTGAAACCTTTGGCAACAGCCTTCGGACAAACTCCTGAGCCCAACCTGTTGCATTTAGAAAGAAAGTGCTTGAAACGATTAGAGCTTCACTTGATGCCATCACAAAAAATGTGCATAGGGAAGAAAATCACCAGTTATGCACTACGGTCTTGGGATTGAGCTTCGTTGGGAAGGTATTGAAGGTTTCTTCCCTGTGTAGAGAAAAATTACATTTGTCAAGTTATGCTTTACAGTATTGAGGAACAAAAACGATGAACACTCATTGATTTTAACCCCTTTATTTAACAACCAATGATTCATAACTGGAACCTGATGAAGATCCTAGCAAGAACTTATGAGTAAGAAAAAAAAACACTGCATTCAAATTTTCCATGAAAGCCAATGCAAAGGAAGAAAAAAAAAAACTTTAAAAGGACGGTAGCAAGTCAATGATATGATTTTTAGCATACCAGTTTACCGGGGACCAATTCTTTGAAATTGCTACTTCTTGGGCCTTGACAACAAAATACTGATATGCATCTTTAGTAGTCATGTTCCGATCTTTAAGCCTTCAGATATGAAGTCCAATAAACATATCAAACACAAATCAAGCTTGGCTAAACAAATCATCTGAGGTTGGCGCGATGGTTGTAATTAAATCAGTACATGCTCAATAGAAACATTAGCCAGTTTAAGATTGCGTGACTGTAAGACAAAGTTGTTCGAGTATTTTGTTGTGATTTTAAGTTATCATTGCTTGAAAGGTGCAAGAATTACATGCAAACAGTAATCAATCGTATAAGATCTGAAAGATGATGAACCAAACGAAGTAGGTACCATTGTTTCACATGTCGAGTGGTGCTCCAACAAGCTGCCAATATTGAAATAACATCAGATGGTATAAAAGGATGGAGAGAGAGAGAGTGAGAGAGAGAGAGAGAGAGAGAGAGAGATTATGCACATGACATATAATTACAGGGGTGAGTAAGGGGAGAAAGCGGTGCCGGAAATCATTTCCTAAAAACAAATGCCCTTAAGGTGAAACCAATGTAACAGCAAAAAAGTTTTAAAAGAAGAAAGCACCATGTTCCCTTCGTATTAGTTCTTTGTAAACAACATGATTGCAGAATGTTAGTTTAGAACAAATGTTACTTTTAACTTACTTGTATCAACTTCATCACCGCCCAAGTGGAACAGCTCAAAGGGAAAAATCTTTCTCATATCTGTATAATAGAAATTAAATTTCATAGGTATATGCAAGATAAAGGCAAAACTTTCCCCAGTACTTACACAGAGAGAGAGAGAGAGAGAGAGATGTTATCACGAGGTTAACCTGTCAGAATTCCAGAAATCACATCTAAACTTAATTCCTTCGAAACATCAAGTGGCTCTTTGCAGGAAGGGGAAGGCCAAAGATCAGGATACCCGGTGCCCCTGCACATGGGGATCAAGAAAAGGTAGAAGTTACATGAATAAGTAGTTTTCAATAGTTAACCGAAAAGCACAATTCTTCAAGGATAATGCAATGTCAGCAAGTTCTGATTTTTTGCTAATTCTAGATTTAAGTTCCCAGAAAGCAAGGCACAAAAATAAATTACCAAAGACAAAAAGATTCAGTTCAGCCAGACCAAGTAGTAAATGAGAAAGAATTTTCTCCATAAGATGAAACTATATAGTGGTATGCAGTAAGCTTGTTCTTGTTCTCGTTCTCTCAAACTCATTTTAACTTTTAGCAAAGGGAGTTATTCAAGAATCAAGATTATGGTATGATCTCCATAGAAAAAAGTTTACCCTTTTACATAGAAATAATTGAATAAAAGATTGAAAGGGAAGTATCTTCTTCACACGTGAAGATCCTATAAAGCCATGAGACTATAATTACTGAAGCAACCAAAGGTGAGTAAGCTAGGTCTTTTCATTTGGTACGACAACACTAATGAACCATCAACTTCTAGCTCAGAGAAAATAGCTACTTGATAGGAAAAGCTGAAATCCACTTTCTTAATTTTTACTTGCAATATTTTAGCTACAATGATACGCTCATAGCCTTAGTTCAAGACAACAGTTGATATTGAGAGAGGTTTTTACCAAGACGCTGCATGACCAGGGACATCTACTTCTGCCATAACATTGACGCCTGCCACAAAACATCCAAAATGATTAAATAAAATATGAAAAATCTTTTTACCCCTTATGCAATAGGATGTCCCGCATCCAGGCTATATAAAAAAAAAAGGAATAGTGAAGAACGTAAGCTTATTTTCTGGCCCAGCAAGGAAACAAAGATTATGCGCACCTCTTGTTTTGGCAAAGCTTCACGTTTACATGTCAAAATGTGGAAAGAAAACACACTATTAGTCTCTGTAAGAGTAAGAAAGCATGAATTGCACATAAGAAACATAGATAAAGGTTTTCTTTTCTTTTCTTTACAAAGCATTTACAGTTCAAAAGCTAACAAGGATTAGATAATCTACAGAATCCTTACTTGACGATTTCAATTGCATCCTCAACCGTGTAGCGCTCCCATTTTGTGTATGCACCGTTCCACAACTTTGGATATGAAGGTACTTCTAGAGGAAAAGCCTCTCTATCTATGACGTGCCAGTGAAGAACATTCTACTTAATGTAATTCTCAACATCAGTATTACATGAAAAATAATTAGAGAAGCAGATCGGGATTCAAAATAAGTGAAAAATCCTTCGGATAGCATAGCTTACAAGTTTAGCATACGACATCGACTGAATTATTTGCTTAATCACTTCAATTGGTAAATAGTGCCTTGATGTATCTGGAAAAGTATCAACAAGATAGGTGCTCAGAAATATTATAGAACAGACTACTTAATGAACTTTGCATAGAATTTTATCTTCACAGGAAAAATTGCAGCTTACCAATCAAAAGCCCTCGGTATTGAAACCTTGGACTGTCCTTTATGTACCAGGGTGCCTTATATACTTGTACAGATTTACTCCCGTAATCAAAAGTACACAACTGGCTGAATGTCTAGAAAATGGAAGAAGAAAATGATGAATAAGGAAGAGACAGGAACAAGACAGAACCCCGCCTATTTGTGAAAAATCAGAGATTTTTTAAGCATCCTATAATGCATACAAATTTTAGCAGCTTATCCAACAGTTTGGTCTTAATTACCAGTCCAGCTATGTCGTTCTAGTTTCTCTATAACTAAAGCACTAAATATATCATCATTTCAAGCAAGTTTTTTTTCTCAACCACCAGATTTAGAAGAGGATTATATGACATCATTCTACAATTTCTAAATGGCAACAGTTGAGCAACCATCATATGCATCCCGTTAGGTACTTCGGGCATCCAGTATTGTAATTACACCCATCTAGAATCATACAAAAAACTCTAACATTACAGGAATGGCTGTTAAGACAAGACACTGCCAAGCTGACAAAGGAGAGACCAGTAAGAGGAAGACGTCATCACAATGGACGCATGACCCTTTACCCTAATTGCCGGACTAGAGCACAGTAACATTTAACTGGCAGCTGCAAACCGAACAAAGGTTCAGTTATGCATTCACTCATGTCATGCACCTCAGTCTCGGGGAGCAGAGATAGAGGAAACATGATTTCCATTTGTTGGGCGTCTATGCAAAGTTTAGCGTTATTGAATTGGAACGAGGATGGAAACCTCAACCATTTCCTCGCTTGCCTTAATGAAAGTCATGTTGCAGTCCTAAGTCCTAACTCATTATTAAAGAAACCCTCAAAATTATGTACATGTGCTTATACATCCATGCCTAATTCGTAATGAAATTAGTAACAATCACACATACCTCCAAAGCCCGCAGAGCACCATACACAGTCTTCGCCTGCAACCAAAAAGGGATAAAAAAATCAACATCCATGGAACTACTGCACAACCATACCATTATCTTTGGCGTGTAAGTCAAGATTAATTAATTATGATAACAATGCAACCTATGCTAGTCAGAGCCACAGGATATACTACAGAACTGCAATACACAATGCTGGAATTGTTGCACTTATAGTCATAGAAAGCTGTTTCAGTGAAACGGAAGTAAAATCTGTTAGCTTGATTACATTGTTAATTCATTCAACCAAAGCTTAAACTTTTCAGACAGAGTGATAGTCTAAAATGGTGCCAGAGCTCTAGTTCCTTGATTTGAAGCCTCTCGTCCCCATTTCGAGTTCTCTGTTAACCCCAAGCAGTGCAGTCAATGCAAGCTGGGACATCATATATATGTTCTGCTTTATATACATTGCTACCCATTCAAGCTTAAGCTTTTCGGGACACGGTACCGCAGAAAAATTAACCATTTAGTCATCAAATGCACAACAAACAATCATTTGCTTCCGCACCAAATTGCCATCAAACACCTAAAAATGAAAAAACCATAACATCCAACCATCAATTTACCTCGATCGTCGCCTCCCCATCAACCGATTTCCCATCTTTCTTCGCCACAAACAAAGTATGGCTCTCATCCACACCAAGTTGCAGCTGCAAAAACACACAAAACCCACAATTATTTTCTCAGAAAACCAAAAACAACCTATAAATTTCAGCAAAAACCCAACTCACATCTTCGTTGCTCGATTGAACCACAATTCTCAGCTTATTAATATCAAAACTCTGTCTCTTTCCCCTCAGTCTATTCAAAGCTAAAACCCCATGACTGTTCTTGAATATAATCTCTCTGTACCGATCAAAACCCAGCTTCAGAATGCCGGAGCCGCCGCCGCTCCCGCCAACAACCAGTGACAGCGCCGGGTCGACGGAGAGGGTCTTGTTTCCGAAGGTGAACTTGGCCGGCAGCGGCCATAATAACGTCGGAGAGTCGTTAACTTTGCCGGCTGAAGTAACAACAACACAGAGGGAGTGGGAGAGTAAGAACAGGATAAGGAACAAGGAGGACATGGTTTTCGGGGACTTTCAGAGGATTTGGATTGAGGTATTTGATGAGTGTTCGACGAGAACTATGATGTTTTTGGTAACGGAAGAGTGGAGTAGGTCAGGTGGAGCGTCTTACGATGTTGTGAGGACGATATTTACGATGGTACAGTGTTTTATGAGCGAATGGTTGTCTCCGTGATGCCGTATTTCCGACTAAATATCTGCAAACTTATTGCCGCGGTTATATTTTGGTGGCTGCAAAAATGCGGATAGAGGTTGGCTTTTCAAAATAAAGTTTCAAAGAAGATAATATTTTGAAACACTGTAGAATTTTTATTAATTTTTTTAAATTGCAACATAAATTTGCACAATAGTTTGATCATTCTTTACATTAACGAAAATCAATTACACAAATTGGTTTTATAGTCAAGTGTGGTTTTTATGTCAACATATAAACGAGTCTGCTATCTTTCACAAGGCCAAATAAGTGGGAATTTAAGAACATTATTTTGCTTTTGAACTCTTATTCACAAATGGACACGTATTTATTTATAGTTTTCAATTTCAATTATTTGATGAGAATTGAATCTAAGATTTCCCACTTATAAGTAAAAATGAATACTATTAAATCATAATACTAAGTGGCAAGGAGTGTTCTAATTTAAAACCTTATAATGCAATGTGAGAATATTAAAACATCACGTTTTTCCATATAAAAAATAAAAACTCAACCAAAGTAGCAATCATTTGATTCATATCACCTTAAAACAATTAAGGAGTGGGTGCGCATGTTTCAGAAATTGTCCAATCTACTGTTGTCATGCATGCCACCATGAGCACACAACCCATCATTTGTTTTGTAGGGAACAAAAATCCCCCATCATCCGTTTTGAATTTATTTTTTTTAACAAACGATATTATCAGTTTTGACTCATTTGTTTAGCCAAATAAAAATTGTATCGTATTTTGATTGATGTAGACAATTTCAGTATGGGATTGCCATTTACACACTTCTTTTTACCTCCCACGCGTTTTTACTAATTTTGTTTATTGATATTTTTCAATGTATTTTATTCGACAGTCGAAAATTAAGAGAGTGAGAGAGGTGTATGAAGAATAAAAATGAGTATGTAAATTGTACCACCCATTAAATGTAACATCCCACATCGTCCAGTGGAGTGATCCTTAAATGTATATTCTCATCCTTACCTAATACGAAGCTTTTTGAGAGCTCACTGGCTTCGGATTCCGTAAGAACTCCGAAGTTAAGTGAGAAGGGGGCCAGAGCACTCCCATGATGGGTGACCTACTAGGAAGTTGCTCGTGAGTTCCCAGAAACAAAACCGTGAGGGAACGTGAGAGAATGGTAAGCCCAAAACGGATAATATCGTGCTACGGTGGTGGAGCGGGCCTGGAAAGTGGTCCGCCTCGGACCGGGATGTGACATTAAAATATGTAAAATTATATTCCTGCTCAATTATCTCATCTAAAATTATTGGAGTTAGCTTTTGATTCATCAAAAATTTGCTTACTTCATTACTTAAAGTATTCTTAGAGCTACATATACCATATCCATTATCGTGTGGTCTACACGTGAATTTGTATAAAACAAAAAATAAAACTTGTTGCTTTGTTGTCCACGCGATGTTATTTGGATTTCATTTCAAGTTTAATTTATTTTTTGTTATTTGCATTTTATCTCCACTTTGCCAGAAAGAATAGTTTTCTGGAGTTTAAACCGGAAACTCCCCTAACTTTCCCTGTGCTTTTGTGATGAATTTTAACAAAAAATGTTTTACCCCGTAATCAAACTTAGTGATCATACTTTTAATACAATTACCAAGTAAAACTCACATAAAATATATGGGAGTGACCAAGAAAAATAATTTCAACGCACCGATATAAAGACCTTTTGGACATTCTTTTTCTTTTTTGGTATTTGAATTGAATAAATTAAGAGAATTGCTATTAGCACTCCAAAAATATCATCGTACACTCTACATAAGTATTTTTTTTTCTAATTATAGAAAGTTTAGAGTGTAAAATAAAAAATTTAGAGTGTCAATAACAATTCCTTAAATTAAAAGATGGTTGTGAACACAACCCTAGGTTAATTGGGCCAGAATTTATACGAGCTGGATTGGAATTTGGGTTATTCCTTATAGAAGAGATTGAAAAGCCCATGTTCAAACCCATATTCTCTCTCTCTCTCTCTCTCACATAGTCAGATACATCACATGTCGGGATACTGTCTTAGTCAAATAATGACAACCCATCTTTTGTTTTGTTTGGAAATTTTAAAAAAAAAACCATCATTTGTTTGAAGCTACAAATTAAAATCAAACAACCCATCATTGTTATATAGTTGTATTACACGTAATTTTTTATTTAACAAATGATATTATCTTCATTAATCAACGCAAGAGCAATAGCCTTCAATAAAACCTCTTTGCCTGCCGTAGCCTCAACAATTAAAAGAAGGGTGAACTTAGTCTCACAATGGACTAACAACAGTGTGGTTTAAATTCGCTTTTGGCTATAATCGAACCTAAGACCTCTTACTTATAAGTGAAAGAGAAAACTACTAAACTGTAGTACTAAGTGACATATTACACATGATATTTGAAACAAGAAATAACACTTGTGCTGCCTTTATTTTACACGTCATGCTATTTGCATTTTTTCTTACTCGCACCTTTAATTAATGACTATAGGATCTAATTTATTGACATTCAAATCTCTACTTTATTAGAGCATCTCCAACTGATGCTTTAAATTACCTAGCGGACGTGTGATAGTAAAACATGCATCTTATTTCATCCCAATCGATCAACCAAAAGCTGATGTGGATTGAAGGCTTCGTGGTTGGGTCAAAATTGCCGCCTACAATATTCAGATACCAAAACTTATAGGGTAACATATTATTCAAACTTTTCACTATCAACTATTGAGCGCTAGATGTAACTCAAAATTGACAAGCTACAAAAGGGATGGTTGTACATCAAATTCAACTGCATTGTTCTATGTAAGTGAGGCTCAGCATTCATCCAAATATTAATAAAATGAAATGTTATCAGAGCAAGTCCACAGGGGCTTGATAGCCCGGCACCTAGCCCCCCAAACAACCCGGCACCCAGATAAAACCCTCCAGCCCAGCCTAATAGGCTGGCACCCAGCCCAAGCCAGGCCATAGGCCGGCCCAGAATCGACAGACCAAAAAGCCGAGCCATCTGACGTCAGGCTTACGTTAGCCTGACGTCAAAGCCCAATAATATTTTTTTTGCGTTAGGCGCGTGTAATACACGCTCTAGTGGGGGCGTGTCCCCGACATAAAAAAGGGCGTGGGGCCCCCCGTTGCAACACACCAATTTGCACCGGTGAGTGGCCATGTGGCTCGTTATGGGACGTTGGATTTCCAACGGCTAGTTTTTTTGACCGTTGGATTTCCAATGGTAAAAAAATTTTGAATTTGAAATCCAACTGCTAGATGACGTGGTGCGTTTTGGGCCGTCCGATCCAAAGATCAATGGTCCACGATTTTTGGGCTTAAAAAAAAAAAAAAAAAAACCCCAATTGTGCCGTTGGCCACGTGTCATACATATGGGCTATTGGATTTAAAAAAGATTCAAATCCAACGGTCCAGATTAATTCACTTAATAAAAATGATTAAAAGGAGCCCTGTACCCGTCAAAGTGACTTGATTGAGCACTAATGGGGATTGCAACAAGGTCAAGATAATTAAAAGGAGTTTGTGGTGGAACAATAAAGTTCTTAGTTTATTTAGTGTGTTTTTTTTTAAGTTTATTTGATAGTTTATGTAATTTTATTTAGTGTGTTTTTTTTAAGTTTATTTGATGGGTTTACGTAATTTTATTCTGATAATGACATGTGGCGTGACGAGATTGGTTAAAAATCTTATTCGAAATTAAAACTATTTTTTATTTATTATTTTATAAAAAAATTAATAATATTTTAAATGGATTGGGTGTCAGTGTATTTTGTAGGGGTGGAAATCGTTTGTGCCAGCGCATTTTTTAGGGGTGGATATGCATTTGGCCTATTACTGTTTATTGGAGTCTATCACTGTTCACTAAGTAGATTAAATGGGCTTGGTGCTGGCGCATTTTTTTAAGGGTGGACTTGCTCTTATATCAAGTTCCAATCAGCTCTCAGTTTAGTGATGTCATTATTTTAAAATGTCTCGAGTTCCAATTGATAAAAGAAATAAGTATTGAAATATTTTTTCATTTGTTATGACTTTTATTTTTAACAAACGATATTATCTACATTAAAAAATGCGAGAGTGAACTATGTTTCACAATAGACTATAAATAATGTTATTTAAATTCATTTTTAGCGATAATCAAACCTAAGTATTCTTATAAAACTCACAAAAAAATAGGCGATCGCAAAATTATTTATTATGCTTCGAAATATAAGATACGTCGGAGCATATTAAAAAACTTGGGACAAACGCCCAAATTATGGAGATATGCCTACCCATAGTTAGATCTGCGTCAGCAAGTGGGCCCACGAATCCCACACGTCCACCCATACCCAGTTTTCACGAAACAGCCTACCAACGTATTTCAGTCTGCAAGTTTCTGACCAAGTGCGCCATCATTGGTTAATCGCAACCCAATTGCTCCATCTGACGGTCCATAAGAGAAGATCTATGTGCTCCTCCGTCGCACAGGATAACCCATATCTAGAATCTAACACAGAATTGGTGCCCACGTTTGATGCGGGCCCCACCCAATTCAACATCAAATCAGAAACTGTGGCCCAGACATTGTCTGTTTCCTTCTGCCTTCGCCATAACGCCATCGTCACCGTCCACGTGGCATCAGTATCGATCAGAACTTCCGTTTTCGTAGCTCACAAGTAGAAATTTTTTATTCTAACCGGAACACGAGTGGTACATCAACTATTTTTATGTAAATAGTGAAAAATTTTAATTTTTAAGTTATACACTTTTTAACATACATATTTCATTATTTATATAATGACATGTGGTATTATCTCGTCTACCGGTCACATTGAAAAATCTTTCCTCACATGGAATATGATTTTTTTTTCTGTCCTTATATTTGAACGTCTTGATTAAACCACGTTAACATTTTATATTAGTTTTTTATAGAAAGAAAAAGATAAAATAAAGAGTGTGAGAGAAGATGACGAAAGGGATGAAAATGGGAGGGAGAAAATCCAAATCCCACGTAATTTCCCCGGCGTTCAGCTGTCGGAGCGTCCTAATATAATTTCTGTATCCCCAAAAACCCCTCGGATTCTCATCGAATTTTCAGTCCCTGCCCCTCGAATGCTCCTCTGCTCATCGTCCCACACACTCTCTTATTACCTAGCCTTCTGTCTCCATCTCTTTCTCTCTAGCTCACCGTGACCGGGAGAATGGTGGAGCCGGTGACGCCAGACTACGACGAGGAGCTCTCGCTGTTGCAGGAGTCGAGCAATGTTGAGGGGTCGTGGCAGTTGAACTTGGACGGATTCCAGGTGTCGTCGGAGCACAAGGAGGAAAAGCCTCCGCGCGGAATCCATTACTGCCTTGGGGTTTTAGGTAATTTCGGTATCTTCTCCTCCATTGTTAACGTAATGGAATATTTGATTGTGATCTTTATATTTTATTTTTTTTATTTTATTTTATTTTGTATGGTCTTAAATGGGAATATTAGCTGAGTGTTCTGGTCTCCAAGAAATTTTCTTTTTTTTTTTGGTATATTAAAAATTCGGATTAATTTCTGTGGTGGGAGTTTAGTTTTTGCTTTCTGCATACGTATATATGATTCGAAATGGAGGTTTCAATTTGCTATATATATATATATTTGTAATCGAAAAGCTCGAAGGAGAGGTGAATTAGAAATTGGTGGGAGAGTGATGGAATTGAGGAGTTTAGAGTTCATGGGCTCTACTTGAATTTTTGTACGCTGTCCCTGGTATTGCTAGATCATTGAAACTGACTGTCACAGTGTAAGTTCACCAATTACCTATTTGTTTGTATGTTTTCGACTTTGATCATCGGATAAATAAAGCGTTTTTGGGTTATGGGTGGGAGTTCAAGTATTTGCTAGTTCATAGTTTCATCTTCTTTGTGTAGGGGTTTCATATTTTCGGGTTGTCGTCTATGCTAAGTGGTGAAAGGGGCAGAGGGATGTATGAAATATTATCGAATATTAGTAAATGTTCTTTATGATATGAAGATATATTCATTTAAACATATGAGGAGGTTGCATGGGTACCAAGTAAAACTTTTCTGCTTGATGGCCTCAGGTCCGGAGGATTATGTGGCGGAGTACTACCAACAGCAGACAGAAATGCTTGAGGGCTTTACTGAAATGGATGCCTTAGCGGAGCGTGGTTTTATTCCTGGAATGTCGAAGGTTTAATGTTGCATCATGTTTTCTGTCTTGTTCTCAGTATACTCAAAACTAGTTTTAAACTGATATGTAATGATTTCTGTTGCAGGAAGAGCAGGAAAAGTTGGCAAAAAGCGAGACATTTGCCATCAGAATATCCAATATTGCCAACATGGTTCTCTTTGCAGCTAAAGTTTATGCATCTGTCAGAAGTGGTTCATTGGCCATCATCGCATCCACATTGGATTCATTGCTTGATCTTTTGTCCGGCTTCATCCTGTGGTTTACTGCGTTCTCCATGCAAACCCCTAGCCCATATCAGTATCCTATTGGGAAGAAACGAATGCAGCCGTTGGTACGTCTCTGTACTTTTCTTGACGGGAGTTATAGGCATAGTTTCAAATTGTGTTACAGTGTGTAATATACAAGTTATGCTGCCTTCAATGTTCACAGTCATACACCACGCCCTTTCTTTGTCTTTCTGCTCTTTGTGGGGATATACATTACTGTTATATGATATCGTAGGTCTAATCACCAAGGCATGGTTGCTAGGCTTAGTCGTGTAACTTGAATAGTCATGTGGCTCTCCAGTCTAAATCATTAATGAGTTCGGGGTTCACCCATAAGGGAGCGGTTGACTGTTGAGATTGGATACAATTCCTCTCCTCTTTTGGGAATGAAGATGGAAGTTATCTGTAAACTTGTACATGGTAGTTCTTTTTCCAACTTTTACAAATAGCTAGACATTTATTCGTACTTATTCTGTCTAAGCACTTACAGCAGAGTTCTAACCATCGTTCTTGATTCATGCTGCCTCTTGTTAAATGGTTCATATCGTTCTCTATATGCTTGACCATTATCTCACTTATACCCATATGGATTTTTCAAGGGCATATCTTGGCCGCTTTGCTTTCTTCCACAAGTGCTTACAAGGTTTCTTTTGTCTTTGTTTGTTTTCTGTAAGTTAGGCCACTTTTCAAGGAGAATTCTGTTCATTTTATCTGCCAGTCTGTAGTGCCTTTTAGAATTTGTATGTGATGAATTGTTGTCATGTCTTAGGACTTAGAAGTTGATCATGCATCGTGTGTGTGTGTAACATAAACCAGCCGACTAGCAAGTCTCACCAGCTAATCCTGTTAAGCTCGTTTGGGTGGTTTGTCAAATAAACGTGCTTGTCGTGTGCTCAACAAGCCCTCTAGCTTTACGCCAAGCAGGCTCGCTAGGTAGATGGATTGTTTTGCCATAGCTTGGTTTGTTTATTTGCCATTGCTTTCAAGACATGGATGTAGATGGCTTCTTCTACACATAGCAGTCGACACACTTCATTTGAATTCTTGTATGCCGTATTTTTTCTCATCTGTTATTGAGGTGTTGGTGAAATGCCTTTGTCATACTCAAATATGAAGCTTGGAAAAAATATGCAGGGAATCCTTGTTTTTGCCTGTGTCATGGCAACCCTGGGACTGCAGATCATCCTGGAGTCAATGCGCACACTAGTTTCTGATGTAAGTTGTTATGTGCTGTTATTTAAGCAGATAATGATATTTGTTCACTTGGAGGCTTGAATAAATGATGTCTTCGGCTGATTGTTCAAATAAACACTCTCATGTTGACTTTGAAATTTATATGCTTGACTAGGAGGATGAGTTCAGCTTGACCAAGGATCAAGAGCGATGGGTCGTGGGCATTATGCTTTCTGTGACTTTGGTAAAATTCCTTCTCATGCTTTACTGCCGCAGTTTCAAGAACGAAATTGTTAAAGCTTATGCCCAGGATCACTTCTTTGATGTTATAACTAACATCATTGGTCTCGTTGCTGTGCTCCTTGCTAATTATTTTGATGATTGGATGGACCCCGTTGGAGCCATCATTGTAAGTGGCTTCCTGCTCTCTTCATTCCTCAACCCTTCCTTCCCACAAATAACTATAGGGAACTCTTATGTTAAGAGTGTCGAAACTTTAATATTTAGTAGAGGGATGGTAAATCTTATGAAGTACATAGCAGTCGAACAAGATATAAGATGAGAGGTTGTCAAACATTTGTTCACAAATAACCGACATCTCCTGGGTGTTGATTATCTTATGATTTGTGTTAAACTCAAATGTCAATTGATGCTGTGTCCATTATTTTGCTAATGGGGTTTTGACCTTGGATTTTTGCAGCTGGCCTTGTACACCATTCGCACATGGTCGTTGACTGTGCTGGAAAATGTGAACTCGCTAGTTGGAAAATCAGCTGCTCCCGAATATCTACAAAAATTGACATACCTTTGCTGGAACCATCACAAGGCAATACGCCATATCGATACAGTCCGGGCTTACACCTTTGGCTCTCACTACTTCGTCGAGGTTGACATTGTCCTGCCGGCTGACATGCCCATACAAGAGGCTCATGACATAGGGGAAAACCTGCAGGAGAAGCTTGAGCTCCTGCCCGAAATTGAGCGCGCCTTTGTTCATCTGGATTACGAGTTCAGTCACAAGCCCGAGCATGCACAATCACACTCATAAGAGTCGGGATATTTCTATTTATTATTTTCTTCAAATTTGTATGCTAGAATCGATTCCGAATGGAAGGCAAAATTAAACTGAAAATGTGTAGTTATTTGGTAGGCGTCAAGAACAAGCTGGGATTCTTGGAACACTGGGAAAATAGCATGTATATGGCTGGGTCTCATGCACCTATAAAAGAACAACCTACTAGTTGACCTTATTCCCTTTCAGTAACGGATCCAGGATTATAATGTTGGATGGTCCTAATATAAAAGTTTTCATGTTAATTTAGACAAAAAAACATTACAAACTACAAAGTATAGCTACATCCACACCAAGTAGCAGCTGCAAAAACACACAAAACCCACAATTATTTTCTCAGAAAACCAATGACAAATTATAAATTTCAGCAAAAACCACACTCACATCTTCGTTGCCCGACTGAACCACAATTCTCATCTTATTAATATCATAACTCTGTCTCTTTCCCCTCAGTCTATTCAAAGCTAAAACCCCATGACTGTTCTTGAATATAAACTCTCTGTACAGATCAAAACCCAGCTTCAGAATGCCGGAGCCGACGCCGCTCCCGCCAACAACCAGCGACAGCGCCGGGTCGACAGAGAGGGTCTTGTTCCCGAAGGTGAACTTGGCCGGCAGCGGCCATAATAACGTCGGAGAGTCGTCAACTTTGCCTGCTGAGGTAACAAAAACACATAGGGAGTGGGAGAGTAAGAACAGGATAAGGAACGAGGAGGACATGGTTTTCGGGGATTTTCAGAGGTTTTGGATTTGAGGTTTTTGAGTGTTCGACGAGAACTATGATGTTTTTGGTAACGGAAGAGTGGAGTAGGTCAGGTGGAGCGTCTTACGATGTTGTGAGGAGAAAACAAAGTTGGTGATGATAATTCCGATGATACAGTGTTTTATGAGTGAATGTTTGTCTCCGTGACGCTGTATTTTTGACGGAATATCTGCAAACTTATTGCCGCCGTTAGACTTTTGGTGGCTGCAAAAATGCAGGTAGAGGATGACTTTTAAAACTAAAGTTTCAAAGAAGAAAATATTTCGGAACACTAGAGAATTTTTTTTTAATTTTTTTAAATTGCAACATAAATTTGTAAAATAGTTTGATCATTCTTTACACTAGCCTCTTCGCACGAGCTCACGCGCATGCGAGAGACATTTTTTCATTACGAGCGCGTAACGCCCCTAAAATAGGTTGCTTTAGTTGTTTTCTTATTTGCCTAAAATAGGTTGCTTTAGTTTTTTACTTTGGATGACTAACTCATATTTCCAACGAATTTGTGAGAGACCAACACCCATCTTTCCTCCTATATTTTTAATAAATACCTTCAACGTGCGTATTTTTTTTCCTTTTGATTAGTAGTAAGCACAACTCTGGAACCAAGGAATATGTTACTATAAAAGAACCAAAAGCATCTAGCCTTTTTACACGCGCTTTTGCGTGTGCGAAACGCCATTACGGTCGCTACGCGCTACTAAGTTATATATGTTGAATCCACATATGCTATTTAGAAAGCCCTTTTTATTATCCTCGAAAGACATGCGCTACGTATCATTTTCTACCATTGATTAGAACTCTACTTTAATAACTTAAATTTCCTTTCTTTTCCCGTATTTAAGGCTCAAATAGTTCACAGCAATCACACAATTTCCTCCAAATCTTAGCACAATCGGACTTCAACTCAAGGTTTACCGTAGGATTAGACTTAGAAAGTCAATGATAAGAGACAATTGATTTTAGTATTGTGTTGGACAACGTTGAATGAGAAGTTACTTTGAAGTATTTTTTACTCTTATGCAATAATTGTGACAACTCGTCCCTAATTTTACGATTTTATAAATTTTAAAGTGTGAATTTACGAGAAATGCCCTAGAGGCGGAGGTTTTGACTTTCATTGACCAACGTGTAGTGAGACGTACTAAATATTCTTGTAGCGTATTCCTGAAGTACTCGACGATACGAACGCATAAGCGCAAGCAGAAGTGAGTCTGGAGTTACGGTCAAAGTTTTATAGAGCTACGAATTCGAAAGTATTTTGAAGAAAATTACCATTTTAATTATATTATTTTATAATTCTAAAGGGTTACGCCACATGGGTGTGGCTGAGGGGGAGCGAAGAGGAAGAGAAAACAGGAAAGAAAAAGATAGGAAAAAAAAGGGGGTTGCCCAATCGGGGAGAAGGAAGAGATAGAGAGAGACCAATGAGATGAGGGAAAAATGGGAGGAAAGGAGGGAGGTGCAGAGCACCCAATCTGAGCCCCTGCAATGCACACCCAACCCGTAACCCAGTTGGAGACCCGCGCCCTCGAGGCTTTTCCGACGCCGATTCAGGCTTTATTCCGATGAGTTGTGGTAGGGAACCACTTGGAAACAACTTCGCATCACTCTCTCCTCCATATCCATCCAAGAATTGAAGACATTAGTCTCGATTTCGTGATAACCGCAACCGTGGGTGCGAGGGAACTTTGAAGAAAAGCCACCATTTCTGAAGTGTTTCTCTTCAATTATTACCACCTTTGACATCCTCTTGAGTCCAGGAACAAACCCTAAACAAGTTTGGGGGCGGTGGAGCACCGGAGAAGACGAATTGAAATGCACCTATTTCTAGGGTTCCGACGGGTTTGAGAGAAATTGGGGCTTTTCCCGGCCAAATTGGACTTGGCCACAGGTATAAAGTTTTCTCTACTCTTTGAGATCTTCATTTCTGTCATTTTTGAGAATTTTTGGAAATAGTTGAGTTTTCCGGCTAGTCGGGGCGGCCGACCGCCACCCGCGGCGGCTGGTGCGGCGGCTCACGGCCAGGAAGCCAACATCGTGTTTTTATGCGAACTTAATTATTCTAATTATGTTTTTGAGACCTAATTGTTGTGGTTTGAATATTAATACGATTGTAGTATATGTTAGATTAAATGATTATATTCGGATTTGGTTTGAACTTTGGAAATGTGAACTACGAATGGCTTGATCCCTGTTAGGGTACGTAGACAGTCTAACGAGACGTTAGATGCAGCCATACAATGATTGAGTCAAAGCCTTGTTTGAGAAATTGAACAAGGTGAAGGGAATTGGTGAAAATGTGAATTTTAACTTATTGATTTGGTGGTTAAGTGTTGGTCATAAATCAATGTGTGAGGAGTCGAGAAATTGAAGTAAAGAATCATAAGTATTAATAGTTAGTTAAACTAGTGTTTAGTTGGGCTTGTCACCGGTAATGATTCCCGAAATTAAAAAGTTCGGGAGTAGGGCGTTATAGATTGTGCATTTTATGCCATATTGTGTGTGTGTGTGTGTGTGTGTGTATTTGAAAGCACTATGATATGGTTGAGTTTTAGATGGGATCATGGCATATTCATATGTATGTTATCTGCTCATAATCATTGTGAACACTTTGAAATGCGAAGGTGAGTTTATGGTATTAGTGGGAATGATTGAGTTATGGTATGACTATATTAATGTTCTAGGCAACTCCAACATTGTCCTACTGGTTGCCTATGAATTGTACATGTTGTGTTGAGATGTGGTTAGAGCTCATCAACTTGCACCTCGGTGTTAGTGCTCTCGCCAGAGGACAAGGCCTAGCCTCCACGTGGTCATTCACCTCCCGCACCACACGCTCACCTTGGATCCAAATTTGGTGCCAGCCTGTCGTACAGACCACATTAGGTGGTTCCGACTCGTAGGTGACTTGCGATACTTCGCACAGCCTTCACGTGATCGTAGCACTTGAGCGTATTTATTTACATCCAGCTTGTCGTACAGACCACTAGAGGTGATTCTAACTCGTGTGCAGGGATATTGGATATTGGATGAGCTATGAGTTCAACCGTACAG
Organism: Heteromeles arbutifolia; assembly: GCA_024362995.1. Classification (NCBI taxonomy): domain Eukaryota; kingdom Viridiplantae; phylum Streptophyta; class Magnoliopsida; order Rosales; family Rosaceae; genus Heteromeles; species Heteromeles arbutifolia. Next base: position 9,278,426 of record JANCRC010000018.1, read on the forward strand.
GCCACAATGGATGGATCCGGCTGACCTATTACTTGGATATTTGATAAGATATGGATAAGTTGTACAGGTCACTATAGGTGACTCTAGCTTATGTGCTAGCATTAATTGATGAGATATGGATAAGTCGTACAGGTCACTATAGGTGACTCCGGCTTATGTGCTAGTATTGATTGATGAGATATGGGTTCAGCTGTACAGGCCACAATAGGTGGATCCGGCTGACATATTACTTTTCATGGATTTATTTCACCTGAATTACTTATTCTTTGTTGAGATATTTGACACGGCATATTGTGGTTTTGCTATGTTGATTATGGTTTTGAGATATAGATATTATGCATGCTATTTTCTGGGAATGTATACATGTTTCATGGTGATGGGTTATTACTTGAGAAGAGAAATGATGTTTTCAAAAGCTTTGTTTTCGCCCACTTACAATTTCTATTTTGCACCTCTCCAGGTTCTAGTAACAAAGTTTCCATATCGACGAGGATTCGTGGCACTTCCTAGTGTAGGTGGCTTTTGTGTTGGTATAATCATTATATTACCTCACCACATTTTACTTTTGCTCTGCATCACGTGTGAAAAGGGGTCCATAACCGCTTGCGGCGTACTCGTGTACTTAGGCACTTTTAGGTTTAAATTTATTCACATTTTACACTTTGTCACACTTTATGGCTTCGTCACCTTCTAGGTGTCGGCCAGCATAGCTCGATTCGGAGTCCTAATGGATATTCCGGATCGGAGTGTGTCAATAATACATTAGTAAAAAAAGGTGTGTAATAGTGGTACACTTTAAATAAAATAAAAATCATATATACACTTGTATTACATTTAATCCAAACCAAGAATGAAAGAAAAACATGCATCTATAAGCATGTACCATTGTATGATTCTGTCTTGAGGGTCTAATTTATGAATCTTTGAAAGACACTTCAAACTAATAAGCAAGGTAGCAACATCAACTTTTGACAATCACATTTTAACGGTAGACACTTCAAAATAATAATCTGATCTCCACCAACCACCAATACCATTATTAGAGAATTTAGAAGCAACTTGTCCTGCATCTGTATAATATATACAACCGGGATTTGATTCATAAGAAAAAGGAAACTCCACGCTAATTTTGCAGTCACATTCATGTGCGTGCAATGCAGTAAAAGTAAGCATCCGCCTTTTTTCCTTCCTGCAAGAAAAGATGGATAAATATAAATAACCATTAACCATAGTTCAAACTCTATAACTTAATTAAGATGATAGGAGAATTGAAAGCATCGTCAAAGAAAATTACAGAACAATCTAACTAAAAGTTCAATAACCTTGAGTAACAGAGGCAGTTTAGCACCCAAATAAAATTAGTAGATTAACGAACATGAGTTAAAACGCGGAGGAAAGCAACAAAACCAATCAAATAACGAATTACCAATAGAATAAAACGACAAATATGAACATCTTACAAAAATGCAAGCAACAAATCACCAATACTCAAACAAAACCTCACTTGAGTGAAATTCAAATTTGGAGAAGGTTAGAGAAAAAGGACTTGATGGGTTGGATACATGGAAACAAAGATGGAAACATTCCCTATAATTTATAGATATCATTCAACACATAAGAAACAAAGATGGTTAGGGAGATATTAAGGCGATTAGAGGAAACAGATAGTAGGGTTAGTTGGAAGAGGCAATCTGCAAACACTAATTACCAGTAAATATTCACAGATGGAAAGCCTTTAGATCTGTATGTGTTATTCGAAACAGCGTCAAAATTTTATCTAACGTGTAGCATGGTCTGGGTTTGCATCTCCAAAGCGAGTATTTCCACAAAGTCCTTGGCGTAGTCCAAAAACAACACAATCAAAATCAACGAAGAATGAAACCCAAAAGTAGAATCAGGCCTGAAAAATCTAAAAACCATTCCAGAGTCAGAGTGATGAGTATTTATGTTCAATAGTAGAAAAGGAATTTCACCACTTGCCTGATTCTGACTCACCACTTGCTAGATAACAGGCAGGTTGTTCAATGAAAACTAATGAATAAGCTTGTCTTTGTCAACCTTTTCGTCCGCTCCCTGCAATAGGTTTGTATATATTTCAAAATCAAAACTCAAGATAGAGGGGAAAAGTAGAAAAAAAAATGGATTAACAAAGACAATTAATTCCCCATAATATGAAATCAAACGCCAAGAACACAAAAAAGAAGGGGTAAAAAAAGATAAAAACCTGAATATCCGATAGACTGAGATGAGTCAATTTTTGTGTCATGGCGAAAGATATAACCAAAACGTAACTGCTCATAGTAGTTTCAAAAAATGACGCCACGTTCATCCTCTCCCCTTGTGAACGGTTTTGTCATTTTAGTTTGGATTATCTCCTTTTTCTATTTGTTTTAATTTGTTTTTGTTGCCATTATCTTTTATCACTCTCTCCTCTCCATAACTGCTAACCTTTTAAAGGATAATTATCATGATTTTTTAAAATTTAAATATCATGTTTTGTTTCAATATGGTTTCTGTTAAGTTTTTTTTACGTTTTTGTCCCATTTTTCTTTACTTTTTATTTTGATTGTGAAGAAAAAAATGGACGGTTTAGAGATTTTTGAATGTTTCATCATTTTGCTGCTCTCACTTTATATATATAGATTTTTTTTATTCAATTATTGAAAGCAGTTTGAAAACTGCAGTATCTCCCACAGTCCCACGTTTCTTTCCAATATTTTCATTTTTTGGTTTTTTTTAGTGCATCTCTCACCTTATGTATTTATTGATGGGTGCATATTTACATATATTTTTATCATATATTTCCTTTGGATTTTGTATATATGAATGGGTTAAATGCACTAATTTATAGGCATTAAATACTGGAGTTATGAAAAAATGAAGTGAAAAATGAGCTTTTGGGTGTCTAGAGTAATTCCAGTGGAGCAAGAGGCTAATTAACTGCACCAAGGCATATGCGTTACAACAAGAAGATGAGACTACAACGGTTTTGGAAATCAAATGGACATGGGAGTGCTATTCAATGGATTTAAGAAGAGACATAATTATTTGTTTTTATTATTTCCATTTATTTTCTTTTAATTTAATAAGGACTTAATGTCCATTAGTGATAGGATTTTAGTGGGGTTTTAATTGTTATTTTTCTTTCTTGGCCTTTCTTTTGCCGTGGGTTTTATAAGGAGGATTCCTTCTCCTTAATTGGATGTGGGGGAAAAAGCCACCAATCCACCAAACAAAAACACAATTCATATTCCAAAGGGGGGCTGCGGCAAGGAAGGGAAAGGGAAAGAGTTTTCTAGTTTGTTTTTTCTTTTCTAGGGCTACGATGTAGCTTAATCATGAATACTTAATTGTCTTGTGGCATTGCTATTATCAAGTTTTTCATCTTTATTGAGTATCTTTTGCTAATCGTAATGCGCTTGATTTTTATTTAGATGCTTGATCACCATCTAGGTTTAGATTAAGTTGATTTGATGCGAGTTAGAGTAGATGCCATACTTAACTTGGGTTTAGCTTCTTGCAATTGATACCATAAACACCTATTTGTAGATGTCATGCAATTAGGGTTTGTGTGATTTTCTAACGATTTCCATAGAGCTTAATGGGTTCTTACTTGTTTAAATCCATCTAGATGCCATAGAGGGTTAACATGTAAGGATACTTTTGATGCAACCAAATGCCATGGCCATTGAATAATTTAGGGAAAATCGATCGTCAATATTGGGGAACTACTTGAGCATAACATATTAAGGGAATTAAGTAGGATTGGTTACGGTGAATTCGGATCCCTAGGTCTTATTTTCTTATGTTTTAATTTTATTATTTCATGCATTTTATTTTAGAGTCATATTTGCCACACCTCGACCTAAATCAGGGCGTGCTGGCCGTCACGTGGAAGTGACGTAACCATATGCACAGTGCGGAAGCAAAGATTAATGAAGAGGAATACGAATAATTAAGAACCAAACTACCAGCAGTACTAACTAAGATAATGTGCGCAAGATTAAGTGTGAAATACACAACCAAAGCATAAATAGTTTAAGTGCAGTCCGAAAGGACAAATACTAAATAGTTAACACCCAAAGGTGGTCCTACATTTGTGGTAATATGTCAGAACCTCCAAAAATTCTCGTAGCCACCAAAGCACTTTTACCTAATACCTGGAGAGGCGCAAAATAGAAAGTGTGAGTGGGCAAAAACAAAGCTTTTCGAAAATCATTTCATTTCTCAAAAGTTCTAACCCCTCGCCGTAAAACTTGTATAATTTCCCAGAAAATATAATATAAGCCATATCAGAAATCATGCTTAGGATGAAAATCCATAGAAATGTACCATGCCAAAGTATCTCAACGAAATGCCATAAGTAACTCAGTGAGCATATAAGAATGCAAGATATTAAATCAGCCCACGACTGAGTCTACAGCTCATAATCATCCTCAACCATATCAAATCCTGGACACAATTCAGTACCACCTCTAGTGGTCTGCACAACATAACTAGGTGTAAAATAAATATGCTCTAGTTCTACGATCACATGAAGACTATGCGAATAAACGTGAGTCACCTACGAGTCGGAACCACCTATAGTGGTCTGTACGACAAGACTGTGCACCTAACTTGGATCCAAGGTGAGCATATGGTGCGGGAGGTGAACATCACGTGCAGGACTGTGCCCTAACTCTGGGCGGGAGCACTAACACCGGGGTGCAGGTTTATGAGCTCAAAACATCACATCATATCTCGCATAATTACATAAATCTCATAACTTTAATCTATGAACTTACTTGGCACTTACCTGTGCGTCCACAGCACCAATCATAATTATATGCAACTACTAATGCATAATTAAAATAGGCAGATACTTTGCATGGCATTTCAAAACATATAATCTTTCAATTTCGTTTTCTGGGAAAAACTCAAGTATATAGGTATATACGAACAAAAGCCCACTCACTGATATGTCGAAGGGTCGTAGCCCCCGAACCTCGATTAGTTGCGCTCGTCCTGAGGATAGGTCTCACCTATATGCTAAACAACTATATAAACGTTAATAAAACACATAAACTAAACTAGCTAATAACTTCTCACACAATGCTTAAATGGGGTATATGAATATACCACCGTGACCTACTCAACCTCAGAAACATCTCCATATTTTTAAAATAATTTTCCGACGTCCCACGCGCCGGCCAAGGCACGGCCAGACGCGCATCCTGACGGAATCCTAACTGCCGTTAGGGATATTCCGTGGAATATTCCATTAAAAAGAAACATAAACCGTTAAATATACCTGCCGGCGTCAGAATATTCTGTCAACTTTGACGGAATATTCTCTTGTCTTCAACCTTCGGACGCCGGTGATCGTCGCCGTCGCCGGAAACTGGAGAAAATTTAAACCTTTATATCTCGTCCATTTTTCAACCAAACTTCACAAAACTTGAACCAAATTGAAGCTTAGGACGAGTAGAACATAACCATACCTGTTTTGAGACTTAAAACTCACGGAATCTCGCCAGAGAAGCCTTGATAATTCCGGCCAAACTTTCAAAATCGTCGATCTCGACTTCCCGACGTCCAAATCGCTTGGTTTTTCTTCTCCAAGCTTCGTGAGAACATCCTTAAGCTTCCTATACCCTTAAAATCCTTTGAAACCTTCGCATTTACATTTGCATGAACAGTACCTCAAATCGGATTCTCTGGGTTCTCGGGTTTTCGAAGGTTTCACATTCTGAAAATGGTATAGATGTACTCAGGAGCTTGCAAGGAGTACGAATATGGCTTCCAAAAGGTCAATCTGTGAATGGATGATGGGTTCGAACGTTGTCTATACGGTTGTACGGAAAATGGAAGAGATCCGTGAGGGAGGAGAGAGACAGAAAGTCACGGGAGAGTGAGAGAGTGTGTGTGTGGTCCTAGTTTTTCACCAAACAACAAAACAAATAACTTTAAGTCCCAAAACTTAGGAGAATAATGAGTAAATCCAACTTAAATATAAGTCACACACAACACATCTCGATGTCCAAGGGTATTTTAGTAATTTCACAACAACGATAATTATTTCTCGGGACGGGCTGTCACAATATTTCATCTTTAGTTTAATTCAAATCTTCTATCTTTTCCGTTAAAGCTTCCCAATTATAATTTGTTTCAATTTCATTAGTAAGACTTTTAGAATCAATTTGATCTCTGTGGGACGATATCTGTGCTTATATGCTATACTATCATTTGATTCGTATACCTGCGAGCACAAAAATTCGAGACTTAATGAGCCTAATTTCGGTTATCTAATTTTCGCAACATTTATCTACCTTTTTTTTTTAAATGAAGATCAGTTAGCAATCACTTACCCACTACGTGGATTCTTGACCAGTATTGGTTTTAAATTCCGTTTTCTTTTTTCTTTTTCTTTTATTTATTTATTTTGTTTCCAATACAGTTTTTTGTTAAGATTAGGGGTGGAAATTTTTACCAAATTACCGTACCAACCGCCCTACCAACCATACCATACCAAATTATTACCAAAAATTTGTACCAATTGGTAATGGTACGGTATTTGTACCATGCTATACTGTTTCGGTACCGTACTGGTATCCAAAACCAGTACCAATGGTATACCGTACCTACCAATATTATTAATATTATATTATGTATTTATTCATATAATTATTTGAGAGCAAAATTAATGATAATTATTGTAGAAGTGTGAAAAATGTAAAAAAAAACTATACAATCACTCATAGTGACAAGCTACAATCACTAGCTTTACAACTTTCATGAAGCGGTCAGCTTCAAAATCCAACACTATAATCCATAAACCTAAAATTTATATTTAACTGTCGATTATCATTTACGCTTTCTTCTTCTTACTGAATTCATTTTTAAAATTTTCTTTTTTGAAAACATGATCATCTGGCGGATGTAAGAAGATGAACAGTTCAGATCTTTAATGTAACAGCCTGTCCCGAAATTCTATTTCTCGTTGACGTGAATTGACGGATTTGCCCTTGAGCGTCGAGGTACGTTTGTAAATTGAGCTAAAGTATTGGTCCAATTATACAATTTCCTTAGTTTTGGGGACCAATGAGAAGTTAGGAAATTGTTAATTTTGGATTGGTTAGTGTGTTAGCATTTGGACCACTCATTTCCCTTCTCTTTCTTCTCTTACTCCCGTGCACTCTCTCTCTCTCTCACCCTCTCTGCTTTTGTACGGACAAGCACCAAAACCCTTTGGAACTTGGCAGATCGAGGTCGAGGAAGGTACCATTGTACTCCTTGCAAGCCCAGGAACTCATTGATACCATTTCCAGGTAAGAATACCTTCGAAATCTCGTGAAACCGAAACCCCAATTTTCATGCACTGTTTATATGGATGTAAAATGTTGGTTTTTAGGAAAATCTAAGCTCATAGGGAGCTTAAGGAGGTCCTAAGGAAGCTCGGAGTGCTTCGTTGGAAGGAATTGGACGTCGGGATCGTGAGTTTTGAAGTTGGCCGGTTTTCTTGAATTTCTCCGGCGAGATCCCGTGATTTTTGGAGCTTCAAAGAGGTATGAATGTGTTCTCCTTGTTGTGGGCTTCATTTTGGTATAAATTTCATGAATTTTGGATGAAAAATGAGTGAGATATGACGATTAGAAGTTTTACCTAGAAACCGGCGAAGTCGAGAAGACAAGAGTATATTTCGTTAAAGTTGACGAAATATGCTAACGTCGTCAGTCAACTTTAACGGTATATGCTTGCTTTTGGACGGAATATTCCTAACGGCGTTAACTGACGCCGTCAGTGTGCCAGGCACGTGGCCGCGCGTGGGGGCGCGTCTGGCCGTGCCTTGGCCGGCGCGTGAGGGCGCGTGGGTGATCGAAAAATTATTTTAAAAATATGGGGATGTTTATGAGGATGAGTAGGTCTCAGTGGTATATTCATATACCCAAATTGAGCAATATATGAGAAGTTATTAGCTTGTGTTGTTTATGTACGTTAATTAACGTTATTGCAGTTATTTCTCATATAAGCGAGGCCTATCCGGAGGACGAGCGTAGCCAGGCTAGGCACGGAGGTTACGACCCGTCTACATACCAGTGAGTGGGCTTTTGTTTTCTATATATATATATATATATACTTGACGTTTTTTCCAGAAAACGTACTTTAAAGGAAATGTGATTTAAATGTCATGTCATAAATGCATCATATGTTAGTATATGCATTATCATGATATGTATATTGTTGCATGGTGCTGCGGAGGCTTAGGTAAGCCCATGCAAGTATACTATGCTGTGAATGATTATGAGATAGAGGATAATGTTAAGATGTATATTGAGCTCATCAACCTGCACCCCGGTGTTAGTGCTCCTGCCCAGGGCCAGGGCATAGTCCTTCACGTGATGTTCACCTCCCGCACCACACGCTCACCTTGGATCCAAGTTAGGTGTATAGTCCTGTCGTACAGACCATGATAAGTGGTTCTGACTCGTAGGTGACCCGCGATTTATCGCACAGTCTTCACATGATCGTAGCACTAAAGCGTATTTATTTACACCCAGTCTTGTCGTACAGACCATTACAGGTGATTCCGACTCGTGTGCAGATATATTGTCGTACATGTCACTTTAGGTGACTTGGGCTAGATGGAGTGATGAGCTATATAAATTAACCGTACAGGCCACTGCAGGGGCTCTGGTTAATATGTTATTTCATTGAGATTATTTTACCTGGCTTACATTTGTTATATTGTGACATTGGACATGACATATACATGGCATACACATGTGGTTTCAGATATATTGAGCATGGTTTTGAGATATATACATATGTATACTATTTTCTGGGAAATTATACAGGTTTTCCAACAAGGGGTTAGAACTTTGAGATATGAAATGATTTTAGAAAACCTTGTTTTTGCCCACTCACGTGTTTTTGTTTTGCGCCCTTCCAGGTATTAGGTGAAAGTTTTGTTGGTGGCTTACGAGGATACAACGGAGGTTCTGACAGACCATCGTTCATGTAGGACCACCTTTGGGTGTTGTTTAATTAGTACTTTTGCTTGACTGCTCTTAGGCTAGTTAAGCTCTGGTTGTGTATTTCACACTTATTCTCGCACTAGCACGCTATCTTAGTTAGGATTGCTAGTTGCTTGGTTTTAATTTATTTGTATTTTCCCTTCTTAATCTTGCTTCTGCACTGTGCATATGGTTACGTCACGTTCACGTGATGGCCAACATGCCTTGATTTAGATCGAGGTGTGTCATTTAATATCACGTTTCGATATTTACGGTTAACTGAAATATGAGTCGATGTCATATAGTTTGTAGAAACTTTATAAACATCAGACAATATTTTCACTAACCGTAAAACTCTGAACATAATATCAATGATCCAAGCCGTTCATCTTCCTGCATCCTCTAATAAATCATGTTTTCAAAAAAGAAAATCCCAAAAAAAAAAAAATTTGATCAGAAAAATAAAGCGTAAATGTAAACAACAATCACAGTTAAATTTTGAACTATGATTTATATGATTATAATGGCGAATTTCAAAGTTAAGCTCTTCACGAAAGTTGTAAGGCTTGTCATTACAAGCGTTTATATATTTTTTCTATATTTTTTACACTTCTACATTAATTAAAAAGTATTAGATTTTGGGCAAACTAAGTGGCGTAAAACAAAGTGGCAATTACCATTGGCATACCATACCAACCAAACTATTTGGTATATCGATATTCGGTATACCGTACGGTAATGGTAATAGATTTTGCCGTACAAAATATTTGGTATGGTAATTGGTACAGATGTTTTGGTACGGTAATGTACCAAAACCACCCCTAGTTAAGATATGGTTTTTCACCAATTTGTCCTTGTTTTTTGAATTTTGATTGTGAAGGAAACAAATGGGCATTTTTGGCATTTTGGAAAGCTTCACCAAACTGGGGCTCTCCCTTTATATATATAGATTTTTTGGTTTTTTTGGATTGGTTTTTTTTGGTGCATCTCTCACCTTATGCATTTATCTACTTTTTCTTTTTTTTTGTTAAATGAAGATCAGTTAGCAATCACTTACCCACTGGTGGACTCTTGACCAGTATTGGTTTTAAATTCCGTTTTCATTTTTCTTTTTCTTTTATTTATTTATTTTGTTTTCCAATACAGTTTTTTTTGTTAAGATATGATTTTTTACCAATTTGTCCTTGTTTTTTGAACTTTTTGGTTTTGATTGTGAAGGAAACAATGGGCATTTTTGTCATTTTGGAAAGCTTCACCAAACTGGGGCTCTCCCTTTATATATATAGATTAACGAAAATCAATTACACAATTTAGTTTTATAGTCAAGTGTGGTTTTTATGTCAACATGTAAACGAGTCTCTTATCTTTCACACCATCAAATAAGTGGTGAATTTAAGAATACTTCTTCACCGTTGAAAAAATAGCAGCAGTTGCTGAACTCACAACCACAGATGGACACGTGTTAATTTATAGTTTTCAATTTCAATTATTTGTCGAGAATCGAATCTAAATTCTCTTATTTATAAATGAAGAGATATATCATTAAATTGTAATATTAAATGACAAGTAGTGTTCGAATTTAAAACCTATAATGCTATGTGAGAATATCACGTGGAACAGAAAAACTCAACCAAAGTCGCAATGATAAGATTCGTATCACCTTAAACAACTAAGCAGTGGGTGCGCAAATATCATATATTGTCCAAGCTACTGTTGTTATGCGTGCCACCATGAATAATCAAACCCTCATTTGTTTTGCAGAAAAGTTAATAGTACTGATCATTTTAACGAAAAATCATATTTTTACAATAAAAAATTAATTCTGGTATTATTTATTTTACCCTTTATTTTATCCTTATCGTTAAAAATTTAAAATTTTCAAATGATTTTAATTAATTTTCCTAAAAAAATATCCCCTATCATCTGTTTTGAATTTTTCTTTAACAAATGATACCATCCGTTTTGACTTCTTTGTTTAGCCATATAAACTTGTATCGTATATTCATCGATGTAGACAATTCCAGCAGGGGACTACAATTCACACACCTTATTTTAACTCTCACACGCTCGTGTTAATTTATTTTTTGATTTTATTCAATTTATTTTATATGTCCAATAAAAAATTGAGAAATGTATGTAAAGAGTAAAAATGAGTATGTAAATCACATCACTCATTAAAGTATGTAAAATTATATAATAACGTACTGCTTACTCAATTTTCTCATTTAAAATTATGTCACACCATTATAGATTGAACTGAATAGGTAAAGTTGTATCTTATTATACTATTGGAGTTAATTTTCGCATAAGTGACTCATCAAAATGAATTTACCTTCTTAATTACTTATAAGGAATTGTTATTGGCACTCTAAAATTCTCATTCTACACTCCTCACAAGTGTATTTTTCTTTTCTAATATAAAAAATTTGAAGTGTAAAATGAGATTTTTGAAGTACTAATAACAATTATGTTACTTATATTATTATTATAGCCACTCGTATATATCGATTATCGTGTAGTCTACACGTGAATCGTGATGTATGAGACAAAAAATAAAACTTGTTGTCTTGTTGTACACGTGAATGACGTGATGTTTTTGGATTTCATTTCAAGTTTAAATTATTTTTTGTTATTTGCATTTTATCTCCACTTTGCTAGAAAGAATGGTTTTCTGGAGTTAAAACCAGAAACTCCCTTAACTTTCCCCGTGTTTTTGTGGATAATTTTAAGGGAACTTTAACGAAAAGCTTATATTTTTACACTAAAAAGTTAATGTTGGTACTATTTATTTTACCCTTTATCTTGTCCTTATTGTTTAAACTCAAAGTTTTCAAACCATTTTCATTAGTTTTCCTTAACTTTAACGAAAATGTTTTACCACGTCATCAAACAAAACTGGTGATTATACTTTTAATACACTTACCAAATAAAACTCACATAAAAATAGAAGGGAGTGACCAAGAAAAATAATTTCAACGCACTGTTATAAAGAACTTTTGAACTTTCTTTTTTTTTTTTTTTTTTTAGTATTTGAACTGAATAAATTAAGGAAATTGTTATTACCGCTCTAAAAATATTATCCTACACTCCTCACAAGTGTATACTTTGTCTAATTTAGAAAATTTGGAATGCAAAATAAAATTTTTAGAGTGCCAATAATGATTCACTAAATTAAAAGATGGTTGTGAATGCAACTAGGGGTGGGTTCAAAAAACCGAACACCGAACCGAAAAATAAAAAACCGAACTAAGCCGAACTTTATTGGTTTGGTTTTGGTTTTGATTTTGGAGGTTCGGAAACCGAACTGAACCAAACCGAATCCCTTTACACATTATGAATGTATGCCAACGATGTTTCTTTTGTGAAACTTTGTTGCCAAGTTTGAAACTAAGCCTAAGGCTATTTCAATGACCATATTTGGTTCAATTAGGGAGGATATTCCATTGGTTATAGAATAAAGTTTTGGAAGGCTTCGGAACTTGCAAGAGTTTCTCTATTTGTTTGCTTTTGGAATGGATACGGTGATCATTTTTTTAATTTTTTTTGCAATTGATGTTATTCATAGAATAAGATTGGTTTATATGATCTTGTATATGTACAACTATCTTTCCACTTTTCTCATTTTCTTATTATTAGTCTACCAATGCAAGTCGCTTTTCTAAATTTCGTATTAAAAAAAAATCAAGTTTTATAAAAAATAAAAAATAAAACCAAAACCGAGCCGAAAAGAACCAAACTGAATAAAAACAAAACCGAAAGAAAATCGAATCAAGTTTCGATTTTGACAAAAAACCAAACCGAAAAAAACCGAACCCACTCCTAAATGCAACCATAGCCTAATTGGGCCATAATTTTTATGAGCTGGATTGGAATTTGGGTTACTCCTAAAATATGAGATTGAACAGCCCATGTTCAAACCCATATTTTTTTTCCTCTCTCTCTGACTCAGAGTCAGATACATCATATGTCGGAATACTGTAATGACAGCCCATCATTTGTTTGTTAGGACAAAAAAAAACCCATCATTTATTTGAAAGCTACAAATTAAAATCAAACAAGTCGTCATTGTTATATAATTATATTAGGGAAGAGATCCTTTCCGGATCTCTCCCACCAAAGTCCACCAATCAATTAATCCAGATTTTTAAAATTTGATCAAACAGTTACAAATAGGTGTTCTTTAAAAAGTTATAATAATTTTAATCGTTTGATCAAATTTTAAGAGTCCGAATTATGATTTGTGGACTTTGATGGGAGAGATCCTGAGGGGATCTCTTCCCATTATATTATACGTGATTTTTTTTGTACAAATGATTTTCTTTACATTAAAGAAATAAGGTGACTTAGTCTTATAATGAATTAATAATAATGCGATTCAATTTCTTTTTTGACAAAAATCTAATTTATTGACATTCAAATCTTCACTTTATTAGAGCATCGCTAACCGATGCTTTAAATTGTCCGGTTGACGTGTGATAGTAAACATGACATCTTATTTTCTTTCATCTCAATCGGTCAACTAAAAGCTGATGTGAATTGAAGGCTTGATGGTTGGGGTCAAAATTGCCGGCTAGAATATTCAGATGCCAAATGAATTTTATTTCAGTTTTTTAAACTTTTTGGACCAGCACATTAAATGTATAAGTGAAGCTATTTCTATTTTTATTTCTCTTAGACCATCTCTAATAGTTGGGTTAAAAGCCAAATATTTTAGCCTGAAAAATTTAGCTTTTAGCCCAGAAACAGTTTTTTTGCTCCAACCGTTCTAGCCTAAAATTTTAGCCCGGGATTATTAAAGAATAAACTTAAGCTATTTTTTTCCTTAAATTAAATTTAAAAAAAAAAATATGTAAACCATCGTAAATTAATTTTATGAACATTTTAATCAAAAAAAATTTAAATTCCGATAAATATTTTCACTCGAATCGGTGGAGCCCACATCGATTTCTGGGCTAAATTCTGGGGGGAATCTAGCTTTGGTTTAGCATTTAGCATTTAGCCCAAATTTTCCCCTTGGATTGGAGTGAGTTTGGGGGGAAATTTTGGGGGATAATTTGGCTTTTAGCCCACCATTGGAGATGGTCTTAGCATTTACTACGATTTGAAAAGGAAAAAAAAAATCAAAATACAAAATAATATATATTACACACATCCATTGAAGATGAGTTTTAACATATTATCAAACTGTCAAGTAGATTATCAACTTGAAGTATGATGTGCAATGTTTAACATCTTCTTAGGAGATCCCCTTAAAATTTAAAATTTTGAACCTGACTATCTCAACATATTTGCGTTTAGTTAAGTTGGCCAAAAATTGAATTTTCATTTCTATAAAAATTGGAATTGTATTTTCAATTCCAATTGACATTGAAAATAAATAATTTTTTTTTATAACAAATAACAAAAAAAATAATGCTTAATTTTTTAAATAAAAAAAAGCCCCAACTCAATGTTAATTGGAATTGAAAATACAATTTTACCCCTACTTTTAACAGTCTTTTAACAAAAATCTTACTTTTAAACTAAATTTACTAACATTATAGACCACATAGATTTAATTCTTAATTTTTTCATCACTGAGGTCATCATGCAAGTTTCCTATGATTCCGGGATAAACAATCCAATTTGATCAATTATTTATTATGCTCCAAAATACAAGATACGTGGTGGGAGCATATTAAAAAACTTAGGAACAAAGGATGTTAGTTAGATCTGCGTCATCAAGTGGGCCCACGAATCCCACATATGGCGATCCACCCATTCCCAATTTTCACGGAACAACCTACCGACGCTCTCTTCATATTTCAATCTGCAAGTTTCTGACCAAGTGCGCCATCATTGGTTAATCGCAACCCGATTGCTCCATCTGACGGTCCATAAGAGAAGGTCTATGTGGTCCTCCGTCGCGCCGGATAACCCATGTCTAGATCTAATCCAGAATTGGTACCACGCGGGCCCCACCGAATTCAACATCAAATCAGAATCTGTGGCCCAGACATTGTCTGTTTCCTTCTACCTTCGCCATAACGCCATCGTCACCGTCCACGTGGCATCAGTAACGATCAGACCTTCCGTTTTCGTAGCTCACATGACTTCCCTGGCGTTCTACTGTCGGAGCGTCCTAATATAATTTCCGTATCCCCAAAAACCCCTCGGATTCTCATCGAATTTTCAGTCCCTGCCCCTCGAATGCTCCTCTGCTCATCGTCCCACACACTCTCTCTGTTTACCTAGCCCTCTCTCTCCATCTCTTTCTCTCTCTAGCTCACCGTGACCGGGAGAATGGTGGAGCCGGTGACGCGCGACTACGACGAGGAGCGCTCGCTGTTGCAGGAGTCGAGCATTGTGGAGGGGTCGTGGCGGTTGAACTTCGACGGATTCCAGGTGTCGTCGGAGCACAAGGAGAAAAAGCCTCCGCGCGGAATCCATGACTGCCTTGGGGTTTTAGGTGATTTCCGCATCTTCTCCTCCATTGTTAACGTAATGGAATATTGGATTGTGATCTTTATATTTTATTATTTTTATTTTGTATGGTCTGGAATGGGAATATTAGCTGAGTGTTCTGGTCTCCGAGAAATTTTCTTTTTTTGGTTGATTAAAAATTCGGATTAATTTCTGTGGTGGGAGTTTAGTTTTCTCGTTTCTGCATATGTATATATGATTCAAAATGGAGGGTTCAATTTGCTATATAAATACATATATATATATATTTGTAATCGAAAAGCTCAAAGGAGAGGTGAATTAGAAAGATTGGTGGGAGAGTGATGGAGTTGAGGAGTTTAGAGTTTGTGGGGTTTACTTGAATTTTTGTATGCTGTCCCTGGTATTGCTAGATCATTGAGACTGACTGTCACAGTGTAAGTTCACCTATTACCTATTTGTTTATATGTTTTCGACTTTGATCACCGGACAAATAAAGCGTTTTTGGGTTCTGGGTGGGAGTTTAGGTATTTGCTAGTTCATAGTTTCATCTTCTTTGTGTAGGGTTGTCGTCTATGCAAAGTGGTGAAAGGGGCAGACGGATGTATGAAATGTTGTCGAATATTTGTAGATGTTCTTTATGTTAAAATGATATATTCATTTAACATATGAGGAGGTTGCATGGGTACCAAGTTAAAGTTTTCTGCTTGATTGCCTCAGGTCCGGAGGATAATGTGGCGGAGTACTACCAACAGCAGGTAGAAATGCTTGAGGGCTTTACTGAAATGGATGCCTTAGCGGAGCGTGGTTTTATTCCTGGAATGTCGAAGGTTTGATGTTGCATCATGTTTTC
Organism: Heteromeles arbutifolia; assembly: GCA_024362995.1. Taxonomy (NCBI): domain Eukaryota; kingdom Viridiplantae; phylum Streptophyta; class Magnoliopsida; order Rosales; family Rosaceae; genus Heteromeles; species Heteromeles arbutifolia. The sequence continues at coordinate 9,294,692 of JANCRC010000018.1, forward strand.
TGCCTTGTTCTCAGTATACTCATATGAGTTTTAAACTGATATGTAATGATTTCTGTTGCAGGAAGAACAGGAAAAGTTGGCAAAAAGCGAGACATTTGCCATCAGAATATCCAATATTGCCAACATGGTTCTCTTTGCAGCTAAAGTTTATGCATCTGTCAGAAGTGGTTCATTGGCCATCATCGCATCCACATTGGACTCATTGCTTGATCTTTTGTCTGGCTTCATCCTGTGGTTTACTGCATTCTCCATGCAAACCCCAAGCCCATATCAGTATCCTATTGGGAAGAAACGAATGCTGCCGTTGGTATGTCTCTGTACTATTCTTGACCGTAGTTATAGCCATAGTTTCAAATTGTGTTACAGTGTTTAATACACAAGTCATGCTGCCTTCAATGTTCAAAGTCATACACCATGCCCTTTCTTTGTCTTTCTGCTCTTTGTGGGGATATACAGTACTGTTATATGATATCGTGGGTCTAATCACCAAGGCATGGTTGCTAGGCTTAGTCGTGCAACTTGAATAGTCATGTGGCTCTCCAGTCTAAATCATTAATGAGTTCGGGGTTCACCCATACAGGGCGCGCTTGACTGTTGAGATTGGATACAATTTCTATCCTCTCTTCTCTTTTGGGAATGAAGATGGAAGTTATTTGTATAACTTGTACATGGTAGTGCTTTTTCCCACTATAGCTAAACATTTATTCTTAATTCAGGTTTATGTATTCCATCTAAGAACTAGCAAAGTTCTAACCATTGTTCTTGATTCATGCTGCCTTTTGTCAAATCGTTCAAATCGTTCTCTATATGCTTGACCATTATCTTGTTTATACCCATATGGATTTTTCATTGGCATATCTTGGCCGCTTTGCTTTCTTCCATCAGCGCTTGCAAGGATTTTATCTGCCAGTCTGTAGTGCCTTTTGGAATGTGTATGTGATGAATTGTTGTCATGTGTTAGGACTTAGAAGTTGATCATATATTGTAAGTGTGTGTGTGTAACTTAAACCAGCCAACTAGCAAGTCTCACGAGCTAATCCCTGTTAAAGCTCGTTTGGGTGGTTTGTCAAACAAACTGGTTATCATGTGGCTCAACAAGCCCTCTTAGCCTTACGCTAAGCAGGCTCTCTAGGTGGATGGATTGTTATGCGATAGCTTGGTTTGTTTATTTGCCAGTGTTTTGAAGACATGGAGGTAGATGGATTCTTCTACATATAGCAGGCGTTATACTTCGTTTGAATTCTTGTATGGCATTTTTCTATCTCATCTGTTATTGAGGTGTTGGTGAAATGCCTTTTGTCGTAAACAAATCTGAACCTTGGAAAAAACATGCAGGGAATCCTTGTTTTTGCCTCTGTCATGGCAACCCTGGGACTGCAGATCATTCTGGAGTCAATGCGCAGGCTAGTTTCTGATGTAAGTTGTTATGTGCTGTTATTTAAGCAGATAAAGATATTTGTTCACTTGGAGGCTTGAATAAATGATGTCTTCGACCAATTGTTCAAATAAACACTCTCATGTTGACTTTGAAATTTACGTTTGACTAGGAGGATGAGTTCAGCTTGACCAAGGATCAGGAGCGATGGGTCGTGGGCATTATGCTCTCGGTGACTTTGGTAAAATTCCTGCTGATGCTTTACTGCCGCAGTTTCAAGAACGAAATTGTTAAAGCTTATGCCCAGGATCACTTCTTTGATGTTATAACTAACATCATTGGTCTCGTTGCTGTGCTCCTTGCTAATTATTTTGATGATTGGATGGACCCCGTTGGAGCCATCATTGTAAGTGGCTTCCTGCTCTCTTTATTCCTCAACCCTTCCTTCCCACAAATAACTATAGGGAACTCTTATGTTAAGAGTGTCGAAACTTTCATATTTAGTAGAGGGATGGTAAATCTTATGAAGTACATGGCAGTCGAACAAGATATTAGATGAGAGATTGTCAAACATTTGTTCACAAATAACCGACGTCTCCTGGGTGTTGATTATCTTATGATTTGTGTGTTAAACTCAAATGTCAATTGATGCTATGTCCATTATTTTGCTAATGGGGTTTTGACCTTGGATTTTTGCAGCTGGCCTTGTACACCATTCGCACATGGTCGTTGACTGTGCTGGAAAATGTGAACTCGCTAGTTGGAAGATCAGCTGCTCCCGAATATCTACAAAAATTGACATACCTTTGCTGGAACCATCACAAGGCAATACGCCATATCGATACAGTCCGGGCTTACACCTTTGGCTCTCACTACTTCGTCGAGGTTGACATTGTCGTGCCGGCTGACATGCCCTTACAAGAGGCTCATGACATAGGGGAAAACCTGCAGGAGAAGCTTGAGCTCCTGCCTGAAATTGAGCGCGCCTTTGTTCATCTGGATTACGAGTTCAGTCACAAGCCCGAGCATGCACAATCACACACATAAGAGTCGGGATATTTCTATTTATTATTTTCTTCAACTTTGTATGCTAGAATCGATTCCGAATGGAAGGCAATATTAGACTGAAAATGTGTAGTTATTTGGTAGGCGTCAAGAACAAGCTGGGATGCTTGTGACACTGGGAAAATAGCATGTGTATGGCTGGGTCTCAAGCACCTATAAAAGAACAACCTACTAATTGACCTTATTCTCTTTCAGTAACGGATCCAAGATTATAATGTCGGGTGGTCCTAATATAAAAGTTTTCATGTTAATTTAGACGAAAAAACATTACAAACTGCAAAGGCTAAATTTGTCTATGATGAGGTTTCATAATCTAAAAACGTTTTATGACAATTTCATTTTGCGTATGAGCAAAACTAGCACATGAATCGAGAAGGAAAAGCTCACGGTTTTAAGTCGGTTTTGGAAATTTGTACATAAATCACCGTTCAATCTATTTATTTAAACCTTCGCCTCATTGTGAAGTTTTGAAAATTAAGGTGAGATTTTCTGTTGAGATTCTTGACAGTAGAACCCCATTTGACAATGTTTGGGGCCTCACTATTATATTTTTCACTTATTTTTTTACTTTTCGGCTTAAATATTCTACTAAATATACACTTGTTGCTCAATAAATCGTAAATCCGCTCCCAAATACATTATCAAGATTTGGGTCAATTTCAGTTTACTACCTTAAAATTTCTTGGTTTTTAATGTTTCATACATCAAGCTTTTTTCGTCCCGGTCTGAGCATGCAAAACGAGGCGGGATACATTGCACAAATCGAGGCCAGCATTGCGCATGAAAAACGAGGTTGGCTTCGTGCATGCCAAAACGACGCGAGCTCCGTGGACGCAAAAAGTCTGAAACTTTGATTCCTTGCTCAACAGGAACGACATTGTTATTGTCCGGATTTTCTTTGGCCTCTTGGAGCCTGAAGAAGATGCCAAGATTTTATTGCTAGTTGCATCTAATGATAATGAAACCCTTGGCCGTTCCATTTACACTGGCAAAATAAATTTTTTCCCTCCATGTAACCTTTTTGGTGTTTGCCAGTAAAAGCTAAAAGCAAAACTTCTTATCTTTGTGGTTCTATTTGGAATAAAGATTCATTTCTCCGGGGTATGCCAACACCGAATTTGCTTATAATTTCTTGTATGTTGCAGCTGTCTTGGGGCGTCTTCCCGGCACCACCGTATATAGAAATATTCAACAGTATCCAGAAGCATATACATACAATGGAATTGTGATTGTTCGAATTGACGCACCTATTTATTTTGCAAACATTTATTTACCTAGCAAGTCTCTACAGTTGGGTTAGTTTTCCCCAGGTAAGAAATCATATTCAGGTCAATCTAATTGCCTGTCAGGTTACGACTTACAAGAATGTGAAGTTGAGGTTGCTAGGTCTACTAGTTGCGGACCGGAAGTTTTGCTAATCCTGTGCTTTTTTCTTTGGAATTTGTTCTTCTCATGGGTTATGAAGAAGCATTTCACGATCAGATATTCAAAGTTCAAACACAATAATATTGCTAAACATTCGAAAGAATTCTAGTTCTGCATACTGCAAATATATACCACATTGGATTGACATGGATGTTACAGTTCCCAGCATAATCTAAGTTGATACTTTTCAATTACTTGACGTTGTCGGTTAAATCATCTAATTCAGTGATTTATTTTTGGAAATATTTCCGGAAGTCATGCATTGTTGTTTCTACCTCACGAAAAATTCCTTGGACTTGTCTCTTTTGTATCACGCCTGCTGAGCTTGTTCAGAACTATCTAAATAAGGTCTGGTGATTTTCTGAACTGTATCATTATCGTGTTGCCGCTGTAACATACGTAGACTCCAGCGCTGTCCAAGCTTTGAGAGACTTGCATCAGGAGTACAAGCTGCGTAATATCCAGATGAATTTCTGTTCTGGTGGAGTTGTTTCTGGTCATTGTTTAGGAGATTGCTATTAACATGTTGCTGAAAACCTTCTGCGTGTGATGCGGATAGCCATTTCCAATCCCAATTGAGAAGTTCTGATGACTTTATGAAGCTCAAATGCAGTGGACCTGATTGGTTAGGAGTGGTACTTTGTGAGAGTGCACGATGCAGTTCAAGTTTGCCTTCGGCACGTCCTGAGCTTAAAGGAGACGCCTAAAACAGCAGACCCTTCGTCTGAAGGGAGACTCAGTTCCTTCCATAGATTGCTCAGGCAACGAGCAGAGGATTCATCAGTGTCCGAAATGGAGTCTGGCACCCAGATTGATCCCCAGTTGGAGCCGCTATTGTCACGAAAATCTTCTTGATATTGATGGCATGTAATATATGATGCCTAAATTTTTGCTAGGCAGCTCTGTATTCAATCACATCAATCCCAATCTTTCAGCTATTCAGGGTTTCGATTATTTCATGTAATTAGGCTCCTTTGTTGTTGTAAAATGTAATACACGAGCTTCCTCGTTAAAAGAAAAACCCGAAAACTGTAAGCAATGTACTTTGAATAAATGTAGAGACAAATGTTTATGCCATGTTCGATGTTATGAAGGCGTTATTCTTCAATCGATCTAACTTCACCAGTACGTGCTCTTCCGATTTCTGTTTTTGGCAACTAAAACCAATTTGGTTTCAGTGGTTCGATAAATCATGGAGGTGGAATGGCTTCCCACAAGACTTTTGTCTTTGCTGAATCTTGCGTGTTATCCGTTTATACACATTCATAAGTTACGTGATGAGAGATGCAGACGCACGGGTGTAACCGATGAGAGCAGAATCACTCCATGTAATTCTCGAAATATAGAAATGGATTCACCTATATATAAACACCAAAGAATCTAAAAATCGAACTGCTTAGAACACTTCTAAAAGTAAGAACTAGTTTTGGAAGCCTACAGGAAGAAGAGAAGGCAAACTTTCTTTTATAAACCACTTGTCCCACATCGGTCATTTAATACAAACTGGTTCAAGTGAGGAGGTATAAAATAAAGCTGTGTTGCCACGCGAAACTTGCCTTAAACTAATGAGTAAGGAAAACAAAGCGAGCGGTGAGAGCCGCTCGCCGCGCAAAGCACTTAAAATGCGCAAGAATTTATGGAGGGGTTATAGGCTGGCCGAGTGTTGACGCTGTTACTTTGCAGAACTCACTTGTGCGGGCCTCCCTATTACCCTCACCAAACCCAGTTTTAGTCTTAACGTTCACTAATTGACATATTATTTTTATACTAAAATCAATTAAGCAAAATCAAACAAAAATGTGCGCGCCAAAAGAGCTAATGAAAAAACTTTTATGTCTTTATTTGATCTAATTAAGTAAATCTAAAGCACTTCTTGCATAGGTTTTTTGGTTGTAGAGGTGCATGTTATTATGGACTTTCATGTATATAGATAGTTAAGAAAAGTGGGTCTCCACTCATTCAATTTCAAGGATTTCTACCAAATTCTCGTAAGCAGCACGTCTCACAATTTCTATATAAAGGCTTATTATTAGCTCACAAATGTAAGACAAGCAGTAAAAGAGAAGATACACAATCTATTGTTTCTATTGCTTTGTAATTTTAATTAGATAATGAGATAGACTACTGCTACTATCCCGAGGACGTATTTGCCGAAACTCATAAATATTATGTCTTATTTACTTTATGTTCCTTAATTTCACAACATTATAAGTATTTTTTTCATTCTTGAAAATTTCGAAAATAAATAATATATGAATATTCTTATTCTTGACACATCTTTCGTTTACGTGTTTACTTATAAGCCCTTAACAAAATCACACTTTCTAAAGAACACTTCAAAATAGTTTGACAAAGCATCATTCTTGCTTTACAATGGAAGACTGGCGCCACAAGTAAAACATGACAAGTGGATGGTTGAGGGGTTTCTATTTACAATTGATCTCTCGAGTTGTTTATATATATGAACCCTATGATTGTTAGGGATTCTTTCTTAGAAAAACTAATGAAAAGGTCGTGAAAACTTTGAGTTTTAACGATAAGGACAAAATAAAGGGTAAAGTGAATAATATCCGAATTGACTTTTTAGTGTAAAAATGTGGTTTTTCATTAAAGTTCCTTTTCTTCTTTCCTAATTTACTACTTAGGTTACGTACAATGAAAGAATGCCCACGTTAAAACTCAATTTCAACAAGGTATCATTATCAGTGTTGGCTTGGTGAGGGTGTTCCGGCATAGTTAGAGTTTTACTTTATAATTTGCCGTAGCCGATCTCTTCTTTAGGACTCTTCACTGTAATTTTCTTATGTTGGGATGTAGTTTTACTTGTTATTTTGGGCTACCTTTCTATTGGGCTTTTCTTACTTTGTAATAGTCATCTTTTATTATTTTGAACAAACAATATTATTTACACTAAGCGATGGAGAATTGGGCTAAGCTTCACAATAGCTAGCAATAATGTGGTTCAGCTTTTAGCGATAATCAAACCTAAAATCTCTCACTTACAAATGAAGATGAATACTACTCTATACCGTAATACTAAGTGGCTAGCCATTTTCATCATTGAATTTTGTAATTAATAGCCATCAAATCCAAATCTTTAATTTTCTTTAATTTTCTTTAATTTTCCTCCGTGCAAAGGCAAAGGGTGCTAAAACTCTACGTTGCACGCGTACCTCCTCAAAATGTCTTGCAACAGCCAAAGCTTTCAACCCCGCATCCTGACCTTTTCTTGTAATTCACGAGGATGGAAATTTAGATGGCAGAAAAATCATGTGCCGTTAGAAATCAAAGATCAAACGTCCAATCATGCATCCTGCTAAAGTCCACAATAATTTTGTTTCTTCCTCAAAAGTCTACTGAGTTATTATTTGTAGTTTGAGACGAGAATTAAAGAGGCAGCTGATTTGATCGTCAAGTGAGCTCTCAAGTGATTTGATCGACTACGTACGTACTTGACAGTGTTGAAACTATGCATGCACCTGGTCAACTAGCTTTCATTTTCAGTTTCACCCTCTGTGATTTGAGCACGCAGAAGATGAAATATGGTCCTCCTCTTTTGGTCCTAGTAAACGATGGAAAGTGATTTCAGCATTCTTTAATTGGTCCTTTCCTTCTGAACGGTGGAAAGTGATTTCAGCGTACTTTACTTTTTATTAGGATGGTTAATGGCAAGGAAAATTCTCGCCGGATCATCTTTATAAAGATTTTGGATATCATCCAATCACATCCGTTCATTATACATCGTGCGATCAGAAATTATTTTAATTATTTTATATTTAAAATTGAATATAAACAGTACCTGACAAAAATTAGTCGCACGATATACGATGAACGGATGTGATTGGAGGATCTCTGAGATCTTCTCTCGGTTAATAGGTACTCATTTAGTTAAATAGAGGACCATTTAAGTATAGATATGTGTTATCTGTGGCGGTGAGTGGTGGCGTTTGTGCTTGTGACGATGAAGATAGGATATGGAGTATCCATGGGCACCCATTGACCATCCCTTTTCTATATATGTTCTTTGTTTATTTGTCCATCTTTTGATATTTAAAAGAGAATCAGTAGACGAAAAATAACACGTATGTCCAAAAAAAAGAAGTGAGAAAAGCATTTCTTTACATGATATCTCATGATCTCTGATGAATAATGTTTTTGGTAATTTTTTATGTTGCAGAACGTACAAAAAGAAAGAGTAAAGTTTAACTAGGCAATTGAATTAACTACAAACATGATATGAGCTCTTTGGATGAAAAGGTGCTCAGCACCCTTACAGAGTGTGGGAGGAAACATGTTTGTAGTCTCACCGACTGTACTGAAGATACACCCTTAATTGATGAGCATTGCTTTTTTTCTTTTCTTTTTTTTTTTGAACATAGCATTACTGAATTAGTTTACTTAATTTCTACATGTAAGGTGGCATTTTCTATTTACTTAGCTTGCAAATAGTCATTAATGTTATAAAAATAAAAATTGCTATGCACATGTTAAACTATAATTTATCTACAAAAAGAATGACTCATGATTAGCGCTAAGAATATTTCTTTGATTTTTTATTTAATATGCATTTGCCCGAATTGCTCTTAATTTTTCGTTTATTTTGTTTTGTGTTGGCGTTTATTTGTTTAAGCCTTGGGGAGACTTTTGTAGTTGCATTTTGTTGCTTTGGGATTAGATTACATTGGGTCGAGTCACAGATTCACTTCACAATTCTAATACTGGTAATTCTACAGACACCCAAATGTTCTCTCCAGACACCAACTATTGACTATAGAAGTTGATAGCTCTGTTGATATGTATGAGCAAGGCACTTAATTCATTGGCTCGATTATTGGTCCTTGCTCGTTATTGAAATACATGTGAATGCTACTGCATGTGCGCTTTGAGCCATCTGCTCCATATATTTTGAACAATGAGCACGTCACATATATAAATTGAATCTGGATCCTCTCCGGATCCTCTTTGTGAGGATTATGTGAATTCATAAATTGTATCCGTTCATCGTACATCGCGCGGTTAGTTTTCGTCAGGTACTGTTTGTGTTCAATTTTAAATAATAAAATTTAAAATGATTTTTTATTTTTGACCGCACGATATACGATGAATGAACATGATTTACGAATCTCTTAGATCCTCACAAAGATGATCCGGAGAGAACCCTCATCCATGTAAATCATACAGTTGGCTGGACAATGTGTACTATTAGTTGAGAAAGATCAACCCACCATAAGTCAACATTCGAAGATGTTTGGTGTTAGCGAGGTATCCACAAATCTCTCCGTAATTTTCAAGATATATTGTGTCAAAAATGAAAAGTTGTGTCGTTATACAGTTTGGTGGTATTCTTCTTCATTTGGAAATGAGAGGTTTTAAGTTTGACCCGAACAAACCCTTAAAACTTAAGAACTGTTGTCAACCTACTAAACGTCATTAAACTAAAGGTCGCCATTAGTACCTAGCTAACTACGTACTGATTTCTTGTACCAGTCAGTGTTTCAGCTGGTAACATTATGCATGAGCAATGTACTGTCTTCAATGGGTGAGTAGGAGATAAGGATAAATCCGTTGATCATATAGCTAGGGCTTAGAGTCTAGTGGTGGAGACTGGATAGTTGGAAGGCAGTGATAAGGCTGAAGGTACGTAATAGTTATCGAATAATTTAGAGAAGGGTAGGGCCTAGCTGATAAATAAATTGAGGCCGTTCTTGTGTGTTTTTATAAAAATAAAAATAAAGGAGAAAAACCATGAATTGTTACTTCTAAACAAAAGCATCCAAATTTCGAGTCCAGTACTACTCTTATATAGATATGATCAAGGATCAAAATATCCATATTATCGACGAAATATTGTTTTTTTCGTGTAACGATATTTTCACATTTATCAACTTAATTATCGTCAATATATCACGATATTATCGATGATATCGCGATATTAACAATAATATCCCGATAATATCGCGAGATGAAACTCAAAAATACTTGAAAAATGCTGAAAAGTCTCAATCTTGCGCATCCAAGGGGATTCGAACCCCTCCCATTTTACTCCTTCAACACATTGACCATCATACCACTTATGTTTTTATGAAAATATGAAAATATTCAAACCCCTCTCATTGTACTAATTCATTGTATATAAATGATTATGGTGTGTTTAAATTTCTTTCATTAATTACTACATATTTTCTACACTCACAATGTTTGCTAGCTCGCTATATAATCAACTTAAATCAGTTAAATTCATCATGCAATGCATTTCCTTCCAATTTTTTGTGATAAACTAATAGATAATTGACTAAATAAACATCCTGCAAAGTTTCAATAAAAATTTCTAAGTTTTTCTTACCATTTTTCGTGATTTTTATTCAATTTTTATCTATATCGATAATATCCCGATATTTCCATCGAAATTTTCGTATTTTTAAACTATCGATATTTCCGATATCATCGATATTTTATACCTTGGATATGATGAATACTCGTCTCATATCTCTGCAATTAAGGAAGGATCTAGGAGCTTTCAGCAGCCTAAGAATCTGCAGTGTACTACATGTGTGTGCGCGCGCGCGCCTATGTGTGTGTGTGTGTGTATATACGCAATTAAGGAAGGATCTAGGAGCTTTCAGCGGCCTAAGAATCTGCAGTGTACTACATGTGTGCGCGCGCGCCTATGTGTGTGTGTATATATATCAAAATATTATTGACATTCCAAAAATCTTATTTTACACTCCTTACAAATGTATTTTTCTTTCCTAATATAGAAAGTTTGAAGTGTAGAATGAGATTTTTGGAGTGCTAATAACAATTCCCTATATATATACACACACACATGTAATACACTGCAGATTCTTAGGCTGCAGAAATTTCATTAAAGGTAATCCAACTGTCAAGAGGATCTGTGATTTAATCTCAACCACACACATGTAGTACACTGCATATATTAATCTTTTAACAAAAGGGATCCCCATTTTTCTAAAAAAATGGGGATACCCTCTTGACCGTTGGATTAGATTTCAATGAAATTGTGTGGTCTGTGATTTAATCTCAACCACACAATTTCATTAAAATCAATTCAACGGTTAAGATGATGTTCTTATTTTTTTAGAAAAATAGAGACCCCCTTGTGAAAGGGTCTGTATATATATGTATACTCAATTAGTTTCATTTATTGGTGTGTGCAGAGGAAAGATGCATGGCTATTAAATATTCATACATATGTTTCAATGGGAGCTGCAAATTCTCATTTGATTTGATCGACTTTTATGTTTGCAAAAAACAAAATGATATAGTGAACCAAAAGACGTACATCGTCAGAAAAAAGAAAGCAGCCCCCAAAAGTTAAAGATTCTCAAATTGTTTTGGTGACCTCCACAAGTTTTGTGCTCTTTCTCTGTAAATTAAGCAAGACAAGAAAAGATTTTTCAATGTGACAAGTATATGAGGTAGTACATCACGTGTCATTATACAAACGATATGATATGTGTGTTAAAAAGTTAATAATTTAAAAAATAAAATTTCTCACCACTTCTATAAAAATACGTGATGTATCATTCGTGTTCAGATCACAATGAAAAACTTCTTTAAGACAAGACAACGAGCTGATCTTTAAATGTTCATCATTATTAGCATTTAGCTCGATAGTGCTGTCGAAGAGTAAATTCTTCGTCCGAAATTAAATACCACTAAACTAATAGTTAGTTGATAAAAAATAAACTCCATATTTAAAACATTGGATGTTATATCATTTAAAACATTGGATGTTATATCATATTTGATATTATTATGGTTATAGATCCACCAATCAGCAGATGCCAGGCCTTGTTATGGGCAAAAGTTTGTAGCATAGTAAGCACTGAAAAATCATGAAAAGTAGACATATATACAATTGTCAAGATCGATAGAGAGTCCATTGGTTTATTATTAATGAGTCGATTATCGACCTAGGCTTAACCAACGACTAGTCAAGTATGGGTAAAGTAGTAGTATATTTCAATACGCCATCTCACGTGATTGTGTCATATGTAGAAGATTCACACATCAACAACCACGTGAAGCCAAGGGAACTCACCTCACATGCAGAGCCAAGAGACCTACCATCATCACGCGGGGCCAAGATGACCCACCTATCATCACGTGGCAATACGAGCCCGCTCCCTAGCTCTAATACCATGTCAAATTATCAGATAGGCAGGCGAAAGACTAACTTCCAACAACACAGATATCATCTCAACTTGTTAATCATCACATGCATAATCTATATTCTTAATTTCTCAGAAATACGATCAATGTAAGTTATTTCAACAGTAACTTTTTACGGTACTCTTCAACAACAATCAAATTCACAAAGCAAACCAAACCCTCATTCAAATATATGATCTCATGGAAGAAATTGAGAAATTTTCCTTTTAGGGCTGCCAAAGCCAAGCCAATGAAGATCGATTATTGCCATCTTCATCACTGATCTGTGCTAAAAAGTTGCTAATATGCGTTGTGGCTTTGTCTGTTTAGAAGAGATTTGACTAGGTTGGGACCCACTGATCACGTGGAAGGGCTGCCTAAATGCCACTGGGGAACAAACAACTCCAGAAAAGGACGGTTAGAAGACAAACAAATGGTCATTTACAAATCTCCTCTAATCGCCTCTCCACCAATTATAATCTATCTCCCACGTGGGACTCCTCCATTTCCCAACCCACTACTGCTTTGTAGTTTGGCATCCTTTGCTTTTTTTGTTAACCCAGTTTTTTTTTTTTTCATTTGATCTCTATATATCTCTCCCTCTCCCAATCATATGACTCTCAGCTCCCAGCGATCTCTAGCCTGCTAGCTAAGCTTTGTATATATATCTTACAAGTAAGTCCCAATCATATTATACTCTCTCTCTCTCTCTCTCTCTCTCTCTCTTGTTTGTGTGGTTAAGTTACAGAAGAGTTCGACCTACTTAAGATCATAGAAATAGAGATCATGGGAGATTCTTCATCAGCATCATACATACACATGGTAACTTATTCCACTTCGAGTATGCATACATATACGTATATAACAGCTATATGTACATGTTCATGTTTCAGTTTTTCGTTATTGGTTATGATATATATGGGATGACGGTTGTGCCCTAATTTGAAATATTATAGGTGCAGCACCTGATAGAGAAGTGTTTGATCTACCACTTGACCAAAGAGGAGTGCATGGAAGCTCTTTCTAAACATGCAAACATCAAACCTGTTATCACCTCTACTGGTTATAACTCTCTCTCTCTCTCTCTCTCTCTCTCTCTCTCTCTCTCTGCAACATAGTCATACTGAATATCATAACATGCATGCAAGTAAACGAACATCAAACCCGCCACCACAGAAGTTCTTGAGGCTGTGAGTAACCAAGAGATGCATGTTTGTAGGCTGATTATCACCCGTGATTCGTTACTCAAAATTATTGTTCTAAAATTGACGAAAACAAAAGTTAATGATTCTTCTAATAAAACTGTAACAGCCCCAGTAAAGAATCTGCCCAATTTTGGCTTAAACGAATTATATGGGCAGCCCCAAAATAAGATTAAGCGGTCAGAGGCTTGTAACTCTAGTGTTTAAGAGTGTTCATAAGTTAATAACACAATATGTTAGAGATTCTGAATCGAAATTACCACTCTTTATATCTTTTGTTCAAAAATAAAATTGAGCCAAAGTCGATCGACTACGGTACGTACCATCTTCAACAATCTCCCAAACTATTAAGTTGTGTATATATGTAAATAACTGCAGTGATTATATATATATATATATATATATATATATATATATATATGAACTTAACCTAGTTGGTAAATTTTTTGTCTTCAATTCTTAGTTAAAATTCTGATAATAAAGTAGTGATGATCATATGTGTTGATATATGAATGATTGTGGTGAGTGCAGTATGGAATGAACTGGAGAAAGTGAACAAGGAGTTCTTCGAGGCGTATGAAGAGTCTCAGAATAAAGGAGATCGAATGTCAGAGGAAGAGACAAGCCAATTGATACAAAAGATGATCTCGGATTCCAAAGATTCCGACGACTAGTTATTTACACATACATGCCAACCATTTATCGATCGAAAGCGATCTCACTTTGGCTTCTCCTTTCTGGTTGGTAGCTTCAGATATATGCAGCCAAACTACAATAGGCAATAAGATCGAATGATTATCGTCTTATTATCCGGCCCCCTGCGCAAATATATATGTATGTATTATTCTGTATGAAAATAAATAATACAGAAGAGCACGGATTTATTTTATAACCGTTTCGTTTTTTAATTTTAATTTTTCTTACTAAATATAGTGAGAAAGTATATGGAAGAATATATGAATTAAGATTGAGGAGCAAGTGTGGTTGGAGGAAGAGGGGAAAATACAATTGGAATATCATACAAATTAAAAAGCAAAAACTCAAAAACCTATTCAGTTGTTTTCAATTTTTGATTTGTGGTTTTCATGTTGTGTAACATTTCATGGGAGTTTCTTTCCGCATCTTTCTCATCACTCTTTTTGTCCATATTCGTTCCTCATTTCTTCCTTGTATTTCGTTATTCTAACAAAAATTAATAAGTAAAATATATCAAAACGAGGTCGTAAAGATGCCAATTAATGCAATTTACAATTAGTAGTTGTAAACACGAATCCATCATCCCTGCACGTAGGTTTAGGTCGAACTTACTATGTAAACACATGTAATTAGATAATAATTTGCGGTAATAATAATGATGAAGAGAAAGTAGCACTGTCCGTAGCTGCTTTTTGGAAATTTGTCGTACGGTGGGGCCGGTGGGCGCGCAAACACACCATGCTAGAAACTTCACGTGTCGACAGATGTGAATTGAACTGTCATTGTGCTTGGAAGCGGATTGTCTGCTCTCCTGTTATGGTGTTCTCTTCATTCATTTTTATTTATGCGATTACGGTTAAACCGCATCAATAAAAAAATTAATTAAAATATTAACGTGACTTAACCATGATCGCACAAAATATGAAGGGATAAGAAAAACACCATAACAGAAGGGCAGACAATCTGCCTCTATTGTGCTTCATCTTGTAGCAGTAGCAGTGTTTACACAGTAGGATTCTCTTGCTTTCACATTTTCTTCTCTTTTCTCTCCTCTTTTATTTCTTTTTGTCTTTCACTGAAAGAAAAGGTCTACGCAAGACATTGACGTGTTATAATCGCGATTGTTTAAATAGAAAGGAACGGTAGGTGAGGAAAATTTGGAAGAAATAAAATCCTACTCTGCTTAAATACATATTCATATGATGGCATGCAATTGCATTTGCATTATACTAATGTTGTTTCTTTGAAAGATTATAGTGATGTTATTTGTTTATAGAGTATACAATAAATGAAGCAAACAATGTGGGGACTCCTACTACGTTGCGGGGTCGTCGTACTCACATACTTTTCTTTAATTCCCTTGTTTTGTGATCATTTGTTTGTTTCTTTGTTTTTTACCAGCTTATTTTTTGTGAAAAATCTCGAGTGCCCATGTGGTTTTACAAGAGAGATTTTTTTTACAAGAAGCAATAGTTTTATATTTTATTAGAGTAATGTGATACTAACTATATATTTGTGTCACCTTTCTAATAAATGTAGGACCCATCAACACATATTGATCACATTTATATTAGAAGGATGATACAAATATGTGGTAAGAGTAACATTTTTATTTTATTAATCAATCTAAACAAATATAAAGGTGCCAATTGGACACAATGTGTAACGACCCGTCCCGGATTTTACGGAATGGAAGGGCAATTTTGTAATTTCACTATGGTTGGGTTAGATATTTTGAAATGTTTGCTTTTTGGGTCTTAATTTGTGTACATTATGGGGCCCACTCCTTTTGGTTTGTCCCCCGACCCAATCTCTCTTCTCCTCTCCTTCTCCCCGTGTCTCTCTCTGGAAAACCTCACCCTCTCAGACTTCTTCTTCTTCTCTATCGAACCAAAGCCCAAGAACCCCCATTCACAACTCGCCATTCCATCCGGCGAGCACCACAAGCCACCACCATTTATGGGCTTTCTCTCATTCTCCCTCTCGTGACTCGCCTTCTCGAGCATCACTATCTCTCTCTCTCTCTGTGAAACACAGACATCGAACCTAGCACACCCACCACGCCGGCAAGTTCCACCTCTTTCCGACTGGGTAAGCCTCAGGATTTCCTCTCTCTGTGTTAGGTTGATGTTTGAGTTCAATTGTTAAGTTATTTACCATTGTATTGAAGGATTAACATGATTCAAAGTTGGGGAATACTTCATAGATTTCAACAGAAAACCCATAAGATTACAGGCACTTTCCGGCCACCTTCCAGCCACGGCTGGTCCAAACATTGGTATATTTATTTTCCTCTCCTTCATAGCTTCAAATCCATATATGGCATGCTTGTGGTAGTTGTGAAATGGAGCTAGTCGGACTCCATGTTGTTTCCCGGCCAAATTTGTAGAATCCGGCCAACCCATGGCCTGAAACCGGGTTGACCCAACCTGATACCCCTAAACCCAGATCCAAACCCAATTGCTACCGGCCCAACCCAGAGTTTCAACCAACTAAGCCAAGCCCAAACCCAAACCTTTGGCCTAAGCCCAGCTACCTAACCCAGCCCATAAACAAGCCCAACCCAGAACCCAGATCCGACCAGACCCGATCGGATCCCAATTCCCAGTCAACGCGTAGATCTGCGTGTGGGCGCCTGTCTCCACGTGCCTCCACCGAAGGTACTGTGACGGCGGTGCTGGTGACCTAACGAGGCGTGCGACGACGCGTGGGGGTACCCGAGGTTCCCCCTTAGGTTTTTTGACGTCCTGAATCTGTTTATAACGTCCATTTCCCGAAATTCATTCATTTTAGTATAGTTTTATTAATTGGTCCCTTTATGTGCTTAGGTGCATTTGTTAGTGGCGTTTCCGTCCTTCCTATTTCGCACGGCTCTTCGACGACGGAGTATCTGTGAGTGGACTTTTTCCAAAATGCATGATTTTACTATTAGAAATGCATACATGAAAAGCATGATTTTATGACTACATTTTATGAAACGTTTATGAGTAAATTGGATTTACGCTTTATGAAATATCATGCTTCACTGGTTTTACGTTTATTCAGATATTCACGAATATGATTTAAGATATGATGTTTGAGCTATTGAGCTCTGTTGAGATATATACATATATTTTGGAAATATTATGTTCATGCTTTTATTGTGCTTATTCAGTGGTTACTCATACTATGTGCTTACGGGCGAATGATATCATTAAATGGCTTCGGTCGAATGATGTAGGGGCCTATGAGCGAATGATATCATTAAATGGCTTCGGTCGGGTGATGTAGGGGCCTACTGGCGAATGGAGATTTATATATGGCTTTGGTCAGGTGATGTATGGCCTACGGGCCAATGAAGGCCTTCGGGCGATTCTGATACCACTACTAAGCACACTATATATGATATATGTTTTATGAAGTTCTGTGGCATGCTAGGGTTTTTCGAAAAAACCTATTACCTATTATACTATTGAGTTTTCATAAACTTTGGGGGTTAGTTGTTGATGAATAACTGTTTTAGTATTACTTATATATAAACTTGGTCTACTCATGCTTTGTTTTACGCCCTCTCAGGACTTAGAATCGAGGTGTACAATCTCGGCATCAAGGCACTCTTGCAGCGTATCCTCGAGTTCTCTCGATGCAGGACCCATTTCTTTGTTCGTACATTTTTATAATATTCCTTCTTCAATGTTCGAGTTTAGTTGTATGCTCTGAACATGTTCCACAATTGCATATTCATCATAATTAAATTTACGAGTTTTATTTATGTTCGTTCTTTCTTCATAATTCTCATGCATGTAAGTATGGCTTCGTCACTTTCAGGTGTCGGCCAACACGTGCCTACCCTGGTGTTTGGATGATATCGAGGTCAGGCGTGTCACAATGCTCTACTGATTAAGAAAATGATCTAGACTGAATTTGCTCAAATAGACAATTATAGTAAACCCCTAAATGGTTATCACATGTACGAAAACTACAACACCTCTAATACTAATCTGTTACAAAATGATAGACACAACAAATATGTATCGACAACTACAACAGCTCATCGTTGAATGGTGAAGCCATATAAAGTCATCGTAGAGGAACGAGACCACATAAAGTCGTTGTTGGTAGACGAGACTACATAAAGTCGTTGTTGGTAGACAAGACCACATAAATGATTGCTCGAGACGAAGACCACACCACATAAATTATCGCTCAAGACGAAGACCACATATAGTCGTCAATGTATATAGTGTAACCACAATACAACATAACTGCCATATACCGAGAAGGGACCCACCAGTCATCTCATCAAGCCATAGCTACCTACTACCTTAACCCTCAACCAAATTTGAAGCTCGACATGGCAGAGCCACTATATCTGACATGCGTAAAACGATGGGATAAACGGAGGCGGTGCAAGCATTAATCCCCAAGCCAAGGGCGGCGCAGCTTTCAATTTCGATCACTGAGGTGGTTAGCCGAATGGTCAGTGTACATAAGGCAGCGGGGCCGCCTCTGAACGCTTAAAATGGTTGAGAAGTCAAAAACCGGTCGCCCAAGGTGACACAAATGCCAAATCCCAATGCCTAGGGTGACACAACCTTCAAATCCGATCACCCAAAGGCGATCAACAATCCAATTTGAAAGCATAAGGCGACCCAGCCACAAAAACAGGTCGGTGAGGTTGCTACATGCAGATTCAAGCGAACGGAGGTGGATCCGACCCACTAAAACGTAAGTGTGGAGCCAAAAATATTCACAAGGCGACACATGGATTTTTGGATAAAAGATGACAAAAATACCCTTGAGGCATACTGAGATTCCTACGCGCAAGCAGGGGGCAATCATCCCTCAACAAAGTCAAAAGTGCCCAAATTAGGTAATTCCCAAAACCTAATTTATTCCATATATTTCCTATTTCATTATTTAGCTAATCAATTAGCTAAATAATATACTCATTCCATATTTCCTAAAACCTTCTTTTTAAAACCATAATAATTAACTAATTCGGAGATTAATTGCCTAATTAATCCCCTAATTGTCAAATGAATCACCCATTTAACCCCAAAACCATGTCAAAGGCTGGCCATTCCCATCCAAAAAAGGAGTCCATCATGTTTTCTACCTTTTCTACCATTTTTCCTTTTTAATTACACTAATTAGCTAGCCAATTAATCCCATAACCACCAAAACATTCCCTTTATGTTTAATTAGCCAATTAATCATAATAAATTGGCTAATCAAACCAAAAAATAAACCTAAAAACCCACCTAATGGCCGGCCACTCTCTCCAAAGAGGACCGGCCAATCCCTATAAATAGGCTCCCATTTTCACCAAAAGGCCATTCCAATACTCTTGCAAAACTCCCAAAAATTCTCTAAACACTTTTTCTCTCTAAATTCTAACTTTGGCATCGGAGGTTATTCGGCAAAAGCCCCCCCCAATTCATCGTGGGCGTGTGAGGCTCTTGGCCTTGACCAAAGGTGTTAATTGTTTTGTAGGTACAATTTTGTCCAAGAAGAAAGCGGCGGAAATTTGCATCCACAAATTGGTGCTTTCATTGAGAGTTGAGATCCACACTCGTAGAAGACTCTCGCATACAAAGGTTTTTTTCTCTAATTTCTCTATTTTCTAGTCCACTTGAATTTTTCATACATTCTTATTATTAGAATTTTTTATTTGCAAAGATTCTTTGATAAAACGTGAAAGAAAAATATAATGGCTAGAAATTTAGAAAATTCCACAAGTGAAAATTCCAATATTCAAGAAACGGGACCGCGGCTATCCACGAGGCTAAACGTGGTCATGGATGGAGTGGCACCACCACGAGCTTCCATCATGGCAACCACCTTCGACGAGATCCATGGCACCACCATCGTGGCCCAAGCCGTGCCATCCAAGCTTGCACGGGCTCGAGCCCTAGCCTCGCACCCACGTGCTCCACACGCCGAGCAGCCCACTATCGTGGCCCAGCCTACTCCTGACGAACAGCCCGCTCTTGTGGTCCAGCCTGCTCCTGCTGAGCAGTCCGCTCCCGTGGCCCAGCCTGCTCCCGACGAGCAGCCCGCTCCTGTGGCCCATCCTGCTCCCAACGAGCAACCTGCTCTCGTGGCCCAGCCTGCTCCCGGGGCCCAGTCTGCTCCCGTGGCCTTCTAAGCAGTCCAAGTCGGTCCAAGATTAGTTCAACCGTCCTGGCGTCAAATTTCTGGGCCTACGATCAAACCGGGGGCATTCTTACCACATTTCTCCGTGAATTTGACATTTCCCAACTCAAATCCCTCGCCCTGAGTCTACCACCATTCCATTGCTCAATGAGGTACATTTCTTCCAAGCTCTTCCAATCCAAATAACGAACAACATTTGTCTCAACAAGTCATAGAGTTGACGAGCGCCCTTGCACAACAGACGACCTTGGTGAACCAGCTCCTGCAGTGCACCGAGATTCAACGTGCCCCAGATGAGGTATCCCGAAGTAGGACAAGGGTAGACGAGGAACCTCTCCAGCAGAGTCCCGGTAAACAGCCACTCAACCAACCACAAACTGAGCTTTCGGGTAGGGTACACTCCGAATTGGGCCCCCGAGATAATGTATACTCCCATCTTAGCGCGCGGAGAAGCGTGCACTCTCGATTAGGCTCACAGATGAGCAAACACTCACGGTTGGGGCCCCACTCTGATAATCAACATGAGCAGCCTTCCAAGCAAAGTGTTCATTAGTGGCTAAGCCCGCAAGGAACATCATCCACCTCACATTGGAGTAGGCAACGCGATGGACGGAGAGGAACAATCACTCAATCCAGCTCAAGTTTAATTGGCAGCCTGAGAAGAACTCGCTCGCCTGCTAGGAACACACCACATGCACTGCATCCGCTGCATAAACAAACCAAACATATGGAAGAGCAGCCTATACCAGCAAGTCACAATTTGGGGCAGCGGAGAGCTCCGCTACCTCAACAAAGGCAAATTCAGGAAGAAGTAGAGAGACTCTTAACCAAGCGATTGCGCAATTTCCGATCCAACAAGGTTACCGACGAGGCACTACGACGGGATATGACCAACATAAGCAGATCACCTTTCACGGACGAGATCTAGTAGGTAGAGCCTCCATGCAAGTTCAGCATGCCACATTTGACATCATTCAAAGGGGATGGAGACCCGGAGAGACACTTGAAACACTATCGAAGCGCAATGATCTTCTATCGAAACAACGACGATCTCATGTGCACGATGTTTGCCACCACTCTACAAGGCAAGGGGCAAGATTGGTTCTACACCCTACCGCCACAATCCATCTGGAGTTTCAACGAACTATCTTTGGTTTTCACCAAAGAATATTCATCATATCGCTCGATCAAGAAGAAGTCCGACCAATTGTTCAACGTCAAGAAGAACCAAAATGAGTCGCTTCGTGATTATGTGAAGAGGTTCAAAGTAGAGAAAACAAAGATAGTCAGATACAACGACTCGATAGCTAGAGCAGCCTTCCAAAAAGGACTTTCAATAGACCACCCGCTATTCGAAAAATTGATCATGAAAAAATATCTAACTCTGGCAGACTCTTTCGCTCTGGCAGAGAAACATGCGCTTTGGGACGAGGCTCGCCAATACACATTCAAGGACTTGAAGAAGTACCCGACATCACCTCCTTACTATCCAAACCAGAAACAGCGAAGGATTTATTCGCATGTTTGACGGTATCTAAAGCAGCAATAAGCTCTACCATCATACGAGAAGAGCTGGGGGCCCGATTACCTGTATTCCACAGTTCAAAAGCTCTCCTCGATGCTACCAGAAATTCAAAAGCTAACTTTGGCGATAGTTATTGCAACCCGGAAGCTCAAGTTTTACCTTCAAACGTACGCAGTCATCCTCATAACGCATTATTCCGTCCAATCCAAACGTGCAACGATAAAAGCGTAGACCTTAGCGGATGTAAAGTTTTATGACGAATGCAACAACTCGGCCCAAAGGTGTGCCAATGGCAAACGAATATTAGAATGACATACTCGGAAGCAAGTTTCATCCTCGTTGCCCCAAAAGATTCTACATAGGAGCAACATGTACCAGCAGTCGAACACTACATCCTGCTACGTGTCACATGGCCTCAGCCGACCCTTGCTCTATAATTCAACTCTAGGGTGGCCCAATACCAAAAGTTGAGTATCTCTTGCTACGTGTAATATAACCCAGCTCCACAACTGCCTACCACGCCTTCACGCCTAGCCTAGGTGACACAATAGAGCGAACTGACGAGGCTCCGGAGGCAGCCGAGCACGCCCCTGCCATGCTTGCTTCGTCCAATGGAAACTTTTGGCATTTGCATGTCAACCACGCATCCAACTACAAAAGCTCAAGGCGGTGAAAAAGCTCGTAATTCATTATGATTCTCAGCTAATCACTAGCCAGATTACTTGAGGCGTTTCAGACTTACACCCTCACTCAAGTTCCGTGGGCAGACAACGCTCACGCGAACGCACTAGCCGACCTAGGCTTCGCCCTTAACCACCAACTCAAACGCTTTATCCTGGTAGAATATCTAGACAGGGCAAGCATAGAGGCGGAGCCGGTAGCTGAAGTGTCACAGGTTAGTACAACTCCAAACTGGCAAAATTCCATTGCAGACTACCTTGTCAATGACACATTGCGCACGGAAAGATTGGAGTATGGGAAGCTCCAAATCAAGGCAGCACGCTACTACATGTGGAACGGCAATCTCATCCGAAAATCCTACACTGGACCACATATTCGCTGCCTAGCGATTCCCGATGACTTGAAGATACTAAGCTTAATCCACGAAGGGGTTTGTGGAAATTACTCCGGAGGTCGATTCTTAGCATAGAAAACTCTTAACGCAGACTACTACTAGGTCTACCATGCACCAAGATGCTAAGGAGTTAGTACAAAAGTACGGCCACTGCCAACGCTACAAGTCGGTACCAACACTGCCTACTAGCTAGCTACGCCCGCAGACGAGTTCTTGGTTATTCATACAGTGGACAATCGACCTGGTAGGACCTATGCCGCCTGCTACTGGGGGCAGATGCATAATGATCATGGCAATTGATTACTTCACCAAATAGGTAGAAGTAGAGCCCATGACGACCACGATTCAGACGGATATAGAGCACTTCATATGGAGGAACATCATTTGCCGATTTGGCATCCCTCAATCCATCGTCACTGACAGTGGCCCGTAACTTGTGGGTAAAGATTTGGCGAAGTTCTTCAAAAATATGGCATCAAGCAGCATATGTCCACACCGAGATATCCTCAAGGCAATGGGCAGGCCGAAGCATCCAACAAGACGATCCTTGACTGCCTCAAGAAATCCCTTACCAACAAGAAGGGAAAATGGCCAGATGAATTCCCCGGATGTCTATGGGCATATCACACCCCCAAAAAATGAGCAACCGTAAGGAGATGGCCACAAGTTTATATCTGGCAGAGGTGAAGCGTGAGCAGACCATCACCCGCATCGTAACCTACCAGTAGCAGCTCCTCTCCAACTACAACAAAAGGGCCAAGATTCGGCAATTCCAACCTGGAGATCTAGCCATGAGAAAAGCCTTCATCACTGCTTGCAGAAAAGGCTGCAAAAATATGGATTTCATCTGGGAAGGTCTGTACAAGATTAACAAAGAGATCAAGAAGCAGTGAAATGCTTACAACCTGAGGAAGTACCATGCGCGACCTCCCTCCCACTATATCAAGGCCCGAAGACTCAAGCAGCTCAACGGGCACTACCTCGCAAGCCAAGGACTATCCAGTTGTTATGCAGTCTCTTATAGCTAAGTTATTCGTTCGTTTCATTTGTTTTGCAATGAGGAATTCATAAGTAATTTGTAACTTGGCTCGACTACAAGCCTACAACAATTGATCATCCCTGCACTTCAAAAGAAGACTGCACCATTCTTAGGGACTCATCGCAGGAATTACGCCCACCAAGGGACCAACCATGCTCTCCAGTGCCAGAGGGTAAACTAATTCCCCGACACCCACATGGGTCAGCTCTCTAAGACGGGAGGATAAACTCTACACACCGAATATCCAGACGTGGATGAGCCTGGTTGCACTAGTATAACTAGATGTACAATGGCTTGGGCCAGGATTCCTAGAAGTAGCCACAATGGTCTTTTTCAAGGCTTAGCTAACTGAAGGATTTTGGGTCTCTTGGCCTAATCCGCGGGGAATCGGGCCCTAGAGACGGAAGGGGCACATTACACAGTACGTCCTATAGACGGCTGCCCTCGGAACCCTAAAGCTGCTACCGAGTGCACTAAGGTAGCCTACGGTTTCCGGAAGACTGCATACGGCTTGCCTTTCGAGCAGTAAAGCCACGCTAGACTTATACAACCACACATTCTTGTGAAAGGTTAAACAAGCTAATGTGCATATACGAAGCTTTATCCACTGCCAACATGCTACGTAGTTGATAAGCTTCAGATTTGCCAAGCGTGGAACAATCTACACTAATTTCTAAAGTGTTGTGATACTTGTTATGCAACCTACGGAATTGAAGAAAGCCAAGGTTAACAGCCTAGTGGTTACGCGGACTTGCCTACTTCTGTAAGTAAGGCATTCGACTGCCGACCCCATGGCTAACAACTTTGCCAAGTTCAACACCAACACCTACGGCTGCATCGGCTACGCGGGCCTGTCTGCTTATAGAAAAGTAGCACGCCTACCACTGGTCTATAAAGTCTAAAGGTTAGGGCATAAACAAAAGAAAAGCGAATGAAGCATGTTTATAAACAACTAGAAAAGGCCGAAAAAGTTCAAGCAAAACAAGAGCTACAAGGAAAAACAAAGAAAATCCTAAAGGCTACCTAGAATACTACACTTCAGCAGCTTGGACATCCCACGACTACGTGGTCACCACACATTCAGTAGCCGCGACGCTCTTAGCAGCGGCATCATCCAGCGCTTCACCCCCGGCTGCTCCAGCCTGAGCACCAGCGTCTTCAGCTACTTCACCAATGAAGGCCTCAAAAGTAAAGACAAGTAAGTCTTCCGAAGAAATAGAGAAGGTTTCGAAGTCTCTCCTAGCAAACTCAAAGTCAGACGGCCTACCAAAGATATGATCTACATAACCCAGCTTGTAGAAATCGACCTTACTCTGAACAAGCGGAGCCTAGCCTTCTCACATTTTGGCTGCCCGATTTCCTCAAGCAGACCAATATGGATGCGCTGCAGCTCATCCACTTCCTTCTTCAGACTTTCGTTGATCTTCAGTACACCTTGAAGTTCCAAAACTTGGGGTTCAAGCTTATCGACGATTCTCTTGAAGTAGATCACTTGATTATAAGCAGCAATCAACTATTCATCCTTTGCATAAGCAGTGGAACAAAGCTAAAAAAAGGCATGCTCAAGATTTTGAATCTGGGGTATGTGATATCCGATCTTCTTCTCTACACTTGCATATTTAAAGTTGGATCGCGTCAAGCCTAGTCTTCAAGTCAACAACCTCTTGGTGAGCGGTCTCAAGCTGCAGAGAAGTGGGGGCAGAGATATTAAACCCCTTCAAAGCGATGAGCTTAGATTCCAACATCTTGATCTTCTCGGCAGAAGAATAAGCTTCAGCTGCCACAGCATTTGCCACATCCTTAGCAGCCTTGGTATCCTCTTGATCAAGGAACATAGACTCGACTGCCAGAATCGCCATTTTCTGCATCATGGCCAGCAGAGCAGTCCTCATATAATCGGTCGTATGCTTCGCAAAGGAACTCGGGCCAACAATCCCTTTGACACCATCGATAAACTTGGCACAAACGTCCATGTCTTCAAGCAGATCTGGTTTCAAAAGCGCACAGATCTCAGCAGCCTCCCAGAAGCAGGTTTAGTGGATTTCTCACAGCTGCCCACGCTAGTAGTCTCATCCTTCTCAGCAGGCGAATCAATCTCAGTATCAAATGAAGTGGGCCTTAGCGCCACTTTAGCAGCAGAGTCCACCTTAACGCTTTTCATAGTAGCAAGCATCTCCAAAGGAGAACTAGACTTTGTTTCCCATAGACGTCTTGGTACAGACTTTGACACTGGGGGCATGATAGGATCTTTACGCTGAGCAATCCTATCAACAATTATACTAGCCATTCTCAACATGGAATGCACCACAGGCTCAGATCTAGCAGCCTCATTTTTCTTCCCATTGGAAGAAGTCATGCTGATCACAGGCCTCTCGGCAACAGATGGATCCTCACAAGTAGCAGAGGAAGTCTTCAATTGTTTCTCAACCAGCATTTCTTGAGCAGGTGGGGAATATCTCTTTTCCCACATTCACTTGCAGCGGGATCCACAACAGCGAATAGATGAGCCAATGATTCGCCTTGATCCTATTCATCTCATCTCTCGGGAGTAGCCCACATTTTTCCCAGCGAAGAGAACTAAGCAGCCAACGTCATTCACGGCACTCAGCAAGGAAGCTCAACCCATACTGGTTTTTCCCTAATTTTTTTCTCTCGGACTAGCAGATAGGAGGCCTGCATACCCAGCATTCTAGCAGACCATGAGGCCTGCGACGTCCTCATTTCTCCTAATCGCTGGTCTGGCCCGTGTCAGGTCCAAGAGCCCAAAAGACATGAGCCATGCGGCTCGCCTAGCACTGCACCCCAGCGCTACAATCCGCGGCCCCAGCCGCATAAGCTGCCCGTGGCTCTAGCCAAGCTGAGCAGCCCAAGCAGTAGTCCTTGCCACAACACCTCATCGGCCCATGCCGAGCTGGCTCCTGGCCCTTGCCAACCGACGTGCCGCACCACCCCGACGGCTGCCCCGCAATAGCACTATCCAAGAAGAAGACAAGGAAAATTAATTTTTTCTTACCTCGGTGCGGCACGGAGAAGACGAAGAAAGCAACGAAAGACGATCCTTTGCATGAGTAAGATGTAGAAGATTGCTAGAGGAGGGGGAACAAATATCTTCTAAGCTCTATCTCTCTCTTGTAGGGAAGAATAAATTGATCTTCAAAGTTGATTTAATAACCCACTTAAGGTGGACTTAAATAGGCTTTGAGAGAAATTTATTTCCCTTTCCTAGAAGGATCTAATTTCCTATTAAAAAGAGAATCTACATCAAAATAGGAAGCAGTCCTAAGTTTCCTAAAGCAAGAAGATCTCTACA
Source organism: Heteromeles arbutifolia (assembly GCA_024362995.1). Classification (NCBI taxonomy): domain Eukaryota; kingdom Viridiplantae; phylum Streptophyta; class Magnoliopsida; order Rosales; family Rosaceae; genus Heteromeles; species Heteromeles arbutifolia. The sequence continues at coordinate 9,321,717 of JANCRC010000018.1, forward strand.
CCTATTGCCCTTTTCTGCGAGCAGCCTAACAGGTGTGGGGGCATTTGTGGAGCCAAAAATATTCACAAGGCGACACGTGGATTTTTGGATAAAAGAGGACAAAAATACCCTTGAGGCATACTGAGATTCCTACGCACATGCAGCGGGCAATCATCCCTCAACAAAGTCAAAAGTGCCTAAATTAGGTAATTCCCAAAACCTAATTTATTTCATATATTTCCTATTTCATTATTTAGCTAATCAATTAGCTAAATAATATACTCATTCCATATTTCCTAAAATCTTCTTTTTAAAACCATAATAATTGACTAATTAGGAGATTAATTGCCTAATTAATCCTCTAATTGTCAAATGAATCACCCATTTAACCCCAAAACCATGTCAAAGGCCGGCCATTCCCATCCAAAAAAGGAGTCCATCATGTTTTCTACCTTTTCTACCATTTTTCCTTTTTAATTACACTAATTAGCTAGCCAATTAATCCCATAACCACCAAAACATTCCCTTTATGTTTAATTAGCCAATTAATCATAATAAATTGGCTAATCAAACCAAAAAATAATCCTAAAAACCCACCTAATGGCCGGCCACTCTTTCTCCAAAGAGGACCAGCCTATCCCTATAAATAGGCTCCCATTTTCACCAAAAGGCCATTCCAATACTTTTGCAAAACTCCCAAAAATTCTCTAAACACTTTTTCTCTCTAAATTCTAACTTTGGCATCGGAGGTTCTTCGACCAAAGCCCCCCCAATTCATCGTGGGTGCGTGAGGCTCTTGGCCTTGACCAAATGTGTTAATTGTTTTGTAGGTACAATTTTGTCAGCTAAATAATATACTCATTCCATATTTCCTAAAATCTTCTTTTTAAAACCATAATAATTGACTAATTAGGAGATTAATTGCCTAATTAATCCTCTAATTGTCAAATGAATCACCCATTTAACCCCAAAACCATGTCAAAGGCCGGCCATTCCCATCCAAAAAAGGAGTCCATCATGTTTTCTACCTTTTCTACCATTTTTCCTTTTTAATTACACTAATTAGCTAGCCAATTAATCCCATAACCACCAAAACATTCCCTTTATGTTTAATTAGCCAATTAATCATAATAAATTGGCTAATCAAACCAAAAAATAATCCTAAAAACCCACCTAATGGCCGGCCACTCTTTCTCCAAAGAGGACCAGCCTATCCCTATAAATAGGCTCCCATTTTCACCAAAAGGCCATTCCAATACTTTTGCAAAACTCCCAAAAATTCTCTAAACACTTTCTTCTTGGCCTTGACCAAATGTGTTAATTGTTTTGTAGGTACAATTTTGTCCAAGAAGAAAGCGGCGGAAATTTGCATCCACAATAAGGATCATTGATTAGTGCAAAAAATGGACTGGTTGTAAGAATAGAAGTTAAAACTTCCAAATTTCTTTTTCTTTCATTCTTTTAAATTGAAGATGGAAGATGAATTAATCGTGAAACGAGCTTACATATCTCATGTATATTTATCAAGAATAGATAAGCATGGTATGACTATCATTTTTGTTTCTAATTAACATATTATGTGTTTACTAGCATAAAAAAAAAAAGGTAAGTGAACACTGTGTTGAGATTAAATATGTGATACCTGAACAACAAGGTATGTTATGGATAGGAACAATATCTCATTGTTTATATCACACATTAACAATGAGATATTGTACCTATTCATAACATCGTTCATTTCTAAGGAAGAAATCCTATAATTTTTGTGAGGATTGGAAAGAATAATGTAGTTGCATAACCAAATTCATTCCCATACTACACAAGGACACTTGTAAAAGACGGAGAAAAATAAAACAAAGGGGCTCAATCTCAATTCCAGTAAAAGGGTCGAGGGAGGACGTAGCTCAATAGAAGGGTGCGTTTTGTAAGTGTGCTCCATGGCTGGAAATCATATGGCCCAGAAAATTCATTGATTGGTTCGGCTGCTATTAGTCGGTAGCATTGTTAGCATTGTTTTGGGCCACATGTGAGTGAGTTGCCTGGATAGGTGCGTTTTGTAAGTGTGCTCAATGGTTGGAACTCATATGGCTCCAAAAAATCACTGATTGGTTCGGCGGCTATTAGTCGGTTAGCACTGTTTTGGGCCCTAGGTTTTATTTTTATTTTGTTTGGTGTGTGTGAGGTCGTACTCACGAATTTCTCTTTAAGAGCAAGTTATCTCAAAAGAAATTTTATTTGAACTTATGTAACATTTTTCTACACCCAACTTACTATCTTCACTTATTTTATTTTTATTAAAGAATTAATCTCTTTTTAAACCCAAATTTATTACCTAAACTACCCTCTCAAACTCAATTCAAAATGTTATATTTACTCCAATTCCCTTTATAAAATAACATATGTAATTGAATTTTTTTTTATAAAAGAGGCGTCATTGGCCCCCGCCGCCCCCCCCATCTTCCCACTAGCATTTCCATGACTACTTTTTTTTCTTCTTTCTGCTACCAAACCCAAACATTTGCCTCTTTTCTTTCTATTGGTGTGCATAAGCAACAAATCAAACAATTCATCCCCTTATATTTATCAACAAGCAAGGAAGTTTATAATCTAAGAACATTGGTAAGAAGTTTTTCCTTAGAATTTTCCAATTGCAGAAAGTTTAACAAACCATTCGGGATTGATGAAAAAAATTGAAACCCAAATACTCATCTTCTAAACTTAAAAAAAAAAAAAAAAAAAAATCAAACGAACAAAATATTCATAAATTGAGTCATACCTTAGTTGGAGCATTCAAAACTTCAAAATCACCATCCATCAATAAAAAAACTTAATTTTCTCTACAAGACCTATTAGGGTTTAATGATAAATATGAGTTTTATTATTAATTTCATTTTGTACTTAATAGTAATTATGCAATAGAGTAAAATAGACAATTAGCAATTTAAATTTAAATTAGATGTAGAAAGAGGTTACATAGGTTCAAATAAAATTTCCCTTGCAATTGAATTCCCCAAAATCTCAACATTTCTCTCCATCCCAGCCTAATCAGTGGGGCCATTGGTAGGCTCAAGACCGCCGGACAAAGGAGTCGAGCAGGAACAGCCTGACTCTGCACCCGAGGCCATGTGACGTTAGTCTGCCGTCATCTACTATATAATTTTTTTACGCCAGGTGCGTGCGCTTCACGAGTGCTTGAGGCGAGTGGTCCAACAAAATGCAGGTGGCAGTGCCCGTGCAGTAGGCAGTCAGGCCATCTGCGATCTTGGTCCATTGGAATTCCCAAATCCGATGGTCCATATCAATATGAACTTTTTAAACAATTCAAAACAATAAAAAAGGAAATATCTGAAACAGACTTTCTAACCATGTGGCATAACTTGGACTCTTATTACCAAAAAATGTCATCTAACGGTCCATATTAGTAAAAAAATGTTTAAAAGATATAAAAATAAAAATGTAAAAAATTAAAAATTAAAAGTTAAATTAGGAGAATATGAACCGTGGTGTGACTAGAACGGAATTGTAATTCCGGATAATGATACGTGGTGTGACAGGACTAGTTAGAAGTTCTATTCAAAATTTAAAATGATATTAATTTTTTAAAGGGATAGTTTAGTTGCGGTCCTGGTCCTTAACGGTTATAGACTTAAACCTTATGCATTTTAGATTTTTCATTGAAGTCCCTCTCCTACTACATAAATGACATAATAATAAAAGAAATGCAACAATACCAATAAAGACTCAACCATTTTTTTTTGCTTTCATTTACACTACCAATTTAATTATTCAAAATTGCTTATGGGTTTTGATAAAATAATAATAATAATTGCTTATGGGTGCATTAGATTATTAAAAAAAAAGATTTATTTTTTATTTTTTATTTTTATAAAATGAGTACATTTATATAATAAAATTTGGCTACATTTTATATATAAAAAATTGGTACATTTACATTAAAGCGTGGGTACATTTTATATAGAAACAATGGGTACATTTTATATTAAAAAAACAATGGTACATTTTAGATTAAAAAATAAATAGATTTTACATTAAAATGGGTACATTTTACATAAAAAATGGTACTTAAAAAAATAGGGATATATTTTACATATAACAAAGTGGTACATTTGTAAAAATGTAAAAAAACAAAAAAACAAAAAAAAAGGTACATTATAAATAAATTATGGGTACAAATAAAAGGTTAAAAAAATTATGAGTACAAATAAAAGTTTAAAAAATAAGGGACAAAAAGAATATAATATATGGATACAAATTAAAATTTAAAAGAAAATTGGTACAATTTAAAAAATGATTGCAAATTAAAAATGGGTACAAACTAGAAATGGAAATATAAGATAAAAAGTTTAGCCATAAATATAATATACCAAACGTAACGTTTCTAACACTAAATGAATATATTTAAAATAAAACTTAATTATCTTGACATGTAAATATTTTGTTTTTGAATAATTAATGGCGTTTATTAAAACCGAAGGACCTTGATCAAAATTTGAAAATGAATAAGGTTTTAATCAATAGAGTAGAAAAAATAAAAATGAGAACCTAATTTCTCATTTTTTAAAATATAGTTTTTTTAATTCTCATTGCCCCACCAATTCATTTACGAGGTGGAAATGCACTCAGACAATTACTATTTTTAAGGCAATAATTATATTTGCCCAATTGACAGGGCAATTATTGTCTTAGTGGGTCGACTTGCCCTAATAGGGTAATGATGAATTTAACATATCCCAATCTTGTCTAGGATCGTCAAGATCAATAGTTCACTAGGGTTGGCTCGATGGTTGATTAACATTTTGGAACGAGGCATCTTTCTTAGTCATTTCACGTGAACAAAGGCTGTATAGAATTGCCGGTTTGTTTTAGGATGATGGAAAATTTTGTTTTCAAAGTTGGTAATAACCCACCCCTTATTGAGATATCTTAAATACAAATCTCATGGATGCGAGGTCAAAAACCATTATATTATTCTACTAAGTGTAAATATATCATTGTATAAAAAAAAAAACCGTTAGTGAAAACCCAAGATTAGCTTCAAACGAGAATGCATGAGGGTAACTGTTGAATGTTGAGGTTCAGCTGTTGCAATTAAGAAAGTGAAGCATTTACCACAAGAATTGCTGTATTTCACTGCCGAAGATTGCGCCTAATAACAGGTCGTGTCTTATCACAAAGGGATCGTTTGAAAATGAGTACGGAAATGGCCATAATCACTTCTAGAGAAGCACATGTTCTTCTGCACCAAGAGTCGTGCAGAAGGAAAAAACGAGAATGTGAAAAACACTACGGAAATTAAAAGGACGAAAACACAAAAGAAAACCTACATAAACAAGTAAAAGCAAACAGCGGAGCTAAAACAAAATAATAGACGATTTAGATTAACACATTTATTAGACATGGGAAATAACCCAAAGTCAAGTTTAGCTTCCACAACCGACATGCATATGTCTTAAACCTATTACACAACTAAACTTGAACAAATGAGCTCATAATATAGGACTATTTCATGGATTCACCTTCGGCTCCCATCCTGCAATCACATATTTCTCGTCAGCAGGAGCGGTCTTCACGAAGGATTCCCTTGAGAAAAGCAGCTGCAAAAGCATAAATTATAATTAGAAAAATCGGCTCCCATCACTGTTTAGACTTCGGATTTGTGAGCACTTGAAAGATTATCAAAAATGTTAATGTATGTTTTACACATTGGAACAAAAGAAAAACGTACTGATTGCGTACCAACAAATGCTGGTCACAGGCAATCCCTTACGAGGAATGTAGGCTCTAGTTCTTACACATTAAGGCATTGCATTGATAATTATTCTATGCATCAGAGTGCACAAATTGACCAACTTTCCCAAACTTGCAGACTAGTTTTCACACACAAACATGGGGAGAAGGAGAGCGGGCTACACATACACACACACACAGGCGGTGTTTGAAGGGAGAGAAGAATAGCAATCACCTAATCGCATGGTGGCTGAATTTAACAGCATAGCTTTTAGACAAATTGATTAACCAACAAACCTAACTATGCAGGAACACATCTTATTTATTCCAATAATCTAAATCCCTATAGTCTATAGCATTTCATGGAAATCAAAATCTGCATCATGAATCACGACAGATAACGAACAGAAGTAAAAGAAGATTTAGAACTTAAACGCACTATAATACTTACTAGAACAAAAATGGTCTCCTATTTATAAAACACATACACTGAAAAATTGTTTACCGGAAGATATAAAATATACAGCTCCAAGTATGCAGCATCATGCATGAAAAAGTTCATACCTCGGTGTACTTATGGTAATGGACCAAATCTGCTGGAACAGTCCACTTCTTGAAATGGCCGAGAGCCACCTTGAGATGGTACAGTTTCGGTGCCAAGCTTAGATCCGCAGCAGTGACCTTCTCCCCAGCAATGTACGGACCCTGGTTTCATTCACAACATATTACAAGTTACAACATGTTCCAACGCAAATACAAAGAACACAACTTTTTAAGAGAAAAAGTAACTGTTTCTTCGTATGACGTAAATTGACATACATGTGCCTTAAGATGCTCATCTAATGCCTTCAGTTCGGTAAGCAAAGCCTGTTCTGATCCATCACTGGGATCCTTACTCTTCAGAAATGTCACAAATGATCCCAATATCTTTGATCCCCTGCAAATTCACAACAAAAAGATCCCGAAATATTAAGCAATAAAGATATCCTAAAAATTTCAAGTTTCGCAAACCATGATCACAATACAACGGGCCATATTAATAAAAGCTATTTGCTTGACAACCCGAAAGATTAACCAAATCAAATTAAGAGAAACGGATCAAGGAGCCTACAGTTACAAAAATATGAACAACAAATAAAGGCCCGTTTGGGACTGCTTCTGGAAGCACTTCCAAGTGATTCTCAGGCTGTATTTGGATTTTTAATAAAACTATGAACTTGGTTATACTAAAAGCACTTCTAGCAAAAACGCTTATAATCATAAGTGCTTCCAACAGCAGTTTCCCAAAACTAACAAGAGAGAGAGAGAGAGATCATACACAGAAGCAAATTCAGGAGGGGTTTTGAGAGAAGGCTCAGGGTATTTTTCCTCAATGATCCCAACAATCACATCGGAATCAGGCACCCATTTGTCATCAAACTTCACCACAGGCACCTTCCCCTCTGGATTCACTTCCGTAAACCTACAAATCACCAACAAAAACACATTAAATCCATTAAAACAAAAAAAAATTCCAACATGTCCATCTCTGCCTGCACGTTATTTCTGGCTCAAAAATTCAAAACACAAAGAAATACCATTTGGGTTTGTCGCTGAGATTGATGAGGTGCAGCTTGTAGGGTACTTTCTTCTCCTCCAAGGTTAGAGTAACCCTTTGGCAGAAAGGGCCTGTCAGAAACGAAAGACGGACGATTTTACCAAATTAGCAAAATTTGATCAAAATCTAGGAAGGAAATCGAGGGAAAATAGAGAGAAATGTGAACGTACAGTCGCCGAGGAGATCAGGGGCGCCGGCAGCGGCCTTGGCAGCGACCTCGAGAGTCATTAGAGAGCAGAGGGGGTAGAGAGTGTGGAAGATGAAACTGAAAGGTAATGGGGGCAGAACGGCAGAACGGTTGGTTATGGAGCGATAGTTGATGAGCTCTGAGGCGCATATATATATATATATATACACACACACATACATACATATATATATATATATTGGAGGCAGATTCTCTGCCCTCCTACTTCCGATACACTTTTATCTTCTCCTATTTGTGCGGTCACGGTTAAGCCATATCAACATTTTATATTATTATTACTTTTAATCTTATTATCTCTATAAAAAAAATCAATATAAAATATTGACGTACGTGACCGTACAAAGTAGGAGAGGATGATAGTGTATGAAAAGTAGGAAGGCATCCATATATATTAGGTCAGTGCTGACACAAACTTAATACACTTTGCATATAAAAGGTTTATTAATTAATTTTTCCCTAAAATTGCCTTCATGTATATTTTAACTCTAGAAATTTATTTCCTCATATTTTGTTTCTTAAAATTATCTTTTCGTCTCATTTAATATTAGTTCACCCTCGTAAGTGTTCATGTCACGAAGTATAAGATTCATTTTTCCCATGTCAAAAATCAAATGTTCATATTATCTTTTAATTTAACATTTATTTGAAGGAATAAACGAAAATAAAATGAACTGAGACTAAATAATATGAAAATGACAATTTCAAGAGGTGAAGTAAGACAAAACTAGTTTTAAAATAAAATAAGACTAAATGATAATTTTTTAGTGCAAACCAATTAATAATAAGCCCATAAAAATTGGTAGTTCATTTGTCCGAAATAAAAGTAATTAAAAAGAGTAGAATTTTCTAGATCAACAAATATTAACATCATTTAACTAGAATGAATAAATAAATAGGAAAACTAATGAAAAGGGTTTGAAAACTTTGAATTTTAACGATAATGACAAAATAAAAGGTCAAGTGAATAGTATAATGTTTGACTTTTTAGTGTAAAAATGTGATTTTTTGTTAAAGTGAACAGTACGACGGATTTTTCGTTAAAACTCTCTAAATATATATATATATATATTTTTTTTTTTTAACTGAAAAACCACCAGTAATAAACACAAATACAACATCATTTAACAAGGGAAATAAAGATAACATCTTATTTCCCAAAAAAAATAAAAAATGAAGATAACATCTTTCTCAAAAAGAAATGGTTTCTGAATTTCCTCAAAGAAGACATCAATTTTATTTGTTTAATAAAGTAGAAATAGTTTTCATTATTTTAATAGCATGTTAGTGTTAATTACATCATTTACAATGCACATAACCAATTTTCAGAGACACATACATCGGCAAAAACTGCGTTTACAAGGAAAATCAGTCAATTTTTTTTTTCTTTTTTTTTTTGTGTTCAAAGACAAATTAAGTTACAAGAAAATTAAAGAGAATTGAAACGTAACAAATTCAAAAGCCCGTGACTTTGAATTGTTATGTGATCTGTGGCTAGTTGATTTATTATTCAGAGGAAATTGTAGCAATGATCAATTATTTTTAACTAAATTGGAGCGATGATCCCTCAACTAAAAATCTACGATTATTTGTCCCTTAAAACGTGCATATATGGTTCTTTTCATCAACTATGTCAGAATTTGTTAACTGAGTCACGTGTCACGCACATGAAGCTCAATCAAGTGGCAAATATGGAAATCAAATGAGAAAATTTTAGCAATAGTCCATCAACTTTAACTCAATTGGAGCAATAATATCTCAATTTTAACCAATTATAGCAATGATTCCTCAATTTTAACTAATTATAACAATGGTCATTCCACCATGACTTATTTTGATAGAAGTTTTAACAGAGTTGACAAAAATGATCATAACTGCACATGTTGATGAGTTAAGGGATAAATAGTCAGTGATTGTTAATTGAGAGACCAAAACTTCAATTTGATTAAAATTAAGCGATCATTATTACAGTTTTCTCTACCATTAATTAATAAAATAAATTTAATTCTCCAACCACCGTTTATATCTTGGCAAGGACATTTGATTTATCCATTTAGGTCGTTTACGTGTCAAGCATTCAACCACAAATTGTGGAGCTTCAAATTTCCATTTTTTTACATTCTAATCACACTTTTCTAATATTTGTATACGTTACAAATCACTATGAACATGGTACGAATGTTGACTACATACATAATACCACGTGGCCCTTATTTCAACCGCCATTTACATAGTTACCCGAGGATCGTCTTTGGATTCATTTTGTGGGGATTCTAAGAATCCTTATATCCTAATCATTCATCATACATCGTATGGATATTTTCGTCAGATATTATTTGTGTTTAATTTTAAATAAAAAAATCAAATAATTTTTAACCATACGATACATGATAAATGGCTAAGATGTGGAAATCCACTGGATGGGATCCAATTCCATTGGCAACGGCAACGGCGACTCTGACGGTGGCTGGCTTTAGGGTACTTGTGTAGGATGATTGTAATTGGAATTAAGACACCAAATATAACCCTAAAAGTTGTTTAAATAATCTTAGTAAAACTCTAGATGCGAAAAAATAAAATGAAAATAAAACAAAATAAAACAAAAAACGAAAAATAGATTTAATGGTTATCTATTAACAACTCAATAAATTCATTTACTTGTCATTTCTAACTGCATGTTGTCTTAGTCTTAAGTATATTGCTTTATGTGGGAATATATAACATTATTGTTGAGAGCAAAGCCATTGGATTCATTTACTTGTCAACATATTCAATAGAATTGGTTCCTTTTTAATTTGCATATTTCTAATCTCTACCTATATCCCATTTTCTACCACATATTTGATATTCCTTTCCACGTCATAACAATATGAAAAAGCATATATAATGGAAGGAAAAAGGTGACTTGGTTTTCATGGTTTTCTCTACTTTTTCTAAAGCATTATATGAGAGATGATGTGATTGTTTGGTTTTATGGTTTTCTCTACTTTCTTTATTTAGTACTACGATTTAGTGGTATTTCTCTTCACTTGTAAGTGAAAGTTCTTATGTTCAATTCTCGCCAAAAACGAATTTGAACCATATTATTATGACTCACCCATTGTGAGGTTAGCCCACCCCCCTCAAACTCTTAACATAGATAATATCACTTGTTAAAAAAAAAAAGTGTTCAGATCACCACTCACCTGACAATTACTTCATGCAAGTGAGTACAATTGAATTGGGATCTAAAATTTCTAGTTTTGAGCTGATCAAAAGGAGTTATATTGGCAAGTAAAAGAAGTACTTCTACTACTAGGGCAAATGTAGTTTGATGTGAAAATAAAAATAGGGAACTTTCACGAAAAGCTCCCGGTACTGTTCATTTTAACAAAAAACTATATTTTTACATTAAAAAGTTAATCTTGATACTATTCATTTTACCCTTTATTTTGTCGTTATCGTTAAAACTCAAAGTTTTCAAGCCATTTTCATTAGTTTTCCTTAAATAAAAATTGGTTGAATTGAACGTTGACTTTTTGTTGACACTTGAGAATTTATATATCGTGGATCAGAGGTGAAGCTAGAATGTTAGTTTATCGGAGACACAATTAAGTAGAGGCAGATGTAAGACTCTATGCTAGTTGCATACCAACAATAGCGCGCAATGCCAAAATTCTTTTGGGTGAGACATTTGGTAGTACAAGATAGAGTCCTAGTACCAAAAATATATCTTGATTTGAAACGTATATCCACCCTTAAATATCATATTTATGAACTAAGCACGAGTTTAACCTCATTTTTATCATCAGGTTGATCTAAAATTGTACGTTATGAGGCTATTTCACGTAGTTTGCCTAATTTGGTATTGTAGTATATGTAATGTAGTTGACCTGAAATTGGTCAAACCCATGCAAACTAGGTCAGGACTCAGGCCCGTGTGTAATGTTGAAGTACATGCAACCAATACGTTACGATAACACCAAATTTATCATGTATTGTCATGTGAGCAAACTAAAACATATTGTAACGAGTGATAAGCATGAAATGTCACCGTATTAACGTTCCGTCTACACGTATCTCTCGTTGTTTTGATTAAGAGTTAACTTGCAAACAGTCTCATAGGCGCAAAGATTATGTAGACTAAAATCTTGTTCCACAAGCCACAGGCCCAAATCCTTGACAAATAAACCCAACCCACTATTTCTCAACCTCCAAAAACTCAGGAAACACCTAAAGACCGAACCGCCGCCGCCCCCGCCGCCCCCAACTAAAAGTCAAAATTTGAACCATAATCTCCCATGCAATCATATGAATCGGACATACCAAATACACACACCAACATTCCTCTATTTCCACTCCTAATTTCTTCACAGAATCCACTCCCACAAATCCCCCTTCATGCCTGGACTAATAAAAAACTGGAAAGCTCCAATCAAATCCCCATCGTTGTGGCGGGAGTTACGCAAGCAAGACAATTAAACAATTTGGGTATATTACGACAACACAAATAGAATAAAACGACCCCAACCCAAACGATTTTGTATTGTCTCTCTGTTATTTATTTATTTTATTTTTTCTTCTTCCACCTTCCCAATCAATTTTTTTAGGGGCTTTTAGATCCAGATCCAAAAAGGTAGAATGTTTTTAGGAATGAGTCCAGTTATTTAATTATATGTTTTTATTTTTTTTATACTCATTTTATATTTTCTAAAGATATTAAAAAACAATTAAAATCTTCTAATATTATTCATTTTCCAACTCCAAAAAATATAATTAATATCTTATAACAAAAAAACTAATATACTAACATAAATTTATTTGCAAAACATTCTACCCTAACTCAAGTAACAAAGATATGAATGTATATTATACCTATACGTGAAATATGAAACTTAATTAAAAGGTAGAAAAAACATAACATACTTACAAGACACATTAATCTGTGATATGTTGATTATAAAAAAAAAAATCTGTCATATAGGTAAATAAATATAATTAACCTGTGATATAAGTTGATTAAAAAAATTAAAAATAAAATCTATAAATAGGGTTTAAAGCAGAAGGAAGAACGAGCAATAACAAAAATATAAATAAAAAGAAATAAGCAAAGAAATAATTAGGAAGAAATTTGATTTTTATAATAAATCTTATTATTGAACAGATAACTATTGATAATTAAATAATTAAATATAACAAATTGGACTTAATTTGATAAATTGGACTATTCCTACTATTGACAAAAAAAATTGGACTTATATGAAGTTTCCCCTTTTTTTTATCATTCGATCAAATTTTTTCTTCAGAACCCAGAAATTAAATCCAAAACCCATTTCCAAGATTTGAATTTTCAGCCATTTTCCGTGCCCAAATATGCAAAAATTATTGCGGTTTTGGATTATTGACTTTATTTTTTAATTTTTCAAAATATTTTGTTGACCAGATTTGCGGGTGTACCGCTGGGTCATTTTCTTGGATTAATTTATATAAAACCCAGAGTGTGACTGATGAAATTATTACGTTATTAAATCCTAGTCCAAAAATGAAGGGAGAGTTTTTATAAAGATTGTTGGTTTCGGTGAAGGAATTTAATCATGGTGGCCTGACCAATGGTAGAAAGGTAAGCCTTTGAGCCTTTCATTAATTCACAAATTTTAATTTTCTGGGTTTTCTTTGTTCTTTAACTTATAGAGCGATTCATAATTTTATTGGGTTTTGATTCTTGCATGCTTGTGCTTTTGTTAATGATGGTTGTTCTTCTTAATGGGATTTCATAGTGGTGGCATAAATGATGATGTTCTTTTGTTGAAACGATATTTTATTCTAAACTAAATTAGCGAGCGAGGGGGAGATTCGAACTTGAGTCCAGAATGATGGAGCATGTTGCTATAACCAGCTTGGCTACGTCCGGTATTGCAAAGATTTTGTTTCAGTGAAGTTGAGGTGGTTGTTGTGGTAGTTAGGATGATCATATCATATGATGGCAGTGTGGGTTCTTTGAGCTTTAAAGGTCTGAAATTGTCATTTTGTTTTGTAATTATGATGTTGTGTTCAATTTACTCAGATTATTGTTGTTGTTTCATTGATTGCTTAACAAAAGTTGTGGTAATAATTTGGTTTCTACAAACTTTCAGTATTCTGTATCTCTACTGGGTTTCTTGGAACAGTAAAAATTTATGATCATTCGGATTCTCGAATGGGTTCACTGAATCCTTTTCTTTTTGTTGTTCTTCGGATTTTCGCGTTGTATACTTTTCGCTAGTTCACCAAGCATCCTCCGATTTTGTGCAGATCCGTTCCTGCATTTTCTAGAAAGTAAAGTGTTCACGGTGCCCGTATAGATTATATCGGAATACTTGGCAGAAATGGAAGCTACACCTACACCAAGTGTTATGGAAAAACTGATGGGTCTTAATGACTTGCCGCCTCAGGCGCCTGTCCAAAAACAAAGAAGAGTGCTGTCTGAGAATTACCTGCGCAGAGTTGCTTCCATTGGTACCAGAGAGTCTCGTCATTCATTCAGGTTGAGAGTACCGGAAACGATGGATTGTGAGGGTGATCATGTCGCGGAATGTCTCCCGAGGGGCACTTCTTTGATCAGCGAGCATCGGCATAATCTGCAAGTTTCCCCTTCGACATGTACTTCTGGCAGTGGAAATGTTGATATATGCAGGAAATCCGGGAGGAGATATGAGCTGCCAAATGCCACTTTACTTGAGACGTTTGAGAATGGAATTGTCACAGAATCCCTTGGAGAAGTTGGACTCTTAAATTCAGATGATTTTTTAAGATCTCAATTGGGGGCGAACAAAGAAGGATGCATTCCAAGTAGTAGAATTGTTGTTTTGAAACGGAAGCATGGAAAGGCCGAGATTTCTGCGAGACGTTTCCCTTCTTTGAGTTCCCTTGATGATTCTCATTCCAGTGATCGAAAGTGGATGGAGTATTCTAGTCCTGGTAGTGGGAAACTACATGTTGAAGTAAAAGAAAGGAAGAACTTGACATTTGACATGGAACCAGTAAGCTTAAGGTCTACAGTTTTGATTGAAATATTGGCGAAGCTAACTGAAAATACAAGTTGCAACAAAACCAACATTGATGCAACGGTATCACGGTTAGGATCCAGAGGTGGCAACACAGTTGCAATGAAAACTGAATTGATGAGGCTGTCTTCCTCGAGATACCAGTCATTTTCTTATTCAGATGAGTCATGTGTATCCCAGAAAGCCAAAAAGCAACTCTCAGAACGACAGAAGATGATTAATAAGCTGGAAGAAGCAAGAATGGCTCGTAGAGGCGGTACCCTCTGGAATTCGCTTGCCCTGTCTGCCCACGAAACAGGCTCAAGAACATTGGATCACAATCTTGTTAGGCATCTTCAACCGAAAAGAAAGCTGGTTAGGGATGACGTGAAAGTCCTAGACCTCAGTAAGTTTAGAACACAGCAAGATAAATATGCAGCTCTTTGCAATGAGTGGAGTTTCAAGCCAAAAGGGTCAATTAATTTGGGGCAGCACAAATCAAGGGAGTACAAATTCAACCAGAATGATGGTTTCGGACCTATAAAGTTGAGATCCAACCGTAAGAAACTCCACTCTTATCCAAGCCTAGAATTCAAAGGTGTTCACACTGTGGAAAGGACTTCCGGAAATTTCAAGAAGCAGCAATCTGGACGCAGAGCCGGCATTCTTGTAGGCAAAAATGACAATTCTTCCAGTCATGGCACAGATGCTTCAGTTCAACAGGTTTGTTGTTTCTTTCTTTAGAAGACGGGTAGTCTTTTTATACATGGTTTGATTTTTTATTTTTTTATTTTTTTATCAGTTTTCTGTGAAAATCCGTATTAATGTTGCTTGGTTATTCATGTCATCACTAGATTTACTACGGCCCTATGCCACTTTTCTAAACTATTGTGAAACTGCAGGAAACATCCACTGAAGACAAAAAGGAAAGTCCATTTCTTTTGCACTGCTCCACCACAGAGTCAGATTGTATGGCGAGCTTGGAGGAGGCTGATAAGCCTAGTCCAGTTTCAGTTCTGGAACCAATATTTAGTGGAGAGCGGTCGCCTACACCAGAATTCCCGCGAAGGATGAATGTTGACATCACCGGTGTGTTGAGTCTGTTGACTAGAAGTTTGATTTCTAAGATATTAACCCTTTTTATTTGTTCACGCTTTTGATTATTTTTTTTCGATTTATTCATGCTAAATTTGTATATGCTACTTGCATTTCTGAAATCAGACTACTCTGACACATACTCCGAAGGATCTGGAATGATCGTTTCAAGTGACGACGATGATGATACTATTCAAGGATCTGCAAGCAGTTACAGAGAAAATGAAGATTCAATGAGACTGTTCAGGGTTGAAGAAAGTAGAGACTATTCCTACCTTGTTGATGTGTTATCGGAGATAGGTTTTTATGGTAGGAACTCGACGATGGACTAAGGCACATGGTGCCCTCCGGAATGGCCAGTATGCCTTGCTGTCTTTGAGACCCTGGAGAAGAAGTTTGGTGATCAGGCATCATGGAAAAGGTCAGACAGGAGGCTTTTGTTTGACCGTATAAATGCAGGGTTGATGGAGATTTTTGAGCCTTGTATGGGTGTTCCCACATGGACAAAGCCCGTGTCTAGAAGGATTAGATCCACGCCAAGTGAGGAGATGATAGAGGAAGATCTATGGATGTTGCTTGTTAGCCAAGAGAAGGAAACAGGAAAGGACTCCACTGAAAAGGCGCTAGGAAGGGAGATTGAGTTAGATTTAGGAGATGATATTGATGGTATTGGTAGAGAAATTGAGAGATTTTTGTTTGATAAGCTCATAGCGGAGTTTGTTACCCTGGAGAGTTTTTAAGACACTAGTGATTATTGTCTTGGTAGAGTAATTTTGTGAACAAGTTAGACAGAGGTACTTTTACGTAGATGTGGCCACAGTTTTGATCAAGTGATAGGGTTTGCAAAGGATATATATGTATAGACTCAATTTTTATACATGATAAATGAAATTCAGATGTGTTGGAATTGGATGTTTTCTCTCTAGTTCAGTACTTGCAATTGTTTCTAGAAGGATGGCTAAACGAAAACCAGGAAGGAAGCGTAAGGAAGCTCTGTATATAATTATAAACGGCTTCATGAAAGTTCGAGGACTACTTGTTCATCCTCGTTTAAGAATCGACATCAGAAGCCTATTTCCCTGAAATATCGAACGATAATCCAAGCCTTGTGAAAGCTAGGATCTTTAGTTAGGTGACCTAAACCTCTCTGTCTATATCCAAACCATTCCTCTTTTGGAGTCAAATACTCTAGGAGCCTAACCAACACACTAATTAGGAAAGATTAGCACTAACTCCATTTGACCAACGCCTTTCAGAAGCTCAATCTACACATACACCATCATACATCCACACAAACGAAAACATCCCTTCGATCCTTGAATTGAAACCCGAAAGGAAAACAATTTCGACTCCTTTCGCTCTCAAATTAACATGGAAGCTCACAAAATTTTCTCCATCTCTGTCAAGGCCACTACCTACCTCCTATTTCTTACTCTCACCATTTTCTCTGCCGCTTCAGCACGAAATCTCGAGGAGCAGCCACAAGTTCCGGTAGTTCCCTCAGTGGCGCCCGACATGTTTGATACGCCCACAAATGCTGCACCAGTAGCTACACCTTCAGCAGCAACTAGTACTGCAACAATTGCAAATGCTGCTGAACACCCTACCTTAATCTTCTTTATGCACGACATCCTCGGAGGATCGAACCCCACTGCCCGAGCCATGACGGGGATAGTCAACAGCCCTGCAGTCAACGGCCAAGTACCGTTCGCCAAGCCCAATGGGGTAGTCCTACCATTTAACAACGGAGTACCCCAGAACAACAACAACAACGGTCTCATAAACAACAATAACATCCCATTTCTCACAGGGCTTAGTGGAACAACACCAAACGTGGGACAAAACAACGGCGGAAATGGTGGCGGGTTTGGAAACTTTCCAATAAATGGTGGGCAGCTCCTGCCAGGCTCTTCCGCACTCCAAAATCTCATGTTCGGAACAATGAGCGTGTTTGATGATGAGTTGACTGAAGGGCATGAGCTTGGCTCTGGCTTGGTTGGCAAGGCACAAGGTTTTTATATAGTGAGCTCTGAGGACGGTACCAGTCAGACTATGGCTTTCACTGCTATGTTCCAAAGTGGGAGTTACACCGACAGTCTTAGCTTCTTTAGGGTTCACCGGACATCTGTGTCAGAGTCTCACTTGGCCGTGATGGGAGGCACCGGAAAGTATGTCAATGCCAAAGGTTTCGCGTTGGTTAAGACCTTTCCGGCTTCCAACCAGCAAACTGATGGGGCGGAGACGCTGTTGCAGTTCACTGTTTATGTCACTTACTAATTATATGTGGTTGAGAGCGTTTGTGTTTCAAGTTTGTTTGTAAGGTCTGCAGAAAGAGCGATAAAGTTTGCTGATGCGGGCTTTCTGAAGAGAGATTTTCTTGTATTGTATTGCTTGTTATTTTAGAGAAATGAAATGATTACATTTTGTTTTCTGTAACATTGTTCAAATTGAAACATCTAACACAGGACTGCAAGTTTAGATCCGAACTTCTTTCCTAACGGCGCATGTCCTACAAAACGTTACTACAATGAAAATGGAGGACTAAGATTAGCGCGGTCTATAATCTCCGATTATGTGTAACCTCTGTAGGTTTTGCCTGGCTAGGCCAGCCGGTCTGTAACTCATCGCCGATTATGTGTAACCTCTGTTGGTTGAGTGTTATTATTTTCTGTGAACAACTCTGCTCTCCATTTATCATCTTGTCGAAAATTGCAGATCCATATTGTGGACTTGTAAGTCGTCATCCATTAAACTTTAAGTCTTTCTGAACCAGAGATATTGGTAAGGAACAAATGTGACATGTTGATAAGCTTTTATGATTCAACTAATACAAGATAATTTGACAAGCCAATGATTTTTTTTTCCGCGTTTCAGAAAAAGGGTAATCAACGAGTTATCTAATCGATTACGATATATCTGTCAAAAACATGAGACACCTACAAGTTGAAGGAATAGACTTAGGAATATATCACGACATGAACTTGAATGAATGAATTGTGAGAAAGTTAATGGTGTCTATTGATGTGAAACTAATAGGTTTGAACACAACGCAACAGAAAAAAGTTGTGATATTGATACTTGGCTCTGCTTATGACATTTTTAATGGTTGGTTTTTCTTCTTATATATATATATTTTTTTTTTGGGAAAACGGTTGGTTTTTCTTCTTTGATTAAACAAGAAACGAGTCTATCGGGGTAGTTAAGTTGGCTAGAGTGGAAGTGCTCCAATAGTTTAGATTAAATTAAAGTAGAAAACTGCTAGAATAAAAGAACAAAAACAAGTTTGATCGGACTTTTTAATGACAAAGATTTCATTTTTCATTCAATTAAAGATACACAGAAAGTACATCAAATGCACATTGAAATAATGAAGCATCTCATAACCCCAAACTGCTAAATAAAAAACACACGACCACCTTCTATTCAGAAAGGTAAACGCTGATCTGCATAATGGTATCCACCCCATCAGTCGTGTGCTGGTCCTCCGGATGAAGGCTCTCAATGGCGACGTACCCGTTCGCATTCTCGTACTTCCCAGTCCCACCGATCACAGCAATGTGGGACACCGGCGACGCTGTACGGTGGACCCCAAAGAGGCTAATGGTGTCCTCCACATCATGTTCAACTGCGTGCAGCAGCACAGTAAATGCCATGGTGTGGCTGTTCCCGTCCAGCGAGCTAGCCAAGTAGAAACCCTGTGCCTTGCCGAGCACGGCAGAGCCCAACTCGTGTCCTTCGGTCAGGTCGTCATCGATCACGGTCACAGATCCGAACATCAGCTTCTGGAGGGTAGCTCCGTTAGGGAGCTGGCCGGCAGTGACGAAGGGCTGGCTGCTGCCGTCGTTGACAACGTTGTTGTTGCCGCTGTTCTGGATGACCGTGCTGGACTGGGAGTTGGTGAGGCCGCTGAGGCCGGCGATGTTAGGGATGTTGTTCTTGTTGTTATTGAGGAAGCCGTTGATGTTGTTGTTGGTTAGGGGGGTCCCACCGCTGACGGGAAAGATATTGTTGTTGGGTTTGGAGAATGGAACGTTGAGGACTGTGGTGGCTACGAGGCCGGTCACCACTCTGACTGATGGGTGGGATCCTCCCAGAATGTCGTGCATGAAAAAGGACAAGTGTGGGGTTTCTGGGCCGGGTTTTGCCACGACGGCACTAGCGGCCGCGGCAGTTGGGTTATGGCCGGTTGGTGTTGTGGCGACGGGACCTGCAACGGGTGTGGCGACTGGAATGGCGGGTGTTGCTACGGGGGCCACATCAGCAATAGGTGTTGGAACTACGGCAGGCTCGTCGTCTGTCTCTGGTAGTGGTGATTTGGCTTGTGGGACCGTTGTGACAAGAGGGACTACTGGAGGCACCACCTCAGCTTTTGGCGGGGTATCATCAGTCTCCGGGATTGGTGAGTCAGCGACGTCGACAGTGTCATCGGCGGTTGGGGTGGTAGGGGCGACGGCAGGGATCTGGCCACTTGGCAGAGGGTTCGTGGCGGGAACAGTTGTCGGAAGCGGATTGGACTCATCGGGTTGCACCTCATCAAGGATCCTAGCTGGGCTGGCAAATCCAAGGGTGATGGCTACGAGCAAGATGTAGAGTGTGGCCTTGAGTGGTTTGGGGGACTTCGCCATTTTTAGGTTGTGACCTTGTGAAGAAATGAAGGGTTTTGTATTGAATCTTTGTCTCTTGAGAGAAGGTATTGGATTTGAGTGTGTGTTGTGTTTGAGAAATGAAATGAGATTTGTGTTGTTATTTATAGGTTGTATTGGAGTTGTATGAAGTGATGGAGTTGGTGCACCCTTTTTTCTTATCGGAGTGTTTTTGTTTGAAAAACCAACTCCCTCCATCAAATGGAATTGGTGCCTTTTTTAGTAGTTTAAGATGGTGCTGGTATGAGCATATTAGGTGCTGCCAACTACAGCCCGGAGTTTTGGATTGACCTTTAGGAGATTTACCCTGAGGTAATTCTGAGTAAGTAAAACCACATCATACACAAATGCTAAATAACTACAGTAACCCGGTTAACCTATAATTTTATGTCAAACTGTATATCTGCTGTGAAGAGAATCTACCATACAACCGGAGATATATCTCTTTTGTGATGGATGAGTGAGTAATAAATAAATAAAAATATAGATGACTCGGACATACTTGATCCTTGTCTATTTCAATTACTTAGGGTCAAATGGCTCAGCATGATTGCCTGTTTGAAGAGGAGAAATTAAAATGAAATCTCATTGAAGTGGTAAAAGCTTGATGATCCTTTGAGCGACAAGGACTGCATCAAGTTCATTAGGGTACAACTATTGGTCAAGTTCTGTTAAGTGGAGTTATATATATTAGTCCTCAGGTTGATCATACTTGGACAGAAAACTGCAGAAATCCATCGGACCATCAGTAGCATGTCTTCGTGTGACCTGAAAACACATAATTTTTACGGCATAACAAGGTTTTGAGCTACTAGCTGAGGTAAATATTGAGCCTAAGAAGCTTGCTTTCTCCTTCCCATATAGCATTAGACCCTGCATTATTTACTGCCTTAACAGTTGCATAGCCATTTGCACCATCATACATCCCAATCCCACCAATGACAGCAACATGAGACCCGTCATGCTGGTGCACATCCGTCCAGACCTTGAAAAATCTCAATCCATTATTAAAACTCGTTATCCACGAAATGTGCAGTCATAGTCATCATTGCAACAAAGATCCCTTTTGCATTTCCAATGATTTGTGGACCATAATACCCTGAGCTTTCTCATCAATCAGGGTTACAATCCAAAGTTCCAGTTCTTGGGATAGCCCTAACAGGAAAAAAAAGGTCCTGCCCTAACAGGAAAAAAAAGGTCCTCAAGTTGCTAACAAATGAAACTACAAGGACAAAAATGCAACAACAAAAAATACGTTGATGAAAGTGAAAATATCAATAAATAAGGGGACTACTGGTGCAATTAAGCCTTTCTTCTATATAAACACATCCCTATATCCACCCAAGATTCAGTCTCTCTTACTTGATTTTTCAAAACCCTAAACGGGTCCCAACGCTCCCCACTTCACCGTCCTCCCCAAACCCTAGCTTTTTCCGGCAGCCCCAAATTTCCATGCCATGTACCTCTACAGCCTCACTCTCCAGCGCGCCACCGGCATAGTATGCGCCATCAACGGCAATTTCTCCGGCGGCAAGGCCCAGGAGATCGTCGTCGCCCGCGGCAAAGTTCTCGACCTTCTCCGCCCCGACGAAAATGGTAAGATCCAGACTCTCCTCTCTGTTGAAATTTTCGGCGCAATTAGGTCGTTAGCTCAGTTTAGGCTCACTGGTTCTCAGAAGGACTATATTGTTGTCGGGTCCGATTCGGGTCGGATTGTGATTCTAGAGTATAATAAGGAGAAGAATGTGTTTGATAAGATTCACCAGGAGACTTTCGGGAAATCGGGTTGTCGAAGGATAGTTCCGGGTCAGTATTTGGCCATTGACCCCAAGGGGAGAGCTGTTATGGTTGGGGCATGTGAGAAGCAGAAGCTTGTTTACGTTTTGAATAGGGATACTTCTGCTAGGTTGACGATTTCGTCTCCGTTGGAGGCTCACAAGTCGCATACGATTGTGTATTCAATTTGTGGGGTTGATTGTGGGTTTGATAATCCCATGTTTGCTGCCATTGAGTTGGATTATGCGGAAGCTGATCAGGACTCTACTGGGCAGGCGGCTAATGAGGCACAAAAGCATTTGACTTTCTATGAGCTCGATCTTGGGCTCAATCACGTATCGAGGAAGTGGTCAGATCAGGTTGATAATGGTGCAAATATGCTTGTCACAGTTCCTGGAGGTGGGGATGGGCCAAGCGGTGTATTGGTTTGTGCGGAAAATTTTGTGATTTATAAGAACCAGGATAAACCGGACCTCAGGGCTGTGATTCCTAGACGTGCGGATTTGCCTGCAGAGCGTGGGGTTCTTATAGTTTCAGCAGCTATGCACAAGCAGAAATCAATGTTCTTTTTTCTTTTGCAGACAGAGTACGGAGATATATTTAAGGTTACTCTGGATCATGATAACGACAAGGTCTCAGAATTAAAGATCAAGTATTTTGATACAATTCCAGTTACAACTTCAATGTGTGTGTTAAAATCTGGGTTTTTGTTTGCCGCGTCAGAGTTTGGGAATCACTCTTTGTACCAGTTCCAGGCAATAGGGGAAGAACCTGACGTGGAGTCTTCATCAGCCACATTGATGGAAACGGAAGAAGGTTTCCAGCCTTTGTTTTTCCAGCCCAGAAAACTAAAAAACCTTGTAAGGATTGATCAAGTTGAGAGCTTGATGCCGATAATGGATATGAAGGTCAATAATCTCTTTGAGGAAGAAACACCTCAAATATTTACACTTTGTGGGCGGGGTCCTCGTTCATCCCTCAGGATACTAAGACCTGGTTTAGCTATCAGTGAGATGGCTGTGTCAGAGCTTCCTGGTGTACCGAGCGCGGTCTGGACAGTGAAGAAGAATGTGTCCGATGAATTTGACGCATACATTGTGGTGTCATTTGCAAATGCTACTCTTGTGCTTTCAATTGGTGAGACAGTTGAGGAAGTTAGTGACAGTGGGTTTCTTGACACCACCCCATCACTTGCAGTTTCTTTGATAGGTGATGATTCTCTCATGCAAGTGCACCCAAATGGAATTAGGCATATTAGGGAAGATGGACGTATTAATGAATGGAGAACTCCCGGAAAGAGGACGATTGTAAAGGTTGGCTCTAATAGACTTCAGGTAGTTATTGCACTGAGCGGAGGAGAGCTCATATATTTTGAGGTTGATATGACGGGTCAGTTAATGGAGGTGGAGAAACATGAAATGTCTGGAGATGTAGCTTGTCTAGACATTGCCCCTGTACCTGAAGGGAGACAGAGATCTCGTTTCCTTGCAGTTGGTTCATATGACAGCACGATTCGTATTTTGTCATTGGATCCTGATGACTGTATGCAAATTCTTAGTGTGCAAAGTCTTTCTGGAGTTCCAGAATCTCTCCTCTTTCTTGAGGTTCAGGCATCAATTGGTGGGGAGGATGGTGCTGATCATCCTGCTAGCCTTTTCCTAAATGCTGGTTTACGCTCTGGGATTTTGTTCAGAACAGTGGTGGATATGGTCACAGGTCAGCTCTCTGATTCCCGTTCTCGATTCTTGGGACTAAGAGCGCCAAAGCTATTTTCTATTAGTGTGAGAGGCAAGCATGCTATGCTTTGCTTGTCAAGTCGGCCCTGGCTTGGTTATATCCATCAAGGACATTTTCTCTTAACACCCCTTTCGTATGAGACCCTTGAATATGCTGCCTCATTTTCATCCGATCAATGTTCGGAAGGTGTCGTTTCTGTTGCTGGAAATGCTTTGAGGGTTTTTACTATTGAAAGATTGGGAGAAACATTTAATGAAACTGTGATTCCACTGAGGTACACCCCTAGAAAGTTTATCATTCAACTCAAACGAAAGCTTTTGGTAATTATTGAAAGTGATCAAGGAGCGTTCGCAGCAGAAGAGCGTGAAGCTGCCAAAAAAGAGTGTTTTGAGGCTGCGGGTTTAGGTGAAAATGGAAACGGTAATGTAGAGCAGATGGAAAATGGCGGGGATGAGGAGGATCCCTTATCTGATGAGCACTATGGGTATCCTAAGGCAGAGTCTGACAAATGGGTGTCTTGCATTAGAGTTCTTGACCCCAAGACAGCAACTACAACATGTCTGCTGGAGCTTCAGGATAACGAAGCTGCATTCAGTATCTGTACAGTGAATTTCCATGACAAGGAGTATGGTACGCTTTTAGCTGTTGGCACAGCGAAGGGACTGCAGTTTTGGCCAAAAAAGAGTGTAACAGCAGGCTATATACATATATATAGATTCCTAGATGATGGAAGGTCCCTTGAACTTTTGCACAAGACACAAGTGGATGGTGTTCCTCTTGCCTTGTGCCAGTTTCAAGGAAGGTTACTAGCTGGGATCGGACCAGTGCTCAGACTCTATGATTTGGGGAAGAAAAGATTGCTCAGGAAGTGTGAGAATAAGCTGTTTCCCAACACAATTGTATCAATCCAAACTTATCGCGATCGAATTTATGTAGGTGACATTCAAGAGGTATGTTTTCTTTCTCTGTGGGTTTATCTGGTTCATCTATTTGTTATTTGTTTGTGCCTGCTGTTGTGTGGTACCTTCCCACGTTACATTTTCGTTATACATGGGTATACTTACATCCTATTGTTCATCTGAAAAACCAAGTTATTTAACCTTGGATTATATAGGCTAAATAAGTAGATACATGCTTGGATTTTATTTTTTATTTTTTGGCTAAAAATTCTTCGGGAAGGGTCAATTAGCTGCAATTAGACTAAAACAAATTGCAATGACATATCATATGTTGTTTCCTGATGTATACTGGGTTCGGAGTTACTGTTATATGTAATGAATTCATGTTCGGTTGCATAGTCTTAGTCCATGGTTATATTCCAATATCAGCTTTCTGCATACTGGATGTGAGGTACATTTTTGTGTGGTGGATTTCTTTGAAGTACATATTCTTGTTCTTCTTGCTTGCCGTTCTTTGTTCACTATAAGGGACTAACTATATTTCCCATGGTGTTAATTCTTTGGCAGTCATTCCACTACTGCAAGTATAGGCGGGATGAGAATCAATTGTATATCTTTGCTGATGATTGTGTTCCAAGATGGCTTACAGCATCCTTCCATATAGATTTTGACACCATGGCAGGTGCAGACAAGTTTGGGAATGTTTATTTTGTGCGGTTACAACAGGATGTTTCAGATGAGATAGAAGAAGATCCAACGGGTGGGAGGATAAAATGGGAGCAGGGAAAGTTGAATGGCGCTCCCAACAAAGTAGAGGAGATAGTGCAGTATCATGTGGGTGATGTTGTCAGCTGCTTGCAGAAGGCATCTCTAATTCCAGGTGGTGGGGAGTGCATCATCTATGGAACAGTGATGGGTAGCTTGGGTTCATTACTTGCGTTCACCTCTCGTGATGATGTTGACTTCTTTTCTCACTTGGAGATGTATATGAGGCAGGAGCATCCACCCTTGTGTGGTAGAGATCACATGGCTTATAGATCAGCGTATTTCCCGGTCAAGGTAAGTCAGCTGTCAAATATAGGTTTATTTTTTCTTTCAATTTTATTGTTATTTGTCATTTTAATTTGATCATGTTAGAAAGCTTAATTAATAATTTCTGTAATTAATTTTTCAGGATGTGATTGATGGAGATCTGTGTGAGCAGTTCCCAACATTGCCCATGGATCTGCAGAGAAAAATTGCGGATGAGTTGGATAGAACTCCTGGAGAGATACTGAAGAAGCTTGAGGAAATTCGAAACAAGATAATTTAAGAAAAGAACAAGCTCAAAAGTTCCTTCCTATTTTTACCGCACCATTTGGTTTTAGCATGCATTCATCGCATAACATCGCTGTGTTGGTCAAAAGGGTGAAGTGGATGAGATGAGTGCTCGATACAACTGAGAATTTTGTTCATCTGTAGTTCGTCAGTGTCAGTTTGCTGGGATGGATGATGACTGTCGTTACACTAACAGGACAAGCATGCTAGTGATTGTCTTTTCCTGATGTTGCCGGAATGAGTGAATTTTTCTCTTTCGATAAAATTGAGGCGCAGATGGTTGAGACTAAATCGAAGCGTATCAGAAGCAGCAGCATGCATCTTTGCACCTTATAGACTGCATTGACTGTTGTTGTAATTAGTAGTAATAGAGATTAATGTTTTCCCCTTTTGTGGTTCCTCCTCTGTTGAACAATGTTAGCAAGATTGATGTATTTTCTCTGTAACCCTAACCCCTCTCTGAAATCTTGCACTGTATTATGTATGGTTGTTTTTATGGCTACAGAACCTCCATATGTTTATGGTATTTGAATTCATTGAGTTTATGGCTACAGAACCTCCATATGTTTATGGTATTTGAATTCATTGAGTCTATTTGCATCGTCGAGAATTCAAATCCAATTATCTCCGTTAGAGATGTGGCAAATCAACTCATTAATTGAGTTGTTACTAGGTAACTTTTAAGATTCATTCAGTTTGATTCATCATAATAATGTGTACCATTATCACCATTACCAATCGCACCACTATATTAAGGTGAAATGGTGAAATCAAACAAAACGGGTCCATTCCATTAACAACCCAAGATTTTCCACCTTTGATTTCAGTAACCTATAAATTTGCAAGTTGGGGGTTGGTTCTGTGCGTTTACTTAGATATGATTACTCACATAGCATCAGAATTCAAGAGTTCTCCGTTGCGTTAACTAAAACATGAGTATTGAGAAAACTGCATGGCATGCTACTTGTGTTAAGTAACCATAAGAGAATGTTTACTAAAACATAGGAAGTGAATTGTGTTTACTCATCGTAAATGAAAAAGAAAGCATCAAAGAACTTAGAAATAAGAGAAATGAAGACATGCAATCATATCAATTATCATGCTTATTTCAAGATAAAATTTATAATTTTTTCAATTCCCCATATTATTTGTAAGTAAACACAAGAAAAAGAAAATTAAAAAGTAAAATGATTTTTATACCTATACTATAGTAAACGCGTTGAACTCAAGAATCAAATAATTAAAATTTATGTAATCGAGTACCATAAAATCACATCAATTAAGGGAAACGAAACTGAAAGCTTGAAGCTATTTTTATTATAACTTTTGCTCTTTTGTATAAAGAATTTTACAACTGAAGGGTATTTGAATTTTACAAGAAACAAACCAGCCACCTCCCCTGAAAGTTGAAGCCGAAGAAAGAAACCAGGTTAATTATTATCGTTTTACTTTTTACTTGGGTAAACCGTCGTTTTCACTTTTTAACTCTCCCTCCAGCCTTGCATTTCCAAAGCAACTCCTCTCATCCAACCAACTGATTATATCTGCAAAAACGACCTCAATGTTTTCTGGTGTTTCTCCATAGAGCAGTCCATGCCACATATACGGGTACATCTTCAACGTCTTGTCATGGCTGGAGGCTACGTCATGGAGCTGTTTGCTGACGGATTTATCGGTAACCTTATCGTCTTCGCCATGGAGAATTATAAACGGCAAGGTGACCTAATCAAAGTAGACAAGAACAAAAAACAAATTATTATA
Organism: Heteromeles arbutifolia; assembly: GCA_024362995.1. Lineage (NCBI taxonomy): Eukaryota > Viridiplantae > Streptophyta > Magnoliopsida > Rosales > Rosaceae > Heteromeles > Heteromeles arbutifolia. The sequence goes on from JANCRC010000018.1 coordinate 9,349,475, forward strand.
CGTGACGCAAGGTAATGTAATAGTAATGCCAAAGAGATTACGTTTTGGTACCGTACCTCGTCGAGTCTCTGTTCAAGGTCCGAACTGACCCTCAAAAGTTCGTAGCCGGTTTGGAGACGAGGCCGGCCTTTGTAGCAGTAAGGGTTTTCTCTAACCTGTGATTAGGTTAAAATTATTAGCAATGGCCTGCATTTTTAACAAATATATATAGTATAAATACAGAATTATATATGTACCTGTTTTCTTATTTCAGGCATTTTGAAAGCGACATCGATAATATCATTTGTTGGGATTATTTTCCAGGTCGGGATGAACTTACAGAGCTTTGTCAAAGCACTGATCACTAATGGAGATGGTTTTATATCATCTGCAATCTGTAAATAAAATGGTTTTATATAAAATAAAACCACAAAACGTGTTAGTTTAGCTTTTCATGATTTGGAGTTGAATGTAAAGTCCACTAAGCTTTTAAATTTTTTTTTTTTTTAAAAAGTCTACTAACTAAATTGTATTATTTGTTTCAAAATAATGGGATTTCGAAAGTGAAAGACCACCCACACATTTTTTTTATGGATGAAGATAAAATAGAATAATACGTATTTTTCCAGTTCAAGACAGCATAATTTTTATATATTATTCTGAAGGAAAAACGTCATATTTGCATATAGTTTTCTTTTTGAGTAGTTCCAAATAAACCCAAAAGGCAAAAGCAGTTTGGAGAGGTGTGTGGATTTGGAAATTTGAGACGAGGTGGAAGCTCTTACTAGGATGGATGGTTATTCGGATAATAAGGTCAGAAAGATTTAATCTGAAAGTGTGTTTTCTTTTTCATTTTGTCTCTTTGTAATTAAAAATCAAAATGCTTTCATTGAAGGTTGTTTATTTTCTTTTTTTTCTTCCAAAATGGTTGTTTACTTTAATAAAAGAATAACGTCACAACAAAAATACGTCAAAAATTCAAAAACCACACATATCAAACGCTAACTTAGAAATAATCCTAGGAGGAAAGTTGCTATCATTGAAAGTTGAATGTAGGGTCATCACATCAGTTGGTTAAAATTATGTTTTTTTTAATTAAAAAAATTCAAAAGAAATGTCAAATTCAACAATGTCACCCGATGAAAAAAAAGACTAATCTAGATTGATAATGTTAAAGACCTACTAATTTGTGCGGAGAGATTCAAAGTATGTGTTGGACCAATAAGGTTATTAAAAACACAGATTTAGCAGTAATTATCGTAAGGAATACAAATTTTTACTATCACCACAGAGATTTGGTCAACAAATTAATTTCAAAATAATAAAATAAAATTAAAAAAAAGGTGGAATCTTTATGTTGGGGTCCAAATTCAATTTTGCATATGAATAAAATATCATATAAAAAAAACCCACCAGAAGTAGTTGGCTGAAAAAACTCCAATGAGAGAAGTCCAAAAGGAATGTGGAAACAAATTACAAGCAAATACCTTACACATGGGTGCAACCAAAACCGCACCATCCCAAAACTCTGGCCTTTTCCTGTGCACCAGCAGAGCCACAGCTCCTCCCATTGACTCCCCCATTAGATACCTCATCTTTCCCTTGTTCTCTTTGCTCTCTGAATTCATCAACAAATTATAACCAACGACAAAAATATTGGCACTAACGATAACAAAAATTCTCTGTACAGGACATCTTATGTGCAGGTAAGAACGGTAGATTGAAGAGATTGAAAGGGTGCAAAAATCTAACCACATATGTTTGTGAAGTGGTTGGTACAGTCATCCACCACATCATCAAAGCTCTTCACGTAACCTTGTAGGCCTGCTGATTTTCCATGGCCTTCATAGTCTATTCCATATATGGCGAAGCCTGCTTTGGCTAGCCTGATTGCAGTGCCTGGTCAAAGTCGACAATTTTGAATACCTGTTAATTTCAGGGGTACATATATAATATAAATGATTTCTTTTGGGTATTTTTAGAATTTAATTTGATCGGGAAGAAAAGTTTGACACTGACTGTTCATGGTGATGCTGCATTCCATGGCGTACCCATGGCAGATGAATATTAGGGCTTTGGGTTTGGTGTTCTTCGGGAGCCATCTGCATGTGAAAAGCTTCATGCCTCTAGGATTTAAGATGTACTCCTGCAAATTTATAAAACTTAATTAGAATTAAACACACAGAAAAATATTTTCTCAAAAAAGATCACAACCCAATACAGAACTAGGTCTAACCTCTTCATATTTGACAACATCCATGTCAGAGGCCTGCAGAAAACCAAACAATTATAAGAAAACCAATACATAAACAAAGATGAACGATATGAGAGAGAGAGAGAGAGAGAGAGAGAGAGAGAGAGAGAGAGAGAGAGAGAGAAACCAACCATGATGCGTAGAGTGCTTGATATCAGGAAGAAGCTGAGGTTTGTCTGGAATCGTATGATCAGTGAGAGAGAAATACGCAAAACTCTGATGGAATTTAACAAATTAAGATTTAGAGTGGAGAGTATAGAAACCAATGTATACATGTGATGCATAAATATAGGCCTGCCTTGGAGTGATAAATGTGGTCAACTTTGACTCCCACATATATTTAGACTTTTGATAAGGTTGAGATAAAAATTATGAAGTGGAAAACGGAAGAAGAATAATGGACGTGACTGAAATAGCTCAAGAAAATAAATAAATAAATAACCGAAACAACATTAGTGAACTAACAAAAACTTGTTGCTATTTACACACACAAAATTAACAACTATTTTAGGTGAAACTCGCATGCAATTATATGTCAATAAGTATGTTAATTTTATGTACCTAAATATTTTTTTAAACAAATTAACAATGAACTGATTTAACTTCCCAGAAGCATCATAGTTGTAAAGCTCATATTCTAACTTTTAAGTAACTTTCAAGAACCCCACATATATATTATATAGATCCAACCCAATTGGAACAAGACTTTAACTCCTTTGCTTAAACAACGGATCTGCATCTTTTGAAACTTAAGCCAATTGGTAATATAATATTAAAGGCTTCTAATAAACTAGTTGTACACACAAAGAATGTGAGACGTATTTTATTTAGGGTTGTTAGTCTTTCATATAATGTATTTATATATCATTATTAGAGGAAAACTATCTCTCATTAAACATCAAATATCATTAATTGTGTACGGCCAAAAAAACTAACCAAAAAGAGACATATTGATGAGGAAATTGTAGCAATGATTCCTTAACTTTATCCTAATTAGAGTAATGGTCATTCAATTAAAAATTCGTGATCATTGGTCCCTTAACTCATCAAAATGTACAACTATGGTCATTTTTGCCAACTTTGTTGGAATATTCGTCAAAACGAGTCACGTGCCTGGTGTCACATACACATGTGAGGTTGAATGCATGAGCAAATATGGAAAACCAAATAAGAAAAATTGTAGCAATAACCCCCCAACTTTACCCCAATTGGAGAAATGGTGCGTCAACTTTAACTCAATTGGATCAATGGTCCCTCAACTCTTTTCAAAGTAACTCATTTTGATGGATGTTCTGACAAAGTTGACTAAAAGAACCATAACTATACGTTTTGATGAATTTTTAGTTGAGAGACCATTGCTCCATTTTAATTAAAATTGAGGAACTATTGATCCAAGTTTCTCCATATTGTATTGTCTTTGTATATGCACTATTGATTTGAACCATGGGTTCCGGAGATCAGTTTTGTACAACATGTCTTGATCACTTTTTCTTCTTATTTTTATATTATATTCGATGTTCGCTTTTTCTAGATGTATTTTATTTCTTTGGTCAAGGGGAATGGAAGTCAATAATGTGCGTGTAGGAATTAAGATTTAAGAGTAGTAATTAAGCTAATTCAGTGAGTACTTTGAATTTGTTTAAAATGTTCATTAGGGAACACCGGATAAGTAGAAGGAAAGACGAGTGGGCAGATAAGACTCCAAAGTCCAATCCATTGGCCAAGTGGATATAATTCTACTCTATATATTTGATTAGAAACATTGGCTTGGAGATGGAGAGTCTAATTTCTAGAATATTTGAGGAAAAAAAGAAAGAAAAAAAATCTATTATTTGGGGTCCGATTCATATAATGGACGGCGGCCTTTGGGGGTTTGACTAGGCACATGGATCATGAGTTGCACGAGCTTTTCTTATTTTCATTTATTTATTTTAATTTATTGGACCGACGCGCAACTATGTAATCTGTAAGCAAATGCAACCATGCACCTTTGACCTTTCTACGGGTTGTATTCTTCCCTCTAACAATAGAACAGTATGGCAATTGGTAAGGAGATTGTAATTTAGTCTGTTAACACTTAAGAGCATGCATTCTTTTAAACGCGAAGTTTTAAATTCAATCTCTTTTTAAATACCACTTGTATTATGCGGATTATTTACATACCTGTTATAAGCTAATGTGACAATTCTTTGGTTTGACACATGAATAATATTTTAATTATTTAAAAATAAATTCAATTTGAATAGTCAATTAGATATGTATCAAACTAAGAAGCGGTCACATTGATTTTTCAGTAAAAAATGCCGCTAATTGTTCGAAAGCCAAGCTTTGTTAATTCTATCATATCTCATATCGCCTTGGGGCCTGCATCGGGGGGCTCCTCTAGCTATATTACTTGTTCTCTTTCGTTGGTTATATTATCAATCTGTTTGCAAACCCAAGCTCGAAATTCGAATGTAGACATGTAAAAATGCAAGGATTTCTTGACTTTTTACTCCAAAACCCTGCAATGGAGACATGGAGAAAAGGAGAAATCTTCTTGTTGTTGTTAGCTGTTACTTGGTCAAATCCTACAAATTGCTATGGATGAATGGATGATGATAGTCAGATAGTGGCATCTTATTTAATTAAATAATTAGTTAGATGTCATCTTGTCAATATATTTAAGGATGAACAATTTGAAGGGTCAGCAATTTGGACACAGGTGACCTCTCCCCAGCTTAATGGCTGTCTAAATCTATATTTCAATATGCCATTAGAGCCAAGGAGCACAATAATCTTTTTTCTTCAAAGGATAATTTCTGATGAATGGGCAATATTAGGTTTGGGGCAGGGAAACCAGACCTTGTTAAAGTTTTAGAGACAATGGCAAAAAAGTCTAACAAGACTAACACGATATTGTCTCCAACTTAATTACTATATATTAAAAGGTGTGGAGTTTCCAACAAACCTAATACTTTATGTGCAAAGATAAATATTTTAATTACTTGAGCTGCAAGTTTCTTACATATTATTGTTAATTCTTACCATTCACCACTAGGAGAGTTTTCAAATATATATTTATCTTACACACTTCCTAAGTGAATTTTTTTGCTTATGTTTTGGTATATATATTGTTAAGTGTTCGTGATGACTTTTTTGGATTTTCGACGAGTTGTTAGTTTTAGTGGTAAAATGATGATTGCTGGTAATGACAAATAAATGAGGAAATGCTTAGCTCACAAGAACCGCACTGCACCAGTACCAAATTCTAGTAACGATTCTGTTGATCTAAATATGCGTTTAAGAACTTTTGCACAAGATACGGAAGTTTTAATTTTTTATTTGAGGAATTTGTCAATGATCTTTCCAAACTTGTAAGGAGCTGTTAATTTTCACTCTAAACTTTAATTTAGTCAGTTATCACTTGAACTTTTATAATTGGTCAATTTTTCTCTAAACTTTAATTTTAGTTGATTAACCTACTCAACTTTTTAAATTGGGCAGTTTTCCCCTGTTAGATTTTAGAAATTTTCATCCATTTTATAATCGGCGAATATCAGTTTTTTTTTTTTTTTGATGGCTTGAACTTTAGAAAAGGCCCTTGATATATATTGAAATTGAGACATCAATGAGATAATATTATCTAATAACAACAATAATTTACCCTAATTATATAATTAATGGGTGATGAATCGCTTTGAAAGATCTTTTAAGAGATTTGAAATCAACAAAGATCTGTTAACATGTTGATGGTGGAGATTTGATCAAATTAAAGTACTAGCTTTCGTCAAATGAGTCAAATTTCCTTTCCACTACTTCGATTTTTGACAAATATCACCACCATAAATAATGTTCATATTGCCAGTAGTTGGGGTTAAGCATTATTGTATCAGTGTCAATGCATGTGTCATATGTCATGGTTTGCAAAGTTAGGCCAATCGAGAAGGAGCTGTTGACATTATGAGAAAGTGAGATCTCCAAACTCAACAGTTTTGGGGTATTTTAATCCATGGTATCACTATCCTAATGCTTTTGGGAGTGGGTATGGGTTTGGTTTATATCGTTGTCGAATGGGCAATATCTATGCACCAACTACAGCTCCAAGTTATATTATCGATTGATGTATATAGGATGGGACATATTTAGGGCTTCAAATTGCAGACTTCTTATCCGGCATCTCACTATGTCAACTTCGTAGGTTCACAGTGCGTGCAACTTTGCTGCATTTATATACTTTACAACGGTATTTTGTTCATCCAAACTACATAGAAACAACAGGCTACTGAACCAGCTGCAAAGAAGCTTCAAAGTTGATGCAAATTATGGAAGCAACGCGCAGTTAAGTTATCAGTTTTGGGCTTATAATTGATGGATGCCATGATTTTCTGGATGGAAGACTTTTGTCAGGAATACTTCTCAAGGAAACAATTCTGTTAAACAAGCGTCCTAAATATTTATTAGAATACAACTTTTTAATATTTATTAAAATAAAAAACTTCTTTAAAAAGTACTTGAAAGTGCTTGATGAAGAAGCCAATAAAAACTGCTGTGGTAAATCTAGAAGCATTATTAAGTCTTTCGGCCAAACGTTGTCATAATTATTTATGATTATCTCAAAGTGTGTTGAGTCATTTTTCTAAAATATAAGCGATATTCCTACTCTAAACTGCACTAAGAGAAGGAAAAGAGTTTGAATCTTGAACACGACGGGTTAAAGAGAAAAGTCTTGACCATCATGACAATCTACCACTTGCGCGTGCTTTGAGTTATTTTAAAGAACTTTCATATCTACCTTAAAAAAGATGTCATTATAATGTATAGATAAAAACTTTTGGTATACGTCTTCCTCACAACAAGTTGTACATAATCGGTGCCAAGAAAACATTACTCCTGGTCCTAGTGATAATGGTAATTAATGATTACACTTTCACTCAAAGCCAGAGTTATAAAATTTCCCCCATCTCTTTCTTGATACAAAGATATGAGTAGAGGTGCAAGGTGGAGTGGTGTTTCCGATTTCGAAAATTAAAATTCTGAATTCGAACATTTTCTAAAAGTTTATGATGCATTTACAGATTTTGAATTTCCGTTCTGAATTTTTTTGAAGTGTTCTGAACTTATTTTGACAAAAGAAGTTTCAAAATATTCCGATTTTTTTATAGTTATTTACTCAAATTATGTATTTTGTAATCAGTTTTATATTATATTATTTGTGTTTGTGTTGGATACTTTTGTTCATTGTTTTTATATTAAAAATACACTTATATATTAAAAAGGATAAGCATAATAGTGTACCCAAAAGTTAATTAAATTTATACATAAGCATAAAAAGAATAATAAATTGCATGTACGAAAAAGTTCACAAATATCCAAAACATATAATTTAAATGAATTTCCAGCTTATGTTCCAAATTTTTGAGATTACTCTGATTCCGAAAACTTCAAATTTGAAAATTGTGATCCGATTAGATCCAATTCCGAAATTTTGAAATGGAAATTGAATACGTTATTTTTTATCCGATCCATCTGAAAATCACCTCTAGATGTGAGCTTAAGTCCATATTTAAGTGTTAAACTTGTTACTTTGGGAGTCGAGCTTGAGATCTCTAACTTAAAAATAAAGAAAATACCACTAAACTGTAGTATTAGAGACATCTCTCATTTTCTTTTGGCATCAACTTTTACTAAAAGAATATGTGCGCTACAAATTGGGATAAGTTCTCAAGACATGGGCTTGAAGTGGCATCCATAACTAATTGGGCCACTAAACTATGACCCATGTGTTAGACCAAATCATCAATAGCCCAACCATACCAACCTAAAGTCCATAAGCCCGCGCTATATATAGAACCCGCTAAACCCACAACCACTCATAGTTTAGGGTTTCAGTCTCCCATCAAGCTAAAGAGAAAGCCGCCGTTGCAGAGCTCGCACACCCGTTGCAGCAATGGGTACTTCCACTTTCCCTCTGCGATTCCGTTTCCCCCAAAACGTAATCTTTTTTGGCTGATGATTTTGTTCTTGTTGTTTGTAAAATGTGACAGCGAGAATCAAGGTACATGAGCTGAGGCACAAGACAAAGCCTGACCTTTTGGCCCAGCTCAAGGATCTCAAGGCGGAGCTCGCCCTCCTCCGCGTCGCCAAGGTCACTGGCGGAGCGCCCAACAAGCTCTCCAAGATGTAACAATCAAAACCCAATTTTTTTATTTTTCTGATTTTTGTTCTGAAATCTCAGAAAACGAATAGAAATTTGATTTTTTGTATTGAAATTGTGGTTTTTGCAGCAAAGTTGTGAGGCTGTCGATTGCCCAGGTGTTGACGGTGATGTCACAGAAGCAGAAGGCTGCTCTTAGAGAAGTGTACAAGAACAAGAAGCTCTTGCCTCTTGATCTCCGTCCCAAGAAGACCAGGGCCATCCGCCGGAGGCTAACCAAGCACCAGGTACTAACGTTTTTTCGATTTTGATTGCTTTTGTTTATAGCTGTGGACCGAAATTGAAATGATGAACTATTCTGTAATGGCATTTGATTCAACTGTTTGTTACAGCTTAGCTAAATTAATAGCATATGAAACACTAAACTCGCAAAGATTGTGGACAATATGTTGTATGTGTATATTCAGTTGATCGGCATTGTGCTTTTGTGAGTTTGATGGAAAGCTAGATTGCCTAATCCGTAGTTTTGTTCAGTTGGTTTGTATTGGAGTGTGATTTTGTTATGCGTTCGTACTGCGCAGGCATCTTTGAAGACCGAGAGGGAGAAGAAGAAGGAGATGTACTATCCTTTGAGGAAGTATGCCATTAAGGCTTAGAGGGTCAAATTGATTACGTTAGTTCGTCTTGTTACCTTGCTGTATTAGAATATTTTGTTCACAAGTTTTGGCTTTGAATTTAATTATGACATTAGACATGAGGTTTTGGTGTTTAATTGTACTCCTCTAGGTTTGGGTAGGCATGCCTCACCCAAATTGACTTAAATTTTCTTCGGGTGCAATGATAGTTAAGATTCTGTTGATGTTTAGTACTCTGCTTCTTGAATCCCTTAAGCATTTGGCCATTTTTTATTAGTACATTACTACGTTTAATGGGTGTGTGTAGTCTTTTTGGAAACATTAAGCTGATTGCTTTGTTTTCAAATGCTTCGCACGACATCATGGTGTGTTTGTTGGATTTGTCTTGTGCCCGTTGATTGAAAGTTGTTCCTGTGCTACTTTTATACTAGGTTGTTTTAGAGGTCTCTTATTTAGTCCACTCTTTCTGGTGTGGAAATGATTACAAGTGTCGCATGTACTCACAGAACACATTACTTTCTAGCACAAGCATGATTGTCAATGATGTACATAGCGAGAAAAAGCGAGCGTCTGATTAGATCCATGGCGAGATAGGCAGCGTTGAAGCTGAATGTTTGTTATCTGATGTGTGTTTGGGAATTACTAGTTATGATTAAGTGTTGAGTTGAATTTAGAGTGGGCAAGTTTTTCCTCTTTTGCTTCCTGGTTTAGTGATTCTATGTGTCCAGCTTTGAAGCTGAAGGTCCTCTCTTCAGACACCAATATCAGAAGAGTTCGACACCCTTCCCCCCATTTTTAAGAGTTCGACATCCTTCCCGGCTCAATGATGCTCTCCGACACCCCAAAGAGTGGTTGTACTAGTTCAAAACCTTCCCATACCTCTTCCCTATCGACGATGAAGAAAACATTGAAAACAATATCCATCGTCACCAAATGGGAACCAAACTCCTCCAGATACGCTAAACCCACGTCTGTCTTCCAGAGTAGCAGGAAAGAGGCCAAACAGCTTAAATCCGTGAAGAACTTGCGCAGTGCCAAGCATGTTCTGGTTCGTGAAAGCTCTCCATCTGGCAACCTCGTGCTTGATCAAAACCTAATGCAAATGGCTTTGAAAAGGCTTGAAAGGGAGTTTTATGAGACATTGTCTGCAAACCGTGATCACCTTGACCCTGAATCCGGTAGAGCTCCGCTCTTGCAATTGGGTCGTTGCGATTACAGGTTGGATGTCTAATTGTCCAAGCGGTAATGATAGTGTCTTGTACCTGAACTGGTGGCAGTTTCAAGTCGATCTTCAAGCAGATCATGCACATTTTATGGAGAAGACGAGGGTGGATCAGAAGAAGAGTTGGAAATTGTTGGTAAGTCGATCACTGAGGTGGTCAATGGCAGATGACGGTTCAACACCAGCAGCGTCAGTCCACCAAGCTTGCCTCATTCTAGTCCTTATGTGCAAGCTCGACATGAAAGCTGATATTTATAAAGATGCGTCTCTGTCGTATCTCTTCCTTGCCAACAATCTTCACTTCATTGTTGAGAATGTGCAGCACACGCCGAACCTGAAACTCCTCCTCGGTGAAGATTGGGTCACTGAACACGCGAACAAGGTTAAACCGTAAGCTTCAAACTACGAATCAACAACCCGGACAAAGGTGTTATCATCATTACCAGAGAAATCATCAGAAATATCTCCGGAAATGGCAAAGGAATGCTTTAAAAGGTTCAATGCACGTTTGAAGAAGCAGACATCGTGGGCCGTAGAGGACGGGAATTTGAGGGAATTACTTGAAGGTGTGAATTGCAGAGTGTACAATCTATATGATTCATTTAGTTTCCACTCCGTCCCTTCAGATCGATTCAGAAGTTTTCGAAAGTTTTCAGTTCAAACCAAATGATCATATAGAAAGATGTATACATTTGAATGCAGAAGCTATTCTGTGATGGAACCTCTAAAATCCTGTAGCACATGTGGTGATGAAAAAAAAAATTATCCAGTTTCCGCCTGCTCGGCCGGCCGCTGAATGGATTGCCAGCCGGTAAGAATTTGGAGAATGGCTTTAAGGGAATCTGAGGCTGCTTCCATAGTCCAATGTGGATAAAATTCGCTCGGATGGAACCTGCATTCTTCACTGAACCCTGCAAACGTGCATGGTTGAGCTCCATTGAGGAATACGTCGCCCTCGGATCTTATGAAGCCGGCCTTCGCCACTACCCTGTCTGCTGCCTATTGGAAGATTATAAACATTTGAGAAAGAATGTCTTCAGAGAAATGGGGTGTAGTTGTACAAATAGCTTATAGTTCTTCACATTCATATGGAACTATCGAAATATGAACAGAGATGGTCATGTACCTTTTCTGTATAGTATTCAAAAGTCTTTTTCTTGTTTCCTGCTTCATAAATGTTGCACTGAGAGTATATCTGATATAAACAACTTAATTAGAACATGTAGTTCAGATAAATTCGAAAGATCAAGGAGACAGTTATAACGAGTTTCCTTTACCTGCGATTCTACGCTGGCACAGACAGCGTATATAGCCCAGTTTCGAGTGTACTTGTTGTACAGATGAACTTTCCCAAATCTAAGACGAGGTTGTCTTTGCCTTGTTCCGTCAAAGAAACAATGATGAATTGTCACCCGAATGCATCTATCACCAACGTGCGAGGGGTCTGCTCCAATCAGCATCGTCTTGTCATGTTGCGCAAAGTAACATCTGGTTCCAAGGGAAGAAGAAACCATCAGATGGGTTATATCAGTAACCACACTTGTATCATATCACACGCACAAGTTTAAACACACCTAGAGATAGTTATCTCTGTACTTTGTCTGGTGATATCTATGAGTCCATCATCGTAATCACGAAGGCTGCACGGGTCTATCCATATGTGCCTAGAGTTCGGTTTGATCTGAATGCCATCAACATCATGTCCTCTACCACCTTCAAACTCGAGGTTGCATACAATTATATGCTCACATTCCTTCAGCCTAAGGCCCTTGCCCGTGAACTTTATCCTCTGCCCTCGTCCATCAATTGTCTTGTAAGACGACACACTCAAGTAAGATGAAAGGTGAATGGTGCCAGAAACCTCAAACACAATCCAGAGCGGTTCTTGTTTTCGGCACCCCTCACGAAGTGAGCCTGGACCATCATCTAAAAACCAAATTCCAAATTAAGCTGTTTATAAATGTTCAACATTTTTCTTTTTCCTTTATGATAAAAGATTCAAGATTAAGGGCATGTTCGGGAATGCTTCTGGAATGACTAAAAACACTTCTGATAGTTGGCAAAAAAAAGATTAAAGTGTTTTTAGGTTGTACAAACTCTTTCTTGATAAGCACCTAGCTAGATGCTTCTTCAGGAAGATTCAAGTGTTTCTAACAAAATAACTTTTACCAAGAGCGTTTATGAGCGTAATTACTCGGCCCAAACGAAACCTAATAGTGAGAAGCAAAAAACAGAAGCATAACTTTGGAGTATGGAGTCCAGCCAATCTGGTCCCTCCTGCAGCAATGTGCAACTTGATTACAATTCCTTGGACAAAATAGGTACCTAACTTGCAAAAGTGGTTTCATTTTGTTCCATCTTCTTAAAGCAATAACAGCTACGAAGTGCTGTTATATAGCTGTTATAGCTCTCAAATTTTCAGGTTTTTTTCTCAACTAGAAAATATCCAAAATAATATAATATACTGTAAGAAGGATTCGAACTTGAATGCATGATGGATAAACTGCCTAACCAACTGCTTTAACTCACGTTCTACCAATTCTCAGTATCCTTCTAACCCCATATTCAGTTTTGCTCAGAAAGAAAACCCCACCACAATTCCCAAAACATCTAATTGACCTAAATGACTTAAACAAACGTGGGAAAAAAATTAATTACTGATAAGAATAAAAAAAAAAAGGTAAATTACATTTTCATACCTCATGTTTGGGGCCTATTTCAATTCCTTACAACATCTTCAAAACATTTCACTTTCATACCTTAAGTATTATTTTATTTCAAAATAATACATCCGTTACATTTTCCATCCATTGATCTGTTAAGTGCTAACGTGACTGCCACATATATGCCACGTGGGTGGCCAAATGTGTGCCACGTGGCAAAAAAAAAATTTTAATTTTTTTCTTAAAAACCTAAATTAAGTACTATTTAAATTATTTATAAAAAAAATAAAAATAAAAATAAAAACCCAAACAACCCAGAAAACGCAGAACCCATCTTCTCCCGACCCCCTCACCTTCACCGAGCCCAAACCCCTCCACCTCCGATGCTCTTCACCGCCACCATGTCCAACCCTCTCTCCCTTCCCTCCTCCTCAACTCTCACCTCGACGCCATCCCTGCCGAGCCCGACAATTGCTTTTTCTGGGTTTCTGGGTTCGTGTTCTGTAACCTCACCCATCCTCGTCTATCTGTAACCTTACCCATCCTCGTTAGAAATCAAACAGCTAAAATCACTTTTCTCCCAACTAACCTAAACCCTCACCTTCGCCCTGCTAGCTACCACAATCAGTGCTCTCACAAATTAGTGAAATCACAACCGCCGTTGATTGAAAATTTCCATGACTTTTTGAAGCAAATAAAACTTGGGTTGCAGGGAGAAAACCCCAAAAAAATCCCAATTCAACGAAATGGTTGTCCTGGAGACGAAATCTCAAATCCCTATTTTTCTTAGTTCAAAGCTTCAGCTTTCTCTTTAGAATTAGAAATGAATAAAAGTAAGAGATTAATTTGTGGGAAATTAAGAGGCTTGGGTTGTGGGTTTGCAATGATGCACAACTATTGGCTGAAGAATGAATTATTGGTTATTACAGTGTTGGTGGTTGGAGAAAAAAAATAGAGGAATGTGGGGTGGGGTGGGGTGGGGCGGAGCTACCTCTCTGTCTTTGACACCCACATGGTGGTCATGGTAGGGAAGAAATTCAATGTTGGCGAGGTAGCAGGGAGGAAGAACTACGGCAAAGTTGTTGATTTCAGGGCTTCGTGGGGCTTTAATGTGTTGTTGAACTCGAGTATTGCTGAAGCTCGAGGCTTCGTGGTGGCTGCAGTGTGTTGTCAAAGGTGAAGGCAGAGAAGATCCGGGGGCTGATTGACGGGGTTGGTGATGATGGGGGATGGGAGAAGGGGGGTGCTAGAGTGGGGAAGACGAAGTGGGTTGGGGAGGTGAACAGGGAAGAGTGGATCGGAGAAGACATGGGATTTAAGGTTTGGGTTGGGGGGTTGCGGAGAAGGGGAAGGGGAATGGGTTTTAGATTTGGGTAAAGTACAAAAAATTACCTCAACTATTGGTATTACGACACTTTCATACCTCATCTTTTAAAATTGATAATGTCATACCTCATCTTTAGAATTTGGTCAATTTTATACCTTCCGTTAGCTTGACCGTTAATTTGTCAGTGAAATGCTGACGTGGCTTAATCCAAACCCCACTTTTTATTAAAAAATTATTAAAATATTATTAAAAACTAAAAAAAATTATTTAATATGTTTTAAATATTAAAATAAAAAAAAATTTATTTAAAAAACAACTTTCGTCCCCCCTCCTCCTTCATCTTCTTCCCTTCCCCCCCCAACTCCCCTCTTCTCCCCCTTCATCTTCCCCCATCTGCTTAATCTCCAACAAAGAAAAAAAATTGAAAACCCACCAACACCCCCCCCCCCCAAAAACCCCATACCTGAACCCCCGCCAAATCCCGACACACACCCCCCCGGTGCGCCCAGATCCCGTCACACCCCCCCCCCCCGGCGCGCCCAGATCCCGTCAACCCCCCGCCCCGCCCAAATTTGAAAACCCATCTTCTCCCCCTACCTGTCTTTCTTTTATTTCTTTTCTTTTCTCTCTCTCTCTCTCCTTCCTCCTCTTCTTCTGCAGGTTGGGTGGTTTCCTTTTTTTTTTTTTTCTTCTTCTTCTTTTTCTTCTTCTCTCCTCATCCTCCTCTGCAAGTTGGGTGTTGGGGGGGGAGGAACAGACGAACTGGGTTTTGGGGAGCTGCTGCTGCTGCAACTGAGGTGGGGTGGAACGGGCGGACGACGGATGGAGGAAGAGAGGGCCAACGCGGGAAGGAAGAGAGGGTGGATGCAGGGGGGGTCGGGGAGCTGCTGCTGCTGCAACTGGGGTGGGGTGGGGTGGGGGGGAACGGACGGACGACGGATGGAGGAAGAGAAGGCCGACGCGGGGAGGAAGAGAGGGTGGACGAATGCAGGAAGATAGGGGGGCGCATGCGGGGGGGACACGGGGCTGGGGTAGGGTACCTGGGTCTGGGTTTTTGGACGACGGTAAATGAAGGTTGGGGAGGGACAGGTGGGAGAGGTTGGGTGCAGAGGAGAGAGAGCAGAGAGAGGTGGGGAGGAGAGAGATAGAGATTTAATATTATAAAAAAATTAATTTTTTTAATTTTTAATTATTAAAAATATATTTAATAATTTTTTAATCCAATTGGATTAGTTAGTGGGACCCGAATGTAGCCACATCAGCACTTAACAGAAAAATTAACAGAAAAACTGACGGAGGTATGACATTGGCATAAATTCGTAAGATGAGGTATGACATTGTCAACTTTAAAAAATAAGGTATGAAAGTGTCGTGACACCAATAGTTGAGGTAGTTTTTTGTACTTTACCCTTTAGGTTTTTAAGAAAATAAATAATTTTTTTTTGCCACGTGGCACACATTTGGCAATCACGTGACATATATGTGGCAGCCACATCAGCACTTAATGGATCAATGGATGAAAAATGTAACGGATGTATTATTTTGAAATAAAATAGTACTCAAGTATGAAAGTGAAATGTTTTGAAGAAGTTGTAAGATATTGAAATAGGCCACAAACTTGAGGTATGAAAATGTAATTTACAACAAAAAAACCTGCCAAAGTGGTGACGAAATAGACCAGCCCTTTGAGGCCACCGATGGCGAACCGGCCGAAGCCCTCGGCCCCACCGGCCATTGATCGGGCTGAAATCCACGTCGGCGTACGGTGGAGAAGCCATGTCCGTATTTTCCTGTACCTGAAATTGGAATTTCTCTGTACCTTGTTTTTCTTTTACGGTTGTTTAGTTTGGTTTTTTTAACCTTCTTTCACATTGCCTCTAAACTTTGATGCATATACCATTTTGCCCAACAAACATGCAATTTGATTTTGAGCCCCTAAAATTTCAACTTTGTGCCAACATCACCCTATCTGTATATCATGTCACAAGTTTTCGTTAACTTCATCATGTACACTAGCCCCTCCGCACAGTGCGCCAACATCACCCTAAGAGACATTTTTTAGTTACACGTACCGTATGCGACTGACAAAATTTTAATATATCAAAACGATAACAATTTGCATAGGTTTGTTCAAATATGACTGAACATTGACACAACTAAACCTAAAAATATAAACCCATCAAATTTGATGGTTGCATGGAAATTGACTAAGCATATGGTTTACTATCTTAATGGATAAGGTATTAGGTTTTCATCCATGCGGTTCCTGATTCGAAACACTCACATCCCCTAAATTATTGGAATAATTTTGAACCCTCCCTTCCCCTTAATAATAATAAATTAAAAAAAAAACTAATGAAACAGGTATACAACGGTAAAAGAAAAAATGGTTTAATTGGGTAGGATGATATAAATGAAGGGGATGGTCCATTGGTTCAGTTCAGTGTGTGTATTTTCTTGGCTTACAGGGTTTAACTAGTTCAATTCATAAGCTTCGTCCTTCATTCACTCATACCAACCACAATTACAGGCTGGATCTTTTCGACATCATCAGGTATTATTGTGTGCAACATTAAGTATTTCCTATTTATTAATAAGGTTTTGTTAGGTTGATATATACTTACGTACCTTACTCCTCACATAACATCATTTTACTGTATAAACATTATGATTATAATTTATTATTCTTTCTATCGTCATCTAAATATTATATTTGTTATAATAACCATCGATTTGTTTGACACGTCCAAATAACCAAACGTGGATGATCTTTAGAGGATGTCAAGGATGACAAGAAGGGGATAATGCTTGTGTTCCCCCATGGGAAACTACTAGTCCACCCACTTACAATTTAACGAATCTTTACCCCCGAACATTATAAGCGAAATTCGTATGATTTAGCACCTTCTAAAGATCACATATATATGCAAAAAAAATAAAAAATAAAAAATTTGGAGATCTTTTAGCCATCCATAATGCATAAAACAAATGGACGGTTCATCATGAGGATGTTACTTGTTACCAAAATCGTTGATTGGTTTGACATGTATGGATGACTAAACAATCTCTAAATTGAATGATGTTTTGCAAATATAATTTTTAGATGATGATAAAGAAAATGAACGGTTCCGATTATGATGTTTGGAAAATAAAGATTAGTTAATCGTAAGTGAGGGGACAAGTGGATTTAGCCATTAAAACCGATCGCGTAATCAACAGGTAAAATTGAACGGAAGCATTCGTGTGTTCGACACATGATAATCAACTTATCTTCATTATGGCATGCCAATGAAATTGGATAGGCATACCACGTGAATCCTATTAAATAGCATTCGTCATTAAAACTTGGCCTTAATTTGCAACATAAGAAAATAAGGAATTATATCATAACAAGATTAATTACTCAACAGTTTTAGTATAAAATCTCCACAAAGCACTGAGTAGAAGTATAACTACCAAAACATTAGAAATCTCTCAATTTCTCTCTCTACCACCATGGAGCTCTTGTTAGCAATCTGTTTATTGCTTATATTCTTTGCTTGCATCTACCTGTGTGAGTTGCTGCTTCAATGGAGGCACCAACAATGCTACTTATTAGCCTATGAGTGCTACAAGGCCACGGACGAGCGGAAGCTGGACACCGAATCCTGCGTCAAGATCATTCACCGCAACACAAATCTGGGGCTGGAAGAATACAGGTTTCTCCTCAAAACCATCGTTAACTCGGGCCTTGGAGAGGAAACCTACGGTCCAAGAAATGTCATTGCCGGCCGCGAAGACTGTCCTAGTTTGGAAGACTCACTGTGGGAGATGGACGACATAATGTTTGGCACGCTCGACAAGCTATTCCACAAAACAGGAATTTCACCTTTGAACATCGACATACTAGTGGTCAATGTGTCGTTATTCTCTCCTGCACCTTCTCTAACGGCTAGGATCATAAACCGTTACAAGATGAAGACGGACGTCAAGGTGTTCAACCTCTCGGGAATGGGGTGTAGTGGAAGCCTCGTGGCCATTGATCTTGTCCAGAACTTGTTCAAGACGTACAAGAATGTAAACGCTGTCCTTGTGAGCACAGAATCGCTAGCTCCAAATTGGTACCGTGGCAAAGTTCAGCCTATGATGCTTGCTAACTGCCTCTATCGCTCAGGAGGGTGTTCTATGATCTTCACAAACAAAAAGCATCTCAAGCATCGATCACTTTTGAAATTGCAATGCATCGTGCGAACGCATCTTGGTTCGCTCGATGAGGGATATGGCTGCTCCACTCAAGTAGAAGACGAACATGGATTCCGCGGTTTTAATCTCAGCAAAAGCATAGCCAAAGTTGCAGCCAAAGCTCTTACCATGAACCTTCGAATCCTACTGCAAAAAGTGTTACCGCTTACAGAATTACTGCGCTATGTTATAGTGTCACACCGTCAAAACAAAGTTGCAAATGCTGGCTTGAATCTCAAGGCAGGACTTGATCATTTTTGCATACCCCCAACAGAAGCTGCAGTTGTAAATGGGGTTGGAAAGAGCTTAGGACTCAACGACTATGATCTCGAGCCTGCGCGAATGGCGCTGCACCGATTTGGGAACACGTCTTCGGGTGGCCTTTGGTACGTTTTGGGGTACATGGAGTCTAAGATGAGGCTTAAAAAGGGTGAGAAAATTCTTATGGTGAGCTTTGGAGCTGGCTATGAGTGCAACAATTGTGTGTGGGAGATTTTGAGGGACATGGAAAATGCCAATGTGTGGAAAGATTGCATAGAAAGTTACCCTCCAGAAACCCTAGTGAATCCTTTCATGGAGAAGTATAGCTGGATCAACGACGAATATTTGAGCTTTGTCAGATTTGAGGAGGTTATGAATGCAATTTGTGTTGATGGTCAACACTCCAAGAAAAATTGGTCAACGCTTTCAGGAGAGGTATAGTTAGATCAGTGAGTAATATTGGAAGTTTTTAATTTTAATTTTTTTGAGTAATTTGTTGTTTTTTTTTTGTAAGGAAAAATTGCATTGATTTGATGTATTTCATAAAATGTGAAGTATATAGGTCAAAGGTTGTGATTTTTTCATGATATTGTTAATTAATTAGAAAAATAAAAAATTGTTCTGATACAACTTGAACTACATAAAGGAAAATGATATATTGTTACGAAGAGAAATGTTAAGGGAACTCTCTTAAAATTGAAACTCTCCTTGAATTTTTTTGTCATTTTACAGTTTAACGTTAATTCACGTTCTAACATTATAGGACAAAGAGCCCTTGAAGAGTCTCACTTTTAAAAGAATCTCTTTCACATTTCTCTAATTATGAAAAATTTGTTCTGCCAGTGCCACCGATATGAGACTTCCAGAAAGTAGCATGTGTAGTCTCTGGTTTGGAGATAACAACCGAGTCTGCAACTACTTGGAATTTTCTGGAGGGGCAAGAAGTTCCCTTGTGACCAACTCCTCAAAAGGCTTGTACCCTATCACAAGTCATATTATATTACCCAAATTCCAATTAATTTCATAACAGAAATAAACCATATAAAGTGGTGCTATTTGGATCACATTTATTAACTTAATCAATAAATATGATCCATACAACATTATTCATACCTAAGTAGGTCTTGCATACTTAGATAGGTTCACTTATATTGCAAGTTGGCCAATAATGTAATCAATAAATATGATCCAAACAAAATTATTCATACATAGATAATTAAGAAGCTTCAAAAGAGAAACTCTCATTTTTTGCAAAACACTGTAACTATTTGTGAGCTTACCCTATATTGTATTTTAATTAGGATGTATAGTTCATAGACCATGGTTGCAACAAATTAATAATTTAGACACTTAGTGGATATGGTATTGGATTTCCAAACATGCGTCTCGAGTTCGAAACTTTCTCTTTTATTGAATTATTATAATAATTTCGAACCCTCTCCCTCCTCTTAATAATAATAAAATTAAAAAGTAAAAAAAAAACTGAGATTTCATGATTAGATTCAAAATGAGTAAATAGTATCAAATTAAGGTGATTTTTCCACGTTAAACTATGAATAGAAACAAAAATAGGTAATTCTGAGGATGGCTGTAAAAGTGTAAAACAATGCAGAATGAGCCTCATGAATCAATCCTGGAATAAAATCACATATGCCAATGCCTTCAAATGGGTATTTTTATTTTTAGTTGGCTGAAACTCTCTTCAATAATGGAAAAATGTAAATTTATATATATTTTTTAAAACTTTTTTTGAACGTGAGTCCCGCTGTCAAAGTGAGAAAAGTGAATATGATAACAAATTTACATTTTTTTCATTAAAATGAAACTCACATTTACAAATGTTAAAAATATAAAATGAGATGCAAATATGAATTTTACGTCTCAACTTCACATTTGTGTCGTTGAATATGCCTCTTAGTTACTCATAAATAGAATCATGAAAAGGAAATTCATCCTGTTGCTTTTCTCCCACCGACAATATCATTGGCTTCTTCTTTCTCTTTTTCATTAATAACTTCAATGACGTAGAGAAATTTTTCCATGTGACCGGAACACGTATGGTACATCACGTGTTTTTATATAAGTCGTGAGAAATTTTATTTTTTAAGTTATTAATTTTCTAACACACATATCCCATCATTTGTAGGAGAAATTTTTAATTGTGACGGGAACACGGATGGTACACCACGTGTTTTTATGTAAGTGGTGAAAATTTTTACTTTTTAGGTTATTAACTTTTTAGCACACATATTTCATCATTTGTATAGTGACACGCGAAGTACCACCTCGTGTACCAATCATACTGAAAAATCTCTCTATTTGTAGAATAAGACAGTGGTGTGCCACTTCGTGTTCCAATTACATTGAAAAATATCTCAACGACTTTTTTTTAGCATGTGCATTTCTGCTGATAAATATCACGATTTAAAGCGCCCTCTACCAACTTCTAATTCATGAGACCACTGAAAGTAGGCTACCCATTAACCCAAATTGAAAAAAATTAAGGTTTTCCAATCGAAAATTCATCAAGCATGGAGAAAAACCATGGAAAAATATAAGCTAGGGCACGAGGTATTAGCAAATCTATCCCTAAAACGAGCCGAGTGTAAATGAACTGCAGTTACAAAACATCATTCGAGCTGCTCATAAGTTTTACGAGCGGACCAACATATCAAATCTAAGGCTTATGTTTAAGATGAATGAAACGTTCCACACCAAAATCTGAACAAACTAAAATACAATATATAATGAGTGGTTTTACTACTATTGCATCGGGACCTATCATGTAAAACCCCATAACCATAATATTGGCCCTTAGCATAAAATCCTACACCTGCTGAATTGTGCATATTAATTAATCTCCGTGAAATCTTAAAAGACAATGGCATCTACCAAATATATTGGACACGATACGAGTCATGACAGAAGACTTGAAACTGACATTTTTTATAAATTTTGGGATGATACTCAATGGTCTAGTATGAACAACTCTAACCTTTTTTTTTTCCTTCGGGACAAACTGGTACCCAGAAATTTTTTCTATCACTGGAGGCACATGAGTAGATCTCACATTATCTGCAGTTAATTTCTAGGTCCATTTATCTTTCACCATTGTACCGTATAATCCTTTACCAGTCTTCTTTGCAAAATATCAGAGTTAAAGGACTGTATGACAACTTCTGGGTACTTGGCCCCCCACCGAATAAAAAGAACTTTGTGAAAGCCAAGTTACAAATAGGGTACGTAGTAATTAAAATCCTTTTACTTCTGAGTACTTTTCATATATTATGTGTATATACCCCTTGAGCACTGAACATATATTGTGAAAATTTCCAACAGATATATCAACGGGTTCAAAAACACAGATTGCTTTGCTTTTGAACAATTAAGCGGGTGCTTAATTAACAACCGACGAGAAGATGTCTGCATGTAGTACTTTGATTCCACTCAAATTTGTGGTTTTCATCAAAGAGTTTTGTATTGATCAACGGAATATAAATTTGTTTATGATCATTTTGCTTGTACTTATTTGCAGGTTAAAAGTCATGTTGGATTTCTCTGGTGATATTGACAGACTAATTGGACCTTTTTATTTAACCAGATTAGTGTGGCTGGATACACAAATTTCTTCTGTAATCATTTGTTTAACCTACTAGCTAGAGATTGCCATCCAAAGATAACACATGGAATTAAATGGTAATTAAGCAGTAAGATGGCAAAACATGTCAATGCCTTGTTTAGTTACATTTGTATGTGCACGGTCTGATATTGATAGATCCCTCGATCGACCTTAACCCAGAGAAGCCATGAGAGAACTCGAAGAGAGAGAATGACAAAAAGAACTTGGATATTATTTCACAAAACTGTTTTCTGTTTCTTACAAATTCCAACTATATAGCAACTTTCCCCAACTACTTTTACCTAATTACAACTATACTAACAACTTTATTACAAGTATTACAGCTTCATTACTCAGATGATGACATGTGGCACAATCACAATTGTTTTATGACCCTTATTAGCTATTAGAAATCCCATCAGAATCCTAACATTACTCCCCCCTTTGAAATCAGCCTTGTCCTCAAGGCTTAAAGTCAGGAAACTGCAACTGTAGAGTATCCAAGCTTTCCCAAGATGCATCTGCAGCATGGTGATTTTTTCAATGCACCAACACTTATGTGATTGGAGTTGTTCCTGTGTTAACCACTCTGCGGTCTAAAATAGCTTCTGGGACAGGTTCATCAGTCATTAAGCCAGCATCGTGAACTTGTGGTAAAAGAATAGTAGTAGTGACTGCAGTTCCCAGCTTCTTTTTTAGACATGAAACATGAAAAACTGGGTGGATCTTGGAATGACTTGGGAGTTTCAACCTATACGCCACAGGTCCAACTCGATCCAGAATCTCAAAGGGACCATAGAATCTAGGATGCAGCTTATGGAAGGGATGCAAGGCTAGTGACTTCTGCTGGTAAGGAACCAGTCTGAGATAGACAAAGTCACCAATTGCAAATGACCTCTCAGTTCGATGTTTGTTTGCTTGAGTTGTCATTCGTTCCTGAGCAGCTGCTAAGTTGGTCTTTAACAGAGATAAAATTCGAGTCCTATCTTTCAAGCACTGATCCACCAGATCAATTTTTGTAGTACCAAGTTCATAGAGTGGAACATGTGGTGGTGGCTGTCCATACACTATTTCATAAGGTGTCATTTTAGCTGCAGAATGGTATGAGGTGTTATAGCTCCATTCAGCCTAAGGAAGCCATGTCAACCATTGTTTGGGTTGCAAGCTGTAGAAACACCTCAAATATGTTTCCAAACATCTATTTAGAACTTCAGTTTGTCCATCAGTTTGAGGATGGAAACCTAAACTGAGACAGAGCTTGGATCCTTGAAGTTTAAAAAATTTCTTCCAAAATGAGCTGATGAATATTGGGTCTCTATCAGATACAATGGAAGTAGGCATTCCATGCAATTTAAACACCTGATCAATAAAAATTTGTGCCACAGAATGTGCAGTATATAGATGAGATAAGGGTAAAAAATGTGCAGCCTTTAAGAATCGGTCAACAATGACAAATATAACTGATTTACCCTTGCAGAGAGGTAATCCAGTGATAAAATCCATAGCTATATCATACCAAATTCTTTGAGGGATTGGTAATGGATTAAGAAGTCCAGCAGGTGCAAGTGTCTCATACTTATTCTTCTGACAAACATCACATCCAGCAATCAGTTCTTTGATATTGTGCTTCATACCCTCCCAATAAAAGGATCTGGATATCCTTTTATAGGTCTTAAGGAACCCTTCATGGCCTACAGATGGAGTACAATGGTGTTCTGCAAATATTCTTGTCCTCCATGGGCTTGTAGGACTAACAACAATCCTATTCTTATACTTCAAAAATCCGTTATCAAGCTGGTACTTAAGCAAATTTAATGGAGTCGAATATGAGGTTTTGTGTAAAACAGCTTGAGACTTCTGTAATATCCAGTCATCTTTTTCGACATGCCTCCGCAGATCATCAAGCCAAGACATATAAGGATATGATAATGCAAGTAAATCACTGTCAAAGTCTGTGCAGCTTAGTGTGACTGAAGCAATATTGCTGTGATCAGTACCCATAACCAAGCTTGAAGCCATAACAAGTTTATTACCTGGACCAATAGCTGAATTATCCTGAGAATTGAACATTCTAGATAAGGCATCAGCTGCTTTATTGTCACTGCCTTTTCTGTACTGGATTTCATAATCAAATCCCAATAACTTGGAAACCCACTTTTGTTGGAAAGGAGAATTAGCTCTGTTTTGGAGAAAATATTTGAGGCTGTGATGGTCTGTCTTTATAATGAAATGGTTTCCTAGTAAATAGGACTGCCATTTTTTAACTGCATAAACCACAGCTAACATTTCTCTTTCATATGCAGATAGTGCCTGAGTCTTTGGTCCTAAAAGTTGACTGGTAAATGCAATAGGCCTGCCTTCTTGCTGCAAAACTGCCCATATCCCAGTGCCTGAAGCATCACTTTCAATAACAAATGGTTTTGAAAAATTCGGTAGTGCTAAGACCTGAGGAGACAACATTGCATTTTTCAGTTCTTGAAATGCATTAGTGGCTGCAGAACTCCATTTAAACCCATCTTTCTTGGTAAGTTGAGTCAGAGGTCCACTGATTCTTCCAAATTGAGGAATGAACTTCCTATAATAACCAGTTAAACCTAAAAAACCCCTTAAAGCTTTCACAGAGGTAGGTAAAGGCCAATCTGCAATGGCTTGAAATTTGGAAGGGTCAGCAGCTACTCCAGTCTGAGAGACAATATGGCCGAGATATTCAATTTGTTGTTTCCCAAAAGCACACTTAGACAATTTCACAAACAAGTGGTGAAATTTGAGTACACTGAAGGCAATGCTTACATGCTGCAGGTGTAATTCCCAAGAAGCACTATATATCATAATATCATCAAAGAAAACTAAGATGAATTTCCTCAAGTAAGGCCGAAAAATCTCATTCATTAAGCTTTGGAAGGATGCAGGGGCATTTGTTAAGCCAAAAGGCATAACAAGGAATTCATAATGTCCCTTATGAGTTCTGAAAGCAGTCTTGGCAATATCTGTGGGGTGCATACGAATTTGATGATAACCGGACCGAAGATCTAGTTTAGAAAAATATTTGGCACCAAAGAGCTCATCTAACAACTCATCAATCAATGGTATAGGGTATTTGTCTTTGATTGTGAGGAGATTAAGTGCCCTATAATCCATCCACATCCTCTAAGTACCCTCCTTCTTTTTCACCAAGAGCACTGGAGAAGAGAATGGACTATGGCTTGGCCTGATGAAACCTGATTCCAGTAACTCCTTGACACATTTCTCTATTTCAGTTTTTTGAAATGGACCATACTTGTAAGGTCGAGCACTAGGTGGTTTGCATCCCTCCAACAAGGGAATTCTGTGATCATGGGACCTGGATGGAGGTAGCACAGGTGGGCTTTGAAAAATAGATTGATACTTTGCTAACAGAACTTGCAGATCATTATCTTGGCTAGAAGTCAACTGAGAATGAGTGGATGGAACTGTGTTGTCTGCACTAGCTTGCAAAACAAATAAGGCAGCTCCAAGGCAATGTTCACGGGTGAGTAACTTGTCCATTTGCAAGGAAGAAATGGATTGAGGTTCTTGGGGCTGAGGACTTGATATGGAAAAAGTAGTGGTGCCAACTACAAACTGCATAATCATCGTATCAAAATCCCATAGTACTGGTCCTAAAGTTCTCAACCATTGGATGCCCAAAACAATATCACAACCACCCAAGGGAATGGCATAGAAATCAAGCACAGTTGCATAATTTTGTATTCGGATGGAAACTTGAGCTAAACATCCAGGGCTAGTAAGGGAACCCCAATTTGCAATCTTCACAGTAAATGGGTGTGTGGTATCTAGATGACCCTTTAATTGTTTGACCAATGAGATATCAATGAAATTATGTGAACTACCTGAATCTACTAGGAAAATAGCAGGATAATTGAGTACTAACCCACTGATTTTCATTGTTCGGATAGACTTTGGAGCAGGCATTCCATAGACTGCACAAGTGGTGACCTCAGGCTCGTCATTATCATCAGAGTGATGCTCGATAAGGTCTCCATTTTCGTACACATCTATGAGGAGTACTTGTCGTTTGGGACCAGCACACACATGCTCCCTTGAAAACTTTTCATCACAGTTAAAACACAACCTATTCGTCCTTCGAAATTCAATCTCTGCGGCTGTTAAACGCCGGACATTCTCATTTCGTGAAGAATTATCAGGCTTTGGCGTGTTGGTGATATCAGAAAATAGTGGTGGCCTGAAGTGAGATGCAGAGGAAGGGTTTCTTGAAAAAGATCGAACATTCAATTCTGTCAGTTTGGCATCCACTTGTTAGGAGTAAGTAATGGCTTCATGAACATCAAATGGTCGCAGGATTTTGACATCATGGCGAATTTCTGGTTTCAAACCCCCGATGAAGCAGCTTTTCAAGAGTCCAGGGGTCATTTCCATCGTGCGATTTGCCAACCTCCTGAATTCCATGATATAGTCCCTGAGTAACCCAGATTAGCGAAGTTTCACCAAATTTTCAGTGCAGTCCATAAGTTTAGATGAACCAAATTCCCTGCAAAAGATCTTGGTAAAATCTTCCCAGTTAGGGTAGTTCTTGACACAGTTCACCCATTGAAACCATTGAAGAGCTTCATTTTCCATATGGAAAGAAGCCATACGAACTTTCTTGTCCGCTGGGATATGAAAGTAATCAAAGTAATGCTCCGCCTTGTAAATCCATCCGAGAGGATCGTCCCCTTCCTGGAAGTGAGGAAAATCCAATTTTACCAAAGGCGGTCTTGGTTGAAATCCCGAATCGTGACGATTGAAGTTCTAGGTTCTTGAATCGTCACGCAGATTGGGGTCGGAGCGAGTTGCATATGATGAATCTCCTAGATAACCCATTTCACATTTGTCCAGAAAATCACGATGAAGCTTCTCAAATCGAGCATCCGAAGAATCTTGACGCCCTTCCATGGCGTCGAACCTTTGGAGTAGTGTGTTGAGAGTGTTGTTGATCGCATCAAGATGATTATGCGATTCCATAGCTTTCCTTGTTGATGTACGAGTCATACGGCAGCAAAGAAGGGATGGAGAATCAGTACTGGCTTGATACCAATGATAGATCCCTCGATCGACCTTAACCCAGAGAAGCCATGAGAGAACTCGAAGAGAGAGAATGACAAAAAGAACTTGGATATTATTTCACAAAACTGTTTTCTGTTTCTTACAAATTCCAACTATATAGCAACTTTCCCCAACTACTTTTACCTAATTACAACTATACTAACAACTTTATTACAAGTATTACAGCTTCATTACTCAGATGATGACATGTGGCACAATCACAATTGTTTTATGACCCTTATTAGCTATTAAAAATCCCATCAGAATCCTAACAGATATACATGCACTGATGATGCACTTAATGATTTTAATCAGTCTTGCTTGCCATATGATCATCAATCATGATTAATCCCCTTTACAAATAAACCAATGAAATCATAGATAAGCCAACAAACTGTGTTGTGTACGAACCAGTGTAAGCGCCCTACTAAATCCGTTCCAATACTGCAATTATATTGTCCCAAACTTAATGAGGCCAACACGATTTAAAGCCATGTGGTTAAGGCCCAATGAACACATTTAGATGTGAAGTCTTATCTCGATAATTAGCATCGAACAACTTAGTTTTTATTTAAATTTATGATTTATATCGAACTACAACACCTCAATCATAAACAAAGACTTTAAAAAACAAAAAATAAAATAAAATCCAAATTCATTCATAGAAAATTATAGAACAATATATATGAAGACATAACTCCCTCTAAATAAATTTGCCTGTTCTGGTGTTATAACGAGAGATGGCAACTTGGCCAAGTGTAGATGTGAAGCATCATAACTTCCTCTTCCTTTCAATAATTTTAACAAATTTTGGGAAACTTTGACCACTCTTGATGGCTACTAGTTACTATCTATATTTGTAGGTAAAAAGTAGAGTTCTTTGCAAAAATCCATTAATGTTCAAAAGTTTCACTAGTTCATAACTATCAATTTATAAGAAAGAGATGGCTCCAAAGTTACGTATATATTAACAGAAATATTGTTCAAGTTCTGCTTTCATTGAACAATTCACAACTCGAGTTCAAAACCCTAGGGCCATGGAGATCCACATGACAATGTCTCTACTCGTTCTTTTTGTCGGTTTCTTGTGCTTCTTGAAGTTGGTTTTCCGAATGAGAGACCAGTGCTGTTACCTGCTGGCGTACGAATGCTACAAGGCAAAAGAGGACATGAAGGTCGACTGTGATTCCTGTGCGAAGATCGTCATGTGGAACAGGAATCTGGGACTGGAGGGGTTCAGGTTTCTTTTAAAACCATTGTCAATTTGGCATTGGAGAAGAGACTTCCTGCCCAAGAAACATAATCGAAGGCCTGAGAAGAAAATCCAACCAGGGCAGACGAGCTTGAGATGGATGGCATCATTTTCAACGCACTTGACAAGCTTTTCGCTAGGACTGCTGCAATTCCTCCGTCACAAATCGACATTCTTGTTGTCAATGTGTCGATGTTCTCCCCCGCACCCTCTCTAACGTCATGCATAATAAACCGGTACAAGATGAGGGAGGACATCAAGAGCTTCAACCTCTCGGGAATGGGCTGCAGTGCAATATGCAAGCCACGTTGCCGTTGATGTTGTGCTCAAGTCGTATAAGAACGCAAATGTGGTCGTTGTCAGCACATAATCCATAGCTCCAAACTGGTATTGCGGCAAAGTAAAATCCATGATGCTCACAAACTGTCTGTTCCGCTCAGGAGGGTGTTCGATGCTGTTAACAAACAACAGAACCTTACAACACCAAGCCAAGTTGAAGTTAAAGCATTTGGTACGTACACACATTGGCTCGAGCCCCAAAAGTGCTTCCACTGAGAAATATTTCACTACCTAGTTGCTGGATTTTTAGATCACCGGGCCCGTCCCCACTCTAACAACATCGATATTGTCCCCAACTTTACCACCTGCCCAATCCGTCAGATATGAGGTTTTACTACAAAAAACCTCAGTATTAGTTAGAGTAGGGTAATTCTATTTAAATCCATTGGGTTTCTTTGAACCCACCAATGTGGGACATTTAACACTAGTGGCCCCTAGGGTTCGGAATAGAACTAGGACTAAAAGCCAAAAGTTGGGAGCAGTTGGTATAGGGTTGTGTCTCAAGGCAGGAATAGAGCATTTCTGTATTCACCCTGGTGGAAGAGCAATTATAGATGGGATTGGGAAGAGCTTAGGTCTAAGTGATTATGATCTTGAGCTGTCTAGAATGGCTTTTCACCGGTTTGGCAACACGTCAGCAGCCGGATTTTGGTACGCTTTTGGGATACATGGAGGCAAAGAAGAGGCTTAAGAAGGGCAACAAAATTCTGATGAGTGGATTTGGAGCAGGTTTTAAGTACAACAACATTGTGTGGGAAGTATTGAAGGACTTGGATGATGCCAATGTGTGGAAAGACTGCATAGAAAGTTACCCTCCTAATAATACTTTGGGCAATCCTTTCATGGAGAAGTATAGTTGGCTCAATGACGAATGTCTAAGCTTCGTTAGGCTCGATTTCTCCCAAATTTTCGCTTAAACTTAGCTTTTTCCAGTTAATTTTCGGTCATTTTCTTTATTTGTATGCTGCATTGTGTGTGATTTTGGTTAATTTTGTGATCTTCTTGAAGAGTTTTGTATTATTTCGTCGACAGATTATCAAATTGTTGTTCACTGTGCTTGAAACTTGTGTTCTCTATAATTGAAGCTGCAAATAAAAGCACAAAGAGATATATGTTTAATTTTATGACTGAATATTGATCCACATATTCGTACAGTCAGATCTTTGGTATTTTTGACTTGCCTAATAAATTATGCAATAAAGTTGAACTCTTACAAGTCTATAACGTTTGAGAAGCATGGGAAATTTATCCTAGAAGGATACTTAAGCGCACCTCTTTGTTGGCTAAGTTGTCAATGATTTTTCGTTGTACACACGTCGCAATCATAATTGCTCAAGTTTGTAATCACTATTAAACACTTAAAATAATTTTATAGAAATATATCAAATTATGCATCATCAAATTTATCAATCACAACTGAGTGGACAATAAAGTTCACGTATTTATATATGCACTATGCCTTAAGAATTGTTCTTTACTTTTATATATATGTGTGTATACCAAAAGAATGGCAAGTAAAAGGTAACTTTTGATGTTATATTACATTTACCACATCTTTTTTTAGGGGCACCTTCACCATATCTTGGCAATGTCTCTTTTGTTACATCTATACAGCCTTGAAAGAGCAGCTTCTGAGGTTCACATTCAATATCTAGACATCTAGTTTAGAAATGGAATTTGGCTGAGTCCTAACCAAAAGGAGAAAATTGAGGAAGTAGGTGATCAAGAACTTGAGCAATTTAAATTTACAAACATCTTGCAGAACTGTATCTGCAGAACCATTGAATAACATAACTGCCACATTTCTGAAACATAATAAATTTCTCAACCAGAAGACTGCCTATGGTCTTCTGGCATGTGTTGCCCAAAGTAATAAATTGGGAAACAAGAGAGTCGTAACATGAATGCCATGGTAGCAGCACAGCATGTGTAGCTGAGCTGTGTGCTGCAGCATTGTCTGCTTCTATCTTCATGAACCAAATTGGTAGAAAAAATAGTGACAAAATTAGGCCTTAATTAGACTTCTTTTTCAACACTTAAAACTACTACCATATTTCCATCTTGATTCTTCAGTACAAGCATACCAAGAATATATCAAACTCTGGTTTGCCATATACACATTGAATATTTTCCAAGCTAAGTCTCAGCTTACATCTATAAACCATGTGTTTTCTCTCTCTTCCTCACTTTACTTCGTCACCATCTTCCTCTCCCCTTCTCTACGCGCCTTCCATTTTCGTGCAATGTTGCCATATGTGCAGATCCGTGAGTATTTTAAGTTTGAAGAAATTCAGTTCCATTTTTTGTGGAAAATCAGCTCTATATATAGACTACATGTGGGTAATTTCATAAGATCGAAGAAATTCAGTTCCATTTTCGTGCAAATAAGTTCATTTCATTTTAAGTTAGGGGTAATAAATTTTGACACGACACGTTACACGACTCGAAACCTGCATGACTATAAAACATGTTGTGTACACAATTAAATTATTATATCAATAAAATGACGGCTTTTCTTATATTTTTTTTAAGAATGTATTGACACAAACACAACATAGATGTAAACGGCAAACTTAAACGTGACCCATTGCTACCCATTAAGGTATGGAGTTTGTAAAAGGGACTGGCAAGCTTAGAGTTTTGCATGCTGATCAACTTTGAGTTCAAATAAACACGACGCATATATAAATGATAAACTCGAACACAACCTATTGCTACCTGGTATAGTATGGAGTTTGAACAAAGAACTAGCAAGCTCAGAGTTTATTCAAACTGAATGAAATACCACTTAAGCAACCATTATCACTGTTCAAAATGAAAGCCTTAGTGGCAGATTACAACGTTTCTCATTAGTCTGTGGAGCTGATGTGAAAACAGATGAGGATTTTGATGGGGATAAAGATAAAACAAGCAAAAGGTACAAGTGGATTTAGCCTGAAGGGGACCAGAGGAAATGAAAAATGTGATGGAATCATGGACAAGTATGAATGCTTTTGTAGGTTGACCGTTCAAATAAAACCACGAGTCGTGAGCTGAGCGCTGTGCTGCATAATTCCCACATCGATTAGAGGAGCGAGGTATGTAGTGGCGGTAGTATAAACAAGGGCAGCATGTGAGAGTTAAATTTCACAGAGCCATGCATTGAGCACAAAGCGAACTATTCTTTCGCCTTTTACTAAAGAATACCGTGTGCTCGTTGTTTTAAGTGGCATACGCCTATTTTTGGAGGGGTGCGCTTCTGTTGGTGCCCCTTACAATTCAAGTACCATGTCTTTATATATTTGAGTAACTGCGGGCTTTTTTCGTCCCACAACATTACAGTCTTGAGCCCGGAACTTGTTCATCCAAAGCCCACTCGCGAGTGGAATTATCGAATAAAATACATAGTGACGTATTAATTCAGATAACATACATAGTGACATATTAATGTTTAGAAGTGATTTTAAAATAATTAAAAGCACTTTTAAAAGTACTTTCTGAAGAAGCATTTTCAAACGGGCTTTAAGTTTTCTACATTAATGTTTAGAAGTGATTTTAAAATAATTAAAAGCACTTTTAAGTGCTTTCTGAAGAAGCATTTTCAAACGGGCTTTAAGTTTTCTACGTAATACTTGTCAACTAATTTCCACTCAGGTTGACAATCAAGGCTTGATTTCATATAAGAATTGACAAAGGGACTTGCAAGCTTAGAGTCCGTTTGAAAATGTATTTTTAGTTGACATGATATTTGAGGTAAGATATAGAAAATAGTTTAGTTGGATCGTTGAAATATATTAAGGACTAAGCTCCACAAAAACGTGTGTCAAAATCTGTGTTCCCGATCCTAACCCTATATATATATATATCAAAAAGAGAGTTTGCTAGCAAAGGATCATGGGCTGACATCTAGCAAAGGAACTTTGATTTTGATAAACGAAATCCAGGAACACCTGATTTGGTTTTATTTGTGAGATATATCCAGAGTATAGGGCTTGAGAAACTTCATACAAACTTCAAACAACCATAAAAATTAGGAGAAAAAAACGCAAACTTAATAAGTGCTGAAAAGTCAATTAACAGCTAATTGGGAGAAATCAAACTTAACAAAGCCTAGATAATCATAATTGATCCAGCCATACTTCTCCATGAAAGGATTGACTAGGGTTTGATCCGTAGGGTAACTATCTATGCAGTCTTTCCACACATTGACATCATCCAAGTCCTTCATCACTTCCCACACAATATTGTTGCACTTGAAACCAGCTCCAAATCCACTCATCAGAATCCTATTCCCCTTGTTCAGCCTCTTTTTTGCCTCCATGTATCCCAAAGCGTACCAAAATCCGGCCGCTGATGTGTTTCCGAACCGATGAAGCACCATTCTTGACTGTTCGACATCATAATCACTTAGCCCCAAGCTCTTCCCAATCCCATCTATGATTGCTCTTCCACCAGGGTGAATACAGAAGTGCTCTATTCCTGTCTTGAGATTCAACCCTACTCCCTCAGCTACTTTTGGATGTTGGCCTTTAATACTAGTTATTATATTTTTAAACCTAGAGGCCACCAGGTACCTAAGTATTTCTCTTAGTGGAAGCACTTTTGGTGCTAGAACTTGGAGGTTCATTGTAAAACCCTGAGTTGCTGCTTTTAATAGGTATTTGGTAAGGCGGAAACCTCGATGTCCACTCTCATCATCTATCTGTATGCAACAGTTATATGCATCTTCGTTCGAGCCAGTGTGGATTCGTACCAAATGGTTTAATTTCAGCTTGGCTTGGTGCTTTAGGTCTTGGTTGTTCGTGAACAGCATCGCGCACCCTCCCGAGCGGAAGAGACAGTTTGTGAGCATCATGGATTTTTCTATGCCGCAATACCAATGAGGAGCTAAGGATTCCGTGCTTACAACGATGGCATTCGCGTTCTTGTGAGACTTGAACAAGTTTTGTACAACGTCAACGGCAATAAGGGTCACACTGCAGCCCATTCCCGAGAGGTTGAAGCTCTTGATGTCGTCCCTCATCTTGTAACGATTCACTATACGCGACGATAGGGAGGGTGCAGTGGAGAACATCGACACATTGACGACAAGAATGTCAATTTGTGACGGAGAAATTGAGGTAGCCCTAGCGAAAAGCTTGTCCAGCGTGTCGAAGATGATGCCATCCATCTCCGCATGTTCATCTTCTAGGGTTGCATTTTCTTCTCGGCCTTCGATGATGTTTCTTGCGCAGTAAGTTTCCTCGCCTATGCCCGAATTGGTAATAGTTTTCAAGAGAAACCTGAACTCATCCAGTCCCAGATTCCTATTCCGCAAAACGATTTCCACGCATGAGTCAGTGCTGAGCTTCATGTCGTCTGGAGGCATGTGGCACTCGTAGGCCAATAGAAAGCATGACTGGCCTCTCCTTCTGAGAAGTAACTTATAGAGGCAGTAAAAACCACAGAAAAGAGCCAGCAAACACGTTGCCATCAAGATGTCCATGAGAGAGAGAGAGAGAGAGAGAGAGGGAGAGGGAGAGAGAGATGTTAGAATTGGGCAGTGTCAATAATCAGTTGCACGATATATCTCTTATAAATAGATGCTTATGCAAGAGCTAGAGTCAAATAATTATTAAATAGTATGCTCGGTAGACTAATTTTTAAACTACATTTGTAATTATGCGATGTGTCATTATGAGAAAATAAACATGTTAATCAATATTTAAATAATAATTTAATCGTCAATAATCATGTCATATAGTTTACGAAATATGATCAAAATAGATAGTCTTTCTGGTATTACTTATTGATAAATATAATACAGTAGGCCTCATTAAAATGTATGGTTAAGGGTAGTTAGGCACGACAACCACATATAATAATTAGTTGGATAATTAAGAGTGCCCTGACATTTAGCAGTGATGCTTTCTCCACTCAATTACTGAGACGGAGTAGTCTTTGTCTTATTGAATATGTACTTTTCTTATCACTTTTTTGTGAACAAAATAAGGGACTTAACAACGCATGCAATATGGCTTCTTCATGAAAACTTGGCTTGGGACTCACAATTGAACTATGTCGTTTGTTGTGTAGGGTTGGATTGGAGATCACTCACTAAACTTGATGTACATTTTGAAGCAACAAATGGACGCAATTTTAAAGGTTTATTCAAGTTAAATGTAGAAGATGAATTAGTCATAAAAAGAAAATTATGACTGTTACTTCTACTTCTTTTGTGAGAATTAGAATGGACAAGTTTCATGACTAATTCATTTTTTTACCTTCAACTTGAATAAAATTAAGTAGTTGCATCCATTTTTTCATCAAACACGCACTAAATTTATAGACACCAAATTGGGAAAGTTGGGAATTATTTCTCCATAAGTGGAGAAATAAATCTGAATATTGACATCATAATTAAAGATCCCTCTCCTATGCTGAGGCTTTGTTTGTACTAGAATAGGAGCTGAACTTGGGAAGTAGAGTATGATTCTCATAAGTCAACAACAATATCAAATAGAGATCCAAGATTTTGTATGTTGAATGTTGGATTGGACTGAACCTATTAGTCATAAGGGGAGGAGTAACGCTCGATGTCACACACCGACGGGCAGAGAAACTCGAGCTAGTGTCCTTGGTATACAAGCAAAGCAGCATGCTTATCGGAAGCTTCCAGAGCCATGCTTTGAGCACAGAGCAAACTATTCTTTCGCCTTTTACTAAAGAATACCGTGTGCACATCGTGGCAAATGGCATACGCACATTTTTGGAGGGGCACACCTCTGTGGGTGTCCCTTACAATTTTAGTTTGAATTGTTTGTTTATTTCACAGTAAAAGTCAATCAAAGCTGCTAATGCATCTTATCTTTGACGCTGTTAATGCAACTGGTTTCATAACTTTTAGCAGCAAACCTCTTTAGGCCCGATGTGTCAATTTTTACCAGCGAACCTCTTTCAGCCTAATGTGAAGTCCTTGGTCATTGGGGTACGGTGGATGCTTATTACGTGTTCAAAAAGTGAATTGAACGATTCTATTGACCAATAAATGTTGTTTTGTTGTGAGTTTAGTGGCATGAGATCATCTCTTTTTGGTGTTCTTAAAATGGTAGTGGAGTTTTTTTATTCGATACTCCTAAATAATAATGTATGAGAGCATTTGCAATTGAAAGATGTAAATTAGAGATGTAAAGTTGCATTTAAATTCTATTTTAAATTTTTCTGAGATGTAAATATAAGTTGTACTCTAACTAGAGGAGAAAAAACAGGAGAGATGTAAATTGCGGATCCCATTTTTCTCTGTTTATTGTTGGAAAATTTCAAATATATCAGGAATATTGTTTGGAATGGTTGTGTATCAGTGAGCAGTTGTGAGTGAAAAGGTATATCCATCACCGAATAGGTGTATGTGATTCTTAAAGGTTGCAATTAAATTATGAAATGATTCTACTCATATAACTGATTGGGTAAAGAATTTGAGGGTTACAACTGTTGATGAAACATCATTTAGAGTTCTATAAATATAACACGAATTCAACATTCAGAAAATATCACTACTTCTTTCTTTCTTGTCTCTAAATTTCAGATTATTTCTTAAGTTGTGCAAATCTTAAGAAATAATATCAAGTGAGTTTGAGTCCATAGTATCCTGGAGACAATTTGTTTTACAACTATTTTTGCACTAAGAAAGAGCCTCAAATTAGTCTTACAGAAAGCGAATTTAATTCGTGCTTTGGCTCAACGTTCCCATTTTTCTTCTTCGCTACTGCCATCATTAAATTCATATTATTATTTCTAACAATTTGACGGGACCCACATCCAAAGATGTAAAAAAATTATGCATATTCGCATTTTTATTTATATATATATATATATATATTTTTTGTCAAGATTAGAATTGATATCTTTCTATTGGAGGTTAGACCGGTTAACTGAAAATGTAAAATTTTTATTTTGAAAAATATTATGCATATCACAGTAGAAATGCCCTAAACTGCGTAGTGTCGGGTGGCTCTAAAATCCCTTGACTTTGATTGGCTTGGATGATATGCCTAGAAAGAATCAGTCACATAAATTACATAAGTTGAAAAAAATTCATATAAATTAGATATATTATAAATCATACAAGTGGAGGAAAATTGTAAACTCTCATAAAATTGAAAACAAAGTTATAAAGTCACGAAAAACTGAGTAAAGTTACAAACTAAGGTTGAGAGATGTTGTAAAGCACATAAAGTTATGATAATTGGAAGGGAAAATCATCCATGCTCGTGATGTCTGTAAGTCAACCTTCCGCACTATCGCTTGTATAGAAATAAAAATTTAAAGCAAATCTCTTACGAACATGTTATGAATTAAAAACAAAAAAAAAACGTAAAAGCAATGAGCTACCGTATGATTAACAAGCTTTGAAGAACTGAATTCTGAACCGCTATCCATCTTTTCTATGTGCCCCAATACTCCCCCATCGAGTCCATGCTCCCGAAATTGATGAACACCATAGTAGAACAGACAGTTTGTGAGGATCAGGGACTGACACTGTTCTCATGAGGAGCCAAGGGTATGACCTTGACAAGATAACTGCCAAACTAAAGTTATGGGCAATGGTTGGGGATTGGAATTGGTCGAACATTCTACCAATTTACCTATTAGTTACATACCGTGATTTGCACGAATCTTGACTTAGTGCTGAACATCTTATACTCCAGAGTCTAATCGGGGAGTAAGAGTTCCGGCGTGGAATATGGATTCTTCATGGTTCTTAGCTCGGGAATTGGAATTTTACTCATGGAGCTTTAGTTGCTTGAAAGAACTTGGAAATTGTTCAAAAGAGTAGAAATTTAAAGAATGGCATCATACGAGTCATCAGTCATCTGCTCATGAACCTCGTTTGGTGCCATTGGGCATCAAAGACTAGGAGCTGAAACGCTGGTATGGGTTTTGTTGAGCTTATAAGTTTTTCTTTGTTGGCCGTTCAACCAAGCGGTGAGTTACTCCCACATCGGTTAGTCCAAAAGAAGCAGCTAGCCTCTGGGATATAATAAACAGCAGCAGAGTGATAATACACTTACGGAGCCATGCGTTGAGCACAAAGCGAACTATTCTTTCGCCTTTTACTAAAGAATACCGTGTGCTCGTCGCTATAAGTGGCATACGCCTATTTTTGGAGGGGTACACCTTTGTGAGTGCCTCTATCAATTCAAGTACCAACTTTTTAGATCTAAATGTTAAAATGGTTAATGTTCTTAGATGTTTGGTTCAAGAGCCTCTATCAATTCAAGTACCAACTTTTTAGATCTAAATTTGTGAGTGCCTCTATCAATTCAAGTACCAACTTTTTAGATCTAAATGTTAAAATGGTTAATGTTCTTAGATGTTTGGTTCAAGAGCCTCTATCAATTCAAGTACCAACTTTTTAGATCTAAATGTTAAAATGGTTAATGTTCTTAGATGTTTGGTTCAAGAGTTTTCACATTTGAATTTGTGACTTATTAATCGTCACCAAGTAAATTCTTGTTTTGTTCTTTTGTTTTGGGAAAATTGTTCAAATGGTACAAAAACTCTTTTGAATTAGTACAAATAATTGTATGAAATTTCATGTTGTGTTACAATTCGACACCACCAAAATTCACGGGGCCCGTTTTTCGAAGGCATTCACCAAAACTCACGAGGCCTTTTTTCGAAGGCATTGTAGTCATTTATCGTGACTAGAGTACTTGAAGCCATTTATTTTATCGACATTCACTATCTTGCCAACAAAACCACATATGTTTGTGCAGCCTTCTTGTAAAGGAAAAATTGATGATAATTTTTTTGTAAAAAGGTATTTGTATTTGTCATGTGCCAGTATTTGACCAAAATGTAGATGGAAGTGGACATAGACGTCAAATTATAACACTATTTGAAGTTTAAGTGGTAAATTGTTAATTTTTCTAATTTACATGGTAAGCGCACAAAAATGAAAAAGTTCAAAGCCATTCATGCAAATTCCCCTTCAGTTTTTCAACCCAAATCCATTCTCTTTATGGCTCAAACATTCTTAGTGAGTATAGCTGATAGTGGGCCCTCTTTGAGCCCACAAGCCCTGCCCATTTTTTTGTTTGTTTCTTAGGCTGTCTACTGGATTGTTGGCTTGTAACTAGATTCATATCAAGTTATCTTTTGAATTTCAACCTGAGTTCGATCAATTTACAAAAGAGGAAGTATCAATTCGAATTGTTGGCTTGTAACTAGATTCATATCCACGTTGTCTCGTACTCATATATTAGATATAGTGGCAACTCATCTTGTGTTTCTCCACTCTATATAGAAGAATCGATTTTGTTCATCTGTTCTTGATGACAACGATATGTCAAGAATATACATAAGACGTTACACAACCTTATTAGGGTTTTGTGATGAAAAAGAGTGAAGCAATTTTCAAAACTCAGCAATCCTAATCTTTTCTTGGTCTACTGGGTTTTGAATTTCATTGAATTTGTGGAATTGGATTGCGTGAATTTGAAACTTGTTGAATTTGTGTAATTGGGTTGTCTAGGTCTTCAAAAAAAAAAAGATTGGATTGAATCGAGTCCGTAAAGTTATTGAGTGGTTTACACACTGTTTCATTAGTTCAAGTTTGTTAGATACGCAAACGAAGATTTAAGCCAATAAGTCTAACTACAAGTGAGCATTGCTCAGTTCGAGGAAGGAGCCTCTCGTACTAGCTAGCAATAGATAAGTTTGGGAATGGAAGACCCACAAAACCAGAATTCCAAGGAGCATCTAGCAAAAGCCAAAAGTGATTAAATTATATGTCCTTTGAAGTCACGGACTCATACGCATTTTGTCCCCAAAATCTTAATCATTGGCTTTCACCAAGTGCCTTTTTTGTAAAGTAATAATTACAAGGAAGTTTCCTTTCGCATGAAATGTTGATATCACCAAAGTGTTAGTGTGCAGGAGCGTTACGCATCTAAATTCCAAGGTTCTAAAATATGTTAGGCACTAGTCGGGGTAGCGGCGCATTTTGTCACTCCAAAAATCTGTATCTTGTTTCGAATTGGCTTTCACCAAGTGCCTTTTTTGTAACGTATTAATTACAAGGAAGTTTCCTTTCGCTTGAAATGTTGATATCACCAAAGTGTTAGTGTGCAAGTGCGTTACACATCTAAATTTCAAAGTTCTAAAAGATGTTAGGCACTAGTTGGGTAGCGGCGCATTTTGCCACTCCCAAAATCTATATCTTGTTTCAAATTGGCTTTCACCAAGTGCCTTTTTTGTAAAGTATTAATTACAAGGAAGTTTCCCTTCGCTTGAAATGTTGATATCACCAAAGTGTTAGTGTGCAAGTGCGTTACTCATCTAAATTTCAAGGTTCTAAAAAACACTAGGCGCTAGTTAAGTGGCGGCGCATTTTGCCACTCCCAAAATCTGTATCTTGTTTCAAATTGGCTTTTACCAAGTGCCTTTTTTGTAGAGTAATAATTACAAGGAAGTTTCCTTTCGCTTGAAATGTTGATATCACCAAAGTGTTAGTGTGCAAGTGCATTACGCATCTAAATTAAATTCTAAAGCCCATTGACATTCGTAACCCATTATTAGCTTCAAGATCAAACGAGGGGTCCGATTATAAACCACCACGAGTGGGTCAGTGGTTCGGGATAAATTCTAAATCCGTATTTCACACAACACATTTTGAATTTGATTTCTGGCGCTGTTGAATCACACGATGGTCGCTAGGGAGAGACTGAAATACCTATGTTAGTATTCCACCAGCCAGTCTCCATTACAAAAAGAAGATTTAAAAAAAAAAGTGATATGAGTTTTATGTAAGATCCAACTATTGGAAAGATTTATTAAATCCTTACATGTAATATCTGATTGTTAATTTTTCAGACCACTTAGTAGTACATACTATAGAAACAAAATTACAAATTAGGATTTTTCATCCTTGTAATTTGGATGAAGTTTCAGTTTCGTCCTTATAATTAGACCCTTACTTACTTCTTACGCATCTCTTTTTTCGACCGCCGAATCAAATGAATTGAAGAATATTCTCGTCGCACAATGTAGATGAATTGACATGATGTCAGAATTTCTGAAATCCTCACAAAGAGGATCGAGAGATGATCTTCATTCGTTTTATTCCAAGTGTTGTCCAAAAAGTAAAAGAAAAAGAGAAGAGTAATTTGGTATTTTCAGGTGATGACATGGACAGTCAGAGAGAGCAGTAAATAGGGGAAAGCAAAATTCCAGTCAGCCAACCATGACTAATGGCGACCCCTATTTCCTTCCTCCTTCCTCCCTTTCCTTGTCAACTTCTTGTCTTCCTATCCTTGCCCCTTTTCGTCCTTTCACTACCCTCCACTGCAACGCAGCACCCTCAGCTAAATAAACTCATAGCTCTCTTCCCACTCTCAAGACTGTCTGTCTGTCTGTCTGTCTGTCTCATGGCGTCCCCAATCGAACAAGGTACTTTCTCTCTCTAGAATATTTTTTTTTTTAATCCGATTGGTTTGATTATTCCGGGAAAATATACCTCAGAAAAAGA
The DNA here is from genome assembly GCA_024362995.1 of Heteromeles arbutifolia. Classification (NCBI taxonomy): domain Eukaryota; kingdom Viridiplantae; phylum Streptophyta; class Magnoliopsida; order Rosales; family Rosaceae; genus Heteromeles; species Heteromeles arbutifolia. The sequence goes on from JANCRC010000018.1 coordinate 9,390,955, forward strand.
AAACAAGATTCTCTGTAGCTCAGCTCCGAAAATAATTGAATAAACAATCCAATAAAATATCATCATCAATCAACAACTTGTCTTTTGTATATTACTTTTGTCACATGCTTAATTTCATCATTCCTGATTGAACCCATATCTTATTTTCCCGGAAAGTTGCCTCCTTTATCTTCCTCCGAGCCAAACAGGTTTTTTTTTATATTTTTTTTCTGAATATTTGTGTATTTTTTGTGATTATGATCGAACTTGTAGGAGGTGATGGGGACTTAGAGCAGGGTCCGATGACTGCACAGCCGAACCAGAACCCTCTGGCGGAGCCATCGCCGTCGCCGTCTCCGTCTTCCACGGCGTCGGCGCCGGCTTTGGTGCTTTCCAACTCTGGAAAGCGGATGGACCAGGCGGGGAAGAAGAAGTACGTGAAGCAGGTCACCGGGCGGCACAACGACACGGAGCTCCACTTGGCGGCTCAGCGCGCGGATCTAGCCGCCGTGAAGAAGATTCTCGGCGATATCGATTCGCAGATTGTGGGGACAGTTAGCGGTGCGGAGTTTGATACGGAGGTGGCTGAGGTCCGGGCGGCGGTGGTGAATGAGGTCAATGAGCTGGGAGAGACGGCTTTGTTCACGGCGGCGGATAAAGGGCACCTTGATGTGGTTAAGGAGCTGTTGAAATATTCGAATCAGGAGACCGTTACGAAGAAGAACCGGTCCGGGTTTGATCCCCTGCATGCTGCTGCAAGTCAAGGACACCATGGTAATGATCTTCAGCATTTGTGCTAATTTGGATTTAGAATCTCTTTATCTAATTCTAATTGAGTGATTTGTTAGTTTGGGTGTTTTGGTGAAAGATGGTAAGAGGACTATTAGGAGAAAAGTTTGCTTCTTTGAGATGTTGGGATCTCGCTATATCATTTCTCGTGTTCTTTGAATCAAGTTGAATATGGTGTACGATATAGCGTACTTATTCTATGAGCAAAGCTGCACCTCAGAAATCGAATAGGAAGTAAGATGTATTTGATCTTCGAGGTTTATGATTTGAAAGAGTGATGAATTTTGGTTGGATTGATCTTCGAGGTTTATGATTCGAAAGAGTGATGAATTTTGGTTGGATTGATCTTCGAGGTTTATGATTTGAAAGAGTGATGAATTTTGGTTGGATGAGTATCCAAGCCTGTGTTTTTTGAGGGATAGGATTTGGTGGTGTTATGAGCTATGCTCTTGTGTGGACAAGGCACAAATGTTAACCATTCCATGTGACAATTATCTTCTAGTTTTGGTGCTTGGTCTGTCTGTTGTTTCGAGAGTTTAAGACACACTGATGATATTGTTGAATCAACAGTTATGTGAGAGAAATTGCATCGTGTTGTGAAACAAATATTGATTTCCATTGACAGGGGTTTCGTTAAATTACTGATAATTTTCCTAGTTGCTTCTTTCCTGGTTCTTTTGTCTATCCTCAAATAATGATTTCTGATTGTAGTGAGTATATGAAAGCTGCAGCTTACTTGTTCTGATTGCGTCTGTGCCGTTGGACAATGCATTCATACTTCTACTTTTCTTGCAGCCATTGTCCAGGTGCTTCTAGATCATGACCCTGGGCTAAGCAAAACAATTGGTCCGTCGAATTCAACCCCACTTATATCTGCAGCTCATAAAGGGCATATAGCAGTAGTTGATGAACTGCTCTCGAAAGATTCTACCTTGTTGGAGATTTCTAAATCAAATGGGAAGAATGCATTGCATCTGGCTGCAAGACAGGGGCATACAGAGATTGTAAGGGCATTGCTAACTAAGGATCCACAGTTGGCACGAAGAACTGACAAGAAAGGGCAAACTGCATTGCATATGGCTGTAAAAGGGACGAACTGCGAGGTGGTGAAATTGCTTCTTGAGGCAGACCCCGCAATTGTAATGCTGCCAGACAAATTTGGTAACACAGCATTACATATTGCCACCAGGAAGAAGCGAGCAGAGGTATGTCTGGGTTACGCTTTATCTTTACCAAGGTTTCTTTTTAGTGATATGTTGCTGTGAATTCCAATTCTTTTAATATAGTAACGCAGCTTTAATCCCACCAATATCGTGAGTCGGTGCTTTAAGTAATTGCTTTTGGTTTGTAATGCAAATTTATGTATCTGCCCATAGTGTATAATTTCTAAAGATTTACTCATGCCATTTGTAAAATGGGCATCTGATCCTTGCACATGGCTGCGATGATATGAACTATTCTTCTTTAGCAATTTCCTTTCGTGATCTATTTCTATTTGCACGATTAAATATGGTTGTGATGAACTAGGATTCTTATTTGCTAGTCTGGTGTGAACAAAAAGGTTGAGTTGGCTAAAAACCATTATCAGTTTTAACATCATTGCTCTCAAACATAGGGTTTATGGACGTTTGTTGTATTTCCTGCACTATATTTAGCTTTGGCTCAAGCTGAACTAGTATAGCCATTGATTCTTCCTTTCATGATTGTACATCTCCACGACAAACATAGATCTGTACTGATTATTGTAACTTTCTTTGCAGATAGTGAATGAGTTGTTACTCCTCCCAGACACCAATGTTAATGCACTGAACAGGGACACAAAAACGGCTCTTGACATTGCTGATGCACTTCCACTTTCCGAAGAATCCTCAGAAATAAGGGGTTGCCTTTATCGCTGTCGTGCTGTCAAGGCAAATGAACTGAACCAACCAAGGGATGAATTGAGGAAAACGGTGACTCAGATCAAGAACGATGTTCATATCCAGCTTGAACAAACAAAGAAAACCAACAAAAATGTTCACAATATATCCAAAGAACTGAGAAAGCTCCACAGGGAAGGAATCAACAACGCCACCAACTCAGTCACTGTGGTGGCTGTTCTATTCGCAACAGTTGCCTTTGCAGCTATCTTTACTGTGCCCGGCGGTGATAACGACGACGGGACTGCCGTGGTAGTGAAGAGCACTCCTTTCAAAATCTTCTTCATTTTCAATGCCATTGCCCTTTTTACGTCGTTAGCTGTTGTGGTTGTCCAAATTACCTTGGTCAGAGGCGAGACAAAGGCAGAGAAACGGGTGGTGGAGATAATCAACAAGTTGATGTGGCTGGCTTCAGTCTGCACTTCAGTGGCATTCATGGCCTCCTCTTACATAGTGGTTGGCCGGCGCCATAAGTGGGCCGCCATTCTGGTAACAGTCGTTGGGGGAATGATAATGGCTGCTGTTCTCGGCACCATGACATACTACGTGGTGAAGTCGAAGCGGATACGTTTGATGAGGAAGAAGCACCCGAGGAGGAGTGGTTCCAACTCGTGGATGCACTCTGACCATTCCAATTCGGAAATCGAACGAATTTATGCCCTTTGATCTGAAGTTTGTAGAGGAATTGTAGAGGTTAAAACCACTGCAACAATGCATGTTGAGTAGGTGCAGAGGTGTTTAGATATATCCCTGACCTCCAGGAAACAGGAATGATCCCCTGGAGTTGAATAACAGCGATATATTTCTGTCCTCCGTTTGTACTCTGCCTGTTTCTACTCAATGAAAAATTTGCACTTGTCTTGTAATCTATTTGCGAAGACAAGTAACTTTTTTTATTTTCCAGGCTTTTCAGCCAAAATGGATTGGCATAACTCTTCGGTACTTGAGATACTCACTTTAGTTTTTGAGATTTAAATCGATAGAATTGTTTCTTTAGTTTGTTCATTTCCCTCTGCCAAAATTAGCGATATAGCAGTTTGTTATAACAAAATGAGGGAAAAGGGCGAAAGAGCAAGTGAAGAGGTTGATTTAACAAAAATACTCTTAATTTGATGAAATTTTTTTACGGAATGATCAAAATGATTGACGGTCAACAATCTCAAGGAACGCTTGTATCAATTTCAAATTTGAGAAACCAAAATAAAAAATTATGACAATAAAGGACCATTTTAGCTAAGAAACTTATTTTTAATAACTCTTCAGAAGTCACTAGTACTAGGTTTTTTTATTCGACCATGGAATAGACTTCTGTGCTTTATTATTATATGTCATCGATTATGTAATAACAAAACAAGACATATCTGTGCTTTTTCAACGTGACAAAGAAAAAACATCTTACAAAAAAGCTCAAAACTCTCTCTCTCCAAAAATCTCTCCCTCAACAAAACCCTAGCCGACTACCTCGATCGCCGCCTGCCTCTAGCTATGGTTGGGGGCCGGTGGCAGCTTCCCTCCTAGCCTTTCCTCCCTTCATCTTCCCCCATCTTCCCCATCCCAGCCTTCTCCCCCCTCGTCATACAAGACCTTCTTTCCCCCAACATCACACCGACTTCTCCTTCCCAGGCTTCACCCACCTCATCTCCCATCCCGTGCTTCTCTCCCACCATTTTGTGTGCATCATTCCTCGGATTTATGCCTTGTACCCTGATTCGGGCCATGCCCTTTCAAGATTTTTGGCGCTGGCTTTTCTTGGTGGGGGTGGATTCGTGCTGCAAGTGGGTTGTATCCACCTTCGTCAACTCATTTACAGGGTGGTGTCACCTTCCTCACCTTGTTCCGGTGGCTGCATTGACGTGTGCACTTAAATCTAGCGGCTCGGCTTGATCTAGTGGCTCGGCTTGTGCGCCTCAGACCTGGTGGCTTCGTTGCCTATTGCGGCTAGCCCTTTTGGTGCTCGTAGTGTAGATGCCGATACCTCACTCTGGCGAATTTGTAGGTGGTCTTGGCCTGAGTGCCTCGTCCCCCTCCATGATGAGTGGACCAGCGGATCCCTTCTCGGAGTTGTGTAGTTGTTTTCACTCGCCTTATGTGCACCGTGGTGGCGCTGTTGTTTTGGCTAGATTGGTCTTCGCCTTTGTGTGATGCGTTATGTAGTCTCATTTGTCAACGATGACTTGATGTGATCTCACTCTACCGCGATGACTTTATGTGGCCTCGTTATTCAACGATGACCATTGTAGATGCCTGTATTGCTCTGTTGCAGCTATCATTTATTGTGACTGATATGTACTAGTGACACTTGTGCGCTTGGCGATTGTGTGTTCGTGCTTGTGGTAGTCTACTAGGAGTTTACTCTTATTTATCTGTCTAGGCAAATTCAATCAAGATCAATTTATTGGTCACTGGAGCTATTTACCCAATGACACCCTTGTATATTTGTTTGTGTTGATTAATAAAATACTACCTTTCTTGTCAAAGAAAAAAAAAATCTTACAAAAGGAATTTTTGTCTCACATATTCTTGTATAATGCCACGTAAAACAACACGATCGACAATAAGAGTTCGATCGTGATCATTTTGAAACTTGACCGCTCCCTCCCTCCGTTCTCAGCCGGAAATGGTTCGAATCCATGTGAAGCGCGGTGAGGGCTCCGACCAGAAGGAGTTCCTCTACGACTGCGCAAGCTCTTCGCCAATTGACGAGATTGCCCCCGAAATCTCCCGAATTTCCAATCTGCAAACCAAGATCGACCGCCTGGTTCTCGAGCTCGAACCTGGTCTGGAACTCCTCCATGGCGACGCAAAAGGTTCAAACTTCAAACAAAACCCAAAAAACCCTAATCACTTTGCTTACAAGCCACTAATCGGAATCTTAATCCTTAATCTCTGAATCACTCACTTGTATAACTACTAATGCAGCTGTTTCTCTCCTCAGAGCTCTATCCGAAGCCAAATCCTACGCTTCCAAGGTATAAACCAAAGAATTTGAATTCGAATTGTTTTCGAGAACGAAAACGCACTGATAAATTCTGGGTTTTTTAAAACAGGACCAGGTTGTATACAATAAGCCTTTGTCTTACCATGTACTGAGAAACCACATACAAGCTTTGGAGAGAGAGCTCAAAGCGGTTTCTGAGTTTCAGGAACTATTGGGAGGTAACCCTATTTTTGTTTTTTGAGTTTCTGAATTGTGTATTGCAATTGGGAAGTCTTGGTTTTTTTATTGCAATGTGAAAAGTTACAGGCATTGAATTTGGCGCGGAGGATTTAAGTCGGCTTTGTTGGGCCGGGAAAGTGCTCGATGGGAGTAAACGGTTGTGTGATTATATTGGAAGCAATGAGAAAACTAAGGTGATTAATTTGATACCTTACTTGTATGGATTGCAATTGGTTTCGACATGTTACTGAAAGCGAAGTTCTGAACTTTTTAGTTGTAGAGACGCATATAGTAGTTTATAATTTTGATGTTTTGTGGGAAAGATATAGCTTGTTAATTGGTCCTGTTTGTTTTGTGGCAGATTGTTATCAAGCTGCAGTCAACTGACTCGTATCCTGCATAATAGCGGTAAGTAGCAAATGAATCGACTTTAGTTCTCTACATAGCGTGTGTAGATATTTGTCTAGATACATGTTTGTGTGCGTGCGTGTACATGTTTTGAGTGTGGGTACGAATGTTTGTGTTCATGTGTACGATTGAATTTGTTTGTGTTCAGGAAATGGCAAGATCCATCTGGATGAATGCAATTGCCTGTCAAGATGGATGCCGAGAAATCAAAGCACTTGATTTTCGAACAAGTTACAGGTCTACAGTGCCTTTAAATTCTTCCTCATCTGGTTTGTGTGTTATTATGTTTTGGTTATCAGTTGGATGTGCATCCCAAATAAAATGATAAGAGATGTTGAGTTTGTGATGCATTGACAAAATCATTGTCTTTAAGTACAGATAGATAGCTGCAATGGTCATACATGGCAGGCTTAGTTTACCTCTGTTTTTAGTAGAGTTTGTTGCTATATGGAGATTTGGATTTATTTAGCGGTTTTAAAAAGATAAATGAAGAGTAGGAATTGTCTTTATTTCTGTATGTTTGCGAATATTTATATATGTGCTTATGGTATAATCATTATGCCAGCACAATAAAAGGATTTGCAAGGGATTGGAGATATCCAAATCTCTCAGGTCATAGGGACAGCGTGGTGATAAATCCACTACCTTCCATAGGCCCGTTCTTAGTTCAAGCCAAAAGAACTTGATAAGAAAGATCATTTGCGCTATTGACCATTTCAACCATAGTCTCGAAGATAAAAAATATTCTTACCAGAGCAAAGTTAGTCATTTGTAACATTGAATTCTGAACTCCACGTAAGCTGTTGCATTCTGGAAAAATCAGTTTTGATCCAAACCTTAAGCCCTTTGTCGCTACGAAACTAATCAGTAGTTAAGGATGCAAATTCACGACTGTATAAAACAAGATACGACGAGTTTTGTTACATTGATTTATTCTTTACTGGTCTTTGCCACATTCATGGTGTATGTTTCACTTATTGCTGTTAGGCTAAATGGGTATGGATGCTGATATCTTAGTTTTTAGGGGCAACTTTGCGGCTTCTGCGCTGATGTAACGATCTAGCTGGTCTGCAAGGCCTACCATTTCCTTATTTTTCCTAGTTAACATTAAAATTTGAGTGGGGAAAAAGGTTTGTGGTTAGATGGGTATCTGTTAACCCATAGTGCTCAACAACATCAATTAGACCTTTTAGTTGCTTTCTTTTGCTCTAATCCTGTCAAATTTTTGGCTGACATGTTCACTTAATTTAAGGTTTATATTTCCCACTAGGAAGTATCTGGGAAAAGAAAAGGGGAAGGAAACAAGAGCCAAAGTGAAGGCTGTTTTCTTTTCTTGCACTTGAAGAACTCCTGTTATATTAAATTGTTGAACGTTTACCCTTTTTCTCTGTCGAGTTTGTAATTTTGTTCATTTATACCGTGCTTAAGGATTAATCTTGTATGATGCAGTAAGAATGAGTAAATACGTTTTCTTTGTTGATCCAAGGACCATTTTCTTCTGTTAATATATATAATGGAGGCTGGTGTCTTCTGGCTACTCTTGAGGGGCAGGTATGTGGGCTTTTCGGAACTCGGTTTGGTGATTGGCTGGGACATAATGATGTTGATCTTAGCCTAATCGGTACTTTGCAGTTAAGTATCATCAAGGAATGATGCCGGCTCATCGAGTTGATGGCTGTTGAATTAAATTAGCTATCCATATATGATGCTGGGAAGATCTTTTTTTTCTTGTCGTTTGTTCGTTCATAGTCATTCACTTGATTATGACGTCTTAAAAGATAGTCAGTTTCGAAACCAGGACACATGGGTGGAAACCCAACACCCCATCAATTAGGATTTTGGACCACATGCTCGTAAATTGAAAACTTGTTAGCTAGTTGAATTCTAGAGCCACAGAATTTGCTGGAAGTGAAGCAGTTGTTAGGAAAAAAGGGGAAGAACATGATGTCTTGTCTTAGAAGTGAAACAGTGTTTCTGACAGCCATGCACTGAACCAAACCATATTCATTAACAAATTCGTGAAAGAAGGAAAAAAATAACGCATCATTAACCCAAGTCAAAAGTTTGTACTTTCCCCTCCCTCCCTCCCATTCACTGAGAGCCCTTCAGCCCCTACAAAGCTCTGGTCTTTCTTGGTCCTCACAAGCTGCTATCCTCGAAGATGACAATGAGTAGAACCCAACTTCACTTACGGTCTTTCTTGAACGAAAAGGTTGCTGCGACTGCTTGCAATGTGCAATTGCCCCCTGAATTGAACTCTCAATTTCTGAACTTGCACTGTTGCATCTCTTCAGAAACTGCAGCTCCTGAGTCCCATTGGAATGATTTGAAGATGAAGAAGAGCCCGAAGATGATGAAGAGGATGTTGAGTTCTTTGTTGAATTCCGTTTGATGGCCAGTGAGAACGATCTCCTGTGGAGACCAGGACCATCCTCAATGACCTTGGCTTTGCTGAAGCTCCTTGCGCCAGAAGCAGACATCCGGTATTTCTCTCTCTGAATTTGTCCAAATGGGGTTTTCTTGGTTGTCTTCACATATTTACTTAAATCCTCAGATTTGAAAACCATTCCTCCATCTGCCTTCCTGGCAGCAGCTGCACTGGACTCGTCCGAGCAACTAGATTTGCCAAACAGAGACTTGAAGTATGCCCGGGAAGCCTTCAGCTTTGAACCAAGCAATGACTGCCTGAACTTTTTGGTCCAAGACTTTTTTGGGTTTTCATTCGTGAGGCCGTTCCCTTCAGTTGAGTACTCCAAAATATACTCTTCTGGGTTCAGCTCTCTGCTAACCTGGCAAGACTCCGAAGGTGAGATATTGCAGGACTCAAATGGGGTGCTGGTTGTGGTTGGAGTTGGGGCAGTGGTGGCCAACGGAGTGCTATAGAATTCTTCAAACATATCTTTTCGGTGGTCAAGACCAGAGTGGGAGTTTTGCAGTAGTTTTTCGACCATTTGTAAGCGCGGGGGGAGTTGGAGGGGAAGGAGCTTCGCTTTGTAAAAGAGCTCATCAGCTGGAGAGGTTGAGGGGGAATACCTCTCCAAAGAAGTGGATGACATTTGAAACTCGAACTCTCTGGGGTGTGGAGGGGAGCTCATGGAATGGCTGAGCAAGGCGGAGTACAAACCGACATCCATGTCGATGTAGTCATCGTCTGCATGGTCACAGGATAGGTGGTCTACAGCCATAGCCTGTGTGCTGCTTGAAGATGAGCTTGGTGAGGTTTATGAAGGGTGTTATGCAACCTTTAGAGAATGTCGATGATGCCAACTTATAGAGAGAAATAAACTGTTTTTAGAATATTTTTAAGTGCTCCCAAAATTCCAAATATAAAATATGATGTGGACGTGTTCTGTTGGCTCATTTATAAATGTTTTCTTTTCTCTATCTATCATTAAAAATTTAGTGGTTATCTCTTTGTTTGTTTACAGGGTGAATTGCCAATTTAGTTCTTGAATTATCACCTCACAAAAAATTAGGTCCCTAAACTATGTTTTTAGAAAAATCAGTCATTAAATTATAAAAATCTGCCAATTACATCTCTAATATTATAGTCAAAGCTACTATATTCAATTTTCCGTCAATTTAAGTCACGATACTTGCATGTAATACACATTGGAGGGTAGATTGATAGTTTTTCATAAAAAAAATAGTGCATGTAGTTAACATTGGAGGGTAAATTAGTAGTTTTATTTTTTATTTATTTTTATTTATAAGAAATTGTGTAAGTTAACTTTGGAGATTAAATTAGACGTTAGATTCGCAACATATATGAAATGGTAAGGGTTTATAGGCGAGAAAATGACGGTATTGCACTCTAAAGTGTGTCAAGTGATTTTAGTTGTCAAGTGATTTTAAGTTGATAAAATAATTTAGCTTTGAATATAATATTAGGGATGAAATTAGCAGTTTTTAATGAATTTAGGGACTTATTTTACCAAAAAAATAATTCAGGGACTAAATCGGCACTTCACCTTTGTTTATATATATATATAGAGGATGGATTTGGGACACCATTTTTTTTACATAACTTTTGACGCAAATTTTTGCCATGCTTATTTTGTAATGTATTTTAATGATTTGAATATTCTTTTAGTTCTTCCCTCAAAGATCATGTCCACCAAAAATCACTCAAGTCTAAAACCATATGACTGCTGGATTAAGGGTTTCTTTGTAGAACTATATTCGTCAATTTTCTTTACTACAAATGAATGTCTCAATGACTTTGGAATTGTCTAAATTTTTTTTGTAAGGATGATGTATGAATGATGTTCTAAAATATAGACAGTTCGAATCGTTAAAACACATTACGAAGTGAGGCCCAAAAAATTGTGTAAAAAAAATTGATGACACGAATGTGCCTCCATATATTTATATTGATCTTTTTTAATACAAATAATATTTTATATTAATATACACTAAAAGAGAAGATGGGAGTTTGAATTCACAACGCAAGTAGGTTTTATATTTTTTCTTGGACTCGGGACAAGTTTAAGACTTTAATTTGTTGGGACCATGCATTTTCCAATCAAAGTTCCTAAGTTGTGAAAAAAAGAGGAATATTGTGGTTAATAATATCTAAAAAGTGCTAAATTAAGCAAGAACCATGATTAAAAGGATTAATATCTATTGATGATTTGCTTTAACCTCTTAATTACAGTCATCAACTTGGCCCAGGCCGGCTCTTGTTCCGTGAATTGGTCTTTGTTAGACACAAAGTTGTTTCAATTAACCTGTGAAGTTGACACATCTCAAAATAAACAATGCTTGAATCGTTCAAAGTTGAAACTTACTAGAATATCTTATAAAATATTTAACAAGTGCTGTCGGAAACTGATATTGTTAGTGAGAATACTTAGTGCAATAACATTTGAGTACATGATTTTGTTTTTAAGCGTTTAGAGTAACTAAACGATGCTACTTTAACTCAAAACTCTAGAAGCACTTTACTTGTATCTCTGACGTCACTATGGTATTTCTGACCAAAAACACAATGCCGTATGCTTTAAGTTTTCCACACAATGTTTCATAATTAGTTTGAAACATTATCACATTTAGGGGCAGATCCATTCAAAGATCCGGGTAGTCCTGGGATCACCCAGGGTCCAAAGAACCCGCATGTGAGGACCTCTAAGGATCACCTAACGGTTTGTGCAGGTGGTGGAAGAGAGAAAACCACCCTAGCTATGTAGATGTTATGCAACAAATACTTTCAGAAGAGATATCTGATTTGAGACGAAGAGGAACATAGAGAAAACCATCCATGACTCTGTTGTTCTTGTACCTTGCTTCCAACGAAGAAGAAAGACTTTCTCTCTCCCTCCATTTCCCACATGACCAACTCTCCATTTTTATTTATTTTTAATAATTATTGTCCAATTAGGTTGTGTCACTTAGCATTTTAATTAATAAAAGATGGTGTATTACTCAACTAATACTTTTTATACTATATGTTTGACAGCGTAATTTTTAATAAAATTCACTATGGATTCATATAACTTCTGAAAATATTTTATAAAGTAACACGAACTCTTAATGACTTAAACTTTCATCTCATACCATCAAATTCACTAAAATACAGAAGCAAAAATTCTGATATTTTTGTATGTTATATGTTAATAAATAACCTAATTAAAATAATAAATCCAAATTCTCAATACAAATATATTATTTTAAGTGTAAATAGGCACTTATTTATATGATATATAATAAATTTGCTTAAATCTGTCTAAGCCCGTCTAGGTGCATAGGCGCTAGGCTCCAACCGGTCGTTCAACTAGCGCCTAGCGTATCTTGATTATTAGGACACCCAATATTAAGATCATGAATCCTTCACTGATCACATCTGTTTCATGCAAGTCTACCGATGCCACCTATTTTATTAGTGAATTAAATAAATAAAAATTTAGGCTCATGCACAAGAAAATAAGTATATATTTTTTTAAGTGCTTCTCAAACTCACCACCTTTGTAGTTAAATTTAAATTCGTGACCAACCGCACGTCTCAAAACCTGGCTTTTTATGCAGCCAAGAATGTAAACAATCTCTCTCTCTCTCTCTCTCTCTCTCTCTCTCTCTCTCTCTCTCACACTCAAAGACAACAAAACTTGAAAAAGCTTTTCTAATCAGTGGAGTAATGGTCGGAGCTAAAGGTTGAAAAAGCTCTTGTAATCCAATATATAGAGTAGTAATTAGAACTAAATAATCACTTTGTAGTACACTTCACCTGATCATCTTACTTTTACTGGATTCCTGGGTTTGTTTTTCATTTTTATTTCATATTTGTACGTGCACATATATCTTTGATCATTCTTTAACTTATCTCTATTATTTATTTTATGCGCTTATTTCATTTTGCATTTAAGTCGTACTTTGACATGCATGCATTCAGAAATTTTATTTTTAGAATTTTAACAAGTTTTTTTTTAATATGAATCGTACTAGTGACGGCACATACTATGTATGTGAGTTAGTTACAGCAATAGAGAGGAAGTGATAAATCAAAATTACTATATCACCCCTAGTAAATTTATATTTAAACTAGGACATAATAGTAAGTTTACTCACATTGGTTAATAAAGACGATTTTCTTAATATAGTATAAATGTGGGAACTTTCGGTGGGGATGTTCGATTAGGGCAGCTCTCACACCGGTGAGACCAACATAGTGTTGGTCCGGATAAAAAATATACAAACAAATCTCATGTGTTTATGAGAGATATCATACGAATAATGTGGTCGAACACCCATACGTAAGTCTTTCTCATATCAAATAATATTTAACATGTAAAAGAATCAAACAATATTCTTTTCGAAAAGTTAATAAATATCTTGAGCATGTTTCTTTTAGTTCGTATAAAATGAAAGAAAAAGTAGAGGAGATTGAATTGTTTATAGTGAATTGTTTATAGTGAAGTGGAGGGAGGAGAGAATTTGTCGACCTCAAAAAGGAGCCAAGACAGAAGCCGACAGTTGGTGTTGGGTGGGATTGGGAAAGGGAACTTCCGGAAGGAATGCCTGCGAGTCTCGAGAGACCTTTCATTTGTCTTCTCCTTTTAACACCCTCCCTATCTTTGCGTTCCATCTTTTTCTCTCTGTTTTCTTTCCTCGAACAATTTTTAAGCACTAAAACACAGAAATGGGATTCCCTTCTTTTTCAAAACCCAAACCAAATGGTTGGCCATGGCTCTTCTGTCAGCCTATTCTATTCCCTCACACTTCCTCATCACTCACTAGCTAAGTTGATCATCTATGTTTTGGCCAGGTGGTTAGGCATATGTTGCGTATCTGAATTCACTCAAATTATAACGCGCATGCCAAGCCCGGCCCAGGCCCAGTGCTGGTAGGGCGACCGTCCGGGGCCCAAAAAAATTGGGGGCACCAAAATTATTAGGGTGGTATATTTATATATGTTTTTATAAGAGTATAAATTTATAAAATTTAGTTTAGTGATAAAGAAATTTAACTAGAACTGGTGGTTTTGTTGTTTAAAATGAATGAGGAGGTCTTAGGTTCAAAACACTATGTGTGCTTATTTACATTCCAATTTTTACAAATTTCTTTTCATAACAGTATAAATTTACAAAATTTGGCTAAATGATCAAGTTTAATTAGTTTTTGTTGTTTAAAATTAACGAGAGGTCCTAAGTTCAAAAAGCTATGTGCATGTTTATTTTTTTCAATTTTTACAAATTTTTGTTTGGTTGTTAATTTATTTACTAGCTAGTAGCTATGTGGGTTGCTATTTTTAAATATCCGTTCCAATTCAAGTCTAATCTTCAGTAAAGAGTAATGCGTAAACTAAATTTTTAGACCAAATTTGCAAATAATATTACGTGTCATCAAAATGTTTAATTTAGTGTTCATTCATTACTTATACATATCCTTAAAGACTCAAAAACATTAATATTTTTTTAGTCTTATATTGACGAGGTTAGTAAATAAGAAAAAATAAATCATGATTTATACAAAAACACTTTAAAAGTTCAGATGAAAAACAAAACTCATAATCTATCTACTTGTAAGCCCGAAGTTTTTTAGTTTCCTTCTCTTTATACAAAATAAATTAATTATTCTGTGTTTCTAAATTATTGAGTTTGAAGTGTTTTTCTAAATATAATTTTATCGATGTCTTACGTGTGAAAACAAATATTTTTTTTATATGAAATGAGGGCACATTTTTTTACATCGCCCCGGGCCCTAAAAATCTCTGAACCGGCCCTGGCGCATGCTAAGTTTTGAGTTTAGAATTTAGGATTTGAAAATTGACAATAGTACGTGTGACTTGTTGTGAAAAAGTTATATGCATCAATATACGGCGCTTCTCACATAAAAAGAAGCCATATATCAGCTTCACATATAGAATTAACATTTTGTGTGAGAGGTATCGCAAGGACGTGTTAGAGTTTCTCGTTATAGCATAGTGAACTCCATACACCACATAAGTACACAAGGGTTATATCATGTGGCTTCTCCCACTTTCTAAAATATCCTTATTTTGGCATTAAGTTATTAAATGTTTTGAAAAAAAAAATTAAAAAAAAAAATTGTATTGTTATGTTCTTTCTGTGTTTTTTCTTGAGACAAACGGCACTGAGTAGTAGCGCACGATTGTCCTCCTACAGCAAGCATTCATAAATGTGCTTTCTTTAGCTTAGATTTTAAGGGTTTGAATTTGATTAGTAACAAATCACTCGACTCACTCTCACCCTACTCCACAATATCTAATCCTCCATCATACTTCACCATATCAATACCTTCTCCTGCTTTTAACCCTTGCATCGCCAAATAAGGAGAAGTTATTAGGTGCAGGAGTCCGGATCATGAGGCCGTCCAACTACACATAAAGCATCTCTCTCTTTTGTATTTTAGTCTCTCTCACCTTCTTCGGTTCTATTCATTTGTGTCTGTACTGTTTGGTGCTTTATACAGACGTCTGGACATAAGAATATCTCATGAATAATAAGTGTCGAACAACCAATACATATTACATTTACTTTTATGAGAAACGTTACTAACAGTCAATTGTAGCTATTAGTTGTTGATTGAGGTGGGTTCCGCAGCGCATCAATGGTTGATGGTTACCCGATCGCATGGACGACAACCCTATCACAACTCTTACATTATACGCAATAACAAATTACGTTACCAAATTATATTAAAAATCATTCTAGCAAAGGATGGCCACAATTTCATACAAATGCCCCACAACCCCAAAATCCAGGATACCTGAGCTACCTGATTGGTTCAAGGACTGATAAGTCTGGATCGACTAATTGAGGCACCTTTGACCGGGCATCCCACAAAAGAGAATTGCAACAACGGCTTCAAACAACTTCTTTTGGAAGTCGTTTTAGAGGCTGCTTTTGGAGGAAGCACTTTTGGGTTGAGATATGTTTAATGTCCAGGCCACTAGCTTCTGTTCCCTTTGTGCTAAAAACATAGGAGGTCCTCCATAATTATGGTGCTATTGAAACATAAAACAAAAATTTTACTTGCATATCCGGAAACCTTTTCAAATCCACATAAACAAAAAATCTCGAAACCCCACATTCTCTTCTGGACTCCTCCATCTGTGGGTGGGGAAGCACGAGAGGCCCGCTTAAACATCCGGTGGGCATCCGGCGTTCCCCACTTCAAAGAAGAGAAGCAATGTGGCTTCTCAATCGTATCGAACAGTTGTATGTAACATGGTGCCATGAAGCTGAACCGTCGTAGAGATTGTTGTGGCTCACCGGTTACATCCAAATTATACCATTCATTCATTCATTTGTAAATCCATATTAGATCACACGCGTTCGAGAATTTAAGGAAGAATTAACAAATTGATAATCAGTCACTAGTTGCAATGAAATTACAAAATTAAGTATGTGTAGGTTTTCAGAGGTCAGGTAGTCATATCCCTTATAGTACACAGGTGACGATCACCTTGCCAGCATAAGTATTGGGCTATTTGGTTGATGACTCACCAGATTTTAATTCCCTTTCAAGTTCATCGAATTCCCAGTCATTAATCTCCTCTCCTGAGTAGTCTTGACCGACCTTGCCAAACTCGGATTCCAGCTTAGCTAGTTCTGCTTCCCTGTCATGTGTTTGCTGTGCCTTGACTGCACCTGATCCAGGCTGCTTATCTGTCCCTGCTTCCTGTGCTCCTGTGCTTTCTGTCGGGAGATGAGATGGACCGCTCTGCGGCTTTTCACTAGATGAAGTTTCTGCTTTAGGGGATGGATTCTCCAGTTGTAGATTTGGTCTCTCAATAGCTTCAAATTGCTCTCTTAATTTTTCAATATCAATAAACAGCTCCTTAACCATCGGGTCATCTTTCCTAGAATAGGCAAGACAAGTACATCATATTCAGGGTCTTTGGTGAACATCTTCAAACATAAGTGTACAAAGGAAAAGAACCAAGTTCATACACCCCCACAAGTTGATACCTGGAAACTTCGGCTCGCTGGCCATAAAATTGCTCTTTGGTGTAATCTACAACACTGAAGGTGGTAATAATCTGAAACAAAAGGACAACATCAATGTTTGTACTTGTTAGTAGATAAATCTTGCACAACAAAAATAATTAGGTACATTATGGAACCGAGAAACCATTAGACACATAATTTGAAGCATTCCTAATGCGATACTATAAAAGACTACTTGCAAAAGAAAAATTGGATCATAGATGATATAGACAAATAAGACTTTTGACACATGATTCCTGATGCAATACTATAACACAATACTTTTACCTTGGTTTCGAGGTCCAAATATTCCTCCTCAAGATTATTTATTGGATTTAATACTTTGGAAGCCTCATTCTCTGCACTGGCTGCCATCTTTGACCTGTCTCATCAGGTCAAAATACATTAAAAACCGCGCAAACAAAATGAAGGTACAACCATCACAGTTTCACAAACATTACCCCTCACTCAATTTCTTAAGGTTCTCTACAAATGTCCCAATACGGCTGATAGAAGGCCCCAACTCTTTCTGTATATAAGATAAAAGGTGTGCATCAAGAACACTGAAAGAAATATCAACATATATATATATATATATATATATATTTATGTGCGTGTGTGAGAGAGAGAGAGAGAGGGAGTCAATACCTTGTAAACAGAGAGATGAACAATGACCAAGTTCAAGAAATAGTCCTCATGCTTCTCCAATTCATCGCTTGAAAATGCAGAAAACAATAGTTGTGTAAATAACAATGCATAAATTTCAAGAAAGAAAAGAATCCAATTGCATAGATTTGAAGAACATACTTGACCAGCTTCTCCTTCTTATCTGCGTACGAGCGTTGGAGAACCCAAGTATCTTCGAGAAAATTAATCCATGTCTTTAGAATATCAGCCTCTACGTTACACATTGCAATGGATTTCGAGAGCTCATCTTCCTGTTAACAAAACAAAGAAAGATTTGAATTATGCAAATGGCCAAAAAGGTGTAATACCCTGAAATAATCCAGGTGAGAAACAAACAGAACCTTTGTTTCGCAGTGAGAAACAATCTTATTGTTAGCTTCCTCAAATTGTTCTCTCTCTTCCCTGGTATTGCGAAGGCGAGCATTAGCTGCAGCCAAGGAGATATTAACCTAGAAAAGATGGCTAGTGTTTAGAAATTAGCAATCAATGAAGACCAAATTGATTTAATAGATAAGGGGAAATATCAAAGTAGAAAAACCTTTTTCAATTTAGCCTCAAGATCATCCCTTTCTTTTTCAAGCTCTGAAATCTCAGCTGTTATTTCCTGAAAATGGTCATAAGACAAAAACTAAAATTCCCTGTCCAAGGCTTGTGGTATACTTGAACATCTCTACCACATCTATAAGCAGGCCTAGCATGAACCAAAAAAGAAGGTTTTACCCACGGGAGAAAAAAAAAATAAGGGAGATGGTTTATGAACTCCAAAATTTGCTTCCGATACTCCTTCAGGCACTCATATATGGATTGCAGAAGCTTCTTTTGGCGTTCAAACAATTATTCACACAAAAATAAAGATGCTAATAATTAAAATACCAACATATTTCAAACTTGATAACAATGCAAGTACCTAATAATAATCTCTCTAGATAAATGTGTTTGGATCGAGTACAAACTTCATGTTGTTATTAAATAAGGTTGAAGAACCTTTACCTTCTCTCTTTCAGTCACTTCACTTGCTCTGGCTACACGAACCTTTATTGCCTCCTCTTTTTGAAGTCTGTCATTTAAAAAGAACTAAGAAAGTGATTTTGTTTTCCCTATTCCTGGAATCTAATATAATAATACAACCACAGACTACATGCCATTACTGTTAATTAAACCAATAATTCTTCGCTGGAACTGCAGTTACAAAATCAAGGTTTACTAAATCTCTGTATGGATACAATACATCAAGCCAAGTCATATGAAGTTTTGACTTTTGAGTTAATGTTTATTAGTTGATAGCCTAACATTTGACTTAAAAACAAAACAACAGAGTATAAAATGAACACACATGTATTATAAGAAAAAAGACAAATTGTAACAACGTGATTCAACACTATGGAATAGCAGCACAAGCACAAATGGTTCCTAAAGTGTTGTTATACCTGTGATCTAAAATACGATTTTCAGCTTTTGCAGAGGAGCTAGCAAGAGATTCTGATAGAACCTTCAATTTATCAACCTGAGTATACAGCCAAAATAATGTTGATAACAAGGGTTTATAACCATGAAAGAAAATTGCCATTTTCTTGGTGCAAAAGTAACAATCAAAGCATCGAGCTGCATTCAATTCAGAAACTATATAAATAAAGGCAAGATGCTGCCTACAAAAGACATACTTTTTGAGCATGGATCTCTGCAGAATCTCCATTGTTCAACAATTTCTTCTTCAGTAAAAGCGCTTCAATTCTGGAACATGCTCGAATTTGTGCAAGTGCTTCTTTTAATACCTACCGGAAAGAAACATCGGGCAGTCAGATCCATTATTTTCATAACTTTTCACTCAAAACTGGCCAATAAAAAGCTTTCACAAATCCATCAAACTGGACCTTATAAAGAAGGAACAAAAGAAGAACTTGTACATGTACAGAATGTACTGTATATATAGTAACAATTCATTTGCACCTTGTGCAGGATATTTTACTCAATCCCGACTAAGCAGCCAGTTGTCTCTTTTTTCTTGTACATGGAGTTCTTAAATGGCTTCTTTTACCGAATGCTGTAAACTTTTAATTGTTACAGCTTCAATGGAAAACTTTTACATTGAAGCCTCCCATATAAATAACATTATAATTATTATTACATCCAGAAAACTAGAAGTTTAAATTGCACATATGGTAGCAATTATCTATCGGGTCCCCCATGACTAAAATTGCATCATTAAGCCACTAGTCTTCCACTTTATAAAATTTGATATGTCTTTGGAACTTATGATTAAATAAAAAAATAATAATGAGGCAGTAAAACCACAAAAATCAATAATAGCAATCATGCTCACCTTTATTGTTTCCAATTTTGTTTCTTCTGATGCTTTGTCATGACCTTCATTTGAGGGCTTCAGAGGTGGTTTCGTTACATCAAGCTTCCTCTTTAGACTAGAGGCTTCTTCGTCTATTCTGTGGCAGGACACATATAAATACACAGGTAAGCAAATGTTTACAGGCAACACCTCACCCCTTTAGCTCACGACTGAGGCCTAGCATCATACTTTTACATTCTATCTTACCGGTATGATAATTAAATGCCTAAGGTCACCATCCCAAACAACCTATCGGTAAAAGTTTCTAAAAATATAAACAAACAAATTTATTTGCATAACCATACATCTAGTGAGTGGCAGGACTAGTCCATATCCATACAAGAACAAAATCCCACTGCCTATTCTCAAAAAAGAAAAATCCAAAAGAGATTACTAACTGTTAAGATCAGATTTTCTCATAATCAATTGTCAACTGCCTAGGTGATAATTCATTTCACATTCATTTTTTGGGAGTGAATGCGTGATAATAAAAATAGGGTTATTCATACATAAGAAGTTATTCATGAAATTGCTATATCAAGTGGAGAGAGGAAGAGTTCTGTTATCTTTTGCACACCTTACGACATCAGCATTTATCTTTAACCCTGTAATTGCACCTTGTGCAAATTGGAGCAATTCGTCCCGTTTTACCTGAATACAGAAGAATATGAACTAATATGCTTCACTTAAGCAAAAAGAAGTACAAGTCTTGCATGAATTATATCTATATAAACTTGATGGAAAATATATATCAAGTTTTCTCCACAATTCATATTTGTTGATATGACCTTCAAGTGCACTCCTAGTTTTATATCTTTACCAATACTTCATCATCGTAGCTTGAAAAAGCTGTTGCCAGGTCCTTTATACTGCTCACTGTCGCATGATGAACTTCTGTTCCTCCAGTAAGACAGAGCCTGCAGTTTCATGTAATAATAAGATTAAAAAAATCAGGCCATAGTTTTGCTAACCCGAATAAATAATACTGGCACTTAACAAGCCATGAACTGCATTACACACTAGTGAAAATTCCTGGTTCTCACCTAAACATCTCCATGAGCAGGGCAACCTCTTCATCGTTCGGAGCTTCAAGAATCTGAGGCATAGAAAAGAGTTAACCAGCGGTTAACTTCCAGAATCAGAAATTCCAAAAAAAATATAAGATCATTTAGGATAATCCCAGTTTTAGAAGTTTTAGGCATTTGATGAAAACGATAAGTTTCCTAATCATTCTTTACCTTAAATAAAAAAGCCACCATTTCCTATTACAAAAGAAAACTCCATGAACTTCACAAACCAAGTGCATACGTGGCAATGCCTGAGCAAAAACAGAGAGCATACGGCTCAACAAAATCATCTCGACTTAAATAATTTTCCATCATGCTTCCATTAAGTGCTTCCCCTAACTAACGAAATAAGTAATTTCTTCGCGTAGCACATTTAGTCATCCATCTTAGCATTCATCTGTTTGGCTGAACTATTTCTAAGATCATTAGCTAAATAGAAAATCCCATCCCTTTCAAAGAAATGTCTCTAATTTCATTGAATAATGCAGCATTCATTCTCAAATACATACCATAGACAGTGTTATGCCCTCTAGAGCCTGACTTTGAAGAAAAATTTCGCGGAAATTCATCGGTTCACCACCAACATCAGAGTCATAATACAAAACCTATTCAAAAATCACAAGTTTCAACAGCAAACAATACTCCAACAAAACAAAACAAAACAAAAAAACTGAATGGAATGAAATAAAACTGCAAAAACAAAACAAAATCAAACCAGAGATATTCTTTTTCGAATCTCGTTCGTGTCATCGGCAGCAACAGGCTGCTCCGGCGCGTTCTCCTTCTCTTCCACCGAACCCTGAGACAGCTTCAGCCTCTCCACCTCTTTAAGCAGCAAGACCCACCTTCTCAATATCTCAAGTCTCTCGGGCCCCCTGCAGGACACAGCTGCTTCCTCCAATCTCTGTATACTCTTCTTCGCACTCCTAAAGCTCCGACCTCCCTGTAAACAAATGCGAATGAGAAAAAATGTCGGAAAACGTGAAAAATGGTGAATTGTGAAATTACCATTCGGTCCTGCAACCGTTTGGCGCCCTCTGCGACGGCTTGGCCGGCTTGCTGGACGACGGAATCGGCGTAGTTCTTGACGGTGCGGGTGAGGTTGTTATTGTTGCCAGCCTCCACCGCCTTGCTCACCGCCGATCTCAGCCACGACATTTTCTCCTACTTTTATATCTCCAGCTGAGAAATTATTCAGTAATTTTTTACGAAAAAGCTGAATTTTTTTAAATTTTGATGCTTTGAGGGAGGGATCGAGTAGGTGAGAGGTTTAGGGTTTGGGGTTTAGGGGAAATGGGGGTAGGATTTGGGGATTTTTTGGGGGAGCCATTGCCAATTGAGACGGGAAGAAGAAGAGAGGATGAAACAGTCGGTGTTTCGTCTGCCACGTTTCTGGCTGGACTTAAACGGCGACGTTTTGGAGAAATTTTTAATTATGACGGAACATAAATAGTATACCACTTGTTTTAATATAAGTGATGGAAATTTTATTTTTCAAGTTATTAATTTTTTAACACATATATCCTACCATTTGTATAATTAAACGTAATTTACCACTTTATATACGGTCCAAAACAATCTCTAGACGTTTTTGGGGGTGGTGGTGGTGGTGGTGGTGGTGGTGGTGGTGGGCGTTGTTTGGTTTTGGGTTCCACCGACAGAGTACCAGTCTACTTCTAGCTTAACCGATCCTTCTCTATTTTTGGTAAGACAGATTTATACAGAAATCTGTTAAAGTCATAAAAAAAATTCGATCGCAACTTGGGACCAGCATGTACAAGAATAAACTTTATATTATAACTTAATATTTATTTTGGTCTCATCTTCTATAACATGCATCTACATATTAATAATTGTCAATGAATACAAAAATATGCAATATCACAAATAAAAGTTTGAAATGAACTAAAATATTTCTCTAAAGTTTTAAGATCTGATTTCACGTTTTTGAGTTTGCGAGTGCATATGTGCAAGAAAAACACCCAAGGAATCCTGTTTGGGAAGTACAATAACTTTGAGTTTGGTTTGAAATCCATGGCTGCACAAAGAATTCAGCAGGCAGGCAAAGATATACCATACGCTTGTAACTAGAACTAGAACAGAGCTTGGCTGCTGAAAAATCAGCAGTAGCTCCTGCTGCTAGCAAATCACGGGTGGACACATGTCCAAGTAATTGATTTTTTAATCACAGATTGAATACGTGTCCACCCGTGATTTACTAGCAGCAGGAGCTGCTGCTGATTTTTTCAGTAGCCAAGCTCTGTCCCTAGAACTAAATCTATATGCCCTTTCCGTGGTGATCATACAATTCAACATTCACATCGAATATACTTATGGCGCTTTACTGCACTGGCCCCTCCTCCCTACATCGACTCAAAAATAAAAACAAAAATAAAGGTAAAATGTTCATTAGATGCCTCTATGGACCAAGTCTGTAGAAAAAACAAGGGAGTTTTAACAAAACATTCCGGTACTGTTTACTTTTAACATAAAATCACATTTTTACCTTTCCCTGGTACTATTCACTACACCTTTATTTATCATTTTTCATTGAAACTAAATTTTTTTTGAACTTTTCTTTACTTATCTTGAACATAGTTCTTCCTGTGTCAAAGCTTTTGGCAGTGTTATGGTTCTGTTCAAATTCACCAATGTGAAAACCCGAGTAGAGATAGAGGTACGCGCGCTAGGATTAAGACGTTCGAGTTAGATTGCTTCGACTGCAAGCTAATGTACCATACTTAACAGTCATGCTTCCTGTGAATTATAGTGCACGTAATATTTCAATAGGGATACTACCTGCGATCATGATTCCTTCGGTTCAAGAGGCTTTCAGCTTAAATGTCGTTAATTATCACAATCTTTTCCAATCCATACAAGTTTACAACAACACTCATTTACAAATACCAGTCTTTGTTTTTAGTCTGAAATCCATTCAAAAGATTGTACAATATGAACCCATCCAGATATGATTTCAGCATGGCCTTTTCTCCACCACTCCGTTTGTTTCGATCCTTATTTGTATCACTTGATTCTGAGAATTTATTGAATATAGCCGAAAATTGACCCTCAATTTCATAAATGACAGTTTTTATAAAAACTTTCAAATATATCCAAAATTCCACTTAAATAGACACCAATACCCTCAATTTCTCTAAATAATTAGTTATTGACTAGAAGACTTCTAGTGCTACAATCAAAGTGTTGCTGACCCATGAATTGAGGACTATGGAGGTGATTGATTATGTTGGCAAATACGGCATGAAAAAATGGCTGATCTTGCTCAACTTGCACTAACAAAGTTCATAAACACCGTAATACACAGGAAGAGCTATGATTTACTCCATGAGGTCCACCACAAATCTAAAGCAAACACAAACAAGTGCAAAATCCCAAAATTTACCTACAAGTGTTGTGGTACAACGTTCGGCAAAGAGAAAACGTAAACAAGGATTGACAGTTCATTCTTTAATAAATATTTAACCGAAGGAAGAACTACAAAAGCAAAGAGAAAACGTAGACAAGAAAAAATGCAAGAAAATTAACCCATCTACACTCACCATTGTTTACAACTACACAAGTCTCCACTGTTTCCTACTAGTAATCAATGCCTTCACTCTCTTATGCACATGTCTCCACCGTTTCTTACGCCTAGGGTTTTGCCGTCAGATTCTCTAATACTTAGTTTTTAAATTTGAGAGTATTTGTGTTTGTTTAGACCATCCACAATGGTTGGGCTAAAAGCCAAATATTTTAGCCGAAAAAATTTAGCTTTTAGCCTAGAAACAACTTTTTTGCTCCAATCGTTCTGGCCTAAAATTTTAGCCCGGGATTATTAAAGAATAAACTTAGGCTATTTTTTTTTCTTAAATTAATTTTTTTTTTAAATAAATATGTAGAGTATCGTAAATTAATTTTATAAACATTTTAATCTAAAAAAATTTAAATTCCGATAAAACCTGGGCTAACTTTCAATTCACCAACCGTTCAACACCAAACTTTCAACTTTCACCAACCGTTCAACACCAAACTTTCAATTTTCATCAATCATCCTGTATATAAATATGTCCAATATTTATTGATCACACAACCTTTCAACCTTCAATCATCCTCTATATTCACCAATCTTTCAACTTTCAAAGAGTTTTTGTTTCCTAAAAATCCTCAATATCTCATTAATGGGTGATAGAAAAAGGCGTAGCATGGCAATGCAGATGGCAAGCAAGGATTGAGATTGAGGATGCAGAATTGTTCAACGCCGAAGTTGAACTTGTCTGGATGTTTGAACAAATACATAGGTATTTATAGAGTTTTTGGGTGAATTTTGAGTTAAATAATTTTTTTTAATTATTTTAGCTGTTGGATTTAAATTTGGGTCGTTAGATCTTTTTTTTACCGTTAGATTTGATTATATTTGATCTCAGCCGTTGGATTCAATAATATATAAATATAAAAAAATTGAATCTAGGCCTTTGGATTAACCAACGGCCTGATGATCATAGCCGTTGGATGAAAGAGTCATTGGAGCTCTGGGGAACGTGGCCGACAGGCCCACGTGGGTGGGTCCCTAGGGGTCGGAAGGAGCGCGTTAGGTGCGTTGGGCGTGGTTGTGGGCTGCGTTTGGAGCCCAAACGCTGAAAACCAGTCTCTTCGGTGGGGCCCACACCGATTTTTGGGCTAAATTTTGGGCGGAATCTGGCCTCAATTCCCCATTTAGCATTTAGCCCACACTTTCCCCTTGGGTTGGATTGAGTTTGGAGGAAAATTTGAGGGGGGGGTGGGGGTGAATTTAGCATTTAGCCCACCATTGGAGGTGGTCTTAAGTGAGATTTTAGATATTGTAACGACCCGAAAATTTATTTTTGGAAGCAATTACTAAGATAGGCCAAATTTATATTTGGAAGCAATTACTAAGATAGGCCTAAAATTATTTTGGAAGATAATCACCAAATTCATTTTCTTAGACAATTTCCAAGAAAAATTAAATCTCAGTTATTTTATTATGGCTGCATCTAACCTTCTCGTTAGATTGCCTATGTACCCTAAACAGGGATCAAGCCATTCGTAGTTCACAAATTCATATTTCTAACTCATTTTTGAAAAATTCTTCAAGTGACTATAATCACTAGCTATGTTCAACAAGTGCATCACACCAATTGCATATCAAATATAGATTCAGAGTATCAAAATTGGCTTAAAAAGGCAGCATCAGCTCATTGGCCACGCACGAGTGGTTTTCGGCGGACGGAAACCCCAAATTCTGACAAACTCTAAAAATTACCAAATTTTACATGGTTGTAGAGTTCAATGAGGGGAACAACTTTCATACCTGGGCCGAAGTCCAATTCGACCAGGAAACACCTCAAATCGGCCTCAAACTGCCGGAAACCCTAGAAAATGGTGTTCTCGATCTGCCACCTCTGGTGCTTTGCCGCCCCAACCAAGCTTGGGCTTTGTTCCTGGGCTCAAGAGGATGTTATAGGTGGTGGTGATAGAAGAAAATAGTTTAAAAAAAATGGGAGAATTGACGACAAGGGATTCCCGCACCCACCGGTGCGGTTTTCACAATTTCATGGCTAAATTTCTACAATTTTGGGTGGTAATGGGTAGAGGGAAGGTCATGGAATGTTTTCCAAGTGGTGACCCAACGTGATTCGCCGGAAAATGGCCGGAAAATGCACCAGATTCCATGCAATTCCACCAGGTCGGGTCGAAACAAAAACATAGGTCGAGGGGGGTCCAGTTTGGCCGGTTCCTCCTTCCCCTCCTTTCCCCTCCTTTCCCCCCTTGCTCTCTCCTTCCATTGGTACTCTTTTCTCCTCCCTCTTTCCCCGATTGGTCACTCCCTTTTTCTTCCCCTTTTTTTTTCTTCTTCTTTTCTTTTTCTGGTTTTCCCCCTTCTTCCCGTGGCATATTTCCGCCAAAACAAAAATATGGAGCCTTCCAGATTCGTGGCAAAATGACTATTTTGCTCCTACTTTCGTTCTTTTGTATTTCATTCGTTATAACACCGTTTCACGAACGGTTTTCACCTACGCGCTCATAGGATCGAACTCTATCCAAATATGCCAAGAAATACGATAAAATACGTCCTCATAAAATTACGTTGAATCAATGAAGGCATTTTCGTCATTTCACTTTTCGATAAATTCTTTCCACATATTTATATATTTTAAAATTTTCAATGTCACATCCCAACCCGAGTCCCCACCACATCCCGGGCTCGACTCCACCGTAACACGATATTGTCCGCTTTGGGGCCCTACCACACTCTCACGGTTTTGTTTCTGGGAACTTAGACGAGAACTTCCCAGTGGGTCACCCATCATGGGAGTGCTCTCGCGCGCTACTCGCTTAACTTTGGAGTTCTAATGGAACCCGAAGCCAATGAGCTCCCAAAAGGCCTCGCGCTAGGTAAAGATGAGAATATACATATAAGGCTCACAAGATCCACTCTCCTGGGCGATGTGGGATCTCACATTCAAGGTATTACATATATTTGAAAATATTTATAAAAATTGACATATTTGAAATTAAAGGCTAAATTTTGGTTATATTTGATAAACACCCCTTGATTCTCCTGCAAACTAATCAATCGCTACACAATCTAAATCCTTCAACAACAAAAAGATTAGCAGCATCAACCCAAATTACATAAAATATAAAATTAGGTGAAATATAACACGTTGGATTATAACATTATTGACATGTAAACATTATCTTACGCTGACAAAATAGTAAATTCTAGTTGCACAACAAGCAACGAAAACATTGAATTTTGATGCAATAATTAAGATTTAAAAACTCAATTAAATCCATTAATGTTGTTAATTATAATTGAATTTTGTCCTCCAGGTCTTAGTTCCACTGCACCTCGAACAAGTGGATTGAATCATCAACGGCAACACAAACAACATAAAAATCCGAAAAAACATTCAAAACATTTAAACAAACAAAATCAAATTTATAAAGACAAGGCTCAGAGTATGAAAAATGCGGTTTTGTTTGTAAACCTATTCAGGAATACGATAAATGAAGTTCTTGTATCTGGGTTTATATCAAAAGAGAGAAGGGAACTTTATCGAAAAACTCACGGTATTGTTAACTTTAACGGAAAAACATATTTTTACATTAAAAAGTCAATCATGGTTCACTCTACCATTTATTTTGTCATTATCGTTAAAAGTCAAAATTTTCAAGTCATTTTCATTAGTTTTCCTTATAGAAAAAGACTTGTATTTCCCTACGTGCTTCGACCATGAGTTCGAAACCAAACCTAGCTCGACAATCCCACCTGCGGAATAATTCTTTCATGAACGGACAGAGATCGCTAAATCCCAATTTGGCCGGTCGGACCGGCAAGCCCTTCACACCAAACCCGGTTCGACCGGACCCGGTTCGACCGGACCCGGTTCGACCGGACCCGGTTCGACCGGACCCGGTTCGACCGGACCCGGTTCGACCGGACCCGGTTCGACCGGACCCGGTTCGACCGGACCCGGTTCGACCGGACCACGTTCGCTCGGACCCGATTCTTCGCTTAGCTCGGACCCAGTTCGATACCTAGTTCGGCCCAACCTGGTTCATAACCCGCTCCTTGTGAAGGAGCTTGCACCTGGATTTGCGCCTCCATGACTCGCTCTGTTCTCCATTTTCATAAAACAGGCTTAAGGTGTGTCAAGCCGCATCGGATCGGAACGTATGGAGCTAAAAATTGATGAAAATATTAAGGATTTAGGGGGAGATGTAGCCGTCGATTTGACACAGAAAATCCGTAGGGAAGAGCGAGGGTAAGCTGCAACACTTAACGACGACCTTTTAGCGCAAGCATTGGGGCTTTCTTCTTCATTGAAAACTACTCTCAGGGAAGCCAACGAACGGTTACAGACTGAGCGACCTTTTAGTCTTGTTTATATAGGCATCCAAAGCCCAACAAATACCCTAGGGTTTGTTCTCCGTGCTTGTTTACTTGTTACGGTGTCAACGGCGTCGTTTACGTTCACAATCTAATAATCTTCTTTTTACAAATTTACCCCTCTGCGATCATTATTCCACTGTCCTTTTAATTTCAGTTGTTGCGTTTTTGAACTCATATTGTTGCAAATTTGCAATTCACGCCCGCAATTCTACAATTTTTACGAGAAGATTATCCCTCATGGTTTGGCTAACAAGTCCACAAAGTGTTCAATGAAATGCTTTAGTGAATAAACTATTTTTTTTTTGCGCTCTTCGCCTCTGTTTTTATTTAAGAAACTTTGACATTTTACACTAAAACCCCCGATTTTCAAATCCTGAATCCGAAAAAAGCAGTGAAGTTTATGTATATGATTATATTATAAATAAATTGATTACGCTACGTGGTGTTGGTACAGTCACTTTGGAAAATGACCTCCAAATGCTTGATTAGGAAAGGGAAAGATCATGTGTTGCCCAAATGCTAACTTCTCACTTTTGGCTTGCTCTAGGATACCTGTTTTCATTTTTATTCTTTTCTGGACAAGAAAATTTGATGTAGCAAATTTTTCTAGAGTAATATAATTACCAATTAGACTAAATAATATGCTCAGATATGAGCTTGAGTTGAGGGAGTCCTCCTCCAAAAGTTCACTCAGTCTGCCTCTGCGCTTGCAAAAAGAAAAAGTGAAGGAAGATTCAGCAACTGCCAAAGCCAAGGCAAAAGGATTTTGCTTTTGGGCTTTAGACATTTGGATTTAGGGTGGGGAACGATGGTAGAAAACCAGACGGCAGCCGTGCGGGGGGGGAGGAGGCGATGGTGGTTTGGAAGGGGAATGTTTTTGGATATTTTATTCAGTTTTGTTTTTATTTAATTTAATTTTGGTTTGGTTTTATTAAACACTTAAATATTATTTATTTATTTACATTGCAAAATTGACTTCCAGATCAGCAAAAATATGAGACTCGTAGTTGCCACACTATCACTTAATGATTAAACTATCAATTTGACTAACGGATGTATGAATTTATAACAAAATAGTAGATTATGTGATTGAAATATTTTAAAAATAATGTATGAGGTTGTAATTGCACCCAAAATATAATTTATCTTTTCTTTTTTGTCTCATTGTTTAGGAAATGGGTCTTTTCAAGATCCCTTCCATCAAATCATCTCAATTTACTAATCCGGACTCTTGAAATTTAATCCAACAGCTACAGTTATTATAACTTTTAAAGGAATCATCTATTCATACCTGTTGAATTAAATTTCAAAGTCCAGATTGATGGATTGTGAAGATTTGGTGGCAGTTCCTTTGTTCAAATGGAAAAACAACCTGAGGGGTAGTTGGAACCAGAGTGTCAGTCTGTGGACATTTCCCCGCCTTCCCTTGAGTGACGGGTGAAACACCCTCCACGTTTTAAAGGCTCCCGCCCAACTACCTCTTCTTACCCATCAAACCCTCTCCCGTCACTCAATGGACCCACCACTTTCCATCTCTATTTATACCCACCGCTTCCGACAGCAAACCCCATCTCTCTCACTCTCTCTCTCTCTCTCTACAAAGTAACAACAAAATTGTCAAATGGCTCCACCGCCATCGCTCGCCGGACTCCAGGTCGAAACGACTGCGTTTCCGCCGTCCGTCAAACCTCCGGGATCCTCCAACACTCTGTTCCTCGGCGGCGCAGGTTTGTAAACTTCGCACCTCCGGCGCTTATATCCGTAATTCTGATTGTTTCAATGTTTGGTGCTTGCTTTTGGTTCTGATTGACGGTATTTTGGTTGCTAACGTGCGCAGGGGTGAGAGGGCTAGAGATTCAGGGGAACTTCGTGAAGTTCACGGCGATCGGAGTGTACTTGGAGGATAACGCCGTGCCTCAGCTCGCCGTTAAGTGGAAGGGTAAGGCGGCCGGGGAGTTGACGGAGTCCGTTGAGTTCTTCAGGGACATCGTTACAGGTGACACGGATTTCTTCGCTGTTTTAACTACTGTTTGAATTTTGTTACATTGTCGTGTTATAATTAGCAAAGGAATAAAATTGCATGCCGTTGCTGAACCCAATTTTAGCTAAACTTACCAGATTACAACGAAAAATTATAGATAAATTACACAGAACTACCTCAATTATTGGATCATTAACAGTATCATACATCGTCTTTAAAAAGTTTCAATGTTATACCTTATCTTCGAATTTGTTGCAATGTCATACCTTCTGTCAGTTGTCTGTCAATTTTTCTGTTAAATGCTGACGTGGCGTGAGACGAGATCCATTTTCTATTAAAATATTAATAAAATAATAAATTACCCTTAAAAAAAAAAACTTTAACGAAAAACTTCCGGTACCATTCACCTTAACGAAAAATCATATTTTTACACTAAAAAGTTATTTCTAATACTATTCACTTTACTTTTTATTTTGTCCTTACGATTAAAACTTAAATTCAAACCATTTTCATTAATTTTCTTAAAAATAAAATCTCAATCATCTTCCCCACCATCCCTTCTCCCTCTGCCTTTCTTCCCCCTCCCTTCTCCCTCCCTCCCTCCCTCCTTCCTCTCCCTCCTTCCTCTGCACATCCATCATTCCCTCACTCCACCCCCCGACCCTCCCTCCCTTCTCCCTCCCTTCTCTCATCTGCACCTACCCAACCTCTGCACATCCACCTCGCCCACCCAAAATGACGGTGTGGCGATTCCGCCCCAGCAGACCCACCCCTCGAAATCCGTAGTCATCGGCACAATCTTCGGCCATCGCCGCGGCCACGTGTGGTTGTGCATCCAGCACGACCGCCTCTCCACCAAACCCACCCTCCTCCTCAAGCTCTCAGTCTCGACCCACCAGCTAGTCAACGAGATGCAATTCGGGCTCGTCCACGTGACCCTCAAATGCGATGAGTCGGACCGGCCCCAGCGATGCTAAAGATGATGCAATCGACGACGGTCGGAGCCGGGGTAATGCCGGCCGGGTTCTGGGTTTGGGGAAGACAGGAGGGGAAGAAAGGAAAGGAGATGAACGGAAGGAGGGGAGGAGATGAACAGAGGGAGGGGGAGTCGAAGAGGTGGCGGAGGAGAGGTGGGAGTGGTTTTGGATTTGGGTTGCAGGGAAGGACGCCGGCCGGGCTTTGGGTTTGGGTTGGGTGTGGTGGATGGGATTGCTAGAAGGGGTGGGTGGGATCTGGGTTTGGGTTTAGGGAAGACGGGAGGGGAAGAAAGGAAAGGGAGGGTCGGGGGGTGGGATGAGGGAATGATGGATGTGCAGAGGAGGGAGGGAGAAGGGAGGGGGAAGAAAGGCAGAGGGAGAAGGGTGGTCGGGGAAGATGATTGAGATTTATTTATTTATTTATTTTTTAAGGGTAATTTATTATTTTATTAATATTTTAATGAAAAGTGGACCCGTCTGCATTTAACAGAAAAATTGATAAATAATTGATGGAAGGTATCATATTGCAACAAATTCGAAGATAAGGTATAACATTGAAACTTTTTAAAGACGAGATATGAAACTGTTAATGACTCAATAGTTGAGGTAGTTCTGTGTAATTTACTCAAAAAATTATTTATAACATCGTTGACTATTGAGGATGATGTGTGGGTCCTACTTTTCACTTTAGAGTCATACATAGAAGGCACAATGTCAAATGAAGTTATAGAGAGATTAAAATGCTTTTAATATTGACTGAAAGTGTTTTGAAAAAAATATTATTGGGAAAATTTTTTACAATTCAACTGTGTATATATTAAGAATTGGTTTTAAAAATATTTTTATTAAAAATACTTTCAGTCAATTTAAAAGTATTTCCAAACCAAATTTATGATGTGGTTGTTAATTATTAGATTATTACTTAAGCAAAACGTGCTTATTTCCTATTGATCACACATCATTTGATTTGTAAACTAAATTTGGAGACAAAATTTGTAAACTATATGATATGTCACCAATATGAATGAGCACGTTTATCAACACTTAAGTAATACATCAATCATCAATTTTCATGTCCCTTAATTTTACAAATTTACTCCCTAACGTTATCCTTAAAATTTTAGTCTCCCGTTAATCTTTTTTTAGTGCATTAGAGAGGGAATAAGTCAAATTTAGATTTAAAATTGACTTTTGACTCTAACGTTTTCAATCTCTTTGACTTCTTTTGGAGCAAAATTTATTGATGTTTAACCCTATGAATACATACATTCGACTCTTTATTCTACAATTTTATATAACTTATATATGTTCGACCCTTCATTCTTACCAATTCATAAGCACATTTCACATTAAAAAAAGGTTCACAATTGTAAGGTTTTCAGGTTTTGAGTTGAAAAAAGTGGATGACTCGTTAAAGATAAGTCATTTCATACATATTTTCCCTTCTATTTATCAAAGTCCGGTTGTACGGTCAGATTTCAAAACATAATCATATTAACCTTCAAATGGATGCCTTCTGTATTTTTTGGTAAATTGATTTGAGCCCTTGTTGATGCTGTTGAAAATGTACATATTATTCATGCCCTGCATCTTAAGGCGGAGCCGTTTTAGAATGATCAGTAGTCATGCCAAACCTAGGCAATCCTATAGCCCGCTGTTCTCTCAGTTGCCGATATAGATCTGTAACATTCGACAAATGTCGTAGATTTCTTGAGTTATACTCTAATTTCTAAATTTATGTATGCTTATGGTTATGGTGCTAATTTAGTCCTGACCAGCCAATTAGAATGAATGAATCTCTCAAAATGTAGTGCTATCTTCTGGTTATGGTGATTACTTGAGGCATAAGAAACAGTTACTAAAGATATGACTAAAGTTTTGTAGCACGGTTTATGATCTTCGCTATCCTTTTGTAGGTCCATTTGAGAAATTCATTCAAGTGACAACGATACTGCCACTGACGGGCCAGCAATATGCTGAGAAAGTTTCGGAGAATTGCGTTGCCTTTTGGAAGTCAGTGGGAATTTACACTGATGCAGAAGAAAAAGCCATTGAAAAGTTCCTTGAGGTCTTCAAAGATCAAAATTTCCCGCCCGGCGCCTCCATTCTTTTCACGCAATCCCCCAAAGGATCACTGACGGTTAGTTGTCCTACTTTTGAATGGTTAATTTTGTAGTTTGCATCGGATTTCGACATCTTTCCCTCTCTTTCGCCACAGATTAGCTTCTCTAGAGATGCATCCGTACCTGAAGCTGCAAATGCGGTGATAGAAAACAAACTACTTTCCGAGGCAGTTCTAGAGTCGATTGTTGGAAAGCACGGTGTTTCCCCTGCAGCAAAGCAAAGTTTGGCCGTGAGGTTCTCCGAATTGTTGAACGGGTGTAATGAATCTAGTGATGGCAAAGCCAGAAATGAGAGAGATTGTCAAATGGCTCCACCACCGTCGCTCGCCGGACTTCAGGTCGAAACGACTGCGTTTCCACCGTCCGTCAAACCTCCGGGATCCTCCAACACTCTGTTCCTCGGCGGCGGAGGTTTGTAAACTTATCACATCTGGCGCTTATATCCGTAATTATGATTGTTTGTTGCTTTTGGTTTTGATTGACGGTACTTTGCTTGCTTACATGCGTAGGGGTGAGGGGGCTGGAGATTCAGGGGAACTTCGTGAAGTTCACGGCGATCGGAGTGTACTTGGAGGATAACGCCGTGCCTCAGCTCGCTGTTAAGTGGAAGGGTAAGACAGCCAAGGAGTTGACGGAGTCTGTTGAGTTCTTCAGGGACATCGTTACAGGTAACATGGATTTCTTTGCTGTTTTAACAACAGTTTGAATTTTGACAGTAAATTCCAGTTACCAATGCAAATTTGTTACCTTGTCGTGTTATAATTAGCAAAGGAATAAAATTGCAGGCTATGGTGAACCCAATTTTAGCTAAACTTACCAGATAGAACGAAAAATTGTTCATATATATAACTAATTTTTTTTCAGTGTATTGGAGATGAAATCAGTCAAATTCAGAGTTTGAATTAACTTTTGACTCTTCACTTTTTTGATCTCTTTGACTTCTTTTGGAGCAAAATTCATTGATGTTCGACCCTATGAATACATACGTTCGACTCTTTATTTAACAATTTTATCTAACTTATATATGTTCGACCCTTTATCCGTACCTTTCATAAGTACATTTTCACATTAAAAAAGGTTCACACAAGTGGATGACTAGTTAAAGATAAGTTGGTTTCATATATATCTTCCCTTCTATTTATCGTAGTCCGGTTGAACGGTCAGATTCAAAATATAATCATATTAATCTTCAAATGGATGCCTTTTGTATCTTTTGGTAAATTGATTTGAGCTCTCGTTGATGCTGTTGAAAGTGTACATATTACTCATGCCCTGCATCTTAAGGTGGAGCCGTTTTAGAATGATCGGTAGTCATGCCAAACTGAGGCAATCCTACAGCCCGCCGTTCTCTCAGCGGCCGATATAGATCTGTCGCGGTCGATGAATGTTGTAGATTTTTCAAGTTGTATTCTAATTTTGTAAATTTATGTGTGTTTATGGTGGTAATTTAGTCCTGACTAGCCAATTAGAATGAATGAATCTCTCAAGATGTAGTGCTATCTTCTGGTTATGATGATTACTTGAGGCATAAGAAACAGTTACTAAAGATATGACTGAGGTTTTGTAGCGCGGTTTATGATCTTCGCTATCCTTTTGTAGGTCCATTTGAGAAATTCATTCAAGTGACAACGATAATGCCACTGACAGGCCAACAATACTCTGAGAAAGTTTCGGAGAATTGCGTTGCCTTTTGGAAGTCAGTCAGAATTTACACTGATGCAGAAGGCAAAGCCATTGAAAAGTTCCTTGAGGTCTTCAAAGATCAAAACTTCCCACCCGGCGCCTCCATTCTTTTCACGCAATCTCCCAAAGGATCACTAACGGTTAGTAATCCTACTTTTGGATGGTTAGTTCTGTAGTTTACATCGGATTTTTGACATCCTTCCCTCTCGCTTTCGCCACAGATTAGCTTCTCTAGAGATGCATCCGTACCTGAAGCTGCAAACGTGGTGATAGAAAACAAACTACTTTCCGAGGCAGTTCTAGAGTCAATCGTTGGAAAGCACGGTGTTTCTCCTGCAGCAAAGCAAAGTTTGGCCGTGAGGTTATCCGAATTGTTGAACGGGTGCAAGGAATCTAATGGTGCTGAAGCCGGAAATGAAAAAGTGGAGGCATGAAAAGTGAGAGAGGAGAAATAAAACCGGGAGGGATTCCTGTTCTGTGTTTAGTGAATTATTTACATACAATCTATGAAGCTATTAGGAAAGTGCTGTCTTATTTAATTTAAAGAAAAATGATCATGTTTTTTGAGAAATATTAGTGTTGTTTTGTTATATGTTTAATTCAAATCAACAAATATAGAGGTCGATTGGTAAATATGCCTAATCTGATATGCCTGTAACATTGCTTCTGAACCCAACCAAACCCCAAATTTTGGACCAGATCTCTGGCTTTGTGTCAACCAGTTGGGAGGGTCTAACCATTTGCACCCAAGTTCGATTTTCTCTTCCCATAAAATCGAGTACATTAGAATATATTTCGTTTTGTCAAACAAAAAATATAAACTACTCAAATTTAAAAAGAGAGTTTCGAAGTTGAATGCTAAGGTCTGACACACTGCTCTAGTTACCTGCCCTAAGGCCCCTAACCCATAATTTTACTTTAACACGTCTTTGACTTTCTTTGGTAGGTTTAACGAATTATCGGCCCGTATTACATACGATACGTTTTGAGTTCGATCACACGATGGTTGTCACGATAATCTAAAATGCTCCTGTGAGTTTTCCCAATCCCCAGAAGAGTGGAACTGCTGTGGCTAAGCCACCTGATAGTCCTTTTTTTCTTTACTAAATTTCTATAGAAACCCATTGGTAGTTATAAAATAATTATATTTGGATCAAAAAGTTTGAAGTTTACAATGTTGGTTTCGATATTTCTTAACGAAACAGAGATAAATTCAAGAAATAGTGCCAGTGCTACATGTATGTATATATTTGTCACAGCAGTGTGTGTGTGTGTATATATGTTATAATATTCGTCTCTGCGGTGGAGATATCCAGGGGAGGGTATTTTCATTGACACAAGTCACATAACCAAATCAAATCTAACCTCAGAAACCAAACATCCCTCACTGAAATTCATTCTCAATCCTAAAACTCAAGCCACTCTATGAATACAAATTTATGGGTACTGACGCTTCTTCTAGCCTTCCATTTATTCCGCGCTTCGTCTCAAAGTACGTATAACTTGCAACGCATAATTTTTATTTCCTCCTTCATGTCGTTATGTTACTAAACTCTCAATTCTTGTTCATATATATTCATGCGAGTACAAATTCACCTGATCGATAATTTAGATTGCGATTGACCCCGTACATCAAACTTGCTCTTGATTATTACTTTTTAAATCGCAGTTACAATCGGATGGCTGAACATTGACTGCGGTAGCAATGCTACACGTTGGGATAAAAACTTACTCCAATGGGTCACAGACAATGACTACACCAAAGCAGGCATCAACAAGCAAGTTCCACAAAAGCAACCACTTGAAGAAATGAACACCCTCCGATCATTCCCTAACCAAAACCAGCAAAATTGTTATGTTTTGCCTTACAATGCACCTACGCAGCGGTACTTGATCAGGGCGGGCTTCTACTACGGAGACTATGACGGTCTCTCCCGCCCTCCGCCGTTTGATGTTCATATCAACGGCCAAAAGTGGTCAACAGTCAAAGCATCAACGGCCGAAGGGCCATTGTATCATGAAGCCATGTATGTGAATCAAGGGTCAGGATCTCTCAATGTGTGTGTTGTGCAGGTTGAAAAGGGAATGGTTCCCTTTGTATCTTCAATAGAAGCTGTTCCAATATATGTTCTAACAGGTCCATTGTACCCTAAGATGGAGACCAGTTACGCTTATGATCTAATATCTAGGGTTAATCTTGGTGGCAATGAAGTAAGGTATACCTTTCTCAAATTCTTTAGTGTCAATTTACCATTTTTATTCTCTGCATCTTTATCACACAACATAAGTGACTATTGATTTTCGTATGTTGCATTGTGTCGGAATGAACATTGACATGAGAAATAGGGCGAATTATATGTAACACAAAGTGCTATTAGAATCTCACACAACTCGAAAAAAATTTAATTCATATGAGTTCTCAGGATGCAGATCCTCTCCTGAGCATATGCCAAAGGAGCCTAGGGATCAACTGATCCCAACCCTTCAAATAGATCCCACGGCCAAGAAGCTATCTTAGCTTTTTCAAATTATTTCATGTAATCCACTTCTCTCCTCTCTCTCTCTCTCCTCTCTCTTCTCTCTCTCTCTCTCTCAATCTGCTTGTTTGCACTTCACAACCAAGCAAGCCAAATCAACAAAACCCAAAAAGAAAATTCCGAAATTCCGAAAACCTCTAAAGGATTATGAAAACAAGGACGCACCCAAAACTGAGAGCTCAGTGAAAGCTGCAATTACACAAAACCCATAATCAAAACCACAAATTTAATCGAACCCAGTTCATGATTTGTGTTAAAGAATAAAACCCGTCTAGCATTTTGTGCCAAAAAGTTATTGACATAAGATGCGGGATTTGGATTTTTTTGCTTCGAAATTTTCGGAGGAGGGGATGCGGGAGATAAGTTTTAGAGGAGAAGAAGTGATAAATGAAGGAATAGGGAGCGCAGGAGAGGAGAGAGAAGTGGAAAAGGCAAACAAATTTGCCTTGGGTTGCGTGAAATAATCTGAAAGAGCTAAGATAGCTTCTTGGCCGTGGGATCTATTTGAAAGGCTGAGATCAGTTAATCCCTAAGCTCCGTTGGCATATGCTCAGGAGAGGATCTGCATCCGAGTTCTCAAAAATTAAATATGAGCTTAACCATGTAAAAGCGAATCTCACATAAACATTGAGAGGTAGGTCAAATAGTTACATATACATATATACATATATATATATATATAGTTGTTTATGCCCTTACCCTAATCGTATACTCGTTAAATTTCAAAATGAAAAATTAGATACAAAATCTCGTATGTGTATTATTAATTTATGTGAGATTCATAATATATCAACAGTAAAGATTAGCTTGCGCGAACAAATGACGTTGTACTACAGGCTTCCCTACCCAAAGTCTCTCCTAGATTATTCGATAAATGAGTTGGATTTTGATTGACAATGGATACAAAATGCTAAATCAATGCAGGTACGCAGGAGTATTGAGTGAGGAAAGGTACAACCGAGTATGGACACGTGGAACAACCCCACCAAACTGCGTCCAAGTCCCTACCGTAGCCACTCCCCTCCCCTTAATAGAAAACGACCCTCCTATTCCGGTGCTTCTGGACTCCATTCAATCACTGAAACCTTCTGATCCAATCATCCTGTCCGTCGATCTCCCCCACACGACCCCACAATCGGCTTACATAGTGCTCTACTTCGCCGAAACGGCAACCCTGCCCAAACCAAACGACACCAGGATCATCGACGTCTACATCAACGATCAGAAAAAGTCTACGGCAACACCTAAACTCGGAGAATGCAAAGTAATCACCCTGTATCCTGTGACCGTTGTGGGTCCCACAATTAATGTGACAATGACGTCGGCCAGTGGGTCCACCCTACCCCCGATAGTGAGTGCCATGGAAGTGTTCACAAGAGTGGAGGCCGATTCGAAGAGTTCTTCTCCTCCCTCTTCCACTCCCACTCGTGGCAGTGGCACACGAGGAAGCTTGCTTTATGCATACATTAATTCAATTTCTTGTATTTGTTTGTTTCTTCTATGCATAGCCTAACCATATACATTGGATTAATGTCCGCGTAAAGGACTTTGTTTGTAATTTTTTTTTTTCACATTTATCGTCAATGATCATAATAATAAGGCGGCATATCTTTTCACTTGATGAAAGTTAAGACGTTATATGAATTTTTTATAATGAAGTTCACATAAATTAACGACTTAGAACCACAAATTCATACGGCACACCGGATTTAATAGTAAAAAATAATGATATAATGTTCATGAAGAACAAAATATTTATTTTCCACATCTACATCGAGGATTATAATAAGAGGCGACATGTCTTTTTCCAAACTTTATATATTAATTTTGTAATTAAGAATGTCCGTCAATTAAATGTGACAAAGAAATTAACGAAAGCGAAACTCTTAAACAAATGCATGCCATTGTTTACTATGTAAATATGTATTAGTCAAAGTTTAAATCACAAAACTTGATACAACCTTTGCCAAAACTAGGTCCACCGTTAGGTGATAAAGTTATGATTTTGTTGACCTAGATCGGAGAGGGAAGGAGCCCTCCTGGGTAAATAGAATTTTAAGCTGTGTCCTTTGGGGTTGTAGAGGCATGATTCATTGAAGCTTTTGCCAATTCTTTACGAACAAAGAGAGAGTGATGTAGAACAAATGACCGAGTGGATTGAAGAGAAAATGGACCAACGAAAGACAAAGGGATACAGCAGAAATTTGCAGATTTAGCCTCCAAGCTCCGAATTGAGCCACGATACCTTTTCGAGAAGGGAACAATGCTGTGGTTCCAACTCACAACTTTGCAGTGAAACATGGTGAATTTTAGCCATCCGAGACCGTTTAGGCTTCCAAAACAGCATTTGAAATTACGTAATAAAAATTGAACCTCGATTTCTGTCTGGTTAATGTCGTTTGCTTTCGTTTAAATTACCTAAGCCATTTAAGTTTTCCCAGGGAGTTGTAATCCATTTATTTAAGCCAATGGATGCTTCAATGTAATCATCAATCATCAATGAATCAAATTATCCTTTGGAATTTCTCTCTAAACTGGTGGATTCCAGAATTTTTTTGGTTCTACAAGGATTATGCTTGTAATCCTTAGCTTCATGCTACGTCAGAGAGACTAAAAAACAAAATGTTATGGTAAGAAAAATTGCACACTTAAATGATGATTACCTGCTGATATACGTCGCATGTATTTAAAGAGTTGAACTCATCAATGGTTGAGACAAATTTCACAAATTAAATAGGTGAAAGAGGAAAGATGTAGAGTGCGAAAGCTAAATAATTTCTGGTGTTTATTTTCTAAAGTGAGATTCGAGTTAGTTCTCACAAGTCTATAAATATACACTATAGTATGAAAATCACAAGCTGATACATATATTGACTTAAAAAACACAAGAAGAAATTTCAATACAAACGTCAAAGTAATATTTGTTTGTA
The DNA here is from genome assembly GCA_024362995.1 of Heteromeles arbutifolia. Classification (NCBI taxonomy): domain Eukaryota; kingdom Viridiplantae; phylum Streptophyta; class Magnoliopsida; order Rosales; family Rosaceae; genus Heteromeles; species Heteromeles arbutifolia. The sequence continues at coordinate 9,431,899 of JANCRC010000018.1, forward strand.
GGAGGAAATGATCCGCACACCCTCCCAACAAGATCACACCTTAACTTTTCCGGCGAGCATAAAAGCCTTGTAGCTGACAGACCTGACTAATTTGGAGCCGCCCCAAGCAACCTCAAACTCTTTAACCAGCTTTTCAGGCAACAAATCCACGCCTTGTTCTTTGGCTGTATTGACTGCAGACCATGACCGTACCATCTTCAAAAACCCTTCGAACGACAACTTCTTTGGAATGTCCAGCGCCAATGGACTCCCCTCGCATCCGAAACCAACGCTCTGAAAAGGAAAAGGAAGCGTCTTGTAACCATCAAACACGTACTGGATGTTACGATGATAATAGGGAAGGGTTGTGTCCTCAAGTCGCTTCACAATAGGATCAAATTCGGGACAAACTTCGATGTGATTGTAGCACCAAACCGCCAACACGCCTCCTGGCTTCAGAAGCCGCGAAACAAGACTGTAAAACTTTGGTAGGTCGAACCAGTGCACAGCTTGAGCCACAGTCACCAAGTCAACGGAGTTTTCGCCCCTGATCATGGCTATTAATTCGTCGTCTGTCATGGCTAATGGCGTGTGGGCATAGCGAACACGAGGATGTGGCATTGCACACTGCAGCTGGGATTCACTCACATCGGTTCCAATCACTTGTTTATGGTGCTCAGCAACCTTTTTATTAAAACATACAGTATACATGTTAGAGCGATGAATGTTCTCTTGTGAAACTTAATGTGCACAATCGTTGTAGTAACATTTTGGCAACAGTCAACGTGATCTTTACTCGTGTGAAATGCGTTAGACTATAATCTAGACTAAAACTTCAGTGGTTTCGAATCCTCCTTTTGCGATTTAAGATGTATCCTCTGGGCGAATCTCAGTAATCATTTGTTTTGATTCTATATATGTATATTGATCATTTTGAACTAAAATCAAACATTTGGGTGGAATACTCACATTATGTATAATATTTTCGGTCTCAATCGCTACATACAAGTCTATGTAGCATGGAAAATCAGGATGCAACCAATATGTATATGAAAGTATGGACCTGACAAAACGATCTTCAAAATTATTCTAATATGCTATTCGAACTTCCGTGCAAAGGCACTGTCGTATTAACGTGATCAACTTTCCTGACTCACGCCTATGCGAAAGTCTTAGTTTAAGAGGAAAAAGAAACAAATTTGCTATGTTGCATATTGTAACTTTTATTGTAAAGAATTTCAACTGAATTCAAAGAAATGAAGCAAACTGAGAAAGGGAAAGAGGGGTAGAATCGCGATACTAACACCGATAGCGGCTTGGCCGTTGCCGGTTCCGACATCCCAAGCGAGAGAGTGGTTAGGAGTGAGATCTGCCAATTTGGAGTACCATTCTTTGGGATAAGTTGGCCTTGAATCCAAGTACAAATCTGCTTGCTTGTCAAACAAACCTGCCATTGATTTCCTGCTGTGGCTGATGATTAATGATGGTTAATCTGTATTAGCCTGCTCTTAATCTCTCTGTAATCTGTATGAAACAAAGAGATTTCTTCACCAAACACAATCAAGCAAAGAGAGAACCGTTTTGCCAAAAAACAAAGAAAGAGAAAACAGGGTAATGCTCGTTGACTTAAAGCTAAATGCTTACGCCATTATTCACAAATAAAAAAAAAGCATTTACTTAGATAATCTAAAAAACTTAAAGATCGTTTTTTTTTTGGACAAACTAAGTTACTTTCTATTAAACAAAAAGACTAATACAAGGAAAAGAGAGTCCAAAAGGCATCTCACAATCGAAATACAAGCGCAAAAGGAAAATGTAAATACAACACAAGGCCCAAAATACGTAGCTAAAAAACAACAGAAACCCTGAAAATAAAGAGGAAACCAGCATTCACCACCAAATCTGATGTGCCTCCATCGGAAGGCCACCACCACCAAAAATCGAACCAAAAGCAGCAACCGGATCAACAGAAAATGGAGGTGAGCGAGCCACCAGCGCTGTGAGAGCTCTCATAATCCTACCAAATAGTGCAAAAAACACTTTAACAGCCACCCAAAACCCAAGCACGTCACCGAGGAGAAGCACCCGGGGCTGAGTAGCAGAGGTTGGTAGTTGTGGACTCACGACGGAAGGAAACATCGGAGCATGAGAGGTGTCTACAGTTTTCGATCTGAGACAAGCTCACAGAATTAAGACAAAGCTCAAACAAACTGAGACAAATCTCAAAGAAAGCCAAAAGAAAAACAGAAATAAAGCACCGCATGAAAAAAAAACAGAGGAGGGAAAGCGTGACAGGGGAAAAGGGAGGACTTGAGGGTGAGGATAGCGGGTTGGGTTGCAGCAGGAGAGAAAAGGGCGGAGGGGGAAGGAGGATGACCTAAGGGCGAGGGTAACGGGCTAGAGATGAGAAGAAAAGGGATAGCAGCAAGGGATAGCCGACCGACTCCAACCAGAAGAAAGAGTCGGGGGCGAAGGCTAGGAATTTGTGGGGGGGGGGGTGTTCCTGGGAGAGAGAAAAGCAGGAACGGCTAGGGTTTTCAGAGAGAGAGAAAAATCTTGCTTTTGCTATAAAAATAAAAAAAAAATAAAAAAATAAAAAAACTTAAGATCGTTAACTGATATTCCTCTTTACTTATGAGTGAGAGGTGTTATGTTCGATTATGGTGAGTTTCATGATTATTCGGGGGCTAAGGAGACAGTATTTAAGTGGTTTTGATAAATTGTTGGCTATATTCCGGGTAAGGATCGGATTTAAAATAGACTTGTTTTTGTCTTCTCGTTTTCCTGTATGTTTATAGAACCATTAATGTGAAATATCAATAAACAAAAACGTAATAACATCATATCATAATATCAAGGTGCAGACGACAACATCCATTGTTCAAATACCAAAAAAATATATCAAAAAATAGGTGTACTCTGATTTTAACCTCTATATAATATAAACTTGCTTAGTCTAACAATCCCTTCCCTAAAAAATAAAAAATATAAAAAATAAATAAATAAAAAACAAGAAAAATCAGAAGCATACGTACCCTGAGTATTTAGTAAACTTAAAATATAGGGTTAATCTCAATTTACTACCCTAATGTTTCGTGGTTTTCAACATTTGGTAAATGAAGTTTTTTTCATCCCAGAGTCATACCTCAAGTCTTAATTTTGGGATAGTCTCACACTTCCGTTAGTCTTTTTGTTAAGGAAACCATTAACTGGTGATGCGGCATTTATGTGGACAATAATTAAGCGTCACGTGTCAATATGGCCTACGTAGATATTAATTTTTTTTTTAAATTAAAAATTAAACATTAAAAAATTTCAAAACCTAAAACCCAAAACAGAACCCCAACATCGTCCTCTGTGATGAGGATGGTGAAGCACCCAACATCATCCAGCTCTAAAAAGGTCATGGCGAGCAAGTCCAAGATTTATTTCGCAATGGATCTGGTCCGCGGCAGCGAGTTATTTCCAACAGCTCATCTCCATCATCGATACCAAGATCTGAAGACGTCGCCAAGGTTATGGACCCCTCCTGGTTCAAAGAATCGATTCCTAATTGTACGGACGAAGCCAAGATTTGAAGTCGTCGTTTCGTCCCAATCCAGTCGGGGTACTCAATTGCAGACAGCCCACTGACCGCCGCAGCCAGATCCGAGCAGTCGATCACCATCGTGGCCATATTCAACATGCCATGGAATCTTTTAGAAGGTCTTCAGATCTGGATCGCCGTAATCGACGGCTATGGCAGCGAGAGAGGTTGTGGGTTTGGTGAAGGAGATGACTATGGCAACGAAAGAGTCGAAGGATGAGATGGAGGCGGTGAGGAAAGTGGATGATTTGGGTTCTGGGTGTGTGAAAAATGGCGACTTAGAGCAACTCCAGCGTGGGAGCCCTCCCCAGGCTATTCACTATTCAATCCAACATGTGAACAGTAACTGTCTTTTGCATCTCCACTGTTGTACTTGAATAGCCCTGACAATAGGTAATAAAATATTAGTTTTTTTTATAAATAATACAAAATAATTTTATTTGTAATTTTGGATAGGATTTTTAATCGGTCTCGTTGTACCATTTTCTATTAATTTTTTATTTTATTTTTTATTTTCACATGGTGCAGCACACTATTCCAAAACCTTTTTTTTATTATTATTTTTTCTTCTTCTTTTCACATGGTGCCAACGCACCATTCCAAAAGCACCCAAACCCCTTCTTTTCAACCTGTGTCCCCCCCAACGCACCTAAACCCTCCTCGCCTCTCTTCCTCCATCTTCACCACCCTACCGCCGCATCTCTTCCTCCATCTTCACCATCCCACCCACCTCAGCCTCCATCAACGGTCCCGATCTTCCCCGCTCCCTAACCAAACTCTCTCTCTCTCTCTCTCTCTCTCTCTCCTCTTTCCCCCAAAAACAAATCCCAAATCGTGCGATCTGGGCGCGCCAGTGGAAGAAGGATGATCGCGAGTGCGTGGGGGTGAAGGCGGTGTGGGGTGCGGCGGCAGCTGCGGCGGAGGAGGGACTGGATCTCTGCCATTTGTCTGTGGGTGTTTATCAACCTCGGCGACGAACTCCGGCAAGAGCCATTGAGTTCGAAGCCTGGGTTTTACAATTTTTTAATTTTACTTTTTTTTTATTAATATTTTATATTTTTATTAATTTTATATTATGGCTAACGTCGCCCTGACGTCAGCCCACGTCAGATGGCCATCGGGTGCTCGGGCCAGCACAAATCCATAACTCGCTTGCTCGAGCCTGCTCGGGCTTCATCGCCAGCTCCCGCTGGACTTCCTCCCTCGAGCAATAGCCCATTGTTCCTCAGCCCATCCCTTCAGCAACTCCTCCCACTGGAGCTGCTCTTAGGAAGCTTAGGAGTGGGTTGTCGGAGGAGATGTGGGGATGGCTAGAGGAGGTGTAGGTGATAAAGAATTAATGTAACAATTGTTGAAAACCACAAAACATTAAGGTAGTAAACTAAGATTAACCTTAAAATATAAGGAAAACTAATGAAAATGACTTGAAAACTTTGAGTTTTAACGATAAGGACAAAATAAAATGTAAAGTGAATAGTACCAGAATTGACTTTTTAGTGTAAAAATTTGATTTTTCGTTAAAGTGAATAGTACCGAGAGTTTTTCGTTAAAGTTGTCTAAAATATAATGGTTTGTTCAAAAAAGTAAAAAAATCTTTTTATTGGGTGTCACATCTGAACTCCACGAATGTTGTGGTTTGCATTTCAATTGTCACTTCACAATCAATTAAAAGCACACGAATCCTGGGAAGCAAGAAAAATTGTTTGAAACAAATATAAAAGCACATAAATCTTTTGGAGAAATTTTTAGTTGTGACAAGAACATAAATGATACATCACGTGTTTTTATGCAAGTGGTGGAAAATTTTAATTTTTAAATTATTAACATTTTAACACACATAACCCATCATTTATATAGAGACACGTGGTGTATCACCTCGTGTGACGGTCAAACTGAAAAATCTCTCAATCTTTTGCCCCAAAGTTGCACACCCCCAAAATGCAGTCAGTTTATCAGCCTAGTAGTAACTTGCTCCTGAGTGTTTTTTTTCTTTGGTAAAGCTAGAATTCATTTCCATGGAAAAAGCTCTACACATAGGCCAAACGTCATCCCCTCACAATTTTCACTCACTCGCATCAACTAGTGGATATGACAAGCCCTTCTTGTTCAGGATCCTGACGAATGAAGATGGGGGTTTAACAACACAAGAAAAATCCCTCATCTCCGCTCCTTGTTGTGATGCAACAAAATCTGCCGCTTCATTATCTGACCGACGAACTTAGGACTAGCTGCAAGGCTTGAAAGGACTCCCGCAACTCGAAAATACGAGTTAGAATTGGGAATGCCTCTAAGCTGCCTTTGTCAACTCCTCCTTTTAATCTCGTAGTGATTTCTCTTGGGCAAGAAGGCACCCTTCCAATATCTTTAGAGCCTCCGCTACACAGACATTTGCAGCCTTAATTTCCTTTCTTCAAAAACTAAGACATTTTCGATTCACTTCAATCATATTCTACTTCTACAAATTCTACTAAAAGAAATAGGTAAAAATATCTCTCTTCTCTGCGAATTGTTTTTTTTAACAAGGAACCAATGAAACCACGAAAAAGTTTAGTACGATCTGATTATTGTATCTTTGTCTCATTATTTCATTGAACAAATCAAACCCGAAATCCATTTATGGTATCGAATCTCTTACCACAACTGCGGCAAAGCCCCTACCCACTCCAAGCTTCCAACCAACATCAATATTTATCTTCAATGTTTGGGGATTGGGAGGTGACCAAGTCGATCGTGATTGAATAGCTTGATGGCTTGGGCTTACTCCCCGAGTGCTCACTAAGCAACCTTAGAACCAAGCATCAAGTGTAACACCCCACCCCCATTTTATTTAAAAATGGTTTTTATTTCTTAATTGGTGTGCCCAAAGGGCCCACCTTCTGTTTTTTGTGTCCTTCATTCCCATCACTCTTCCACCTTTGTCCCTCTCCTTCTTCCCTTTCCCGTGTACCTCATCTCTCACACCTCTCTCTCTCTTCGAAACTCTCTACAACTCTCCATCTTTTCCCTGAGAAGCACACACACTCACACACGAGGACAACAAAAACACCATCACCGTCACCTCTGTGTTCTCAGAAACGAAGAAAGAACACCTAAAACCCTTCCCTCTCTTTCGGCCGGTACTGTTCATCGTCTTCCTCGACGAGTTTCGTGTTATTTCGACGTTGGTAAGCTTCTATAAACCCTTGGGGTTATGTTTTAGGGTTAGATCGAAGCTTGTTTTAAGTGGTGTATACGTTTGAATCGCAGAAAATGGCTCGGAGTAGCTTTTCCAAATTTTCCGACGAGTATTGACAAAGTTATAGCCGTTTAAAGTTTGTGTAGTTTTCCGGCCGAATCCGTCCTTCTCCTTCGTTGGGTCCGGCGACCCATGAAATTGGTGGGCCAAAAACCAGCCCTTTTGGGCAGCCCAACCCGGAACCAACCTAAACCCTTTTACCTAAACCTAAACCCAATAAACCAAGGCCCTTTGGGCCGTGCACTTGGGCCCAGGCCCGTCACTAACCCAACCCAAAACCTTTGTTTTATTTTACTTATTTTAATTATTTAGTTTCTAAAACCCAAAAGGCCTTGGGCCATCTTGGTTAGGGCCTTAGGCCGTTTCCTCTAAAACCCAAAACCCAAACCCTTTTAATTATTAAACCCCAAAGCCTTTTTCCCTTAGACCCAAAACCTTTTGGACCCAAGCCTAAAGCTCAAGCCCAATCCGGATCCAACTCAAGCCCAGACCCGTTGACCGTGACCAGTCTGACCCGTTGACCTTGACTGGTCAACGTTGACCGTTGACTTTGACTTCGGGTTTTCGTTCGGGACTTCTCCTAAGCTAATTTCGATGTCCTGAACCCGTTTTCGATGTCCGTTTTCCCAAATTAAGTCATTTGAATAGAGTTTTATTAATTGTACCCTTTATGTGCTTAGGGGCAATTGTTGTGGTGTTTCCGTCTTCGCTAGTCTGCGCAGCTTTCGATGGCGAAGTACTGTGAGTGGACCCCTTCTAAAATGCATGTTTTATAGTAGAAATGCATACATGAAAAGTATGATTTGATGAGTATGTTTTATGAAATGCTTTATGAGATATCGTGCCTATTGAGATTATTTTGAATTATTACTATTTTTCCTATAACCTGTATTCTTATAGAATATCTGATGGATGACGATATGATATTTAGAATATGTTTTGAACACTTCTTTATAGTATAGATGATGGATGACTTTATACTATGAAGATGCCTTTCAAATGTACGTATGTTCAATGGTTTTGTACTTACCTAATGGTCATTTCCGCTACTGGATGTAGGGATAGATTCCGGTCCGTCCCGGGCGAAGGTTTGGTGTTGGCATAGGGCCTGAAGGGTGTTTCCTCTGGCATTTAAGACCAGGGATGGGGAGCCGGCATAGGGCCTGGGGGTTATTTCCTCTGACTGTCTGCTCAGAGATGGGGAGCCGGCATGGAGCCTGAAGAGTTATATTGGACATTCACTAGAGATTATTATATATGAGTTATGATTTGAGACATTGCACGACATGCTAGGTTTCAGAAAACCTATGTTTATCATGATATATATGTGTTTTCATAAAACTTGGGGGTTAGTACGTTGATAACTATTTTATTATATGTATATCAAATTGGTCCACTCATGTTTGTTTTGCGCCCCCTTCAGGACTTAGAATCGAGGCATACAATCCTGGCATCAAGGCACTTCCGCATCGGCATTTTCGAGTCCTCTCGGTGTAAGACCCATTCTCTTATTCATTCAATTTTATATTATTTCTTTTAGTGTTCTAGTTAGTTGTATGCTCTGAACACGTTCCTTAAATGCATACTCTTTATTTTATATTTATAAGTCTTATTTATTCCTTATTCTCAGCAATTGCATTCAATAAATGGCTTTCGTCACCCTTTGGGTGTCGGCCAGCACGTGTCTATCCTGGTATTCCGGGAATATCGGGATCGGGGCGTGTCAGATTGGTATTAGAGCGTGGTTCGTTCAGAGCATACTTAGGATCTTTAATTTTTGTAGTATTGTGTCTATCATGACGTCATTTGGATGTCACGGCTTCTGAATTTGGTGTCATTCAGCGCAGTTGTACAAATCTGTCTCGGTTTGAATTGTCATCTTCTTGTTGAAATACAAGGATTCGTGTCGAGATTGTGCCTCAGTAGTGGAGAAGTGGTTTTGTTGGACGACTTTCAGCATATGACGATACTCTGTGACGTGCATTCCTTGGGAATGGCGGGCAGAGTCGGTGTTACTTGGAAGCAATGTGTTTTAGAAATATCAGTTTGCGGAAGTCTGGTCAAGACTAGTTGTAGATCCTAAATGGCGATGCCACTCTGCAACATGCGTTTCCTAGGAATTGCAGGCGGAGTCGGCTCTATATCAAAATCTTGGGAAACGGAAAGATCTTGGTGGTACGAATTGGTTAAGACCATCTGGAGTTCCGAAACGGTGATATCGCTCTGCAACATGCGTTCCCTAGGAATGGCGGGCAGAGTCATATCTCTTGGAAATTGTTCGAAAACTTTCGAAGTGCGTGTGTAAGAGAAAGTGAACAAGTGCTAGTTAAGACGACGGTTAGTAAGTGGTTGTTAGTGGGAGCAAATCAATGTTCTCGGGCTCATTACCACTGAAGAAATTCGTGTGGATCTTTAGAACAATTCTCGGTGATTGTTCTATCGATTTCCTTCTTACTTACTCCAACGACGAAGTCAAGTTCCTTAACCTTTGACCGTCAGCTTCACACCCAATCCTTCGAGTGTTGACTTTGTTTACATTAATTGCTTTTCTTGGGAAACTCCTCGGTAGCAGACGTTATTCTCATCAATTTCCAAAAAGGAGTTGCGATTCTTGTTGTTGTCGTAGTGGAATTGGATGATGATGATCCAAACTTGTTTGGATAAACAGACTATTTGAATTTCACCTGGGTTTGGTACTAGGCGGTAAACCCTAGCTCCTGGTCTGCATACTTTTCGGTATAGGTGAACTTAGCCTCTTGCTTGTAGCCTAATTGACCAGTGTTTTTGTCCACTAAATTGACCAGTGTTCTTGTCCACTAATTGTTCAGCCTTGTAATTTTCAGTGTGATAACTTGAGATTCCACAATATTCATCATTGTACGAAGATCGAGCTTAGCTTTGAACTTCTCTCGACTCATTGAGCTTTGGTTTGCTCAAGGGCATCACTTTAAGGTAGCCAATCGTGTCACTGTATGTATATGCAGGCTGCTTGTATCTTTCTTCTTCGTCATTCTGTTGATTCAGAGGTTCTATGTGTAATTTTTGAACTTTGGAGCAGCTCTCACAAAGTATTGTAAATTTCGAAATGTCTTTGGCCTCGTTAAATCTTATTCGCAGTTCTCTACTATTCTTGAGCTTATACCTAATCCCTTCTTGGTTAAGAAACCAGTCAACCTTACAGTGATGATTACCAAATAATCGTAAACAGTGACTTCTATTTCTACATATTCACCTTCCTTCGCTTGTTCGTCCCTCAATGCAAAACTGGATCATGCCGAAACATTTCACGGAAAAAAAAAAAAAAAAAACGTTTGTTCTCGGCATGGTTTCTGGTTCATATCCTGATCTCTTGTACTCTAGATTTTTAATGGACTTGTTTTGACCCTCAAATCCCAAAGTGTTCTTTCAGCCTTCTCGATATGGTTTTTCGCTCAATCAGTGAGGAATTCACAATCGATCGATCCGGCGGAAATGTGCGCCTAATTCTTATCGATCTGGACAGGAATGTTAGGAGCATAACCCTTTTCACAAGCTTACCAGACTTACCAGAAAGAGTTACATGTGGGTGTGAGGTTTGAGTCATCTTTTGGTAAGGGATTGGTGAAGATTGTAGGGCAAGTGATCAGCAGATTGCATCACTATCTTCATTCTGAATTGAATGGTCATCACTCATCATCCTGCTGCATTTCACCAACACCATATCGTACTCTGGTAGACCTTTTCGATGATGTGATGTGTTCGCCTCAACGCAGCTTTCCACTACCTCGCACTAGAATCCTTCGGTTAGCGAGCACGTGGGTGTGAGGTTTAAGCGATCTTTTAGTAAGAGTTGGATGAAGGTTTTAGTACAGAAGGTCAGCGGATTATATCACCATCTTACTATAATTCATAGGCATCACATCGGTTCTTTTCCAACGAAATGTGCTCATCTCAAGGCATCCTTCTACTGCTTCACTTTCGAACTATATTATTGTGAGTATGTGGATGTCAAAACGTTTCTAGCTGATCTGTTTGGTGCACTCTAGGATGGCACCACAGCATGGTCGAGGCTAGAATTGGATAATCTTTACACTTCTCTCGAAAGGTGTGTACTCTCATGGGGTTTTTAGATTGAGCACTTGCGAGTCATTATTCTTTCCACCAACTTTGACCTTGTTTGACTAGAAATCTGCAACTAAGCAAAATGGAGAGGTGGATTGAGCACTACAACAGTTCCCAAGAGATACTACTTGTTGAGGAAGATGACTTCTTGTTTTCTGCTTGCGCGGTTCGAACTTTTGGGTCTACTACTAACATGGTAGCCATTCTTCTTGAATCCTAAGGTACATTTTTCAATGGGTTCTTTGTTGGCAAAACACTGGAGTTGTTGGTCACATTTGGAAGAATTGAGGATGATGGAATGTTGGGTGCTGGATAGAGTTTTTACGATGACAGTTTCTGTTTTGTTCAGTTTGAGTATGGTATTTTTGTGACATGGTACGAGAGTTTTCTACGGGAAACATTAGTTGTCAGATGAGTGTTGTGAACTAGTATTCGGAAGATCGAAAATACGTTATGAGAAATTGTGCATCCTCAGGAAATTACTGCTTGCTTATCGAGACAACAATGTGTTGTCAACATTACGGGCTGCAGACTGTGATATCGATAACTTATTCGTTGGGTTCGTTAAGCAAGTGGGCAAGTAGACTTGTCTTCAGCAGTTGTTACAAATTCAAATTTGCTATTGTCGGAGCTTGGCCTAAAGACACATCTATTCTCGAAGTACGTGACGTTTCGAATTCTTGGGCGAGACCCACTCTCATTTTTTTTCAGTTTTGATTTTCATTTTGAGTATTTTAACTTCCTTTACCTTTGTTATATGTTTTTGTTGTTACAAATGTTTTGGGGGAAGTATTTCCGTTTTCAGTTTTAAGTTCAGCTCAAATTTTCGACCTATAGGTTAGTACATATCTATTTTGACGTTATCGCATTTTATGTACTTACTTTTGGCCTTAAGCTATTTTAGGTTTTCGACTTCATATTTTTATAAAATATGTTTTCTACTTTTACGCTGATGGGGAAAGAATGTATGAGCCTGGAGGCACGAAAGATGGAATCATTGCAACCCGATCGTAACAGGATGGCATTTTCCCTTTTGTGCAACCGGTTTGACCTAATTTCTTCTCTTCATATATAGTTTTATTCTCCCTATTTTCGAATTGTTAAGTGTAGCAAATTATTTTAAATTTCGGGACGAAATTCTTTTAAGGGGGGTAGATTGTAACACCCCACCCCCATTTTATTTAAAAATGGTTTTTATTTCTTAATTGGTGTGCCCAAAGGGCCCATCTTCTGTTTTTGTGTCCTCCATTCCCATCACTCTTCCATCTTTGTCCCTATTCTTCTTCCCTTTTCCGTGTACTTCATCTCTTACCTCTCTCTCTCTCTTCGAAACTCTCTACAACTCTCTCCTCTTTTCCCTGAGAAGCACACACACTCACACACTAGGACAACAAAAACACCATCACCATCACCTCTGTGTTCTCAGAAACGAAGAAAGAACACCCAAAACCCTTCTCTCTCTTTCGGCCGGTACTGTTCATCGTCTTCCCCGACGAGTTTCGTGTTATTCCGATGTTGGTAAGCTTCTAGAAACCCTTGATCTTTTCCAAATTTTCCGGTGAGCACCGTCCCTTTCGAGGCAATGTCCAACCAAACCACGGTGAGTTAGACATCGTGCAAGGTACCATTCTCTTCGTCTCTTCGAGAACTACAACTTTCGTTTTTGAATCACTTGATTTCGTCGAGTATTGACAAAGTTATGGCCGTTTAAAGTTTGTGTAGTTTTCCGGCCGAATCCGTCCTTCTCCTTCGTTGGGTCCGGCGACCCATGAAACTGGTGGGCCAAAAATCAGCCCTTTTGGGCTGCCCAACCCGGAACCAACCTAAACCCTTTTACCTAAACCTAAACCCAATAAACCAAGGCCCTTTGGGCCGTGCACTTGGGCCCAGGCCCGTCACTAACCCAACCCAAAACCTTTGTTTTATTTTACTTATTTTAATTATTTAGTTTCTAAAACCCAAAAGGCCTTGGGCCATCTTAGTTAGGGCCTTAGGCCCGTTTCCTCTAAAACCCAAAACCCAAACCCTTTTAATTATTAAAACCCAAAGCCCTTTTCCATTAGACCCAAAACCTTTTGGACCCAAGCCTAAAGCTCAAGCCCAATCCGGATCCAACCCAAGCCCAGACCCGTTGACCGTGACCCGTCTGACCCGTTGACCCGGTCAACGTTGACCGTTGACCTTGACTGGTCAACATTAAACGTTGACTTTGACTTCGGGTTAACATTTCGGGTTTTCGTTCGGGACTTCTCCTAAGCTAATTTCGATGTCCTGAACCCGTTTCCGATGTCCGTTTTCCCAAATTAAATCGTTTGAATAAAGTTTTATTAATTGTACCCCTTATGTGCTTAGGGGCAATTGTTGTGGCGTTTTCGTCTACGCTAGTCTGCGCAGCTTTCGATGGCGAAGTAGTGTGAGTGGACCCCTTCTAAAATGCATGTTTTATAGTAGAAATGCATACATGAAAAGCATGATTTGATGAGTATGTTTTATGAAATGCTTTATGAGATATCGTGCCTATTGAGATTATTTTGAATTATTACTATTTTTCCTATAACCTGTATTCTTATAGAATATCTGATAGATGACGATATGATATTTAGAATATGTTTTGAACACTTCTTTATAGTATAGATGATGGATGACTTTATACTATGAAGATGCCTTTCAAATGTACATATGTTCAATGGTTTTGTACTTACCTAATGGTCCTTTCCGCTACGGGATGTAGGGATAGATTTCGGTCCGTCCCGGACGAAGGTTTGGTGTTGGCATAGGGCCTGGAGGGTGTTTCCTCTGGCATTTAAGACCAGGGATGGGGAGCCGGCATGGGGTCTGGGGGTTATTTCCTCTGACTGTCTGCTCAGAGATGGGGAGCCGGCATGGGGCCTGAAGAGTTATATTGGACATTCACTAGAGATTATTATATATGAGTTATGATTTGAGACATTGCACGACATGCTAGGTTTCGGAAAACCTATGTTTATCATGATATATATGTGTTTTTATAAAACCTGGGGGTTAGTACGTTGATAACTGTTTTATTATATGTATATCAAATTGGTCCATTCATGTTTGTTTTGCGCTCCCTTCAGGACTTAGAATCGAGGCATACAATCCTGGCATCAAGGCACTTCCGCATCGGCATCTTCGAGTCCTCTCGGTGTAGGACCCATTCTGTTATTCATTCAATTTTATATTATTTCTTTTAGTGTTCTAGTTAATTGTATGCTCTGAACACGTTCCTTAAATGCATACTCTTTATTTTATATTTATAAGTCTTATTTATTCCTTATTCTCAGCAATTGTATTCAATAAATGGCTTTCGTCACCCTTTAGGTGTCGGCCAGCACGTGTCTATCCTGGTATTCGAGGAATATCGAGATCGGGGTGTGTCATCAGGAGTGGCCTATCCTTTTGTCTTTAGTCTCCGATTTGAATCGCAAGAACGGCAGATCGGTCCTCCATTCTTTTTTAGTTTATTCATAAATGACATACAACAAATGGCTGAGGGATCGAAGAATAGCTCAAAAGACGCGAAAAGCAGGTCTTAGCATTGGTATCAGAACAAGCTTATAACAGAGAAAAATTTGGCCAAAGTTATTTGTTTAGTATCCTAAAACAGCGTTTAAAGTTTAGGATAGCTTTTCTTATCTTTCGACTATTATCAATAAAACGTGAGTTTTCTCCTAATTCCTTCGGAATGAATTTTAGTAATTGGGATATTGCTCAATTTTCCGTTATGTACCTTGTTGGGTCAATGCTCGTTTGGATATGCTCTTGAGATGACTGAAAACGCTTTTGATGAAAATATTTTTAGAACCAATCATTAGTAAAAATACAAATAAATCCTGAAAAAGCACTTAAAGTGCTTCCTGAAAGAAGCACATAACTGATACTTCTTGCAGAAAGCACTAAAGTGCTTTTGAAACTCAAAAATATTTTTTCTAAAAGCAATTTCATAATTAAAAAAAATAAAATAAGAGAAAATTAGAATTAGATGCCTCATTTTAAACATTTTTAGATAAAACATTCATTCCTTTTTAACTTTAGATTTAGATGTTTTAACTTTTGATTAAACCATATATTCCACGTATATTCCTGATTTAAATGTTTTTCAAATTTATATTAAATGAAGTTCTACGCTAGAAATGCCTTCAAATAATATTTATTTAATTTATTATCTTTATCCTTTCCTCAATTTATTTAATTTATTATCTTTATCCTTTCCTCAATTTAAAAATTCAATAATATCCAAATAGATAATAACCAAATTAATTGAAGACCGAGAGACTTAAATTATTAAGAATTTTCAATAGGGTAATACATATAAATCGTTTCTAACTTGGTACAATCTTTACCACTGTAAGGGTTATTATTCTTTGGGAAAGAAAAAAAAAACATCTTAATTCTCTTTCCCAAATAAGGAGTCTCTTAAAACGGATTCATGAAGAACAAAGAGGAGATTCCATTAAGAAGAGAATTGCATATATAGTTAATGTGTGTTTCTCCGTCTATCCATGTCTAATTTGAATTGTACCCCTGCCATGTTGAAATGTACTAATATTGGCTTGAGACATATCAATGTCAAATTGAAACGTACTGATACTGATAGAAATGTACCCATGTCAATTTGAAACGTACCAATATTGACTTAAAACATACCAATGCCAAATTGAAATGTACCGCTACTGATAAAAATGTACCCATGCCAAATTGAAACGTACCAATATATCATCTAAGAATGTACCAATGCTAAATTGAAACGTACCTTTTAACATCCACCACTAGACTCTATTTTCCAAATGTACGATAGTAAGGATCCTCAAATGTACAATACTAAATTGAAACATACCTAATACCGTCTACCACTAGAATCTATTTTCCAAATGTACCATGGTACATATACTCAAATTAAGAGGTGTGCATAAAATGAAAATACAAAGGAAATGAATATGATTGACAAAGGAGAACAAAAAAGAGTGTCAACTGACCTTAGCAAAGAAATGACATGAAAAGATTGTTGAATGGTCGTGGAAGAATATGGTAGAAGTATATATCACATTAGAAGTAGAAATAGATCAAATTTGAATAGTTCTTGGATTTTTAAAACATACGTCAACTAGGTTCTAGAAGATTTGAAATATTAATATAATAATTATTAATTAATTGGTACATTATATATAATGACAAATTGTGTAATTTTGAATTAATAAAATGCTACTTATAATACATGTAGCACCTAAAATGTAGGAAAATGTTCAATAAAAAATCTAAAAACTATAGATGTTTAATCTAACAAATACCCCAATGAAACATATAATTCTAAACGCCCCAAAAAATAAATCAAATCCATTTTTTTTGGGGCGAAAAAACACATAAAATCGTATTCGTTGCATTCTGCCCAGTTTATCCTCGTGAACCCCATTTGGAGGGAGAGAGAGAGGAGTGAGAAACTTGGAAACCCTAGCTATGGAAAAAGACAAATCGAGCAAACGCGACCGCAGGGATCGAGACAGAGACTACGATAAGCATCGAAGCCGTGACGCCGACGAAAAGCGATCGTCAAAGGACTCCGATTACCACCGCCACCACCACCGATCGGACCGCGATTCCAAGCGCGAGCGCTCTCGCGAGCCCCGCGATCACAAATCTCGTCGGGAACGGTCACGCGAGCCGAGTGAAGACGGCAGGGATTTCTCGCGCGACCACCGCGAGCGGTCTTACGAGCCCAGGGGCGAGAGGGAAGGGAGCAGAGAGAGGTCCAGGCATCGGGAAGCGAAACGCGAGAGGTCGGAGGAGCGAGAGGAATCGAAGCGTAAGAGGAAAGAGAGGGAGAGGAGTGAGGGTAGAGATGGCGATGTTGATGGTTTAGAAGATAAGAAGAGGTCTAGGGTTTCGGAGGGGGAGAGGAGAGAGAGGAAGCGATTCGAGGAAGATGGTCAGGAAGTGAATGGAGATCAGAAAAAGAGTAGGAGGTTTGATGACCGCCGAGTCAAGGAAGTGGACGGAGAGAATGGTGAAGCTGTTGGACAGAGAACTGAATTGAATGTGAATGCGATAGAGGTTAATGTTAAGAAAGTAGAAGTTGGGGATGATCAGATTGGCAATTTCCAGAGCGTCGCCGCCTCCCCAAATGGGAATGGTTGGGTGGGTAATGTAAGTTTTATGCTTTATGTTAGCTTTCTATTTGTTTACTCTTTAGTTGAATTTGATAATTATGTTATTTTGATGCTGAAATTGCGAAAACCTGTGCGAAAATATTCCACATTTAGGATATACCGTAGGTTAGCCTCTTAATCACTCGTAAAACTGCAATGAACAATCTGAAGATTCAATTTTTTGAAACTGAAATTTCTAACCCCGCGTTGATATCGTAGTTTGAGGTATGGATTAATGATGTAGCAGAAGGGTTCTGCCTTCTAATAACATTACCATATGTGATTGTATGTTATAGTGCTAGAAGCCATAAGGCTCTCCAATAACAACTTAGGTTGAAGTGAACCATATTTATCGAATAAGAGAAACAGAAAATGTTGGTTGAACTACCTTGCTATTACTCTTGAAATTTGTAGTGTTGTATACTGATGATTGATTTACCTGGAAGCTACAGATTTTTAGATGAGGTATTTTCTTCCTTAATAATGTAAGGTGTCTTATTTTCTTCGTTAGAAAATAGCTCTGTTTCCTATATGCTTTATATCCGTTGTAGGTCATCTCTATATTAGCTGAGGACCGAGGCCATCTGTGTGAAATGTATTCCCTTCATTTTGTTTTGATTCTTCATGTTTGTGTTTTTTTTTCTCCACCATGAACAAGATCTTTCGGCATGCGCAGTGAGTGACGTTGTTAATTTTCACCGCATACAGGGTGCTGCTCTGGAACCTACTATGACATCAAGGACTATGCCTGAGACCTCTTTTGCTCCCAATCATCCCCTTCCTACCAAGGTATCTTTAATTCCTACAACAAATGAAAATAAGGGAGTTAGTATTACCAGATCTCATGAGGTTCATGGAAACTCTAGTACAGATGGAACATCTTCAACTGCTGGGAAAAGTGCGAATCTGTCTTTTGGCGATGTAGAAAAAATTAAGAGGACTTTACAAAAGCAGAAGGAATTGACTGAGAAGCTGAAGAAGCTTAACCAGGTAACATATCCGCATAAATTTTTAATGTGTCTGACACTTGTGTGTGACAAACTTTCATGCGCTATACAATTTTTTTATTACATATATACCTTTGGATAAACTTACCATCACTGTTCTTATCATGCAGTTGAAGAAGGGTGGCAATGCAAGCAAAGATGCTAGCCATAACTTGGAAACGAAAGAGGCACTGAAACCACCATCTACCACTGCTGGGATACTACATGCACCGGCCCCATCAACAGCTGGTGGTACAGCTGCTTCCGTGGCAACATTTGATTCATCTGCACTACCCATTTCTGCAGCCGCGATTCCCAATTTTGAAGCTGTAAAACGTGCACAAGAACTTGCTGCTCAGATGGGGTTCCGTCAAGACCCCGAGTTTTCTCCTCTTATAAACGTGTTTCCCGGACAGGTGACAACTGATGTTGCTGCCCCTCAGAAGCCTACTAAGGCCCCTGTTCTTCGTCTTGATGCCCTTGGAAGGGAAATAGATGAGCACGGAAACTTGGTGAATGTGACCAAACCAAATAACCTCAGCACTCTAAAGGTTTAGTAGCTATTACCCGTCAATCAGCTGCCTCTTGTTATATGGACTTTTTTTGTTTGAAATTTAATATGTTGTTTCTTATTTTTTCAGGTCAACATTAACAAACAGAAGAAAGAAGCATTCCAGATTCTAAAACCTGAATTGGATGTGGATCCTGAAAAGAATCCTCATTTTGATCCGGATGTGGGCATCAGTAAAAAATTTTTGAGGCCAAAGAGGATGGGTTTCGCGTTTGTAGAGGAAGGAAAATGGACAAAAGATGCTGAGCTTATAAAATTAAAGGTATTTATTGATGTCCCTTTAACCCCTTTGATCATTTTTTGAGTTATGTACCTGTCTCTGAGACTCTGACTAAAATTTTCCTGCATCTGTACAGATGAAATTTGGAGAAGCACAAGCCAAAGAGCAAAGAGCAAAGCAGCAACAGTTTGCAAAGGCAAAGGCAGCGCCAGATATTAATCCAAATTTGATAGAGGTAGGAGAGAGAGTTATCACCAAAGAAAAGCCAAAGGATCCAATTCCTGAAATCGAGTGGTGGTAAGTTGATTGCCTTTTGCATTGCTGCAGTTTGCTGAATGATTGTTTTTATTTTTTTATTTTTTTTGGGTTGGGGGAGACGGAACAATACTTTTTGTGACTGCAAGTAATGAAATGACCTAGAAACTTTATTCAATATGGTTACTGATTATATTTTCTCCTCTATGCTTCCCCACTGTTCCCAATGTTGAAAATGGGCCATGATCTGTGACGGTAGATGAAACAAAAGGGGTGAACCCAATGTCCTAATATCCATCTTTTTGAATTATGTCCTTCAACTAAGATGTTTGAAGAAGGTTGTCATTGTTTCATTTGCCAATTTTAAATTGCAGATTGGATTTGCATTTAGTTTAGTCCTCTTAGAACTTGTCGTCTGATTATAATCATATTTAAACTGCACATTATGCAAAAGATGTCTCCTTAATATACTTGCTAATTATGTCAGGGATGTGCCCCTCTTGCACTCTGGTACTTATAATGAAGTTATCGATGGTACAGTAGCTGAAGAAAAATTAAAGTTGGAAAAAATCACAATCTATATTGAGCATCCTCAACCTATTGAGCCCCCTACTGAGCCAGCTCCTCCACCGCCTCAACCTCTGAAGCTGACCAAGAAGGAACAGAAAAAACTACGTACCCAGAAACGTCTGGCCAGAGAGAAAGATAGGCAGGAGATGATTAGACAAGGCCTACTTGAGCCTCCAAAGCCAAAAGTTAAAATGAGTAATTTGATGAAAGTTCTTGGCTCTGAAGCAACCCAAGATCCAACCAGGCTTGAAAAGGAGATCCGGAGTGCAGCTGCTGAACGTGAACAAGCTCATGCAGACAGGAATATAGCACGCAAGCTCACTCCTGCCGAACGACGCGAGAAGAAAGAAAGGAAGCTTTTTGATGACCCAAATAACGTGGAGACCATAGTCTCAGTTTACAGGATCAATGAGATGTCGCATCCAAAGGCCCGCTTCAAAATAGATGTTAATGCGCGAGAGAACCGGCTGACTGGATCTTGTGTGATATCAGATGGTATTAATGTTGTGGTTGTTGAAGGTGGAAGCAAGTCTATTAAGAGGTACGCTAAGGTTATGCTTAGGCGCATAAACTGGGCTGAAGCAGTAAAAGAAGAGGAAGAAGATGATGATGTTGAGGATGACAAGCCTCCTAACAAGTGTGTGTTAGTATGGCAAGGAAGTGTTGCCAGACCGAGCTTCAATAGATTTTATGTTCATGAATGCATGACCGAAGCTGCTGCCCGGAAGATTTTTGCTGATGCTGGCGTTGCTCATTACTGGGATCTTGCGGTCAACTTCCAAGATGATAATTAGTAAGGTAATTGGAAATGTTGCTTCGATGAAGTATTCCTTGTTCCTTGGCTTATATTTTCTCAACGTGCCCACTTCTCTCCAACATTTTGGTAACTGAGTAGTAGTTCTAAAATTTGCCTTATGCGATTTCTTAATATGACACCGCTGTATGTGCCTATATGAAGTGAACCAATCTATCCAATGGGTGGCACAAATTGAATTGCTTCAATGAGAACACTTTGCATTTCAAGATGCTGTAATTAAGTTGAAATTTTAGAGTGGGTAATTCGTATTGACTTGTACTTTTCGTGACATCTCTTTTGTTGTACCGACTTTTGCTGCAAGCATTTTCTTTTACACCTCTGACTACTAACGATGATCGGTAAACGGGTAAAATGAACTAGTACAGGTACCAGGCGGATAAGAGCAGGTCCCGGAGAAATTTAGTAGATAGCCAACTGACATTGTGCCAAGTTAAGTCCGCATTTCTGCTTGTACTAATGTATAGTATTTCCTGGGAGTTGGTTATCTGTAGATGTTTTCGGAGGCGAAAACATGATGCTTGGACCCATTTCATTAAAGCAAAGCAAAGCATGAATGTTCGACCACCAAAACCAAACAGAATGTGGAGTCCTCGCTTTACATATGTATATACGTCGGGGCAACTTCTGTTTCATTATTTTGTGCTCGCTCAAATGTGGGGTTCTGGACCAGCATGTCTTGTATTACTTAGGGTTCTCCAAAATGTCATATTGCCTGCAGAATTTAGATTGATGTTGATGCAGAGCACTCGTTTGCGTATTGGACATGGCTCCCGGGGGCGGAGTAGGCCGGCTTAGAAATCATCGGATTACGCTACTATCGGACGTGGCTTTCAGGGGCGGAGTAGGGTTTGAGCACTGGAAATTTGATGCAAAGTCCCGTGTCTCGGTCCGAAATGCATCTAGGTTTGCTAAACATGTGTGAGGCTCTTATCCGACTGTTATCCAGTTCAATAGGAGTTGTCCTGTTGTCCAGACAGGTCCTAAGAAATTTCCTGGGTTCAGGTCCGGATGATGGACCGTGTGGCCCTCCAGCCATAGACGCAAAAAAGAATAAAAAACCAACCCCACCCATCTGCGATTGGCCCCGCCCAACGTGTGTTCAACTGGACGGTCACGTGGTTTGGTCATCGGCATCTAAGAATTTTTCCCAAACAGTACCCAAATCCCCCCTCGAAAAGTGTCAAAACATGAGTGTAAAGTGGAGTGAAGTAGCATTTCTTCAAGACAAGGACACCAAAAAATAAGGGCCAAAAGCTTTTGGAGGAAATACCTGATGGAAAATGAAACTTGACCAAAACGGTTGATCTATATAGGTATATTCATAGGTGCACTATATGCGCATGCAGATACATCCATGTAAATTTTTGGTTTTGACTTTCGAGGGGACCTTAGCTTTTCTCACATAAAATATCTACCTAAGCCCCTCCATCCCTTCCTATCTCCTTATTGGTTTGAGTTAGCTTATGATTCAGTGAAGGATGGGGTAGCCTATCTATTTATAACTACCAACCTCTCTACCTTTTAATCTTTCCCATCTTTTCTTACTTTCCTTTTTCTCAAAATGGCAACTTACCTAACACGGGTACATTGCTACTGTAGTGTTCCGTATCAATGATACAATGTTGTGTAAAGAAAAATTTGCACACTTCGTTGTAATACTAATACGGATGTGATGATAACCAGGTACTCTTGTTGCAAGAGTCATTCTCCTTGTCATTTGGGAGAAATTTTTTAGCGTGCCAGGAATATGTTCCGTGACACCAAGTGTTATAATACAATTCGTTGGAAACTTGAAAAAGAAATTTCTAATCAATTGTTTTATGGCACTTGATATACTAGTTGTGTTCCCGACACTCTTGAGAAATTTCTTGTCATTTAGCTACCAAATTTGATTTTTCATTTTTTTTTTCTAGAAACGATGATGTGTGAACAGAACTGCTTTGAATGGTTTATTTCACTATTATTTGTTCCCAATTTAACAATCTTAGGTGAGGTACGTGAGAAAATCTGCTAAAGTGTGTTGTATACTATTGCATAATTTAGTGGACTTAGATATTGTTTTGGACTTATGTGTATCATGCAGTTGTCACTGTATAACCATAATATAAATTGGGTTGTTGTACAAGTATCACCTGAATTATTATATAAGTTTTGCATTTGCTGCTGAAATTAAAAATTATATTTATCAAATACCTATTTTCCTATTCTTATGTCATACTGGGTTTGGATCATGTCTCTCGAACAAGACGATTCCACATATTAAGGTCGAAATATTATCCAGTGTTTTCACGTCTCATCGTAGTGCCTGGTTTGTCTTCATTTTCGATTGATGAACAAGAAAATTAGTACTAATAAGGTAACTTGTTTTGCATAGTGCTTATGCTAGGGAGGAATTTCTGACATTTCAAAGTTTAACGTTAATTCTCTTGCTACTATTACAAAATATTGTGCTAAAAACATGAGATGACAGAGAATTCATAAAGAGTCTGCTTAGCATTTCTCTTTGGTGACTCGTCCTCGCAGGAGCACCATGAATGGGCATAGCGGACTCCTAGAGTAGGAGGCAAGCAACTCCAATCATATATATTATGTGGGTTTTCAAATTGCAAATGTGAAACCCTTGAACATAGAGGATAAATCGAAATAGGAATAAATGACAGAGTTGAGGATTACCTACTAATATTAATGAATAATAAGAGGAGACACTTGAGTGCTCTTTTTGCAAAAATTACTGTAGAGCTAAAAATAATTTAAAATTTTGTGGAGCTGATACGTGGAATTTCACCGGCAAGAGACGAGAATGTTCTCATTAAATTGACGAGGCCACATCCGTTCCATGTGCAGTTCAACCACGAATAAGACTTGAGCTCCTAATTATGACTTCTCATGCCAAGATGTAAGGCAAGGGAATTAAAAGCAAAATCAATAACTAATTCCTACCTCTGATCAAGGATTCTCAAAGAAAATCCTTAGTATATTTTAGTTAATTTAATAATATTTATAAGGATTATCCTCAGTACTATCATGGTACAAATACAACTCCATTCATCGGATGACACAACCTGACCAACTGGAGGTAAACACATGCCATGAAAGACACTACACATCCCTCATGCTACACAATGTTCAAGTTGAAGTTACTCTGCATAACTCAACCTTGAATCTCACTCTTTTTTCAGAAAAAAACTAACTTAGGCATCGAAAGTTCATTGATCAATCAACCTTCCCCTCAAGGCGCGTGGTTCTTGACCTTAACCAAAGATGTTTAATTTGTTTTGTAAGACTAAAAAAAACAGCGATTTTTTACTACCACAATCACAATTTAATAAAAATGTCAAAACAACTCATAAAAACCAAAAAAAAACAAACTTTATGAATCGGGTGTGTTTACGTCTCATCGTAAATTGCCCTTCCAAATTGTGAATCTCTTCGGACTTAAGAAACTCCCTAAAAAGGTTTTGACACCAAAACAAAAGACTTGTGAGTCCCAAAGCAGATGCTCCATGTGGAAAAGAAATCTAAACTTGGAAGTTATAACTATATAACCCGCATCCGAATCAATGACCCAAATCATTAAACTCGTACCAGAAAGTTTAAAACGACTAAACAACAAGGAAGATATGAAAACTGGAAATTGAATTGTGACATTACACAAGAAAGCTGCCTGTAAACAGTAACCTTCCGCATCCCGCCAACCATGCACACCTCATAAATTGGAACCCCATCGCTTAATGACCAAGTTTGCGACCAATATTTTGGTGTATCCAGAACACTACTACGATGTAGTATTATCTTCATCAAATTATAACACTGCGATTATTAAGAAATCAGAAAAATAAAGCGTATCAATCATATCGTCGTATACTGTATACGTAGACAAACTTGTCAATTTTGTATGACTCAATAGCTTAACCTGGTAAACCATAAAGTGGGCACCTAAATCCCAGAGACCCTTGAGCCATCCACGAATTATAGATTATGGACTGAATGCATACAATTACATTACTGCTTACGCATAATTTGATCAACACCCAACCTAATTTCTTCTGGACCCCCAAAACTTGTTAACCCTGCCATAATTCCACGTGTCACCAGCCCATATCACCCACGTGTCCTCCCATCGCTTGCTCAAGAAGCAGAATTAGAGAAAGGAAAACGTATGGAGATGAGATTAGGCGTTGTAGGTCACCTCTCTCTCAACTCCCCCTTCAAACCAGCATAAAATTAAAATTAAAATTAAAATTAAATTAGAAAAATTAAACATAAATAAATAAGTAATTGAGAAAAGTAAGTAAACCCTACACCCATACCATCAAGACCTCACCCATTTTTACGTTTGTTATCTTACTATATATAGAAAAGCACTTCTCCATAACTCCATAAAGCAGAAGCTTAAATCTCACTTCTAGGGAGAGAAATGAACAGTGAGAAAAGGAGTGTTAGAGAGAGAAACAGAAACTACCGTTGAGTTGAAGAAGCCAAACAACACTGCTCCGATTTTAACGCATTTTTCTGAGAAATTAATCCCATTCCAAACACGACGTTAACCGCTCTCTCCTCACTTGCATATCACATTCTCCGCGACTATAAATATCAGGAGACTTGGAGAGTAAGGAACCAATACGAATGTCGGCTCGCGTGGCGGACAATCAGATATCGCCCTTTTTCACTTCCATGGAGCTAAATGACTTCCCACGCGCCGCCCACGGCTCGTCGACCTCGCTCGGCCAGCTACTGAAGCATGTTGGTGATGTACGCAAGGAGGCCACAGGTGACGGCAGCGAGACTCCGGCGCACCATGCACTCGACATCTCCGACGCCAGCCTTGAGCCTCGCTCCTTGCCGTTCGTTCTCTCATTCAACAACCTCACTTACAGTGTCAAGGTCCGCCGCAAGTTCAGCTTGTCCGGGATGTTATCAGGCTGCAATAACCGCCTTGGCGCAGCCACGGCTTCCGATCCCGTATGCGGCGGAGATAATCTTTTCACGAGTACGAAGACGCTGCTCAACGACATCACGGGAGAAGCGCGCGAGGGAGAGATTCTCGCGGTTCTCGGCGCGAGCGGGTCCGGTAAATCCACTTTGATCGACGCCTTAGCGAATCGGATCGCGAAAGGAAGCTTGAAAGGCACCGTCAGCTTAAACGGCGAGGTTCTTGAATCGCGGCTCCTGAAGGTGATATCCGCTTACGTCATGCAGGACGACCTCCTCTTCCCGATGCTCACAGTCGAAGAGACGCTCATGTTCGCAGCCGAGTTCCGCCTCCCGCGCGCGCTCTCAAAATCCAAGAAGAAGTCCCGCGTCCAGGCGTTGATCGACCAGCTCGGCCTCCGCAACGCGGCGAAGACGATCATCGGAGACGAAGGCCACCGCGGAGTCTCCGGCGGAGAGCGCCGCCGCGTTTCGATCGGAATCGACATCATCCACGACCCGATCATCCTCTTCCTCGACGAGCCGACCTCCGGCCTCGACTCCACCAGCGCATTCATGGTGGTGAAAGTCCTCCAGCGAATCGCTCAGAGCGGGAGCATTGTGGTGATGTCAGTGCACCAGCCTAGTTATCGGATCCTCGGCCTCCTGGACCGGTTGCTCTTCCTGACCCGGGGCCAAACCGTTTACAGCGGGTCCCCCGCCAACTTACCTTCCTACTTCGCTGAGTTCGGGCACCCCATACCCGAGTCCGAGAACCGGACCGAGTTTGCGCTCGACATAATCCGAGAACTCGAAGGCTCGCCCGGCGGGACCAAAAGCTTGGTGGAGTTCAACAGAACCTGGCAGAACAAGAAACACTCGAACCCCAACGACGCGTCGTACAGAGGAGCATCCGACGCACGACACGTCGTTCCCCTCCAGGAGGCGATAAGCGCGAGCATTTCTCGCGGGAAATTGGTATCCGGAGCCACCAACAACAACCCGAGCCCCAACTCGATGGTCCCCACATTCGCGAACCCAATCTGGGTAGAGATGGCGGTGCTTGCCAACCGCTCGATGAAAAACGCAAGAAGAATGCCAGAGCTCTTCGGCATCCGCCTCGGCGCCGTCATGGTCACCGGATTCATCCTTGCCACTATGTTCTGGAAGCTCGATAACACCCCCAAAGGCGTCCAGGAGCGCCTTGGATTCATCGCATTCGCCATGTCCACCACCTTCTACACCTGCGCCGACGCCCTCCCCGTCTTCCTCCAGGAACGCTACATATTCATGCGCGAAACCGCCTACAACGCCTACCGCCGATCCTCCTACGTCCTGTCGCATTCTCTAGTGGCGCTTCCGTCGCTGGTTTTTCTCTCGGCGGCGTTCTCAGCGACGACGTTTTGGGCGGTGGGGCTCGACGGCGGACTTTCCGGCTTCTTATTCTACTTTCTGATAATATTCGCGTCGTTTTGGGCGGGAAGCTCCTTCGTCACGTTTCTCTCCGGGGTGGTCCCGCACGTGATGCTCGGGTACACGATCGTAGTCGCAATACTGGCCTACTTCCTCCTCTTCAGCGGCTTCTTCATCACGCGCGATAGAATCCCGGCCTACTGGATTTGGTTCCACTACTTGTCTTTAGTGAAGTATCCGTACGAGGGGGTGTTGCAGAACGAGTTCCAGGACCCCACAAAGTGTTTCGTTCGCGGGGTCCAGATCTTCGACAACACCCCACTGGGGACGGTGCCGGGGGAGATGAAGCTGAAGCTACTGGGGAGCATGAGCCAGACGCTGGGGATGCGCATCACGGCTTCCACGTGTCTGACGACGGGGGCGGATATTTTGGAGCAGCAGGGGGTGACGGATTTGAGCAAGTGGAACTGCCTCTGGGTCACGGTGGCTTGGGGGTTTCTGTTTAGGATTCTGTTTTACTTTGCCTTGTTGATTGGCAGCAAGAACAAGAGACGGTAAAAAAAAGGGAAAAAATAAGCTCCGGCTGGTTATTTGGCGGGAGCAAGGTTGATTGGTCTGTGTGAAACTGTGAAATTCGAGTTGAAATTTTCTGCACACATTTTAGCTTGTCACCCCTCTGTGTCTTGCTCAATTGAATTGAATGACACCTGTCTTTTTACTAACTACAACTCACGCTGTTAAATATACAATATCTAAAATAATAAAAAAATAAACCAAATGGTCAAGAAAAACTTAAAACAAAACCTACGGCCACTTTAGTCCCCAACCCAGACGACAGCCACCATACCCGCCGCCGTACTTCTTCTCATCCACATCGCCACCGAACAGGCCGTTTCCCACTCTCTCAAAATTGCCGCACCATATTTAGGATTTAGATCGATATCGATATCGAATCATCGATGGAACCTTCACCGCCATATCAAACAAAATTGTTGATGTTCACTCATTTTCCTTCCTTCAGTTCCAAAATCATACATTTCGCAGTACGAGTCGGCCGCCGAGGTTGATCTCGCAGCAGTCCAAAGCTATGGCCTGCAGTTTTGAAACCTAATGCATACAGATTACAGAGCGAGCGGGGAGTGAGAGAGAGTAGGGCTTTAATTTTGCAGTGTCTTTCAGATTAAAGGGTTCTCTTGTTATGCACTGAAATAGTGTTGAGATTGGGGTTCTAACATCTCTGTTCATAAACTCAGCGATAAAAACTTCATTGTGGAAGCTACGGATAATCTCGCCGGAGTGACCAGAGAAAAGACCGGAGAAGAGGATCGCCTTAAAACCAACCTAACGGTCATGAATCGCAGGAAAAAAAACCGCAGTGATTTGAAAATTGAAAACACAAACGCAGCAAGCAATTGCAGAACATGGAAACAGAATTGAGAAATGGGTAAGGACCAGAGAAAATTGGCCATGGCGTCGAAAATAATTTATTAACAAAGGCTGTTAGGGTAATTTTATTAATTTTTCTTGAATATTTGGTTTTTTTTTATTATTTTAATTACTGTCAAGTTAACAGTGTTAGTTGTAGTTAGTAAAAGAACAGGTGTCATTCAATAAGCAAAGGCACAAAGGAGCCACAAGCAAAAATATTTATAGAAAATTTCAATTCGTGAAATTCCTGTGTCAAATTTTAATTGTTTTTGACCTTTTTTATTTAGGGTTTCCAATATTATTTCGGAAATTTGAATTACGTTGGCCAGGTTGATTTTGTTGGTGTTGCATGCAAATTGTACACTGTTGCAATATAGGGCATATACTAATCGCGAGAAGTATAATAATCTTTCATTCAGATCAACCTCTTCTACCAGTTTTTAAATTATTTATGCAAAAAGTTTCCAAGTGTAATTTGTTGAATGTCAATCCAAGGCAAAATGCATGTAACATGTACTCAACTATTAGCAATTTAGCAATTTATAGTTTCAGCATATCCTGTTAATTATCAGGCCAGCTCTAAGGGTATGAGGAAGCATTTGTTGGTGTCATTAGCTTTCACTGGACTAAGTATTAATGTAGTCTCATGTTTGTCACCATGCGAAACTATAGCTTTAATGTGATTAGGGTTGACTCGCATCAACAAAGGCCTCGTTAGACAGTCTTAGCAAGACCCCCCAAAAACTATATGGGACTAACTAAGACCTGCTCTTCGTCCTCTCTCGCCTTCGTCTGCTTTGCTGCCTTCGGCCTCATCGATCTCGATTTTCGACAGCAAAGGGTTCGGGCGCAACTTCAACTTAATTCTTAAAGTTAGTCCAATCTGAAATAGTCTGGTGCAATAAACGCACCCTGAAGGACGTCAAATTCAATCTCTTTTGCTTAAATTCTTAATGTTTACAAAAATTAACATAAAAAGAATATGTAAATACGGCGTCAAATTTAATTTCCTTTCCTTAATGTTTACAAAAATTGACATAAAAAGTTACCAACATAAGTCTCGTTTTTTTTTGGTCGGTTACCAACATAAGTCTACCCAGGATCCATTTGTACAAAATCAAGTTGGCCATTAATTACCTTATGACTAGCTACTTCCCACTCAACTGTTGTTCCGTGTCACAATCTATAAATTTTATTTTTCAAACAGGACTTGGAAAAGCTGGGAGTAAAATGAGATTTTGAGTGCCTCGGTTTGAACTTTAACACTTTGAACTTTAACACAAGAGTAAATTGTAGCTATGGTCCTTTAACTTTAACTTAATTGGAGCAATAGTCCCTCAACTAAAAATTCATTACCATTGGTCCCTCAACTTATCAAAACGTGCAGCTATGGTCCCCCAACTAAAAATTCATTACCATTGGTCCCTCAACTTTAATTCAATTGGAGAAATGGTCCCTTAACTTTAACCCAATTGTAGCAATGGTCATTCCAATATAACTCGTTTTAACAAAAAATTTGACATAGTTGACGAAAAGAACTATAATTATATACTTTGATGAGTTGAGGGATTCTAATTGTATAAATGGTCATTCCAACATAGCTTATTTTGACAAAATTTTGACAAAATTGATGAGAAGGACTATAGCTACACATTTTGATAAGTTGAGGGACCAATGGTAATGGATTTTTAGTTGAGGGACCATTGCTCCAATTTGATTAAAGTTGAGGGACCATTCGTACAATTTACTCTTAACACAAACCCCAAAATATGAGATTTGGTCTTGTTGGCTGTTAATGTTATAATCTAAAGAATAAATGCGTCGTCTATTCATATTATGCCACGTGAATCCATTTTAATATCACAAAATTTTGTATATAACAATGGTTTTGGATAATTGATTTTGTTTTGGAGTGAAAAAGGGGCATATATGCTTCATTCATGCATGTTTAAGGATTCAAAGTCTAAAACATCAAATATGCATGCATATGTAAGAACAAAACCACATTGACCAAAAACAAGAGCAAAATTACAAACCACAAAAAAATAAAGCGACTTTTCCCCACTTTGTTCACCAATCCTACATCTAAACTTAATCCCCGAGGACATGATTGACAAATAATTTTTGGAGGAGACCAAAATCAAATAGGATGTATAATTTAGGGGTTAATCGGTTCACCCACACTCCATCGACCACATTATATACTCTCCCTTTACAGATTAATCTATATATTCACACGCTAGCTTCACCCTAATTAATTAGTTTAAGGTATACTATTTTGGCTCTAAATTAACTTCAATATTATTTTATTTATAAGATTTGGCTCCATATATATGTATAAGAGTTAAAGTTGTAGGAGGTAAGGTAAATTAATATAAACTCTAATTATTATTATTTTTTTCCAAGTTGCATGTGGCTGGTGAGGGGATGATTAATATGCATGTGCCCACATAAAGAAAATAACTGTGGTTGTTTCATATGGGAGATATTTTTCAATGTGGCACGGGACGGTACATCACCTGTTATTATATAATTGCATGAAAATATTTTTTTCTTCAAGCATCCCTCTAAGGGCTGGTTTGGTATTGATGTGCTTTGAAAAAAAACTGCTTCTGCTATGCTGTGAGAATAAGCAGCTGTGAAATAAAGCAGCAGAGTGTTTGGTAAACCTTTTTTGTTAAAGTGCTTTTGAAAAAAAAAACAGTATTATAGTGTTTGGTAAAATTTTATGTAAAACAGATGTGAAAAAAAACCGGTTTTTCAAAGTTGGGTTTTACAGCTTCTTGTTTTTGGCTTTTTTTCACCCAAAACTGTGAAAAAAAGCTGAAGCTGAATGTTTACCAAACACAAAAAAGCTCCCAGCTTTTTTTTTATACCAGTTTTTTTCAGAATCACCTCAGTATCAAACCAGGGCTAAGTATATAAGAACATGAACATACTGAAAAATCACTCTTCATATGGGTATGGGCCTATGGCTGATTAATTGCACTTCAAAATAATTAATTGCATATATAAATTGGAATACTACTCCATTCGATGACCGATATTTGATTGTTGGCGAGTTTAATTTCTGTAAAATTATTTTCAAGATATTTGGAGCTGAGCTCGGCCATGGAATAGGAGAGATTCTACCGTATAACTAGCGGATTGTGATACGTATATAATCTGATCACCTATCTCTCTCATGGTCACGTGACCAAAATCAATTCAACAATGACTGATTCCTGAGTGTGTAATCAAGGCCTCGTTTGGTCTTTATTATTGGATTGAAATAACTAATTCTATGAATTCAAGGTATATTGAAGATAGAAGTTAACGATTTTTTATTTTGAGGTTGCTGGACGGAAATTAGACATGAATGAAACTTATCCCTTTCATTAATCATACTAATTTAGGGAGAGTGAAATATTGATAAGTTTTCTTAACATGTAATCATCTTCTATGTACATCTAACTCAAACATAATACTTCTTCCTTCAACGTATCTTGAAAATTATAGCTTATCCTTGTCATTCTAATCCGACCCTCTATACTAAACGAGTCCGAATCATTTAAGTTGTGACTCCGGCAATTGTTTGCTAGATTGTCTAGTAAATTCATTAAATTCGGGTTGCTCGCTGCCGGTTCCTTAATTAATTGTGCTAGCTAGTTTGACACATGACCTTCATGAGAGGGATACCTTGGCTGATAGCTGTATAGTGTAATAGCCTTCGGCATGGGCGGTAGTACTAGTGGCGTGCATGTTAAGTTTCATTAATAACATACTTATGTTTTTTTCTGTCCCTCTCCATTCCCTTATGGATGATACTGTATATGGATTATACGAAGTAATGCTACGGAAATTAAATTTATAGATAAAATTTTATAACTAAATGATATGGAAGTTGGTGATTGAATGATTACGTAAGCATTGATAAGCATGCTCATTTCCTATTGGTGACACATCATTTACATTTAATTTACAAATTTTATCTAAAGATTTAACTTTCTTAACATTATTCTTATATGGGACATCAAGCCGTGTGAATATTGAAAACTTTATGATTAGGACTGATCAGAGAAGACAATTAATGAGGAACCGGATCCCCTCCGGATCTATCAAAACTGAACCTGCTAATCAATGAATCTGGACCGTTGAAATTTGATCCAACGGCTATAATTATTATAACTTTTAAAGAGCCCTGTTTGTAGTTATTGGATTAAATTTCAACAGTCCGAATTCATTGATTAGTGGACTAGTTTTAAAGGATCTAGAAGGGATCCGATTCTAATTAATGACATCCGATTAAATTAATTTATTCAAAAAAGCTAAGCACTTGTTGATGTTGTCCTGTCAAAATCTCTAGCCAGTTTCTTCCTTGCGACAAAATAATAATAAATTACTCCCCTTTCAAAATTCAATTAATGACATCCGATTAAAATAATAATAAATTATTCTCATTCTAAAAATCTCATTCTACACTCTTCACAAGTGTATTTTTCTTTTTTAATATACAAAGTTTGGAATGTAGCATGAGATTTTTGAAGTGCTAATAACAATTCCTCTATTTTATACTAAGTTTTTTTTTCAAGGAATTTTTTTGAAACTATTACAATGATTTAAGAGATGTCGGAATTTTAAACCCGACATGTATGGGTAGAAACTATTACAAGTTGAAGATGTATTTTGTTCATTACTACAATTCTAATATGAAAATGTTTTTACTCTTTATCCATTTACAAACGCACACAGAGGCTTCACACGTCAACTACATATATAACACGAGAGAAGATATGTCTTACCACTATAGATATATCGCCTTCAAAATATCACAGAATAAGTGTTATATACACAAAATAATTGAGCTCAAGTGATGAAACGTATATATATACACCAATAATAATCGTTAAGACAATTATGTGAACTTAATACTTGTTTGTTTTCGACCCAAGATGCTTACTTGTTAAGGGAAGATGAAATTTGCTCACCTACACTTTTAGGGGTTTTCTGTTTCACCATGCACCTATTTTTGAACAATTAAATTGAAATTGTCAAAATTTCGTAATTAAATTTTACAAATTTAGCAGTTCGATACACCGATGCATCATACAATTTTTACCATATAAGCCTTAGATTGTCAGGTACATATTGGAATTCATGTGTCTGCTTTGACTTCAATATATATCCATGCATTTGTTTCCACTTTGCACATTAATCATCACGCGGTCATGTGCATGCAAGAATTGCCTACCCATTACGTGATGAGGAATATGTGCCCCTTAGTTAAGGACATGGGCATTGGTCCAACTTGTTCGGTTGGGTTCCACACAATTACTATTCAAACAAGAAAGAGAGGGGCGATTTAGTAGTACATGTAAGTGAGAGGTCTTAGATTTGATTTTGTCAAAAGCGAATTTGAATTACATTATTGCTAACTCATTGTGAGACTTAGTCCACTTCTCCACCCCTTTAGTGTTGATAATATCGTTCTTTAAAAAAAAAAAAAAAAAAAAAAAAAAAATGAGATGGTGAGGAACAATGTGACTTAGCTAGCTAGGACTAGGCTTGAAAGAACTCTATGGTCTCAACCCAACTCAAAAAATCTCAAGGCTAAGACCATTGAGACTATTTGACATCGCATTTTGTCATCAAATTCTAAATATGAATGATTGATCAGTTTGATTGTTGTTTAAATGTGAATTGATTATGTGGTACAGATTTTACAGTCTAACGATATAATTATTATTTTTACAAAAATAAATATAATAAAAGAACATAAACTCACTTTGGTACCATTTAATAGCATAATTTATGTGGAAATTTATACCAACACCAAAACCAATTTGCCACTTGAAAAGAATACTGAACCAATTTGCTATTTCAATCAAAACTTTGTTGCAATGTTTCACCTACTAATTATACTCGGAAAGGGATCCTCTCCGAATCTCTCCACCAAATCCACCAAGTTTGGAAATCCGGACTATTAAAATTTGATCTAACAGCTACAAACATGGGCCCACTTGAAAAGTTCTAATAACTTGCCATTTGATCAAATCTCAAGGACCCGGATCTCCAGACTTAATGAATTTGATGGAAGGGATCCGAAGAGACGTGGACTTTTAAATTGAGTGTAACGACATTTCAAACGTCAAAATATTTTTTAAATAATTCAGAGACAAATCATGCACAATTCTTTAAATAAGAGAACATAAAAATTTGATAAAATACTCGTACCTTATTTGATTAAAAGCATTCACCACATTAAAATTCCATCAACACATTCACGTAACCCAAAACCTAGCAGCCCAAGTGGTTCCCGCCACCCGATGGCCTCCGAGAGAGAGTTTTCTATACCAAAAAACCCATGTGGCATCTCTGTGCATTTGATTTTATTGAGCATGTCTTAAGACTCGGGACTTGAAGCTTGATTTGATTGGGTGTGACTGTTGACATGCTTAATAAAATCAAAGGCACAGAGAGGCCACGTGAGTTTTTGGATGCAGAAGATTTGGATTCATGGCCTCCATACGAAACGGACTAGGATTTCTCTCCCCCTCTTTCTTTCCCAAAAAGACCAATATAATTAATAATTTAAAAATTCA
Source organism: Heteromeles arbutifolia (assembly GCA_024362995.1). Taxonomy (NCBI): domain Eukaryota; kingdom Viridiplantae; phylum Streptophyta; class Magnoliopsida; order Rosales; family Rosaceae; genus Heteromeles; species Heteromeles arbutifolia. Next base: position 9,466,713 of record JANCRC010000018.1, read on the forward strand.
GAGATAATTTCTATCGATTTTAAATTTCAAGAACCAAAGTAAAGAGTGATGACAATATGGGACTACTTTGGCTAAAATACCAAAATAATATACTCAAAAGTACAGATTAATCTCAGAAAATAATTTTTTAAAATTTCTTATTCCTTCTTCTGTTTGTATATTTACCATATTCTATCCTTGCCCAAAAAAGAAAGAATGGATATTACATATTAGCTAATTCGGATTCATTTTAATCAAATATTCCAATTAAACAACACTAACCTATCTTTTCTTTTTCCTTTCTCCAACGTTAGAGGGAACCCCGAATGCCCTACCAGTCTGGGAAGTTGCCCGCTCGTTTCTTCTGCATTAGATTCTGAAGGCAGCATCTTCTTCCACCGCTCTCTGAGACTTAAATAAAATCGGGTACTAACAAATTCGCTATAAAGGTGTCCTTGTCAAAAAATCGTTAACGGCCAGAGTGGCATCTCCGTGGGACACCGCATCAGTCTCCGGCATGTAAAGACTTGAGGACGTAGGCTGCACATCAAACATAACCATTTCAAGCCACTGTCTACATAGCAATTGCCACCAAGTAGACATCAAACAGCTAATGTGCAATTCAATCGAAAATAAATTTAGGGATGTGATATCCACACCCCTTTTTACTTCTCACACCCTTATAATTTTCAGCCGTCGGATTGGATGTATTGAAGAAGATCAAAGGACAAAAATTAATAAGGGGTGTGTAAGAATTAAAAATGAGTGGGGGGATAGCACACCCCTAAATTTAGCATAGGGAATGTGTATATCCGTGTGAGCAAAATTTGTGTAATTAAAACCTACCTTTGTATCAAGCTGCATTTCTCCATTGTTATCAACAGTGAGGCATGCACCGTGTACTTTCAACCATTCAATGCATTCGTCCAATCCCTCTGAATCCTTCTCCTCGCTTTCCTCGTTTGTGGGTGTAATGGTGGTAAATCCCAGAATTTGAGCAACATAAGGAACAGGTATTGTAGGCCGATATGATCTACAGATGCAGCTCACTGCCTTATACCGCATCTTTTCAACATAGAGATCTGCAGAAGGAAGAGTTATTATACAATAATCCTTTTTTATATTTTTTATAATCCAAAATGTAAAAGATAATTTCATTTGAAAGAGATGCGCACCCATAAGGCAGGTGCTCAAGTTAGGAGCTGTCTTGTAAAGCCTGAAGAACATAACATAATTTCCCAAAGTCACAGCTGAACGAACCGCAAGAGCATGCTTAACAGCTTCATCTCTTTTCGCTTCAGCTGACAAGCTACATTCGACAACGTTGAACAATATATTCAGGGTCATCTTAAATGGTTTGATAAACTGGAAGGGGAAAATATCACTTTTGCTCTGCATGCAATAATCGTACTCTACAGTGCAACAAAGAGGCAAAGTTGCAAGAAACAAGTAGTGAAATTCAAGAATCTTAGACCATGCATGGTTTGATTCATATTTCATCAAATATGATCTCTTTTTTGGCAAAAGAGTAGTCATTACTATCAAAAATCAGGTGACCAATCATTAATTTCTTAAATTTCGATTCTGCACCAAACTTGTTATCTCACACAACCAGGCAATATAGGACATGCACAAATTATTTCTACTCCGTATTTCTAATATAGAATAACATTGTTGATAGTCAAGTAGAAGACAAAAAAACATATCTTTGTAAATTTTTAGTGTCCCAATATCTGCCAAATGTGTATTTCTTTAAACTAAAGTTCACTACCTATGGACCCGTTCATGAATCCCGAGTTCTTATGGAACTTTAATCAACTAAAAAGAAGAGACCTGAATATATTACTAGTAAGAAGCCACGATATCCATACAAAAAAAGTCATATTTACTTGAGAGTTACTGACCTTGCCATTGATGATACTAGATCTCTGCTATTATTTGAGTGAAGGATAACACAAAGTAAGTTGTATGCAGAGAACTCCATATGGCATCCCTCAATACCTTCAGCATAGAGAGATTTCAACTGTGACGCGCACTGAAAACAACATGAAAGACTCTTATTCGACACCCAAACTTATGAGGATTAAATACCTTCAAATATTAAAATTGCGCAACACTATTTGTTTCTTTTTCTTTCTGAAAAAAGGTGCATAAACTTTTAACTGCATCGGATAAATTCGTATCTCAAATAAAAAGTTAACAATAACTATCAGTTTTGAAGCCAAACTAATCAAATTTATTGATTCCCACAGATAATTACCACAATCTCCCTTGGCAAGGTTAAGTTCTATTGTCATCTTATTTGTGTCATGCCATAAAGTATTTAAAAAAAAATTTTCAACCACAGTAAGATCACCAACCTGATTATATTCGGGCAGGTCCCCAACTTCCACTGCTAAGCGGGCATGGGTTTCGTACACCTGGTCATGAAATTAGGCAGAATGAATGACAAACTGATGTGAACGTAACTCATACAAAGATTGGGGTCGGTAGTTGAAAACGAAAGATAATATTACAGATAACATAATTTGAAAAAAAGAAAAAAAAAACTTCAGCAAAAGTTTAAATGTTGTATTAGGATGTAAAGAAGCAAATGCTAAAAATTATGGGTGATCAAAGTGACTCTAATTAGCCGAGAAGACCTGGTTAAGTTGATTTAAGTAGTCAACAGTCAGTTGTGAAAGATATGGTAGTCAGTCAGCAGAAAAAGGGTAAATAAACTAGAGTCCATACGATAAAGAATTAATAAAGACCATATGAAATCAAATATACCTTTACTGTTAGGGGATTGCGAATTCGTTGCACGGTCAAATCCTGACGAATGGACTTCAACTGATCACATTTATATAGGTAATTCTTTTGGGAATTTTGTACCATAAGCAGAGCTTTTTCAAGAACATCTTCTGGCCTTACCTGTCAGGTAGAACAGATTCTTTAGCAGATTAGTTACATCACACATCAAATTCACCAGTTCATTTGATTTATTTAACTAGAATGTCCATAGAAAAGAAAGATATGAGATAGAGATCATTACAGTGGCAGGATCAGGAGCGGAAGTGAGGCGCAAATAACGTTTCTCAATCTCCTGGCAGGTCCCCTTAACAGTAAGAGAATCCCAGTCAATGTCCTCAACTGCCCTGCTGCCACCATCTTCAAAATTTTTGCTAAGCACCAAGGCAGTAGCCCTTCTGGCATACAAGTTTCCACCACCAGCTTTTTTTGGTTTGAAGTGATTATTTTGTGCCGGATGTCCTTGCACTCTTTCAAAACGCCTAGAGCGATTTTCACGTCTCTTTCTTTCCTCTGGTGAATCCTCAAGGCCCATTGCTCCAGTGTAATATGCGGTTAAACTTTGTTCCTTGTCACTATCACTAGATGCATCATCGTTCTCAGCCGTACTTAAAACATAAGAAAGGCGCTGCTTCTTAAATGGTTTCTGGGTTATCTTACTTCCATTTTTCTGCTCCTGTGGGGTAAACTTTCCATTACTTGTATTACCATCTTTGAACCCAGCACTCCCCATCCATGGCTGCACGTGTGAACACCACATTATATAAGGGTTAGCTAGAAATGTTTGACAGCAATTATGCTTGAATCATGTATATTCCAGATAATGTAAGTAAAAATGAAATATGCATCTATACATAAAAAAATATGTATTTAAGATAAGACAATTGGGTTTCCTTCCCAAGAATAAATAAAAAAGACGGGTTGACAAAATAATTACCTTTCTTTGCTTATCATTGACATTCATCCAAGAAAATTGTATACTGTCATTGTTGACAGATGCCGGTTTCTCAACTGGCTTCTCCTCTGGTAGAGGTTCCCATCTACTCTTGGATTGTTTATTCGGACTTCTTTTGTACTTTGGCAATGACGAAACAAGGTTTGAAGACTGTAACCTGCTGCACAACCAGAGCACTTAAAGGTCAACGGTCTATACATTGGAATCTAAAACCTTGCAACGAATGTTACTAAGGGTGATTCCAGAGAGACCATTTACTTGAACCATATTTTGTAGACCACGTGATCTGGAGGTTGATGGTTGGAGTCCTTTAATGATTTAAAGATAGAATCAAACCATCAACCGCCACATCATATAATCTATAAAATGGTCTCCTTAGCATTCTCCTTAAACTAAGCAACCCACATAGAGTAGGCTAGGAAATGTGACAAAATAACAAACCAAAACTGACTAATGGCTGATCACTTTTCATACAATGGTTAGCAAAATATTCATGAACAAATGAGTTCAAGGTGCATAAATGCAATGTAAACATACAAGCCCACGGAGGGAGGCTCTTTATTAACAGCATCTTCATTTGGCAGAGGGAAAAGAGGCTCAGTATCCCAGTCCCGTGTGTAAAGCGTACCATCAGCTGTTGCCTTGGTGATAATCTGAAACGAAAATTAAGTACTTTAACATACCATATACATCCCATCTAAAAAATCACACACACAAGCAGCATAGAGGGAAAAAAAAATATTGCATGCTTCATGTCCATGAAACTAACAAAAAGTTAAGCAGCTTAGCAGCATCCCAGAACGTGCATCTGCCTCAATTAGCAAACAGAAGTTCCAAGATATACAGATACTCCAAAAAAGGAAATGTTTCTTGAAACATTGCACTGAGAACTGAGAAGTATAGAGTTAATAAGGAGAAAAAATAGACTATTGAGTGCTTCATGTCCATGAAACTAACATAGAATTGAGCAGCAAGCCAGAAGTGCATCTGCCTCAATTTGCAAACAAAAGTTTCATGACATACAAACACTTGAAAGCAAAATGCTTCCATGAATCATAAACATTGCAGTCATTTGTACCATCAGATGAACATTTGTGGAAGATGCAATATGACATTTAATGGTAAATGATGTTCATAGATAGGTAATAGTACTTCAGATAAATATATTACGTGGCAGGTACGTCATAGACATGCAGGAGGTTTTGGGTCATGGAAAATCATTGCATTTTGCAAAGACCTCAAGACTCAACTCTTCACAATAACGTATATAGTGGTTTTATTATCATTACAACATATTAGATAGCAGTTACTAAGGGAGGCTACAATTGATAAAAAATACAAAAGCCATGCCAAAAAGGGGAGTTTGCAAGAGTCCATCAACATGTATGATTTCACAGTTGGCAAAGAAAAACTTCTAACCAATTTGGCTTACCTCCTTCATGATAGACTGACATGCAGCCATTTGCCTATCATCTTTACAGCGAGCCAAAGCCCTTTCGACATAACCACGCAGTGACTTGGGAAACATACCAGGCTGAAAATGATAAATAAATTCATATTCCTTAGCTACAGCATAGATTATTGAGTCATAAACTACATTACCATTCTGTGCGTAAACTTATGACATACAAGGAGAGGACAAAGACATGCATAACACCCAAAACAGTAAAAACACATTATAGGAAACCATGTTGGTAGGATGCTGCAGAAATCTCCAAACACACATTGATTTATCAATTTAAACACTTAAGTATTCAAAATGAATTAAGATGCTAAAAACATGCGGTGCACCTATCAACCACAATCAGAGTTGAGTACCTATAGCTTAATTATAACTGTTCACTAGATTTTGCATCAGTTCTTGGACTTTAAAAGAGGAATGACATTTTATTTCATTACTATCAATTTGTATCAAAACCATATCATAAGGCAAGCCCTGGGAAATTTCAAATGGCTCTAGAGTTAATCATCCTTCATATTTAGAGGTGTAGGTTCATCTCATGTTATTTATATGTTTGGCATGAACTCTTCAATTGAAAAGTTTCAGAGAAGAGTTCCTTTTTCTACGAAGTTGCAGGAAAGAATTCCCCCATTCTTCTCCACTTATTATTCCAGATATCCTTCTAGAAAAACAAGTATACAAATAAATGTTGAAGCGACAAAATCTTCCTTTTTTATTCTAAATTTTAAGGCCAACTGCCTCACTTTTCCCTTCAAAAGAGCACGCCCATTCCAAAGCCAACTGCTTAATTAATTGCTTATTCATTGTAGGACTATATCCTGCCCCATCACTATCAACATTTTGTTTTCTTAAAAGTAGTAGAATGTCAGTACATGCTTGCATTTAAAAAGGGTTAGTAAAAGGAAAGGCAATTTATGTTATGTTACAATTTAAGAACCATATATAGTTAACATAGCAGAATAGCACACTCGCAACCTAAGAGGAGTATCTTAAGAGGTAACAAACTTCCACTCCTAACATAATTCTGGAAGAAAAGATGAAAAGCAACGACCATCATATCTTTATTATTTTAGTAGTCAGTCTGGAAAGAAATAACTGGGTATTGATACTTAAAAAAGCAACAGTCATCAAAGCAGAAGACATACCTTAAGTAGAGAATCAGCAGTGGCACTGGATGTCACCTTGTCAACTGGCTTTGGCAGTGAAACACTGATATAAGCAGGTTTTGCTGCTGCAGTGGTTGTACAGCTATCCTTGTCAGTTTTTGGTAAACCAAAGGTTGGATTTGAAGTGATTCTAGGGATTGTTGGAATCTGCAGTTTATTATCTCTTTGTGTACCTATAGGTGGAGCAGGTTTGGAGGGTGATTGGTACGTATGAGACGCATGGGATGGAACAGGTTGTAAGGGTGACTGATAAGTATGAGACACATGGGATGGAACAGGTTGGGACAGTAATTGATAAGTATGAGATGCATGGGATGGTACAGGTTGTGAGGGTGATTGGTAAGTATGAGACGCATGGGATGGAACAGATTGCAAGGGTGATTGGTAAGTATGAGACGCATGGGGCACCTGCTGAGAAGCAGGATACTGCATGTTGGGTGCTTGAGAAAATGCAGTTTTCTGGTGATCCTGAAAGCTATCATAAGAAGCCTTTTCATCCAAAGGTTTTTGGATGTGTGGTTGCATAGAACTATTGTGGTGAACTTGAGATTGAGAAGTTGGATCCCCATGATTCCAGTAACCATCATGAGCACCAATAACTACAGCACCAGACTGAGAAGCCAAAAAATAACGACAAGAATTTAACTAACCCAACATATTTCAACAGCATAGTCATGACTGTGGAGATATTCGAATTTAAAATCAGATCAATATCATTCGATAAACCATCAACTGTAGTTGTCAGAAATATCATGGAACTCTATCTAATGGTTGGTTTAAAATGTAAAGATTAACTGTAAGCTAAAACAAAACATAAAACAAAAATAAAGGCTATATATGTGATGATGCACAAATCTGACGTATAACTACCATGTACACTAGCAATAACCTTTGATGACAATATCACTCATTAATGACAGTTTCAATCATATGAATACTAAGACTTGGATCATTAATAGAATTGAACAATGCACCATATCAAGAAGAGCTGGCATATGAGGGCATGGAACTTTTTCAAAAACCCTTCACGGAAGGAAATTCAAACCTGCACTGATGGCAATTCAGATGGACTGGGTTCTGGCCTCCAAGAAGGAGCATATGAAGGTAGTGGTGGTGGTGGTGGTAGCTGGCTGTCCGAGGTTTGATACCCGGTGGTAGCACCTGGAACTGGACATCCCACATTGGGTGTACTTGTAACACAAATGTTCTCAGTACCGGGAGCACAGCTGACTTCTGTTTGACTGTAATAATCTGCCCATTGCTTGTAGTGCTGCTCATAATTTTGTGACGTTGAAGTAGCATTACTAGAACTATAAGCAGCAGTGGTATCCGGGGTGTACTGTGAATATTGATGAGGGGTATAATTTGTGTAATTTCCGTCACTCCAAGCGGTAGTCTGATTATTGTAGCTGCTACTTGGGTAACCTCCAGCTGTCTGATAATCAGCAGGATTGTAGTAAGTGCTTGAATAACTTGCAGACCCAGCATAAGACCCTGTATTCTGAAATGAGGAAAGAGGCTGATAAGGAGCACCTGTATTTTGATATGCTCCTACAGGCTGTGAGTAGGAAGTGTTGGATTGCTGCTGATAGTTGTTATAGTAACCTGGGTACCCTGCGCTTTCATAACCATATGGATCTGAAGAATGTTGGTATGAAGCATAGCTATTGTAATCTTGCGGTGCATTTACTGTTCCCAAACTCGATGCACTACTCCCAGGCAGCTGTGGTTGCTGATCGTATTGATAGGTTGAATGGGAACGAACCCCATTATCTGTCGAGCTATTGTCCGTCCTATGAACGTTCCAGGACGAGGCTTCTGAACCAGTTGTTGAAAGAGGAGGATATGAAGGCGTCTGTCCTTGGTTTGCATTAATAATATACCGATTCTAAAACACAAATAAATGCAAAATTGTATTAATTATTATTGCCTTTCAAAAAGCAATAATCAATTAGTATTAATATACATATATATATGTATGTATGTATGAAAAATTATACAGAGCCAACTAAAAAATGGCTATCATAAAATTGGTAGACGTGTCAAGTAAACTGAACGGAATATAACAAATGGAAAAACAGAGACAAGCAGCTTAGCATCCACTATAGACGAGCAGTACAGGCCATTTGGTAAGATAACTTTTTGCCTAAGAGAACAACACCCAGATAATCCTTTGAGCTATACTAAAAAACTCAGTTTTTTACAGCTAATCTAGCAAATGCAGGCGAGGCTATGCTTAGAGAGTACATATGAAAATAAATTTAAATCACATTCTATATGGCAACAAAATCTGTTTGAAATCGAAATCTCCTACTGTTAATCAGCATTTAATACAAAAATCGTAACAGAGAAGCTGGCTTAGTAGTAATCACCTCAAGCAAATTCGGGTCCAGCGGAGCTATCGTCTCAGTATTACCTCCGTGATTCATCATATCTTTAGCATCCTGCTACAACAAAATCAAAACATAAATTAACCAAACAAACAAAATAATCAAACATACTATCCAAAGTAAAAATGCCAAAAATCTTCAATAACAAGAATCCCAAAACCCTAATTGATTGTCAATTAAAATCAGTACCTTCAAACAAAACGTAGGGCATCAACCTCGAAACGCAGTTTGACTTACGAGAAAGCTGATAAATGGAATCGGGTGGCGGAGAAAAACCCAGAAAACAGATTGAGATCAACAACAAGAACGAGCAAGAAGAAGCAAAAAAAAAAAGAATTTGGACTGAAAAAACCTAATTATCAATACTCAATAGCACGAATGAAATTTATAAAAAGCACGAAAAATTAATAAAAATTATTAGGGGCGGATTGGCGAGAACAGCGATATAGATATGCGGAAGAAAGTTGCAGAGAGAAAGGAGGAGGGAGGGAAGGAGGGAGGGTTTGAGGTTCAACGACCGGGGGTCTAGGTTGGGTCCTGGGTCGTGTTTGCGGGTTTAGGAGAAGGACTTGGTGTTTGGCGGTTGACAAAGACAATATAAAAATAATAGGTTTTTGGTTAACATGATTCGGATTATTATCAAATCACACGTTAATAACTTATTAAGATAATGAGTGTACACGTAAACGACATGAATATAACTTGTTTGTCATCTAGACATTAAGCATGACAATTTCTTGCATGACTCATTAACTTGATACGAAACGATATGATCCGTTAATGAGTCGAGTCGCTACCGAATCACCTGTTAATAATCTATTAAGATAACATTTTTTATATGTTAAGATAACGGGTATGACACGAAAACAAAACGAACACAACCGTTTGCCAAGTCTATTTTTCCACCATTGTGACAAATAAATAAATTGGGGTTTTCTATTCGCACCTGAGCAACGATTAGATCTTAGATACATGGATCTAATGAAATTCGTAATAGTTAATCTTATTGAAAATTTGTATGACTCAATGTTACGTACCATTGAAGTTGGATCCCAAATTTTATTTACAAATTTGATGTCAAGTTTACCATTTTAAGCTCAACATTTTTTTTACAAATCATAACGTTAGTAGGTTAAACAGTTGGTTATCAGGGGAAAGGGAATTAGTGGAGATCAAACCCGCATCTTGGTGCATAAACATGATTATTTTCCACCATTGGGATAAAGCACAATTATTTCTTTTATTTAAGCGATATTTTAAGATAATTCAAGTTCAAATTAGTGATTTTACTAGGTCACTAGTGGTTAGTGATTTTACTGGTCTCGCCTGTTGGTGTTAGGAAAAAAGGAGATTTCATTACTAGGTCACTAGTGGTGGAGGGAGAGGATGTGCTTGTTGGAATATGATTTATAATGACATTGTTTTCACAATGAGTGTAATCATGTGTGAAGGATTGAAAGTACACCGTAACATTGGTGTACTGATATGAATAAGTCTATATTGAAAAAATATGTATGATATAACTAAACAGTTTTATCCCACGGGGGAGTTAAAACTTCTCTTGAACATGCATGATTAAGACTGATCATGCTAGTATTCCGTTTTTCCTCAGGGCTTTATGAGGAGGAGAGTGAGAATTTTTCGTACTTTCACTCGACTTATATCCATTTGTCATGACCATTTTTTCACTAATAGGCGTGTGGGAATAATAGTACCCAAAGTTTAATTACAATAGGGATAGGATTGCCCTTATTAATAACCGTTATTAACTTTGTTTTATTAAGTAAAACATGGATCATAAAATGTAGTAAAAGGATTAAAAATGGTCCACATAAGCATAACAAAGATATGTGAGAAAGGTTTACCAATTTCTTCTACATGTCTTTGTAATGCTTTATATGGTGCATTTACATTTTTTGATCCATTCCTTAATATATTGGCATCAATATTTGAAATTCTTTACTCAAACATAGTCCAAGTGTAATTGTAAGCGTGTTACTGATAAATTTCAAAAAGTTGGTGTTTTTTTGCAAGCACTGAATTGCTATAATAGATATGGTATTCTTCTTCAACTTATCGTGTCTCGTGTTCAAAATCAATAATGAATTGAATCGTACTTGTTTTTTTTATGTTTTTCCGATCGAAACTTGGATTGTAGGGATGTGAAAATCAGAATGGGGGAGTTCGATGGGGTGTATAGGTCAAAGTACTAGCCCAAAGATATCTAATAGTTCGGATACAAATGTGACCCCAACAAAAATTGGGGATAGGTATTATATCAAGAATTGCTATTAGCACTATTATAAAAATGACCGTACACTCCTCTTTAGTGAAAAAATGAAATGTGTGAACGATTTTTTTATTTTTTTGGGTGAAAATAATAATTCTATTTTTTCAAGTTTTTTCCTTTTTTGGAGGGCAAAATAAATTAATTTTTGGATTAACAAAAAAAAAGACTAAGAAGGAAGACATGGTTGAAGTTTGATTACAGTCTCTGACATTGGCTATAGGACCAAATGAACCCCATAGAATTTTCCAATAAAAGGAACATTTTCGTGTTTTTACTTAGATTTTTAATTTTGATAGTCTTTAATTTAACTAATTTTATTTTTGTAATAATATTGGCGATTTTCATATAATTCCTGTTTGGAAAGGGAAGAAGCACGTTAGAAGTGCTTCTCTGTAAAATCACATGAAAAATGACTTGATTTTATACAAAAACACCTCTGATGTGCTTCTCAAAGTGATTTTACAAAAACGCACCTCTTATGTACTTCCCGAAAGTGATTATGAGAATTTGACAATACGCGTACCAAATGAGCAAAAATTTATCCGTTACAGTAAGTCAAGTTAGAGTGCCCACTTTGTATTGCACTTGAATGATTGATCGTGTCAAACAATGCTAGTTCTTTACAATTTCAATACAAATATCAAATAAGCTTTGCATTAATCCAAAATGACTTTTTAGCCAAAATGGTCCCTAAGATTTGAAATCAATAGAAGTGATCCCTGGAAGTGTTCACCATCAATCGTTTTGGTCTTTCAGTGAAAAATTATATTAAATAAGAATTAAAATGATAAAATTACCCTTAATATAATAAACAATAAGCCAAAATGATTTGACAAGAATTGAAGGCGTTTTTATCATTTTATCCTTATTTTATGAAGATTTTTCTTGAAATGATCTTGATTGTCGACAAACTCAGGAACCAATTCTATCGATTTCAAATCTGAGGAATCAAAGTGATGAATTATGCAAATCTCAAGAAGCATTTTGGCTAAAAAGCCATTCAAAATTAATCTTAATCACATCACATTCAAAATGTTTAATTTTGGTCCAACACTACCATCCATATGCAAACAAGGTTGTCATTTTGTGGCATTCAACGATGTAAATACCAACAGAAAATTGGGAATCAACGCAATAAAATTCCATAAATGCCCCCACTCATAAAAGTAATTCCATGCCACAAATTTTCACTTCATCTTATGTGCTCATCAAGTGAAATGCGGTCATAATTGTAAATTCACCTTACCCCCTTACTCATCTGCAACCTCCACATATCAATAGATTTTTTGGTTATATTTAGATGCAGAGGGCAGTCCCGAATCTTACGACAAGTTTTGCCGGCAACCGGGTCTTACGGCAAGTTTGGCCAGCAACCGGATCAAGTTTGGCTGGTAACCGGATCCAACTTCTCAACCTTGCTGCTGATCTAATGAGGAAGGAAAGTAGCACAAGAAACACATAAGAAGCAATTCTACCTCAATACCTCCACTGGTTCTAAGACTAGTTCTAAGACTTCCCGACACCTTCATTGCCCAGACCTCCCTCAAAAACAGATCCAAGGAGTTCAAAGTACGACTCAAAAACCAACCAACTTTTTCAAGTTCTGAGAAATCTCAATGTACTAAATTTCCAGGGGATAACTGGCTCCACAACGTAACCGATTATACACCCAACATTTCCCCGTTTTGTGGCTGATTCCAGTCGGCATTTAACTGCGCATAAGAAGCGCACAAAGCGTTGCATGACAGCTCCAGGAAGTTCAGACATGTTTCTAAGTTCCCTAATAGCATGTCAGCTACCCACCATTCAAGAAAACAAATAACAGATCAACAGATATAAACAACCTCCTACACAGCATTATTCACCTGTGGACTTCAGTAATAGTAAGCTTAGCAGCCGATCCAGAACTTGCTGACAAAGCCCGTTCCATTATTCATACATAAGAAGTAATGGAGCAAACTTCTCCTTCACATCAGTTTCCAACATTTCTGCATATCATTATTCATTACAACCTCCAACCAATATGATGTTCTATACTGAAAGCGTGTACAAGATCTGCTTCTCTGCCGATTGCTGCAGATCGCATAACCAGGAACGAAGAAAAATTCAAACCGAAGATCAAACTGTACCGATGGGCTTCTCATCTGAGGTCACACAAGGTGCGACAGGAAGATGGACGTGAAGAACGCGATGAGACGCAGTTATAATTGGAGCTTTGTGGCCTAAATACTAGTTAAGAGTGATGACAGCTCCTTCTAGGATACCTGCCCTCGCTCACCAAGCATCAAAACCAATGCAGAAACATAACTCAGAAACTAAGGAGAATCTTCGCACAAGCATTTAAATGGCTAACTCCACGATAATGACCTTACGAGATGTGATGTGCAACCAAGACCTATGGCAAGTATACATATTGCTAATGAAATTTGGGCACTACATGTAAAACCCATAATTACTGTAATATGAGCATCGAGAAGAACTAACCAGTAACCACCATAGTACCAGATGCAAACTATTTACATGGGAGACAATTAAGCAAGGCAGTATTTGCATCCAGTCCTGAAACCACGGAATCGTAAGCAAAGCTTGGAACCGGAGAAGGCCCACGGAACATCACATGCAAACAGAATGGCACCTTTTTTTGATGCTTTGAGTCAATAGAATGTCCCAGAGAAGTGACTAATTATGTGTCCGGGACATGAACAACCAATCCCGAATTCAAGGTCATGACAGAAGCAAATTCAAAATCTTTTTCTCTTCACTTGTGACGTATCATCAAACACACCATCATGCCAAGGCTGTTCACCATGTCCGCAATTAGCTTCTTGGTCTTCGATCCCTCTCATTCTTCTAGGAGCATTTCCTGGCCGATTCTTAATCCTTCTGTCAAAGTCCCTTTCCCTCAAATTGCCTCTTTCTTGAAACTCGGTATTATTATCTGGGCAGAACCTCAAAGGCCTAGGGCCATCCTCTCCGTTAAGATGAAATGTCTCACCACCAACGCCATTATAAGGTCTAAATGAACGGACGGGTCCACGTCTCTCAGCAAATCTTCTTCTCTCATCACCACTTCCATCACCACCAAGCTCATGCAAACGGCTAGAATGCATGGGCCCCCCAAAGTAATTGCCATTATTTGGCCTCTCTCGAGGATCCATGACATCAAATCTCCTGTTTCTGACTAAACTCCGGCTTGAAGGACTCCCATTGGGAATAACAGACCTTGGAGGGCCATGGTCTCTTCCAGGATCCATATTCCTCAAATCATTTGACAGATTCCTTCTAAGCACCATCTCTCCGGGAAAACATGGGTCATCAGGGGATCTAAACCTCTCCATCCTGTAAACTGGTGGAGACCTTCGATGAGTCAGTTCTCTAGGCCCACCAAATCCATCTGGGGATCTTCTAGGAGAAGACCATGGCCCAGGAGAGCGAGTCCTGGACCTTATTGGTGATTTTGAGCGAACTCTGGGAATCCCTCTCCTCTGTGCAAAAGAAAAGTTCCGATTGCCTCGTCCAAATTGACCATGCACTCCCTCATATGAAGGTTGGCTACGAGTGAACATGGGGTCTGCACTATCATCAGGGAAACCCCTCATAAACTTCTCATTATGCCTCATTCCAACCAAATTTGGAGCATCTTCACCATTGAATCTGGTTGGGCTAACATTTCTTGGATTTCGGCGAGGCATGTAAATGGTGTGCACTCCAACAGGAGACCGCCTCCTTGAGGGTATACGGTAGTTAAGTGGTCCATCATTTGAAAGCTTCCTTCCTCCACGACCTGTACCATAAAATGCACTATCTGGAGGCATATTGTAAGTGTTATATTCAAGGTCAGCGTCAGAAACATCATGTGCATATTTATGTCTGGGGACACGATAGTTTGTTTGATTATTATAAAGCTCCGAAGCATAGTTACGATCAGAACCCCAATCGCCACGACTATGCATCCTCCCTCTACCACGTCCAGAACCTAATCTAGGATACCTCAGTGATTGATCTTGGTATCGTTCCCTTGAAAATCCCGGGTTTCTGTCAACATACGGTTCACCTCTGGAAACAATGGCAAAAAGGAAAAGATTTAGATTAGAATACAACTATTAACCCTCAAAATCAAATAAAAGTCAAAATACAAAACAAGGGAAAATAATCACCTCCCTCGAGAATGTATATTATCTTCCTCCATGTCTACATCAGTTAATATTTCTCTTCCAACTCTTGACGGCAAAGGCTGTCCTGAAATAGATATTGATTTACTCGGAGAAACAGTTGAAGATCGAGGCAAAGTTATTATCCTGCTCCGTTGTCCTCCATAACTGGTATCCTTAGCAGCATTATCATCACTACCGGATGTTTTGGGCAAATTTGAGTCACCCATTGGTGCCAGGTCAGTGTTATTTACATTCAGCTCTATACCCTGACCACTTTCCACTACGGTTCCTTGATTTCCACTAATGACTTGCTCGGAGAACTCTGCATCCTGACATTTCTGGGCATCCATCTTCACTACTTGATCATCAGGTTCTGTTGACCCTTCCACACCAGCTCCGCTTGTTAGATTTTCAACAGCTAATGGTTCTTCATGCAAACTCATATCTTCATCAGAGCCCGTATCAGATTTATCATTACGAACTACCTGGAAAGATTCTTTATAATTATTGTTACTTGTTTCAGCAAGATTGTCTTTGTTGTCTTTTGCCTCATTATAGAATGATGTAGGCTGAACATTGTTAATAGGTCCCACAAGCTCTGTCCTTTTATTATCCAAATCATAATTATCATCATGTTCCACTTCTCTTGCCTTACATATAGGTTCCTCTACCGCAGTAAGCTCAACTGACTCTCGGACCTCACCGTCTTCATAATCATCACGTTTACCATCTTGTTGAGTATCCATGGTTGTATCTAAAGCATGAGCACCATCTGATTCACAATCAGAACCATAAGAATCTTCCAGCATATCCGCAGATATATTAATCTTTTCCTCATCACTGACAGAACCCTCACCACTTTCCCGTGAATCAACTGACTGATCATTCATAAACTTCAATTTACAACTCTCGCTGTCAACATTACCATCTTCTGTTCTCGTATTGTTTCCCTTAGTATCAGGACCCTGAGATACAGCAACCTGATCTTTGCTTTGACAAGCTTCCATAGGCGCATATGCAATAACGTTTCCACAATGCTTTATCACATCCCTGCTCATAGTCAACTCCGTTGAACAAGGCTTTCCAACACGGCAAAACACCTCTGAAGTCATAGGCAATGTCATGTCACAAGAACGATTATCCAGACCTTGTATCAAATGTTTATCCAGTTGAACTGAGGTGCCTTCAATTGACTTGATGGTTTCTTGAGTATCCACATGAGTTGGTTCAGATTTTATGGGTCTAGCATCGACTGAATGTTGGGTGCTCGTATTTGAAGACTTAACAGCTCCTAGATTCCCCTGCTCAACGACTCCACACTTCACTGCTCTACTACTATCTACTAATCCTGTGTTACTGGGTTTAGATACGTTAACATCCAGTTTAGATACGTTAACATCCAGTTTGACACCCTCATCAAATGGTTCTGATTTCACAGTTTTATGATTACCCAAGTTCAAATTTCTAATTGGCCCAAACAATTTAGGTACGTTTGTAGCAGATATCACCCTATGTAAATCCAGTTTACTGGATGAACTAGAAGGGTTTTGGCACTGGTTTAACTGCGAGCAAGATGAACTAAGGCGCAAAAGAAGGGAGTCATTGGACTTGTACTGGTTAGCAAGTGTGGATGAGATGGGCTCATTACCTCTGTTCTGAGTCTGAACAATGGACAGTTTTTCTTTGTTAACACCAGCTCCAACCAACCCAGTTGTACAATTCACCCCACCAGTTGCATTACTCCCATAAACAGATACAGAAGAATCACTAATAGTATCTGTCCATGCATCCATTGGTGTATTCAAATCCCAGTTTGCTCGACATGCACTCATATCAGCACCAAGGGAATTCAAACCTTTACCACTACTGTCGCATTGGCTGCTGGTTTTTTCTTTACTTAAAGACAAATCCAGTGACATAGGCTCCAAGTTACCCTGATTCCGGTAACTCCTGTCATCACCAATAACCCGTCCTGTCGAAGCTGGAGCAAGATGTTCCCTTAAACCTAATGATAATTCAGTACTCTCAGCAACAGCAGGCATTTCTTCTTTGCACTTCACTTCTACTTTACTTCGGCTCTGCAAAATCTCCTTACCTACATTAGATGCAAGAGCTTCATTTGGTGCTAAAGTCGATTCACTTTTCCTTAAAGTCAACTCAGGTGTAGGATTATCAGACAAGACAAGCTTCCCTTTCCTCTGCATGTCATCCAAAGAACTCGAGTGAATCCTGAGGCTAGGTTCTTCAAGTTTGACTCTAAAGATATTATCATTTCCTCGGGCCACACTAACATTTGCAACGTCAGAGTTTCCTTTTCCATAATCGGATTCAGGAATCTTGTTTGCATCAGAAAGTCCAGAACTGGTGATACTAACATTTGAAGGAGTCGACCCCCGAGATTCCTCCTGTACTGAATCAATTTTTGCTGGAAAAGAAGATGGTTCTTCAGGAGGAGGTGAAGGAGGCCTCATGAAAAACCTCCTTTTCTTGATAGGAACACCTGCACTATAATCACTAGATTTCCGGGTGACGGGTTTAACCCCAGTCTGCCAACAAAAGATTTCATTTATCAATATTCAGAAAAAACAATAAATTTAAAGGAGACTCTGATCTCAGGTAGCAGTTTTCAGAAAGGAAATAAACACCTCTTCATTTCCCGATACCGGCATGATTCCAAGATTTTGCGATCTTATATTACCCCTTCTCGTCTATAAATCAAAGTAAATAGCAATTAGCAAGACCCTGAATTCGTTCTGAAGTCACTTTCAAGGCCACCACTATGATAATTATGCAGCTACACTATTTTTCTAAAAAGCAAATTTAGTTAGCTAATATGACCGTGCAATTTCTCCACTTCTTCTAGCTATCACACTACCAATTTCAATATCCTGCACACAACCAAAACAAAAATCAAAGTTATACATTAGCAAGAGAACCCAATAGCACATGTAAAGGAACTCGAAGATAAAACAGCAAACTCTAAGTCAACGAAATAGACTAATCGGGAAAGTCCGATATATAGACTTCAAAGTAACAATTCACACATATCTGTAGACAAGTAAAGAACACATCATGGCTGATCGGCAAATTGAAAAACGAAAAGTGGGAAAGAAAAAAAAGAAGAAATTTTACACATTGTGTGAACAGATGCAATTATGCAATATGACTTGCAAAATAATACTAACAAAAATATATAGATATAATATGAATACCATACTCAAACCAATTTGACAACTCTAAGATCATTTTCTAGAATAATTAAGTAACCAAGCAACAATCTAAACACCAAATTAAAACCCTAATAGATCCAACAAAACAGAAGCACTTTTCCCAAAAAAATAAGCAGAAACAGAGACCCTTTATACGTATTGTTTATGCTGTAATAAATAAAACCCAAAAAACGAATTTCCAGTAGCGTTTCAATTCAAAGCGTTACAATTCAAAACAAACAAGTCCGGACGATCTATATAAAAAGAGAAAGTTTTCCGCTTAATAAATAAGCACTTTCACTCTGATCGAAAAAACAATCAAACACTTTCCAAAAGCCAAAAGCCGCCGATGAAACCGATGGGGTCGAATCCAATCAACCAGATCTACTAAATTCGACTGAAACGAAATCAAAATACGCGAAATTGAAATCAGTCCAGAAGCTTCCAGGAAAATACCCGAAATCAAAGTTCTGAATTCAAATCGCAAACGCGTTGACGAAAGTAACGAAATCCGATCAAAGTTGCGAAAGTTGCAGGAAATTGAGGAGGAATTACCTGCAGGAAGAGAGTCTGAAGGAGCTTTGGCTTGATCAAAGGTGTGAAAGTTGCAGGAAATTGAGGAGGAGGCGGTTGAAGATTGAGAGAGAAAAGCAAGGGAGGAAGAGAGGGAAAGGGGGGAGAAAAAGAGAGAGGAGAGAAGAGAGAGAGAGAGGAAGGAGAGAATCTAATCAAATCCAAGGTAGTGGGTTCCCACTACGTTCCATTAAATTGTCAGCCGCCTAGGGTTTGTGCTTTCTTTCTATAATTGCGGTCTTACTATATGTAAATTCATTCAATTTATCAATTTATGCGTACACTATTTGGTCACACGTCACTGTCAGTTGGTTTAAATAATGTGTCGAATTTTATCTCGAATTGTTTGGTCTAATATCACTCTTTCGTCTACTCTTTTTACACGTAAATTCTTAAGACGGTATAATGTTGAATTGCAACGAATTTAGTCCCAAACTCGTAAATTTGAGTTGCATGTGGATACAAGTCGGGTCTAGTTATAACAGTGTGTTTGTTTTATTGCAATTAAGCTAATTGATCTAACCATATTTCCTCGATGTTTTTTTACAGACATCATTAGCTAAAGAAGTGTATTACATTCAGAATTCAACGTAACACTTGTAAATTAAAGTTGTTTAAAATATCACAATGTGAAAAGAAAAAACTAATCTCTTACGTGTAGACACTCGCCATCACGTTGTTTGGATCGAACCTTGCACTGAGGTGTTCCGCAACTTGCCGTCCTTGTCGTCATCTTTCGGTTGCCCTTTCCTGCAAGCTTTGTTATGAATTAAATTTCCCAACTTTTTACCGAATACTTTGCCTTTTTCATTTTTTGTTTGCTTTAACTCTTTTTACACGCCAAAGAAAATAATAAAGAATTGACCTTTTGTTTGTGTTTACAATTAATTTAATTAGGTGCATTAATTTGGTTTCTAAAATTAATACGGTGTAACCAAAGGTGACTATAACAACAATAAACAAAAAAATATAGAAGGTCTATCGTTTGACAATAACAATAAACAAAAAAATATGGAAGGTCTCGAGTTCAATGCTTATAGCTAATGAATCTGTTTGACTGTGCTCACGAGTAGAGTAAAACTCCCCATAGTCTCTCCGCAGAATATGAATAACCATAACTTGCCACAAGTTATCTACCTTTCTAAGAAAACAGAAGAAAAAAAGTTGACCGTGACTCGATTGGTTTTGGTTGTTTTAGGTGGCATTTTCTTCTGAGTTTGGTACAATGTCATTGTTTCCAAATTTTTCAGTCGATATAAAAATCATGTAGTACAAACTTATAAATAATATTTATCATACTAATAAAAAATATAGATTAGTAAACAATATTTTCAATACGCATACAATGCAACGATGATTTTTTTTAATCGCGCAAATTACTGGCAGCGCAGGTACATCACAAGTTTTGTGTTTTGAATTTTTCACCTTTGTATATATTGCAGAATAAAGAACAGGTTGATAATTTTTATATTTTTATAAAAGCTAGAAGGTAAGAAATATTAGAGAAGGTTAGTTTAATTACTCAAATCAGTCTTTGGAAAAGTCAATTAAGAAGGAGAAGCTCCGTTTTAAACAAAGATTAAATCATGTTGAATACTTGCAACTTGCACTAATTGCATCTCAAAACTGGGACCCATCACCTCAATTATTCATCGAACAGACAATTCAAAGCTGGAAGCACCGTACTCTCTCGTCATGGATATTCCGGCTTACCTGATGAATTGCTTTACTTTCCCTCAACCTTTTGCAAGGAAATTGGTGCCATGACGACAGCCTTTTGCTAACTTTTGGTGGGGCCAAAAGAACAATGAGCGTAGGATACATTGGAGAAATTGGAGTTGTGTCAGCTCCCCTAAGGAGGCTGGTGGTCTTGGGTTTCGAAGCCTGTGACTGCAATATTGCCCTCCTGGCAAAGCAGTTTTGGTGTCTTACCCAGGAACCTAATTCATTTTGGGCCCAAATTCTAAAAGGTTGGTATGTTCCGGCGGGTGACGCCTTATCTCTTAAGAAACCAAAGGAAGATTGAAAGGGCGAATTGATTAGAGTTTGAATAATAAACAATTGGGTGAATGATTTTCTGATTACACTCATTGTCAACCATACAAGGTATATATACAAATACAACATTCAATTACACCTATTTCGAAGGCTACAAACTCGTGATCCACCACTGGTGGGATTTGATCTAGACTAAATCAAGAAAGTAAATTTTACAAATATATTTCAAAGATAATTCTTAACACTCCCCCTCAAGTTGGAGAGTGAATGTCATGAAGTCCCAACTTGTCACGTAGTGTCACAAATTGATCTTTCCCCAAGGCTTTTGTGAATACATCTGCCAACCGTAAGCGTGTTGGCACATATGAAGGACTAATCATTCCAGCTTGTAGTTTTTCTCGAACTATGTGACAATCTATTTCAATGTGCTTCGTACACTCATGGAAAACTGGATTTGTGGCACTATGCAAAGCTGCCTGATTATCACAGAACAATGATGTTAGAGCTCTTTGTGGGACTTTTAAAACCTGTAATATATAGCGCAACCAAGTGAGCTCCAAACAGGTGTTAGCCATAGCTCGATATTCGGCTTTTGCTGATGATCTAGAAACAATGGTTTGTTTCTTAGACTTCCATGAGATGGGAGAGTTTCCAAGAAATACATAATATCCAGTAACTGACCTTCTAGTGGCACGACAACCTCCCCAATCTGAATCACAAAAGGCTTTCAAGGCAATATTGTTGGAGGCAGGAAAAAACAAACCTTGACCAGGAGTACCTTTGATGTATTTGAGGATTCGTAAAGCAGCATCCCAATGAGGTTTGCGAGGCTGATGCACAAACTCACTCAATGTTCGAACAGAGTAACCTGTATCAGGCATTGTGACGGTAAGATAAATCAGTCTCCCAACCAATCTTCTGTACTTAGTTGGATCATTTAGCAACGCGCCATCTGTGGGAGTAAGCTTCAAATTTTGCTCCATAGGAAATTTGTCTGGGCGTGCGCCTATAAGTCCCGAGTCTTGCAAAATATCTAGTGCATATTTTCTCTGAGACATGAAAATACCTTTCTTGGAACGGGAGAACTCAATGCCTAGAAAATATTTCAAATCTCTGAGGTCTTTGATACGGAAGTGTTGGAGAAGAAACTTTGTGAGATGTTCCATTTCTTGAAGATCATTTCCTGTGATAAGTATGTCGTCAACATAGATAAGCACTACTGTAAATGAATTACCTTCGGCCTTGGTAAATAGTGAATAATCAGCCTTTGATTGTTGATAACCAGCCTTTTGTACACTATCTGAAAAAGTGGAAAACCAGTTTCTAGAGGCTTGTTTGAGTCCATAGAGGGATTTATTGAGCCGACATACAATGGTCTCCCCCTGTCGGCGAAGACCAGGAGGAGGCTCCATGTAAACTACTTCGTGTAAATCTCCGTGAAGGAAAGCATTCTGGACGTCCAACTGGTGGATGAACCAATTGCGGGCAGCAACAACAATAATGAGACATCGGAGAGTGATGAGTTTTGCTGTAGGGGAAAGGTCTCTTGGTAATCAATGTCATCAACCTGAGTGTAGCCCTTAGCAACTAGCCGAGCTTTGTATCATTCAATGGTGCCATCAGACTTGTATTTGATTTTGTAGACCCATTTGCATCCATTCGGTTTATGACCAATGGGTAAAGGAACCATACTCCATGTGTTATTTTGCTGCAATGCCTTTAATTCTGCATGCATGGCATGTCGCCAATTTGGATCATGAATAGCTTGAGCATACGAGGTGGGCTCGGTGGGACCTGTAATGTTAGCTAGAAAAGCACAATGGGCAGAAGAAAAGCGAGAGTAAGAAAGAAAATGAGAAAGGGGATATCGAATACCTGAAGAACGAGGCATCGAGGCAGAATGATTGACTTGGTTGGACATGTGGTAGTTGATATGCCATGCCGGAGAGTGTTTGGGACGAAGGGATTGACGCGGAGGTGGTATAGATTGTGTGGGTGGAAGTGTGGGCTGGGAAGAGGATGAATGGAGAGGAGTTGGGTTGACCGAGTGTGAGGGGACGTCAGAGAGGGCGGAATATGTGGATGGGGGGGGCACATGTGAATCGTGAGGGGCTAACGTAGGTATGTTGGGATTATTTGGTAAGGTAGGGGTGATGGAATTATCTGGTGAGGTATGCAGGATATGATCATGTGGTGCTTGGAGTAACGGGCTAGCAGGTTGGGTAAGGTTAACTAGTGGGTCAGACACATGGTCGTGTGTGTTAGGCACATGTGGGTTTAAGTTAGGTTAGTGCTCTGTTGAATTTGGCGAATGGGTTGGCTGATTGATAGTGGGAAAGGGATGTAAGGATGGCCCATTGTCAGTGATGTGAGGAAATGATGACGGGAACACAAAATTGGGATTGGGTGGTGTAGAAATATATGAGAAAGGGAAAATGGTTTTCAGAAAATTTGACATCACGATTTACGAAAAACTTGTGGATCTCCAAATCGTAAAGTTTGTAGCCTTTTTTACCAGTGGGGTATCCAACAAAGATGTAGCGTTTGGCACGGGGATCAAATTTTTGAGTACGATGAACAACAGTTGCATAACATAAACAACCAAATACTTTCAGGTGATCAAAGGATGGTGGCCGGTTATATAACAACTCAAAAGGTGACTTGGTGGATAAAAGTGGTGATGGTAGGCGGTTAATTAAGTAGACAGCGGTGAAGACACATTCTCCCCAGAAAGAAAGAGGTAAGTGAGATTGGAACAATAAGGCTCGTGCTACGGTGAGAATATGACGATGTTTGCGTTCGGCAACTCTGTTTTGTTGTGGAGTGTAAACACATGTGCATTGATATTCAATTCCATTAGTTTGGAAAAAAATCTCTCATGGAAAAAAACTCAGACCCATTGTCAACTCTGATGGTTTTAATTTTGGCATGAAATTGAGTACGAGCAAAAACAACAAAAGATTTTAAAAGATGTTGAGTTTCAGACTTATGTTGCATCAAAAATACCCATGTGCATCTTGTGAAATCATCCACAATGGTAAGAAAGAAACGTGCCCCTGAATGTGTGGGAACTTTGTGTGGACCCCAAATATCACAATGTAACAAATCAAATGGAGCATGTGTTGATTTAGAACTTAAAGGAAATGGAAGTCTTGTTTGTTTGGCCATGGGACAAATACAACAATTATCATCAAAAGAAATATTTTTGGAAGTTAGGAATGGAGTCACCAATTTGAGACGAGAAAGCGACGGATGACCAAGTCGCATATGCCACAAACTGGTGGGGTGTGAAACTTGATTTGAGACAGGTGTTCTCTGTAACGGAGACATGTAGTAGAGACCACCACGTTGTTTACCCGAACCAATCATCTTCCCCGTAGCCAAGTCCTGCAAGACATAAAAAGTGGGAAACAAAAGGATACAACATTTTAAAGAATTAGTGACTTTAATGGCAGACATGAGATTTAAGCGGAAAGAAGGAACACATAAAACTTTTGATATCTGAGTTGAAAGGTGCGGTGCCAGTGGAAGTGATTGGGACTATGGATCCAGTGGGTAAATTAACAATGGGTACTGGGCAAGATTCTGTCTTAGTGAAAAGTGTAGAATCAGAAGTGATGTGGTCAATGGCTCCGCTATCCAAAATCCAAGGTTTAGTGAAGGCAGAATTAATTGAGACATCTGTAGAAGGTTTGCATAAGAATTGTTATTACCAAGGACACGGTTTGCATTCATTATAGATATGGCATGGGCAAGTTGTTGAAGCTCCTTTGCGGAAAGCCCATTTAATGGGTTCGGTTGAGAAGACTCTGAATTAGAGTACTTGGCCGGCGCATGAAAGCTTTGACACTGTTGGCCCCAATTGGAAGTCTGGGCTGTACGTGCACAGACATTTGCTGCGTTGGCAGCATGTAAGAAGGCAGGCGCCTTGCGGTCTGTGCTGGCAGCATGAATTGGCTGCATTCGTTGGCAACATGCGCCGGAAGCATGCTTCGGCTGATGATACGTTTGTTGGTGATGATGAATTTGCTGATGATGCATGTGATGCTTAGTCAAAAATGCATTTGATGCTGTGGAAATTTTTTGAGAATTGGGTTTTGTCTTTTCCGAAAGTGTTTGATTTGGCATGGTGTTGGAAGATTGAATTTTGTGTTTTCTGACGAGGGAAAATTTGATTTGATTTGACATGCCGTTTTTGAGAAGTGAGAAATCAGGCACCAGGATGGTGCTCTGATACCATCTTAAGAAACCAAAGGAAGATTGAAGGGCGAATTTTGAATAATAAACAATTGGGTGAATGATTTTCTGATTACACTCATTGTCAACCATACAAGGTATATATACAAATACAACATTCAATTACACCTATTTCTAAGGCTACATACTCGTGATCCACCTTTGGTGGGATTTGATCCAGACTAAATCAAGAAAGTAAATTTTACAAATATATTTCAAAGATAATTCTTAACATTATCTGCTAGGAAGGGATCTCGGGCCTCCTGGGCCTGGAGTAGCATTTTGGAGGACGGAATCCTCCATCCCATCGTCCCCATCCCGGCTGATACTCCATCGCTTGCATGTGATTTCATTGATTGGAATTGAGGTACCATTCGAGGTTTCTTACCTCTGGAAGAAGTAGCTGCAATTGAATCTTTGGTTATTGGGGATGTCGACTGTCGGGATCGTCTTATATGGCCATGGACGAAAAACGTCGCTTACTCTGTTAAGTCGGGTTGTACTTTCCGTCATATCCCAAAGACCATGATCGAGCTTTCCTCTTGGACAGTTGCCCAACAGTCTCATCAAATCCCTGCTGACTTTTGGAAGCATATCTGGAAGATCAATACCCTCCCAACGATCAGGTTCTTCCTATCTTCCAACTATGTCTGCCTTGTTCAAACGAAGGATCCGCACCAACCCCACGTGCCCGTTTTGTAAGCAGCATCCGGAAACTGTTGAATATCTCATCTTCCTTTGCCCTTGGACAAGTGGAGTCTGGTTCTCCTGTGCCTCAAACTACCGTATTAATCCACAATCTATTACTACTTTTGATCAATGGTTCTTGACTCTCAAGGAGATGGTGGGGAATGACAAGGATCTCTACTCTTGGGTCCTTTCTCTGGTGTCCTTCACCCGTTGGGAGATAAGGAAAACGCGGTGCCACTGCAGCTTCAACGGTTTGCTCCCCTCTCCAGGGGAGACTGCTTATCGCGCCAACCAAGCTGCTACTGAATTCTTGGGGACTTCTCATGGGCACGTGGTGTTGTCACCGCACGTTCCCACTACTCCTGATGCCGGCTCTACGATCTGGTCTCCTTCCCCTCCCAATGTTTTGAAGATTAATTGATGGGTCATGGTCTAGGGTGAATAAAATGTATGGGTCTGGGAGTGGTCGTTAGGAATGCGGCTGGCTCCCTTGTTGCTGGGAATTCCCGCCGCGGCGTCGCTCACTCTTTAAGTAGAGGCCCATAACCACCAAATGATTTGTACTCAACTATTCAATTTAGCCCATACCCGATCTATTACAATGACACTAAAGCACGATTCACACTCTTCACTTAACTTATCTTTTATAACCGTCACACATTCACGCGAAACTCATAATTTCATGATGCACAATATTGCCATTATCACACAAGCAAGAATTTGTAATTGAGTTGGTTGAAAGCATTGCACATACAATCGTACTCGAAATTTCGATTACAATTTCCCTTTCCCATAAACTAAGTCTTTAATATTTCAAGCTCAATCTTCAACGTACATCTACATATCAGTGTAATAATCATACGAAGAGATTCGTGCAGATCCAGTGCACTCTCTTTTTTATTCCACAAGGATTAAGATCAAACAAACATTCTACATTCTCTTTTTGCTGAAGGAAGATATAAAAATTGCTCAATTAAATCTTGCATATAAACTATTGCAATTGAAACAAATGTGAGGGAGTGATTTATAAAAAAAAAATTAAAAAACTTAAAAATTTTAAAATTTTAAAAATTAAAAATATATATAAATAAACATAACAATTTTTTACCAAACACCACCATTTCATTTAACTCCATTCCAATTCCAAACACACATAGGAAACTTAGTCCATAACCACTTTACATTGCGACGTTACAAGAACACTAACAAGTGTTTAACATTCGAAACAAAGTTAAACCACCTAATTAATATGTAATTAACCACTAAACCCAACCCATCAACCGTTTCTTGATTGCAAGACATGAAGAACCCGAACAAACCCTAGCCACCGAACCCATAGAGGGTCTTGCCTTGCCTCTAGAGCGCGTAGACCACATCCATGGCGGTCACAGTCTTGCGGCGAGCGTGCTCAGTGTAAGTCACGACATCTCTGATCACGTTTTTCAAGATGATCTTAAGCACGCCACGTGTCTCCTCCTAAATCAAGCCGCTTAGTGGACTAACTGATATTAATACCATAAAATCAAATGATAAAAAAAGAACATATGATAAAAAGAGATGATGAAAAATATGCTAGGGTTCTTCTAGGCTTTTAAACATTTTAAGAAGTTTGGGCTTATAACGGCTTATGTCGGCTTAAAAAGAGATAATGAACGTACCAAGGGTGACATTCATGGGAAATCTCAACGGAAAGTAAGAAAATTGCAGAGAGAATAAGTTAGTGGTGATTTTTTTTTTTTTTTGATGAATATTACAATATTTCATACATTGATAAAAGGGCATTACAAATACGATATATGAAGAACTTGGTCCTAAAATGGTCTTTGCAAACTAGATCTAAATTTTTTAGAATAAAGTATCATTAATCACAAAGTAATGAGTAGACATCAAGCACTCGTCTGAGCTCATCGAGAACTTGACTTTTGAGTAAGAAGCACAAAGGCTAGATTGCATAGGGTAAATGGTTATTTTCTAACGGGAGTATTTTTGCTCACCACTATAAATTATGATGTATACTCACCATATACCTAATTAGTTTTTTTTTATTTTCAAAATTTAAAAAGTAACATTTAATGTGAAAATTAACTAGAGTTAGGTAAAATAACATGTGACAGATGATTAGATGTATGGTGAGCATACACCATAATTATGGTAGTGAGCAAAAATGCTCCCTTTTCTAATGAATATGATAAAAGGAAGAGGAGGAGAGAAAACTCATTTATTATTTTAAGCATAAATAAGAGGGATAATGATATGGAGATCCAATTTTTAAACCAAATAATATGTCACCAATATGAAAATAGGGAACTTTAACGAAAAGCTCCTGGTATTGTTCAATTTAACGAAAAACCACATTTTTACACTAAAAAGTCAATTCTGTTACTATTCACTTTACCCTTTATTTTGTCTTTATCGTTAAAACCTAAAGTTTTCAAACCATTTTCATTAGTTTTCCTTATGAAAATAAGCATGTTAATCAACACTGAAGTACTAATCTAATCATTAACATCCACATCAATTGGTTTACAAATTTGGTTTCTCTAACATTACCAAAAAAATATTATTTATTACTCGTGCACTAAAAACTTGATTGAAATTGAGTAATTATATAGGATACTACATTAACATAAGCATTTAAAACATGAGTTTACAAAATACCTTCTTGGGCCGCTATAGTCCACCTTAACTTTGTAGGTAGCTCCACCACTGTATAAACTACGTGCATTAACATAGACCATTAAAACGTGAGTTTACAAAATACTTCCTGGGCTACTGCCCACTTTAAAACATGAGTTTATAAATAAAAAATAATTTATTTTTCACTCGGTTTGGTTCTCCAACCTTCGGTTTCGGTTCGTTTTTTCAATCTCAGTTCGGTTTTTTACTTTTGTTCTTTTCGGTCACATATCGGTGAACCGTTCGATTTTTTTTTAGGTTTTTGGGTTACCGGCCCACCCGTACCCGCGTGGACAGGCCACCCGAGCGCCAAGCCAACACTTTCCTCTATCCCGCACCGCAATGCTACTGGGAGCGCGAAAAATCCGCTGGCGTCTCTGCCGTCAACAGTTCAGCCTCTCCTACACTCCAAGTATCAAGCTCAACTTCCACGCCTTGTCCCAACCCAAGGTTTCCCAAAAGCCAAACCGAGAATGTCACAATCCGGAAAAAACCGAAGCATTTCAAATTCTTGCTAACAATTCATCATTCTCTACCAGGTCGACGAATCAGACAACTTCTTGCCGTGGCTGGAGCGGAAAGCCGGCGCCTGGCGATGCTGCAAAGCTTGCCACTGTCGTTTTGTTTGAGCAGAGAATGGGCAATGTAGTTTCTGTTCTAGTTTAATTTAATATGCTGTGGAAAGTTGTGGAAAGATTTTGGGCTGGTTTGGTATTGCTGTGATTTGAAAAAAAAAATCTTTTACTGTGCTGTGAGAATAAAGCAGCAGAATGTTTAGTAAACCTTTTTGTCAATGTGCTTTTGAAAAAAAAAAAACAGTATTATGGTGTGGTAAACTTTTATGTAAAACAACTATGAAAAAAAGCCGGTTTTTCAAAGCTGGGTTTTGCAGCTTTGTGTTTTTGGCTTTTTTCACCTAAAACTGTGAAAAAAAGCTGAAGTTGAATGTCTACCAAACATAAAAAAGCTCCCTCCCAGCTTTTTTTGATACCAACTTTTTTCAGAATCACCTCAATACTAACAGAACTAAGAAATGGTTCTGTGAAGAACACTAAACAAAAGAACGAATACGAAAAGAGAGAGAAAGAATGAAAATATTCTGTGTATATTGATTCTTAGAGAGAGAATGGATGATTACAATCTGTGTTGCACATCAGACTTTATATACATGATAGCTAGCAAAAAATATCTGGCGAACTAACTAACTAATTCTTGTATTGAGCTGGCAGCCATCTAACCATTGAAAACTGTCTTGATCTATGATGTAATTCTAGCCGTTGGATCTCTTATCATTCCCCCTCAATCGTGGCTTGGGCTCCAAGCCTAAGATTGCAACAATGCTTGAGAAAAGTTGGACTATGCAGACCTTTTGTAAGTACATCAGCTATTTGATCCTCTGTTGGGATGTAAACAACCTCCAAATTTCCTTATTGAACTCTCTCCCTTATAAAGTGAAAATCCTTGTCAAGGTGTTTAATTTGAGAATGGAACACTGGATTTGCATTGAGTGCAATTGTGGACAAGTTATCACAATAAATCGTAGGTGACAATGGCAAAAATACTTCCAAGTCCTTCAATATTCCCCTCACCCAAGCAATATCAGCTGCAATGTGAGCAAGGGCCTTATATTCTGCTTCTGTGGAGCTTCTTGACACTGAACTTTGCTTCTTTGATTGCCAAGACACAGGATTATTGCCCAAATATACCACATAACCTGTGATTGAATGGCGAGTGTTAATATCTGCTGCCCAGTCTGCATCTGAAAATGCAGTTAATGTTGTCACTATGTCAGCAGAATATAGTATTCCATGAGTCAAAGTTCCTTGTAGGTATCTTAGTATTCTTTTCACTGCTCCATAGTGCATCTCTGTAGGTGAATTCATAAATTGACATACTGTGTTAACAGCATATGCAATATCTGGCCTAGTGAAGGTCAGGTATTGTAATGAACCTACAATACTTCTATATAGAGAGGGATCTGTCATGAGAGAACCATCTGAAATAAGCATTTGATCATGTGGTTTGCAGGGAGTATTAACAGGCTTACATGAGTCCATACCTGCCTTATGGATCAAATCCTTTATATATTTGGCTTGATTCACAAAAATGTCCCCATTTGATTTGTAAGCAATTTGCAATCCCAGAAAATATGTCAATTGTCCCATGTCCTTGAGCTCAAATACTTCAGACAATTCATCAATCACTTTCTGTACTTTAAGAGAATTTGAGCCTGTAAGGATTATATCATCCACATATAGGAGAAGAATGACAATATCATTGCCATCTTTCTTAGTGAATAGGCTTGTATCCGAAGTAGAAGACTGAAAATTCATTGCTGCCAGATAGGAAGTGAACTTTGAATTCCATGCTCTTGGGGCCTGCTTTAATCCGTACAGGGACTTGATTAGTTTACATACATATGTAGGATGAGATGCATCAACAAATCCCTGTGGTTGCTTCATATAAATGTCTTCTTGTAAGTCACCGTGCAGAAAAGCATTTTTGATATCAAGTTGCCTAAGTTTCCAATGATTGGTTGCAGCCAAGGCTAATACTATCCTCACAGTAGTGTGACTCACTACTGGACTGAAAGTCTCTAAGTAATCCACACCTTGCTCTTGAGAATATCCTTGAGCCACCAGTCTGGCCTTGTACCTTGAAACACTTCCATTTGAATTTTTCTTCACTTTATACACCCACTTGCTGCCAACAATGGATATGTCATTTGGAGGAGGTACCAAAGTCCATGTGCCTTGAGTCTTGAGAGAGTCATACTCATCTTGCATTGCTTGTTGCCATTGAGGCATCGAAGCAGCTTTCCTGAATGTAGTTGGTTCTGATACATCAGCTATTGTAGATACAAAACTATATCCTCCCACAAACTGATCTTCTTCAGTTATTTGCAGAGTTTGTAACTCAGGAACTGATGCTATAAAGGCATTATAATTCTGTCTTTGAATGGTGCCACTCTTCAATCTTGTAACCATTTGATGCACAGAACAAGAATTATTCATACTAGTAGAATTGTCAGTATGTGCATTTGTTTCAATTTGTGATGAGATTGGTAAAATTACCTAAATTTGAGAAGATGATTGGATAGGCAACATTGGTGATGTACCAGAGTGATGAGGAGGAGAATTTGGAACTGTTGAACTTGGTTGACACGCCCTGACCCCGATGCCCTCGGGGCATAGAGATGGTCACGTGCTGGCTGACACCCGAAGGGTGACGAAAGCCATTTAATTTAAGCGAAAACGGAGAAAAGCACTAAACAAGCATAAAGGTACGAAAATACCAAACTAAGTTCAAAAGCTAATTATTAAACATAAGGATATTACACAAATATGTTCAGAGCATACGTCTACTACAGAGAATAAATGAAAGTTATCTAGGAAAATGCTATTACAAATAAGTGCCAAGCAGAGAAGATATAGCACGAAGTCAGTGGTAGGGGAAAGCCTCGTAGCTCAGATCGTAATCCTCGTTCTGTGGTCTTGAAGGGGGCGCAAAACAAACATGAGTGGACCAATTTGATATACATATAGCAAAACAGTTATCAATATACTAACCCCCAGGTTTTATGAAAACATATATATCATGATAAACATAGGTTTTCCGAAACCTAGCATGCCGTGCACTGTCTCAAATCATAACTTATATATATACTAGCCGCTAGTGAATGTCCAATATAACTCTCCAGGCCCCATGCCGGCTCCCCATCTCTGAGCAGACAGTCAGAGGAAATAACCCCCAGGCCCCATGCCGGCTCCCCATCCCTGGTCTTAAATGCCAGAGGAAACACCCTCCAGGCCCTATGCCAACACCAAACCTTCGCCCGGGACGGACCGGAAACTATCTCTACGTCCCGTAGCGGAAAGGACCACTAGGTAAGTACAAAACCATTGAACATACGTACATTTGAAAGGCATCTTCATAGTATAAAGTCATCCATCATCTATACTATAAAGAGGTGTTCGAAACGTATTCTAAATATCATATCGTCATCCATCAGATATTCTATAAGAATACGGGTTATAGGAAAAATAGTAATAATTCAAAATAGCCTCAATAGGCACGATATCTCGTAAAGCATTTCATAGAACATATTCATCAAATCATGCTTTTCATGTATGCATTTCTACTATAAAACATGCATTTTGGAAGGGGTCCACTCACATTACTTCGCTGTCCAAAGCTGCGCAGACTAGCGAAGATAAACACGCCACCAGAATTGCCCCCTAAGCACATAAAGGGGTAATTCAGTCAAACTCTACTCAAACGACTTAATTTGGGAAAACGGACTTCGGAAACGGGTCCAGAACGTCGAAATTAGCCTAGGAGGGGTCTCGGACGGAAACCCGAAAAGTCAATGGTCAAAGTCAACGTTGACCGTTGACCGGTCAAAGTCAAAGTCAACGTTGACCGTTGACCAGGTCAACGGTCAACCGGGTCAGTCAACGGGTCAACAGGTCCGGGTCCAGTCAAAGGGTCAATGGGTCCGAGTCGGATCCAGGTTCTTGGGTTCAAGGGTTTAGGGTTTGGGCTTAGGAGGAAATGGGCTGAAAGCCCAATTTCGGACAGGCCTTAAGGCCTTGGTTTTTTCCTGGGTCTTGGGTACACGGGCCCAGGCCTAATGCCTGGCCCAGCTAGGGCTTTGGGTCACGGGCCTCAGGCCCCTAACTAAAACGGCCCAAGGGCCTTGATTTAAAACAATTTAAAATAAACTAAAAAAATAAAAGGAAATTGGGTTTGGGCTGGGCTCGGCAGAAAGGCCCAAAGGCCTAAAGGTTTCTGGGTTGGAGCACAACGGGCTTAAAGCCCGTGGGTCAAGGCAGGTGGCCCGAAGGGCCTTGGCTGACGGAAGAGAACGCCGGAGCTTCTACAGCTCCGGCCGGCTACAAACATACACCCTAGACTTCGATCTAGGTACCAAAATGAAGAGTGAGGTGAGAGGAGTAAAATGGTACCTTTGGTTCACCGTGGAACGGCTTGTGGTGGTCGGAAAACCTCCCAACACCCACGGCCTCGCCGGAGGTGGGTGTGTCCAATCCGAACCGATTTCGTCCCAAAGCCTTGGAAAAACACGGAAATCCTACTCGTTAGACACTCCAAATCAACACTACATTGCTAAAGGAGGGAAAGGAACTCACCTAGCCGGAGGAAATGCAAACACCCGTCGGAGGGACTGGGCTTGGGTGTTGGTTCGCCTGGGTCGTTCCGGGGCTCCGCCGAGCCTCACACGCGGAGGGAGAAATAGAAGGACGGTGGTGATGAGGCAGTGAGGGTGGTGCTCGCGGCGCAAAGAGAGAAGGGAGAGAGAAGAGGGTTTCGGGAAAATGAGGGAAAGAGAGAGAGATTGCAGAGAAAGAGGGAGAGACAGACTCAGGGTAGGGGACGGAAGGAAGAGAGAGGGAGAATCGCTGGGGTGTTGACACTTGGCAGCAGGAGGGAGTTTGGGAATCTGGATGAAGGGTCCAGATTTAATCAGAATTAGGGACCAAAATGAAAATTTCAAAAACGCTTTAGGGAAATATGGCATTACATATAATTAGAGGGGTTGGGTGTTACATTGATGCTGTGTATTGCTGTGAATTGTCATGTGATTCCCTTGACTGTTCTGCACTATCAGTAGATCTGTGTGATGTAGATAGACTTGGAATTACAGACTGACCTTCAGTACTTTGAGCATCTGATAACACTGTGTTTTCTTCTTGTATTCTATATTCACCATCATGTACATCAAGATTTCTAGAACTGGGAATAGGAACCTGAATAACTACATGACTTTGAGTGGACCTTTGAGATTGACCATGATCAATATCCTTGTTGACAGACTGTCGTTTGAAAGGATATGTATCTTCATCATGTATAACATGCCTTGAGATTATAAATTTCCCAGTATGTATATCATAGCAAATCACTCCTTTATATCCTACTGCAAAACCAAGAAAAACAAACTGACTTGATCTATTCTGCAACTTATTTACATTGTAAGGTCTTAGGTATGGATATACTGCAGTTCCAAATATTTTAAGACTGTGAATTGAAGAATTTTCACCAAAAAACAGTTGATAAGGTGACCTATTATCAAGACCTTTACATGGCATTCTATTGATTAAGAATGCAGCATATGAACAAGCATGATACCAGAAACTAGCTGGAATGGAAGCATCTGTCATTAAGCTTAAGGCTGTTTCAACCAAGTGCCTATGTTTCCTCTCAGCAATGCCATTCTGTTGAGGTGTATAAGGACATGACACCTGATGTATAACACCTTTTTGATCTAAGAAACTCTTCATCATTTTATTTACATATTCTCCACCACCATCTGTTTGCAAATATTTGATTGAACTATGAAACTGAGTATGAATAAAGGCATGAAACTTCACAAAAATTTGAAACACATCTGATTTATTTATCATAGGAAAAATCCATACAAATCTTGAGTAATCATCTATAAAACTCACATAATATCTATACCCTTCAATGGACTTATGAGGAGATGGACCCCAGACATCAGAGTGTATCTTTTCAAACATAGAAGTAGTTCTAACTTGTTTTACAGAAAATGGTAATTGACATATTTTTCCAGAAATACAAGCTGAACACAGAGATTGAGAAGATTCAACATTCAGTGATATTCCTGCATGCTTTAACATTGTAGACAACACTTCCTCAGATGGATGTCCCAGCCTTTTATGCCACACTGAAATCCTTACTTTATTCCCAAGAAATGCAGCACAATTCTCTAATTTTGCAGCAAATGAACTTCTGAAAACTGAAACTGGTATCTTGAATAATTCTCCATCATCACTCTTTCCTTGGTACAGAATCACCCGAGTTGCCTTGTCCTGTATAAAAAATACCAAATCATCACAAATAAACCAGCATCCATTATCTCTACATAGCTTTTTAACTGATAACAGATTCATTGTAATGAGTGGGACATGCAGCACATTGTTCAATAAAAATGTATGTGTATCTGTAATGAGTTTAGATGCACCAATATTCTTAACACTCAAACCTGCTCCATTGCCTATGGTGATTTTAGCTTCTCCATTATAGGGAGTGACATGATTTATGTGATCGAGATTGGCTGTCATGTGATGAGTTGCACCTGTGTCCACTACCCATGTATCTGCATTTGAAAACCCGTGGACACTTTGAGCCTCTTGTATTGTATTTGAAGTTTGAGCAGACATTCCCATGGGTGATTGATTCAAGGTTTGAGGTGGAGAAGGTCTTTGATACGAATAGTTGTTCCTGTGATAGCATTGGAGTGCAGTGTGACCTTTCTTGCCACAGATTTGACAAAAGATTGGCCCCTTAGGATTAGCTTGACCATTATCAGCCCTGTAGTAACAATTTGGTGCAGTATGCCCTCTTCTAGAACATATTTGACACTCTGGAGACACAGTAGACTTGTAGTTTGTGTTACCAGTCCAACCACTGCCTTGCTTGAAACCATTTTCACCAGAAAAGTTGTTTGAACCACTATAGTAATTCTGAGATCCCTTGTTGTTGTCAGTAAAACCATTAGAACCATACTGATCATTAGAGCCATAAGATCTGTTACCAGAGTTGGAATAAGATCTTGAATTGCTGTTGTTGTTATTTCCATTAAACCTTCTGTTATTATTAAAACCGGATCTCTGATGAAAGGATCTACCTTCATTCCCAGCAAAACCAGATCCACCATTAAAACCTCCTTAACACCTCTGTGAATCAGAACTTTCTCCTTGCTTGAAATTCTGAAAACTACCTTAAGTTCCTCGTACATTTGATGATTCACCGTTCATATACATTGCTGACATTGTTCCAGCAAGAGTATTCATCTTGGTTTCAAGTGATGCTTCAACACCAATCAACTGAGCTCGAAAATCTTTCAGAGAAATAAAGGTGTCTCTTGCTAGAATTACAGTCTTGATCACTTCAAACTCCGGTGATAGACCTGACAATACAGCAATCATTAAATCATTTTTAGTAATTCTCTCCCCTGCAGAAATGAGCTGATCTTTAATCACCTTCAGCCTTAACAGAAACTTGTCAACAGAATCATTCCCCTTCTGTGTAGTATGAAATTCAGTTTTCAATTGGTTTACTCTCACAACAGAAACTGAAGCAAATCTTTCCTGTAAATTTTCCCATGCTTCTTGAGCAGTCTTGCATCCTATTACATGATCCATAACCTCATCACTCAATGTAGCAATGAGTAAGCTGAGTAAAGCCAAATCTTTCTGAACCCACTGTTTGTAGGCCAATGAGATTTCATTTGTAACTCCACCTTCAGATGTGATACAATATTTTGGCGGACACTGTGACTCTCCATTGAAGAAATCAAACAAATCATAACCCCTTAAAACAGATGAGAATTGATAGCTCCATTTGACAAAATTATCTTCTTGTAACTTTACAGTAATCATTCCAAGTAACCCTTCAATCTTGACAGAATTCGCAGCCATTGTAACGCACAGATCAAGAACAAAAAAAATATTTCGGAATCTTGATTATCAAAGAACAAAATAGTATACTTCTGGCTTCAGCCTTTCTATGAAGTAACACAATTATAATCTTTCAACTTCTCAATTTAGCAACTTTCCAATCTTTATCAAACAATGAGACTCCAAACAATTGGCATCGGCCTTCATATCACATATACATTTCACTGAGACAATTCATCAAACACATTATATGCAACAAATTGCATCAAAAATGAATCAAAGATCGAGAATACCAGCAACCCAGAAAACAGAATGAATTCATCAGCAAGAACCCAGAAATCTTTCGTGTATAACACCCTCAGATTATGCAGCTGCAGCGGAAAACCCCAAAAAGAACGTCCTGAGCGATTGATACCATGTTAACAAACTAAGAAATGGTTCTGTGAAGAACACCAAACAAAAGAACGAATATGAAAAGAGAGAGAAAGAATGAAAATATTCTGTGTATATTGATTCTTAGAGAGAGAATGGATGATTATAATCTGTGTTGCACATCAGACTTTATACACAGGATAGCTAGCAAAAATATCTGGATAACTAACTAACTAATTCTTGTATTGAGCTGGCAGCCATCTAGCCATTGAAAACTGTCTTGATCTATGATGTAATTCTAGCCGTTGGATCTCTTATCAAATACCAAACCAGGGCTTTGTCTATGGAGTTTCAGGTTTTTGTTTATGCAGGATTCCGGGTGGGCCCTTACATTCCCTGGCTTCCTCGCCCGGAGGAGATCCATTTCATGGTAAGTGTTGTGATATTACTAGAGATAATGAGGTAGGTTACGTTGTTAGACGGTCAATTCGGACAGCATGTAGTCAATTTGTTTGTTTGTACACATTTCTTGAATGGCAAGAATTCATTGTTTTTGACTTGGATGTTGTTTGTATATTCTTTAGATATTTTGGAGTGACGATGAGTTGGAGCTGATTCGCCAAAGCTCTGTATATCAGAAAACAATTAATCAAAGATCTCAAATCGAAAAGGAATTTTTGGCAATTAGGACGATAAGTACTTGATTGTTTTATTCTCTGGTTAATGGTTTTGGGACGTTCATGAGTGAACCTCTACCGTATATATGTTTTAAATTTAATATCATCATCTCTATTCGGGATTTAAACTGTTGGTGGCATGTAATTTAGTGTCCCATTATCTTGAATGCTCTGGCAAAATTAATCAACCAGAGTAACCAGTCAAATACGACTAGAATAATGTGGCACAAATTATTCAGAATTTGGAATAGTGGGGCATCTCGTCAGCTTAATAACTTTTGAAACTTAATCAAGTCATACTACTTGAGATATGAGATTGTTGAACACTTCTGTGTTATTAACTTCTAGATTCTGATTGTTGTTACGACGTATTTTCAGGCTCTCAAGAACTTCCTTGAAATATCCAAAAATATCACCTTTAAGGATTTCATGCACGCATATGCTTTAGGTAAGCTTCTACATTTTAGAGCA
The DNA here is from genome assembly GCA_024362995.1 of Heteromeles arbutifolia. Classification (NCBI taxonomy): domain Eukaryota; kingdom Viridiplantae; phylum Streptophyta; class Magnoliopsida; order Rosales; family Rosaceae; genus Heteromeles; species Heteromeles arbutifolia. The sequence continues at coordinate 9,505,242 of JANCRC010000018.1, forward strand.
TTTTCATGTCCAAATCTGTCTGAATTATTTGCTTCAATTGTACTTGGCACCCAATTTCATAATTTTTAATTAGTTATATCTCCATTTACCTATATACCTATTCATTTTGACTTTATATGACTTGCTGGATCTAGATATGACTAGAAATTACGCCCGCGCGTTGCTGCGGGAACTTGCTGTTTCAAGCGTAATCGGATGAATAAAACACATTTAAGTTGAATAAATTCAACACAATTATAAACAAAGGGATACATGAGTGAATGAGATCGATAAGATAAGCAGTTTTGCTTCTATATACATTTAAGTAACCTAACATATAAACATATTATACTAGGGGTGGGTTCAAAAAACCGAAAACCGAAAAAAACCAAAAACCAAACCGGACCGAGGCCGAAAAAAATCGAACCGAAAAAAAACCGAACTGAACCTAATCTGGCCAGTTCGGTTTCGGTTTTTGAGGTTTGAAAACTGAACCGAACCGATATATATATATATATATTTAATTATTTTTTTCAATATTTACAAATAGTTTAGTCATACAATTATAACAAAACAGAACCTGTTGTGAAGTTGGTTTCAGTGAAACTCTCCAAGCTGGTGGAGCGCATAGGTTCGAACCCTCCTCATGCCTCTCGGATTTTGGAGATTTTTTTTAATTTTTATGACCAAATCAACAAAACCCTAGCACAGCCACACCTTTCCCTAGTGCAGCCACACTTTTTCTATTTTCATTCCCCTCTTCTCTCTCTCTCGTTCCCTGCCTCCAGACTTCCTCCATGTCCATTTCTCCATTCTTCTCAATAACCCGCATCCTCCTTTCTATTCCAAGCTTCATATTTGTGAGACCTTCCATGTCCATGCCTCCAATTTCTCCCTCTTCTCTCTCAGTCCTCCCTCTGGCTCCAGCACCCATCCCCATCGCTGGGAGTGCTAACCATGCGGCATCCCCTCTTCTCTCTCAGTCCTCCCTCTGGCTCCAGCACCCATCCCCATGACTGCAAGCATGCTGACCCTGCGACATCCCCTCTTCTCTCTCAATCAAAAGGTATTCAATTTTAGGGATTTAGGAAGAGTAACTTAGGGTTTTCTAGATTTAGGGATTTTGGGTTATTGATTTGCTGTTAGTGTATGAGATTCAATATTTAGATTTTGTGCTATCCGTGAAGATGTGATAGAGTTTTCATTTCAGTTATGTGAAAAAAATGGGTGGACATGCATAGAGGTGTGTGCTGCAGATTATGTATTGGTTTTAGATTCAATAGACGGGCAGAGAGCAAAGAAAGTATGGGTTGCAGATCATGCGTGGGGATGCAGATTATGTATCTGTGTTTGTTTCTTTCCATCTGATTCAATCCAAGTTTTTTTATTTTATTTTTATTGTGTTGGATAAAAGATTCATGTTAAGACCAAAAAAAATAGCTTTTCCCTTTTCGTATTTTGCTGCATCAATAGCAGCCCACAAATCCTGCAAACCCTAAATGTGGTAAAAAATCGAACCAGGCCGAAACCGAACCGAAAAAAACCCAAAAAAATTTGAACCGAATCGAACCAACTCGGTTCGATTTTGGTTTTGGCAAAAAAACCAAACCGTTTCAAACCGAACCCAGCCCAATATTGTACAATGAGTGGGAAGAAATTGAACGTCTTTAATTAGAAAGAGATGGTTTCCAAAAAAGTTCCGTCTCCTTAAGAAACAAAAAAAAACATGTAGTTCACAAATATAATATCCTGAAAGGCCAAGGAGATTACAATGATTATAGTCTGGTGTAAGCAAACCTGATATACTACAACTGATGCATACAATGCAACTAAAATGTTCATGAAAACTGCAAACACGATACTTGAAACAACCACAATTAGCCACATTGTCAAACCAGCAATAAGGATGCAAGCTATTTCAAGAAATGAACCTTCTCGAGTAATCAGATCATGAATCAGTCGATAACAGCCTTTAAGCAGCATATAGGGACTCTTTACAACAGCAATTACAGTGTAAACAGAATCTCCACGATCAGCCCCAACACGCCAACTATATTACATCCCAGAATGTGAATCAACCTACAATATGTCCCCCAAAAGAATTGAGTTCGGATTAAAATCGCTCTTTTTAAGCAATGTTATTTCAAATGTTTATATTTCGCTACTGCTACATAATTTGACGACAGAAGCAAAACAATTCGAGTCACTAATTACAACACGATTACCTTATGGTTCGATTCAAATGTTTATACTTGGCAAAATCAATCACGAATGACTATTCGTATGTATCTAAGATCACCAATCAGGCAGAATCACTCAGGACTAACAATATAAGCACCCAAGCATCCCATGACACACTATGACTGAATAACCTACACAAATATCCCAATAAATCTACAGATTAGTCAAAATAATAGAAGAGCGTTTGATGTTGAATGTCGAAAATACATAAAGAAAGCAGGTGGATGGATATAAATTTCCGAAGAGATCGACATTGAGATCAGATGGGGATCCATAGAATTCAAGCCATACGTGGGAATCAAGAGGATTGAAGCTGTCAGGCATAAAACATAGTTACTGATTAATAGAAATGGAAGTGTATAAGAAGAAAGTATACTCACTTTCTGAAAAGTGACTTTGAAGGCAAGGACACAACAGGTACATACTTCTTCATCGAACCCAACCTTTCAACAGAAAGCTAATAAAGGAAAACAGCAGTCTTGTTAATTTCCTCATTGCTCGAACCAAGCATAATATTCTTTTCATTAAATTTAAATAGCAATATGTCAGATACATAGATGTCACCTCGAGGCCAATGTTACCTTGAGTACAGAGAGCAAAAAAAAAAAAATGTCTCCCGAGTCTGAAAACAAAACCAAATTAAACACAAAGATATAGAATCTGAGGTTAGAAACAAAACCCCCCAAAATTACAAAAACAAAATTTGAACACAAAATCTATTTTTAAATCCAAATTTACATATCTAAACACACAATATTGAAAACACAAAATTATTCCGGCAGATAACTCACAAAAAACAATACCTTTATGGGCTAAGTTTTTCTTTCGAATCGACACCAGATTCATTACTTTCAGCGAGAAGACGTTATGGTTTGTAGTTTTAGAGTGAAAGTACTGAATAAACAATCGTTTTCAGCAAGAAAATGAAAGAGAGAAGTTGAGGTTTGAAAGCGAGAGAAGGGTGAGAGAGACGAACCTTCTTGCATGCTTGAGAGAGAGCTCGGCTTTTCCATCCGTCCTTCCTTCCACGATGAGCAACACATGTATAGGAGTCTGCAACCAAATGCAATAGCCTGAATAACCTGGTTTCCCTCATTTGGAAGAATTGAGGATCACTAATATGTTCTCTTCAATTCTTCACACGTTTCTCATACTGCTTAAAAAGTGCAGTTCAAAACATGTAAAAGCAGTATTACAAAAAAAAAAAATGTGTTTAGTCAGACACCTGGTCTCCCTCTAGTAGATAAGTTTGACCAAAAATTGAAAACGTCCAGTTTTCGTGTATCTTATCCCCATTGCTGGAAACATCCGGTGCCAAAACGCCCAAATATTACCTCCCACCTACCATGCAATGCATAATACAATCAGTACCCTATAAATACCAAAAAAATCTCTACAAATAACCATATCGGCATTCAAATTCCAGCAAGAAACACAATCAGAAAACAGAAATTTTTCAGAGACCAAGTCTCCCACCTAACATGCAAATTACATAGAAAGAAATTTGATTTCAGAAAAAGTGAAAAGGCTTACACAAATAGAAAAACGTATTTGAGTGGCGGTCGTGGCGCCTGCGTTCAGCCAAAGACAGTTCAAACAGGAATTAAACAGCCAAGTTATGGGTATATTCAAGACTGCTTAAGATACTACAAATATTTTCAAGATAACTCTAAATTTAACTTGTACCAATTTTAAAAGATAGATAGTCAATCGCACAATATCTTGCCAATATATCATGCAGCAATTGGTATGCAATTAAAAGCCTGGACGTGCATCCAAGTCCTTATCTTATTCTTCTTTGCCGGCACCAACCCAAACCAAAACCAAATTAAAAAACTATTCAACTTGTATATTAATTAAACAAAAGATTTGTATATTAAAATATTATTGTAATTTCGAAATAAATAAATAATAAAACTCTAATTTTTAAGGCAATAAAAAACAGAGCATCACAATGCAATTCTCCTTCTCTCACAAAAAAAAAAGAAAAAAAGAAAAAACAGAGTGAGAGTGATCGGAAATCTTCAGAAATGGTGAAGAAGGCAGTGCTGATAGGATACAACTACCAAGGAACTAAGGCGGACTCAAAGGCTGCATAAACGACGTCAGACGGATGCACTGATGCCCCGTCGACCGCTACGGCTTCTCCGAGGACGACATCCAAGTTCTGATCGACAAATTTTCTAATCCCTAAATTAAAAAAGCCACAAATCCAGAAAAATAATGAAAAAGTTTCTAATCTTCCCCCCAACCCACGAATCCAGAAAATTATCTTTGGGTGAATTTTCTAATGGGATATAATAGAATCCAGAAGGTCAGTACCCTCATTGATATTAGAATCAAACTAACGGGATATAATAGAATCAAACCCATGGCCAATGAGGTATCAGATTGTAAACACTAAAAGTCTAAATTGTAAAAGAAATATTCAACAACCTAGTACCCATGCTCCATAGAAGGTTACAGAAAATATGAATGTCTGGACTCTGGAGTGAGAAAGTCAAAGGACTTACCGCATACTTCATATCTTCTCAGTTTGTGTAGTCTACAATCCCTAGTGTGCCTAAAAAAAAGGCATAGGACAAAAGTTAAATCAATCGAAATTCTGATGTCTCATGAGCTAGGTCTTAGGATTAAACTATTGAAATAACACTATATGAAATAGCAGTGTATATCCCAAAAACAGTCTGAAATCTGGTTGATAATCGAAGAGTTCGAAGGGATTTACCTTTGGATTCTTCGGCTTTCAGATGGAGTTTGCTTATGTGTGGGGGAGAGGTGAAACGGCTAGGGTTTGAGTATGGAAGAGATGAAAAATGGAGAGAGCACCTGTTTTGGCTGAAGCAACGGCTCACACACTCTGGACAAAACTGCAAATGTCTAAAAAGGGGAAAATATAAAAAGAAACCTTAACAACTGAATTCAAAGAAACCTTTTGACATTTGTAAATAGCATTTCACGTAAAAAAAATAATAATAATAAAAAAAATTAAAAAAAATAAAAACTAAACTAAACTAATTACACTCGGATTGCAATGCTATCATTTAATAATAGGAATTCCCATACCTTAGCAGAAGATCCTGCATCTGCAAAGGATCATTTAAAACATTTTTTCTTGAACAACCCCGCACCTGCAACACATCCACGCAAGGTAAACCAACAGCACCCTCATGCTAAGCTCTACTGTGCATATATACCCCTTGTAAGTAATCTTATTCAGTCAGTTATGATGAATATAGTCAGTTATCATGAATATACAACTTATATTAATTTTCTACAATATCCAACACACAAATATAACAGAAGAGGAAATTTTTGCTTAAGCAGCACAAACTGATATCCTCTGCATTTCATTCCAAAATCCATCACTTTTATGTCTTTGCCTGCACAGTTTTTGCTCCAACAAAGCCTGCCATGATGATAGCACTATCAATAATTAATACAAAAAGAAGGGCTATCCTAGCTAGGTATTATCGTTGGAGTAAACCAACAGCACCATAAGTAAAGTAGCAGACCAAGTTTTTTTTAGAATTGATGTCTTAACATGTTTCAGTAGCGAAAAGATTACAACACATTGGATGTGTTAACACATCCATAAGCTGATGACTCCCTCTCCGGTTTACCACATCATTCTTAACGTATTCAACAATGCAGCAGCAATTAAAAGTCCTTGGAAAATGCCAAGCTACTATAAAGACATGACGAAAACTATATCTCACCTTACCACCTTGTTGGCACAGACAGCATATCCATCCTTGTTGTTCGGGGCGAATCATAATCCTGAACTCCATTATCATCATCGTCGAGAATGTCAAACTGTAAATCAACCATGCATGGAACAAAACTTAGAAATTAAACAATTATCAAAGCTTGTGAAGAATGCTAAATCCAACTAATTCGAAACATAAAGTAACCCGAAAGAGAGAAAACTTATAAATTCTAATATAAATTATAATCCTTAATAGAAGGATGGAACAAAACAGGTTCATTCTTGAGAACAGATGTAATTTTGCACATTGCATATATGTAGATTAAGGACGGTGGTAACATACGAATTAGGATTTTCATTCAAAGAACTATAATAAACAAAATTACAAAAAAAGTGATTCAAACTTGTTCTTCTCTTAAGGAAATTACTCACAGTTGAAATTCTGAATGGACGAAGTTTTGGCTTCCTTTTTGGCTTCCCTTTCCGGCTATATTTGATTAACTGGGAACCTTTTTTTAATCCAATGAGTGCCTTCATGAGAAAGAGAGAGGAATATTAGGTGAAAAGTATTGCCAAATCACACAGAGATCAAAATCTTGAATATATATGTTTAACCATATCAATGTGAGTGTGTGAAAGGGTGTAGTCTGCAGAAAGGGCAACATTTTCACTGCTAGAAAGTTGGAAACTAAACTTTTACACAGATATTGGATTTTATTTATTCCCTTCGCGAATCGAAAAGCAAATTGTTCGAGTAATGCAGGTAAATTCGATATACATATGCGTTGATCTATGTAAGACGGTTATAAGTTATAACTGTATCGTCTTAACACAAAAATGATCATAAATGTAAGTGTCCGTATTACGGAAGTAAGGGACTTACAGCAATTGCTATGAGCTCTAACAGCAGTCACTCCAGGTAGCGTATTACGGAAGTAAGGGACTTACATCAATTGCTATGAGCTATACCAGCAGTCCCTCAAGGTGGCACAAAGGCTAAACTTATAAATAAGAAGTAATTTAAACAGTTTAACTTAATAAAATATTGTAATTTAAACCATGCCTATATATTCAAACACTGTTCTAAAAATCCCCGCCTAGCGCCGCCTAGGCCCCGCCTAGGCGCTAGGCGGTTGGCCACCGCCCCGATTAATGCTAAGGGCGCCTAGACCTACTGAGGCACTGCCTAGACCGCCTAGACCACCTAGACCCGCCTAAACACTCGCCTAGGTCACAACTCACTTAGACAGAAACTAGATAACTTTCGTTTTGCATTTGTTTTTTTCTAATAAATTGTAAGAGACTTGTTGCATACTTAAATGATCACACATTATATTCTTATTTCACATGTTTTCATTATGTTTCAATACTTCATAATATATATGCATTCTATTTTGTAGTTTATGACGAAATTATATATATTTCAAGTATAAGCAAACACTTATTTACATGAAATATGATTGATTTACTTAAATCCGCCTAGTCCGCCTAGGCGCCTGCCTAGGCCCCGCCTAGCCGCTAGGCCCCAGCCCGCCGCCCGACTAGTGCCTAGCGACTTTTAGAACCTTGTATTCAAACATCGCAAAACAGGAATGAACTTTCAGAAAACATGCGCATGAAAATAAACAGCATTACTCACCCATTGAGTTGGACCATCAAACTGGAGCGTTAGAAGGATCATCATGCACCTATGAAACCCAAAGGAAAATCTTAGCAACCCCAAAGTCCGTATGCAAGCGTGAATAAGTATGTGTGTATGAATCTATTCATAGTGAAGCAGACTACCTTAAGAAATATTTGCATCTGCAGCTTCATATGGCCATCAGTATGTAACTGCATGAAAAGTTACATTGAATGCAAACTCAATCAATTTCCCCAAAGTCATTGTCAACTGAAAATCAATACCAAACCCATAAATACCACCATTGAATTTGGCAAAACCCAAAAACAAAATTGCAAAAATTTACTCATATAGTCACAAAAAAACATGAAATTTGAGCACCCATTTGGCCAAGTCAAAGGATAAGGGCACTCACATCATCGTAGTACTCTTTGGGAAGATCTAATAATGGTTCTTTTTTCTTGCTCTTCCTCAGAACTGCCATAAAAAAACCCAGAGAAGCACACAAATTCAGAGGTTGTGTTAGGCACCTGAAACACGTTTTGGTTTCAATTGAAAGGGCCAGAGCCTTGCATGCGAGGAAGATGAAGATAGGATTCCATAGACAACATCCACATTCTTTTTTTCTTGGGTGAACTAACCAAACCATATTATATACTAAAACGACATCAAAAATCATTCACAAACTCGGAACAAAATAGACCAAAAACAGTCACAAAAGATTTGGGAGCTGGGACGTTAATAAAAACATTTCTTTTCTAAGCAAATACACAACCGCTAATCTGGGTTTGATCAATTTGACTAAAATGGTGTGCTATTTTGCATCTAAATATAGTATATCGCTTAAATAAAATTTAAAAAATATACACATCCAATGCTTTTAATCTAAGCTAGAAGTAGGAATAACTAAGTAAGTTAATGAAGGCAAAGCAGAGGGTGGGAAGCAGAACATACCAAGAGACCAGTAGGCCATCGGGGCCGGTCTGCCGATGAACGCCGTGTACTGGTCGACAACAACGGCGTCGGCCCAGCAAAGAAGTAAAAGTCGAAAATACCCCCAATGACCTTGTAGTTGAGAGAAGTCCACATCCATGCCATTGCTGTTGAGCAGCAGAACAGAGTGCGCGTAAGCCTCGTTGCCCACATTCCGGAGATCCATGTAAACCGGGTGGGACCCGTACAAATCAGTGTTGAGATTGATCGCCGAGACGTCAGTGGTGAAGAGGGAGTATGGATCGTTCGAGTAGAGCTTGATCCCGTGCGGCTGAGAGTTCTCTCCGATGCCGTACAGGGAGGCGTCTTTCGGCAGTCGGGTGGATATCTCGAGGTACTGGTCCTTAAACACCAGTTCGCCATATGGGTGTTTGGATTCGGAGCTTGAATTGAAGAGGACCTGCCCGTCGGACTTCCTCTTGACGACGAACCCAAATGGGTCGGAGATGTAGCTGAGAATGAGCTCAGTGCCGGAGTACTCTGAGACTTCGATGGGGTTCTTCGTCTTCGCCTGAAACACGTTTTGGTTTCAACTGAAAGGGCCAGAGCCTTGCATGCGAGGAAGATGACGATAGGATTCCAGAGACAGAGAAAGGAGGAGTAAGACGACAGAGGCGAGAGAAGGGAGATGGCGGCGAGAGGAGGATAGGACGAAGGCGAGACCTTCTGGATCGCGGGGTCTGCGAGACGGAAGAGGCAATGAGGGTTTGAGAAATCCCAGGAAATCAGCCTATCCCTCAAATCCCGACGGCCCCCATGCTTTTCACTGACTGTACCCCCTCTCACACTCATGAAACCGAGGATCCCCACTCCTCCCTCTCCCTCTGTCTCTCTATCTCGATCCCAGAGAGGCATGGCCTCCCATCCCCGAAATCCTCACCGAACGAAGAATAAAGAGGCGGTGGCAATTTTGTAAATAACTCTCAAGTCACTGTTCATTTCTACAGTGCCATTTCGGATGCTTTCTTCAGACTGAAGTAATTAGTTGCAGCAGTTGCATATCTTAAAGATCTATAAACTTATTCTCACTCGTTCAAGGTGGATTTTGCAGTTACTTCTCGAGCATGGGGAAGCATGAAGGGTTATTCCCTGGTAACACATTTATAAAGATTCCGTTGTAAATAGTGTTATGAACTTTATGATGCATGTTCAATGATTTCCTCTTTAATTATGCATGTTTGGATTATTAAATTATTTTATAGATCCTATTTGCTGATTTTCTGAATCATAACGGGACTTCAGAATCAATTGTGTTGAGTGATGACGACAAACATTTCTCAGAAGTACTGTCTCTCTCTCTCTCTGAGTTTTGATTCTCTATCTCATATCTTGATTTGGTTATAGGAATAGAAGAATTTTATGTTCTCCTCATTCAGTGTGCACTCTTATGGAAATTGGTTCTTTTTTATGTTTTTATTGCTTTACATTCGTTCAGTTATTGGGGTGCACAACAAATTCATTTCTCATATGCTACTTATTTCTGCAGTTACGAGCTCCCTTTAAAATTTGTACATATTATCAGGTATACGCGTGAATAGTGTTCTTTATTTTTCATGCCTGTCATTTATCTGGGCAGGTCATTGCTGACCGCAGTTATGCTCCTGGTCAACAGGTTAAATGCTACTTAATTCAGATGGCTTGTTTCCCCTATTTAAAATTACACGTACCATTTGGAATTTTTTTCATGACCCTCTGCTAATTTTTTTTATTTTATTTTTTTAAGAATTAGCAGAACATTTTATTCCTCAGTGGCCATTGTGTGTTAACAGATAAGGGATAACAGCACATACACACAGGGTCTATGTTAAAGTAAAAAGCACAATATTGTTTGAGATATGCTGTGGAATTAATGTTAAGAAATTACTGGAAGTTTGGGGTTTCCTATTATTAGTATGAATGGATGGTACATGGAAACGTCCTCTGGAGCGGTTCTTGACTATGGTTATGTTTCAGAAGTGGTTGTTTCAAGTTGTAATTCTGGACTTCAATTTGTATATTTGTATAGGTACTGATAAGATGTGGAAATTTTTCAAATGCTACCCTGCTGCTGGACTTTGGGTTTGCACTTTCATACAACATTCACGACAAGGTCGGTCTTTGATTTCAGTTTACTTTAGTCACGATGATTGCTTTGTTATGTTGGGAAGATCTTTCTGTAGCTTAATCACACTTCTTACTTTGATTTAATACTCTGACTAGAAGTTTGTTTTTGGTAACAAAACTATTCTCTCTTTGACTCGATAAACAAGAATAGTTTTGATCTAGCACTTGCTTAAGAACCTCTTTGATAAGTTGGATGTCTTCCATGGGAGCGTAGTAATTGCAATTTAGTTGAGTACTTGTTATCTCTTTGTTCAGTAAGTTTGCTTGAAGACTCAAGCGCACTTAATTATTCTGTAACCCAGTGATAATTAGTAAGATATTGAATACACATTCTACATCATTTCTTGCCAGCTGATGGTTTTGATATATGTAATCTGTAAATGTTTAGGGATGCGCATGGTCTATTTTCAGGTCCAGATCCAGGTCAATATACCTCATCATGATGTCCTTCTTGAAATGAAGTGGGAACTTTTGAAGAGATATCACAGACCAATCAGTAGTGATGTCAATGGTTTCGACTCTTCAATGGATTCTTTCACCATCAAGTTGGTAGTGATGCACTGTATCTATTTTATTTCCTTTTTTCTTTTCTCTCTATTTTTGTTCCTTTGCCTACATGATGGCCTTTATGATGGCCTTTATCACCCGTATCTAGTGGTACTCTATGAAGTCACCAAATATTCTGTTTCTTTTGTTCCATTTCCAGTCTTGTTTAATTAATGCGTTTGGCCGCGTGATGACTTGATATCTTGTGATGAAAATCTTTTACTGATTACAATAATCGTATGTGACATAGGGAAGTTAGGTCTGGTAGTGGAAAAGGGAAAGGAATTCCAGTCACTTCGTGCATTTGCTCCTGTTCTATGTTGCACCTCTCCTCAAGGTGTCTTTCTCTTCATGTTACATTACTCGCATGCATTGCTTGATATGCTTCTGAGCTCATTTTACCTTTATGACACATCTGCGAATAGTTTCTTGATTGTTTCCTAATATTCAGAGCTTAGTGACCTGGCCAAGGAAGCTGCAGAACATGATGGTCGATTGGCTTGACGTCCTTTAACAAACAGCAGCAGAGAGATCAAAGCACATCAGATGTTGTTATCAAATTAACCCAATTTGCTGAGGATTATGATGCATCTATCAAGGTAAAGATGCTAACTTTTTATCCCTTTCGTTTACAGAATTTGCCTAAGCTAAGTTAAACAAGAGTTCATTATCTTCTATGGTAATGCATTAATTCTAGAGAGCGTACACCAATTACAGTTCTTGTGAATTAAGGAATTCTTAAGCATTCGCATATTGAATCAGTTGACGTGTTGTAACGAGAATTTTTATGAAAGTCTTTCATTTGCTTCTCTTCGATGGAGAGGACTGTGTCGGTTGTAAGAGATATGAATCCGCATGTTCGATGGAACACCAAATAAATCAAAGATACCGAGAACAAAAAAAATGTTGATAAGAATTCTGATGAAGTCATTTTTTGGTATAATTATTTATCCTTGTTCTATTGATATAAAAAAATTATTGTAATACGTAATAATTAAAATGAAAATTCTAATTTTCATTACTCATTTTGGTTGAGATATTAATGAAATTGAGGAGTTTTATAACTTGGGAAGCAGTAATAAACATATGAAGGGAGTGAACTTTTAATATACTCATTCTATAGTTTACATAATGTTGCATCTGACTAGTACAAATGTAGTAACTCCTTTTTATGCTTCTTGAGTGTATGCATAGTCTTCGGGACCCGTAAGTTCTCCAGTTACATGCAAAAGACTTTATATCCGGCGGCAAATGGCTCGGGATCTCCTCAATGGTGAACTTCATATCCTCAAATCTGCTTCTGTGTGGCTAAGAAACTACTGTGACACTTTGAGTACAACAGACTGCCATAGATGACGATACTTGTTTTTGCAAAACCACCAGACTCGAGAGAGGTAATATTGTCGGAGACTATTTACGTGATCAGACACAGGTACAAGTTATGGATTCATATGAAACCGTACGTGAAAAACCGGAATTCTGGGAGACCAGTAGTCCACAAGATTAGGCTAACCTGAAGGAACAACCACCAAATTGGCTCTTAACCCTTTTGGAGCGGGCATGTGGGATCTCAATGTACAACTAAAAATAGAAAACACATTTTTACTGGGTGAATTTGGATTCCTTTGTGAATACTTTCTCAAGTGAATGTGGTTATATTAATAAATTAGTAAATTTCTATAATACAGTCCACATTTTATAACTCCGCTTGTGTAAGTATATCTTATGTTGCCGGTCCCAACGCCGAAAAAAGGAAGAGGGGGAGTGCGTCTGGATACTGCTACTACTACTGCTACCCTCGTTTTCTTCAGGTTTGCCTCTCTCTCTCTCTCTCTCTCTCTCTCTCTCTCTCTCTCTACAGACACACACACAATTATACATACAGTTTTTGTATATCCAATTAGATTTTGGTTCCAACCGATTGCAACCTTGTGCTCATTGATCTACAAAATCAACCAATTTATGATATATTTGTATGTTTAGTTTGTGAATTGGGCATGAATTTATTTGGGTAAGCTTGAATTCTGCGTATAAATTCATCAGTACGATTTATGCCTTTTGAAGTTGTGATGCAACCTTGAACAAGTAATTTAGCGTTAAATTAAAGCAATCCCTCAACCTCTACAGCTACTTCTTTAGCGTCTGTCTTCTCTAAGTAAAATAAGTCTTTATTTCCACTCGCCATTGCTTTTCAGAAGAATTAAAACACTCGACGAGGACAACTCCAAAGCTATAGACGTTACTCTTTTCTGTTTACGAGGATGTTACTGTTAGGATATAAAATTAAATGGGCAACTGCAAAGATAAAATTAAATACCCAAACTGCCAAATGCATCTTACTTGTCAACCTTCATTACACGTCTAATGAATTACTTCACAAGCATACAATCAAACTGAAACCAGCCGCATCGGTTCATCAATACTTCACTCCGAAGTTCTAGAAGCCGAAGATTATATTATCGTCCACCGCAGAAGGCTCTACCCTGTTTATAATAGTTTGCACTACTCCCTCAAGCTCCTCAGCTACTTTTTTCATGGAAGGCCTTTCCTCCCCCCTTGACCTCAAACATGTCACGGCAAGCTCGCTCACTTTTTCGGCCATCTCAAAACTAAACTTGTCTGCGTTTATTTCCCCATCAAGAATTTGGCCCAAGCGATTCTCTTGCACTGAACAAAGAAAGTCCTTTGCTAGGGATGTCTCAGACCCGTCAGAAGAAACTGGCTCTTGACGTGTTAGTAGCTCCACTAGAACAACTCCAAAGCTATAGACGTCGTGTGATTTAAGATACTTGGGGTCCAAGCATCTGGATGTCCCTGGCAAAGTTGATACTTCATCTTCCATTTCACCTTCATCTTCATCAAGCAATCGTGAAGCTCCAAAACCGGTAACTGTTACAGTGTAAGCTGTATGATCTATTAATATAGTTGTATGATCTATTAATATATTTGTATGATCTATTAATATATTCGCTGTCTTCACATCTCCGTGTATGATTGACTTGGAGTGCACGTGTGCTAGAGCTCCTGCAACTTTTGCTGCTATCTTCATTCGTGATTCCAACGAGAGTTCCGATTTGTTTCTGTGAAAGTGCTCTAGAAGAGTCAAAGCACTGGTGCGGTCATAAACCATTATAGGCCATCTTGTCTGGAAACAACCACCACACAGCCTCAGCACATTTTTGTGACTGATTTGAGAAAGAACAAATGCCTCATGAACAAGATGTTGACTCTGGATGAACAGGTCACAAGTAGCACTGTTGCACGTTTTTATGGCAACATCTGCTCTAATGCGGTAAACTGTTCCGTAGCCTCCTTCATTTGGATGGTTCAAACAAGTGTAGTTTCTTGTGGCCTCGATAATATCCCCTTCAGACCAATACAGAAGATGAGGGTCGGATACACATTTATGTACGAGTCTCGCGTAATTTTTGATGAAATGCTTCCGGAATTCAGTGGCTACACTCGTCATGTCGCTGGCCGTTTGAACAAGGACTTCGACAACATCCGAAATTACCAAAAGAGACTCAGCCGCTGTAGGTACTTTGTCAGGGAAAGAGGTCAAGAATGGCCAACGTAGAAGTTCTTCTCCATAGATTTCTCCTGCGCCTTTTACCCAACCTTCATGGCCTATTCTTCCTTCCACGATCAACAACATTTGAATTGGGTCACCCTTTTCAATAATGTTGTCAGTACGATTATACTTCATGGGCTGAAGATGGCAACAAATTTCTTTCAGCACTGATTCGTCCATGTATCGGAATGATGAAATCTACATTTCATAACATTTAAGTAAATTAATTGACAAATTAAAAAATCTAATACGTAAGTATATAGTTATAACTAACTCATGAATTTTAAAATGTTTCCATCCATCATTAATCTCCAACGTTTTTATTGAAATCTAAATACGATATGCAGCCTTCAGACTGTTCTTGTGTTTGCTCACTGCAAGAAAAGGAAGCCATGTAAATG
Source organism: Heteromeles arbutifolia (assembly GCA_024362995.1). Taxonomy (NCBI): domain Eukaryota; kingdom Viridiplantae; phylum Streptophyta; class Magnoliopsida; order Rosales; family Rosaceae; genus Heteromeles; species Heteromeles arbutifolia. The sequence goes on from JANCRC010000018.1 coordinate 9,520,406, forward strand.
TGAAAGGTGTGATTGTTGCTTGGTTGCAATGATGCACGATGACTTTAGAGCTATTTAAATTATATTTTGTAGACCATATAATACGGTGGTGGATAATTATTTTTTTTAATAATCTCCTTAGTATTTTTCTTAAATGAATTGTGACAATAAAAACATAACTAATGCCATAATCATTATGGTTTTTTTTTCTTTCTATCAGTGACATTATTGCAACCGCACAAGTATCACGCTTTTCCTGTTTCTACTCCTCACTTCATATTTTTATTTTTTTTCTTCTGGTTTTAGTTAATCCCATTTTTGGGTTATTTGGATGATTATAACTACAAATGTTCACATGCTTCAAGTTATATAAAACGTATCCAAGTGAATGGTTTTTCCTTTAAAATTTATTGGTGTGAAAGGTTAGGGTTAGAAAGTTCCAAGTGGATGGTTTTCATTGGCCGGCGAATTCTTCTATTTGACAGTTTCTTTTTTCTTTTGTTTTGTTTTTTTTCTTTTTTCTGTCTCGTGTACTTACGCTCCACCTTATCAGGGGCATTGAGCAAGGGCCGGGGCTAAATAAAGAGCACTTGTGAGTCATTTTAGGGGTAGATTGTTATGTGGCCTAGGTTGGGGTTTGTATAGTATATGTTACTTATGCTCTAATTAAATGCCTGGGAGTGGGAGCTCTAATATCATATATGCATGCATGCGATATTGGGATGAGAGCTATAAATAAATAAATACCTCTAATTCTATGTTCAAAATTAAAGCCATGAATTCATGGATTTGAAGAAACTTTACCTTCTTCAACTTAATCAATGGCATGTAACTTCTGATCTCCTCTTTGAAAACCCGGGAAAGACAAGAATCAAGGTCATACCAATTGAGAAAATCCCAATAAACATCCTTGTTTTCTTGAAATAGTTCTTCCATGATTTGCGACTTTACATCCTGATTCAACTTTTCAGGAATCCCATTTCTACGTATCAACCCATCTATACTTCGCTCCATCTCCTCTTGAATCATTCTGCTGTGTCTAGGCACCTCTTTTTTTCTAATGTCTGATTGCTTGTATATCTATTAATTCACAACAATAAAAAGGTTGTTAGAGTTCGTTACTTAAAGTAAAAGAATATGTAGCCAAATTACAATCAAACTGAGGTTGCTAGAGTTTCTTATAGGCTTATTGAAGTTGTCATACTATATGAATCTCATATTAGGGAAATAAAATTTTGCCTAATAATTTAAATAATTTTGAACCCTCACCCTCCTATTGCCAATGGTTTAATCTAAAATAGATGCTCAATTTTAATATGGTATGAGATGAGACTATCTTCGTGATCTGCATCACTCAATATGTGTTGTTTCCTCAACACATTACTCTTAAATGGCCCCGCATGTGAAGGGTTGCGTTGAAAACATGAAAAATCATGTTTGATAGTTTAAATATGGGTAATTCTTGGATCTCTCTCTTATCCCAATTAATTTTCCTATGGATGCTCAATTGTAATAAGGGAAATGTGCATTTGATTAAGAGCTTACACTTTTCAAGTCGCGTGCTTTGAGAGCAAGGGCTTCAACAACACCAATTGCCTTGACAGATTCAGTTGCCAATGGTTCTCTAGTGCGAGGGAAGCCATAGTTGAATGGCCAACGTAGAAGTTCTTCTCCACATAATTCTCCTGCACCTCGTCTTGAATCATCAGAAGATCTGTTTTCAACGGATACATCTCCGTCTACAATGTAGACCATCTTGGCAAGTCGTTTACCCTTTTGAATAATGAAGTTGTTCTTAGCATACCTCACGGGCTCGAGTTTCTCATAGATTATTTTCAACAAACCTTCATCCATCCCTCGAAGCATTGGCACCTGGAATTCATGTTGTTAAACTATCAGATAGAAAGCAAGAAAAGCCATAGGAAGAATTGATTAAATTCTTGTTAAAAAGATAAAGAGATACAATCCTGGTTTTATATGATTATCAAGGTGAGTAATTACTTGCTTCAACTTGGCAAAAGGCGCTTTTAGGAGGCCTTGAACATCCGAAGGAAGAAGAGGGAGAATATCATCCAAATTAGTATACGTATCCTCTTGAACTGCTTGTCTTACCTTTTCCATAATTTGAAACTTGATATCCTTATTCAACCTGGTGGGAATGCCCTTTTTGAATAACAACAATTCTATTTCTTTATCTCTTCCCTTCATCTTCCGTTTGATTTGCATGCGATTCTCTGTTCTTGCAGACTCAAGTTGCATGTACATCTATTCAACAAGTAAGAGATGGATAAGAATTAAATTATCAACATTGGATCAGAAATTGTTTTCAAATGAAGCTGAATGTCATCATTATATTGGATTTTGAGCTTAATTTTTTTTTCTATATTACAAGAAAAAAAATACTACTGTTTTAACCAAAAAGAAAAGAAAAAAGAAAGAAATACTAGCTACTTTTTGGTTCTAATATTTTGATGGAATAAAATATCATGAAGATATGTAAGTATCTTCGATGAATTTCATAATAATGCACCTCACTAAAGAACCACAATTATTTTCTAGGATAAATTATATTTTACATCTTCAAGTTTGAATATAATTGTAATCTCATACATTTTTAAAACATTTCAATCTCACATGCTTATTTTTATTTAATTTCAATTCCTACATCCGTTAGAAATTCTATTAAGTTAACCGTTAAATGATGACTTGGTAACAATAAGTTTCACATTTGTGCTAACGTGACTGCCAAAGTTATGCCACGTGACCAAACAACTAATAAAAACTAATTTTGCCACAAATATTTTTAAAAACTTAAAATTTAATAGGACATTAAAACTTCCACACCCGCCGCAGCCATCCATTACCCCATACCTTTCCTTAAACGAGCCGGAGACCAGGTTACGACTCGACAAAATCCATAACGAGCTTCGACTCGTCAACGATGCAGAAGAATTTCTTACAAGAGAGAGGATGAGGAAATTGAAGGATTGGGATTGGGATGGCGTTGTATCATCAGCAGCCACCAATTTCTTCCACCACCCAAATCTCAAAATCTTCATCCGCCGTTCTTGTTGGCTCAAATCTCTGAGACCCATTTCTTATTTTCCCAGATTTCCTACCAAAAAATTGGATTTCTTAGGTGGGTTTCCCAAAGAAAACTGTTCTAGGGCGGAGGAGCAGAATCATGGGTTCCAACTCCAGGGTTGAGCTGATAAAGATGCTGCCTTTTCGAAACCATGCCCCCAAATCCTTTCCTTCTCTCTCGATAAAGGTGCTGCATGTTTCAGGGCAAAACTAGCCCTTCTTCTTTTCTCCAATACTCTTTTACGTTTCTCATTCCCCGGAAGAATTTTTAGAATGCCAATAATCCAATTCCACCAGAGTAAATACCCAATTCAACAAATAAACACAAACCCAGATATGAAGCCTCAGATTTCACCCATAAATCATTAACTTTACACTACAAGACCATAAATTTCTAGCAATTATCCACTCATGCCCTCGCTATCCACAAATTACCCACTTATGCCCTCGATATCCAGACAAAATCAACACACTCAAACCCATCGCAGCAAAGTTTCCAACTTTTACAAACAAACAGCTTCAAGAGCATAAAATTTCTGCAGAAATGAATAGCAAAGCAAAGAGAGAAACTTGCCGGTGAGAGCTGAGAGAAACAGCGGCGGAGGACGACTGAGATCGCCGGAAGAGGAGGTAAAATGTAATGTAGCCAAATGATGTTGATTGTGGGCTGTGTGATTGGAGGACAGAGGAGTAGGATTAATGAGAAAATGAAATTTTCAGCCAGGATGGTGGCGAGGTGGAGGTGGAGGTGGGAACGGATGAAGGCTGAGGGAGGTACACGGAAGAAGAAGATGAACAGTTTTTTTTAAATAAATGTTTTGGAGTGCTACTAGGCCCACCGGCCCCACTCTCATTCTCTTATTTTTTTCACCCTCATTTTAATGACACGTTTATCTTTTTATAAGACTTTTACCCATTTCTCTCCGCAACCATCTCTCTCTTCCCGTTATTCTCTCTTCTCGACACTTCTCCAGTGTCTCTCTCTTCCTCGTTCTTCTATCTCCATCCGGGAGAAAGATCCATTTTTTCCGGCCGCGAAAGTGTTGGATTTTTGGATCAGCGGGACCGTGAGTCCACTCTAACAACATTAATATTGTCCTCACTTTATTACCTATCCAATCCGTTAAGTGTATAATTTTATCACAAAATACCTCAATATTAGATAGTGTGAGGTAATCATATTTAAACCCCTTATTTTCATTTGCACCCACCGATGTGGGATTCCAACACTCAGTAGTTTACATGTGGACATTCACACATCGGCAATTGAAATTCAGAGGTCGGCTCTCTGTTAAGTATCCAGACTTGTTTTTCAATGGAACTCAGAGGCCGACTCTATGTTAAGAGTCCTAGCTTGTTTTCTTCTTGGTGACAAGCTCATTGGCTTGCATGGGTCCTAACCTTGGCTCTGATACCATGTTGGATTTTTGTATCGGCGGGCCTGTAAGCCCACTCTAACAACACCGATATTGTCCCCACTTTATCACCTGCCAAATCTGTCAGGTGTTAAATTTTATCACAAAAAATCTCGATGTTATATATAGTGAGGCAATCATATTTAAACCCCTTATTTTCATTTGCACCCACCGATGTGGGATTCAAACAGGAAGAAGTTCCAAAATTCACCGACATGTAGGATTTCTCCTTGTTCGTTTCTATGATTTCTAGGGCTCCAATTCCAAATATGTTAATCAATTTGTATTGTTTTCCAATAAATTTTTAACTTTTCGACGTTTAATGCAATTTGAATTTGATCTTTAATTTGATAGCTTCCAGCTTATTTGAATCATACCTCGGCTACAGGATTTTTTTACTATTTTTGATATTTTCACTTTCCCTTTTTGGATTTAATTATTTCGATTCGAACGAAACTAGTTGAATTGAGTAAGCAGATCTCTTGCTTTCTGCAACTCTCCATCAAAACCAATGACTCTGGCTTTCAAGGTTGTAAGTTTTCACCAGATAAATTTTTCTGTTTGTTCAATTTGTACTATTAGAGATTTGCAATCTTGATTTTGGTGTAAAGTTAATTCAGGGAAAGGGACTAGTGGTGGAAACAGAACATTGGAGGTGTGGTGGTTAAAGGTTATTTTTTGAATAATAATGGGTGGAAAAATAAGATTAAATTTTTTAAATTTTTTTGTGGTGAGTGGGATAATAACGTGGGTGGAAAAATAGGATAATGAGGTGGGTTTAACAACACTTATTTTTTAAGGTAATAATTAAAAGAATTTCTTAATTTGTTTTTGTTCACATGGCGTAGTGATGGCAGCCACATCAGCATAAATGTGGAACCTATTATAACCTCTTAATCGCTTAATAGTTAACTTAACAAATTTTCTAACAGATGTATAAAATTGAAATAAAATGGAAGTAAACGCATGAGATTGAAATGTTTTAAAGACATTGTATGAGGTTATAAGTGCACTCTGAGGGGCAAAATATAATTTACCCTAAAATCCAACATACATGACGAGAAATTTATCTATAGCTAAAACTAGAACACAGCCACATGGTGTCACAACTCAATCAAATGACACATATTTGTTTTTTTATTAATATATCCTAAAAGGGGAAATATCATCTATGTCATCTACTTATATGGTAACACGTAAAAAATACATTATGTGACAAGTATTCCTGTTTCAAGTAAAAATTTCTTATACATGGCATTCAGATTTAGTGAGGAAAAAAGTCATACTTAACATATAATTAGTTCAGGAATACTTAACATATATTAGGTTAGTTAGACTGAATTTAATGGATATCAAAATCTTCATAGATCAAGTTTACGTTGTTGGAGTGATTAATTAGCACTTAATGATAAGCGTAAGAAAAGTTTTTTTTAATCAAACCTGCAAATTTCCAATGAGATATAAAAACAGGAGTAAGCCAGTCAAAGAAATAAAAACTGTATAGAGGTTCTCCCATCCATCTACACTGGGCTCAAGATTTGAACCAAGAGAACTGCAAAATCAAATTAATGGATCAATATATATGATAACCAATTTCAAGTTATTTGGTTCTACGGTTACTTCCTACAATTTATCCAAGATAACATTTTAGTCGCTCAACTTGATTTTTAGATCTATCAGTCTTTCTACTCGACTCTATTTCATAAAGGTAATGCTTTAGTTTTTCGATGTGATATTCACACTCTCAACAGAAAGAATTAATGTAAATCGTCAACAAATTCAGAGACCTTAAAAAGGGCATTAAACCTAAATTTCCCAACAAACAAAGATAAAAAATGTACATACCTTAAATTTCGTAAACCCCACCAGAAACAGTTCAAGAACTTTTGAAAATAATTGGTTGATCCTACCACACCATATTGAAGCACAGTAGCAAATATACCAAAACTGAAGGGCATTATGTCTGATGAATTGTCACTGACACTGACAGGGCATAAATCATTTAGAATTGTGGTATTTCTAAATGAGTGGTGATCATGACAACTAAAACATCTGTTATCACATCCATCATTTTGGCGACATGCAGAATGCCAGCACATCATCATTCGTTGAATAGCAAAAAAATACCACATAGCTCCGATTACCTGAAAATTAAACAAACAACCAAAAAACGGAGAAATTTATAAATATTTTAGATATTATTATAAAAAAATGCTACTCTTACCATCTACTATCTCTCTAATAGAGATGAGATCCACATGCGTTGGCGGGCCTATCTCTATTAGAGAGATGATAAAAATGATTGTACAACTAGATGATAAGTGTAGCATTACTCTATTATTATTTCAAAATAGTCATTTCACTCTCTTTCTAATAAACAAAAGTGAGACAAGAATAATAATAATTGATTTGACAAACTAAAATAAATAAGGATGTGTATTGAAACTTACATGACTAGCAATAATGTACATACAAAAATTGAGTAGACCTTTAATCCATATAGGAGTCTCTCTAATCTCTTCTTCATGAATCTTTTTAAGTTCCATAGATGAGAGGTAGATGCGAAGAACTCGTGGCATATATTGCAACGGAGCAAAAATGTTCATAAAAACCATCCTTGTTGTAGTCAAAGATCTCAAGTCACTCATTTTTGAGAAGAAAATGAGAATTGCCACCTGGATAGTGGATATACATTAGTAGTATCGACAGTCAAATATGATAATATCACGAGCAAATCAATGAATCAATGACAAAGTTGTCTAGAACACAAAATTAACACGCTTGCTAACAAAGTGTATGTGAGACCCACATGCGTCAGTTTTGTGCATTTAACATTGAAAAACCACTTTGGCCGCATGCAAAGCAAATAGGGAAACAATTACTCCAATAAAAGGATTTAATTTCTCACCTGTGGAAGGGGAAGAAGAGCTACAATGTCAATTAAGATATCATTTGACACCCATATTATCTTGGCTATTCTTGGCACACAAATTTTCAATACGGAATTGAAATTCATCTGGTGGTGTATGCTGTTATGTTTATTGATTAAACCCAAATAGTTCTCAGATCTATAAATTCGAATAATAATGTCCATTAAATAGAAAAAATCTATGACTGATCTTAAAAGAAGAACGGCTATCTTCAACTTTGGGTCTGACATAAGGCACTTGAAATCATCCTTCAGAATTGGAATGTAGAGGAACAATGGATCAACTAAAACAGCGCACAAACACAGCGCTATGAATATTTTCTTCCAATATTTTTGATCCAATGACTCGTGTGGTTTTTCAGTTTCCTCTCCCCTCAATATACAACTTAATGCATCTTCAGGTTGCATGTCAGAGTTTCTCATTCTGGCCTTTTGGATTTGAATCAGACAAAACTCACCGGATTTGCAGGGTGTCTTCCTCCTTCGATCTGCGTACAAGGCTCTCCAAACTCAGCAACAAACCTCAATATTTAAACTACACAACAAGACGAAGCAATTTGAGCAGGTTACCACTCTTTGTTAGACCGAGTCAGACTTCCAGTTCGGATGCAAACTCTTCAGTTTGTTATATCAGTCCACAGTCCTTATCCAAGAAAATGTCTGTCAGGTCCTGTTTAAATTTGAATATTTTTTAGCTTCATTTTTTGAATAGGGTTTTCAAACCCTGATGTAATCTGACATACATTATAAATACAAAGCAGTTTGAGGGTATGCAATTCACTTGAAACATTTGCACACTGTGCTAAGCTTAGTCTGATTCGGAGCGCTCCTAATTGGGGCCTCTGTGCACAATTCCCTGCGAAACGGAGCTCGGGTTCGAGCTTGTGACGTCGAGAGGATCAAAATGGTGGTTGTTTGATGGTTTTTTGGTTCGCCTGAGGTGGCGTTCTTTGTGTTGAGAGAGAGAGAGAAAAGAGACAAGACTTCTGATTGGACGAGACAAGACGGAGAGGAAGGGATTGGTTGGAGGCGAGTAGGTGTGTCTTTCCCAATGGGGAAGGTCCGATTTTAAACAGGAAAGCTCATGATCGTTAAGGTGAGCGTGAACTGACTATTTTGTCCCTTGTGGGACATTTTTTTTAGTTTTTTTTTTTAAGAAAAACTAATAAAAAAGGTTTGAAAAATTTAAATTTTAACGATAAGAACAAAATAAAAAGTAAAGTGAATAGTACTAGGATTGACTTTTTAGTGTAAAAATATGATTTTTCATTAAAGTGAACAGTACCGGAAGCTTTTTGTTAAAATTCCTTTTTCTTTTAACCTTGTGGGACATTTTCTTCTTTTCTCTTTTTTCATTCACCAATACTTTCTCACGTGTTTCACATGACTTCGTGTACAAATTTTATCAGTTTTTAATCAAACTTTGAACGAGCATAGTTTATTCGTTACAAATTCAAACCCTCTTAGTCTTAATACATAAATACAAAATATACTTATGAGATTAGTTGAGGTTGGGTAAGTTGATTAACGTTAACTCTGAGTCATGAGGCATGAACAACCAACGAAATGTCAACGCAAAAAGAATCTTAATTGACACAAGGTTGTTAATTTAGGATTTGTAGTGGTTGCTTAATTACGCTGGTGTTTAATGTGCTAATCATGTGTAGGTTTGGGTTGTGCAAAATTGTAGTTTTGTTCCAACTTTTTGTCCTGGGATTCTTTCGGTGTTGCTTCTAGTGTAATATGATGATTGATGGAACAATAAAAAAGTTTTGTGAAGTGTGACTTGGGTTTGGAATATTATTGTATCATTATTAGAGTAATAATATCCAAGCACGCCAAGAATATTAGAACAAAAAACATTATTGTTTTTAAGGAAAACTAATAAAAAGGGCTTGAAAACTTTGAGTTTTAACAATAAAGACAAAATAAAGGCTAAAATAAATAGTATCAGAATTGACTTTTTAGTGTAAAAATATGGTTTTTCGTTAAAGTGAACAGTACCGGGAGCTTTTCGTTAAAGTTTCCTTGTTTTTAATGGTTTGACTGTTTTCCGCAATCAATTTCAGATAAGGAAATTGTGATTTTTTTAAGGGTAATGATAATGAGATCAAATTTTTTAAACTAAATTTGCAAACTAAATGATGTGATTATTAATTAAGTTTCACTAACATATTTGTTTCTTATTGGTGACACATCATTTGATTTAAAACATTTAATCTCCCTAGCATTACCCTTTTTTTTAGTTCAAATGATGTGATGGTTGATGGTTGAATTTTACTTTTAATGATTCAAATAAAGAATCAGATCATCAACCGGTACATTACGTGAACTATAAATATGATTTAAAAATATGTTTTCTCTAGCATCACTCTTCAGATAATAGTGTCACGATATAAGTGAATCTCATCTTAATAATTTGACCATTTACATTATAAATATGGTGTGATATTATCAATTTATTCATGTTATGTCATATGATTTTCATTATTATCAATATGATATATGGGTAACACCTTAACTATTATTGATTGATTTTGAAGAAAATTTTGTTGTTATTCACTCATATTTAATGTTATAACATCTAAATTGATAACACTATGTAACGATGTGATTCCCAAGCTGAAAACTTCTTCACAATGATGCCCAAAGAGATAGAAATTCGGCTGTGATGGCATATAATTGAATGGAGGTCAAATTTCTTTTCTTTTGAGTTGATTTGTAATGGTGCTATTTTGTTGGTATAATTTTAAGAGCTAGACGATTCGGATTATTAAAAAACATTACGGAGTGTGTCCCACAAAAACTTGTGTCCGAAAGTTGTGTAAAAAAAAGTGATACCACGGATCCACCCCCTTTAGGTATATATGAGAATAAAAAGGAATAAAAAATGATAGAGGAAATGAGGGAGAAAATGTATGCTTATTTTTTTTTTCTAAATACAGAAAAATGTTAAAAATTTGTTTTCAATTAACTTGTAGTCATATTTTGTGCAAGGTTCTAAAAGACACTAGGCGCTAGTCGGCGACGAACTGGAGCCTCGTGGCTAGGCGGCAGTGGGCTGGGGCCTAGGCGGATTTAAGTAAATTTATTATATATTTTATAAGTAAGTGTCTATATATACTTAAGAAACACACATAATTATATTGGGATACATAAATTGCAAAATAAAAATGACATATAAATTATAAAGTATTATAACATATTGAAAACATGGGGAACAAGCATATAATGTGTCACATCCCGGCCCAGGGTGGACCACTTCCCGGGCCCGCTCCACCATCGTAGCACGATATTGTCCGCTTTGGGCTTACCATTCCCTCACGGTTTTGTTTCTGGGAACTCACGAGCAACTTTCCAGTGGGTCACCCATCATGGGAGTGCTCTAGCCCCCTTCTCGCTTAACTTCGGAGTTCCTACAGAACCCGAAGCCAGTGAGCTCCCAAAAGGCCTCGTGCTAGGTAGGGATGAGAATATACATTTAAGGATCACTCCCCTGGACGATGTGGGATGTTACAATCCACTCCCCCTTAGGGGCTCGACGTCCTCGTCGGCACACTTCCGACCAGGGATTGGCTCTGATACCAATTTGTCACATCCCCGTCCGGGGTGGACCACTTCCCGGGCCCGCTCCACCACCGTAGCACGATATTGTCCGCTTTGGGCTTACCATTCCCTCACGGTTTTGTTTCTGGGAACTCACGAGCAACTTCTCAGTGGGTCACCCATCATGGGAGTGCTCTGGCCCCCTTCTCGCTTAACTTTGGAGTTCCTACGGAACCCGAAGCCAGTGAGCTCCCAAAAGGCCTCGTGCTAGGTAGGGATGATAATATACATTTAAGGATCACTCCCCTGGGCGATGTGGGATGTTACATAATGAGTGTTCATCCAAGTATTCAACAATTCTCTCACATTTATTGAAAAATTAAAATGTAATATGAAAGTTATCGATTTTCGGTCTAAGTAAGTTGCAACCTAGGTGGGTGCCTAGACGGGTTTAAGCGGGCTAGGTGGGCGCTCAGGTGGGTGAAGCGAACACACTAGGCAAGGCGGATGCTTAAGCGGGTCTAGGCGTACTTTCTTAATTTTCAAACGCCTAGGGACTAATCGGGACGGTAGCCAGTTGCCTAGGCGGCACTAGTCGGGGATTTTAGAACAATGAGTTTGTGTACCATTCATATACATTTCACATGTCTCTCAATATCCTTTCCTCCGACATGAACAACCAACGTGTCGAAAAAAATCTTAATCTTAACTAATACGAGGATGTTAATCTAGGATTTAAAGTGGTTGATTAACTATGTTGGTGTTGAATGTGCTAATCATGTATGCAAACGCGGATTTTATGGACTCGGGTGCTCCCGAGACCATCCGGAAGTCCGAAGAATCACCTATGATGACCTTCAAGGACCATCCAACGGCCTGGGCAGGTGGTGGAAGTGAGAAGGTCATCATGACTATGCAGATGCTGTGCAACATAAATTTTGAACCAAAAAGAAAGATATAATTTAAAACGAAAAGGAACACATAAAAGACCACAATGACTATACTGTTCTTGGACCTTGGTTCCAACAAAAAAGAAAGGCTTTCTCTCTCAATTTCCCACATGACCAACTCCCCACTTTTCTTTTCCTTTTTGCTTAATTGTTGTTCAATCAGGTTGTCTCACCTAGCATATTAATTAATAAAGGGATGGTGTATTACTCATGTAACGTCCCAGCCCCGAATTATTTATTTTATTTCGGGAAATAACTCCGATGATAGGCCCAATTCAATTTTCATGTTTGATTTTCTAGCATTGCACATTGTTTTTAAATTATATTTTCTTAAATACTCACACAAAGTGTACCACCAAGTTTAATTAGCAAAAACATAGCAAAAACATACGTTTATAATTTCGTTAGTTAACACCAAACCCTTCTCTTCAATCTAATTTCCAAAAATAGGTCAAAACTCGATTATTCAACTACCCTTTCTATTCACATTCCTCAATTAATGTCTTGTTTCCAATCATGCTCCATAATTATAATTTTTATGCCAAACATGATATTATATTCACATTTTGTCACCATTTTCTTATATAGAGTAGTTTCTATTCTAAAAATTTATTCTTCCTTTATTTAAGGCTGCATCTAACACTGTTAGACTGCCTACGTACCCTTGTACGAGATCAAGCCTTTCGTAGTTCACATTTCATTCAAATCTTCCATTCCTCTTTTAATTTCACATATTCTAGTATCGGCCAAACCAATTTTAGATTTCACAATCAAACCACTTCAAATGGTTATCAATTATGGATTCAGAACATCAAAATTAACTAAAAAATACAGCGTCGGCTCACTGGCCACGCGCCGCTGCCGATGGCGGTCGACCGTCCCGAATCGCCGGACAATATCAACTATTTCCAAAAATTACCAAATTTTATAGACTTGTATATCTCAATGAGTGGAGAAAGTTTCATACTTGCGGCCAAGTCCAATTTGGCCGAAAAACCCCTCAAATTGGCCACGAACCGACGGAAACCCTTGAAGTTGGGTGTGTTCAATTCGACCTCAAACGAACTCCAACGCCCCCAAAATTGTTTGGGCTTTGTTCCAGACCTCAAGGGGAGTCTAATGGTGGTGGAGATGGGTGTGATTAGTTTCAGATTTAGGTGGTTCGAACCCAAATCCGCCGCACCCCACCGTGCGGGTTCTACCAATTTCAAGGTCAAATCCTTTGAGTGTAATAGGAAGAAGGAAGGTCATGGATGGTTTTACAATGGTTGATTTGATGAAATTCGCGGGAAAAAGGGGCAAAATCCCGCCGGAAAAGAGCAAAGGAGCCGACCAGGTCGGTCACTGTACACGGGTCGCGGATTCTCCGCTCCTCCTTTCTCTCATTTCCCTTCCTTTCTTCTCCCTCTCATTGGTCACTCCCCCTTGATTCCTTCCTCCTTTTCTCCTTTCTATTCTTTTCTTTTAATCGTAGCCGTCCATCATTTATTTTTCCTTTCATTACAGCCACACACGTGGCACAACTCATGGCTCCAGATTTTCTGGAGCCTTCTAAATGGAAATAAAATTACCATAATATCCCTAACTTTAAACGTTTATAACTTCTTCATTATAACTCCGTTTCACGAACGGTTTGTGCCTACGGGTTGGTGAGATCGAGCTCTATTTAAAAAATATAACTTGTGACCTTGAAAGGTCTACGAATTTTAAATAGTTAATTTCCAAACTTTAAATCTCGTAACTAGTTTAATTAAAAACTAAACTCACCTACATTATTATAATTCTCGAGCAATCATATAAAAGCTCAATAATACAAATAAGTAGATTATCATACTTTCCGGAAACAAAACTTTAAAAGTTCTTGATTAAATTCTTCATAACCATAAATCGATTTATTTTTCGATCTTCTCCACATATTCATAATTATGAATATATAATCCATATATTTAAATTTTCAGGGTATTACAACTCAACCAATACTTATTACCATATGTTTGACACCATTATTTTTTTTAATACGAACTCGCAATCACTTGACATTTCATCTCATACCATCAAATTTACTAAAATACTAAAGCAAAAATTCTAATATTTTTGTATGTTATATGTTAAATAATAAACTCAAGTTATCAATACAAGTATAGTTTTTTAAGTGTAAATAGACACTTATTTATATGATATATAATATTTTTACTTAAATCCGCCTATTTCGCATAGGTCTCTGCCTAGGCACCATCTAGGGGCATAGGCACTAGGCCCAACCCGCCGTCTAACTAGTGCCTAGCGTACGTTGATTAGGACATCCTGAAGTTAAAATTCTGGATTCGCCTCACATGTATGGTTTTGGATTTTGCAAAATTATAGTTTTGTTCCAACTTTTTGTCCTGGGATCCTCTTGGTGTTGCTTCTGGTGCAGTATGATGATTGATGGATGGAACAATAAAAAGCTTTTGTGAATTGTGACTTGGGTTTGGAATATTGTTATATTATTATTCTAGTAATGTAATATTATCCAAGGACGCCAAGAATATTAGAACAAAAACATTATTGTTTTTAATGGTTTTATTTTTTTTCCATGACCAATTTCAGATAAGGAAATGATTCAACTTTTTAGAGTATATTTTTAGGGTAGTGCGATTTTAAAAGATGATCTCTGTAGCATCATTCGTTAGATAATAATGTCAATGTCATGTCACTATAGAAGTGAATCTCATCTTAATAATTTAATGTTTTTCATTGTAATCGTGATATAATATTATCAATTCATTCACGTTATATCATACTAGCCTTTATGCATACACTCACGCGGAAGCAAAAGGTATTTTTTGAATCACAGCGTGTTACGCCCGACTTACACATTTTAAATGTATTTATATGTGTAAATTGACAAAAGGAAAGTCAAATATTTGAAGTAAATGAATAATCGTAGATCATTCTAAAAGAAACCCCTCATAAATCAATCAAAGCAGCTGAATTCATATAATAAAATCGGCCTCTATTGAATTTACATTAAGAATAGAGAAAATAATATTTAATAAAAAACTGATTGAATCATATTATTGCTGGCCCATTGTGAGGCTAAGCCCATCCCTTTCACCTTAGTGTAGATAATATCGTTTGTTCAAAAAAAAAAAAAAACAATCATTTGACAACTAATTTAATCACATTATTATGCGGATGCGAAATACCTTTTTTAATAACCGGCATTACACGCATTTTAAGATGTTTTGAATGTGTTTAAAAATAGAGAAAATAATATTTAATGAACAATTAATTGAATCACATTATTGCTAGCCTATTGTGAGATACTAATTATAATAAATAAATAAAAAACAGTACAAAAAATTAATTATAAAAACAACAATGTTAATATGATGAAAATACCCCTACGACATTTGATGCATAATTTTGGGCTGCTTTTGAATTTTTTGTTTGGGGGGCATTTCTGTCCACTTTTTTTTGTCACATCTTGGCCCGGGGTGGATCACTTCCCGGGCCCGCTCTACCACCGTTCCACAATATTGTCTGCTTTGGGCTTACCATTCCCTCACGGTTTTGTTTCTAGGAACTCACGAGCAACTTCCCAATAGGTCACCCATCCTGGGAGTGCTCTGGCCCCCTTCTCGCTTAACTTCGGAGTTCCTACGGAACCCGAAGCCAGTGAGCTCCCAAAAGGCCTCGTGCTAGGTAGGGATGGGAATATACATTTAAGGATCACTCCCCTGGGCGATGTGGGATGTTACATTTTTTGTGTGAAACTTGTGACCCAAAAAATCACTATTCAAAAGCCTTGTCGGCTTTATTTATAAGATGAGTTTTATTATTATCAATGTGATATATCGGTGATACCTTAACTATTATTGATTGATTTTGAAGAAAAAGATTTTGTTACTCGCTCATATTATAAGTTGTGACATCTAAATTAGTAATAATATGTAACATTGTGATTGTCGAGCTGAAAACTTCCTCATAATGATGAAAACTAGAGTAAATCGGCTACAATGGCATAAAATTGAATGGAGGTCAATTTTTTTTTCTTCTGAGTTGATTTGTAACGGTGCTATTTTGTTGGTATAATTCAAAAAGTAGACGGTTCGAATCGTTGAAATACATTACGGAGCGGGCCCTATAAAAACTTGTTTAAAAAATTGAGTAAAAAAAATGGTACCATGGATCTGCCCCTTTAAATATATATGAGAATAAAAAGGGATGAAAACTGTAAAGGAAATGAGGGAGAAAAAGTATGCTTGTTTTTTATCAAGACCCTTTTATGTACACTATCATCTTACTTTGTATGTGTTCTCATATTTAATGAATATTGTACTTCTTTCAAAAAAAAAGAAAAAAAACTTGTAGTTATATTTTGTGTACCATTCATATACATTTCACATCTCTGTCACTATCCTTTTCTCCAACATGAACAACCAACAATATGTGGACGCAAAAAGAATCTTAATCTTAACTAATTGGAGGTTGTTAATCTAGAATTTTTAAGTGGTTGATTTTGATGTTTAATGTGTTAATCATGTATGCAAAGGTGGATCCATTTCATGGATCCAGGTGCTTCCGAGACCATCTAGAAGTCTGAAGAAGCGCCTATAAGGACCTCCGAGGATCACCCAACGGTCTGGGCAGGTGGTGGAAGATAGAAGACCATTATGATTGTGAAGATGATGTGCAACAGAAGTTTTGAACTAAAAAGAAAGATCTAATTTCAGACGAAGATGAACACAGAGATGACCATTATGACTCTGATTGTTAAACCCCACCCCTAAAATTAATGTAATTTCGTTATTTACCCCTGAAGTTTATGAAAAGTTGCATTTTGGTCATTCTTCCCTTACCCAATCCGGATCCCTTTTTCTGATTCTCTCTTTATCCACTGGCTGCCACGTGGCAACCCACTAACTCCTCTCTCTTCTTCTTCTTCCTTCCTTCCCCAAGTCAACACTATTCTCTTTCTCTCTCTCTCACTTTCAACTCTCTATCTCTCTCTCTCTCTCAGCTCAGTACCCTCTCTCTCTTGTAGATCTCTCACTCATTCTCATTCTCCGAGGACACACTTACCACCCCCACATACTCCTTGCTCTCTCCCACCTTTCCATCGCGAAATGCGAAGCACACCCGTTGGAGCTAAGCACACCCATTCCCTCCGTGGGTCCGACGACTTCAAGTTGAGATTTCGGCCATCTCTGGCCATTCCACGGCCAACCAAAGGTAAGAGACCATCCCTCTCACCTCCACCTTCAATTTCTTAGTTAGATCGTAAGGTAAAGTGGAGTTTTAGCATCGACCAGAGCACGGGAGAACCAAGCCAAGGCCTTTGGGCCTAAACCCAAGGCCCAAGCTTTAGGGCAGCCCAACCCAAAACCCTTCATGTTAGACCTTTGGGCCGTTTAGGACTCAGGCCCATTAAACCCAAAACCCTTTTTATTTATTTTTATGTTTTATTTAATTTCCAAACCCAAAGGAAATTGGGTTGGGCCTTCAAGCCCAAGGCCCAATAGCACTAAACTGAGAAACCCAAAGAACCCAGGCCCTTGGGCCGTACCAACTAGGGCCCTTGTCCTATTTAACCTTTGGCCCAGAAACCCTAGGAACCCAACCCAGAAACCTTTGGACCCTGGCTAAAAGCCGAGGCCCAAAACCCAACTAACCCAGACCTTAGGCCGCATGTGAAGGCGCGTGGGTCTACGCGTGAACGGTCACCGGTGCCGATGCTTGGAGCACACGTGCCACCTTCCACAACGGCGCCGGTGACTTTTCCGGTCAACTTTTCGGCAACACAACTCGGCGCGTGGGGGTACCCGAGGTCCCCCTTTATGTTTTTCGACGTCTCGAATCTGTTTATGACGCATGTTTTCCGAATTTCAATCTTTTGAGTGTAGTTTTGTTAATTGTATCCTTTATGTGCTTAGGTGCGTTTATGAGCGATGATTCCGCCATTCCTATTTCGTATGGCTCTTTGACAACGGAGTATCTGTGAGTGGACCCCTTCTAAAATGTATGTTTTAATAGTAGAAATGCATACATGAAAAGCATGATTTAATGACTACGTTTTATGAAACATTTTATGAGATATTATGCTTACTGAGGCTAGTTTGAATTACCATATTTTATCAAACTGATGTTCTTCGTAGTATATATGATGGATGACTATATACTGCTTACGAACATGCTTTTACACACTTCTTTATAGTATATATGATGGATGACTATATGCTATGAAGACGTTTTTGAAATATATGTACCTATGTTTGGAAAATGTATATTAATTGGTTTTGTGCCTATCTAGTGGTCACTGTTCTACCTACGGGCGATGATATTTACATTAGCTTTAGTCGGACGTAGGTTGGTGCCTGTTTGGCAAATGATATTTACATTGGCTTTGGCCAGGTGTAAGTTGGTGTCTGTTTGGTAAACGAGATTTATATTGGCTTCAGCCGGGCGTAGGCTGGTCAAATTCGAATGGGATGAGGTTGGTGGCTCTTACTAAGTTGACTCGAAAGGGGGTCAAATTCGAATGGGATGAGAATTGTGAACGGAGTTTCCAGGAACTTAAGCGGCGTCTTACTCAGGCTCTCGTCCTTACTCTTCCAAACGATATCGGTGAGTTTGAGATTTACACTGATGCATCCCTGTCAGGTTTGGGTTGTGTAATGATGCAGCATGGGAAAGTCATCGCCTATGCTTCCAAACAGCTTAAGAACCACGAAAGAAACTACCCACTGATGATCTGGATCTCGGAGCAGTGGTCTTTGCTCTAAAGATCTGGCGACACTATTTGTATAGCTAGAAGTGCTGCATCTTCATTGATCACAAGAGCGTGAAACATGTCTTCGCTGAAAAAGAGTTGAATTTGAGGCAGAGAAGGTGGATGGAATTCATTAGTGATTATGACTGCACTCTTGAGTATCATCCTGGACACGCCAATGGAGTAGCGTATTCACTAAGTTGGAGATCTCATAGACAGCTTACCTCCCTTCTAGCTATCTATGTTTCGCTACTGTTTTCTCTACGAGAGACCGGTGTTACCATGACACCAGATTCACAGAGAGCTTTGTTAGCACACTTCCAGGTTAGACCCGTCTTGGTGGATATGGTGAAGGAAGCTCAGGAGCTCGACCAATAGTGTGCAGACCTAAAGGAGCAGGTATTGAATGGTTCTAGGCGAGATTTGAAAAATCTGGAGAGATGAAGCCTTGGTGATGGGAAATAGGCTATTTGTGCCTAAGGATAACGAAGTGGTGAAGAAGGAGATTCTTGATGAAGCTCACATCTCAACGTATGCCATGCATCTAGGGAGTACCAAGCTGTATCACACCATCTGTCAATTCTACTACTGGTATGGAATGAAACGGGATATGACGGATTATGTGAAGAGATGCATTATTTGCCAGCAGGTGAAAGCAGAGGGACAAAGACTTGAAGGGGTAATGCAGAATCTCCCGATACCAGCATGGAAGTGGAAAGACATCACCATAGATTTTATGTATGGTTTATCGAGGACGTAGTCGAGATTTGATGGCATCTGGGTGATTGTAGATCGACTCACCAAGACCGCTCATTTCTTGCCTGTTCGACAGACCTATTCACTATTGAAGTTGGCAAAGTTGTTCATTGATAATATTGTCAAACTTCATGGTGTGCCTGTCACCATTGTGTCGGACAGAGACTCCAGATTCACCTCAAGGTTTTGGAAAACATTCAATGTCGCCATGGATACGTAGCTATTGTATAGCACTACCTATCATCCACAGACTGATGATCAATCTGAAAGGACGATTCAGACTTTGGATGACATGTTGAGAGTGTCTGTTCTCAAGTAGAAGGGTAGTTGGGATAGCTTTCTACCGTTGGTTGAATTTGCTTACAACAACAGCTATCATTCTAGTATCGGCATGGCACCATTCGAGGCACTATATGGGAAGACGTGTCGGACATTGTTATGTTGGATAAAGGTCGGTGAACGGGTGTTAGTGGGACCAAAAATTGTTGACACTACTAATACTAACATCCAGCTGATTAAGGGGAACTTGAAAGCAGCACAAAGCCGACAGAAGAACATTGCAGACCGACATTCTAGGGATCGGGAGTATAAGGTTGGTGACTTTGTTTTCTTGAAGTTGTCACCCTGGAAATGTGTGGTTCGATTTGGTAAGCGAGGAAAGCTGAGTGCTCGATATGTGGGTCCCTACCAGATTACGGAGAGAATTGGTGCAGTTGCCTATAGGTTGGAGCTACCACCAGAGTTGGCATAGGTCCACAATGTATTTCACGTTTCGATGCTTTAGAAGTATGTGTCGAACCCCTCTCATGTTATTCAACCGGAACTGCTGGAAGTAAATCAGGATGTTAGTTATGTTGAGGAACCAGTGGCTATCGTCGATTGACAGGAGAAAACTCTGAGGAACAAAGTTATCTCGTTGGTTAAAGTGCTATGGAGAAACTATACCGTTGAGGAAGCGACATGGGAAACGGAGGAATCGATGAAGAACCAAGACCCTTATCTTTTTCTTTGAGCTTGTAATTTCGAGGACAAAATTTTCTTTTAAGGGGGGTAGATTATTAAACCCCACCCCAAAAATTAATGTAATTTCGTTATTTGCCCCTGAAGTTTATGAAAAGTTGCATTTTGGTCATTCTTCCCTTACCCAATCCGAATCCATTTTTTCTGATTCTCTCTCCACTCACTGGCTGCCATGTGGCAGCCCATTAACTCCCATCTCTTTTTCCTTCCTTCCCCGAGTCAACACTCTTCTCTCTCTCACTTTCAACTCTCTCTTTCTCAACTCAGTATCCTCTCATTCTCCCTCTCGCAGATCTCTCACCCTCTCTCATTCTCCGAGGACACACTTACCACCCCCACATACTCTGTGCTATCTTCCACATCTTCTTCGCGAAACACGAAGCACACCCATCAGAGCTAAGCACACCCATTCCCTCCGTGGGTCTAACGACTTCAAGTCAAGATTCTGGCCATCTCTGGCCATTCCACGGTGAACCAAAGGTAAAAAACCTTACTCTCACCTCCACCTTCAATTTCTTAGTTAGATCGTAGGGTAAAGTGGAGTTTTAGCATCGATCGGAGCATGGGAGGCTTCTGCATCATTTCCTGGCGAGAAATAGGCCAAGGCTTTTGGGCCTAAACCCAAGGCCCAAGCCTTAAGGCAGCCCAACCCAAAACCCTTCATATTAGGCCTTTGGGCTGTTTAGGACTCAGGACTTAGGCCCGTTAAACCCAAAACCCTTTTTATTTATTTTTATGTTTTATTTAATTTCCAAACCCAAAGGAAATTGGGCCAGGCCTTCAAGCCCAAGGCCCAATAGAGCTATACCGAGAAACCCAAGGAACCCAGGCCATTGGTCTGTACCAACTAGGGCCCTCGGCCCGTTTAACCTTTGGTCCAGAAACCCTAGGAACACAACCTAGAAACCCTTGGACCTAGGCCTAAAGCCCAGTCCCAAAACCCAACTAACCCAGACCCCAGGTCGTGAGTGAAAGGTCACCGGTGCCGGTGCGTGGAGCACATGGGCCATCCTCATCTGCGGCGCCGATGACTTTTTCGGCCAACTTTCCGGGGATCCAACTGGCGCGTGGCCGCCGGAGCTGCCACTTTGCGGCGGCGCGTGGGGGTACCCGAGGTCCCCCCTCGTTTGAGTGTAGTGTTGTTAATTGTACCCTTTATGTGCTTAGGTGCGTTTATTAACAGCGATTCCATCATTCTTATTTCGTACGGCTCTTCGACGACGGAGTATCTATGAGTGGACCCCTTCTAAAATGCATGTTTTAATAGTAGAAATGCATACATGAAAAGCATGATTTAATGACTACGTTTTATGAAACGTTTTACGAGATATTATGCCTACTGAGGCTAGTTTGAATTACCATATTTTATAGAACTAATGTTCTTTGTAGTATACATGATAAATGACTATATACTGCTTACGAACTTGCTTTTACACACTTATTTATAGTATATATGATGGATGACTATATGCTATGAAGTTGTTTTTGAAATATATGTACCTATGTTTGGAAAATGTATATTCCTTGGTTTTGTGCCTATCTAGTGGTCACTATTCTGCCTACGGGCGACGATATTTACATTGGCTTCGGCTGGGCGTAGGTTGGTGCCTGTTTGGCAAATGCAGTGTTCTGTAGGAAGTGTTCTGAATGAAGAGCTCTCTATGCCTTCGGGCGATACTGATACCACTAGTTAACACACTATATACAAGATATGTTTGGAAGGTTTTATGGCATGCTAGGGTTTTCGGAAAACCTATTATATACTATGCTATTGTGTTTTTATAAACCTTAGGGGTTAGTATGTTGATAACTGTTTCAGTATTATATATATATATATATATATATATATATATATATATATATATATATAATACTGAGTGAATTTCAAAATATCATGAATGAGATTTTTAATCAATACAGCCATTTTTCAATTGTGTATATTGATGAAATTCTTATTTATTCAAGGTCAATAGATGAACATTGGAAACATTTGCATATGTTTGCTAGGATCATTAGATCAAATGGATTGGTTGTGTCAGCCACAAAAATTAAGTTATTCCAAACCAACATTAGATTTTTATGATACAATATCCATCAATCTACCATTCAACCCATTGATCGAGTCATTCAATTTGCTGATAAATTCCCAGATCAGATTACTGATAAAACTCAACTTCAAAGATTCCTTGGATCATTAAATTATGTTTCTGAATTTTATCGTCATCTTCGACAACAATGTAAACCTTTGTTTGATCGTTTAAAAGATAATCCTCCAACATGGTCTACCATTCATACATCTATTGTTAAACAGATTAAATCGCATGTTAAGACTTTGCCTTGTCTTGGCATTCCAATTCCCAACTCATTTAAAATAGTTGAAACTGATGCTTCTGACATTGGTTATGGAGGTATCCTCAAGTAAAGAATTTCTTCCAGATCTCCTCAACAAATTGTTCGTTTCCATTCAGGAGTATGTAATTCTGCGCAAAGTAACTATACTACTATTAAGAAAGAGAAATTATCTATTGTATTATGCATTAGCAAATTTCAAGATGATTTATTAAATCAAAAATTTCTTGTTAGAGTTGATTGCAAATCTGCAAAGCATGTTTTACAAAAAGATGTTCAAAACATTGCATCAAAACAAATTTTTGTACGATGGGAAGCCATATTATCAATTTTTGATTTCGAAATAGAATACATTAAAGGCAGCCAAAATTGCATTCCTGATTTCCTAACCAGAGAATTTTTGCAGGGGAAGAATGTTAAATCCTAATCAAAGTTCTCATCAACGCAGGCTTCCTGCAACCTTACCACCACCAAAAAAGGAATCTATTCCCGATTCTTCATTGGCCTTAGCCATTACAAACCGTTTCACTCCCCTAGGATCAACCATAGGACAATTCCGTCCAAATTACCAAACGGCATTAGTCACCCAATATGACCTTTATTCTTCTATGCCTCGCCCTTCATCATCCCAATCAGCTCCTAGCTACACCAAAACATCACCATACATTGAAAAAACTCCAATGGAGAAACTCTTTGATATTCCTTTTCATATCAACCACGAACAAACCCCCCCTCCCCCCCAAAAATAGCAAAAATGGTGTTTCCACCAAACCTTCACTACCAACCTACTGAACCACACAAGACCCTCAAATATTACCAAGCCATACTAACGGAAACAAAATCCATCTCCATCAAACCAATTTACAGCACAACCCATACAAACAAAATCCTTTATCATTCTTTCCATATTGAAAAATTCATCACTGAAAAAGAATGGGATTTACCCCTTTATCATTCCAAACCTCTTCGCTCCCCTCATTTCCCGATTCCCATCAACAACTTTAGTTATCATGATTATATTCAAGCTTGGACTAACATTTTTCTTCATCAAACAGAAGATTTTAGTCATTCATGGTTTATAACCTTTGGCAAGAATTTTAGGCTTAATTTCCCATCATGGTGGTCTACTCATGGCCCCGCTGCCAATCTACTTCCAGAAGACCTCATGCAGGTCATTTCAGCTGGCTTCCAGAAGAAATTTGACCGCAGCCGTTTCCATTACAGGATTACACTTCTCCCTTAGTTCATGGCTAAATACAGAGTTTTCTGGATATTGAAGTGGAATTTTGCAGTTGAAACAGGACAAGTTTATCGACAAAGAGCGGTTAAATGGTGGGATAAATTCAGCAAGCAACAAATCATTGACCTCGTCACCGCTGAGTTTCCCAATGGCCAAGTTCAAATCCTAGCAGTAGCTGATGAACAAAAGAAGGCATTGCCAGAAATCCCAGAAATTTCTTAGTCACTTTCAGACATCAATCCATCATCCTCTCTTAAGAGCAAAAACAAATCCTCCAGTTCAAAGAAGAAGAAATCTTCAAATTTTAAAGCTTTAGCCAAAATTCTCGTGGCAGAGTTACAAGAAGAAGATGAAGAACCAGACAGTTCAGATTTTGAATCATCAGACGCTTCGTCATATCTCCCTGCCAAATCTCGGGCTGATCTCTTTCCCCAAACAAATCTCTATGCGGACTTCCCGCCAGATTCCCAAGACCCATACAAAGTTTAAATAAAATAACTCGTATTTTGAAATTTTGCAAGTATGTAATTATTTGTTCGGTATATTACCCATGTAAAACCTATAGTAGTAGTCATGTGATTCTACATCAAAAAGACAGCATTTGCAGTAGCAGTAATCATTAGGACAAGACACTATTCATTAATGTTAAAATCACTTTTACTATTCATCCATCATTTCATCCACTGTGTCCAGATGCGTGATTCTACAGTCAATCGACAGCATCTTCAGCCTTTCGGCTTCTTTATAGCTTAAGCACATGCAGACCGGGATTCCCGCTTCCATCTTCAATCATCACAGCCAAAGCCTCTCGGCTATATCTTCATCTTTCAGCCTTAGTTCAAGGGGTCGGATTTTTAATCCATCTTCAGAACGAGAAAACTCTGCGCATTCAAAAGAACAGAGTTCATCTCTTCAAAGCAAAATTTGTAATACATATTATAAACACTTATAACGAAGGATGCCTGCGAGCTCCATTTCTGTTTTCATTTCCATCCATTGTCAATAGACAAAGTACTTGTAAGTCCATATGATTTTCAATAAATCTATTTTGAATCTTATCTGCATCACTAATTTTAATTCATTATTTTCAACATGTATGTCTCATCCATGTTTGATATGGTTTTATGTAACTTCATTGTCATCTCACAGCCTATCGACTTTGTCTTCAGACCACATCCTCGATTGTATCTCCATCTATATTTAGAGTTTCTCTTACAAATATATACTATCTGCTTCCGCCCCCATTTGGTATCAGAGCCAAGTGAGTGGTAATTGAGTTATACTCTTCGTAATTTACAAGTTACGTTCATTATCCAGCCTTTCAATTTACAGCTTATCTTATTTGTTAATCTTCTAAGTAATTTTGTTAGACTCTCCAACCAAACAGTAAGGCGTGTTCCAAAAAATAAGTCCCAGGTAGAGGCATCAGTAGATACTAGCTCACAAGTTACACAACAAGAATTAATCAACGATTTGATTAACATCAAATTAAAATCAATCGAAACAAACTCTCAGGTAACCCATCTGGTTTATCAACCTCAAGACCAAGGAGAACAAACCTCTCCAACTGCATCTGACTTCGAAGCAGGTCAGGTCAATCATCAACTTTTAGTTTTAAACAAACCATTCAAAATTCAATGGAAGCAACTCAATGCTGATATTAAAGCAACGAAAAATATTCCCAGACGAAACAACTTTCGAAATAAATATACTCAAGAACAAAATAAAAATATATATGAAGCCTGGAAAAATGAAGCCTCGAAAAGCTTCATGAACAAACACAGATTTGAAGTGTTTTTCTTCGACTTCGTTGAAAAACATTACGAGTCAAAAAATAAATTAAATGTAATAACCAATGAAAATTGGCTCAAAGAAGACAAAACCATTGTCTCTTCTAGCCATCCTCCGTAAGAAACAATTCTTATCACAAAGGGTACTACCCAAATCCCAGCAACTCCTTTTAAGCTTCCCAAAGAAGATGCAGGAGTTAAACCCATCATTGAACAAAATACTTTCACCAACCAGAGTCTCCATACCATAGGTAAACAATTAGATAAAATTGAATCCAAAATTGGTAAGGTCTCCCAACCAAAAACACCAAGAGAAAAACCTTTGGTCCCCTCATGTTTGTTTTGTGCCCCCTTCAAGACATACGAACTAGGCTTACGATTCACGCTACGAGGCATTCCCCCACCAGTGATATCACTTCGGACTCTCTGCTATGACATCTAGTGTAATAGCACATTCCGCTCGTATTCTGAATTAGATGTATGCTCTGAACATGTCATGCATTATCACTATGTTTTCGTTGTTGGCAGTTGAATATTATTTTATTATTATATTATTTTATGTAGTTCAAACGAAATTTATATGCATGTTTCACATGTTCTCAACATTTGCATTCATATATGGCTTGCGTCACCCTTGGGTGTGTCGGCCAGAACATGACCATCCTGATGTCCCACAAACATCGCGATCGGGGCGTGTCACTGATTTTCTTCGACCTTGGTTCCAACAAAGGAGAAAGGCTTTCTCTTTCCATTTCCCATGTGACCAACTCCCCATTTTTCTTTTTTTTTTTCCTTTTTCTTAATTGTTGCCCAATCAGGTTGTATCACCTAGCATTTTTGTTAATAAAGGGATGGTGTATTAGTCAACCAATTCTTTTGTACCATATGTTTGACAACGTTAATTTTTTTTTAAATTCACTATAAATTCATACGACATTTGAAAAATATTTCGTAAAGTACTAAGAACTCTTAATCACTTGACCTTTTATCTCATACCATCAAATTTACTAAAATGTTAAAGCAAAAATTCTGATATTTTTGTATGTTATATGTTAAATAACAAAGTTAATTAAAATAATAAACTCATATTCTCAATTACATGTATAGTTTTTTTAAGCGTAAATAGGCACTTATTTACATGATATTGTGACTTTGGTTTAAAATATATTATCCAAGCATGCCAAATGCTTCATAATCAATTGAATGGTTTGATTGTTTTCCATAATCAATTTCAGATAAGGAAATGCTTCATCTTTTTAGACTATATATTTTAAACCAAATGATGTGGTAGTTGAATTCTATTTTTAATGATTTAAGAAAAGAATCTAACTATTAACCGCCACATCATATGTCGTCTACAAATATGATTTAAAAAGATGAACTCTCTAGCATCATCATTCAGATAGTAGTATCAATGTCGCTATAGAAGTGAAACTCATCTTACTAATTTAACATTTTTCATTGTAATTGTGATGCAATATTATCAATTTATTCACGTTATATCATATGAGTTTCATTATTATCAATATGATATATCGGTGACACCTTAACTATTATTGATGTTGATGCACAAAATCGGTGAAGACTTTGGAACAATGTAAAGTGTCACGTTTGTGACCTTCGCTCGGTTGCTCCGGTCACTAGTGAGGATAGTATGTAAAGAGATAGGGATGGGGAAGCAAACATAAGATGTATGTGGTTCACCCTAAGTCTGGCTACGTCCACGGAGTAGAGGAGTTCTCATTAATAGTGAAGGGTTTACACAAACACATAGGTTCAAGCATAATCATCATTAGTGAGTTCTAATGAGTAGTTTAAGTACAATAATGACATTAGCCCCTCATTGTAGGAGATGGTCTTCTTTTATAGTTGAGGAGAATATCCAGCTTTTGTTCGCGACCAATGTGGGACTCTACAAGCTTTATTCTAATGTTGACATGTGTCCCGCTGTATTGGCCTCCTGGTTGGAGGGAAACCCTTGTGCTTCGGTAGGGGTGCCTCAGCATGAACTCCTTAGTGGGTCCTTGAAGTTATGACATTGACCGGTGCTTGGTAGTTTCGGGATTGGTCAAGTATGGTACAAACAATTGATATGATATATCAGTAACACCTTAACTATTATTGATTGATTTTGAATAAAAAAGATTTTTATATTCACTTGTATGATAAGTTATAACATCTAAATTAATAACACTATGTAACAGTGTGATTGTCGAGTTGAAAACTTCCTCATAATGATGCCCAAAGAGATGGAAAATGGGTTACAATGGCATATAATTGAATGGAGTCAATTTTTTTTTCTTTTGAGTTGATTTGTAATGGTGCTATTTTGTTGTTATAATTCATTTAAAGATATTGACGGTTTGAATCGTTGAATTACATTACAAAGCGAGTCTCACAAAAATTTGTGTAAAAAAAATGGTGTCACGGATTCGACTCCTTTAAGTATATATGAGAAGAAAAAAGGATTAAAACGATAGTGGAAATGAAGGAGAAAAGGTATGCTTATTTTTGGCTCGAAATACAAAAAAATTTTGAAAAATTGTTGAAAAATTGTTCTTAATTAACCTGTAGTTGTACTTTATCATTCATATACATTCCTTACTTTATCATTCATATACATTCCTTCAGCATCTCTCCCACTATCCTTTCCTCCTCCAACACTCCGTATGTAATGGGGCTTTTTCTTTTGTGCTTTTTCTGGTAAGCTTTGGTGAAAAGATACCTAGGCAACTCAGGTGGATAACACGATTTGTATTTGGCATAGCAAACATTGACATGCTATCTACAAGCCACCTGCTCATCATCATAACCAACATGCTATCATTCATCCACAATTTTGTCTGCCCTATCTTGTGTGATTCATTTTAGTTTTACTTTAAGTATGTAAAACTTTCTGTTTAAACACGAGAATTTTTTTTCACATTATTTTTCTTCATTAGCACACTTAAGATAAATTTTAAGGGGTGGATTAGATTTGAATTTTATTGGACTTTAATGTCATTTCCGCTAGTTCCACACCAATTTCATAGAATGTCCCAGTTTAAATATTGCTTGTATTAAAAAAAATGATGACATTTGCAAAATTTGAAATTGATTTCTAGAATTTGAATTGTGGAGCTACGTCCGGCAGGAAATGATTTTATGTACAGAGACAGAGAGGAGGATATTTTGACAGTTAGAAAGCCCAGAATTACAAATTAATAACAAACTCGAATAATTTAAAGGGGGCAATAATATGTATGTTCAGATGAAACTAATTATAGGGTTTCAATATATTTCTCTATATTCTTCTCTTATAGGAGGCAACACACATATATATATATATATATATATATATATATATATATATATATATATGTACACACACACACATACATACCCAATCCTTGTACTACAAGGAATATTAAAGACATTAAAAAGGAGAGTTATACCTAAACTAGGAAGCACCATTACATTCCTATTTAATCATTGTTGACTCACGCCAACATTCCCCCTCAAGTTGGTGCATAGATATCACCTAGGCCCAACTTGTCGAGTGAGTTTTGAAATCTTCTAGCAGAAACTGCATGAGTTAGAATATCTGCCAACTGTTCTTCTGTCTTGACGAATGGAATGTCTACCAACTTAACATCCAGTTTTTCCTTGATGAAATGTCTATCCACCTCAACATGCTTGGTCCTATCATGCTGCACCGAATTGTTAGCTATCTCTCGTGCTGGTTGATTATCATAGGACAACAGCATATACCCTTTTGGTTTAAACCCTATCTCAATGAGTGGAATCCGAAGCCATAGAAGCTCACAAATAACATGTGCCATTCCTCTGTACTCAGCCTCGTTCGAAGACCTAGCCACTGTATTTTGCTTCTTACTTCTCCACGTCACAAGATTACCAGCTACAAACGTAAAGTATCCTGACATAGACCAACGATCAGTGATATTTCCAGCCCAATTTGCATCAGTATACCCTGTACTTCCAGATGCCCATGCTTTCTGTACATCAACCATTTTCCTGGAGCTTCTTTTAAGTAACTCAGGATCCGCATTACTGCTGCCATGTGATCCTCACTAGGAGCATGCATAAATTGACTCACCACACTCACTGCATAAGCAATATCTGGCCTTGTAAGTGATAAATAAATCAACCGCCCTACCAACCTTTGATACATTTTCCTATTTGCTAGGACTTGATCCTGATAAATTGCTAGATGATGATTCTGCACAATAGGTGTATCCACTGGTTTACACACTAACATACCAGTTTCAGATAAAAGATCCAATACATACTTTCGCTGAGATAAGTATATTCCTTCCTGAGATCTAGCCACTTCAATTCCCAAAAAGTATTTAAGTCCCCCAAGATCTTTCATCTCAAACTCAGAAGACAAGTACCTCTGCAGACGTTCGATTTCCATTGTATCATCATCACCTGTGACAATCATATCATCTACATATATGATAAGCAGAGTTACCTTGCCATCCTTGCGTTTGATGAACAACGTATGGTCTGAGTTTCCTTGTCGATACCCATACCTCTTCATTGCCTGGGTGAACTGCCCAAACCATGTTCTGGCCATACAGTGCCTTCTGAAGTCTACACATTTTCCCACTGGAGTTCGCAGCGCCATAACCTGGTGGAATATCCATGTACACCTTTTCCTCTAAGTCTCTATGCAAAAATGTATTTCTTACATCAAACTATCTCAGATGCCAATCAAAATTAGCAGCAAGAGATAATAGAACTCTAATAGTATTCATTTTCGCAACGGGAGCAAATGTCTCCTGATAATCAACCCCAAAGGTCTGCGTAAATCCCTTTGCCACTAACCTTGCCTTGTACCTATCGATCGTTCCATTTGCCTTGTGTTTGATAGTGAACACCCATTTGTATCCCACTGGTTTCTTCCCCTCGGGCAGTGTAACTACACTCCATGTATTATTCTTTTGTAACGCATCCATCTCAATTTGCATTGCTTCTGTCCATTTCGGATCTTTTAAGGTTTCTTCCACTTTAGTAGGTATTTTAATAGTTTCCATCCGCTAAACAGGTGCACAATATCTCGGTGAGAGTCGATGAGTTGAGATATAATTTACAATGGAGTACAACACATTCCCTTCTAGACAGTACCTATCTGGTGGTTTTCCTTGATTCTGTCGAGGATGTAACACATAAAGCGGTTCAATAATTTTCGAGTGAGTAATTACCTCCTGAATGTCTGTTAGAGCATGAAGGAGTTTTTTACTGTCTTCTAATTCACTAGAACTATTACTCGAATTTGGGGCAGTTATCACCCTTGAAGGCCTACTCGGACCAACACCACAATTTCTATTTGGCCCACTTGGGCTGGCAGCTGCAGATGGGTAGATAGTAGCAGCAGTGTCATAATTTGGGTAGCAGACAGCAGCATCAGCATGCGACCCATCATTATTCTTGTTGGGTACAACATGCGGCCCACTTGGGCAAGCATCACATGGTCCTTGCATATTCACTCTGCCATGGTCAGCACGCCCATCAGGACAGTCATGGCCAGCTTCATCTGGGCTAGTTTGGTCAGCAGCATCTGGGCCAATTTGGTTTAAAGCCCCGTTTAGGCTATTTACTGAAACAGTGGGCATAATATCGAACCAGCTGATGCTACTGTCTGCAGCCCAAATTATAAATAGCATGTTGGGTACAACATGATCATTATTTTAGAACCCATATAAATAGCATAAGAAGGGTATTCGGTTCATGATATAAATAGCATAAGTGACTGCATCAGCCCAATATGTCTTGGGTGCATAGCTACCAATAAGAAGGGCATGGGTAATCTCAAGGATGTGCCAATTTTTTTGTTCGACAACTCCATTTTGTTGTGGGGTCTGAGGACATGTAGTTTCATGAAGAATGCCATTTTTCCGTGAAAAATTGAGAAATATCCTGATTAAGATACTTACCACCGTTGTTTGACCGAAACACTTTAACAGGGAGTGAATACTGAGTATAGACCATCTGATAAAATGCTTTGAAGATGTCACTCACATCACTTTTATTTTTCATGAGGTACAACCAAGTCATCCTAGTGCAATCATCAACAAATGTTACAAACCAACGTACACCATGCTGAGTAGTAACCGGAGATGGCCCCCACACATCAGAATGAATTAACTCAAACGGAATTGTTCTTTTATTCAAACTTGGAGAATAAGAAGCTCGATGACTTTTAGCTAATGTGCAAACATCACATTTTAACGAGGACTCTGGAATATTATTAAATAATGATGGAAGCAATTTTCGCAAATAACCAAAGGAGGCATGACCTAGCCGACGATGCCATAACTAAACAGTCTTCAATTTTCCATTGTCACGACCTTGAACTTGATGAACACGACCCTGTGCAACATCATCAACATAATACAACCCTCTCTTCTTAGTACCACACCCAATGATTTCCTGAGTCCGAATGTCCTGAAGTAAACAGAAAGACAGAAACATTTGCACAACACAGTTTAATTGCTCGGTGACCTGTCCCATAGATAACAAATGGCTTGAGAGTGTGGGAACAAGTAAGCAGTTATGTAATGAAAGAGTAAGAGTGAGTGCTATCGAGCCTGCTCCTGTAACCGGGGCAACACCTCCATTAGCAGTGACAATGCTATCCCGTGGTGGTGGTGTTGTAGAGTTAAATAAAGTACGATCATAAGTCATATGATCAGTGGCTCCAGCGTCAATAATTCAACCTGTGTCAAAATCAATAGATGCAATTAAAGTGGTGCACGTGTTACCTGGATCATTGGATTGCTCTTGAGAATTAATTAAATTCAAGAGTGATAGCTGTGTGCCCAAATTAGCCGGCTCTAAATTTAATTCCTGATGGGTCGTTGTTGTGGCCCATGCCTAAGTTGATGCCGATATCTTCAACTGCTTGCTGCCCATTTAGATTTTGGGCTCCAGGTTCACATGCTTGCCGCGCAATTGGGTTGTGGATTCCAGATGGACCTTGCTTTCCAATTATCTTGTGGGCTTTATAATCAGCCAGCCCGTGCTCATTTTCACAGGAGATTGGAACCAACATTTGGTTTTCAACCATGGAAGCAATCTTTACTTTAGATTTCTCGTTTTTGGTTTTTCCAATAGGTGGTGTCTCTTGCTTCGAGACACACGGTTTAGTAGTTTAGGTTTATACATTTTGGCTTTTTGTTTTGTTTTGTCTTTCTGGATTTGTGCTGTAACGGGTCTGGTCTCTTGTTTCAAGACCTGGGTTTGGATTTTTAATAGAGGTATCTTGTTTCGAGACTTCTAAGCTTGGTTTCAATGGCTGTTACACAACCAACAAAGAGAAGCACTGAAGACGGTAGTGAAATGGAATAGGATTTAGAGAAAAAGACAGGCTGAAACCTGCTCTGATACCAAGATGAAACTAATTTTAGGGTTTCAATATATTTCTCTATATTCTTCTCTCATAGGAGGCAACATATATATACATACATAACCAATCCTTGTACTACAAGGAATATTTAAGACATTAAAAAGGAGAGTTATACCTAAACTAGGAAACACCATTACATTCCTATTTTATCATTGTTGACTCACGCCAACGTATTCATGATATATATGCCTTCACCAGATCTGTGAAATTGCAGACCAATCCTGTCCTTGGACAAGTAATCTTACCATCATTAATTATTCCTCGCCATTTCTTCAAGAGCCTGCCTCCAAAACACATACCAAGAAGAATTTTTCAAGACTGAATTAACAAAGATCTTGTTTTTACTACAAAAACGCATGCCAACGTTAGTGCTGTAGACATAGCCTTTGGGCAAGAGTTCTCTGTGTCCATTAGTTCCTTAGTTATGTAGCAACCAAGCTTCGATTGGTGCTGCTTAGAATAAGGTAAGGGTAGGGCTAGTTTCCGGAAACCCTCCTGTGATAGTGGATCCTCCTTGGTGCAATCATCATCATAACAGTATCTGAATCAGGTCAAGGAAAACGAAATATCTAAATGCAATTAACAGCTGCAATGCAAGTGGTCATGTGCTCAAGGTGAATGTGAAGTGCCAAAACACAAAAGGGGAGCTAAACCTTTACAGTTAGCAAGAAATGGACGAAAATACTAAATTTCCACAACTAACGAAATACACAGTACGCATTGTCAAAACTTCACTTCATTCCATATACAAAAAAATTGTTCACTATTTCAATCACATAAGCATGTGCAAATGCTATAGCTGTTTCACCCTCCCCCTCTAGAGTTTTGTTCTGCAGGTCACATAGGCAACGATGCAGCTCAAAACCAAAGAAGCTTTGGGAGTCTAACTCCATATAAAGTGAACTCGATTGTACCAAGCCTAGAACACTCCTTATTAATAGATAAGTGGAAAACAGTAAACTACAGATCGATAAACAGCTGTTAGAGGATACGGGGTTTTAAGAACAGAAAGGCCTGCTTGCAGATAAATATTCAGCAAAGGCTCAAGCGTCATGCCATATAACTTGCAGAATTCCTGTTTGAATGGGTCAACAAGGTAATCCCATTGCTTTGGCTCAAATAACACCTGGAAAACATAATTAACAAAAGAATAAACAAAATTACAATCAGAGATTAACCTTTACTATGCAGCTCCGAAGATAAATATAACACCAAACCAAAACATATCCCTAAAATGTTAGTTCAAAATATATTATTTCTCAAGGAGATGGCACAAATAATGAGCCTATTCTTGAAAACCTAGTCCTGCATATCAATTGATAGATTCGATACATAATAACTTAAGTGGCATCTAAGGATTAAGGATTCTTTAATGGGAATGTTGAAGGCTGCATGACTAACAGACGACAACAACAACAACAAAGCCTTTTCCTACTAAGTGGAGTAAGTGGGGTCGGCTATATGAATCCTAGAATGCCATTGCACTCGGTTTTGTGTCATGTCTTCCGTTAGATCCAAGTACTCTAAGTCTTTTCTTAGAGTCTCTTCCAAAGTCTTCCTAGGTCTTCCTCTACCCCTTCGGCCCTGGACCTCTGTCCCGTAGTCGCATCTTCTAACCGGAGCGTCAGTAGGCCTTCGTTGCACATGTCCAAACCACCGTAACCGATTTTCTCTCATCTTTCCTTCAATTTCGGTTACTCCTACTTTACCTCGGATATCCTCATTCCTAATCTTATCATTTCTCGTGTGCCCACACATCCAACGAAGCATCCTCATCTCCGCTACACCCATTTTATGTACATGTTGATACTTCACCGCCCAACATTCAGTGCCATATAGCATCGCCGGCCTTATTGCCATCCTATAAAATTTTCCCTTGAGCTTCAGTGGCATACGACGGTCACACAACACGTCGGATGCACTCTTCCACTTCATCCATCCAGCTTGTATTCTATGGTTGAGGTCTCCATCTAAATCTCCGTTCTTTTGCAAGATAGATCCTAGCTAGTGAAAGCGGTCGCTCTTTGGTACTTCCTGGTCTCCGATCCTTACCCCTAACTCATTTGGGCCTCCATTTGCATGACTAACAGAGACGAAAATTAATCTGTGAGAAACTGCCACCACAAAGAGATGATGATGCAGGCAAATATGTGCTAGTTTGCATTCAAAAAACATCTTTCCTACATCGTAATAAGTTCAACTAAACATGGGCACCATGTAGCACATTTTCCTATCCAGCTCATTCCCAAAAGATTTGAGGAAAACAGAGACCATAGTCTTTATGTCTATTCCAACAACTGTGGCACAATTAATTAAAATGGATCACCTTGTACGTATCACATTCTGTAGTGCTCTTATGAGCTACTGTTACAAAGACGCTCTGCAATTCTTTCATATGAGTAGTTCCCCATGGTGCTAGGTACTTTTGAGCATATGTGATCACTCGCAAGTTATATTCAGCTCGTACCAACTCTATAAACGCTTGAAGTCTCAGCTGAAACTCGAATTTACTCTGCCATCAATAAAGAATTCAGCATTGGATAATACAAAACAATCGAACTACAATTCAATTGGTATAACTGTCAACAGAAACCTTTGTCTAGTTATCTAATTTGAGGAAGGAAACAGTTCGCAGTACCAACTCAAACAAATGAATTTCAAGAACCATTTTATCAGAAATTCACAAGCAGTTGTTAGAAATTTAGTAGAACCAACATACTTACGGAATCACTGCAGCTACAACTACAGGGAATCTTTCACAACAATATAGCAGCAGAATGAATTAGAATCTATGAAAGAAAAATGTCATTTTCTTTTTACTTCCATCTCCTAGTATGCAATCCAAGTATGATAGAAGAAAGCCAAACTCGAACAAATAAGTCAAATTTCACATAAAAGAATGGCAGTACACATTGAAAGAATCACCATCCTCCTAAACTTATGTGCAGAGTATTTGTTTGCTAATTTCTTTCAAAAACAAGCAACAGAACAGATAACCTTACTGACAGAAGAGCAGTATTAGCAGACTCTTCCAATCCACCAAATAGCATGCTTCTCAACCCTACCCTCCCCCAAAACGAAAGGGAGCGCATACCTTGGATTTCTTTAACCGTGACTTGTTCTCGGCACACCAGGCTAGGGCAGGGCCTACCTCCTTATTCTGAAGGCTTCAATAACCTTTTTTGCTTCTTTGAATACATCAATATCAACAAAATCCTGACACATAAGAAACTAATCAAGTTGACAACATGTACAAACAGACAGAAATATGGAAAAATTCTTCAATCTGCACCACTAGCAATAAGAAAGAAGGGATTCTAACAAGCCAATGAACCTGCGGCAATAAAAGCTAGTATCCCCTATCTATT
Source organism: Heteromeles arbutifolia (assembly GCA_024362995.1). Lineage (NCBI taxonomy): Eukaryota > Viridiplantae > Streptophyta > Magnoliopsida > Rosales > Rosaceae > Heteromeles > Heteromeles arbutifolia. The sequence continues at coordinate 9,556,997 of JANCRC010000018.1, forward strand.
CTACTTACCTTCACTTCCTAACTCCTATACTAGACCATAAAAGTTCCAACCTATCAATTACGAAAGCAATAAGCTGCTTTCTTTCATTCATATAAACTTTGTGAGCTAAAAACCACTGGACAAGTATAATTTAGTTGAATAATTCCTTCATTAATGCCAAAAAAGATAATTTTGTTCCATCGTTAGAAAATGTGAAGATGAATCCCTCTTCCAATTGTAGAGTAGAGTAAGCAATTGGATAATGAGCATGACGATAATAATAAAACCGTTTGATTGCCAGATATATAATAATATTGCCATCGTTTCCAAGTTCTTCAATCCAATTAACACATTCAAACTACAATAACTCATGATATTCAAACCTTCCATGAATTTATGAACATTGGAAAGAAAAAAAACTGATGACAGAGCACTCGGTATAAAGAACCACAAATATGTATTGTCAACAAATCTAGGACAGGAAACCAAAACTATCTGAATATTTCTGCTTTCCGCCAGCTTCACTGCCGTACCATAATAAGACATCCGCAACATGTAGTCCACAAGTATCCGGTTCACACGTGTGTTATTCCATTCAGACAGACTCTCCACATCTGCCGATTCTAAATGATCAAGCCGAGCCCGGCACCTCTGTGCCTGCAAGTGCTCCGTCTTACTCCCCTCTTCCAACTTAATCACGAAAAACCCCACATCAATCAGCATGAAAATTTCAATCACAAATAGCCAAATTCAATCTCTCAAAGCACAAATATAAACAAATATAATCTACTACAATTATTAAGCCACAAAAACCCAAGCCGGATTAGTTCAATGTCAATTTAGATCGATGACCTTTAACAGTTTAACAGTCAATATAATCATATCAAAGCTACCCGAGCTAATAAATCTCGAATTAACCTCTGTTTGGTTGCCTCGAATCCGTCGGATCCGATTAACATCTGTTCTTTTCTATTCCTTCTCACTCCTCCGCCATCCAAACAGAATAAAACAATCCAAGCTAGGGCTTACAAATGCAATACCTTTCGTTTAAGCCCCTGCAGCCTCGAAACGAGGGAGCTGAGATGATTCACGGCGTCGTCGGACGACATGCTGTCGTCGGCGACACGACAGTGCCGTTGGGGAGAGAATCAATTTCCATTGAGAAAGGAGAAAGAGATGGACAGAGAGAATGATTGGGGAGATTCGAGTTGGGTAGGGAATCAATTCCCTATTTAAATTATATGAACCCTCCTCAAGGAATTCCAGAGTCATATGATTACAATAATTGTATGATGGCATTGGGAAGTTAGGTCTGGTAGTGGAAAAGGGAAAGGAATTTCAGAGTCACTTCGTGCATTTGCTCGTGTTCTATGTTGCACCTCTTCTCAAGGTGTGTTTCTCTTCTGTTACCATACTCGCATGCATTGCTTGATATGCTTCTGACCTCATTATTTTACCTTTATGAGGCATCTGCAAATAGTTTCTTGATTTTTTGTTAATATTCAGAACTTAGTGACCTGGCCAAGGAAGCTGCAGAACGTGATAGTCGATTGGCTCGACGTCCTTTAACAAGCAGTAGCAGAGAGATTAAAGCACAGCTGATGCTATTGATGCATCTATCAAGGTAAACATGCTAACTTTTTATCCGCTTCGTTTACAGAACTTGCCTAAGCTAATTAAAACAAGAGTTCATTATCTTCTATGGTAATGCATTAATTCACGAGAGCGTACGCCCATTACAGTTCTTGTGAATTAAGGAATTCTTAAGCATTCGCATATAGAATCAGTTGACGTGTTGTAACATACCCATTTTGGTTGAGATATTAATGAATTTGAGGAATTTTATAACTTGGGGAGCAGTAATAAACGTATGAAGATAGTGAAATTTAATTTACTCATTCTATGGTTTACATAGTGTTGCATCTGACTAGTACCAATGAAGCAACTCCTTTTTATGCTTCTTGAGTCTATGCATAGTCTTTGGGACCCGTAAGTTCTCCGGTTACATGCAAAACACTTTATATTCGGAGGCAAATGGCCAGGGATCTCAATGGTGAACTTTGTATCCTCAAATCTGCTTCTGCGTGGCTAAGAAACTACGGCGACACTTTGATTACAACAGACTCCCGAAGATGACGATATTGGTTTTACAAAACCACCAAAAACTCGAGAGGTAATATCATTGGAGACTATTAACGCCACCAGACGCAGGTACATGTTATTTCCTTTGACATCTCTTTTCGGACAAATGCAACTATGTATATGAATAAGCTTTTTTTAAGAGTCATAATTAGTATGAACCAATATGAATAAGCTATTTTTTAAAAGTATAATTAAAAACAGTTCCTTTCTCACTCCCTTGATTTAGGAGATCCTAGACAACTCCAGTGCGAGTAAGCTATATTTTTATGAAATGCTTCCGGAATTCAGTGGCTACACTCTTCATGTCGGTGGCCATCAGAACAAGGACTTCAACAACATCCGTAATTACGAAAGGAGACTCAGCTGCTCTAGGTATTGTGTCAGGGAAAGAGGTCGAGAATGGTCAAATTAAACAGAACTTCTTCTCCATAGATTTCTCCTGCGTCTTTTACCCAACCTTCATGGCATATTCTTCCTTCCACAATGAACAACGTTTGAATTGGGTCACCCTTTTCAATAATGTTATCGGTACGATGATACTTCATGGGCCTAAGATGGCAACAAATTTCTTTCAGCACTGATTCGTCCATGTATCAGAATGCTGAAATTTACATTTCATAACATTTAAATAAATTAATTGACAAATTAAAAAAATCTAATACATAAGTTAAGTATATAATTATAACTAACTCATGAATTTTAAAACGTTTCCATCCATCATTAATCTCCTAAGTTTTTATTAAAATATAAATAAAATCTGCAACCTTCGGACTGTTCTTGTGTTTGCTCACTGCAAGAAAAGGAAGCCATGTAAATGTGAAGGGTGTGATTGTTGCTTGGTTGCAATGATGCACACTGGCCTTAGAGCAATTTAAAATTTAAAATTATATTTTGTACATCACATAATCAGATGGATGATGAATGTTTTTTTTAATGGTCTCCTTAGTATTTTTTTTTTAAATGAATCGTGACAATAAAAAACATAACTAATGCCATAATCGTGACTTTTTTCTTTTCTTTTTTGTCTGTGACATTATTGCAACCCCATAAGTATCATGCTTTTCTTGTTTCTTTTGCTCACTTTTTTATAGCATATTTTTATTTTTTTCTTGGTTCATTTTTACTTCTCACATATCCTTTTAATTTTCGACCGTCGGATTGGATGAATTAAAGAAGATCAAATGACAAAAATTAACAAAAGATGCATGAGAAACAAAAATGGGTGTGTGGAAGTTATATAAAAAAGTATCCAAGTGCATGGTGGTGTGAAAGGTTACGGGTTAGAAAGTTCCAAGTGGATGGTTTTCATTGGCCGGCGAATTCTTCTATTTGACAACTTTTTTTTTCTTTTGTTTGTTTGTTTTTCAGTCTCATGTACTTACGCTCCAACTTATCATGGGCAATGGCTAGATTGTTATGTAGCCTAGGCCCTAGGTTTTTGTATAGTATAAGTTACTTATGTTGTAATTTTTTTTTAAACAATCGATATTATCTACACTAAAAAGGAGAGGGTGTACTTAGCCTTACAATGGGTTAGCAATAATGTGGTTCAAATTCGCATTTGGCGAGAATCGAATCTAAAACCTCTCACTTACAAGCGAGAAATACGACTAAATTGTAGTACTAAGTGGCTACTTATGTTGTAATTAAATGCCTTAGTTGGGAGCTCTAATATCATATGTGCCGGCATGCGATATTGGGATGAGATCTATAAATAAATAAATGCCTCTAATTCTATATTAAAAATTAAAGCCATGGATTCATGGATTTGAAGAAATTTTACCTTCTTTAACTTAGTCAGTGGCATGTAACTTTCGATCTCGTTCGAAAGGGAAGACGAGAAACGAGAAAATCCAAATCAAGGGCATTCCAAAAAACATCCCTGTATTCTTGAAATAGTTCTTTCATGATCCGCGACTTTACATCCTGATTCAACTTTTCAGAAATTCCATTTCTACGTATCAACCCATCCATATTTCGCTCCATCTCCTCTTTAATCATTCTTCTATGTCTAGGCTCCTCTTTTTCTTTAATGTCTGATTTCATGTATATCTATTAATACACAACAAAAAGGTTGTTAGAGTTCGTTACTTAAAGTAAAAGAATTTATCTTCCACTTCTTCCAAAAAAAAAATAAAAAAAGAATATGTAGCAAAATTACAATCAAACTGAGGTTGCCAGAGTTTCTTATAGGCTTATTAAAGTTCTCATACTATAAGAATCTCATATCAGGGAAATAAAATTTTGCCTAATAACTTAAATAATTTTGGACCCTCTCCGTCCTATTCCCAATGGTTTTAACTAAGATGGATGTTCAATTTTAATATGGTATTAAATGAGACTATCTATGTGCTATGCATCACTCGATTTTTTACCAAACACCACCATTTCATTCAACTCCTTTCCAATTCCAAACACACATAGGAAACTTAGTCCATAACCACTTTACATTGCGACGTTACAAGAACACTAACAAGTGTTTAACATTCGAAACAAAGTTAAACCACCTAATTAATACGTAATTAACCACTAAACCCAACCCATCAACCATTTCTTGATTGCAAGACATGAAGAACCCGAACAAACCGTAGCCACCGAACCCATCGAGAGTCCTGCCCTGCCTCTAGAGCGCGTAGACCACATTCATGGCGGTCAGAGTCTTGTGGCGAGCATGCTCAGTGTAAGTCACAACGTCTCTGATCACGTTCTCCAAGAAGATCTTAAGCACGCCACGTGTTTCCTTGTAAATCAAGCCGCTTAGTGGACTAACTGATATTAATACCATAAAATCAAATGATGAAAAAAAAAAAACATATGATAAAAGGAGATGATGAAAAATAAGCTAGGGTTCTTCTTGGCTTTTAAACATTTTAAGAAGTTTGGGCTTATAAAGGCTATGTCGACAAAATTGGTTTTTTTTTTTTTTTTCTTGAGTGGACTAACTGAAATTTGTACCATAAAGAGACTAAGGATGTACCAAAGGTGACATTCATGGGAAATCTCAACGGAAAGTAAGAAAATTGCTGAGATATGGATGTGGATGCAAATTTCCGCCTTCTTCTTCTTGGACAAAATTGCACCTACAAAACAATTAACACCTTAGGTCAAGGCCAAGAGCCTCACGCGCCCACGATGAATGGGGGGGCTTTGGCCGAAGAACCTCCGATGCCAAAGTTAGAATTTAGAGAGAAAAGTGTTTAGAGAATTTTTGGGAGTTTTGCAAGAGTGTGGCCTTAGCTTTTTAGAAGAAATAGGGTCATATATATAGGGAATGGGGTGGCTGGCCCTTAGAGGATTTTGTGTGAAAATGGTGATTAATTTGGTGATTAATGGATTAATCAGGAATTAATCCATTAATTAGCCTAATTAATCCAATTTATATGGAAGGTTTTGAAGGTTATGGAATGAGGATGGATGAGACAAATTTGAACTTGTTACCTATTTTGGGTACTCCTGATTTGGTTGATGGATGATTCTCCACTGCTTGCGTATAGGAGACCCGGTGTGCCTCGAGGGTAAATTTGTCATCTTCACCCAAAAATCTACGTGTTGCCTCTGGTTTATTTTTGGCTCCACAAATGCCCCCACACCTGTTGGGCTGCTCGCAGAAAAGGGCAGTAGGTGTAGAGATTTTCTTGCTTTAGGAAACTTAGGACTGCTTCCTATTTTGATGTAGATTCCCTCTTTAATATGAAATTACATCATTCTAAGAAAGGGAAATAAATTCCTCTCAAAGTCTCTTTAAGTCCACCTTAAGTGGGTTGTTAAATCAACTTTGGAGAGCGATTTATTCTACCCTACAAGAGAGAGAAAGCTTAAAGGATATTTATTCCCCCTCCTCTAGCAATCTTCTACATCTTGCCCGTGCAAAAGATCGTCTTTCGTTGCTTGCTTCGTTTTCTCCGCGCCACACCGATGTAAGAAAAATTCAATTTTCTTTGTCTTCTTCTTGGATAGTGCTGTTGCAGGGCAGCCGTCGGGGTGGTGCGGCACGTCGACTGGCAGGGGCCAAGAGTCGGCTCTGCATGGGCCGAAGAGGTGTTGTGGCAGGGACCACTGCTTGTGTTGCTTGACTTGATTGAAGCCAAGGATTGGCTCAGCATGGGCCAAGGAAGTGGCGTGGCATGGGCAATGGTTTGGGCTACCACGTCTGGGCTGCTTGCCGAAAATGAGGAAACTGCTTGAGTTTGATTTCTTAGCTGCCGTAGATGGAGCAGTCAAAGATAGAACTGCCAAGATCAGAGCTGCTGAAGATGAAGTGTCGGATGAGCGAACTGTTGAGTGCAAAAATGGCTGCTGCCCTCTGACCATTTGCTTCCTAGTTGATCTTCTAGCATTCGATCTTTTGAGCTATGTGGCCTTCTCGCACTAGAGAATTTACCCAGATGGGTGTCGGGGAATTAGTTTACCCTCTCACATTGGAGAGCAATTGGTTTACCTTCTCGCACTGGAGAGCAATTAGTTTATCCTCTCGCACTGGAGAGCAAACCCATATGGGTGTCGGGGGATTGGTTTACCCTTTCGCACTGGAGAGCAATTGGTTTATCCTCTCGCACTGGAGAGCAGACCCATATGGGTGGTGGGGGGATTGGTTTACCCTCTCGCACTGGAGAGCAGACCCATATGGCTGTCGGGGAATTGGTTTACCCTCTTGCACTAGAGAGCAATTAGTTTATCCTCTCGCACTGGAGAGCAAACCCATATGGGTATCGGGGGATTGGTTTACCTTCTCGCACTGGAGAGCAATTAGTTTTTCCTCTCGCACTAGAGAGCAGACCCATATGGGTGTCGGGGAATTGGTTTACTCTCTCGCACTGGAGAGCAATTAGTTTATCCTCTCACACTGGAGAGCAAACCCATATAGGGTTTTAAGCAGTTGTTGTAGACAGCAGTTGAGCCAGGCTTATGAATAGCTTCTTGAATCTTCATTGAAAATAAAGAAATAAATCAACTGTGCTAGAAGGTAGAAATTGCATAACAAACTGAATAATCCTCGGCTTGCGAGGCCTTGTTCGTCGAGCCACTTGAGACTTCGAACTTATTTGGAAAAGCCCTAACGGAGTTCATAAGGTGATGGAAACTTCCCTTGCTTGTGTAGGCCATTTCATTGACTTGTCAAGATATTCATTGCACCGGCCTTCATTTGTTAGCTTCTCAAGGTATTGCTTCCACTTCAGGCAGCCATTAGTAGTATAGCCCAGTCTTTGATGGAACGCGTAATACTTTGTATGATCCAGCCTGGTAAGATCGCCTTTCATGGGTGGCTGCAGTCCGAACCAAGGTTCATTCTTGAGCTTACGGAGAATTTGGCCGATTGGAACTGTGAACTTGGTGAATGTTTCGGCTACTGAGTCTTCTCTGGTCGGGGAACATTCCATGTGCATCTTTTCCAACTTGTTTTCGTTAGACTGCTTGGCCTCATCCCATAGTGCATGCTTTTCCGCCAAAGCATACGAAGTTGCTAGAGTCAGTTCTTCTCCCATGATCAATTTTCCAAATAAAGGGTGTTCGGTGGGAAGCCCATTTCTGAATGCTATCGTTGCTATGTCCTTATTGCAACCAACAATCTTGGCCTTCTCTGCTTTGAACCTTTTGACATAATCACGAATTGTCTCCCAATGGTCTTTTATGATGCTGAAGAGATGGTCGGATGTCCTCTTGATTGAGCGGTTAGACGAATACTCCTTAGTGAAAACAAAGGAAAGTTCGTTGGAAATCCGGATCGACTACGGTGGTAAAGTGTGAAACCAGTCTTGAGCCTCGCCTTATAGAGTTGTGGCAAAAATTTTGCACATAAGCGCATCGTTGTTCCTGTAGAGGATCATGGTACTGCAGTAATGCTTCAGATGTCGATCTGGATCTTTGTCTCCCTTGTACAGAGTGAAGTGAGGCATTGTGAACCCGCGAGGTGGTTATGTCCACTCGATCTCATTCGTGAATGGTGACATGCTTATGTTGGTTATGTCTCATCGAAGCACATCGTTAGCATCCTCATCACGTTGGAAATTGCACAATCGTTCAGTTAGGAGCCTCTCAACTTCTTCTTGAATTTGCCTCTGCTGGGGCAGTAGAACTTTCGGCTACCCCCGGTCATGACATGTGGGTTTGGGCTACTCTTCCCTACGCTTAACTTGTCTATGTCGCGGCTGCGGTGCATGTGGCATATACCTGGCAGGCGAACAGGCTGCTCGTAGGCTGTCGGTTGAACTTGAGTCGGATTGAGTGACTGCTTCTCTCCGTCTGCCGTGCTGCCTACTCCGATGTGAGGTGGAGAATGCTCATTGCGAGCCTAGCTATGAATGAACATTTCGCCTAGAATGTTATCCATGTTGATAATCGGAGTGTGACTTCAACTGTGAACGTATGCTCGTCCGTGGGCTTGATCGGGAATGCACGATCCTCCGCACGCTAAGACGAGAATATACGCTATCCCAAGGACCCTGGTGGGAACGTAAACTGCCAGAACGCTTGGAACGTGGCTGGTTGAGGGGCTGTTTACCGGGACGCTGGTGGAGATGTTCGTCTGCCCTTGTCTTATTTAGGGACACCTCGTCCGGGGCACGTTGGATCTCGGTGCGTTGCAAAAGTTGATTCACCAAGGTTGTCTGTTGTGCAAGGGTGCTCGTCAACTCTATGACTTGTCGAGACAAGTATTGTTCGCCATTTGGATTGGAAGAGCTTGGAAGGAATGTATCTCCTTGAGCAGTGGAAGTGTGGTAGACTTCGGGCGCGAGATTTGAGTTGGGAAATGTCAAATCCGCAGAAAAATGTGGTGAAAATACCCCGGTTCGGTCGTGGGTCCCAAAACTTGGAGTCGGGACAGTTGTGCTATTTTTAAGCCGACTTAGGCTGCTTGGGAAACCAGGGGAGCAAACTGGGCCATGGAAGCAAGCTGGGCCATGGGAGCAGGCTGGACCGCGAGAGCAGGCTGGGCCGCAAGAGCAGATAGGGCCGCGAGAGCAGGCTAGGTCGCTGGAGCAGGCTGGGTTGCGAGAGCAGTCTGGGCCATGAGAGTAGGCTGCTCGGTGGGAGCAGGCTGCTTAGTACGTGATACATGCGAGTGCGAGGCTTGGGCTCGGGCCTGTGCAAGTTTGGATGGCACGGCTTGGGCCACGGTGGTGGTGCCATGGATCTCGCCGAAGGTGGTTGCCATGGTGGAAGCTCGTGGTGGTGCCACTCTATCCATGACCATGTTTAGCTTCGTGGATCGTCGCGGTCCCGTTTCTTGAGTATTGGAATTTTCACTTGTGGAATTTTCTAAATTTCTAGTCATTATATTTTTCTTTCACGTTTTATCAAAAAATCTTTGCAAATAAAAAATTCTAATAATAAGAATGTATGAAAAATTCAAGTGGACTAGAAAATAGAGAAAAAAACCTTTTTGCGCGAGAGTCTTCTACGAGTGTGAATCTCAACTCTCAATGAAAGCACCAATTTGTGGATGCAAATTTTCGCCTCCTTTGTCTTGGACAAAATTGCACCTACAAAACAATTAACACCTTAAGGTCAAGGCCAAGAGCCTCACACGCCCACGATGAATGGGGGGGCTTTGGCCGATTAACCTCCGATGCCAAAGTTAGAATTTAGAGAGAAAAGTGTTTAGAGAGTTTTTGGAATTTTGCAAGAGAATGAGATGTGTCTTTTGGAGAAAATATGAGGCTTTTTATAAGGGAATGGCCGGCCTCTTTGGGTGAGAGAGGACCGGCTACCTAGCTTCTTTTGTGGGCTAGGTTCTTGATTTAGGTTGAATTTAGGAGTTATAGGAATAATTGACTAGTTAATTTAGCAAATAGAATTATTGCCAAATTAACTAGCTAATTAATATGATAAAATAGGTAAATATGATGAAATAAACAAGGGTGGCCGGCCCTTTAAGATGTTTTGGGTATATTTAGTGGTTAATTGGATGACTTAATTGACATTTAATGGATTAATTAGGTAATTAATCCATTAATTGGCCAATTAACATATTTTTGGAATGAATATTTTGAAGGTTATGTAATGATAGCTAATTGATTAGCTAAAAGAGGGAAAAAGAGGTAAGAAATATATGGAATGAAATAGGTTTTGAATTGTTACCTATTTTTGGCATTTCTGACTTGGTTGAGGATGATTGCCCAGTACTCACGTGTAGGAATCCTGATACACCTCAAGGGTATTTTTGTCTTCTTTATCCAAAAATCCACGTGTCGCCTTGTGATTATTATTGGCTCCACACTCAGGGTAAGGTTTCTGGTAAGTAATTCTAAACAGCGGGCAAGCCTGTGGTTGAGCATTCTGAACCACCATCCTTCTTAACTCAGCCAACTCCTCCCTGAGTTGATGGTTAGCAGCATTGTCATGTGAGGTATGCGGAGGTTCCCATTTCGGCCTAGGATCGTTGCTCGACTGAATCTCCCTTCTTGGCTCAGGCTTTCTCCATCTGGGCCCCCCTCCCTTACTGGCCAATGGTGGTGGCCAATGGTGGTGGCCTATAAGAGGGAAGTTTGTCTATATTGGTGGGATCATTCTTCCTACTGGACTGTCCAATGATTTGGGGTATCCCGTACCTCTTCCGGTCTTGCCCACCTTGCCCCCTACTATCTAGTGAGAATAATAGGGGGTCGGGTAACTCTGTTTTTGAGATCTCCTCCACAACTTGTTGGTTGATCTCCAGTCCTTCTTTCTTCTTTCCCCTATCCTTTTCTTCTTCCAATAAAGGAAATAGGGGAAACACTAGTTCCTTCACAGGGCTCAGTTGTCTTAACGCATCTTCATGACCACCTCTTGGGGTAGAAAACTCCAGATCCAGCCTCATTTGCAAACTTCCTGTTAAGGAGCAAAGTCTGCTGACTTCTCCCCTGGTCTTCAGCGAGATTTTCTCCATACTCCTCAAGACTTGCACCATAGTGGCTTGTAAGTCCTTTTTGGTTATTTTTGCCCAAGACTTTTTAGATGAAGTCGGGCTTTCCAAAATGGCTGATTTTTGCAGGGAAATGAGATCTTCTGGTCGATCTGTCATGCTCAAGCTTGGTAAATCTTGGGGTGGTCCGTATTTTGTATTCCACCTGAAAGTTTGGTCATTTCTCTTCCTTCTTGGCATACAAAACTTTTGTGGTCCCACCGGGCATGCCAAAACTATGTTCTGGCGAAGATTTCCTCCTTGGGGAAGGGGTCCTTGGCACCTCGGCACAGCTTCCCTGGGGATCAGGCACGTTGAGAATGCGTTTTGTATGGTCGGGCTCTTACTTGTTTGTTCACTGTAAGAACGAGACAAAGTTAGTTCTGAAATGTACCTTTGTGGGGACTTAGATATAGGCACTAAGGCTCACAATCAAAACTAACTAAGTGCTTAGGCGTGCCACTACTATCTCATTATAGTAAATGTAGAATAAGTGTCTTTACGTTGGTTTCTTGCGCCCCAAGTTACTCGGACTTCTTGTTGTCAAAGGATTGTCATGAATGGGTTAAGTCCATATTTAGTTCTTTCTTGCCTTGAGATCAAGGACTTTCTGTTCATGGTCTTGTATGCTTGAAGGAAGGGTGTCCAGGACCTCTCAAGTCATTTGTTTAGTTCTAAATTGGTTTTAAATGCAAGAAGATCCATAAGGATAACCAAATCTGAGCACAAATAGAACTCTCAAAGTAGGACACAAATGAAAATGACTTGAATACATGCTGGACAATATACTAAATGACAGATTTACTAGTCTAGAAGACAAACAAAGAGCTTCGGGCAAGATTTCACCTTGTTCAACAAGGTTGAACTTCTTGCAAATGCTTTTCTTTGAGTTTACAAGGGTTGTTTGCTTGAAAGGTAATTGTTGGTAAACAAGTTTACACAAGGGGATTGATACTTTCGAAGTAGCAAAGCTTTAAACTAAAGAAATATGAACTTTCTGGGGAGGCTACGCCTAAAAGATCAGAGATATGGGCTGATTACAGCTTTGGTTTGCAAATTTGGCTTGAGAGAAGAGTTTGTAAGTTTGTTTGTTTAATTGGTTGAGTCTATTTGTCTCTGGTTTCTCTTTCTTCTTTTATAGACACCTTAGCCAGATTTGTAATGGCTTGGTTCTTGCCCGAAAGTATCTGGAGGGTGGCGAGTCATCAGCCTTTTTACTTGAGTGCCACTAAAAAGTGTTTTTTGGCTGATAGTAGGTTAGTCTCCATTTCTTGTCACTTCAGTAGGTAGTCAAATTGCATGCACTTGGCTGAAAAGGCTTTAATTGGTCTTTGGGCTCCGTGCTGGGCTTCGGGCAAACCTTCTTCAATTGTCATCTTTGGGCTGTAAATCCTTTAAGCCTATTGTTCAAATATTAACCCAAACACTTACACCGGAAAATAAAGGAGAAAAAAAAATCAAAATACCCAACACAAAAACTCAAATTTAAAAAATTATCAAAAATTTTGGAGGACTAAAACTCAACGAAGAAAGATTAAAAGGAAGAAGACCCTGATGAAATTACATTTCACAAGAATTTTTTTTTTTTTTTGAACTACTGCTGAAATTAAATGATTTTGAAACCCGATGTCTAATCATTAATAATTCTACCTTCCGTTTCACAGCCAAAGTATCAATGCAATGCTCATTCTTTTTTGAAAAGATTGAATATGTGTGTGAGTGAACTTACACCACAGTGCTTTGAAACTTTTTGTTTCAAAGTGGCGAAATCTCAAGGAGCTAGGCTTATGGAACGATGAGTAGATTTTATATTATATATTTAACCCTATTCTTAGTGTATTTTGGTTAATATTTTGAAAGAATTTTGATACTTTGAATTGTATTTTCAAAATAGGACTTTCGATGTACTCTGAAGCAAAACGTGGTCAAATGGATGAATTTTGGAGTAATTCTAGTTGAAGGACGTTTATGAGTCACTTAGCTTGATCGCATCAAAATATAAGATTTTTTCACCAAGCGGTTATTTTCTAGCAATAAAATAAAGGAGCAATGCACAGTGTTGGAATACTGATGTTTTGGATTTGAATTACGTTTTTGGAGCCCAAGATGACCTCGGATGGGTTCGTGGCCTTCTGGAGATGTGTTCGGAACATCCTGATCTTCAAAACAAGCCATCTTGAGCAGGATTTGGAGGATATTTGAGACTAAAACGTGGCTGAACAATTCCCTTGCAGATTCTCCTAGCTTAATTAAGACTTTATTTTCTAAGTTATTTTATTTTATTACTTAGTTTCCTAGTTGGAAAAAAAAGACTATTTTATAGGGATTGTGCGATGGCTGAGGAATAGATATATGGATTTTGGCTGGCCATCCTTTTTCCCTACGCTTTTTTTTATGCAACTTTGGAGACAGAGAACTTTGCTAGGGTTTTTGGAGATTTTCGACCTTGAGGTGTTTTCATTCTTTTTCTTCTTAATAATATTTTCTATGATTTCAATTATGAATATGCATAACTAATTTCCACTTGCGAGGGCAAAGCCTTGAGCCTTAGCATGAATATGTAATTTTTATTTAATTGCTTATGATTGATTGCATGCACGCTTTGAATTATTGATCATTGTTTTAAACTATCTAATTGTCTTGATGACTGGCCACCATTAAGATGTTTAGATAAGTAATTGGATGCAATTCGGTCGGAATATCACCTGAGGATTGAGTATTGCTTCTTGTGATTGATAATTGTAATTTCACCTAAGGAGAATATCACGCTCTTAAGAGTTGCATGGCTTTTAAAAGGTTTTCATAAAATTTAATTAGTCTTGCATTTTCATATTTGATCTGAATATCAGAGACGGATCGCATGTTAAATATATATTCTAACTTGAATATCACGAGAAGAATATATATTAGGAAAACGTAACCTGAAAAGTGACATGTGTAGATCATAAGTAATTGGTAGAAATTCATAGGATTGCTAGGTGATGATGGAACCCTAATGCTTTTATAAATGATAAGTTGGTATTTAAGACTCTTTTCGTTTATCATATTAGTTTTTAATTAAAATTCGTTTTTAATATTACCCAATTTCAAAATCTCTTTTCTCAAGTTTTAATTCTAAGTAGTTCATTAGGAATTGTTTTTACATAAATTATTAAAATATTCCTTGAGGAGAACGACATTGCATAAGCATCTATACTACAACATCTTTGTATCCTTGCAAGTATTTCATGTGATTTTGCCCTATTTGCATAGACGGTAAAAATCCTATCAAGAAATTGGCGCCGCTGCCAGGGATTATTTTAGGTAATTTTTGTTTAAACTTTTTCTGATTTATTATTTTTCGTCAAAAAAAATATTTTAATTCAAAATATTTTACTATTTTCGTTTGACTGCAGAATCTGCACAGTACACGGTCCAGACCAAATCAGGAACTACCCAGATTGCACAGTTTGATCCAGAACCAGAACGCACACTGCACAAATAGCGGTGAGAAATTGATTTGGTGTGGGAATTTCATTGCAGGACACTTTTCTGCATAATTTGTTTGCTGATTTTTGATGGTGAGGTTAAAATGGCGTTAGCATTACCTGCAATAGGTAAACTACTCAGAGAGTCGTTGGCCGCCCATTCAAACAATGTTCCTAATTGTATTGTCTATCTTGCCCAAGAAGATGGTGATGCTTTTGAGATCAAGCACCACATGCTTGAAATTTTACCAACGTTTCATGGGCTGCCTAATGAGGATGCAAACATACATATTGCAAAATTTATTGTGGGTTGCAAAAATATTTTGATCAGGGGTTTTTCTGCCGAGGCTATTAAGTTATGTCTTTTTCCATTTACTTTGAAGGATAAGGCGGAAACTTGGCTGTTCACTCTACTGGCTAATAACATTACTACTTGGCAACAATTACATACAAAATTCCTGAACAAGTATTATCCAGCATCCAAGACATTGAATTACAAGCGGGAGATTATGACATTTACTCAAAAGCCAAACGAAGAGTTTCATGAAGCGTGGGAGAGATATACAGAAATGTACATAAAGTGTCCAAATGCTAATATTGATTCAGATACACGAATGAATATTTTCTTTGATGGGCTTAATCCTACATCTAAAAGTCATGTTAATGCATTAACTGGGGGTTCGTTGTCAAATAAATCTGCAAGAGAAGCATTTGAATTATTTGATATGATGGCTACAGAATCTCAACAGTGGGCAGTAGAACATTCACACAAGAGGGGCATTTTTGAGTTATCAGCAGGTTCTCCTAACAAGTCTGCACAAATGGAAAAAAATGAAGAATATTGATGCAAATTTTGACATTATTTTACAACATATAGCAAATTCTACACAACAGCAGCCACTTGCAGCAACAGTTTGCACAATCTGCAGCCTGGCTACGCATGACATCATGGGCTGCCCGCATAAAGAGTCCTTCCCGGATCTAGTTGAGCAGCATGTCAACATGATGAATCAAAGGCCTAGGAATGATGCATATGCAACTCATTACAATCCAGTATGGATGGATCATCCTAATTTCAAATGGGGTGAAAATCAGACTAATTCAAAACCATTCCAACAAATACAAAAACATTTTGTACCATTTAAACCATCATTGGAGGATCAACTGGCTAAACTGGCAGCAACAACACAAGCATTCATGGATGGCAGCAATCAAATGTTTCAGAATATTGAAGCATCAATTAAAAGTTTAGAGCAACAATTTGGACAGCTGGCTACCCAGATTTCAGAACCCAGATTTCAGACAGAGAAAAGGTTTCCTAGTCAAACGATGCCTAATCCAAGAGGTACAAAGGATTGTTGTGCAATACGAACTTTATGGTGTGGTAAAAGTTATGACAAACGTGAAAATTGCATTGAACAGAATCTGCCAGCAAGGGTAATTTTCTGCAGAATCTGCGATACCAACAGCAGAACCTGTAAATTCTGCAGCAAAACAGAATCTGCCCAATGCATAAACTGTCTCAAAACAGGTTTCTGAGTGCGTTTATGACCCTACATTGCCCTATCCTGAATGGTTAATTCCTAAGGCTAAGAATCAGCAGTTAAAGGACTTTATACAGACCTTGGCTAAAGTTCAAATTAATTTACCATTGTTGGAAGCCATTAAAAAGTTTCCTTCCTATGCCAAGTTTTTGAAAGATGTTTGCACCAAGAAGAAAAAGCTAGTAGAAACAGAGAAAATTGTGCTAACAGAACAATGCAGCGCAGTGTTACTGCAAAAATTGCCTCCAAAGAAGAAAGATCCAGGGAGTTTTACTATTTCTTGTACTATTGGCAATTTTGAATTTAAAAGTGCTTTAATTAATTTAGGTGCTAGTGTAAACTTAATGCCTTATTCCCTTTTTAAACGTTTAGGTGAGGGCAAGCTGAAGCCAACCTCGAGCATTATTCAATTGGCTGACCGTTCAATTACCTATCCTAGAGGAGTCATTGAAGATGTTATTGTTAAGGTTGACAATTTATATTTACCAGTTGATTTTATGGTGTTGGACATGGATAATGATTTGACAACACCCATCATTTTGGGCCGCCCATTCATGGCAACAGTCTAGACTCTTATTGATGTTGAAGCAGGAACATTAACACTAAGGGTTGAA
This sequence comes from Heteromeles arbutifolia, assembly GCA_024362995.1. NCBI lineage: Eukaryota > Viridiplantae > Streptophyta > Magnoliopsida > Rosales > Rosaceae > Heteromeles > Heteromeles arbutifolia. The sequence goes on from JANCRC010000018.1 coordinate 9,573,624, forward strand.
GATCAATTAGTTGTTTTCAATTTGTTTGAAGTCGCCACACATTCAGGTGACAAACATGAATGCATGTGTATTGATGCGTTAGATGGTTCAGCCCGTGCCAAGTGTACAACCAAGACATCAAATGACCATCTATTCCTAAAGTCTTTAAAAGTCATGATTGCAAAAGAATTGAGGCGCAGCAGCACAATGATCGGCTGGTTGAAGTGCAAAAATAAAAAACAAATCAGAATTCGTTTGACAACAAATAAGGCCACAAGATTGACCAAACACATTCGAAAGAAGTTAAGCGCAAGAATAAAAAGTTGCAAGACAACCCAAATTGTAAGGAAATATAGCCTGGTAAAAAAGTGTTGTTGTTAAGTTCATATTTCAAGTCACTTCCAGGGAGACAGGAATCTCGGTGGAAATACCATTTTCTGGTTACTAAAGTTTTTCAGAATGGTAACGTGGACATCGAGGATGAGGGTAAAGGCTTCGTATTTAAGGTCACCAAACATCTACTTAAACCATACCTAGGGAAGTTCAATGCAAGCGAGTCTTTGACTCTGAATGAACCAATGATCTAGCCACCGGACTTCTGTGACGTCTAGCTAAAGACATTAAATAAAGCGCTTCTTGGGAGGCAACCCAATTTATCTAAACTCTTTCCTTACTTTATTTTTCGTTTGATTTTCAATTTTATTAGTAGTTTAAATTTCTAGATGCATTTACATACCTAAGTTTTCATTCAAAAAAAAAAAGAAGAAAACTAAACAAACATAACACCATTAAAAAAAAAAAAAATCCAAAAATATGTTTTTTTTATTATTTACCTACCTAGTTGATTTTTTTTTTTTAATTGAATCACATATTGGGTAATTGCAGGTTGCAAACAGCGAAAATGAAGGCAGATTATCCTATACTGGAATCATGCACCCCGCATCAAGTCTACATTAACATCAACCACACCTACCCTATGCTTGAATTTAAAGCAGTTATCATGATAAAAGATGTAAGTTAGGGGTTGGTTGTTGCAGATCCAGCACAGAAATATAATTTTGAGCAGTTAATTTTCTAAACTTGCAGGGATTCGAAACTATACCACCCCGATGCACAGATCTGGGGTCCTGAAGACCTTTGCTGGTTTTGTCCATTGAAGATGGTGTGTTTATTTCCTTTTCCCTCGGATATCCTGGATCCGCATAAAAAAAAAAAAAAAAAAAAAACACACACACATTATCAATACACATGCAGGGGTAATGACGCCACTTTTCAAGTATGAGGGTTCATCAGAACACGATTTTACCTCTGAAAAAATCCGGATCTGCAATGTCGTAGCTGCGTGTTTCATTTTCCTTGTCATTGTTAAGCTTCCAGAGCGAGGGTCCCTTGCACAATGAAAACAGAAGAACCAGATGCATGAATAACTGTGACAACATGACTATTTTTTTAGCAGGACTACTACTCATGTTTTCAGTGTCTGGTTTTATTATAAAAATACCAGATCACAATTCAATCAGTCAAAAGGGTTACGGTTTATACCTCCAAATTTGCTGCACCGTGAGGTTAGGGACTTTTCGAGTCAATCTTTTCAGTCTCCTTGTGAATCTCGGGTACCTCATCCTGAAGAACATCAGTGTGAGTTATACAGAGACACATCACGGAGAAATAGCTCTCAGATATTTTTTGCAAGCTGAGAAACATGTAGAGTGAACCAAGTGGGAGATGATTACCGTTGCATGTGTGAAATGGATCTGAATGAATGGAACTCGAATTTTTTGGGTCGGAGCCTAATCTTTGCTCCGACAGTGGCAATGACAACGACATGAGCTCCATTTGCTTGCGAGCCGAACGGTTTGGTTGAGAAGAGCTGGCGACTCGACTCAGTGTGTTCTTTCGTGTTGTTTTTCTCACATTTGAATCATTTTGGGGGACTTCATACAGATACACATACATGCACGGGTTCGATCTTGCTCAATTTCGCTGAAACAAATAAATCTGAAACGAAAGTTACAATATTTGAGGAAGGTTTTACCTTTAGCGTCTCAGATTTTCCGCTACCTCCACCATGGATGGGTTATCGAGACACAGATGGGGATATGTTGCAGGAAGGATGAAGAGAATAACTGACGGTTTAAAGGGGTATACATAGGGACTTGGTACATTGGAACCTAAGGGCCCGTTTGTTTGACCTTCTTAGGGGTCATTGGACTAGGCTATATTAAGTGTGTCCAATCTTATGTTTGTTATCCACACTGGACTAGCTTTAATGGGACTAACGGGGACTCGCCCCGACTGAACGCTTCGCTAAACGTTCTTAGCGAGACCCCTCGATTTCAAGCGGACTGCTAGTCCCGTTCTCTCCCCCGCCGCTGATCCCTCGTCGTCTCCCTTCTCCTTCGCCCTCTCCCTTCTTCTTCGCACCTTCGCCCACTCCCTTGGGCCTTCACTATCCCACCCAAAAGCGTAAACCCAGACCTCAAACAAAAACTGAAAAACAGTCCACTGATTCCCTTCCTTTCTTCTTCGTTCAATTCACTCTCTTTCTCAGCAAAATCGTCATGGTTCCAACCACCAGACGACCATCACCAGAAGCTCGCCATCGATCTCCGCATTCGCACGCGACCCAGACGCAAGTCGGGACTGAAAGCATACCAAATGCCCAAGTACCAGTTGGGGTTTTCGTCGGTGGTGGGGAAGAAGTTAAGAAACTTGTGAAATTTAGTAGAAAGTTGTGGAATTTGGTATTTGAATTTTGTGATCTGTGAGAAACTTGTAAAATTTGGGCCTTATGTTTTGTGATTCATGAGAAGCGGAGGTGGGGTTTGACGGGAAAATAGGTAGAGGGAGAAGGAAGAGAGGTTTGACGGGATGGAGAGGTGGGGTGAAAAATGGTTACAGAGATTGTAGAAGTAAGAAGAGAAGAGGATACTAGAAAAAAAAAAAAGGAAAAAGATAAAGTAATAGTAAAATATTAATTCTAGATATATATTAAATTAATATAAAATAATATAATATTGCAGTCCTGCTTCTTAATCCGACGCTGCACCAAACACTTCACTAAATCAGTCCAGCTTAACCTAAATCTAGTCTAAGCCAGTCTAACTTAGTCCCTGAAGCTAATCCAGTCTAAGATAATCCGGTACAACAAACACACCCTAAGGGTTTTAGTCTACAGAGGTTGGTGAGAGAAATGAGAGTTAATTTTGATATTACGGAGAGACAGAGAACCGTTGGCTCTGGGCTCAAGGTGAATCATGAAGAGTATCCGATGTTGAATTAAGGCAGCTAGGGTTTCTGGTGCTCGTGTGTGTCTTACGTGTGAGCAGCAGACTGGGCTCCTTTGTGTCTCTTGGCGTTGACCATTCTTCATGTCGTTACTTGGTTTCCCACGGTCCAATGCGTGGCTCCTCAAGCCAGGCCCATATTCACACCTGGTGCACTCTTTTCCTCTCGTTTTTTCTTTATTTATTTTGTTACCTTTCCTTTTCCTTTTGCTGTTTTCGGTTGTGTTTTTTTACTGACTTGTTATGTTTAGTTCAGGTCTGGTGTCATATTTAATTTTCTTGTTTGTTGTCTTTTATACTTTATTTATTTTCCACACCTTGAGGACAAAGTGTGCAATAAGTTTGAGGGTGGGAATGTAAAATTTTAGAATTTTGATTTTTGAGTCAATAAATTTTTTTTAATTCTTTTAAGTTAATATTCATAGATTATTTTAAACATTTGAACAAATGGACATGGTGAACATTAATCCCATAGTATAGTCTTTTCTATTTATCGTTGCTTAGACACTAATTCATGAATTATACTTTGAAAATTTGCACATTCACACCAACATGATTTGTGGGGAGTGAGATTGAAAGACTTACTTTTCGTCTAAGTATATTTTTAATTTTTGTTTAAGTAAAGTGAAGTTTAATATGTGTTATAAAGTAATAATTGTTCTACCCAAGGCTTTGCCTAGTAACCGGGCCAGTCATACCTAATGAGCAGTGATTCTCGCGTCAAACGGTAGAGTTTTGGCATGGGGCAAGGTGGTCAGTTGGTTTCGTAGCCTTTTCAGCTCGGGTTAATAAGTCCTTAGGGGTGTTCTACACCTAGTGCCCTAAAGCCTTAGTGGTTTGGGAGTCATTGACCTAAAGCTCGCTACATGAGTTGGATAGAAAGTTTAAGGGAACCGACATTGCACGACCACTACTGTTACTGAGAAAAAGAAAAAAAAAGTTATTTTATGAAAAAAAAATATTGAAAAAGGAAGAAAAAAATGATTATATAAATGTGTGAAGTGTTGAATAAAAGGGATGAGAGGTAAGAGTTTTGAATGGAAATTTTGTGTTAGCTAGGTTTTATTTAAGTTTTTAGTTCATTAGTTTTTATTTTTGTTTTCTAGATTTGTTTTGCTTGAGGACAAGCAAAAAGCTAAGTTTGGGGGTATTTTGATGAGTAGATTTTATATTATATATTTAACCCTACTCTTAGTGTATTTTGGTTAATATTTTGGAAGAATTTTGATACTTTGAATTGTATTTTCAATATAGGACTTTCGATGTACTCTTAAGCAAAACATGGTCAAATGGATGAATGTTGGAGTAATTCTAGTTGAAGGATGTTCGTGAGTCACTTAGCTTGATCCTGTCAAAATATAAAATTTTTCCACCAGGCGGTTATTTTCTGGCAATAAAATAAAGGAGCAATGCACAATACTGGAATAGTGACGTTTTGGGTTTGAATTACATTTTTGGAGCCCAAGATGACCTCGGATAGGTTTGTGGCCTTCTGGAGATGTGTTCGGAACGTCCTGATCTTCAAAACAAGCTACTTGGGCCGGATTTGGAGGATATTTGAGACTAAAACGTGGCTGAACAGTTCCCTTGCAGATTCTCCTATCTTAATTAGGATTTTATTTTCTAAGTTATTTTATTTTATTACTTAGTTCCCTAGTTGGAAAAAAAAGACTATTTTCTAGGGATTGTGCGATGGCTGAGGAATAGATATAAGGATTTTGGCCGGCCATCCTTTTTCCCTACGTTTTTTTTTTATGCAACTTTGGAGATAGAGAACTTTGTTAGGGTTCTTGGAGATTTTCTACCTTGAGGTGCTTTCATTCTTTTTCTTCTAAATAATATTTTCTGTGATTTCAATTATGAATATGCATAACTAATTTCCATTTGCTGAGGTAAAGCCTTGAGCCTTAGCAGGAATATATAATTTTTATTTAATTGCTTATGATTGATTGCATGCACGCTTTGAATTATTGATCACTGTTGTAAACTATCTAATTGTCTTGATGACTGGCCACCATTAAGATGTTTAGATAAGTAATTGGATGCAATTCGGTCGGAATATGACCGGAGGATTGAGTATTGCTTCTTGTGATTGATAATTGTAATTTCACCTAAGGCGAATATCACGCTCTTAAGGGTTGCATGGTTTTTAAAAGGTTTTCATAAAATTTAATGAGTCTTGCATGTTCATATTTGATATGAATATCACAGACGGATTGCATGTTAGATATACGTTCTTGCTTGAATATCACGAGGAGAATATCTATTAGAAAAACCTAACCTTCAAAGTGGCATGTGTAGATCATAAGTAATTGGTATAAATTCATAGGATTGCTAGGTTATGGTGGAACCCTAGTGCTTTTATAAATCGGTATTTAAGACTTTTTTCTTTTATCATATTTGTGTTTAATTAAAATTCGTTTTTAATATTACCCAATTTCAAAATATCTTTTCTCAAGTTTTAATTTTAAGTAGTTCATTGGGAATTGTTTTTACATAAATTATTAAAATATTCCTTAAGGAGAACGACCTTGCATAAGCATCTATACTACAACATCCTTGTATTCTTACAAGTATTTCATGTGATTTTGCCCTATTTGCATAGACGGTAAAAATCCTATCATGGAACTCTTCGATATAGAGCCAGATTCGAGCATGCAAAACTTGAATGTTGTTGTTGGGAGTCGAATAGTGGTGGTCGCAGGGCTGCCGTCACCGGAAGACGTCTGAAAGTCATCGAAAGTGTCAAACTCAAACTGGGTTTGAGGGTTCTAAGAGTTTGGGTGCAAATTAAAATTAATGCATGACCATGTTGATTTGGAGAAGGAGATGAAATTGATGATTTTTGGATTTTTTGTTTGAACGAGAGTAGCAGTCGGGGAGAACAGCGAGAGGGAAGAGAGATAAGGAAGAGGAAAAAAATAAAATGTATAAATATTTTCTCACAATGGTAGAGAAGTAATAACACAAACTTAACAGGGGCAAAAGTTAAAAAATAAAATGATATTTCCCCATCCTCTATTATTTTTAAAATAATCCCTCTTATATATCTACAATTATAAACTTGTCTCTTAAAAAAGTGGAAAGCCGATGTCGAATTGAAGACAAATTGGAGATTTTCGCATGGTCTTTCAAATTCAGATATGGGTTCAAGTACTACTTTTTTTGGAGAATGGATTTGGGTGTCCCTCCTCTTGATTCAATTTGCAAAGATCATTTTTCTGAATTTTTTTAAGAAAAGTCTTATTGGCATTCCAAAATTTTTATTCTACACTTTTTAAAAGTGTATTTTTCTTTCCTAATGTAGAAAGTTTAGAATGTAGAATGAAAATTTTAAAGTGCTAATAACAATTTTTTTATTTAATTCCCGTTTTGGAGAATTGGCTCAATTAATTTGGAAATTTATTTTCTCAATTTATGGACAGCAGCTCTAGGCTACTCACTCAACTTGCGTTCTTGGATTTTCTTTTCCTTTTCAATGAACTGATTGTCACCTTTCTCAAGCTAGAGCCTTGGAATAGTGACCCCTCCACCACAACTCAGAATTAAATCGAATTACAAACCACAACATGGAATTCCTCCCCTTAAAGCGCTTGTATATTATTTTTCAAATGTTCTTTTATAAACGGACAAAGTAGCTAAAAATTTTATTAGAAAATGTGTAAAATGATAGAGCATTGGGTTGGAATAACAGCACTCTAGTTTATTGCTTAAACCAATTGTTAAAGCACCATACGGACTTGGATTTCTTTGAGGTTTGTTTGATGAATAATTTATTTATTTTGGAACTGAAGATGAAGAAAAAAATAAAAAAATAAAAAGCCAAATATCCAATGCCGAAGTCGATCAAGGGACAACCCTCTTCTCTCTAATCCTCTCTTCACCGACTGGTGCGTCGTGGTAAATAGCCATGGATAGTCGTGCGCCACTTACCCACAAAAAGCCAAGAACCAGAGACGATAAAGCTCATATGCGAGGTCCGGTGAGCGTCATCTAGATTAGAATTGTATATTATTCTTGAATCTCTGAATTTTGAGAAGAGGGTGTCAAAACAAACATCTAAAAATGGTTTTACTTACCAAACATAGCTCGTCTTTAACTTTTTTTTACTTCAGTTTTTGTATTTTTGTTGTTTAAAATAGTTAGGGTTGTGCGCACACCCTTTTTACTTCTCACACATTCCTTATTAATTTATGTCCGTTGATCTTCTTCATTTCATCCGATCCGACGGCCGAAAATTAAAAGGGTGTGTGAGGGTAAAAAGGAAGGTGTGGATATCACGCCCCAATAGTTATCTTTTCTTTTAGCGATGAACTGGAAGGACCTTTTTAGCCCTAATCTAGATGAAATTTTGACAAAAATTTGGAATTCGACCACAATTGCCAGCAACAAGGGTAAAATGTGTAACAGACGTATGATCTTTGGAATTGTCGAGCTACTTCGCCCAGCAAGTTGAGTTTAGAGCCGGTCAACATGGATTCCCATCAATTTTGTGGGATATTTAAAGTTAAATTCAACTCATCGCAATTTGAAATGACTTGGTTTTTTTTTTCAGCTCAAAGCAGTAAGGAGTAAATTAATTGAAATATTAAAGTGTGGAATGCGTTCTGTTCAGCAACTTAGAACATAAATTCTGAAAAGTAATTCTTCATATGTGTACATGCTTCAATCTCCCAACAGTAAACCAAGTTGAGGAAAACAGAGACCGTAGTCTCAAAAGCTTTTTCATTTTTAACTTTTTAATTTACTTCCCTTAAATATGTGTATGACTATTCCAAACAAAAACTGTGGCACAGTTAATTGCAGATAAGAATTTTCCCAATTAAGGGAAAAAATGGATCATTTTGTATGTAGCTCATTCTGTAGTACTCTTATAAGCTGCTGTTACAAACACCCAATGCAATTCTTTCATCTGAGTAGTTCCCCATGGTGCTAAGGTACTTTTGAGCTTATGAGATCGCTCGCAAGTTAATTTCAGCTCGTACCAACTCTATAAACTCTTGAAGTCCCAGCCTGAAAACTCGAATTTACTCTGCCATCAATAAAGAACTCCGCATTAGATAATACCAAACAATCGAACTGCAATTCAACTGGTATAACTGTCAATTGAAACCTTTGTCTAGTTGTCCAATTTGAGGAAGGAAACAGTTCGCGGTACCAACTCAAATAAATGAATTTCAAGAACCAATTTTTCAGAATCCCACAAGCAGGTGTTAGAAACTGCTTAGAATCTAAGGAAGCAATGCAGCTACGACTACTGGGAATCTTTCGCAACAGTGTAGTTCAAGTATGATATAAGCATTACCATAGAAAGCCAAACTCGAACAAATAAGTCAAATTTCACAAAAAAGAACGTCAGGACAAGATACATTGAAAGAATCAGTATCCTGTACTTATGTACATAATATTCAAAAACAAGCAACAAAACATATAGTTTTACTGACAGAAGAGTAGTATTAGCAAACTCTTTTAATCCACCAAATAGCAAGCTTCTCGACCCGCCCTTCCCAAAATGAAAGGAAGTGCATACCACTTTTTTTACACAACTGTTGACATAAATTTTTATGGAACCCACTTCGTAATGTATGTCAACAATTCGAACCGTCTATCTTTTAGGTCTTCTCTCAAAGATTATTTCTACAAAAAATCACAAAAATCTGAAACCACATGACCGTTGAATTATGGAAGATAGACGGTTCTGATCGTTGTAAATACATTACGAAGTTTTTGCGCCTTATTTTGTGCTCGGATTCTTTTTCCCCATTGTGCTCGAACTTTTTTTCCCATCGTGATCGAACCAACTTTGTGAAGGTCACATGTTGACTTTCACGTTGTTTTAAAATCAACCCGATTTTGTACGTCAATAGTTTTATAACAATAATTGAATATTAAAGATTATCCAAACGTTGAGGAGCATTATAACAAACAGAAACAGCCATTCAATTTTTACTACTATTCTCATACATTCGTTATATGACTATCAACTTAGAATGTTTACTGGGAGCGCGAAAACCCCGACAGTAGATACGACAGTCGAGCGCTATTGGAAGTAGGGTTAGGGTTAAAGCAACTACTCAAGTGTGTCTCCAAAATGATTAACCACTTAGGAGACACACTTGAGTAGTTGCTTTAACCCTAACCCTACTTGAGAAGTGAAATGGTTTTTAACAAGATTATGAAAATCCTTAAAAACTTCCATGACTTCATTCTTAGACTTTAGAAGGTACAACCATGTGGCTCTAGAGAAATCATCAACAAAGATCACAAAATACTTAGAACCATCAAAAGATTCTAAAGTTGGTCCCCATACATCCGAATGGACAAGTTCAAAACACTTACTAGCCCTGGATAAGGAAGAGTTAAAAGGTAATCTAGTGGCCTTAGACAAGTGACAGGTTTCACATGGAATTACATCCTTCCCTAAGTTTGGAAATAAAGTTGACAAAATGGGTGGAGAAGGATGAGCTAAACGTTGATGCCACAATTGGTTATCTTGGATAGTATTGGACTTGGCTTGAAACCCTCTGGGATTGCTCTTCGATATGTAATAGAGACCATCTAGATAAAACCCTTCACCAATCGTCTTCTTGGTGACACATTCCTGAAAAACAACATTGTGAGGGGAGAATATGGCTAAGCAATTCAAGGTATTTGTGATTTTTCCCACAGATAGGAGTTGAAATGGAAAGGAAGGAACATATAAGGCCACCGACTCAATTTCATCAGATATTAAGTTGATTTTTCCCTTTCCTAAAACCTTTGCATTCTCACCATTTGCAATTGAAACTTGGGAAGGATTTAATAATTTTTCAAACTTATGAAACTTAGACACATGGTTGGTCATATGGTCTGTGGCACCCGAATACACATCTCATATCATGACACAATATTTGAGCACTCATGGCATCATGCATCAAACAAGTTGTGTTGGCACACCTCAACAAAATGGCATAGCCGAAAGGAAAAATCGTGACTTACTTGAAAAAACTAGAGCACTAATGCTACAAATGAATGTACCAAAGAAATTTTGGTCCCAAGGAGTCATGGCAGCTGCTTATATCATAAATAGGTTACCTAGCAGAGTCTTGGAGTTTAAATCACCCCTTGAGGTCATGAAAGGAAAGAAAATCGATCTTTCACACCTTAGAGTCTTTGGCTGTATTTGCTTTGTACATATTCAACCTCATCATCGAGGTAAATTGGACCCTAGAGCTATTAAATGCATTTTCCTTGGCTATTCTTCTACACAAAAAGGATATAAGTGCTATAATACCCAATTGAGAAAATTAATTGTGTCTAAAGATGTTCGATTCCATGAGACTGACCCTTTTTACAGCAAATCACTTGAAACTACAAGTCAAGGAGAGTGTATGTTGGAGGTATTTCCTCTACCAAGAATTGACCTTGATGCTTCAACAAATAGAGTTCTCAGCCATGTCAACACTGAGGCATCATTCACTGAAAATGGCAATGAAGGCCTCACTCTGATGGTATAATGCATGAAGATGGTGACAATCAAGATGATCCTCACAGTGTGGTTCAAGATGTGAACAAGTGTGAGACAACTTGCACAACAGCTCCACGACGCAATCCAATGCGTGAAAGACAACCTCCCCCAAGGTTTCAAGACTTCGTCACCTACAAACCCAAACATCCAATCTCCAATTATGTGTTATACCAAAAGGTGACTCACTCCCATGCTGCATTCCTAAGCAACATTTCAAGTTATAGTGAGCCTCAGAGTTTCCATGAGGCTAACAACAAACAGGTGTGGAAAGAAGCAATGCAAGAAGAACTTAAAGCTCTAGATCAACACAAAACATGGAGTATAACCACACTTCCAAAAGGAAAAAGGGTCGTGGGTTGTAAATGGATTTATAAGATCAAATTCAATTCAGAAGGCTCAATTAAGAGGCATAAAGCAAGGTTGGTGGCTAGGGGATTCACTCAAACTTTCGAGGTAGATTACAAAGAAACTTTTGCACCTGTTGCGAAAATGAACTCAGTTAGGGTTCTATTGTCTGTGGCTGTCAATAAGGGATGGTTCATGTACCAAATGGACGTGAAGAATGCATTCTTACATGGTGATCTCGAAGAAGAAGTCTATATGAAATTGCCACTAGGGCACCCTCAAAGCAATGAGCATGATTTAGTGTGCAAATTGCACAAATCAATTTATGGACTAAAACAATCTCCTCGAGCTTGGTATGCCAAGCTAAGCTCAGTTCTCACAAGTGTTGGTTTCAAAAGAAGCAATGCTGATTCCTCATTATTTATTCGCACTGGAGCTGTGTGCAAATTGGTTGTGTTGATCTATGTCGATGATTTAATAATTGCAGGAGATAGTGCTGAAGAGATCTTCGAACTCAAACAGTCACTTAGACAAAGGTTTGCAATTAAAGACCTTGGGGTATTGAAGTATTTCCTTGGCATAGAGATGGCAACTTCTCACAAGGGACTATTTCTAAATCAAAGAAAGTATATCCTGGATTTGCTCAAAGAAGTTAACATGATAGACGCCAAACCTGCAAATACTCCTCTGGATAGCAAGCTCATACCTAGCTTGGAGGGCACACCACTCACTGATATAAGCCATTATCAGAGGCTTGTTGATAAGTTGATCTACCTAACAATCACCAGACCTGACATCACATATTCCGTAAGTGTCGTAAGCCAATTCATGCACTCTCCTACAATTGAGCATTTGAACCTTGTTAAGAGGATATTACGCTACTTAAAAGGGTCTATGGGTCGTGCCATCATCATGAAGAAGAATGAAAACATACAAATCATGGGATATTGCGATGCTGATTGGGCGGGAAATGCAATCGACCGTAAGTCCACAACAGGTTACTGTACATTTGTTGGTGGAAACTTGGTCACATGGAAAAGCAAAAAGCAAACTGTCATCGCACGCTCAAGTGTTGAAGCCGAGTATCGTGCAATGGCCTCCATTGCATGTGAGCTGATATGGCTAAAGGGTCTTCTGGGTGACTTAGGAGTGTTTACAACTCTCCCCATGTCCCTATTTTGTGACAATCAAGCAGCAATGCATATAGCATCAAACCCAGTGTTTCACGAGAGGACAAAACACATTGAAGTTGACTGTCATTATGTTCGGGAACAAGTCCAGTCGAAGGTGATTCAGACCCATTATACCCGAAGCTGTGATCAACTGGCCGACATTTTCACCAAACCCTTGGCTTCTCACCAGTTTCAACGACTTCTGTCCAAGCTTGGATCCATAAATCTTCTGGATCCAGCTTGAGGGGGAGTATTGGAAGTAGGGTTAGGGTTAAAGCAACTACTCAAGTGTGTCTCCTAAGTGGTTAATCATTTTGTTCTCTAAGTGGACTACTCAAGTGTAGGGTTAGGGTTAAAGCAACTACTCAAGTGTGTCTCCTAAGTGGTTAATCATTTTGTTCTCTAAGTGGACTACTCAAGTGTAGGGTTAGGGTTAAAGCAAATACTCAAGTGTGTCTAAGTGGCTAATCATTTTGTTCTCTTTTCTTAGTAGTCCACCGGTTGTGGCATAAATCAAGGAGTGTTCATCTCCTTATATACGGCTGAAACTTGTAATGCAATTATGAAAGAAATATAATACAATCCTAGAAAATCAATAAGCGCCAAGCCAACACTCTCATCAAAACGACGACGTCCCAATCCCACACCCCAATGTACTGGGAGAGCGAAAAATCCGATGGCGTCTCCGCCGTTAACATCTCAACCTCTCCTACACTCCAAGTATCAAGCTCAACTTCCTCTCCTTGTCCCAACCCAAGGTATCCCAAACGCCAAACAGATAATTTCACAATCCCGGAAAAAACCAAACATTTCAAATTCCTGCTAACAATTTATCATTCTCTACCAGGTCTACGAATCCAACGCCTTCTTGCCGTGGCTGGAGCAGAAGGCCGGCGCCGAGATTTCATCTGCGCTTTCAATGGGAAATCGGCGTACGGAACGTCTCCGTTTGCTTCAAAGAGCATAACAGCTGGAGACTGCGTTTTGAAGGTTCCGTACAGCGTGGTAAATCGTAATCCCAAATTGTTTAAGACTTTAATCACATTATTAATCACAGTTTAAATTGTTAATTTATGATTTAAGAGGCTTTGTTTTGGTTGATAATTGCAGCAACTAGCTCGGGATAATCTCGTTCCGGAACTGAAAGATTTGTTGAGTGATGGAGTTGGCGATGCTGCAAAGCTTGCCACTGTCGTTTTGTTTGAGCAGAGAAAGTGCAATGTAGATTGCTGTTCTAGTTTAATTTACTTGTTGTGGAAAGATTTTTTCTGTGGAGTTTGAGGCTTTTGTTTATGCAGCCCTTACATTCGCCGGCTTCCTCGCCCGGAGGGATGCAGAGTGTTATATGATATTCTCTGGTTAATGGTTTTGGGACGTTCATGCGTGAACCTCCACCGTGTATATGTTTTAAATTTAATATCATCATCTCTATTCGGGGTTTAAACTGTTGGTGGCATGTAGAATGTTCAGGCAAAATTAATCAACCAGAGTAAACAGTCAAATACGACTAGAATAATGTGGCACAAATTCTTCAGAATTTGGAATAGTAGGACATCTCGTCAGCTTAATAACTTTTGAAACTTAATCAAGTCAATACTTACTTGTTATTAACTTCTAGATGCTGATTATTGTTACGACATATTTTCAGGCTCTCAAGAACTTTCCTGAAATCTCCAAAAGTATCACCTATAAGGATTTCATGCATGCATATGCTTTAGGTAAGCTTCTACATTTTTAAGCATTTTCATGTTCTAATCTGTCTGAATTATTTGATTCAGTTGTACTTAATTCCAATTAAAAAAAACAATGAATGAAAGTCAGAAGTGTTGTAGATTTTAAATGGCGTCCGATTTCATATTTTTTTAATTAGGTATATCTCCATTTACGTATATACCTATTAATTCTGACTTTATATGACTTGCTGGATATAAAACTATTCTAGATATGATGTATAAATATCGACATATTATATTCACACACCTCAAATATAATGTATAAATATCGAGAGATTATATTCACACATCCCAAATTACTTCTCCCACATCTTTTTAATTTTTTAATATTTTCTACACACCACTAAAACTTTATAGAAAAAAATTAAAAAAATTAAAAGGTGTGGGAGAAGTAATTTGGGATGTGTGAATATAATCTCCCTAAATTTTTTCTCACAACGGTAGAGAAGTAATAAAACAAAGAAAAAAGTTAAAAAATCAAAATGATATTTTATCATCCACTATTATTTTTAAAATAATCCCTCTTATATATCTACAATTATAAACTTGTCTCTTAAAAAAATGCAATGCCGATCTCGAATTGAAGACAAATCGAAGATTTTCGCACGTTGTCTTTCAAATTCAGATACGGGTTCAAGTACTAATTTTTTTGGAGAATTGATTTGCGTGTCCCTCCTCTTGATTCAAATTGCAAAGATCATTTTTCTGAATTTTTTTAAGAAAAGTTTTATTGGCATTCCAAAAATTTTATTCTACACTCCTTAAAAGTGTATTTTTCTTTCCTAATGTAGAAAGTTTAGAATCTAAAATGAGATTTTTGAAGTGCTAATAACAATTCTTTTATTTAACTTTTTTATTTAGTTCCCTTAAATATCTGTATGACTATTCCAAACAAAAACTGTGGGACAGTTAATTTCAGATAAGAATTTTCCCAATTAAGGGGAAAAAATGGATCATTTTGTATGTAGCTTATTTCGCAGTACTCTTATAAGAAACTGTTACAAACACCCACTGCAATTCTTTCATCTGAGTAGTTCCCCATGGTGCTAAGGTACTTTTGAGCATATGGGATCGCTCGCAAGTTATTTTCAGCTCGTACCAACTGTATAAACTCTTGAAGTCCCAGCTGAAACTCGAATTTACTCTGCCATCAATAAGGAACTCAGCATTAGATAATACCAAACAATCGAACTGCAATTCAACTGGTATAACTGTCAATTGAAACCTTTGTCTAGTTGTCCAATTTGAGGAAGGAAACAGTTCGCGGTACCAACTCAAATAAATGAATTTCAAGAACCATTTTTTTTCAGAATCTCACAAGCAGTTCTTAGAAACTGCTTAGAATCTAAGGAAGCAATGCAGCTACGACTACTGGGAATCTTTCGCAACAGTATAGTTCAAGTACGATATAAGCATTACCATAGAAAGCCAAACTCGAACAAATAAGTCAAGTTTCACAAAAAAGAACGCCAGGACAAGATACATTGAAAGAATCAGTATCCTGTACTTATGTACACAATATTTATTCGCTAATTTCTTTCAAAAACAAGCAACAAAACATACAGTTTTACTGACAGAAGAGTAGTAATAGCAAACTTTTCCAATCCACCAAATAGCAAGCTTCTCGACCCGCCCTTCCCAAAATGAAAGGAAGTGCATACCACTTTTTTTACATAACTGTTGATATAAATTTTTATGGAACCCACTGTTAGACGAAGTCAGTATGCTGAGCGCATCACCGAAACTTGAGGAGTTTGACTTGGTTCAAACTCCTTATCCTTTCAGCCATTCCTAGTTTATAGGACTTGTATTGTTTGAATTTCTGTTGTAATCTGAACCTGTGGATGTAATCCTCTTTGGTTTTCTGTTTGTATTTTTGAATTTCAAAGCTCCTTGTATCAAGGGTTTTCAAACCCAAACTGTGATCATGAAAGTATTATAAATACATGCTTCCCACGATTGTTTGGGTAGGCAATTGAAGTGAAACACTGAGTTGGTAAGTTTTACACCCACTTCGTAATGTATGTCAACAATCTGAACCGTCTATCTTTTAGGTCTTCTCTCAAAGATCATTTCTACAAAAAATCACCAAAATCTAAAACCACATGACCGTTGAATTATGGGAGATAGACGGTTCTGATCATTGTAAATACATTACAAAATTTTTGTGCCTTATTTTGTGCTCGGACTTTTTTCCCCATTGTGCTCGAACTTTTTTTCCCATCGTGATCGAACCAACTTTGTGAAGGTAACATGCTGACTTTCACGTTGTTTTAAAATCAACCGATTTTGTACATCAATAGTTTCATAACAATAATTGAATATTAAAGATTATCCAAACGTTGAGGAGCATTATAACAAACAGCCATCCAAACTTAGAATGTTTACTGGGAGCGCGAAAAACCCGACAGTCGGGCGCCAAGCCAACACTCTCATCAATACGACGACGTCCCAATCCCACACCCCAATGTACTGGGAGAGCGAAAAATCCGATGGCGTCTCCGCCGTCAACATCTCAACCTCTCCTACACTCCAAGTATCAAGCTCAACTTCCTCTCCTTGTCCCAACCCAAGGTATCCCAAACGCCAAACAAATAATTTCACAATCCCGGAAAAAACCGAAACATTTCAAATTCCTGCTAACAATTCATCATTCTCTACCAGGTCTACGAATCCAACGACTTCTTGCCGTGGCTGGAGCGGAAGGCCGGCGCCGAGATTTCGTCGGCGCTTTCAATTGGGAAATCGGCATTCGGAACATCTCTGTTTGCTTCAAAGAGCATAACAGCTGGAGACTGCGTTTTGAAGGTTCCGTACAGCGTGGTAAATCGTAATCCCAAATTATTTAAGACTTTAATCACATTATTAATCACAGTTTAAATTGTTAATTTATGATTTAAGAGGCTTGTTTTGGTTGATAATTGCAGCAACTAGCTCCGCATAATCTCGTTCCGGAACTGAAAGATTTGTTGAGTGATGGAGTTGGCGATGCTGCAAAGCTTGCCACTCTCGTTTTGTTTGAGCAGAGGATGTGCAATGTAGATTGCTGTTCTAGTTTAATTTACTATGTTGTGGAAATATTTTTTCTGTGGAGTTTGAGGTTTTGTTTATGCAGGATTCCGGTGAGCCCCTTACATTCGCCGGCTTCCTCGCCCGGAGGAGATGCATTGCACGGTGAGTGTTATATGGTATTCTCTGGTTAATACCATCAACTCTATTCGGGGTTTAAACTGTTGGTGGCATGTAATTCAGTGTCCCATTATCTTGAATGTTCAGGCAAAATTAATCAACCAGAGTAAACAGTCAAATACGACTAGAATAATGTGGCACAAATTCTTCAGAATTTGGAATAGTGGGGCATCTATTCAGCTTAATAACTTTTGAAACTTAATCAAGTCAGTACTTACTTGAGATATGAGATTGTTAGTCACTTCTTTGTTATTAACTTCTAGATTCTGATTATTGTTACGGACATATTTTCAGGCTCTCAAGAACTTCCCTGAAATCTCCAATAGTATCACCTATAAGGATTTCATGCATGCATATGCTTTAGGTAAGATTCTACATTTTTAAGCATTTTCATGTTCTAATCTGTCTGAATTATTTGATTCAGTTGTACTTAATTCCATTTTTTTTTTTTTTAAATGAATGAATGCCAGAAGTGTTGTAGATTTTAAATGGCGTCCGATTTCATATTTTTTTAATTAGTTATATCTCCATTTACCTATATACCTATTAATTCTGACTTTGTATGACTTGCTGGATATAAAACTATTCTAGATATGATTAGTTGCAGCAGTTCCATCTCTTAAAGATCTGTAAAACTTATTCTCACTTGTTCAAGGTTGATTTTGCAGTTACTTCTCGGGCATAGGGAAGCATGATGGGTTATTCCCTGGTAACACATTTATGAAGATTCCGTTGTAAATAGTGTTATGAACTTTATGATGCAAGTTCAATGTTTTCCTCTTTAATTATGTATGTTTGGATTATTAAATTATTTTATAGATCCCATTTGCTGATTTTCTGAATCATGACTGGACTTCAGAATCAATTGTGTTGAGTGATGACGACAAACATTTCTCAGAGGTACTCCCTCTCTCTTTGCATTTTGATTCTCTATCTCACATCTTGATTTGGTTATAGGAATAGAAGAATTTTATGTTCTCCTTATTCAATCTGCACTCGTACGGAAATTGAGGCTTTTTTATGTTTTTATTGCTTTATATTCATTCAGTTATTGGGGTGTACAACAAATTCATTTCTCATATGCTACTTATTTCTGCAGTTACGAGCTCCCTTTAAAATTTATACATATTATCAGGTGTACGCGTGAACAATGTCCTTGATTTTTCATGCCTGTCATTTATCTGGGCAGGTCATTGTTGACCGCAATTATGCTCCTGGTGAACAGGTTAGATGCTACTTAATTAAGATGGCCTGTTTCCCCTATTTAAAATTACACGTACCCTTTGGAATATCATTTTTTGTTTTGAAACAGTTGATCAATTTTTGTTTTTGTAGACGGCTCATTAACATTTTAACTCATACTCATTCTAGATGTCTCTCATTTGGGTTTGAAATTTTAATGCCCTTCTGCTAATTTCTTATGTATTTGTTTAATGAATTAGCAAAACTTTTTATTCCTTGCTGGTCATAGTATAGGTACTGATAAGATACGGAAAGTTTTCAAATGCTACCCTGCTGCTGGACTTTGGGTTTACACTTTCATACAACATTCACGACCAGGTCGGTCTTGGATTTCAGTTTACTTTAGTCACAATGATTGCTTTGTTATGCTGGGAAGATCTTTTTGTAGCTTAATTCACACTTCTTACTTTGATTTAACACTTTGACTAGAAGTTTGTTTTTGGTAACAAAACTATTCTCTCTTTGACTCGATAAACAAGAATGTTTTTGATCTATCACTTGCTTAAGAACCTCTTTTGATATGTTGGATGTCTTTCTTGGGGGCATAGTAATTGCAATTAGTTGAGTACTTGTAATCTCTTTGTTCAGCAAGTTTGCTTGAAGACTCAAGCCACTTAATTATTCTGTCACCCAGTATTCATTAGTAAGATACTGAATATGCGTTCTACGTCATTTCTTGCCAGATGATGGTTTTGATAGTGTATAAATGTTTAGGGATGCCTGTGGTCTATTTTCAGGTCCAGATCCAGGGCAATATACCTCAACATAATGTCCTTCGTGAAATGAAGAGGGAACTTTTGAAGAGACATCACAGACCAATCAGTAATGATGTCAATGGTTTCTACTCTTCAATGGATTCTTTCACTATCAAGTTGGTAGTGATGCATATATCTCTTTTATTTCCTTTTTTCTTTTTCCCCTATGTTTGTTCCTTTGCCTACATGATGCCCCTTATCGCCCGCATCTATTGGTACTCTGTGAAGTCACCAAATGGTCTGTTTCTTTTGTTCCATTTCCAGTCTTGTTTAATTAATCCATTTATCTACGTTATGACTTGATATCTTGTGATGAAAATATTTTACTGATTACAATAATCGTATGATGACACAGGGAAGTTAGGTCTGGTAAAGGGAAAGGAATTCCACAGTCACTTCGTGCATTTGCTCGTGTTCTATGTTGCACCTCTCCTCAAGGTGTGTTCTCTTCATGTTACCTTACTCGCATGCATTGCTTGATATGCTTCTGAGCTCATTTCACCTTTATGAGCCGTCTGCAAATAGTTTCTTGATTGTTTCTTAATATTCAGAACTTAGTGACCTGGCCAAGGAAGCTGCAGAGCATGATGGTCGATTTGCTCGACGTCCTTTAAAAAACAGCAGCAGAGAGATTAAAGCACATCAGATGTTGGTATCAGGATTAACCCAGTTAGCTGAGGCTATTGATGCATCTATCAAGGTAAAGATGCTAGCTTTTTACCTCATCCGTTTACAGAACTTGCCTAACTTTTTAGACCAATTACAGTTCTTGTGAATTAAGGAATTCTAAAGCACATCAGAGGTTGTAACATACTCATTTTGGTTGAGATATTAATGAAAGTGAGGAAACGTATAACTTGGGAAGCAGTAAGAAACATATGAAGAGAGTGAAATTTTAATATACTCATTCTATGGTTTACATAATGTTGCATCTGACTTGTACAAATGTAATAACTCCTTTTTGTACTTCTTGAGTGTATGCATAGTCTTTGGGACCCATAAGTTCTCCCATTGCGTGTGAAAGACTTTCTATCCGGAGGCAAATGGCTCGGGATCTCCTCAATGGTGAACTTCGTGTACTCAAATCTGCTTCTGCGTGGCTAAGACACGACTGCGACATGTTGACTACAACAGATTGCCATAGATGACGATACTGGTTTTGCAAAACCACCAAAGACTCAAGAGAGGTAATATCGTCGGAGACTATTTACGCGATCAGACACAGGTACAAGTTATTTACTTTGATATCTCTTTTCAGACAAATGAAACTCTGTTTATGAATAAGCTTTTTTTTAAAGTATAATTAAAAACACTTCCTTTCTCACTCCCTTGATTTAGGATCTCCTAGACAACTCTGAAGCTATAGACGTTACTCTTTTCTGTTTGCGAGGATGTTACTGTTAGGACATATACAATTGAATGGGCAACTGCAAAGATAAAATGTAATGGGCAAATATAAATATTTGATACTAATTCCAAATTCCATGGTGTACTCAAACTACCAATCGCATCTTACTTGTCAACCTTCACTACACGACTAATGAACTATTTCACAAGCACACACTCAAACTGAAACCAGCTGCGTCCGTTCAGTAATACATCACTCGGAAGTTCTAGAACCCGAAGATATATTATTCTTCACCGTAGAAGGCTTTGCCCTGTTCATAATAGTTTGCACTACTATGTCAAGCTCCGCAGCTACTTCTTCCATGGAAGGCCTTTCCTCCCCCCTTGACCCCAAACATGTCACGGCAAGCTTGCTCACTTTTTCGGCTATCTCGATACTAAACTTGTCTTTGAATACTTCAAGATCGAGAATTTGGCGCAAGTGGCGCTTTTGCATTGAACTAAGAAAGACGTTTGCTAGGGATCTCTCAGGCCCGTCAGAAGAAACTGCTGCTTGACTTGTTAGTAGCTCCACTAAAACAACTCCAAAACTATAGACGTCACTCTTCTCTGTTAGCACTTGTGATTCAAGATACTCGGGGTCTAAGTATCCCGTTGTCTCTGGCAAAGTTGGTACTTCATCTTCCCCAGATCTCTTTGCCAAAGATGATGCTTCATCTTCCCCTGATGTCTCTGGCAAAGTTGATACTTCATCTACCATTTTACCTTCAACATCATCAAGCAATCGTGAAGCTCCAAAACCAGAAAGTTTTGCAATGTGAGTTGTATGATCTATTAATATATTCGCTGTCTTCACATCTTGGTGTATGACTGACATGGAGTGCAAGTATTTTAGAGCTTCTGCAGTTTCTGCTGCTATCTTCATTCGTGATTGCAGCAAGAGTTTCGGTCCCGTCAAGTGAATGTGCTCATCAAGAGTCCTAGCATAGGTGCGGTCATAAACCATTATAGGCCATTCTGTCTCTAAACAACAACCTAACAGCCTCACCACATTTTTGTGTCTGATTTGAGAAAGAACAAATGCCTCATGAACCAAATGTTTACTCTGGATGAACCGGTTACCAATAGTAGCACTGTCGGACGTTTTTATGGCAACAGGTCTTCCACTTCCATGTAATGCTGCTTCGTAAACTGTTCCGTAGCCGCCTTCAATTTTGTAGTTATGACAACTGTAGTTTCCTGTGGCCTCCTTAATTTCCTCTTCAATAAAGAATCGTACGACTGCCTCAGAAGATGATGGCCCCGGCATTGCAACGGCGGGGCTTGCATATTTACCCAATTTCTGTACGAGTCTGCCGTAATTTTTTATGAAATGCTTCCGGAATTCAGTGGCTACACTCTCCATGTGCATGGCCGTCAGAACAAGGACTTCAGTACATTCTAATACTGCATAAGGAGACTCAGCTGCTGTAGGTACTCTATGAGGGAAGGAGGACAAGAATGGCCAAAGCAGAAGCTCTTCTCCATAGATCTCTTTTGGCCCTTTTTCATTAAAACTTTGATCAGATATATGTCCATCCACAACGAAGAACATTTGAATTGGGTCACCCCTTTGAATAATGTTACCGGAGGCAGGATAATACTTCATGGGTCGAAGATGGCTACAAATTTGTTTCAGCACTGATTCTTCCATGTTTTGGAATATTGGCATCTATATTTCATAACATTTAAGTAAATTAATTGACAAATTAAAAAATATAATTCATAAGTATATAGTTATAACTAACTCATGAATTTTAAAAAGTTTCCATCCATTATTAGTCTCCAACATTTTTATTAAAATCTAATTAAAATCTACAGCCTTCGAACCATTCTTGTGTTTGCTCACTGCAAGAAAATGAAGCCATGTATACGTGAAAGGTGTGACTGTTGCTCGGTTGCAATGATGCACGGTGGCTTTAGAGCTATTTAAATTATATTTTGTAGACCACATAACACGGTGGTTGATAGTTGATTTTTTTAATTGTCTCCTTAGTATTTTTCATACATGAATCATGACAATAAAAAACGTAACAAGTGGCATAATCGTGACGGTTTTTATTTTTTATTTTTTATTTTTTATCTGTCAGTGACATTATTGCAACCCCATCAAATCATGTTTTTCCTATTTCTACTACTCACTTTTTTGAAGCGTTTTTTTTTTTTTTTCCCTAGTTTTAAAGAATACCATTTTTGGGTTATTTGGATGATTATAACTACAAAAGTTTACACGCTTCAAGTTACATAAAAATGTATCTAAGAGCATATCTAAATGACTCATGAAAACTTCCTTTAAAAAGGGAAATTGGTTAAATTATGAAAAACCTAAGTGAGATGTTTTAGTATAAAATATATCGTTGTACTCATCATCAAAAAAAAAAAAAAAAAAAACCTAATCAGACGTCCTTATAAACCCCTCGTATCCCTCTTATAGACCCACCATTTTACCTATATAGACCCCTCATTGGTTAGTTCATCACTTAAATTTTGTAGAATAATTAGAATAGCATAATTCCTTTTAAAATTCTTCTATTTGACAGCTTCTTTTTACTTTTGTTTGTTTTTATCTTTTTCCTCTCATGTACGCTCCACCTTTTCCTGGGCAATGGCCGGGACTAAATAAAAAGCACTTGGCTATTTTAGCCTAGGCCTGACATGTCTCTCATTAGAACTAATTTTTGTCATTTTAGAGCTAGATTGTTATGTAGCCTAGGTTGGGGTTTGTATAGTATACGTTAGTTATGCTCTAATTTCACATGTGCATGCCTGGGATATTCGGGTGACAGCTATAAATAAATAAATGCCTCTAATTCTATGTTCAAAATTAAAGTCATGGATTCATGGATTTGAAAAAACTTTACCTTCTTCAACTTAGTCAATGGCATGTAACCTTTGATCTCGTTTTGAAATTCCAAGGGAAGACGAGAAACGAGATTATACCAATCAGAAGGGAGTTTATTCCAATAATGAAAGTTAAGATTTTCCATGATCTGCGACTTCATAGACTCATTCAACATTTCAGGAATTCCATTTTTACGCATCCACGAATTCATATGTTGCTCCACCTCCTCTTTCATCATTTTTCTATGTCTGGGCTCCTCTTTTCTTTTAATGTCTGATCGCCCGTATATCTATCAATCCACGACAAAAAAAGGTTGTTAAAGAGTTTCTCTCTCTTATCCCAATTAATTTTACTATGGATGCTCAATTGTAATATGGGAAATGTGCATTTGATGATTGAGAGCTTACACTTTTCAAGTCGTGTGCCGTGAGAGCAAGGGCTTCAACAACACCATTTGTCTTTACATATTCAGTTGCCGACGGTTGTTCGGAAAGGAAGTCAGAGTAGAATGGCCAACGTAGAAGTTCTTCTCCAAATAATTCTCCTGCACCTCGTTTCGAACCATCAGAATCACATAATTCTCCGTCTACAATGAAGAGAATCTCGTCATATGGTTGATCCTTTTGAATAATATCGATGTTGTCAGTATACCTCACGGGCTCGAGTTTCTGACAGATTATTTTCAACACATCTTCATCTATCCCTCGAAGCATTGGCACCTGGAATTCATGTTGTTAAACTATCAGAGGACAGCAAGAAAACCCATGGGAAGAAATTCTCATTAAAAAGATAAAAGAGATACAATCCTCAACAATTAATTAAATTCTTATTAAAAAGATATAGAGAAACAATCCTCGTTTTATACAAGGAACTTACTTGCTTCAACCAAGCCAAAGACCTAGCAACTTTTATATGGCTTTGAAGATCCGGGGGAAGAAGAGGGAGAATATTGTCCCAATTAGCATTCGTACTCTCTTCAAGTGCTTGTTTTACCTTTCCCATAATCCGGGACTTGATTTTCTCAATCGAACTGGTGGTATTGCCATTTTTAAATAACAACAGTTCTATTTCTCGACCTTTTTCTTTCCTCTTCTGTTCCATTACCATCCTGTGTTTGTGATCCTCTGTTCTTGTAGCTGCTATTTGCATATACATCTATTCAACAAGAGATCGATAGGAATTAGATTATCAGCATGGGATAAGAATTTCTTTTCTTTAAAGCTAAATGTCATCATTATATTGGATTTTGAGTTTAATCTTTTTTTTCTATATTACTACTAATTTTTTCTATATTACTACTATTTTAACTACACAAAAAAAAAATAGAAAGAAAGAAATACTAGCTACGTTTAGTTCTAATCTTTTGATGAACACAGTATCATGAACATATTTAGGTACCCTATACAATTAAATTCATAATAATGCACCTAACCAACGGACCACAATTAAAATCTAACGTACATGACAAGAAATTTCTCTGTAGCTAGAACTAGAACACGGCCACACGATGTTGTTTTCTCATTCAAATTACACATACTTTTTTTTTTATTAATATATCCTAATAGGGGAATATCATCTATATCATCTACTTATATGGTAACACATGAATTAATACATTACATGACAAATGTTCCTATTATAAGTAAAAATTTCTTATACATGGCATTCAAATTTCGTGAAAAATCATAAAAAATTCTGTACATGACATTCAGATTTAGTGAAAAATCATACTTAACATATAAGTAGGTCAAGAATACTTAATACATACTAGGTTAAATAGAGTGAATTTAATGGGGAGAAATGCTAAGGAGACTCTCTCAAGGTGAGATTCTCCATGGACTCTCTATCACCTCATAGTTTAATGTCAATTATCGCGCCAACATTATAAAATATTGTGCCAAAAACGTGAGGTGACAGAGAGTCCATAGATAGTCCCACTTTTGAGAGAGTTACCTTAGCATTTCTCTTTAATGGATAACAAAATCTTCACTGATCAAGTTTACATAATTGAAGTGATTAATTAGCACTTAATGACAAGCGTAAGAAAAGTTTTTTAAACAAACCTGCAAATTTCCAATGAGATATAAAAACAGGAGCAAGCCAATTATAGAAACTAAAGCCGTATAGAGGTTCTCCCATCCATCTGCACTGGGGTGAAGATTTGAACCAAAGGAACTTCAAAAATCAAATTAATGGATCAGTGTATAAGATAACCAATTTCAAGTTATAAACTTACAAATTTACAACCTTTTTTTATTAAGGGCTTATTTGGTTCTATGATTCCTTCTTCCTAAAATTTATCCAAGATAACATTCTAGTCTCTCAACTTGATTTTTATTATCTACAAGTCTTTCTACTCGACTCTATTTCCTAGAAGCAATGCTTTGGTTTTCGATGTGTGATTCATATTCTCAAAATGAAGAACCAATGTTAGGGACTAAAAGTCTAAAATTTAAAGTAAAAATAGGTATGTAGATAGTGTTATCCAATTTAAGTCATGAGCAAATTCAAATACACAAATGTACAAACCTTAAATTTTGTAGACCCCACGAAAAACAGTTTGAGAACTTTTGGAAATAATCAGTTGATCCTACAATACCATATTGAAGCACAGTAGCAAATATACCAAAATCGAAGGGCAAAATGTCTGATGAATTGAGAGGGCACAAATCATTTAGAATTGTGGTATTTCTAAATGTGTGGTGATCATGACAATGAAAAATTCTGTTATCACATCCATCATCTTTTCGACATGCAGAATGCCAGCACCTCATCATTCGTTGAATAGCCAAAAAGTACCACATGGCTCCCAATACCTGAAAATTAAACAAATAAACAAACAAAAAAGTTGAAGAAAATTATATAGCGAGATTAATGTTTTAGATGTTATTTTTATTTCAAAAATAATCATTTATCGCTCTTTCTAATAAACAAAAGTGAGAGAAGAATAATAAGAATTGATCCGACAAACAAAAATAAATGAGGATATACATTGAAACTTACATGACTAGCCATTATGTACATAGACAAATTGAGTACACCTTTAATCCATATGGCAGTCTCTGTAATCTCTTCTTTAGGAGTCCTTTTAAGTTCCATAAATGCGAGGTAGATGCGAAGAACTCGTGTCACATATTGCGATAGAGCAAAAACGTTCATGATAACCATCCTTCTTTTAGTCATATATCTCAAGTCACTCATTTTTGAGAAGAAAATGAGAATTGCCACCTGGATACCATACATTAGTACATAGTGCCAATAGTGAAAATCGATTGATCAATAACAACGATGTCAAGAACACAAAATTAACACTCAATAACAAAGTGTATGTGAGATCTAAATGTATATTACACAGTGTGTCAATTTTGCATTTAACACGAAAAAAATCCGCTTTGGCTGCATGCAAAGCAAATAGCGAAACAATTACGCCAACAAAGAGATTTAATTGCTTACCTGTGGAAGGGGAAGAAGAGCTACAATGTCAATTAAGATATCAATTGACGCCCATATTGTCTTGGCTATTTTTCGCACACGAGATTTCCATCTAAAACTGAAATTCATCTGGTTTTGTCTGTCATCAAGTTCATTGAATAAACCAGATGAATAGTTCCCATGTCTATAAATTCGAATAATAATATCCATTAAATAGAAAATATCTGTGACTGTTCTTAAAAGAAGAGCAGCTATCTTCAACTTTGGATCTAACATAAGGCACTTGAAATCATCCATGAGAATTGGAACGTAGAAGAATAATGGATCCACTAGCATAGCTAAAAAACACGATGCGATGAATGTCTTCCTCCAATATTTTTTATCAAAGGACTCGTCAGGTTTTTGAGCTTTCTCTGTCCATATGGAACTTGATTCATCTTCAGGTTGCATGGTCATGATAGTGTTTTCTGTTCTGGCCATTGGATTTGAATCAAAATTACTGGACAAAACACAACAAATGTAGTTAGTAGTTGTCCTCAAAATGACTGAAATTTCTCAAAACACAGTGTCGGAGCACTTATAGCCCTCAAATTTGATCTAGTGACTGAAATTTGTTGATCAGTCATCAAATCTGATGACCTTAAGTGCTTAGGCACTCCACTCCGGTTGCACCCAAAAAAACTAACTGTAGAACTTCCTACTGGTTGACACAACATTTTGATAAAGGAAAAAAAAATTACTCAAACTTACTTTTCTTTTTTCGACAGAAAGTAGGAACTGAATCTTGGAGCTAGGACTCTGGAATTTTGCAAAGTAGCCAATCCACTTGGAACCAAATTTGAGATCTCAAATTTCGGTAACTCAAATGTTCAGAGTTTAAGTAGATATATAGATGCAGTAGCCTAGAATAAGCTTTCATTATTGCAAGATGGGTTGAATTTTGGGTAATATTAGGAAGATTAAATTTGTAAAATGTTGAAAACTAAAGGATATGAAAGTTGATAATTGGTTTATTACTTAAACATTGATAAACGTGTTTATTCATATTAGTGACACATCATTTAGTTTTCAAATTTAATTTTTAAATTTAGTTTCTCTAGTAGTATCCTTAAATTTTATATTATTGTCATAGCTGTCATGAGTTTTATATTATAGATGCGTTTGACTTTGATAACCAGTTCTAATTCAATCTTCGATTCTTCAATCTTCTTTGTCACGACCTTTATTCATAACTCATTTTTCTTATGAATTATTTCATTTCTCGAGCCAAAAAAAATTAAAAATAAACTATAACATATAAAATAAAATAAAACAAATTACATAATTTGCAATCATGTCAACATTTTCAAGCAACAATTAAAATTGCTAATAAACATAAACATAAACATAAACAAAGACTACACTTGTATAATAATAACATATAATGCATGTACTCATGTACTCATGTTCCGAACACACTAAAATATCTCTCATTACTGTCACATCAAGTGGCTATTAAACATAAACAAAGACTCAGAGACTTTATTTAAAGGGGTCCTCGTTTCTATATAAAAAAATGAGGATTCTTTAAGTAAAAGGCCAAGTAAAAGGCCTGGACAAAGACCTACGCCAGTAAGTGGCTAAGAAACATTTTCAATCAACAATCAAATTAAGGTTGCTAATAAACATTAGTTTGCAATCATAATTCGGAATCACAACAAATCAGCAAGTGGCGGATGACCGACAACAACAGCGAGGGGAAAGAGAGTGAGACACGGGCCGCCCCCCGTGGGGGAGGGGTGGTTTCACGTGACGTGAACCGAACTGTATATTCTATTGGTACGGATATCCAAAAAAGAATTTCAACAATTAAGTTGAGTTCAACTTTATGTCTTTATGCTTTTGATTTCTATTATTTAGTAGTCAACAGTATTACTATTTCGTAGAAAGTTCAATCAATTGAAAGGATCGATCCATAATCTTTTACAAAAGTTGGTGTATTTACTATTTGTTGTAAAATCGACGGTGTGCAATGGAATAAACAAGACATAAAATTTACGAGGTTCCTCTACAGTCAGTATGACTGGAGTACGTCATCGGGGCAGCAGTGGTGCTTTCATTATAATTTAGAATAATAGAAGTACAAAAATAATTCTCTCTATTATCTCCTTTCCTCTTCCTCTCTTTTTCTCTCTTCCTCTTCCGTGAACTTCTTGTGTATCGTTGCAAGCATACGGAGTGCTCTATTTATAGAGCAGCTCCGATCAACTCCATTAATTGTACATTTGAAATCTACAACATATACTTTGAAAATGTGATTCCTACAATTCCAAAGTCTACTGCCAATATTTTCATTAGTCTGCAATGTTGAAAATCCATTTGTGGGCATTCAATCATCAGCCAATTTTGTCAACAATGCTGATATTTTCAACACTCCCCCTTGGATGTCCACATATCAACATCAGTTACCTCGTTAAAACCTTGCTCTATTTTTGGATGCTCCTCCTAATGAGTATCTCCCCCTGATTTCAAATCATTTTGCTTCAGTCTCTTGGCGAGAAAAGTAGCCAACAGAGGTGCTTTACTCGTAGTTAACTTTCCACAGGCTTGTTCTTGAACTGGGTTGGAGGGGCTTCTGCTAGACTTCCTCCAAAGGTTTGAATTTACTCATTTTATCTAGAGCTGAATTTGATTCAGGGGTGGTGGACACTTGATCTTGAATGAAATTGGACCATGAGGAGCTTCACGTGGCAAGTGATCTTCGACTTTGTCGGGGATGAATCGACATGTGTTTTGCTATGCTTGTCTCCACATGCTTCAATGTATCATTTTCACTTGCCTTATCTGTTCCCCTAGCAGAAGTGATATTTTCCCTGGTTTTTCCCCATGCAGGTTTGACATATTCTCTTGTGGTATTTGTCCTCTGATGCAGGAGTGGAATGCAAACCTTGCATTTGGATGGTCATTCAGAAACATCACTTCTCAACGACTCATCATGCTTGGCAGCTATCATCATATCAACAGTTGAAAATGAGTACTCGAGAGCGATGCTAGCTAAGCAACCAGGCAAAGGTTTCAGGCAATCAGTTCCAGATCGGAAGCTTGATTCCATGTGGCGATTGATTGCTCTCTTTCTCATTGTCTTGCAGATAAGAACAAGGACAAAGGAAAGGACAGAGAGATTGCATGATATGAGATACTCTTGCTCTCGTCCCTGATGATATGAGATACTTTTGCTCTGGTGTGATTTGCTTTGAAGAGGTATTCTCTGAGATGAAGAAAACTGAGTATTTTGAGATGCTTTGTTGAAGATGCATTCTCGGAGAGGATGAAGAGTGAGATATTTTTCAGGTCTGCCCTGCCATGGAGGACGAAGGTCGACATATATAGGGATTTCCCAATAGCAGGTAGTAGTTTTGTGCCTTTACTCTTGTCAGCAACTGTGGTGTAATTAGAATAGTAAGATTCACGCGTTTTCAACTTTATCAAAGATCTTTGACAAAGTTGCACGTGATATCCAAAAAACTGAGATTGCGTCTGAGAAATGTTGACAGACGTCATGCAGGGAAATCCAGCTTTTGAAATTCGAAAATCGGTGTCTCTTCGATTTTTGAACAAGTGACCCTGTTGCCTCTTCTTTTATAGAGATATCAATTTTGTTCAGATACACTCAGAAAATTGCTGCCTGCAGAAATTTCCCCTTCTTGCATTTATGAGATTTTATATGACCTCCTTTTTTCTTCATCATTTCTGAAATGGCTTGCCCATCTAACATTTGCTTAGATTTGAGTCTTAGGACTGATACAGACGAGCCGTGTCAGGATAATATATGGCGCCCATCCTTCTTATCTTCTAATGGCCCTCTTACGGTTGGGGACTCTGTGATGAAGAATAACATAACCGCTACAGTGGTAGCCAGGAATCTTCTCACTCCAAATGATAACATAATCCTTTCAGAACGGTCTGATGAGTTGGCCGTTCAAGACTCCTTGGCTCTCAGTGTTCAATGTGCGGGCTCTGTATCCAATATAGGCCAACGCCTACTTGCTCGAACTCACCAAGTTGAATCATTAATGGCTGAGGTGGCAAGTCTTAAACAAGAGATCAGAGGGCTCAAGCACGAGAATATGGTGTTACACGTGCTTGCAAATAATTACTCGACGAGCATGAAAAGAAAGCTCGACCAGCTGCTGGAATCCGAAGGTCGGACTCAAAATGACAATCAGGGGTTCGATTCTTTATTCCAAAGACACCCATTGTCTCAACCTTCTGGAGTTCCACCAAGTATTGAGGCTCCAAATAATTAGCCTCTGGTGCCTCCCCCTTCTGGGGTACTTCCGAGTACTGAGGCTTCACATGAGCAACCTTTGTGAAGTTTTTCCCTCCTCATGTCTGTAATTTCTCGGAGATATTAATAGATAAGCTTTATTTCATTCAGTGTATTGTGCCAAATACAATAAAGCATATACTTCACTAAGATGTGGTACTTCTGGACCAAATACCAATTTATCTTTACCCTCGTGAAGATAAATGATCATTCTTAGTGTCTAAATCATTTAAGTATTCAACTCATAATCTTCAATCCATATGATTCTTTAATATTATAAACATCATGGATAAGATTCGTGTTGGCGTATTGTTCGATCTGCAGTTCGAGACAATATCTTTCTCAACACTAGACTCTTCAGAAGTCTCAATCTAATATTATTGACTCTTGCAAGAGATTTTAGTATGTTGCAACAATATCATAATGATAGTACTCACTAAGGCAATTTATACCATCCATTGGTATTGAGTACATATTTTATGCTTTACCTTTTCAAGGCTTTCTTCAAGCAATATGAATCCTTCAGGGATTTTCTACTCTTGATGACACATTTTCTTTTGGAATTTATATAGAGCAATTTGCTCCCATGTATATTTGAGGGATTTACTTATGGAGATATGATGTGGGCGATTCAAAACCCTTCGTATATAATTCTCCATTCATATAAACTCATTTACAGGAGTATAATTTTAGGTTTCAATTAGAAACCTTGTGTCATATCATGTGAGTGTATTTCACTGTATTACAAATGCCCATATGTAACCTCTTTGGTTTAACATCATTTGGCTATTTGTATTATATTCAACTATATAGGTCCATTTTTCCACGTTCTTACAAAATTGTAATGGAGTTACCTTTCTCCATTTTGGCCAATAATTTTGTTGACGGAAAAAGAACGGGACTCAATATCAGCACAGCTCATTGATGAATTTAGTAGCTACCTGTAAAAACCAAAATTACCATTGGTTATCATCAATCCGTGATCCCATATTCTCATGTGCATGCGCATGCATGAAAACTTTTTATTTCTTTGGATATCCATTGCCTCTTCAAGGGCATTATACTATCTCTTCCAGGATAGTCATAGTTTAGAGAATGTGGATCATAACCTCATCTTGAGTGTTATAGAGCTTGGATTTTAATCTCCACTTCCGGGAGTTGAGTCATTGGAACCTATACGTCTATCATGCTTCATGCATGAGACATCAAAATTCCCATGTCCACGGATTGTCCTTTCTGGGACGTATATCCATGCGGCGACTGTCATGCTTCTGGCATGCAACAGTTATGCTTCGGGAATGCAATAGTTCAGTAGTGCCATATTCTTGTTCTTTCAAATGACTGAATCTTTTGAGTCTGAAGGTCTGCCACGCTTCAGGCGTGCAACAGATAACTCATTTATTGCCTCATTATTTTGTCCAACAGGGACATTAATTCTTGTAGGCACATTTGCAGCAAGTATATGTGATTTCATCACTTTCGTTGCATCATCAAATGCATCTGGCACTTGATTTGCATATCGTTGCATCATTCAATTATTCTCATTTTTATTTTATATTGATTGCTTCATGAATCAAAATAAGACAAATTCTCTTCGTTCTCCTAGAACGGTCTTTTCTCATCATCCTTCTGTAATGATATTTTCTCATCGTTCTTCTGGAACGATGTTATTTTCTCATCGTTCTTCTGGAACGATGTTATTTTCTCCCCCTAATGGTGGGAAAATTGTCTTATCAAACTGACAGTCCACAAACCATGCAGTAAACATATCCTCAATCAAGGGTTCTAAATATTGAATGATAGATGATGAATCAAATAAATTCTTAATCTGCGATGATGCCTCATTTCAGTACGTTGTGGCAGTGCAATAGGCACAAAGATAACACAACCAAAAACTCGTAAATGTGTAATGTTTGGCTGGTGCCAAACACGAGTTGTACTGAAAAGTATCGATGGTTGGTAACAAATTTCAACCGAACTAATACTGCATCATGCAAAATAGCATGTGCTTATGTAAAAACTGGCAATTTTGTTTTTATGAGCAGAGCGCGGGTAATTAATTTCATCCGCTTAATAAATGCTTCTGCTAAACCATTTTGAGTATGGACATAAGGAACTTCTGGTCCTTATTTAATAGTTTGTAGACTGAGACTCTTATGGCATTTATTACAATTAAGTTGAGGCACTGCGGCACTTCAAACTTACTGTACTCATCAAGGAACTTCATGTCTTGATCTTTTTGTATGAAGGAACTTCTGGTCCAATCATTTTTTTTTTCATATGATGAGGATCAAGAAACTGCAGGTTCTAATTTGTTCAAGGAACTTCGGGTCCTTGTTATATACTCATCGTAACAAAAGATAAGTACAATAAATAAATTAAAGCAATAGACAGTAATTCCAACCATGGTAAATAAATTGCATTTAAGTAAATAAAGCTTGTGACAAGGGCTTTAATTCAGCACCATTCACATAAATCAAAACTTAAAGCAGTAGGCGGTAAAACCGTCCATGATAAATAAATTGCTTTAAAATAAATAGAACTTGTGAAAGGGTTTTAATCCAACACCAATTCACATAAATAACAAGAAGTATCAGACCCCCTTTTATTTATTATTTTTCTTTCTTTTGTCAGTACTTATTCAAACCTTGTTATTATTACTTTTCTTATTTGTGCAGCATGGTGCCATGCACCAACAGAAACCTTTATATTTTTATTTTTTTTAGTATTATTTTGACCAAATGGTGCCGTGCACCATTCAAATCCCTTTATATATATATTTTTTTTCATATATGCCTTACCATTCCATCAATCTCCATTTTCTATTATTTTTCTTCCTTCTCTGTCTCCACCAGTCTCAAACCCAAGGCCAGCTGGGTTGTTGTGGAGGTCACACAGAACCAATTCAATCCAAAAAAGCTACTAGAGACTGGCGTTGTTCTTGCATGGCCTAGAGAATATGGCATCGCAAAGCAAGAACCTCCATACAGAGACATAGATGACAGCGAGGTTGATGGAGGCACAAGAGAGGGAGGCCTGAGTGGAGTTAGTCATGCCATCACCATCTCAGACAACCGAGTATTCATGGGAGTTCTCGAGATCCGTCAAAAAAGACGCGATCTGGGTTTCCAAGTCTAATGAGATTCTTCTGGATCTCTGGAAACCAGTTGTCATGTACGAGTTTTCTTATCTCGTGACGACTACAGGTCGTTGTAAATTTCAATTCTCACTGGAATTCGGTGGAGCGCTTCTGGCGCGTTAGAAAATATGAAAAATGGACATACCTTTTATTCTGTGAGATTTCAGCTGACAGGGGTGAATCGGATTTGTGGCTTTCCACTGACATGAGAGCTTCTCGTGCTGATAACGTGTTGTAAAATCGACGGTGTGCAGTGGAATAAACAAGACACAAAATTTACGAGGTTCCTCTATAGTCAGTGTGACTGGAGTACGTCCTCAGGGCAGCAGTGGTGCTTTCATTATAATTTAGAATAATAGAAGTACAAAAATAACTCTCTCTATTATCTCCTCTCCTCTTCCTCTCTTTTTCTCTCTTCCTCTTCCGTGAACTTCTTGTGTATCGTTGCAAGCATACGGAGTGCTCTATTTATAGAGCAGCTCCGATCAACTCCATTAATTGTACATTTGAAATCTACAACATATACTTTGAAAATGTGATTCCTACAATTCCAAAGTCTACTGCCAATATTTTCATTAGTAATCCATTTGTGGGCATTCAATCATCAGCCAATTTTGTCAACAATGCTGATATTTTCAACACTATTTACTTATTGCAGTCAAATTAAAGGTTGAGGTTGCTTAAGTGTGAAAAAATATAATATTATACAGTTAAGGTCACTATATGGTTATAATTTAGTTGTATATGTCAAAATAAATAATAACACTATTAATAATGATACCTTACAACGACAAGTTCAAATTATAAGGACAAGTCTCATTTTCTTATCAATATATTTTATTTATCAAAAAAAATTTTATAAGGGCAAGTCATGAATTATATATCTAAATAACAAAACATTACCATATCTACCTCTTTATCACGGCTCCAGTGAGTTCAAATCTTGTCTTTGCCAATGACGAAAGTAGTTGGGTCCATGGTGATTGCTAATAAACTAATAGCGCGTTTACTAATCCGTAATCAAATTGAGAGGAATTAAATTGAGGAGGAATTGGATTGAGGAGGAATTGAAATGAGGTGGAATCAGAATCAAATTCCTGTTGAAGTTGTTTACTAAAATTGTCCAGAATCGGAATACAATTCCATAAAATTGTTTACTAATTCAGCAAAATCGGAATATAAACCAGTATGATTACTAAAATGCCCTTGTCTCAAATCAAATATTTTATATACTTTTTTTAATAAAATTTGATATAGTATATAATAGTAAGAAAAAATTAAATTGTTTTTTTATTTCATAGACATACTAAAATGATTTTGTTTATTTTTTTATAAATTTAAGTATTGACTTCAATATGTAAATTTTATCGCTCAAGTTGTAGTTTTTTCTCTTCGACATATGTATGGAGTTGTGCATAATGTGAATGAGCATAGAATTATGCTTAATGAGCTAGAAGGACATGGAAAGAAATTGTTAGGAGCATTTTAAGACTAGGGTTAAAAGGATAATCTTGGAAATAATGAAAGTGAGTGAGGGCATAAAGGGAAAAAAATTATCATTCCGATTGCTTGGGCAATTCGGAATCCAAATACCTTGTATATGTTGGGAATCCAAATCCTCTAATTTCAGGAATTGGATTCCATTTTTTATGTGGGCCCCATGCACTTTTGATTCCTTTCAATTTTAGTAAACACATGTATAATCCGTAATTGAAATCGGATTCCTTATTCTCATTCCGATTACGGATTAGTAAACGCGTTATAAGATCTGTGATAGCGAAGAAATAATAATATATCAAATATATAGAAAAAAAATCTAACCAAACGTAGACAACACATCAACACGTGGTGGATGAATATAAAAACCTAACCAAAATTAGACAACGCATCTACAAGTGGCGGATCATGGGCCGGGTTCAAAAATGAATCAAAGCCGGAAAAATAGAATCGAAGAAATATCGAACCAAATTGAACCAAAATCTATTGTTTTATTTTCAGTGATTTGGAAACCGAGCCAAATTTTCTTAAAACGACGTTGTTTTGAATGCTTTAAACTTAAGGGAAATGCAGAATACTAACCCTTTTCTAATCCTTAAATTGAATTTGTTAATGCTGGGTTATTTCCGACCTCAACAGGCCCAAAGGGTTGCAAGTCCAGAGGAACACGAGTCAAAGGAACATGCTTGAAGTGTGTTCCAGTCATGCTCTATTTTTTGGTTAAATTTGAACTAAACGAATAAGAGGATCTCTAAATGAAATGTTAAAATATCTGTATAAATTATAACAGTAATAAAATATCTGTATTAATTTTTTTTATGGGAAACGCTGAAACTGAAGGCAAACGAAGAAGCCAGAAAGACCGAAGCTTGAATTTTGGAAAACCAGAGAGAAGAAAAGCAGAAAGCCAAACACAGAAGCCAGAAAGCACGAACTTGCTTCCCAAAAGACGTGAAGGGCTGGGCGGCTGACCAGGCGCGGAGGAGCGAGTTGGCGACTCGGACGCGATGGAAAATAGCGGAGGCTTTTTTGGTGGCGGCGCCGGTTGTCAGTTGCTGGAAGTGGTCGTCGGTTTCGTCGGCGCAGAGTGTTTGGATGTCTTTGAAGGAGGAGAAGGAGAAGGGGGAGGATAGGGATAACGTGCCGTGAATTTGAACCGTTGATTTGCTCCACCGCGGTTGGGATCAGAAGTTGGATTTTAGCAAAACCCAGATGAAGAATTGCACAAAGATTGAAACTTTATGAATTGGGTCGAAGAAACAGTGTAATAAAATAAAAAGAAAAGAAAATAGTGTAATAAAATAATATTTAATTTAACATACCGAATGAAGAATAAAATTTAAAAAGATATCAAAATACCACATAGACCGTCAAAACAAAAATACTATCCAACTTAGAGAGCCATAATTAGTATGAATGAATAGGAATAAAGTTTCTTTTCAAAGTATAATTAAAATAGTTCATTTTTCACTCCCTTGATTTAGGAGCTCCACCTAGGATCATAATAGAGATTGTGATTGGAGATAATTTTTTTTTTTTTTTTTTCAATTCCTCTCTAAATTTTAGCTAAGAGCTTTTTCGGGGAGCTCATTGAAGATGCTGTTAATATTTTTCAAGCAATAGTTAAGATTGCCGATAAACAAAGGCCTATATCAGCAAGTGGCTAATAAACATAAACAAGTGACTAATAAACAAAGACCTATATGTCAACAAGTGAGGGGCAAGTTTGGTATTGTTGTGCTTTGAAAAAAAACTGTTTTTGCTATGCTGTGAGAATAAACAGCTGTAAAATAAAGTAGCTGAGTGTTTGATAAACTTTATTGTAAAAGTGCTTTTGGAAAAGAAAAAAAAGCAGTATTATAGTATTATAGTATTATGATATTTTATTTAATATTACTATTTTTATGTAAGGATTTTGTGTGGTCGTGGGGCCCACACCCCATTTCCCTTATCCCCGTGTCTTTCTTTCCCTCTACACTTTTGAACTCTCTCGAAAACTCTCAGCTCTCCCTCTCTCTGCACTCTTTCCTCCACCGAGACAACCCCACAAACAAA
This sequence comes from Heteromeles arbutifolia, assembly GCA_024362995.1. Lineage (NCBI taxonomy): Eukaryota > Viridiplantae > Streptophyta > Magnoliopsida > Rosales > Rosaceae > Heteromeles > Heteromeles arbutifolia. The sequence goes on from JANCRC010000018.1 coordinate 9,611,490, forward strand.
CCTTCGATCTCAGACCATCTCACCACCAAATTATCATCATCTCCACCCCTACGAAATTAACCCCAAGTTTGGGTTACGGGAATCGTGTTTTGGGTGCTGGGGATAAGAAAATCTGAGAACTCAAATCCCTAAGCTCTCCGGTAAGAATCAGGACAAAATCAGTTAGCCACCCACTCCCTCTCTCATCCTTCTCTCTTTGTCTATCTCTCCCATCTAGAATTCTAGAGTTATCCTTTTTGCCTAATTTTTTTTTCATCTGATTTTCTCCACTTTGAGGACCACATCATCCAGAAGTTCCTTCTCATCTACCTCAAGATCATCGACAAGATCGACTTTCCGAGTGAAATCCATACCAATATTCCCTGTTTTAGGTGTAGTTTGACCTATGGATTCGAATGGTGGCATTGCATGTGAAGATCAAGTACTCAAAAATGAAGAAGGCTAACCCTTCCCTCGGTGAAAAACTCTTTGAGGAGTTGACCTGAGGCTCGACGAAATTGGGGTGCTTCAAACTCAATTCAACCTTCATTTAATCTCAGGTACAACTTCTGTATCCTGCATATTGAATTTTGGCATGAAATTCTTGGGATTTAACCCCAATGCCCTCTCTATGTCCATGCCCAGAAATCTAGTGACCTTCTTGGTCATTTTTCCGGCGAACTTGAGACTGAATCTACACCAATCGCCAAATCTCAACTCTGGGTAACTCTCTTGACTTTATCTGTGAAGTTTGAGGTTAAATTTGAAGGACTATAGCTAATGCATGCTCTGTATTTTCTGCCCAGAAACCAACGAAGCATCACCGGTGCCATTACAACTAATCAAAGACCAATTCATTCCTAATCGACAACTAGATAAATCTCTGAAACTCTGTGTGAAGTTTTAGTTAGGATTAAATGAAAATTTGGGAGAATATCGGGGTCGGGGCGTGTCATCTCTCATCTATTCCGATTGTTGTTTTGCAAGCATGAATCTTTTTCTCGCTCGGATTATAGACTGGTTCTTGCTCAGATTCTGGGTTGATTCTCACTCGGATTCTGGGATTTGATCCAATCGGCAAATTTTCAAAAACGGTTTCTCAAAAAGATTGAATATTTTTCTTATTTGTGTATTTGGAGGATCTGGAAGGAGAATAGGGACGAATGTGCAGTGGTGGTGGTCGGTGTTGAGCGGGAGTGGGCGGGACGGCTGCGGTCCTACTCTGATGCGAGGGAGGGGGTGAACGAGTGTGAGAGATTCTAGTTTGAGTATTAAGGACAAGGTTTGTCATTTTGTAAAAATGACGAGGGTGTTATTGGACTTTAGAAAGTTTAATTAAAGATGCATTGTAGCTCTGTTGAAAAAAAGCCAGTTTTCCAAATCAGCATTTAGCTGCTTCGGCTTTTCTGATGATTTCAGCTGTCAATCACCACAGCTTCCAAAATAATCCTTTTTTTTTTTAGTTTACCAAACACCTTCAACATAAAAACTTAAAAAATAAGCAGTTTTTTTTTAAGCACCTCAATGCCAAACCAGGGCTAAGACTTACGTGAGCAAGAGGCTAATAAACAATATTAAGCAACAATTAAGATTGCTAATTGTTTGGGCACAAAGTATTGGTCTGGGCCGAATTTGGAGTTACATCCGGCCTAACGATCTTTCTAGAATTCTCGTCAGATTTTGGGTCATGGGCCGCCTAGTCAAGGCCGGCCGAGTCCTATCAGGAAGTGGAGTCTTTCAGATAAGGATGAGGGAGTTGAGTCCTGATACAACCAGGATGCTCGGCCAGATGAGGATGCGGAGACCTGGAGGTGAATGTGGCCAGGTAAAGGGTTTGATTCGGAGTCCTAGGTTGTTTAGGATTGGCCGAGTTCTGATTGGATTAGCTTTAAGAAGTCTCATTCCGAGAAGGATTCTAACTCGGTTATGAAGAGGTTTGCCCCTATAAATAGAAGACTCAGTACATCATTCAAGGCTTTCCAATTCAACACACAAAATCTGCCCTGCGCAAACCCTCGCTCTACGCGAAACCTCTCAACAACCTTGAGATTTTTATTTTCCTTTTCGCCAACACATCTTCAGTTTGGATAAACAGCACTGTAGCCGTAGAACCATTCGACCGCAGAGCACCTTCAGTTTGGATAAACAGCACTGCGTCGAGGCCGACTGGTTACCTATCCAAGTCTCGGTCGAGAAGGATTTCCGAATCCTTATTGGCAGAGGTCATCTCATTAGCCTTTTCGGCGAAGTGAGGTGTTACAGTTTACTAGGGCTCGGCACATTGAACGCCGAGTTGTTTTATGATTGGATACTCACAAGTTGGCTTTAGAGTTCGGCATTCTGACGGCTGAACCACATTCACCATCAAGACGTACATCCTCTTTGAGTATTTGTGCCCTTACACTTTAGTGTTAATTCGGCGTGAGTTTACTCTAACGAATGCCATTACTGTGACCGAATCTGACGACAACGGTTTGTGAACTTCGCATAATTAGTAGCCTTGTCTTCAGGCTTTAAAATCCAAGGGCCGAGTCGAGTTCCTTCCTTGGCCGCAATCGCAAGACGCCGAGGTCAGTCGCGCGCTCAATGCAACATCAACATATTTTACTTCTCGGTGGAGCTCGGCCGACGAGTTGGCACGCCCCGCACACAACCGAAGGACGTAGTTAGCTCATTAGTTACTCGGCCTGCGCGCCACGTAGGCTTGGTAGTTTTTAGGGTCAACACTAATAAACATAGATTTCAATTCCAACAGGTGAGCAAGCCGCGGATGACAGGCATCCTACAAATGCAAAAGCCAACACAGATCTGGAAACCGAGCCGAATTTTCTTAAAAGGACGTCGTTTTAAATGTTTTAAACTTAAGGAAAATTTGGAAAAGGGTAAAGTTAGGGAGACAAAATTTACAAACTAAATGATGTGTCACCACTAGGAATGAGCGTTTATCAATGTTTAAGTAATAAACCAATCATAAACTTTTATGCTCTAGTTTTCAAAATTTTATCTACAAATTTAATTTTCCTAGCATTGACCTTTGAAATACTAACCCTTTAATCCGTAAATTGAATTTGTTAGTGTTCCGACCTTAATAGGCCCAAAGGGATGCAGGCCCAGAGGAATACAGGTCAAAAGAAAGATCAATAGGAACGCGCTTGAAGCGTGTTCCAGTCATGCTCCCTATTTTTTAGTCAAATTTGAAATACAACGATTAAAAAGTTACCTCAGGATCTCCCTTAACATTCCTACACCAACCACTCTCTAATTTTTTTGACAAAAAAAATCCACTCTCTAATTTAGATAGAATTAGTACGAACCAACAGAAATAAGTGTTCATTTAAAGTATAATTTAAACAGTTCATTTTTCACTCTTTTAGCATTTCTTAACTCCTGTGTTGTTGTTTCTTGATTACATCATTTGGATGCATCATTGAACAAAGATGGTGTCGGGTTCAACTTTGTATAATCGTTTCTTGATTACATCATTTGGATGCATCATTGAACAAAGATCGTGTGGGGTTCAACTTTGTATCATCATTTCTTGATTTCGCCACTTTTTTTGTAGACTTTTTCCGTCTCGCCGGATATCTCTGTTTCTAACTTTCTATCCCTCTCTCCCTTGTTTTAAGCTCTCTCAACTTATGAAAGTTTTACTAAATTAAGCTTTCAATATTGCAAAGATGGTTTGACTTTTACATATTACTGGATTAATTTTCAATCTTCTTTCTCCCTTCCTTTCTCCCACCTCTATTCATAACTCATTTTTCTTATGTATTTTTTTATTTCAAAATCAAAAAAATAATCATGTAAACATTTTCAAGCAACAATTAAGATTGATAATAAACAAAGAACTATGCCAGCAAATGGCTGACAAGCATAAACAAAGAACTATCACCTATCTTACTGTGTGGCTAATAAATATAAACAAAGATCTATCACCTATCACGACCAGGAGATATTTTTCAGTATGTCTGAAACATGAGGTGGTATATCATTTGTCATTATACAAGTAGAGATAAGTTTTTTATTTCAAGTGTCCCTCCATTTGTTTGATAACACATGTCGTCTATTCCCGTGTTCCGAACATACTAAAAAATCTCTTGTCAGAAAGCGACTGGTAACCATAAACAAAGACCCAAAGCCTTTATCCAAAGCAATTCTTTTTTTTTTTAATTTATAAAAATTTGGACTAATTGTGGGGCTTACTTTACTTCGAACTTCAACGATTCGAACCATGTCTATTTTTTAAGTCTTCATTCATAAACCATCCTTACAAAAAATCAATTAGATACCTGAAATATTTCCGATTTGGCTAATATTTTGCAAAGATGATCTATAAAATGCAATTTGAAAATTAGATAGTTTGAATATTGAAGTTCGATGTGGAGTAAGCCCCACAATTACTATCCATACTATCAAAAAATTGAAACCCCTTTAGATTAATTTTCAATCTTCTTTGTCCCTTCTTCGTTCCAACCACCTTTAATCATAACTCATTTTTCTTATGTAATTTCACAAGCACAAAGAATATAAAAACTATAGCATATAAATCAAATTACATAGTTTGCAATCATGTTAACATTTTCAAGCAACAATTAAGATTGCCAATAAACTAAGAACTATTTGAAAAAAAAAAAAAAAAAAAAAAAAACTAAGACCTATGCCAGCAAGTGGCTGATAAGCATAAACAAAGAACTATCACCCATCTTACCATTTATTTATTTAAATTTTTAATATTTAAAATTGCAAGAACCATTGCTACTTAGTATTACAGTATTCTTTTTACTTATAAGTGAGATGTATTAGGTTCGATATCAAATTAGGTTGTCAATTGTGTGGCTTAGCAGAACATCTCCTTCTTTTAGTGTAGAATATATCATTGTACTAATAAAAATTACAAAAATACTTAATATTATAATCTAATAATATTTCCCTTCATTTCTAAATAAGAATTCTTAAATTCAATTATTCCCAACGAAAATTTGAATTTATATTATCGTACCTGGACTGCGTAGGGACGGTCAAATGAGCAGAGGGCCATGTTAAATTTGAGGAACCAGAATCATCGCAGGATCCATTGAGTTGGGTGAGGTCCCAACACGTGATGGGACTCTCAAATACTGTGCAGCTACTTTTCTTTTGTCGGTTGATGCAAGGGTTATGAAATTTTTTTGGGGTTTGCGAAATTAACAATAATTTGATTTTTTAATCTTTAAATTTAAAGATTATACTAAGGATACATTTATTAAAACGAGAAATTTTTTATTATGACCAGAATACAAGTAATACATCACATATTTTTATATAAATAGTTAAAAAATTTATTTTTTAAATTATTAATTTTTTTTCATACACATATCTCACATTAAAAAATCTCTTCATTAAAGCTAATCAACATATATATTCTCTTTAAACCCCTATTAAAGATGTTCTAAATAAGTCTTCAAAACTCAAAAGTAGTGATGAAAGTCGCCGAATAAGGACTTCTATTAAAGATGTTCTAAAAAATATGACGAACATACTTCGAAATTAATGCGGATGAGTAAAAATGCCTCCATTTTATTAGATTTCATTTTCACTAGTTCCACACTAATTTCATATGATGTCTGACACACCCCGTCCCGAAGGTGGGACGTGCTGGCCGTCACGTGAGCGTGACGTAAACCATGTGCACAGTGCGGAAGCAATAGAGAATAGAATTTACAAATCAATTAAAACCGAAACACTAGCAATACTAGTGTAAGAGATGAGTGAACTCCACTAATACAGAGCATAAAACTCTACGTGCAGTCAAGCAGAAGTACTGAATAGAAATAACACCCGAAGGTGGTCCTACATAAGTGAATTATGTCAGAACGTCTGATGAGCTCCTCGTATGCCACCAACAAACGCTACCTAATACCTGGAGGGGCGAAAAACAGAAAACTGAGTGGGTCAGAAACAAATCTTTTCAAAACCTTTCTTTTCCAAAAGTTATAACCCATCGCCGTAAAACCTGTATAATTTCCCAGAAATAAAGTATATACTCATATATATAATTCTCAAAATCCGCTGGAAAACATGTATGTATGAAAGTATGTATACCATGCCAAAGTATCATAACTGAATGCCAAAGCATAACTATGTGAATGTGATTGAATACTAGATATCATCTCAGCCCTCGGCTGTATATAGCTCATAACAATCTCATCATATCATATAGCTCATAACATCTCAATCATATCATATATACCCTGCACATACATCAATACCACCTCTAGTGGTCTGCACAACATCACTGAATATAAACTAATATGCTCTAGTGCTACAATCACGTGAAGACTGAGCGATAAATCGCGAGTCACCTACGAGTCGAACCCTCCTATAGTGGCCTATTCGACATGACTGAGCACCTAACTTGGATCCAAGGCAAGCATGCGGTGCGGGAGGTGAACATCACGTGAAAGACTGAGCCCCTATCTCTAGGCGGGAGCACTAATATCAGTGTGCAGGTTTATGAGCTCTAATCATATCACATCACATCACATCATTCGTTCTCAACAACTAGTATATAAACTTACTTGCCACTTACATGTGCGTCCTCAGCACCGACATTAATAGAAGCAATCAATAACGCATAATAAACAAATAGATACTTTGCATGGCATTTCATATCACATTTCATATCACATTTCACTTAAACTGATTTTCCGGGAAAAACTTATTTATATAGGTATATACGGAAAACAAATGCCCACTCACTGATAAGTAGACGGGTCGTAACCCCCGTGCCTGGCCTAGCTACTCTCGTCCTTCAGATAGGTCTTGCCTATATGAGAAGTAACTGAAATAACGTTAATTAACGCACATAATCGAAACCTTAGAAATAACTTCTCATACATTGCTCAATTTGGGTATATGAATATACCACCGTGATCTACACAACTTCACGAACATCCCCATATTTTTAGAAAAATTTTCCGACCACCCACGCGCCGGCCAAGGCACGGCCAGACGCGCCCCCACGTGCGGCCACGTGACTTGCACACTGACGGCGTCAGTTAACGTTGTCAGGAATATTCCTCGAAATATTCTGTTAAAACCTAATGGTAACAGTTAAAGATAACTGACGGCGTTAGCATATTCCGTCAAAACTGACGGAATATTCCTCGTCTTCTCCGGTGACTGTTCGTCGGTTTCTGGAAAAACTTCCAACTATGGTTTCTTCTCCATTTTTGCACCATTTTCTTTGTACTTTATACCAAAATGAAGATCTCACAAAGATGAACACATCCATACCTGACTCGACCCCCAACTCGCAGGGAATTCGCCGGAAAAAGCCTCGATAATTCCGGCCAAAACAAAAACTCCCCAATCTTGCTATTCCGACGTCCAAAATCTTCAAACGAACTACTCCGAGCTTCCTAAGGACCTCATAAAGCTCCCTATGAGCTTGAAATCTCCAAAAACACAAGGTTTTACATGAGCATGAATAGTGATAAATTCGGAGGTTGTGAGAACTCGGGTTTTCGAAAGCTTTCTTACCTGAAAATTGTACCAATGTGTTCGTAGGGACGAGATGGACACAATGGTGGTCTTCACGTCCTCGATCTGCTAGGTTTGGGGAGGATTTGGGTTTGTCCGTACAAGAGAGAGAAGAGAGAGAGTGAGTTCGAGAGGTTTAGAGAGAGAGTGAGTACGGGAGTGAGACAGCGAAAGGGTGTGAATGTGTGTGTGTGTGTGTGTGGTCCAAATACCACTAACCAAACACTCAAAGTAGATACACACACATACCTTAATTAATGCCTAGGGGCATTTTCATCATTTCACGTCCGTCGTACGAAAACTCCGAGACGGGTTGTTACAATGTCCCACTTTAAATACCATATGTAATAAAAAAAAATTACATCATATTGATGACAAACTTTCCGAAATTTCAAATTGATTTCTAAAACTTAGCGTTAAAATACATAACAGATGTTTAATCTTTGGAGTTATGGAGTTACTTCGCCCAACAAGTTGAGTTTAGAGCCCGTCAACATGGATTCCCATCAGTTATGCACGGTATTTGCAGTTAAATTCAACTCATTGCGATTTTTAATGACTTGGTTCTAGAGATTATGACATAAAACCCTTAAAAGTTAGCAAGAAATGGACAAAAATACTAACGACCTGTTTGGTATTCTATTTGAAAATTTTTATCATTTCTCAAAACATTTCTTAAGAACATTTCTTGAAAACAATTTTCTTTAAGACTCAAAAACTTGATTGGTTTGCGATTTGAAAATTTTAAATCTTACGACTTAAACTAGACAAAGAGGTCTAAAAAGAAGGGGGTCGCATGAGAGGAAGAAAGAGGAGAGAGGAGGAAAGAAAGTAAAAGATGATTGAATGAAAGAGAAAGAAAAGAGAAGATTGGACTAGATATAGAGGAAAATGAGTGAGAGAAAGAACCGAGAGAATGAATATAGCGGATTGAAGTAAAGATGAAAAAAGTAAATAAAAAAAAAAAAGGAGGACACAAAAAGAAGAAGAAGAAGAAGAAGAGAGAGAGAGAGAGAGATTTGGAGTGAGAGGGGAGGATGGAGAGAAAAGAAAGGAGTAAGTTTAAATTTAAAAACTCACTTTTATGTTTTTAGAAAATATACTATATTTTTAAGTTAGTCTTGGGTTCAATTTTTTAAAATAGTCCTACAAAATAAGTTTTTAAGGCCTAAAACTTGAAAATTATTTTTAAATTTAAAAAGTTTAATTCAAATAAAGTACTAAACATATCCTAAATTTCCACAACTAACGAAATACAGTGTCCGCATTGTCAAAACTTCATTCCACATGCAAAAGTTTTGGTCAGTATGTGCGTATGCTATAGCTGTAGCCTCCCCATCTAGAGCTTTTTTTTCTACTGGTCACATAGGCATCTCAAAGTCACAGAAGCTATTGGAGTCAACTCCGTATAGAGTGATAAACAACTGGTAGAGGATACGGGGTTTTAAGAGCAGACAGGGCCGCTTGCAAATAAATATTCGGCCAAGGCTCAAGCGTCATGCCATATAATTTGCAGAATTCCTGTTTGAAATAGTCAACCAGATAATCCCATTACTTTGGCTCAAATAACACATCGAAAACATAATTAACAAAAGAATAAACAAAATTACAATCAGAGATTAACCAGCACTATGCAGTTCCAAAGATAAAATATAATCACCAAACCTAAACATCTCCCTAGAACGTGTAGTTCAAAATATATTATTTTCCAAGGAGATGGCACAGATAATGAATCTATTCTGGAAGACCTAGTCCTGTATATCAATCGATAGATTGGACGCACACTAACTTAAACGGCGTTTAAGAGCATCTTCAAAGCATATGTCAAATGGATGTGTTAAATCTTTATTTTATTATTTTATTGGGCCTAGAGTTACATTAAATATTAAAAAAAATCAAAATTAGTTTTAGTTTGTATTAATGGGATCCATGCATTAAAAATTAAATTAAATATATTTGACTCATTATTTGTTTGCTGTAAAAAAAAGCAGTTATAAAGGAAGGAGTCAAATGACTCACATGCCACATTCTATATGGCATATCCATTGGAGAATACTTGAATGTCTTTTAGTCCTATTTAGCATGTTTGACATCTCCTTTGGAGATGGTCTAAGGATTCCTTAATGGGAATGTTGAAGGCTGCATGAATAACAGGGACGAAAATTAATCTTTGAGAAACCACCGCCACAAAGAGATGATGCAGGCAAATATGTGCTAGTTTGCGTTCAACAAAACATCTTTCGTGCATGGTAATAAGTTCAACTAAACATGGGTACCATAGCACATTGTCCAATTCAGCTCATTCCCACAAGATTTGAGGAAAACAGAGACCATAGTCTCAACAAATAAGTCAAATTTCAATAAAAGAACGCCAGGACACATTGAAAGAATCAGCATCCTAAATTTATGTAGAGAGTATTTGTTTGCTAATTCCTTTCAAAACAAGCAACATAACAGATAACTTTACTGACAAAATAGTATTAGCAAACTTTTCCAATCCATCAAATAGCAAGCTTCTCCACCCTACCCACCCCCAAAACGAAAGGAAGTTGATGCGATATAAAATAGCACACAAACTTAAACCCTCTTTTTGATAGTTGTAGTATGTGTAAGTAGGGATCGTTCTAGGCCGGGGATTAGTTAGGGATGCTAATCTACACTAACTAAAATCTAAATCACTAAACTAGACCCAAAAACAGAAAACTAGACTTAAACTACTCAAAATAAGCTAAACTGACTCAAAACACACAAACTAAGCTTAATTGACTCAAAACAGAAACTAGAGGATGTTTTGAACGAAAATTACACTAAAAAGACTCAGAATACTAAATGGGGGTTTGTTTTGACGAATTTAAACTAGACTAAGTAACTTGCAGAAAACAAACTAATTGATACTAAATTGAGTTGACTTAAAAGGGTGAAAGGCTAGCTAGAGGGTCCTTCTTTTTAGCTGATTCCTTATCTTCCAAATTTTGAATTAATTTCTCCAGATGTTAAGCAAATTCCTAGCGTCTCTTGAACTTCAAAAACGTCCATCCACCTTGCTCCATGCATATGCTATCCATTCCCAACCCAAAACTGCTCTAAAATGCTCCAAAATGCACTTTCTTGCCAACTTTGTCATTTGAACCTACAAACACACGAAAATAGCTTAAAACACTCTAATAAACAGAAACTAACTAAGTAAATGCAAAGAAACAAGCTAACTAAGTCGCATAAATATGCTCCTATCAAAAGTGCATACCATTTAATTACACAACTTGTAACACAAGTTTTTTGGAGCCTACTACGAAATGTATGTCAACGATCCTAACCGTCTATAATATGGATCTACATATATTCAATGTTAATCTACATATATTCACACATGTCAATCTTCGTAAAAATGGAGCTATAATATGGATTTGAGATACTATTATTTTGATAATCCTCCTTATTAGATTGGAACTCGGCTATTTGATGATTTGATGGGAATCCCTAGGACTTGAACTATATGTAATAACTCTTGGAGCTAGTTTTTGAGGTGACCCACCCCATGTTACTAAAAAAAATTTAACAATCTTCGTAAAAATTCTACAAAACGTATCAGATTTATGTAATTGGTATTTCCGCCACACCAATACCTCTAGATGACTTATGGTAAGAATTTTGTTGACTAAAGCTTGTCTTCGGAGAAAAAGAATATGTCCCACGAGCTATAACCAATTGAATTCTTACCCTAGGTCATCTAAGGGGTCTTGTGGATCTAACCATAATGTTTGTTAAGATAATGACTAATGTAATTATGGTACAATTTGTAAGGCAACTACGATACTAGTAATTTGCGTGATTAAAAAAAAATCGTCACATTATAGATGCTTATTGACAATATTATTTACTAATCTATACTTTTTAATAGTTTGATAAATATTATTTATAAAATCTTATTTCAAGATGTTTCTATCAAATGGAAAATTTGGAAACAACGACATTGTTCCATTGGAAGAAAATGCTACCTAAAACCACCAAAACCAATCGAGTCATACTAAATTTTGGTTACACCATATTAATTTTAAGAAACTAAAATAAAGCATGTAATTAAACTAATTGAGTTTAATTTCTCAAATCAATATTTGGAAATGTCAATTAAGAAGGAGAAGCTCCGTTTTAAACAAAGATAAAATCATGGAAAAGGATCCTCGCATGATCATTTTCCTGGGGATCTTGGAGATTACGTAATCGTGACATTTCATCATATATCATATATCATGCGGTCAGTTTTTTTTAAGTACTATTTATATTTAATTTTAAATTTTAAAATGATTTCTTATCGCACGATGTACGATTACGATCACGGAATTTCCGAAATCCCCAGAAAAAAGATCCGGTGAGGATATCCTTTTCCTAAAATCATGTCGAATACTTCCAACTCCCACAAATTGTGTCTCAAGACTGGATCCATTACTTCAATTATTCATCGAACAATCACTTTCCAGCGTTTAAACCATCCCACTTTTCAAGGGGCCATCAGAATCATAATTTGATACAATAATCGTGAAAATTGGTGTGGCATAGATGTCTTTGCATTTCTTCGTCCCTTCCAAATTGTTTTTTTCTTTTGTTTGGTAAATCCCCAGCCATTTACTTAAAAAAACCTCAAACCTTTTACAACTTGTTTTTGATGAAGTTCCACCATAAAATCAATTGGTAATATAGAGAGTAGTTTAAAATCATATAAGCCACTAGCAAAACTTGTCTCTCACCGATGTGGGACAAACTGTTCCTCACATTTCAACTCTCAACAGTTTTCAACAATCAATTCACATAAGCTTACCCAATTAGATTTTGGTCCCAAGCGATTGCAACCATTTTTTACTTGAAATTGCTGTGCTCACTGAGCTAAAAAATCAACCAATTTATGATATATTTGTATGTATAGTTTGTGGTTAAGCTTGAATTCTGCCTATAAATAGTTTGTTTAGGTTAATTTGGTGTCTAGAATGTGAAACTTTTAAACCCTTGCTTTGATTTATCTGTTTTTATTGACTTTTTCAGTTGGCAAAAACGATAAATGAAAGTATTCATTTAATTACTTATATCTGCATTCTTTTATGTACAAATCCTTGTAGTTGCTAGCAGTTGGTTATAGCTATTGGGAAATTTGAAAAGAAAAAAATAAAATTTGAACTTTATATAGAATTATTGTCACTTTTTAAGTTTATAATACTCATAATAAAAAGTTGATGTGAAAGTACTACTATAGCCTTAACGCAATTCATTTGCTCTTAACCCTCTCTAATCTTTTCACGACCAAGATTCCGGTGTCTCCGCCTGCAAATTTCAAACTCTTGAATTTGCTATGTCAACCGCCCCCGGTTCAAATGGCCGCAAGTCAAACTTTTAATCTGAAGTTCGTCAATTTTTTTATTTTTCAGCATCTGAGCACGATGCAATTAGGTATGGAAGCATCTGAGCTTGTCCGGATATACCCAGGAAAAAAAAATTTAAATACAATTTTTATTGAACTTTGAATACAAAAATGTTATGATTCTGTAAAAGACTGAAACTAGTTTGAACCCTTCGTGTTTATTTGAATTATAATGAGAGAAAAATGGTTCTGTTTGCAGTTTGATTACAGTTTGCTTAGGACAATACTAGAGTCCTCATTTGGGAGTATCCAATTTACCATCTTACACAGCCCATTACAATTTTAACACATGTCAAATGAATTTCACCGAAAACTTTTACCATCTTCATAACCAAATGTAGGAGTTTTGAGACTCCTATTGTCCGACATCGGGAAACAACAAGCTTTCAAAGGCCTTTATATAGATCTAGTCCCTTATACTTGTGGTTTGGATTTGGACCAATTGGAATGAGGATTGAGGTTTGGGCCACTAATTGTGTGGATTAGGCTTGATGATTATACCATAATATTAATATTAATTAATCAAAACAAGGGCCCTCAGCCTCCTAAGAATTAAAATTAATCTGATCAATTAGTTTTAATTTCGAATTAAGTTTTTAATTAAAATTAATTAAAAACGTTTTGATTAATAGACACAAAGAGTTGTATAGCTTCAGATAGATTAATAGACACAAAGAGCCTATATAATTGGAGTCCTCAGTTTCATCGAAAATCATCTTTTCTTCCGTACAAAATTCCCAAAGAGTAAACACACAAAGCAATTCGCTAGAATTCTATAATCCATTGCCGGTTGTAGAATTAGGTAGTTGTATTCTGGTCGAGCAAACGTTGTAGAACCACAAGCACAAGAGTGGGACGAAAATACTATTTGAAGGACATAGCTTTTGCGCTAGCCTCTACCTTTGATTCTATATTTATTGTGTAATTTCATTATGTATTGCAAGTATTTTTGAATAATAAAGTATAAGTATTTCAGTTCTGTATTTTTGTTATTTTGTTGTTTCTAAATTGTTCTCCAACACCAAACACCTCTCATCTTCTTCCTCCCTTCTTGCGCAAATAAACCATCCCCCCTTCTCCGACGATCTCGACCCTCACTTCCCCGGTGAGAACACCCTTGTCTTCTCCGGTGAGCCCACCCTCAAGTCCCTCACTTTCGAATGAGCCCACCACCCCTAATTCCTCTCTTCTCAGGCAAGCCAACCTCCAAACCCTCTCTTCGTTGACGAGCTTGCCCTAATCCATAATTTTCCTGGCGACCCCAACTTCACCCGTCTCTCATCCGGCGACCTCAACTACCCAAACTCTTATGGTCGCCGGCGAGTCCAATGTCAACCCTCTCTTTGACGGCAACCCCACCGTGCCCTCTTCGACAACGATCCCACTCTAGTCCTTTTCGATGGGGTTGGTGTTGTGGTGTCTAGAGAAGAGAAAAGGCTTAAGGGTGAGGCGAAGATAGGTGTTTGGTTACAAGGAAAGAGGATCCTCTCCTGATCAACTTTGTGGGGATCCTAGTGAGCCCCACATCCTAGCTGTTCATTATATATCGTGTGGCCAGTTTTCATCAGGTATTATTTGTGTTTAATTTTAAATTAAAAATCAAATGATTTCTGACCGCATGATGCAAGATGAATGACTAAGATGTGAGGATCTCAGGATCCCCACATAGTGGATCCGGATGGGATCCAAATCCGGTTACAAGGATAACAAATGTTTGGGGAGTTTTAGATTAGACAGGTGGACTATTCTCATTGGGTCACATCATAAATTCAGTAAATTGGGTACTCATAAGTGAGTACCCAAGTATTGTTCGTTTGCTTATGCATGTAACTTTTGGGATGTGATATTCACACACTTATTTTTACTTCTCACACACATTTTTAATTTTCGACTTTCGGATCAGATGAATTGAAGAAGATCAAATGACAGAAATTAACAAATGGTGAGTTAAGAGAAAATAATTTGGGTAAACCTTTATATAAGGTCTGAAATTTGAGTTTTTCAAATTTCTCAGAGAAATTCACCAACAAAAGGTTCAAATGTTGATGATGAGAGTGAAAGAGGTTTAGAAGCAATTGAGTTGCATTAAGGATATATTAGTACTATCATATCAACTTTTGGTTAAAATTAACCGAAAAATAGTGGCTATAATTCTATATGGAGTCTAAATTTTTTATTATTTTTCCAAATTTCGGATGGTTATTTGCAAGACAACTTTTTATATGTATTCCATATGTATGTTTTTGAAATTGTGAAATAATGGGTATGGTTGCGCTAAACGATGACTCACATATTTCTTACAGGTACAGTGCCTTGTCATGATGATCGCCACGGTGGTTCACGGCTCTATGTTGGTCGCTTGTCATCACGGACAAAATCATGCGAACTTGAGGCATATTTAGCAGATATGGAAGGTATGCAGAATGATTGTTCTGAGTTGTGGGATTCCTAGTGTTTTTTGGGTGTAACGTAAAACATTGCATAGAAAAATATTAGACATCTGTTGGTTGTTCTTAGTTGAATAGAATATACGTGGGTCTATTGTTTCGTCTCTTTGTTCCTGTTTGCAATTCCATACCAGTGTTTAACTTTATGTGTAATCGTAAGGCTCGTTGGGACTTTTTATTGCTTTCGATAAGGGAGAATCATTGAGAAAATTAGTTCATGCGTATACCCATTTGTGCAATCCCATATTTGTGTTCCTATTTTCTGTTATGAGTTTATGGTCTTTTACTTTCTGTTGTGGATTACTGGTCGTTGGAGGCTATTCATATCTTAGTATAAGGTTTTCGGGAGATAATGAACCCTTTGCCAAGCCATTATTTGTGCTTGACGTTGTACACTTCATTTATATTTGTGATAACGCTTGACCCCTCCATGTGTCCCTTTGGTTTAACTTCAATGATCTTGTTGAAGGTTCCTTGGCTTTTGCCAAACCTGGAGGCCTTGGTGAGAGCTTCTATTGGTGAATTTGGCGATTCTTTCTATAATATTATTGCATTTTTTTATGGAAATGGCAACAGTCTCAAAGTGGTGTTTAGTTCATCTGTGAGGGGCGAAGTCTCATCCCTTTGATTCTTGTATCATGATGGCCTTACTATTTTTGGAACCCGTTTACGCAGAGTACATGATGTGGATATGAAGCGCGACTTTGCCTTTGTTGTATGTTATTCTATACCTTGCGCTCTCTCTCAAGGCTCAATTGAGAAATTGAGACCAACGCGAACTTGGATGCCGTTCAAGGCTCAATTGAAAAATCTACGCTCCGAGAGAGATTGGTTTGAAAGAAAAAGATCTGAAGCTGGTAAACTTATACCTTTGTTAATGGTCGTTGACCGGTCAACCAAGGCCGATCCTGAGTTTTATTGTGCTTAGTGCGAAAGCTCAAAATGTGCTCTTTTTTAATACGGAAACATATGTTTAAAAAAAATATTTAACGATGGCTGGAACCCAATAGAAGCTGGGGGGCTAAGCCCTCACGCCCACATTATATTACTTGAGAAAACATACCACCGGGAGGGGGTGGGGGGGAAATGGGGGACATAGTACCTAAACCCTGACAATCAAAAGTACAATCATATACAACCACTCCTATCAAAACTCCTTGAAATTTCAACCGTTAAGAAATTGTCTTTTGGCATTTTTTGAAGCAAAATCATCAATTATATCATCATACTCCAAGTCTTCAATCTCATCCTTTTCAATGCATAAGATTGCTAATCCATTTAGCTTATCTTGAGTCATAGTGGTCCGCAAGTAAGATTTTAATAATTTCAATTTTGAAAAACTTCTTTTTGCAGATGCCACAGTCACGGGTACAGTAAACAATACACGATAAGCAATCAAGACATTAGGACACATGTCAATTTCTTTTACAAAGTTTGCAATATCCATGGATGTCCAAGGGTTATTAGAGAGAAATGCTTCTTCAAGTAACATCATTTGCAAAACCTGTAATTCAGAACATAAGTCGGCTCCATCTACATCCATGATATTTCCATGTTTCAAGTGTGCTTCAAGATTCATACAATTTTCTTTTAGCTCTTGATCATCCAATAAAATTAACTTCAGTGCTTCAAACAAGAAGCCAAAAATCGATTCAAAAGCCTTTAACTATTCAAACCCGTGTTTCAGTTGAAAAAAGCAATATCCACTATAACAAAAAAATAATCTATTCTAAATGATTCTTCAGCAAACTGTTGTTCACTCTCATTACCATCAACTTCATCATGATGTCTTTTTCTAGGTCTATGACGTTTAATTTGAAAAACAGGTCAATTTCCAAATCAAGTGCAATTTCCTTAGCGTGTTTTTGAAAAATGTAACAAGTGCTTCCAATGCCTTTACAGCAATATCAAGACGCATGTCTTTAGACTGTAATTTTGTGCTCACCATGTTAATCTTCAACAAAATGTCATACCAAGTAACAAAACTTAATACAAAATCAAAACTTGAAAGTTCTCCTGATGCTAAACATCCTGCATCCCTACTCAATTGGGGATTCCCAGTAATTTCCACTAACTTAAACAAAACATTTCTAACCTGGGCTACTTAGGATTTAATTGCTTTAACACTTTCAATGTGACTTTCCCATTGAGTAGTTGACAATGTCTTCAAAGTTAAACCATCAGTATGTTCAAGCAAAATATTTCAACGCTTTGTAGAGTTGGAAAACGTCGTTTATATGCATTGACATGCTCCAAAAAAATTTTTGCTTTAAGACATGAACTTGTCATATCACAAACTATTAAATTAAGACAATGAGAACCACATGACATGTAAAAGGCTCTAGGATTTTTGTCTAGCAATCTTTTCTGGACACCTTGGTGTTTCCCTCTCATGTTAGATCCATTATCATAACCTTGTCCCCTCACATTATGAATATCAAGATTAAGAGACTTTAGGACATCTTGCAACTTATTAAAAAGTCCTTGTCCTGATGTATGTTCCAAACTTAAAAACTTCATGAAATACTCTCTCATATTTATTGACCTACTTGACAAGTCAACACGTCTCAAAATTAAAGTTATCTGTTCCACATGACTTGCATCAGGAGTACAACCAAGAATGACAGAAAAAAATTTGGCTTCTTTTACTTTTTAATGATTGCGACTTTTGAAGCTAAAGTAGCTATAAACTCATTTTGGATTTTATGGCTCAAATTGTGATGATGAATCTCCTTATTCTCAATGAGTCGGAAATGCTTTTGCATTATTGGATCAAACTCCGCAATCATTTCAAGTAAACCTAAGAAGTTGCTATTAAAGTCTTCATATGGTCTTTCATTTGTTCCACGAAATGCTAAATTACGTATGGCTAGACATTTCACAACAACAATAATTCTAAGCATTACTTGTTTCCAATGATGTGTCTCTTTCTTGTTTCGCATTTGAAATTCTTTGTCAATTGTCTGATATTTTGTCAATCTACTTTTCACCCGTTCGTAATTTTCGATCATAAGAGTTTGTCCTTAGGATAAGTAAGATTAATTTCTCGAATTAGTCCATTTTCTACAAGTAAGTCTCTCATTTTTGCATTAAGACCATCCCAAACTCTTGGATCATAAATGTTTAAATGGAAAATAGATTCAGGAGATTCAATATTTTCTCTACACCAATATGATCATCATCAACATTTAAATCCATATCACCACCATTTTCATGGTCTTGAGACTCATCACCAACATTTTCCTGTACATCACCACCATTTTCATGGTCATGAGATTCGTCATTAACACCTTTCTCCACATAACCACCAATTCCATGATCATGAGACTAACAACATTTTGTGACTCTTCACCTACATCATTTTCTATCAAATTTTCAACGGACTCATTCTTTGTAGAAATTTTTTTATTAATAGATCCTCTTAAACTTTCGGCAATTTCGTTATCCTTTGCCTTATTTTTTTTCTTCAGATTACCAGTGAGTTATTTCCTAAAATACATGGCTTAGATAATTTGTTTGCAAAAATTGCCTACACATGATATAACAAAAAACTCCTATTAAAATTATCATTCCAACACATAATATATATTATAAAAACACTAACATCTATTATATATTATAAAAGCACTAACACATAGTCTAACATATTATAAAAATTGATAAAATTGAACCAAAAAATTGGGTTTGAAATGAAATCAAATAATTCAATTAATCAAGAATTCAATTCATCAACAACAACAATTATGTACATTAATTATCATATAATTCTATGTTACTTGCAAAATTTTATATTAAATTATGGATTAATAATTCAAATTTTAAAAATTAGGTTTACCTCAAAACTCAAAGGGGTTAGTGAATGCACTGAATGTTGAATGGTGCTGAGAAGGACCTGTCGGGCTTGGAAGCTGCAGCGCAGCAGCTAGTTGGGAATCAAGAAAGAGTTAAAATGCTACACTTGTAACCAATGGAATTGGGAGAAAAGAACAGAGACGGCAAGGCAGTGGGGAAAAAAAGTGGGGTGGGGGGAATTGGGAAAAAAAGGTAGATGTGTTAGGGTTAATTGGTGACGAGTGGTCCCCTTTATGTAATTCAATGTCCGTTTATCTTGAATGTTCTGGCAAAATTAATCAACCAGAGTAACCTGTCAACTGTTGGTGGCACACATTCTTCAGAATTTGGAATAGTGGGGATCCCGTCAACATAATAACTTTTGAAACTTAATCAAGTCAATACTTACCTGAGATATGAGATGATTGTCAGTCACTTCTTTGTTATTAACTTTTAGATTCTGATTATTGCTACGACATATTGTCAAGCTCTCAAACTTCCCTAAAAAGTCCAAAAGTATCACCTATAAGGATTTCATGCACCTATATGCTTTAGGTAAGCTTCTACATTTTAAAGCATTTTCACGTCCTAATCTGTCTGAATAATTTGCTTCAATTGTACTTAATTCCAATTTTTGAATAAAATAAATGAATGCCAGCAGCGGTGTGATGTTCAATAGCATCCAATTTCATATAGTTTAATTAGTTATATCTCCATTTACCTACATACCTATTCATTCCGATTTTATATGATTGCTGGATACAAAACTATTCTAGATATTATTAGTTGCAGCGGTTGCATCTCTTAAAGATCTATACAACTTATTCTTACTGGTTCGTGGTGGATTTTGCAGTTACTTCTCGAGCATGGGGAAGCACGAAGGGTTATTCCCTGGTAACACATTTATAAAGATTCCGTTCTAAATAGTGTTATGAACTTTATGATGGAAGTTCAATTTTTTTCCCTTTTACTTATGAATTTTTAGAATTTTCAATTTATTTTATAGATCCCATTTGCTGATTTTTTGAATCATGACGGCACTTCATAATCAATTGTGTTGAGTGACGACAACAAAACATTTCTCAGATGTACTCTCTCTCTCTCTCTGCGTTTTGATTCTCTATCTCACATCTTGATTTGGTTATAGGAGTACAAGAATTTTATATTCTCCTTATTCATTCTGCACTCTTATGGAAATTGAGTCTTTTTTATGTCTTTATTGCTTTATATTAGTTCAGTTATTGGGATGCAAAACAAATTTATTTCACAATGTTCTTGATATATGTCTTTAGAACTGGAGAAGTCTCAGGCGTTTGGGAAGCAGTACTAAACATATGAAGAGAGTGGAATTTTAATATAATCATTTCTATGGTTTACATAATGTTGCATCTGACTACAAATGTAGTAACTCCTTTTTGTGCTTCTTGAGTGCGTGCATAGTCTTTGGGACCCGTAAGTTCTTCAGTTACATGCGAAAGACTTTCTATCCGGAGGCAAATGGCTGAGGATCCCCTCAGTGGTGAACTTCATATCCTCAAATCTGCTTTTGCGTGGCTAAGAAACTACTGCGACATTTTGACTACAACAGACTGCCATAGATGATGATATTGGTTTGCAATACCACCAAAGACTCGAGGGAGGTAATATCATCGGAGATTATTTACGCGATCAGACACAGGTACAAGTTATGGATTCATATGAAACTGTACGTGAGAAACCGGGATTCTGGGAAACTGGGAGCCCACAAGATTAGGCTAACATGAAGGAAAACCCACCAAACTGGCTCTTACGCATTTGGAGCGGGAATGTGGGATATCAGGGTACAACTAAAAATAGAAGACACATTTTTGCTGGGTGAACTTGGATTTCTGTGTGAATGCTTTCTCAAGTGAATGAGGTTATAGTAGTAAATTTCTATAATATAGTCCACATTTTTTATAAATCCGCCTATATAAGTTTATCTTACGCTGCCGGTCCCAAGGCCAGAAAAAGGAGGAGGGGAAAAGCGTCAGATAGTCGATGTTAAAAATCAACACCAGCCCATTAAGATTAGTCGGTACAAAGGAACTAGATTGTTCTAGTTCAAACATGAATGGAATTGTTCTAGAAGATTCTAGCATATAATATTGAAGATGGCTGGTGCATGCTTGAATATGCTAGAATATTCTAGCAAGCTCATGTCGGTGGCAGCCGCAAATGAACTAGATTTTTCTAGTTCAAACCTGCATGTTAAGTTGGTGAGCATGCATAATAAGCTAGATAATTCTAGCAAGTTGTAATATTATATGGCTATTAGCCATATGTTGGTGGCATGCATGATTAGTAGCTAGAATGATCTAGCAATGTCCAATGTCGGCAAACATCACCTATAAATAGGTGTGTGATGTTGTGATGTAACCAACCAAGAAATCAAGCAAGTAGGCAACCAAGTGAGAGTAAGAATCAAGAGTAGTCTTGTAGGAGTGTGAGTGGTCTAGAGTGTGTCTCTAAAAAGAGTGAGTGTCATAGATTCTAAAGAGTTTCATTGAGATTTTGTGTGTTGTAATATTTTGTGAGTTAATACAAGTAATTTGTTTACTTGTGTTGTCTCTCCAACACTTGTGTTAGAGTTGTGTACTCTAAATTTTCCCCAACAATTGGTATCAGAGCGGTATGATCAGGGACCGTCTCTAGTGAAGCTTCCAAGAATCGTGAGAAGTTTAGTACTTCGCAAGATTGTTGACTAATCTTGTTCGTCTTATCGAAATTCTGCCGACACGATGGGAGATCTTCAAGTTGTTGGAGCAATCAAGAAGTTGAACAACAAAAATTACAACACATAGGCGATGTGTATGGAGTCTTACCTACAAGGCCAAGATTTTTGGGATGTCGTCGGCGGTAATGAAGTTACGCAGCCGGAAGAAGATACCAACGACACTTTGAGGAAGTGGAAGATCAAGGCAGGTAAGGCAATGTTCGCCTTAAAAACTACAATTGAAGATGACATGTTGGAGCATATACGGAAGGCCAAGACACCAAAAGAAGCGTGGGACACCTTCGCCACACTCTTTTCAAAGAGGAATGATACAAGATTACAGCTTCTCGAGAATGAGTTGTTATCGATGGCCCAACGAGACATGACGATTGCCGAATATTTCCACAAGGTAAAGTCTATTTGCCGTGAAATTTCTGAGTTAGATCCTAGTGCTGCCATTGTAGAATCCAGGATAAAAAGAATAATTATCCATGGATTGAGACCCGAATATCGAGGCTTCGTTGCCGCTGTACAAGGATGGCCGACCCAACCATCACTTGTTGAGTTTGAGACTTTGCTTGCCGATCAAGAAGCTTTGGCAAAGCAAATGGGAGGGGTCTTGTTAAAAGGCGAGGAGGAAGTGCTCTACACCAAAAGTAAAGGCAGCTTTAAGCGGCGTGCTGGTGGTGATCTAAAAGAAGTGATGACAAGGAAAAAGGTCATCAAGGAGGAGGGAGTTCTCGGTCAAGGGGAGCTCCGAAGTATCACGGCAACGATGGTCAGTCCGAGAATAATAAAAGGTTTGAGGGAAAATGTTACAATTGTGGAAAGAAGGGCCACATGGCGAAGGATTGCTGGTTCAAAAGGCCTGTAGAAAGTAACGTGGCCAACTCAGAGAAGAAAAGTGAAGATGACTGGGACGCCGTTGCATATCTAGCTATGGAGGAAGAATGGGACGTTGAAACATCTTCTTGGTGGTGCTCAAAAAATGAGGTGTTGCCTGACTCGAGAGAGATTGAAGATACATTGCAGAAAAAATGGGAGACCAAGCTGCCCAAACCCAATCGAGTCTAGATGAGCTCGAGGAATTGCTTGATGGTGACGATGTCAAGCAAGAAGTACCTAAGAGTCCTTGGCAAACTGGTGTGTATCAACAACCAGAAGAAGAAATACCTAGTGAAGTGGAAGTATCAACTCCACGATCACAACTAAGGAGGTCAATGGGAATACTGAAGCTAAATCCCAAATACGCCAACGCAGCTATAGTAGAAGAAGCAGTTGAAGCTGAGATGCGTAAAGAAGCATCACATAACTCTGAGTGGCATAAAGCTAGGAAAAGAGGTCGATGCGTTAAAGAAATATCAAACTTAGGATCTAGTGGCAAGGCCAAGAAATGTGAAACCCATATCATGCAAATGGGTGTTCAAGATAAAGCGTCGACTCAGCGAGAAGAAAAGAATGAGCTGGTGTTGAGGGGGAGTGTTAAAGATCAACACCAGCCCATTAAGATCAGTCGGTACAAAGGAACTAGATTGTTCTAGTTCAAACATGCATGGAATTGTTCTAGAAGATTCTAGCATATAATATTGAAGATGGCTGGTGCATGCTTGAATATGCTAGAATATTCTAGCAAGCTAATGTCGGTGGCAGCTGCAAATGAACTAGATTTTTCTAGTTCAAATCTGCATGTTAAGTTGGTGAGCATGCATAATAAGCTAGATAATTCTAGCAAGTTGTAATATTATATGGCTATTAGCCATATGTCGGTGGCATGCATGATTAGTAGCTAGAATGATCTAGCAATGTCCAATGTCGGCAAACATCACCTATAAATAGGTGTGTGATGTTGTGATGTAACCAACCAAGAAATCAAGCAAGTAGGCAACCAAGTGAGAGTAAGAAGCAAGAGTAGTCTTGTAGGAGTGTGAGTGATCTAGAGTGTGTCTCTAGAAAGAGTGAGTGTCATAGCTACTAAAGAGTGTCATTGAGATTTTGTGTGTTGTAATATTTTGTGAGTTAATACAAGTAATTTGTTTACTTGTGTTGTCTCTCCAACACTTGTGTTAGAGTTGTGTACTCTAAGTTTTTCCTCAACAGTCGACAGCCGGCACTTTGTTCTTCACATCGAATTTCTATGTATGCATATCATTTGTCTGGGTATTTTGCTGAAACTATATATTTTTTTTTTTTTCTAATGTGCAGTCGTTCGCAATCACCAGTGAGGAGAGAGAGGAGTTTGGAGAGAAGATCAAGGAGTCCTCATGACAGCCGAAGCCCTAAGCGTTGTAGGGCTTCACCTCCAGTATTCAATGGGAGGCTGCACGATCAATCCCCTGAAGGAGGAGACCACAAGAGCGGTGTAACCTCTCCCTGCATTGAGTAGTGATTCAATGAGCTAAATCTCAATTCAGATTGTGGTGTAAGGACTTTAACTTTATCTTCAGTGTATTAAAATCCGAGCACATGTAATAATTTGTAATAAAATGTAAAGAAATTTATTAAAACTAGTTTTGTTATTCAAATTGAAATTAATTTACAGAAACCTTGACTGAAAGGTTTTATTAGATAGTAGCTTGAAATGAAACTGAATGCATAGTAGTGATAATAATATTCAATTCTCTAGATGCATGTGCTTCTCTTTGTGATATGTAAGAGTTTGAAATTCCTGTGTAGGGTAGTTGATATTTATTTAACTATTTGAAAATTCTTATTGTTGTGATTGTGTTGAGCTTGTTGTGTATTTGCTTAGCTTAATGATAAATTGGGGGTGGTCGAAAATTAGAAATTTTATTCATGCGTGTTTTTTTTCCCTTTCTTCCCAGATATTAATTTGTTGTTTGGGGTTTCAGTTTTATTCATCTTAGCATCGTTCAAAGAACAAAGAATGGTTCGAAAAAAAGAAATGAAATGTAAGAAAAGAACAAAAGTCGTACTACTGCGCTCTCCAAGTGTGCTTGTTCCTCCCTTCTTCCTTACCATGACAAGTCTTTGTGAAATAACTCCGATGAGAAGAAAAAAGAAGGCGTTAAGAGACCCTCCTGGCCCAACCCTAGACACTCTAAGATCCTTTTTCAAACCTGCTCCCATTTCGTAAAACCATCAATTCTGGTTCTATATTTGTTCGAATAAAATGCTTAGCCAATTCCATGCGCCTAACCAAAAAATCCCTTCTTCCAACTTTTCGATCTTCCCATTCATTACCCGTGGGCCCCTCTTCCCCTAATTCTTTCCATTCTACCAACGAATAATCTATAATAATTCGCAAATCCAAATCGGCTAATTGTTCTCGGATAGCACCTGCTCCAGTAGAAATATCTCTATTTCTAAATGTATCGAAGCCCTGGGTAGTAAAAAAAAGTGGGATGCTGTATTTCCAGGATTGGATTTCATATTCGAATGAACCTCGTAATCGTAAGAAAGTAGGTTTTTTAGCTATGGGCCTAGCAAAAGAAAAATTTGGATAGGATCCTATAGGATCTCCCCCTTTCAAAACCGGACGTGAAAGTTTCCTCTCATCCGGCTCAAGTAGTTACACCAAATAAAGATAAAGAGAGGGGTTCCCACTTTAAAATTCTATAAAACCACAACTACTCCTTACTCAAGTTCCCAAAGAAGATCAAGCAACATTTCATTGATTCATTCTTCGTTTTATTAGATTTTCTGAATTCTTTATTCAATTTTGACAGAAAATAAATGAAATGTGAAATTCTTGAGTAGTCTACTTCCCTTCGAATGATGAATCCCCTTACATTAAAGTAAAGGAATCCTTTAAAATTCATAAGGTATTTACTTGTCTATGTATCGTTCCATTCGATCTTTTAGGTCTCTACTTCGCCTCGACGGTTATGTCACGATATCCTTAAAGCCTATATGCGATGGATAGACTCCTGTAACCATGACATATTTGGACATAAACATAATTTAATTTAATTTCTTTCTAAACGAAAGGGAATGTTTAATTCCACAAAAGAAGTATTTTTTTTTACGAGGTACAACTATAAATTCCTATTTATTTGTTACTGAATCGACCATAGACCAATTCCCTTTTTACTTGGGAGTACTGAATACGTCTATTTAGACTACCATTTTTGCCACTGTGTTGTTTGTGCAGAGGATATATCATTACAAGGAACCCTATCCGACAAAGCATTTGCTACTCTTAAAAGTTTTATGTGAACTTCAAGCTCAAGTCAGTCCTTAATTTTCATATATTTTCATGTCTAGGGGGTTTACATGGTTTTTAACCATTGAATCACCTAAATTTATGCTTACAATTGCGTTGTTTTTTATCATTGATATCGATTAAAACACTATATTTAGGTTATTGGATTATGCTTATAAGAGTATGTTAACATATTCATTTTAATAATTACCACTTGCTTTGATAAATTGAAAACGCTAATTCTGTGCAAGAAAATAATCTATATTAATAAAACTGTTTAGTAATTGGAGAAACTGTTTGTTTAATGTGTTGATCATGTTGTGGACCTTGTGGTATTTTAATGTTAAAAACCACTTGCTTTGAATATTTGGGAAGAAATTAGCTCTGTGAAGTAATAAAACATGCCATTTATGGAGGAATGAGATTAAATTGTTTGCTTTGTTGAGACAGTTCTGTTTAGATTAATGGATGGTGTAGTGCACTTTGAAACCTAAGTAAGTTACGGATTCATTCTTGGTAGCGAATCTTCAATAATCAGTATGCAGAAGAAAAATCTATTAATTTCAATTTAATTACTTTTGAAAAGTTAGAAATTTGCTGAGCATGTTGGAAATTTGAATTAGTAGCACTTTTGCATGTCACACAATGGCCTATACTTCCTCTAAATGTCAGTTTTCTTTTTTGCTATTGAAATGATGTTACATTTGTTGCATCTGTTTGGTTCCTTATTTTTTGAAGATATTATAAGTGTGCATTTGGCTTTGCTTGGTTGGGGTATAGGTTTAGTTGAAATAGTGTTGATTTTTATTAGTGATTTTCCCCTTTCCAGCTACCAGTTTGTTGTTTGACACTGTAAATTTGTAAATAAAAAAAGAAAAAAAAGAAACAACCGAGGGTCATCAGCTTTCTTTGGCATTATGGATTCGAACATTGCTTATGAAAAGAAAAAAGCAACATAATATCTTATTCATTTTTAATCCTGCAACAACGTGCAAACACTTTTTAGTGGATTCTATATATGGTTCTGAATTTTGGCCATCTCTTTTAGAACCAGGATCCTCGCCGGATCTTTCCATAGGAATCCTAGGGATCCCGCAATCTTGTCCGTTTATTTTATATCGTGCGGTTAGTTTTCGTTGAGTACTATTTATATTTGAATTTTAAATCTTAAATTTTAAATAATTTTTGACCGCACGATATACGATAAATGGATAGGATCGTGGGATTCCTAGGAAATGGATCCGGAGAGAAGATCCTGGCTCTCTCTTTTAAGAGGGTATTGATTTCAGTGGGGGCCAATGGATAATTCCAGAGGTTTGAACCAAGAGAAGTGCAAAGATAAATGGAATGGTCAAAAATATAAAAGTTACAATATTTGATACCTAATTATTTCACAAGCACACACTCAAACTGATACCAGCCGCACGGGTTCGCATCAATACTTCACTCGGAAGTTCTAGAAGCCGAAGATATATTATCGTCCACTGTACAATGCTCTACCGTGTTTCTAATAGTTTGCACTAGTCCCTCAAGCTCCTCAGCTACTTTTTCCATGGAAGGCCTTTCCTCCCCCCTTGACCTCAAACATGTCACTGCAAGCTCACTCACTTTTTTGGCCATCTCAAAACTTAACTTGTCTGTGTTTATTTCACCATCGAGAATTTGACCCAAGCGATCCTCTTGCACTGAACAAACAAAGTCGTTTGCTAGGGATGTCTGAGACCCGTCTGAAGAAATTGCCTCTTGACGTGTTAGTAGCTCCACTAGGACAACTCCAAAGCTATAGACGTCATGTGATTTAAGATACTCGGGGTCTAAGTATCTGGATGTCCCTGGCAAAGTTGATACTTCATCTACCATTTCACCTTCATCTTCATCAAGCAATCGTGAAGCTCCAAAACCGGTAACTTTTACAGTGTGAGTTGTACGATCTATTAATATATTCGTTGTCTTCACATCTCGGTGTATGACTGACCTGGAGTGCACATGTGCTAGAGCTCCTGCAGTTTCTGTCGCTATCTTCATTCGTGATTCCAATGAGAGTTTCGATTTGTTTCTGTGAAAGTGCTCAACAAGAGTCAAATCATTGGTGCGGTCATAAACCATTATCGGCCATCTTGTCTCTAAACAACCTAACAGCCTCAACACATTTTTGTGACTGATATGTAAAAGAACAAATGCCTCATGAACAAGACGTTGACTCTGGATGAACGGGTCACCAGTAGCACGGTTGCACGTTTTTATGGCGACAGCTCTTCCATCTAATTCTGCGTGGTAAACTGTTCCATAGCCTCCTTCATTTGGATTGTTCAAACAAGTGTAGTTTCTTGTGGCCTCCTTAATAGCCCCTTCAGAATAATAGTCAGTAAAAAGGTCGAATTCCGATTTCCGTACGAATTTGCCGTAATTTTTTATGAAATGCTTCTGGAATTTAGTGGCTACATTCTCAATGTCAGCGGCCGTCAGAACAAGGGCTTCAACAACATCCGTAATTACAACAGGAGACTCAGCTGCTGCAGGTATTTTATCAGGGAAAGAGGTCGAGAATGGCCAAACCAGAAGTTCTTCTCCATAGATTTCTCCTGCGTCTTTTACCCAACTTTCTGGGCCTATTCTTCCTTCCACAATGAACAACATTTGAATTGGGTCACCCTTTTCAATAATGTTATCGGTACGATTATACTTCAAGGGCCAAAGGTGGTTACAAATTTCTTTCAGAACTTTATAATCCATGTTTTCGAATGCTAGCACCTGCATTTTATAACATATAAGTAACTTAATTGACGGATTAAAAAAATCTAATACATTAGTATATACTTATAACTAACTCATGAATTTTAAAAACTTTCCATCCATCATTAATCTCCAACGTTTTTATTAAAATCTAATTAAAATCTGCAGCCTTCGGACCGTAAATGTGAAAGGTGCTAGCATGGGCAGTAGCAATGATGCACTGTGGCTTTAGATCTATTTAAATTATAATTTGTAGAGCACAAAATACGGTGGTTAATGATTTTTTTTTTTAATCATCACATAATATTTTTCTTAAATGAATTGTGACATTATTGCAACCCCATAAGTGTCACGTTTTTCCTGTTTCTACCACTCACTTTTTTATAGCATATTTTTAATTTTTTTTTCCTGGTTTTAGTTAATTACCATTTTTGGGTTATTTGGATGATTATAACAACAAATGTTCACATGCTTCAAGTAATATAAAAAAGCATCCAAGTGGATGGTTTTCCTTTTAAAATTTATTGGTGTGAAAGGATAGGGGTTAGAAAGTTCTAAGTGGATGGATTGTTATGTACTTACGCTCATGTACTTACGCTCCACCTTATCATGGGCAAGGGCTGGATTGTTATGTAGCCTAGGCCCTAGGTTGGGGTTGGTATAGTATACATTAGTTATGCTGTTTTTAAATGCCTGGAGCTATAATATCACATGCGCATGCATGGGAAATTGGGATGAGAGCTATAAATAAATAAATGCCTCAAATTCTATGCTCAAAATTAAAACCATGGATTCATGGATTTGAAGAAACTTTACCTGCTTCAACTTTACCTGCTTCAACTTTGTCAATGGCATGTAACTTATGATCTCTTTTTGAAAATCCAAGGGAAGACCAGAAACGAGATGATCCCAATCAAGCAAATCCCAATAAAGATCATCTTGTTGAAAATTTTCTTCTACATTTTTCATCATCCGTGACTTTACATCCTGATTCAACCTTTCAGGAATCCCATTTCTACGTATGAATCCATCTATATTTCGCTCAATCTCCTCTTTCATCATTCTTTTGTGTCTAGGCTTCTCTTTTTCAAAAATGTCTAATTTGCGGTATATCTATTAATCCGAAACAACAAAAAGGTTGTTAGAGTTCGTTAGTTCAAGTAAAAGAATATGTAACCAAATTACAATCAAATTGAGGTTGTTCGAGTTTCTTAAAGGCTTATTGAAGTTGTCAGATTATATGAATCTCATATTAGGGAATTAAAATTTTGCCTAATAATTTAAATAATTTTGAACCCTCTCCCTCCTATTGCCAATGGTTTTAACTAAGATGGATGCTCAATTTTAATAGGGTGTCAGATGAGGCTATCTACGTGCTATGCGTCACTCAATGTGTTGTTTACTCCACACATTAGGCTTAAATGGCCCTGCACGTGAAGGGTTGCATTGAAAACATGAAAGTCTTATCTGATAGTTTAAATAAGGGTAATTCTTGGATCTCTCTCATCCCAATTAATTTTACTATGGATGCTCAATTGTAATAAGGGAAATGTGCATTTGATTAAGAGCTTACATTTCGCAAGTCCTGTGCGTTGAGAGCAAGGGCTTCAACAACACCAATTGCCTTGACAGATTCGGTTGCCAACGGTCTTGTGAAAGGGAAGTCAGTGGAGAATGGCAAACGTAGAAGTTCTTCTCCAAATAATTCTCCTGCACCTTGTCTCGAATCATCAGAAGATCTCTCTTCAATGGATACAAATCCGTCTACAATGAAGACCATCTTGTCCAGTTGTTCACCCTTTTGAATAATAAACCTGTTCTCAGTATACCTCACGGGCTCGAGTTTCTGACAGATTATTTTCAACACATCTTCTTCTATCCCTCGAAGCATTGGCACCTGGAATTCATATTGTTAAACTATCAGAGAG
The DNA here is from genome assembly GCA_024362995.1 of Heteromeles arbutifolia. Lineage (NCBI taxonomy): Eukaryota > Viridiplantae > Streptophyta > Magnoliopsida > Rosales > Rosaceae > Heteromeles > Heteromeles arbutifolia. The sequence continues at coordinate 9,642,232 of JANCRC010000018.1, forward strand.
AAAGCAAGAAAAGCCATAGGAAGAATTAATTAAATTCTTATTAAAAAGATAAAGAGATACAATCCTCGTTTTATATGATTATCAAGGTGAGTAATTACTTGCTTCAACTTGGCAAAAGGCTCTTTGTTTGCGCCTTTGAACATCCGAAGGAAGAAGAGGGAGAATAAAAAACGTAACTAATACAACGGTTGATGATTGTTTTTTTTTTAATGGTCTCCTTAGTAGTTTTCTTAAATTAATATAGACAATAAAAAACCTAACTAATGCCATAAGCATGACTTCTTTTTTATTTTTCTGTCCCATTAGTATCACACTTCCTGTTTCTACCACTCACCTTTTTATAGCATATTTTTTAAATTTTTTCCCTGGTTTTAGTTAATTACCATTTTTGGGTTATTTGGATGATTATAACTACAAATGTTCATATGCTTCAAGTAATATAAAAAAGTACCGAAGTGGATGGTTTTCCTTTTAAAATTTATTGGTGTGAAAGGATAGGGGTTAGAAAGTTCCAAGTGAATGGCCTTTATTGGCCGGCAAATTCTTCTATTTGGCAGCTTATTTTTTCTTTTGTTTGTTTTTTTTCTATCTCATGAACTTACGCTCCACCTTATCATGGGCAAGGGCTGGATTGTTATGTAGCCTAGGCCCTAGGTTGGGGTTGGTATAGTATACGTTAGTTATGCTGTATTTAAATGCCTGGAGCTATAATATCACATGCGCATGCATGGGATATTGGGATGAGAGCTATAAATAAATAAATGCCTCAAATTCTATGTTCAAAAATAAGGGAACTGTTATTAGCACTCCACAAATTTCATTCTACATTCTTCACAAGTGTTTTTTTCTTTCTAATTATAGAAAGTTTGGGGTGCAAAATGAGATTTTTGAAATGCCCAAAATTAAAGCCATGGATTCATGGATTTGAAGAAACTTTACCTTCTCCAACTTAGTCACTGGCAAGTACCTTTCGATCTCATCTTGAAAATCCCTGGGAAGATGAGAAACGAGATGATCCCAATTGAGCAAATCCCAATAAAGGATGAAATTTTTCTTCTACATTTTTCATTATCCGCAACTTTACATCCTGATTCAAGCTTTTAAGAATCTCATTCTTACGTATCAATCCATCTATATTTAGCTCAATCTCCTCTTTCATCATTCTTCTGTGTCTACGCTCCTCTTTTTCTAAAATGTTTGATTGCTGGTATATCTATTACTCCACAACAACAAAAAGATAGTTAGAGTTCGTTAGTTCAAGTAAAAGAAAATCTAGCCAAATTACAATCAAATTGAGGTAATTAGAGTTTCTTATAGCTTATAGGCTTATTGAAGTTGTCAGAGGAAATAAAATTTTGCCTAATAATTTAAAATAATTTTGGACCCTCTCCCTCCTATTCCCAATGGTTTTAACTAAGATGGAGGCTCAATTTTAATAAGGTATTAGATGAGACTATATAAGTGCTATGCATCACTCAATATGTCTTGTCTACTCCACACATTAAGCTTAAGTTGTCCCGCATGTGAAGGGTTGCGTTGAAAGCATGAAAGTCTTGTCTGATATTTTCAAATACGGGTAATTCTTGGATCTCTCTTTTATCCCAATTAATTTTCCTATCGATGCTCAATTTTAATAAGGGAAATGTGCATTTGATTAAGAGCTTACACTTTGCAAGTCCGATGCGTTGAGAGCAAGGGCTTCAACAACACCAGTTGCCATGACAGATTCAGTTGCGAACAACGGTTTTCTAGGAGAATGGCCAACGTAGAAGTTCTTCTCCACATAATTCTCCTGCACCTGCACTTGCACCTCGTCTCGAAGAAGATCCCTCTTTAATGTATACAAATCCGTCTACAATGTAGACCATCTTGTCAAGTGGTTCATCCTTTTGAATAATAAAGCTGTTCTCACTCTCAGTATACCTCACGTGCTCGAATTTCTGACAGATTATTTTCAACACTTGTTCATCTATCTCTCGAAGCATTGGCACCTGGAATTCATGTTGTTAAACTATCAGAGAGAAAGCAAGAAAACCCATAGGAAGAAATTCTCATTAAAAGGATACAGATACAATCATCAACAGTTAATTAAATTCTTAATAAAATGATGAAGATAATACTTGGTACTGCCTGTTCAGTACTCAAAATTTACTGACCTCCTAATAGTCCAATACAATAAAGACAACTGTTCATTTTCAAGTCTCTAAACACAACCAAACCCTGATCGAACACTGAATTCGCTCTCTTCTCCGGCAACCCACTCCGCAACCCCTCTCTTCTCCGATGACCCCAATCCCTCTTTTCTGCCACCCACTGTGATCGTCGTCCTCCGTTATGGACGACGGCGATGATTGCGACCTGTCGTCATCAATCCGGAGAGTGGGTCTTATCATTTGATCTCAACCTGGTGATCTTGAAGCCACATTTTGTGCCACAAATTAATATGGATCTCCATAGTGGTAACAATCAGTGGGCGAAGAAGAACATCAAAGAAGAGCCCCTCTTTTTTATAAAAATAAATCGTATGGTTTCAATTAAATGGGTAATAGCTTTTGTGAAAGAATTTGTAATGTTTTTGCAGTTCTGGAGAGGACTGTGGGCAGAGAAAGGTAGGAGGAGGATGTTTGGTATACAGAACCAGGGTGTTTGGTTGTGTGAATGGAGACTTGAAAATGGACGGGACAGGTGTTTGTTGAAACCCCACCTAAACTTGTATCCTGGTGCCAATTTACCCCTCAACTTTATTTTCAGTCAATTATCTCTCTAAACTGTTATTTATTGCCAAATTCCCTTTTGCCGTTTAAATTTCTCACATTTTATCCATGATTCACAATAAAAGTAAGATTTAAAAATGAAAAGGCTAAATAGCCAAAATGGTCCTTAAGATTTGCATAACACATCACTTTGGTCACTGAGATTGAAAATCAATAGAAATGGTCCATGAGATTGTCCCCCATCCATCATTTTGGTCATTCCTTTAAAAACTCTTAGGGCAATTTTCAAAGCTTCATAACTCAATCGTTTCTTAACCAAATTCGACCCATAATATATTAAAATGAAGATAGGAAAGTGTAGAACAAGATTATACCATTTGGAAGCCCAATGGTTGCCGAAGATGGCCGGAAAATAGCCTCAAAGGTGACTGATCCACGGAAAAACTGAAAAACTCGTCAGAATCTGGGTAAACTTTAAACGTTCATAACTTCTTCAATACTCAATGAAATCGAGTGATTCAAAACGAAAATCATACTTCTCGACGAGACGAAGAGAATGATACCTTTCTCGACGGCTAACTCGCCTTGGTTTGGCCGGAAAACGGCTCGAAAGTGGCTAACCATTTTCGAGTTAGCCACTTTCAAGCTGTTTTCCGGCAAAAACGTGGTGAGTTAGTCATCGAGAAGGGTACCATTCTGTTCGTCTCGTCGAGAAGTATGATTTTCGTTTTTGAATCACTCGATTTCGTTGAGTATTGAAGAAGTTATGAACGTTTAAAGTTTACCCAATTTCCGGTGAGTTTTCCATTTTTCCCGCGGACCAGTCACCTTTGAGGCTATTTTCCGGCCATCTCCGACAACCATTGGGCTTCCAAATGGTATAATCTTGTTCTACACTTTTCTATCTTCATTTTGATAATTATGGGTCGAATTTGGTTAAGAAACGATTGAGTTATGAAGCTTTGAAAATTGCCCAAAGAGTTTTTAACGGAATAACCAAAATGATGGATGGTGGACAATCTCATGGACCATTTCTATTGATTTTCAATCTCAGGGACCAAAGTGATGTGTTATGCAAATCTCAGAGACCATTTTGGCTATTTAGCCAAATGAAAATAAAAAACCACATCTCTCACTTCCCCTCTTCTACCCAATTGTAACCCTTCTCATCCACCCCAAATCTCAAACCACCAGCCACCCCTAATCTCATATCAAATTCATCCACCTACCGCTTCCCTCAAATTCAGCCCCAGTACCACCCGCCATAACCCACTCACCCCACAACATCCAATGGTAGGTCCCAAATTCCCGATTCAAGCCGTGATCCCCCTTCCCTTCTCCCTGCGAACCCACCTTCTCGCAGCCCATCTATTGCCACACCAATAGCTCCTTGTTGCTCTCTCTCTGTGACTGTTTTCGAAGCCCACCCACAGAACCACAGCCTCCAATGGCATGTCGCAGGTCCTAGATGCTAATTCAAAAAGGGCAAAATATGTTTGCTTCTAAATGACGATTTTGCCCTCCAAACTAACGGAATCATGGATGAAATGTGTGATATTTAACGGAAGATGGGAATTTGGCCATAAATAAAAGTCTAAGGGAGTAACTGGTTAAAATTTAAGTTCAAGTGGTAAATTGGCAATAGGATACAAGTTTAGGGAGGATTTCGACAAATAGGCCTTATCCAAAAGATAAAGAGATACTATACTCGTTTTATGTGATTATCAAAGTGAGTAATTAATTAAAGGGTAAATTCAGATATAAGGAACTTACTTGCTTCAACTTTGTCAAAGGCATATAATCTTCTATACTGCTTTGAACATCCAAGGGAAGAAGAGGGAGAATATTATCCAAATTAGTATCCATACCGTCTTCAAGTGCTTGTTGTACCTTTTCTATCATCCGCAACTTCATATCCTTATTCAACCTGGTGGGAACGCCTCTTTTAAATAACCATAATTCTATATCTTGACCTTTTTCTTTCACCTTCTGTATGATTAGCATCTTGCGTTTGTGATCCTCTCTTCTTGTTGTTTCAAATTGCATATACATCTATTCAACAAGTGAGAGATTGATAAGAATTAGATTGTCATATTGGATAACAACTATTTTTCTTTGAAGTTGAATGTCATCAGTATATTAGATTTTTGTTTAATCTTTTTTTCTACATTACAAAAAAGAAATACTACCATTTCAATAAATAAAATAAAAAAAGGAAAAAAGAAAAAGAATGAAATACTACTACCTTAATAACTAGTAGGGGTGGGCATGTTAGTGGTCTACCGACCAACCTGACCAACCCAACTGATATAGGTTGGGTTCTAAACATTAAAAAGTTATTTTTGGGTAAAAACTCGACCATCTATTCTATAAGCGGGTTGATTTAGGTTGAAATACTAATAATCCGATTGAACCGGACCCATCCTAATGATAATACATGCCTTAGGAGAAAAATACCGTATGAGGATTAGAGACGTCCATTAGAAAAAGAATGGTGAATAGAAAATTGGCCTGATTGATTTGCATTTACTACAACTTTTTCTATATACAAATTACCAGTGTCGAGTTTTTTTTTAACGATATTATATATAACATGGGCTAGCAATAATGTGGTTCAAATTCGCCTTCGGCGAAAATCGAACCTAAGACCTCTCACTTACAAGTGAAGTGGAATACCATTAGACCGTAGTACTAAGTGACACCAGTGTTGAGTTTTAAAGCCAAATAAGACAAGCAAATAATGACAATAAATTACAATTACAACAAATATAACTGTTACAAGAAGAGGGACTTATGGGATTGAATTTTAATGGCCAAACAATTGTGACGTGATTGGTGATATGCTTGTCATTTACAACACCAAATTCAAATGAACAAGATAGAAACTAATTAAGCTCAACCCGCGAAACACGCCCAACCTAACCAACCTAAGAATAATTCGGATGGGTTGGTTTGTTTATTTTCTTAGGTGGCAATGTGTTTGAAAAATTCCAACCCAAGCCTATTGGAATGGCCAACGAGTTAAAGTCCAACTCAACCAACCCACCCTAACCTACTTTTGGTTCTACTCTTGTGATGGAATACAATATCATGAACGTGTGTAGGCATCTTATTGTAGCTATACAATGAAATTCATAATAATATGCACCTAACCAAAAGACCACAATTAAAATCTAACATACATAACGAGAGCTAAAACTAGAACAAGGTCATATGGTGTTACTATCTCATTCAAATTAGACACAGATTTGGTTTTTATTAATATATCCTAAAACCAAGAATATCATCTATGTCATCTACTTATATGATAACACGTAGAATAATATATTACATGGTAAGTGTTCCTATTACAAGTAGAATTTTCTTATACATGGCATTTAGATTTAGTGAAAAAAAAAAATCATACTTAACATATATGTAGTTTATGAATACTTAACATATATTAGATTACAGTTAATTTGATGGATATCAAAATCTTCACATATCAAGTTTACGTAGTTGGAGTGATTAAGAGCACATAATTATAGACATACGAAAAGTTTTTTAAGCAAACCTGCAAATTTCCGATGAGATATAAAAACAGAAGCAAGCCACTTATAGAAATAAAAACCGTATAGAGATTCTCCCATCCATCAGCACTTGGCTCAAGATTTGAACCAAGGGAACTGCAAAAATGAAATTAATGGATCATTATATAAGATATCAAATTTCAAGTTATAAACTTACAAATTTACAACCATTTTTCCAAGGGTTTATTTGGTTCTATGGTGCCTTCTTCCTAAAATTTATCCAAGATAACATTTTTGTCTGTCAACTTGATTTTTAATCTCTACGAGGCCTTCTACTCGACTCTATTTCGTAGAAGCAATACTTTAGGTTCTCGATGTGATTTATACCCTCAACAAAAAGAATTGACAAAAATTGTGAACAAATTCAGGGACCTTAAAAAGTCTAAATTTCCCAACAAAGAAAGACAAAAATGTACAAACCTTAAATTTCGCAAACCCCACCAGAAACAGTTCAAGAACTTTTTGAAATAACTGGTTGATCCCACAACACCATATTTAAGCGCAGTAGCAAATATACCAAAATCAAAGAACATTGTGTCTGATGAATTGTCACCAACACTGACAGGGCATAAATCATTTAGAATTGTGGTATTTCTAAAGAAGTGGTGATCATGACAACCAAACATTCTGTTATCACATCCATCATTTTTTCGACATGCAGAATGCCAACAAATCATCATTCGTTGAATAGCAAAAAAATACCACAGGGCTCCGGCTACCTGAAAATTAAACAAACAAATAAAAAGCCTGAGGAAATTATTAATATTTTAGATGCTATGGTTACTTCAAAATAGTCATTTCACGCTCTTTCTAATAACAAAAGTGAGACTAGGATAATAAGAATTGATTCGACAAAAAAAAAAGAAGATAATATATTGAAACTTACATGACTAGCAATGATGAACATGGAGAAATTGAGTAGACCTTTAATCCATATCGGAGTCTCTCTAATCTCTTCATTAAGAGGCCTTTTTTTGAGTTCTTTAGATGAGAGGTAGATGCGAAGAACTCGTGGCACATATTGCAACAGAGCAAAAACGTTCATAAGAACGATCCTTGTTGTAGTCAAAGATCTCAGGTCACTCATTTTTGAGAAGAAAATGAGGATTGCCACCTGGATACCATTCATTAGTAGTGCCAACAGCAAAATTTGATGGATGAATAACAACTTTGTCTAGAACACAAAATTAATACTCTCTAGCAAAGTGTATGTGAGACCCAAACATATATTACATTGTGTGTCAGTTTTGTGCATTTAACACGAAAAAATCCGTTTTGGACGCATGCAAAGCAAATAGGGAAAACAATTACTCCAAGAAAGGGATTTAAGTTCTTACCTGTGGAAGGGGAAGAAGAGCTACAATGTCAATTAAGATATCATATGACGCCCATATTGTCTTGGCTATTCTTGGCACACAAGATTTCAGCACAAAATTAAAATTTAGCTGGTGTTGTCTGCGGTTAAGTTCATCGATTAAACCAAAATAGTTCTCAGATCTATAAATTCGAATAATGATGTCCATTAAATAGAAAAAATCTGTGAGTGATCTTAAAAGAAGAGTGACTATCTTCAACTTTGGATCTAACATAAGGCACTTGATATCATCCTTCACAATAGGAACGTAGAGGAACAATGGTTCCAATAGGACAGCACACAAACACGATGACATAAATATTTTCTTCCAATATTTCTGATCTAGAGACTCGTCAGGTTTTTGAGTTTTCGTTGTCCATATGCAACTTACTTCCATATGCGAGTTTTCCATTCTGGCCTTTGGATTTGAATTTCAGAATTACTGGACAAAACACAACTAATATAATTAGCAGTTGTCCTGAAAAAACCAAAATTTCTCAAGACATAGTGTTGGAGCGCTTATAACCGTCGGATTTGATCTAGTAATTCAAATTTGTTGAACATTCATCAAATCTGATGATCATAAGTGCTCTGTCACTCCGATTGCACCGAAAAAAAATCATAAAATAGTTGACACAACATTTTGGTGAAAAAAGAAAAAACAAGAAACTACTCAAACTTACTTTTCTTTTTTTGTCGGCAGAAAATAGAACTGAGTCTTGGCGCTAAAACTCTGAAATTTTGCAGATAAAGTAGCAAATCCACTCCGAAACCAAATTTGAGATTTCAAATTTCTATAACTGAAATGTTCAAGTAGAGTGGATATATGGATGCAGTGGTCCACGTTTTAGAATCTGAGTGTCATGTTGCATCAAAATTGAGCCGTTTGGCTCTGTCTGACGCTTCTCCACTCGGGCCACTGATTGCCCGAAACATCAGAAGAGCAGCAGCTCTCCCTTTCATCTCTATTTCTCTCTCACACTCTCTTTTGTCTATAAAGCAAAACTACTTTACAAAGTGGGATAAGTGCCAACACCAACACCGTTTTTTATTTCTCTATTTCTCTCTCACAGTCTATTTCGAAAGATGCATCTTTTTTATTTCACTCTCTTTTTTACACTATCTCTCGCTAAAGATGCGAGTAAATTGTAGTAATAGTCATTCAATTTTAATTAAATTGGAGCAATGGTCCCTTAACTAAAAATCTATTACCATTGGTCCCTCAACTTATCAAAATGTGTAGCTATAGTCATTTTCATCAATTTCATCAAAATTTTGTCAAAATAAGTTATGTTGGAATAACCATTTATATAATTAGGGTCCCTCAACTCATCAAAGTATGTAATTATGGTCATCTTCGTCAACTACATCAAAAAATTTGTCAAAACGAGTTATGTTGGAAGGACCATTGCTACAATTGGGTTAAAGTTAAGGGACCATTTCTCCAGTTGAATTAAAGTTGAGGGACCAATGATAATGATTTTTTAGTTGAGAAACCATAGCTGCACGTTTTGATGAGTTGAGGGACCAATGGTAATGGATTTTTAGTTGATGGACCATTGCTCCAATTGAGTTAAAGTTAAGGGACCATAGCTACAATTTACTCTATTTTCTATGGCAGCATTTTTGCTCATCATCATTTAGTGTGGTGTATGCTCACCACTCTATTTATCACCGTTAGATGAGTTTGAATTTCGAGATTCGTGTAGTAGATAGGCACAAATCTCAAAATTCAAACTCATCTAACCGTGATAAATAAAGTAGTAAGCATACACCACACTAAATGATGGTGAGCAAAAATGCAATCTATTTTCTATTTCTCATTCTCTTTTTCCAAAGGTGCTTCATCTCTATTTCCCACTCTCTTTTTTTAAATGTGCATGTAATACTAGAGAGAATAAATTTTTTAAACTAAATTTACAAATTAAATGATATGGTTATAAATAATTAAATTATTAATTAAATATCAATTAACGTTCTTATTTCTTATTAGTAAGACATCATTTAATTTGTAAATTTAGTTTAAATTTTTTTTTGTTTCCCTACCATTATTTAAAAAAGAGAGTGTTAGCTTTCAAATAGGGCTTTCGGCTAATTTCTGCTCTCTCCTATCTGTAAGGCTAATTTAACACGACCTTCTTCCTATCCCTGGAAAGATCTTTTCCTCTCCTTTTCCCTTTTTCTCGGTCTTCTTCTCCGTGCTCCCTCCGAGCTCTCTACTAGCTCGGCTTCTTCTTCCAAATCTTCCGAGCTCTTGGACACCACCACTCCTATCTTCCTCCTCCTCCTCTTCCGCTTCTTCTGACTCCTTCGACGGTGAAATCGACGAAACCCCCGATTTCTACTCCGAGCTCTCAGCCACCACCCCCGACTAATTGGATTGAACCGGAGCACCTTTTCTTGTTTTTGGGCAAGAATTGCCCAATTGCCTGACCAATGCGGTGTTGCTCTAAAGGCCACACGGAAAAAGCCTCAAATTCAAAAAATTTCCTATTTTAAAATACAAAATAAAAAACTGAAAGTGTAGTGCTAAAAAGACCATTTATTTAGGCTCGCTTTTATTATGACGTAATTGTTAATAATTGGCTCTTGTGGTAAAAAAATTATTAACCGTAACCTTGTGATGAAAACTGTTAGTAATTTGTGTACAAGTCAAACATCCTTTGATATTATGTCAAACTAGCAAGGGTGATCGCGATGCTACGGGTTTTCAAATCATATAAAACATGTAAAACTCTATTTACATACATGTAGAAATATCAGAACCCTTCAATACTCATCATTGACATTAAGAAAGTTTTACTTAAGGAACAAAATAAGAAGCAAAATAGCTTGAAGCATGTTCCAATTAGGGCTGGGCAAACCGGCCCTGGGCCCGCGGGTAGGGGTGGGTATTGGCGGTTCGGGGCGGGTCCATAATATTTTATGTACAAAACGGGGCGGGGCTGGGCGGGTCCAAGTAAACAAAGGGGCGGGCCGGTTCCAATTTTCCAAAGTGACGGGCCCTCGGCCCGAACCGTATCACACACACACACACACTCTCAAATCTCACACACACACACACTCAAATCTCACGCCCGTCACATTTTTCTCGAAGACTCCCGAGCCCTCCCCGAGTCCTCCATCTCGATCTCTCTCTCCCAGATTCGTCCCTCTCGATCTCTCTCTCCCAGAGTCCTCCCTCTCGATTCTCAGTCCCCTCTCCTTCGTCCTTCCCTCTCAATCTTTCTTTCCCAAAGTCCTCCCTCTCGATTCTCAGTCCCATCTCCCACTCGAGTCGAGTCCTCTTGTGAACACCACCATCGCCATCGTCTCCTGATTCTTCTCCCAAACGTCACCACCCATCACCGCCGTTGAAAACAGCACCATCATCCTGCGATTCGAAATATCATGTCATCTTCTCTCAAATTAAGGTAATTTCTAGATTAGGGTTTTTGAATTATCTGGGTTTTTTAGTTCAGGGATTTAGGACTTTTGAATTAGGATTTTTGAAATTTCTAGGTTATGGGGAGTATTCGAATTTTTTATTTTCTGGGTTGGTGGGGAAATTGGATGAAGTTGCATAAATTTTGAATCTTTCAGTAATCTGCATATGAAGATGAAGTTGGCAAGCTTGAGCTTTTAGTAATCTGCTAATCCTTCAGTAATTTAGAGTTGTATATAACTTCTGAAATGTATATGACCGACAATTTGATTTTGGTTGAGATTTGTTTATTCGTTCAAGCTTTGTCATTTTTTGTTTGTATTGTATTGCTCAAGCTTTGTCTTCTGAATTTAGTTTTCGATTGTAGAACAAGACTCAGTCTTACAAGGTGGAGTGCCGATTGGAAAAGCGCTACTCTTTTGTATGCAGCAGCGGCGGAAGATGCAATCTGTTAGGGTTTTTTCTGTTGGGCTTGGTTTTGTTATCAGGTCCATACTTTTGTTGTTGTGATTGTATGGGCCTATCTTGTAAATGTAAATATGTGAGTTGTTGGTAATAAAAAAGGAGCCCAATGTCAGACAAAAAAAAAAAAAAAAATAAATTAATTGGACCCATGGACCCGTCCCGAACCAGCCCGTTTCAAACGGGCCGAGTTAGGTCCGGTTCTCAAACTTAAAATCTCTCTACCCGACTCGGCCCGGCCCGTTACATTTTAAAACGGGTAGGTCCGGTTCCTTCGAATTTGGGCCCGGTCCGGCCCGGCCCGTGCCCAGCCCTAGTTCCAATCATGCTCCCTATTTTTTAATCAAATTTGAAATAAAACAACTAAATAATTTTCTTAGGATCTCCTTAACAACACTCCTCCAACCACTCTTTAATTTAGATAGTCAGAATTAGTACGAACCAATAGAAATAAAGTTTTAATTTGAAGTATGATTTAAACAGTTTATTTTTCACTCCCTTTAACATTTCTTATCTCCTGTATAGTTGTTTCTTCGTTACATCATTTGGATGCATCATTGAACCAAGATGGTGTGGGGTTCAACTTTGTTTAATCGTTTCTTGATTTCGCCATTTTTTTTCGTAGACTTTTTCCGTCTTGCCAGATATCTCTGTTTCTATCTCTCTCTCCCTTGTTTTAAGCTCTCTCAATTTATCAAGTTGTACTAAATTAAGCTTTCGTTATTGCAAAAGATGGTTTGACTTTAACATACTGTTGGATTAATTTTCAAACTTCTTTGTCCCTTCCTTTCCCCCACCACTATTCATAACTCATTTTTCTTATGTATTTTTTAATTTCAAAAGCAAAAAAAATATAAAACCTATAACATATAAAACAAATTAGATAGTTTGCAATCATGTTAACATTTTCAAGCAACAATTAAGATTTCTAATAAACTAAGACCTATGCCAGTACAAGAACTATCACCTATCTCACCATGTGGCTAATAAACATAAACAAAGATCTATCACCAATCACGACCACGAGATATTTTTTAGTGTGCCTGAAACATGAGATGGTATATCATTTGTCATTATATAAGTATAGAGAAATTTTTTATTTCAAGTGTCTCTCCACTTGTTTAATAATAGGCGTCTGTGCCTGTGTTTTGAACACACTAAAAAATATCTCATCAGCAAGCGTCTAATAACCATAAACAAAGACCCAGAGCCTTTATCCAAAGCGATTCCTTTTTTTTTTATTATAAAAATTTGGACTAATTGTGGGGCTCACTCTACTTCGAACTTCAACAGTTCGAACCAGTTTATTTTTCAAATCTTCATTCATAGACCATCCTTACAAAAAATCAATTAGATACCTGAAATATTTCCAATTTGACTAATATTTTGCAATGATGATCTATAAAGTGCAATTTAAAAAATAGATGGTTTGAATATTGAAGTTCGATATGAAGTGAGCCCCGCAACTAGTATCCATTTTATAAAGAAAATTGAAACCCCTTTAGATTAATTTTCAATCTTCTTTGTCCCTTCCATCCAACTACCTTTATTCATAACTCATTTTTCTTATGTATTTTATAATTTCAGGTGTTACTCTACTTGTTTAAGAACATATGACGTTTGTGTCTGTGTTCCGAACATGCTAAAAAATATCTCGTCACCAAGCGACTGATAATCATAAACAAAGACCCAAAGCCCTTATCCAAAGCGATTTCTATTTTTTTTTTATTTACAAAAAAATTGGACTATTTGTGGGGCTAACTCTACTTTGAATTTTAACGATCCGAACTATGTCTATTTTTTAAGTCTTCATTCATAGACTATCCTTACAAAAAATCAATTAGATAGATGGGTTGAATGTTGAAGTTAGATGTGGAGTGAGCCACACAACTAGTCCCCATTTCTATCAAAAAAGATAATGCTAGAGAGACTAAATTTAGAAACAAAATTTGTAAACGAAATGATGTGTTACCAATAATAATGAACACATTTATCAATATTTAAGTAATAAACTAATCATCAACTTTCATGTTTTTTAATTTTTAAAATTTTGTCTCTAAATTTAATCTTTCTAACATTATCCATCAAAAAATTGGAATCCCTTTAAACTAAGAGCAACTCCACCCTTGGAGCCCTCCCCCCTGACAATCCACTATTCAATCCACCCTATTGAACAGTAACTGCCTTTAATGAATAGTAACTACCATTAATGAACAGTAATTACCTTTTGCATCTCCACCCTTCGAACCCTCCCCCTGGCAATAGTTAATAAAATATTAGTTTTTTCTGTTTGCTTAAATAATAAAAAACAAAAAAAAAAACATGGAAATGGGGTTGCAGGCCCTCGGGCTGACACAAAAAAAAAATAAAAAAATGCCTGGCCCTCGGGCTGCAGGCCTGTCAACTCCCCACCCCCCTTGTGCTCGGGCCCCCACCCTCACTCGGGCTCTCCAAGGCTGGAGGGTTGTCCACCGGGCCTCGGGCCCTTTCCTCTCCCCTGTCCCCCGAGCACTGTCCAAGGCTGGACTTGCTCTAAGGGCCTGAACAAGGACCTACGTCAGCAAGTGAACTAAGGTTTATGTCAGCAAGTGGCTAATAAACATTTTCAATCAACAATTAAATAAAGGTTGCTAATAAACATAGTTTGCAATCATAATTCGGAATGGCAACTAATAAGCAAGTGGCGGATGACTGGCATTAGTAGTGTAGGGAAGGGAGGGTTGCTAAGCTCACATGAGTCACGTGACAACTAAGTTGAGTTTAAGTTTGGGGGACAAGGATCCTCTTCAGATCATCTTTGTGGGGATTCAAGAATCAATCAATCGTATTCGTTTATTGTATATCGTGCGGTCAGTTTACGTTAGATATTATTTATATTTAATTTTTTAATTAAAAATTTAAAATGATTTCTAACCGCACGATCTACGATGAACGAACACGATTAATTGATCCTTTAAATCCCCACAAAGAAGATCCAAAGAGGATCTTATTCCAAGTTTGGGGTGTGCTATCCACACACTCTTTTATACTTCTTACACACCTTCTTAATTTCCGGCCGTCCAATCGAATTAATTGGAGAATATCAAATGATAGAAATTAATAAGAAGTGTGAAAGAAGTAAAAAAAGGTGTGTGAATATCACATCCCTTAAGTTTATGTCTTCGTGCTTTTAAGAGCTTCAACCAAAGCTTCAATCTGTCTTTCCTGGTATCCTCGATAATGGCAACTTTAGCAGATACAGAGACATTGTCGATGTTGTTGGGAAAGGGATTCTATCCGGATCCCTTCCACCAAATCCATCTAATCACCTAATCCGGATCATTGAAATTTGATCCAATGGTTAAAGTTATTATAACTTTTAAAGGGGTCCTCTATTTGTAATCGTTGGATCAAATTTTAATGGTCCGGATTTATTGATTAGGTGAATTTGGTGGAAGGGATCCGAAGATGATCCATTTCCGGGGTTGTTGGATTAGGAACTTCAAAGAATTTTTCATTTGTTTATTTAAATTGTTAATATTTAAAATTGCAAGAGCCATTGCTACTCGGTATTACGATCTGATGATATTTTTCTTTACTTGTAAGTAAGGGATCTTATGTTCGAATCTCGAAGATGGTGAATTCGATATCAAATTAAATTGTCCATTGTGTAGCTTAACCGAACTCTTCCCTCCTTTTAGTCTAAAATATATCATTTTACAAAAAAACAAAAATTACAAAAATTACTTAGTACTATAATCTAATTATCAGGGGCGGATCTATTAAGGGACCCGAAAGTTCAAATAAGTGGTTGTGAGGGCCTCCGAGGACCACCCAAGTCTAGGCATGTAGTGGAGGAGGAGGAGCGTGGCTGCACATTGTTCTGGTATTATGCATTCTGGAAACCAGAAGGAAGAAGAAGACTAATTATATTTCAAATGACTTGGCCAAAACGATGTTGTTTTGAGCCAAGTCATTTAAGAAAAACGCACCGTTCAATTAAATGGTTTGAAAATGGGTTAATTACATTTTCATACCTCAGGTTTGGGCTCTATTTCAATTTCTTACAACATCTTTAAAACATTTCACTTTCATACCTTAAGTACTATTTTATTTCAAAATAATACCTCCGTTACATTTTCCATCCATTGATCCGTTAAGTGCTGACGTGGCTGCCACATATATGCCACGTGGCTGCCAAATGTCTACCACGTGGCAAAAATTTTTTTTTTTTAATTTTCTTTAAAACATGAATTTTCTCAAACAAAAAAAAAAAAAAAAAAAAAAAGAAGAAACCCATCGGATCCCTAAACCTGCAACAAGAAGAAGAAGAAGGAAGAAGGAAAAAAAAAAGAAACCCATCCCATTTCCCTGCAACCTCCCCACATCCCTAAACCTGCAAGAAGAAGAAGAAGGAGAAGGAGGAAGAGGAAGAGGAAGAAGAAGGAAAAAAAAAAAAAGGGCCCAGAACCCCCAGCCCAGCAAGACCCACCTGCGCTCCCTCACCCCCCACGCGAGACCACCTGCGTCCCCCCCCCCCCCCCATGCGACCCACCTCCGTTCCCGCGACCCACCTCTGTCCCCCCCCCGGGCCGCGACCCACCTCCCTTCCCTGTCCAAGACGATTTCTGGGATTTTTTTTAATTTTTTTTCCTTCCTCTTCCTCCTCTTCTTCTTCTAGGTTGCAGGTTGCAGATTTTTTTGGTGGGGGGTGGGTTTGGGTTTTTTTTCCCCTCCTCCTCCTCCTCCTCCTTCTTGCAGGTTTAGGGGTTCTGGGTTGGGGATAGGGATGTGGGTCACTGGGGGGAAGGGACAGTGGGTTTCAAATTTTTTTTTTCCTTCTTCTGAGAAGATTCATGTTTTTTAAAATAAAAAAAAATTTTCCACGTGGCAAACATTTGGCAGCCACGTGGCATATATGTGGCAGCCACGTCAGCACTTAACGGGTCAATGGATGGAAAATGTAATGAAGGTATTATTTTGAAATAAAATAGTACTTAAGGTATGAAAGTGAAATGTTTTGAAGATGTTATAAGAAATTGAAATATAGCCCAAACCTGAGGTATGAAAATATAATTAACCCTTTGAAAATACACTCATCCTTTGAGCCTATACTAAATCTCGTTATTTGATATGTAGTTTTTACCATTTTTTATTAAAAAAACAAAAAACATTCAAACTTTCAAAGAGATCTGACTTTTCCAATTCCAATACTAACAACCCTAATTGGCTATCCCATTCCCCCAATTCCACCCTCTTCCTCCACGACCAGGTCCACGGACAACCAGTCAGCTGTTTTTTCTCCACCACCATTTAATCTCTTCATTTTTAAATTTAAGTAATTTTTTTCATTTTAGTCTAAATTAATCACGTAGAATGTTAAATTATAGTTATTGTTAATTTGTTATGATTTTTTGATATTGTTTGGATCATGTGTTGGTTAGTTCATTTATATTTTTTACTTCATCAATTGATATGGTTTTTTGTTTTGCTTAATTGATATGTGTAGAAATTAGAAGTATAAAACGATATTACAAACGAAAATCATTAGAGTATAAAACCTCGTCATAGAGAAATTTAGTCTTTATAACTTGTAATGTTGTTTGTACACATTATGAATGAAAAATTGTAATTTATCGTTTAATTTTTCAAAGTTATATTTCGTCTAATATTTTTTGGAGCATTTATATGGAAGGATCCTTTTCTTGGGAATCTTAGGGATCTTGTGATCGTGACCGTTCATCGTATACTGTGAAGTCAGAAATCATTTTAAAATTTAAAATTAAATATAAATAATACCTAACAAAAACTGATCGCACGATGTACAATAAACGGTCACTATCATAAAATTCCTAGGATCTCTAGGAAAAGAATCGCTGGATCATTTTCCCATTTATATTGAGATCATTCAGTATTAAAATCCTGAATCCGCCACTACCAATGATTATCTCCTTTACTTTTAATTTTCTGCGTTGGGACTGTCAATTGTCAAATGGGCTGCGGGCCATGTTAAATTTGAGTTGGGTGAGGTCCCAACACGTGATGGGACTCTGAAATACTGTGCAGCTACTTTTCTTTTGTCGGTTGCTGCAAGGGTTATGAAAGTTTTTTGGGGTTTTAAATTTGAGTTAGGTGAGGTCCCAACAGGTGATGGGACTCTGAAAAACTGTGCAGCTACTTTTATTTTGTCGGTTGATGCAAGGGTTATGAAAGCTTTTTGGGGTTTGCGAATGATTTTTTGCCCGGGGACACCTAGGAAACCAAAAAAAAAAAATTTTGTTTTTTTAAACTCTAAATTTAAATATTATACTAAGTACACTCCCATCCTCAGATAGGTCTCACCTATATGCGAACCAACTATATAAACGTTATTTAAAATACATAACCAATTCTAGCTAATAACTTCTCATACATTGTTCAAATGAGGTGTTTGAATATACCAACATGATCTACTCAATCCCACGAACACCCCCATAATTTTAGAAAATTTTTCTGAAGCCTCACGCGCCCCCACGCAGAGGCCAAGGCACGGCCACACGCGCCGCCCACGCGCATGCACGTGCCTGGAACACGGACGGAATCCCTAACGCCGTTAAGGAATATTCCGTCAGAAACCAGAATATTCTGTTAACTTTAACCTGACGCCGTTACATTCCATTAGGAATATTCCATCAACTTTGACGGAATATTTCCTTATCCCCTACCTCCAGTCGCAGGAATCCGACTACCGCTGCGTCGCCGGATTCTGGAAAAACTTTAAACCCTATTTTCTAGCTCGTTTCTCAACCGAGCTTTACGATTTTTACACCAAATTAAAGCTTAGGACAAGGGAAAGAGAATTATACCACTTTGATGCTCAAAACTCGACGGAATCTCGCCGGAGCAATTCCACGAAAATCGGCCAACTTTGAAACTGGCTATCCCGACGTCCAAAACGCATCAAAATTGTTCCCCGAGCTTTGTGAAAGTGTTCTAAAGCTCCCTTGACGGAGCTTCACAGATCCAAGGGTTTTCTAACGTTCCTTGCTAAACTAAGGGTACCACTGAACTCACAAGGTTGCAAGAAGTCTAAAACTGTAATGTAAAACCTCGATCAGTGATTGGGAGTGTATGTTAGAATGTTGTCCTTACGACTTGTACGGACAATAGCAGAAAATCGAGAGAGAGAGTCAATGGGAGAGAGGGTGCGTGTGTGTGGTCCAGATTTGGGCTTCCAAACAACAACAAAACAAAAATAACTTTAAGTCTAAGTCCCTAATTGGTTCCAAAATATTAGGGACTTAACATATTGGTCCACATCCAAAACTTAAACCACACAACGCCACAAACGTTCAAGGGTACTTTAGTAATTCCACGCCATCGATACAAATATTTTGGGACGGGCTGTCACAACCTACCCCCTTTAAGAAAATTTCGTCCTCGAAATTCACATAATAATTACAATCCACTAATAATCATAAAATAGGCGTGGATACAAATCTCTCATCCGGTCCTCTGTTTCCCAAGTAGCTTCTTCCACTGAATGATTTCTCCACAAAATCTTCACCAAATGCACTATCTTATTTCACAAAACCTTATCTTTCCAATCCAAAATCGTCACTGGCTCCTCATCATAAGTCAAATCCGGATTAATTTCCAATGGTTGAGGAGGAATTACATGTGAAGGATCTGAAACATAGTGACGAAGCATGGATACATGAAAAACATCATGCACTTTAGATAATTCTGGAGGCAACTCAAGGGTGTAAGCAACTTCACCAACTCGCTCGGTGATTTGATATGGTCTGATATACCTAGGACTTAACTTACATTTCTTCCCGAGCCGCACTACACCTCTCCATGGTGATAGCTTCAGAAACACCCAATCACCCACTTTATACACCTTGTCAGTGGCATGCCTGTCTGCTAAACTCTTCTGTTGATCCTGGGCCGCTTTCAGGTTAGACTTGATTACCTGAATATTCTTTCGCCAACTTCCGACCAACATAAAGGTGTATGACAAGATTTACCATAAAGTGCCTCAAATGGTGACATACCAATACTTGAATGAAAGCTGTTGTTGTAGGCAAATTCCATTAAATCCAACCGCTTATGCCAAGCGTCACCAAACTGTAAAACCAAAGATCTCAGCATATCCTCCAACGTCTGAATAGTTCTCTCTGACTGCCCATATGTTTAAGGATGATTTGCCGTACTATAGAGTAACCTCGAACCAAGAGCTTCCTGAAATGCTACCCAGAACTTAGAAATGAATCTAGGATCTCAATCCGAGATAATACTAACTGAAACTCCATGGTACTTCACAATCTTCGATATGAATAATTCAGCTAATCGGCTTAAAGAATACTTATCCCTCACTGGAATAAAATGTGCTGACTTAGTAAGCCGATCAACTATCACCCAAATTCCATCATAACTATTCTGTGTACGAGGAAGCTTGTACACAAAATCCATAGTAATATTTTCCCATTTCCACCGTGGAACGGGAAGTGGCTACATCAATCCAAAAGGTTTCTTCCTTTCAGCTTTAACTTGCTGACAAATGGCACACCTACTCACATACTCAGCAATTTTTTTTTTCATACTCGGCCAATAATAAAATGGTTGAATGGTATGATACATTTTAGTACCTCCAGGATGCATTGCATAAGCCGAACAGTGCGCTTCATCCAAAATTTCTTTTTTCAACTCTGCATTACTCGGCACATTCATTCTCTTATCCTGCATAATCATACCGTCTGATTCTCTAATTCTGAGATCCTTCTTTTTCCCTTGATTTCTTGCCAGAATTAATTCCTGGATTTCTTTATCATCAAACTGAGCCTCGAGCACTCAATCAATTAAAATTGGTCTGACCTGAAAATTAGCAATCAAAGCTTCTTCTCGATCTTCCACCCCTAACTTCACTCCAGTAAATCTCAGATTAGCCAGAAGAGGAACATGAAAAGCATAAATGGCATTAAGTCTAACTGGAGTCTTCCTACTAAGTGCATCAGCCACCACATTTGCACGACCAGGGTGATACTCGATCGTGCAATCATAATCACTTAGCAATTCAATCCATCTTCATTGCCGAAGATTAAGATCCCTCTGAGTAAAAAGATACTGAAGACTCTTATGAAATGTGAAGATCTTACATTTCTCACCATAAAGATAATGTCTCCAAATCTTCAAAGCAAAGATGATAGCAGCTAATTCTAGATCATGAGTAGGGTAATTCATCTCATAAGATTTCAATTGCCGCGAAGCATAAGCAATCACTTTACCATGCTGCATCAACACACAACCCAGACCATTCAAGGAAGCATCACTATAGATCTCAAAATTACCATTATCATCTGGAAGTGCCAAAATAGGTGCATGAGTGAGACAATACTTCAACTGCTAGAAACTTTGCTCACAATTAACATCCCACTCAAACTTGACATCCTTCATGGTCAATCTTGTCAGTGGTAAAACAATGACTGAAAAATCCTTAACAAACCGTCAATAATAACCAGCTAGGCCAAGAAAACTCCGTACCTAGATGACAGTTCGTGGCTGCTCCCAATTCTCAATAGCTGCGACCTTTTGAGGATCCACTAGAATACATTGAGCAGATATGACATGTCCCAAAAATGCTACTTGATCAAGCCAAAATTGGCACTTGCTAAACTTAGCATATAATCGGTGTTCCCTCAATTTCTTCAACACCAAAGTAAGATGTCGAACATGCTCTGCTTTAGACTTAGAGTACACCATAATATCATCAATGAACACAATGACAAATCTATCTAAATATGGCTGGAATACTTTATTCATCAAACCCATAAAAGCTGCTGGTGCATTAGTTAACCCGAATGGCATCACAAGAAACTCATAATGACCATAATGAGTCCTGAAAGCAGTTTTAGGAACATCATCACTTCTGATCTTCAATTGATAATAACCGGACCTCAAATCAATCTTGGAAAACACACAAGCACCTCGAAGCTGATCAAACAAGTCATCTATACGCGGCAACGGATAACGGTTTTTAATTGTTACCCAATTCAATTGCCTATAATCAATACATAGCCTCAAAATTCCATCATTCTTCCTCACAAATAAAACTGGAGCTCCCCAAGGTGAAGTACCAGGCTGAATAAAACCTTTATCAACTAATTCCTGCAACTGAACTTTCAATTCCCTCATTCAACACTACATGAGCTAAATATCCCTGGCAACCTTTCGATAACAACCTTTTTGCTCTTATAGCAGAAATAACACCATGCCTCACCCCACTACGTTCACCCATAAAAGTAACCTCAGGTAATCCAGGACGATGGAAAGTAACTGTTTTCCCGTAACAGTCTATGTTGGCACAATTGTAATGCAACCAATATGTGCCCAAAATCACATCAAAATCAACAATATCTAACGGGATAAGGTTAGCTGGCATAACAACATCCTCCACCATCACTGGACATCCTGGATATATACAATCAACATAACATTTCTCCTCTCTAGGTATAGCAAACTCTAAATCATATCCTAGAGGCGTATGGTGAGGTTGCGTCACTTGAGCAAATGTATGAGAAATAACGGAATGTGTAGCACCACAATCAATCAATACTTTAGCAAAGTGACCAAGAATATTTAACGTACCCATAATTAAATCAGGATTGTTCTGGGCATCCTGTAGTGTCATGTTGTGGATACGTCCTTGATTCTGTTGTCGTCCACCACGACCTCTACTAGCTTGATTACCTCTTCCTTGTACTCAACGGCCCTGACTTGACTGACCAAGCTGCCTCTAAGATCCTGCACTGCTTGCAGCAACCTCCACTTGCTGGGGCTGTCCTCCTTGGTACCATTGAGATCCACCTGCTGAAAATGGAGGATTCGGCGTATAACCACCAGAATACTGAGGATACGCACTTGGGTAATAAGGGTCCTGGCAATACTGATACTGCCCTGAAGAATAAGGAGCTTGATCATCCTGGTAGTGGTAAGCACCACCACGACCCATATGATCATAACCACTAAATCCAGGAGTTTGTTGGATCGGCACTGGTGGTGGCATATAAGACTGTTGGGGCCTCTGCTGGTTCTGGGGACAATTTGCAGCTCTATGTTCCATCTGTCCACAAGTAAAACATCCAATGATGCCCCGCTTACACTCCCCAAAATGCTTATTATTACATATGTGGCACAAATGAGCACTTCCTCTACTAAAATCTCCCTGCCTCTGGAATCTAGGACCTCCTGAAAATCTACCGCCTATCCTCTGACCAGTGGAACTAAAACCTCTGCTGGAAGAATTGGAACTAGCTCCACTTCACTTAAAGCTCTAAGTCTTGCGAGGTCCTTGGAAAGACTGACATTTACCCTTATCATCCCTCATCTGATTTCCATCTTTTTCTTCTTCCTCATCACTTTCACTGGCATATTCTCAGAGTCCTCAATCCTCAACAAAATCTCATAAAACTCCTCGTAGGTAGCACAAGGAGTCAAGGTCGCTATAGAACGCCATTTCTTCTTTGTACCCAATCTAAAACGACGGAGCATCTCAACCAGATTAGCAGCAACATCTGGATGGTAACGAGATAAGTCAGTGAATCTCCTGTAATATTCATTTGCCGTCATCTTGCCCGGTTTCAGGTGCGTGAATTCTTGCTTCTTACGATCAATATATTCAGGAGGAATAAATCTTTTCTGAAATAATCACTTAAAAACTTCCCAATCAGCAGCTTCCTCTATTGATAACTCATAAGTCTTCTGTCTCCACCAGGATACATGCTGCTCACCTAAAAACCAGGTAGTCGTCTCGACCCACCTATCAGGAGGAAGACTCCCCTAACTCTGCATCACACGAAGTCTTTTCCAAATGATTGAGCCATTTCTCCGCTCCTTCATGTCCTTTATTCCCCATAAAATGATTCAGCTTCAGATTATACACAATCTCAAGAGGTGTCATTTGGGGAGGACGAAGCAAAAATTGAATAACATTAGCAATAGCTTCCCCTAACTGAGCAATATTCGGGAATCTAGGCTCAACTGAACGACGTGGCTCTCTACGAGGTGGCAGAGTTCTGACAGAAGACACCACAATCATTAGAAAATTCACAAGATATGCAGGATTGCCAAACCTAGGCTCTGATACCAAACTGACACACCCAGACCTAGATTAGGGCTTGATGGCCGTCACGTGAGAGTGACATAACCATGTGCACAGTGCGGAAGCAATATTGATATAGAGAAATACGAATAAATAAAAACCAAACTACTAGCAGTACTAACTAAGATAACGTGCTAGTGCGAGATTAAGTGTGAAATACACAACCAAAGCATAAGTAGCCTAAATGCAGTCCGACAGGACAAGTATTAATTAAACAACACCCAAAGGTGATCCTACATTTGTGGTAATCTGTTAGAACCTCCGTTAGGAATCCTCGTAAGCCACCAACGAACACTTATACCTAGAACCTGGAGGGGCGCAAAACAGAAAGTGTGAGTGGGCAAAAACAAAGCTTTTCAAAATCATTTCATTTCTCAAAAGTTCTAACCCCTCGCCGTAAAACCTGTATAATTTCTCATAAAATATAATATATGCCATATCAGAAATCATACTCAGGATGGAAATCCATAGAAATATATCATGCCAAAGTATCTCAATGAAATGCTATAAGTAACTCAGTGAACATATATGAATGCCAGATATCATATCAGCCCACGACTAAGTCTATAGCTCATAATCAATCTCAACCATATCAAATATCCCTGCACACGAGTCGGAACCACCTAAAGTGGTCTGTACGACAGGGCTAGGTGTAAAATAAATATGCTCTAGTGCTACGATCACGTGAAGACTGTGCGAATAATCGCAGGTTACCTATGAGTCGGAACCACCTATAGTGGTCTGTACAACAAGCATGTGCACCTAACTTGGATCCAAGGTGAGCATATGGTGCTGGAGGTAAACATCATGTGAAGGACCGTGCCCTAACTCTGGGCGGGAGCACTAACATCGGGGTGCAGATTTATGAGCTCAAAACATCACATCATATCTCGCATAATTAAAGAAATCTCATAACTTTAATCTATGAACTTACCTGGTACTTACATGTGCATCCACAGCACCGATCATAATTATATGCAACTACTAATGCATAATTAAAATAGGCAGATACTTTGCATGGCATTTCAAAACATATAACCATTCAATTTCATTTTCTGGGAAAAACTCAATATATAGGTATATACGGAAAACAAAAGCCTACTAACTGGTATGTCGAAGGGTCGTAGCCCCCGAACCTCGATTGATGGCGCTCGTCCTCAGGATAGGTCTCACCTATATGCGAAACAACTATATAAATGTTATTTAAAGCACATAACCAATTCTAGCTAATAACTTCTCATACATTGCTCAAATGGGGTGTTTGGATATACCAACATGATCTACTCAATCCCATGAACACCCCCATAATTTTAGAAAAATTTTCTGAAGCCTCACGAGCCCCCACGCGCCGCCCACGTACAGGCACGTGCCTGGCACACAGACGGAATCCCTAACGCCGTTAGGGAATATTCCATCAGAAACCAGAATATTCCGTTAACTTTAACCTGACGCTGTTACATTCCGTTAGGAATATTCCGTCAACTTTGACGGAATATTTCCTTATCCCCTACCTTCAGTCGCCGGAATCCGACGCCGGCGACCGTTGCGTCGTCGGATTCTAGAAAAACTTTAAACCCTATTTTCTAGCTCGTTTCTCAACCAAACTTTACGATTTTTACACCAACTTTGAAACTGGCTATCCCGACGTCCAAAACGCATCAAAATTGTTCCCTGAGCTTCGTGAGAGTGTTCTAAAGCTCCCTACGATCTTAAAATCCACTAAAACCTTCACAATCACGAGCACGTGAACAGTACCCTTGACGGAGCTTCACGGATCCAAGGGTTTTCGAAGGTTCCTTGCTAAACTAAGGGTACCACTGAACTCACAAGGTTGCAAAAAGTCTAAAACTGTAATTTAAAACCTCGATCCGTGACTGGGAGTGTGGGTTCGAATGTTGTCCGTACGACTTGTACGGAGAATAGCAGAAAATCGAGAGGGATGAGAGAGAAAGAGTCAACGGGAGAAATGGTGTGTGTGTGTGGTCCAGATTTGGGCTTCCAAACAACAAAAAAACAAAAATAACTTTAAGTCTAAGTCCCTAATTGGTTCCAAAATATTAGGGACTTAACATATTGGTCCACATCCAAAACTTAAACCACACAACGCCACTAACGTTCAAGGGTACTTTAGTAATTCCACGCCATCGATACAAATATTTCGGGACGGGCTGTCACATAAAGTGTCACCCATATGATATATATATATATATATATATATATATATATATATATATATATATATATATATATATATATATATATGATTTGCATTGTGATTGTGATTGTGATGCAATTTCCATGGTAATTATGAAATTCTGTTAGTGGGAATTATGATTTGCATTGATATTGCATTATTCTCTAAGTTCTTTGAACAATGAGGTGGTTATGTGGAATGCCTATATTGTGAATCCCTATGAAGTGAATTGGTTTTATTTGATTGTGACTGAATTTATTTGAATATGAGCATTTGACTAAAGTCTCGGTTTAATTTTGAATTTGGTTGATATTATGTTATGTGTTATGAAAATTTTGAACAATAAGATGATTGTGAAATTGTGACAAGTAGATGGAAAAGTCGTATTATACCTATGCAATTGAGAAAAAGTGAATTGGGCGGAAAAAAAGAAGAAGGCCCATGGATGTGGAATTGGGAGAAAAAGGCCGTGGATGTTGATTTGGGCATGATAGCCCGTGGAATGGGAGGATGTGTTATATGGGCAAAAAGAGCCCGAGGATGTGTGATTGGGCAAAGTGACCCGTGAACGATGAATTGGGCAAAATGACCCGTGAAATGTGAATGAATGGTTGAATGGGCACAAAGACCCAATGTTTCCGGGGAGAAGCTCCATGTGTGGGCTGTGAGAATGAATTATTGAAGTGATAAAAAAATGTGTGATGTGTATTGGCCAAGTATATTACAATATTTTCCAGTCTACTAGTCACTGATTTGGATAAAAAGAAAATCGTGGTAAAATCTTTGTTTCGCCAATGATGATTTTGCTTAGAAATTCTTTATAATTGTATGGCCAATGATAATGATGGATGGAAATTCTGATATTATGAAAGTCATGATGATTTATCGAACGGAAATGAAATCATAAACTGAGGTTATGATTGTACATTATAATTGGAATGGTGGAAAAACCATGGAGATTCTTCATTTATTGAATTATTGGTGGGAAAAAAAAATTATGGGGTGAGATTTTGAGATTTGATATTGCGAATAAACTGATGATGAGCACATATTCTCGTGGCTATGTGTTTGATGAGGTTTAGTGTCACATCCTGGCCTGGGGCGGACCACTTCCCGGGCTCGCTCCACCACCGTAGCACGATATTGTCCGCTTTGGGCCCTGATCACGCCCTCACGATTTTGTTTCTGGGAACTCACGAGCAACTTCCCAGTGGGTCACCCATCCTGGGAGTGCTCTGGCCCCCTTCTCGCTTCAGAGTTCCTATGGAACCCGAAGCCAGTGAGCTCCCAAAAGGCCTCGTGCTAGATAGGGATGGGAATATACATTTAAGGATCACTCCCCTGGGCGATGTGGGATATTACAATCCACCCCCCTTAGGGGCCCGACGTCCTCGTCGGCACACTTCTAGCCAGGGATTGGCTCTGATACCAATTTGTCACATCCTGGCCCGGGGCAGACCACTTCCCGGGCTCGCTCCACCACCATAGCACGATATTGTCTGCTTTGGGCCCCGACCACACCCTCACGGTTTTGTTTCTGGAAACTCACGAGCAACTTCCCAGTGGGTCACCCATCCTGGGAGTGCTCTGGCCCCCTTCTCACTTAACTTTAGAGTTCCTACGGAACCCGAAGCCAGTGAGCTCCCAAAAGGCCTCGTGCTAGATAGGGATGGGAATATACATTTAAGGATCACTCCCCTGGGCGATGTGGGATATTACATTTAGTATTGTTGGCCTTTAAATTTCTCTTCATTAGTTGATGGAATGTGAATAGTGCTCTGGAAGTGGGAGTCACTAATTTATTTGACCCGTGGCTACACTTTGAAGGAATGGTGGGAATAGTTCTAATTTCTCTTCGTAACTCGATGGTTGAAATCTCGGGGGTGAGATTTATTTTTACGAGGGGTGAATGTAATACCTTGAAATTTTAAATATATGAAAATGTGGAGAAAAATCGAAAATAAAGCGATGTATGGTTATGAAAAATTGGATTAAGATTTCATATTATTTTTCGTGAATTTATGTTAATTTATTTGAATTTAGATTTAATTAAAACTAGTTTTGAAGAGTGAAGTTTGAAAAGTAATTATTTAAAATCCGTAGACCGTTCGAGGCCACCATTTATATTTTTGAATAGAGCTCGATCTCCCGAGCGCGTAGGTGCGAGATGATTAGATGTATGGTGAGCATACACTATCATTATGGTGGTTGAGCGAAAATGCTCCCTTTTCTAATGAATATGATAAAATGATGAGGAGGAGAGAAAACTCATTTATTATTTTAAGCATAAATAATAGGGATAATGATAAGGAGATTCAATTTTTAAACCAAATGATGTGTCATCAATATGAAATAAGCATGTTAATCAATACTGAAGTAGTAATCCAATCATCAACATCCACATCAATTGGTTTACAAATTTCGTCTCTCTAACATTATCCAAAAAATATTATTTATTACTCGTGCACTAAAAACTTGATTGAAATTGAGTAAATATATAGGATACAACATTAACATAAGCAATTAAAACATGAGTTTACAAAATACCTTCTTGGGCTATAGTCCACCCTAACGTTGTAGGTAGCTCTGCCACTGTATAAGCTACATGCATTAACATAAACCATTAAAACATGAGTGTACAAAACACCTTCCTGGGCTACTGCCCACATTAAAACATGAGTTTATAAATAAAAAAAAATTTATATTTCACTCGGTTTGGTTCTCCAACCTTCGGTTTCGGTTCCTTTTTTCAATCTCAGTTCGGTTTTTCACTTTGTTCTGTTTAGGGGTGGTTCGGTATGGGAACCCATACCGAAACCCTTATCCCGATTCCCAAACCGAAATTTTTGGGAATCCCAATTTCAATACCGATCCCAAACCAAATTTTTGGGAATCCCAATTTTTGAGAATCCCGAAACTCCCATACCGAAACCCTTGTCCCGATTCCCAAACCGAAATTTTCGGGAATCCCAATTTCAATACCGATCCCAAACCAAATTTTCGGAAATCCCGAAATAGTTTAGGGATTTCGAGACAAATCGGGAATCCCGAAATGGTTTTGGGCTTTTGGACTAAAATTTGACATATTATGCTTTTGGGCTAAAATTCAACCTTTTATATTGAAAAATTGACATATAGGCATGCCCAATCTGCCAATTTGTTTCTACTAATTTGTGCACACAAATCTGCCAATCAAATGGCAAGACCCAGTTAGTATCTGCCTATTCAAAAGCAATCTGCCAATATGAAACGTTAATATATGCTTGAGTAAACTAGTAAATCTATCTAGAATCATGCTAGTCCCCAAAATTACGTCTGAAACGTTAATATGTGCTTGAGTAAATATTAGAGATAGATGTAAAGTTTTGTCAAGCAAATTGTAACTTATAATCTATCCATGTATCCATCTATCAATCTCTTATGTTTATTCTGCATATATGTATCCATCTATCAATCTCCTGTGATTTAAAAATTTTGCATATGTTCCACTATCTATCTTAGGGATCCTTCCTGTGACACACCCGCACCCGTAGGTAGGGCGTGCTGGCCATCACGTGAGCGTGACGTAAGCCATGTGCGCTGTGCGGAAGCAGGATCAACTCAAAGATACGAACCAATTAAAGCCGAAACACTAGCAATACTAGTGTACAAGAAGTGTGAAATTCAATATTACAGAGTATAAGGTCTAAGTGCAGTCAAGCAGAGTACTGAATAGAAATAACACCCGAAGGTGGTCCTACATAAATTGGATTCTGTCAGAACGTCCGAGAAGCTCCTCGTACGCCACCAACGAACGCTACTAATACCTGGAGGGGCGAAAAACATAAAACTGAGTGGGTCAGTAAAACAATTCTTTTCAAAACCTTTCCTTTCAAAAGTAATAGCCCCTCGCCGTAAAACCTGTATAATTTTCCCAGAAATAATGTATATACTCAAATATATATATCTTTCTCAAAAACCACTTTAAAATGAGTATATATGAATGTATGCATATGTCATGCCAAAGTATCAAGTAAATGCCAAAGCATCATGTGAATGTGATTGAATCTGCAAATATCATCTCAGCCCTCGGCTGTATCTAGCTCATATCATACTCAACAATCATATATCTCATAATCATTATAATCAAATCATATATATACCCTGCACACACATCAATACCACCTCTAGTGGTCTGCACAACATCACTGATAATAAACTAATATGCTCTAGTGCTACAATCACGTGAAGACTGAGCGATAAATCGCGGGTCACCTACGAGTTGAACGCACCTATAGTGGCCTATTCGACAGGACTGAGCACCTAACTTGGATCCAAGGCCAGCATGCGGTGCGGGAGGTGAACAACACGTGAAAGACTGAGCCCCTCTCTGGGCGTGAGCACTAATATCAGTGTGCAGGTCTATGAGCTCTAATCATATCACATCGCATCACATTTCATCATTCGTTCTCAATAACTAGCATATAAACTTACCTGCCACTTACATGGGCGTCCTCAGCACCGACATTAATATAAACAATCAATAATGCATAATTAAACATATAGATACTTTGCATGGCATTTCATATCGCATTTATAACACATTTCAAACTGATTTTCTGGGTAAAATTCATTTATATAGGTATATACGGAAAACAAAACTGCCCACTCACTGGTATGTAGACGGGTCGTAACCTCCGTGCCTAGCCTGGCTACGCTCGTCCTCAGGATAGGTCTCGCCTATATGAGAAGTAACTGAAATAACGTTAATTAACGCACATAAACGAAACCTTAGGAATAACTTCTCATACATTGCTCAAATTGGGTATATGAATATACCACAGTGACCTACACAATCTCAGGAACATCCCCATATTTTTAGAAAAATTTTCCGACCACCCACGCTCCGGCGAAGGCACGGCCAGACGCGCCCCCACACGCGGCCACGTGCACTGCACACTGACGGCGTCAGTTAACGCCATCAGGAATATTCCGGGAATATTCCGTTAACTTCTAACAGTTACCGTTAACTTTAACTGACGGCGTTGGAATATTCCGTCAGACTTGATGGAATATTCCGTCGTCTTTAACCTTGGATTCTGGCGACCGTCGCCGGCGCCGGAAAAACGGGAATTTTTCAAACTTTAATATCTCGCTCATTTCTACACCATTTTTCATGAAATTTATACCAAAATGAAGATCTCAACTTGTAGAACACAATCATACCAATTCAAAGCTCTGAAAATCACGAAATCTCACCGGCAAAATCCAAGAAAATCCGGCCAAACTCCGTCCTCACGATCCCGACGTCCAAATCCTTCAAACGAGGCACTCCGAGCCTCATTGGGACCTCACTAAGCTTCCTAGAAGCTTCAAATCTCCTAAAAATCACACATCAAAGATTGCATGAACAGTGGTTCATACGGGGGTCCACGATTTCACGTGAAAATGGAAGGATCCTTACCTGAAATGAGTATGGTTGAGATCGTGGAGTCCTCACGAGTCCAATGGTCCCATTTGCAGCTTCGATCTGTAAGGATTTGGGTGATCTTTGGTGCATCCGTACAAGTTGAGGGAGAGAGAGTGTGAAACCGAGTATGGGAGAGAGAGAGTGTCGGTGGAGAGATGAGAGAGAGTGAGGTGCACTTTGGGTCACCAATCCTCTTCAAGGACCCATTTAGTGATTGGTTCCCAATAATTTGGGTGATGAAACATTGGGCCACATCACACACACATACAAACCAATAATCCCGCAAGGGTATTTTCGTAAATTCACGTCCTTAGTGACGTAGACGTCGGGACGGGCTGTTACAATCTACCCACCTTATAAAAATTTCGTCCCCGAAATTTACATAATCAAAACCGTCCTCTAATACCCATAAAACAACCTTGGGTACATCTCTCTCATCCGATCCTCTGTCTCCCATGTAGCTTCTTCCACTGAGTGGTTCATCCACAAAACTTTAACCAACTGCACCGTCTTATTCCTCAGAACCTTTTCTTTCCAATCCAAAATAGTCACTGGCTCCTCATCATATGTCAAATCCGGACTAATCTCCAAAGGTTGATGAGGTATCACATGTGAAGGATCTGAGACATAATGTCGAAGCATCGACACATGAAATACATTATGCACCTTAGACAATTCTGGCGGCAGCTCAAGTCTGTAAGCAACTTCACCAACTCGCTCGGTGATCTGGTACGGTCCGATGTACCTAGGACTCAACTTTCCTTTCTTTCCAAATCGAACAACACCTTTCCAAGGCGATAACTTCAAGAATACCCAATCACCGATCTTGTACACTCTATCTGTAGCATGCCTGTCAGCTAGGCTCTTCTGGCGATCTTGGGCCGCTTTCATATTAGACTTAATAACCTGAACATTCTGAGTAGTCTCCTCCACTATCTCAGGGCCCACTAAAGCTCGTTCACCAACCTCTGACCAACATAACGGTGTACGACAAGGCTTGCCATACAATGCCTTGAATGACGCCATACCAATACTCGAGTGAAAGCTGTTGTTATAGGCAAATTCCATCAAATCTAGTCGCTTATGCCAAGTGTCACCAAACTGCAACACCGAAGATCTTAGCATATCCTCCAAAGTCTGAATCGTCCTCTCAGATTGTCCATCTGTCTGAGGATGATATGCCGTACTATACAACAGTCTCGAACCCAAAGCTTCCTGAAATGCTGTCTAAAACTTAGAAGTAAATCTTGGATCTCGATCTGAAACAATACTCACAGGAACTCCATGATACTTCACAATCTTCGTGATGAACAATTCCGCTAACTTGTTCAAAGAATACTTTTCCCTCACAGGAATAAAGTGCGCTGACTTAGTAAACCGATCAATAACCACCAAAATTCCATCATAACCATTTTGCGTACGAGGAAGCTTGTACACAAAATCCATAGTAATGTTTTCCCATTTCCACTGCGGAACGGGAAGTGGCTGTGACAATCCAAATGGCTTCTTCATTTCCGCCTTAACCTGCTGGCACACGATACACCTACTTACGTACTCTGCAATTTCCCTTTTCATACCCGGCCAATAATAAAATGGCCTAATGGTATGATACATCTTAGTTCCTCCTGGATGCATCGCATAAGTTGAAATATGTGCCTCATCAAGAATTGCCTTCTTTAATTCCTCATTATTTGGCACGTACATCCTATTCCCTTGCATAAGCATGCCATCCGTCTCCCTAATTCGGAGATCCTTCTTCTTCCCTTCGTTCCTCAAACGAATTAATTCCTGAATCTCATTATCAATCATCTGAGTCTCAAGAATACGATCAATCAAAATAGGCCTAACCTGGAAACTAGCAAGTAAGGCTCTATCTTGCTCTACCATAGCTCCTTCTTGATCTTCCAATTCCAATCTCGCTCCAGTAGACCTCAAATCTACCAACAGAGGAACACGAGAAGCGTACAAAGCATTAACCCGACCTTGAGATTTCCTACTCAAAGCATCAGCCACTACATTAGCACGTCCAGGATGGTACTCAATCGTGCAATCGTAGTCACTTAATAACTCAATCCATCTCCGCTGACGAAGATTCAAAACTTTCTGCGTGAACAGGTACTGAAGACTCTTGTGATCTGAAAAAATCTTACACTTCTCACCATAGAGATAGTGTCTCCAAATCTTCAAAGCGAAAACAATGGCTGCCAATTCCAAATCATGTGTAGGGTAATTCATCTCATGAGGCTTTAACTAACGCGAAGCATACGCAATCACCCTACCATGCTGCATCAACACGCAACCCAAGCCATTCAAAGAAGCATCGCTATAAACCTCAAAATTCCTACTATCATCAGGAAGAGTCAAAACGGGTGCGTGAGTGAGATAATACTTCAACTGCTGGAAACTCTGGTCACACTTATCATCCCACTCAAATTTAACTTCCTTCCTGGTCAACCTCGTCAGTGGTAAAGCTATCACTGAGAAATCCTTAACAAACCGCCGATAGTAACCCGCTAAACCAAGGAAACTCCGTACCTCGATGACGGTTCGCGGCTGTTCCCAATTCTCCACAGCTGCAATCTTCTGAGGGTCTACCCGAATACCCTGAGTTGAAACAACATGCCCCAAGAAAGCAACTTGATCTAACCAAAACTGGCACTTACTGAACTTAGCATACAACCGATGTTCCCTCAACTTCTTCAACACCAAAGTAAGATGTCGTACATGGTCTGCATTTGACTTAGAATACACGAAAATGTCATCGATGAAGACAATGACAAATCTATCCAAATACTGTTAAAACACCTTATTCATCAACCCCATGAAAGCTGCGGGTGCATTCGTCAATCCAAATGGCATCACAAGAAACTCATAATGACCATAACGAGTCCTGAAAGCAGTTTTAGGAACATCATCGCTCTTGATCTTCAACTGATAATAACCAGACCTTAGATCAATCTTAGAAAATACACAGGCACCTCTGAGTTGATCAAAAAGATCGTTGATACGAGGCAAAGGATAACGGTTTTTAATCGTCATTCGATTCAATTGCCTGTAATCAATACAAAGTCTCAAAGTACCATCTTTCTTCCTTACGAACAAAACTGGAGCTCCCCAAGGTGAAGTACTAGGCTGGATGAAACCTTTATCAACCAACTCTTGTAACGGAATCTTCAACTCTCTTAGCTCGGCAAGCCATATGATAAAGAGTCAAAGAAATAGGATTAGTACCTGGTAGCAAATCAATAGCGAACTCCACGTCACGATCTGGTAGCAATCCAGGTAAATCGTCAGGGAAAACGTCAGAAAAATGTCGAACCACCTTGACATTCTCCACGCTAACCGGAGCATCATCATTAAGTACTACATGAGCCAAGTACCCTTGACAACCTTTCTTTAATAACTTTTTGGCTCTCATGGCCGAAATGATACCATGCCTCAAACCACTAGGCTCACCCACGAATGTAACTTCAGGTAATCCAGGATGATGAAAAGTCACTGATTTCCCGTAGCAATCTATCTTAGCATGATTGCAATGCAACCAATCTGTGCCTAAGATGACATCAAAATCCACAATGTCTAGCGGAGTGAGGTTAGCAGGCATAACCACATTCTCCACTATTACGGGACAACCTGGATACACGTAGTCTATATAACACTTCTCCCCTCTGGGCATAGCAAATTCCAACTCATACCCAAGAGGTGAAGATTGAGGTCATGTCACTTGAGCAAACGTATGAGAAATCACTGAATGAGTAGCACCACAATCAATCAACACTTTAGCATAATGACCAAGAATATTTAACGTACCCATGATCAAATCTGGATTATTCTGAGCATCCTGTAGCGAGAGATTATTAACACGTCCCTGGTTCTGCCTTCCTCTGCCTCTGCTAGCATGAACTCCTCGCCCCTGGGGTTACGCCCCTGTCCTGACTGACCATGCTGTCTCGAAGACCCAACTCCACTGGAAGTAGCATCAACCTGCTGAGACTGGCCTCCAGACTGCCACTCGGATCCACCTGCTGAATACTGCTGCTGCTGCTGAGGCATATATCCTCCAGAGTACTGCTGTGGAGGCATATATCCTCCAGAATACTGGCCATAACTGCCCTGCTGATAGGGATCCTGGGGGTACTGGTACTGTCCCGAAGCATAAGGAACAG
Organism: Heteromeles arbutifolia; assembly: GCA_024362995.1. Taxonomy (NCBI): domain Eukaryota; kingdom Viridiplantae; phylum Streptophyta; class Magnoliopsida; order Rosales; family Rosaceae; genus Heteromeles; species Heteromeles arbutifolia. The sequence goes on from JANCRC010000018.1 coordinate 9,677,682, forward strand.
AATCTCCCTGATAGTGGTATGCACCACCACGGCCCATCTGGGTATAACCACCCTGTCATGAGAACTGCTGAGCTGGAGCTGGCGGTGGTACAGAAGGCTGCTGGGGTCTCTGCTGACCTTGGGGACAAAACTCTGCCAAATGTCCCTCCTGACCACAAGTATAACAACCAGTGCTACCTCTTCGACATTCTCCCACATGTCTACTGCTGCACCTATGGCACCAAGGTGCGTTTCCTCTACCAAAGTTCCCCTGTCTCTGGGCTCTGAAATCCCTGAAGAACCTACCACCTCCTCTCTGACCTGTGGAACTGAAACCTCCACTAGAAGAACTAGAACTAGCCACACTACGCTTAAAGCTCTGAGTCTGGCGAGGTCCCTGAGAGAAATGACCTTTGCCCTTATCCTTACTTTGATTCCCATTCTTTCCTTCCTCGTCACTATCACTGGGCAAGTTATCAGAATCCTCAATCTGAAGTAAGGCCTCATAGAACTCATGATAAGTAGCACAGGGAATCGCCGTCGCATAAGTACACCATCTCTTCCTAGTGCCCAACTTGAAACGACGTAGCATCTCAATCAGATCAGAAGCAACTTCTGGATGATACCGAGATAGATCAGTAAACTTCCTATAGTACTCATTAGCCGACAGCTTCCTCTGCTTTAAACCAGTAAATTCCTGCTTCTTATGATCAAGGTAAGCAGGAGGAATGAATCTCTTATAAAATAACTACTTAAACACTTCCCAATCTCGGGATTCTTCCTGGGATAGCTCATCAGCTAACTGTCCCCACCATGAAGCTGGTTCCTTCCCTAAAAACCATGAAGTCGTCTCCACCCATCTGTCTGGAGATAGACTCCCCTGACTCTGCATCAGCCAGAAAGTCTTCTCAATGTGCAACAACCACTTCTCAGAACCCTCGGGGCCTTCATTCCCCATAAAAGTAGTTATCTTCAAATTATAAACTGACTCCAGAGGGGTCCGCTGAGGCGGGCGAATAATTGACTGAATAGCACTCGCTATAGCTTCCCCCAACTGAGCTATGTCAGGGAAACTAGATTCAGCTGAACGACGTGGCTCCCTACGAGGTGGCATAGTTCTGACAGAAACACCAAGACAATTAGAATACTCACAAGATATGCAAGACTGCCAAACCTAAGCTCTGATACCAAACTGACACACCCGCACCCGTTGGTAGGGCGTGCTAGCCGTCACGTGAGCGTGACGTAAACCATGTGCGCTGTGCGGAAGCAGGATCAATTCAAAGATACGAACCAATTAAAGCCGAAACACTAGCAATACTAGTGTACAAGAAGTGTGAAATTCAATATTACAGAGCATAAGGTCTAAGTGCAGTCAAGCAGATTACTGAATAGAAATAACACCCGAAGGTGGTCCTACATATTTTTAGAAAAATTTTCTGACCACCCACGCGCCGGCGAAGGCACGGCCAGACGCGCCCCCACGCGCGGCCACGTGCACTGCACACTGACCGCGTCAGTTAACGCCGTCAGGAATATTCCGGGAATATTCCGTCAACTTCCAACAGTTACCGTTAACTTTAACTGACGGCGTTGGAATATTCCGTCAGACTTGACAGAATATTCCGTAGTCTTCAACCTTGGATTCCGGCGACCATCGTCGGCGTCGGAAAACCGGGAATTTTTCAAACTTTGATATCTCGCTCATTTCTACACCATTTTTCATGAAATTTATACCAAAATGAAGATCTCAACTTGTAGAACACAATCATACCAATTTAAAGCTCTGAAAATCACGAAATCTCACCGGCAAAATCCAAGAAAATCCGGCCAAACTCCGTCCTCACGATCCCGACGTCCAAATCCTTCAAACGAGGCACTCCGAGCCTCATTGGGACCTCACTAAGCTTCCTAGAAGCTTCAAATCTCCTAAAAATCACACATCAAAGATTGCATGAACAGTGGTTCATACGGGGGTCCACGATTTCACGTGAAAATGGAAGGATCCTTACCTGAAATGAGTATGGTTGAGATCGTGGAGTCCTCACGAGTCCAATGGTCCCATTTGCAGCTTCGATCTGTGAAGATTTGGGTGATCTTGGGTGCATCCGTACAAGTTGAGGGAGAGAGAGAGTGAAACCGAGTGTGGGAGAGAGAGAGAGTGTCGGTGGAGAGATGAGAGAGAGTGAGGTGCACTTTGGGTCACCAATCCTCTTCAAGGATCCATTTAGTGATTGGTTCCCAATAATTTGGGTGATGAAACATTGGGCCACATCACACACACATACAAACCAATAATCCCGCAAGGGTATTTCCGTAAATTCACGTCCTTAGTGACGTAGACGTCGGGACGGGCTGTTACATCCTGTATATGTTCCATCATCGATTTCCAGTGCTCCTTCAGTATTTCAATTTTTACTATTGTAGGTAGATAATGTTTGACACACCCCGTCCCGAAGGAGGGCATGCTGGCCGTCACGTGAGAGTGACGTAACCATTTACACAGTTCGGAAGCTTTAATGATACAAATACTAAGATATAACACCCGAAGGTGAATCCTACATTTGTGAAATTCTGTCAGAACACCGTTGGATTCCTCGTGACCACCAAAGCTCTGCTCTATCTCGAACCTGGAGGGGCGAAAAACATAAAACTGAGTGGGTCAGCAACAATTCTTTTTCAAAACCTTTCCTTTCAAAAGATATAACCCCTCGTCGTAAAACCTATATAATTTCCCAGAAATAAAGTATATACTCATATATATCTTTCTCAAAATCCACTGTAAAACAAGTATGTATGAAAGTATGTATATGCCATGCCAAAGTATCAACTGAATGCCAAAGCATCCCTGTGAATGTGATTGAATATTCAAATATCATCTCAGCCCTCGGCTGTATATAGCTCATATCATACTCATCAATTCATATATCTCAATATCATCATAATCAAATCATATATATACCCTGCACACACATCAATACCACCTCTAGTGGTCTGCACAACATCACTCATAATAAACTAATATGTTCTAGTGCTACAATCACGTGAAGACTGAGCGATAAATCGCGGGTCACCTACGAGTCGAACCCACCTATAGTGGCCTATTCGACAGGACTGAGCACCTAACTTGGATCCAAGGCCAGCATGCGGTGCGGGAGGTGAACAACACGTGAAAGACTGAGCCCCTCTCTGGGCGTGAGCACTAATATCAGTGTGCAGGTCTATGAGCTCTAATCATATCACATCACATCACATTTCATCATTCGTTCTCAATAACTAGCATATAAACTTACCTGCCACTTACCTGGGCGTCCTCAGCACCGACATTAATATAAACAATCAATAATGCATAATTAAACAAATAGATACTTTGCATTGCATTTCATATGGCATTTCATAACACATTTCATTTAAACTGATTTTCTGGGCAAAATTCATTTATATAGGTATATACGAAAAATAACTGCCCACTCACCTGGAGTTCGCCCTACAACTCCCTAGCACAACACATCAAGGCGTCATGACGATCGGCGCCTAGTACAATCATCAAATCATGCCTCCGAATCATATCGATAGAATATAAACTTATATAAAACACGTCACTATGTAGTTCGATCCGGAAGATCTGCAACTCAGATTTCCAATCCGTAACTTCCAAAGGTCCACAATAAATCTCTAGAACAACATCCTAAAATTTCATTACCATCCAACGGTCGGATCTCCGTCAATTGCTAAAACTAAGTGACGGTTAACATTATATTTTATGAACTTACAACTCCAATTCCGGAAGATCCGTACATGGATTTCTGATCCGTAAGTTCCTATAATCCTCAAATATTACGTATTACAACGTATCAAAGTTTGGTGACGATCCAACGGTCGGATCGTCAATTCGTCTTTTAGCCTAACCATGCATCGTATCGAAATTAAGTCCAAATGATCAACCAATGTTAAACCACTATCAAAACTGAACTCAGGACATCCAATATAGCTTAAAAATAACATTGGCGGCCCACTGGCCACGCGCCGCCGTGGGTGGCGGTCGGCCGCCCCGGCTCGCCGGAAAATTCAACTTTATCCAAAAATTACCAAAATTTGCAGAATTGAAGATCTCAAAGAGTATAACAACTTTCATACCTGTGACCAAGGCCAATTCGTCCTGGAAAGGCTCCAATTTTGCCAAAACCGTACGAAACCCTAGAATTTGGTGTGCTCCAATTCGACCTCCAAACTTGTTCCAACGCCTCAACCACTGCCTGGGCTTTGTTCTAGGCCTCAAGAGGATGCCATGGGTGGTGGTAATTGGAAGAAATTGCTTCACATCTTGACGGAAAGGGACCCAACCCGTGCGCCCCCTTTTGCACGGTTTCTTCTAATTTTCAAGACCCATTCTCTCCAAATTTGAGATGGAATGGATAGAGGAAGGGTCCTAGAGTGTTTCCCATGAGGTTTCTTGAAGCAATTCGCCGGAAAAACGAATGGAAATCGTCGAACATGGACACGGGTGCCGACCGGGTCCAAAAACGGGTCAAGGGGATCCAGCCGATCCCCCGCGCCACCTTCTCCCTCCTTTCCTCCTTTCCCTGTTCCGATTGGCTGGGCCTTTCCTCTCTCCTCTCCCCATTCGTCAGTCTCTCTCCCTTCTCTCCTGAAGCTCTCTTCTTCTTCCTCTGGTTGGGCAGATTTGCCCAATCATCTTCTTCCTCATTTCTTCTTCTACCAGCCACACACACACACATTTAAACTCATACAAATTTATTCCTTTTAATCCCAGCCATCCATTTCATATTTCCTTTAAATCTGGGCCGTCCATTTCCATAAAAGAATTTCCATATTTATTATTATAATTCCTAAAATGCCCAAACTTCAAACTTTAATATCTTTTTCGTTATAACTCCAAATCACGAACCGCTTGCGCCCACGCGTCTGTAGTGACGAGTACTACGAGGATATGTCAAGAAAACAAATCTTAGATGGCACAACACAACGATTAACCTCGAACAATGCGCGTGCCTCAAAGGGCATTTTTGTAAAATCCTTTATTAAAACTTTAAAAATTCTTAAAATCAGGGACGGGCTGTTACAATCTACCCACCTTATAGAATTTCGTCCTCGAAATTCAAACAACCAACAATCCATTAGTAATCATAAAATAATCTAGGGTAGATCTCCCTCATCCGATCCTCAGTCTTCCAAGTAGCTTCTTCCGTTGAATGATTCTTCCATAAAACTTTTACCAAGCTCAGAGTCTTATTTCTCAGAACTTTGTCTTTCCAATCCAAGATAGTCAATGGTTCCTTATTATCTGATAACTCTGGATAAATTTGCAAAGATTGAACCAGAATAATATGCGACGAATCCGCTACATAGTGCCGAAGCATCAACACATGAAACACATCATGAACTTACGACAACTCTGGAGGCAACTCAAGCCTATAAGCAACTTCATCGACTCGCTCGGTGATCACATGAGGTCCGATGTCTCTAGGATTTAACTTACCTTTCTTCTCGAACCGAATCATACTTTTCCAATGTGAAATTTCGAACACATCCAATCACCTACATAATACACTCGATTAGTGGCATGTCTGCTAAGCTCTTTTGCCACTCCTGGGCTGCTTTCAGGTTAAACTTAATCACTTGAACATTCTGAGTAGACTCATCCATAATCTCAGGGCCCGCAAAATTCTTTCGACAACTTCTGACCAACATAAAGGTGTACGGAAAGCTTTTCCAATAAATGCCTCAAATGACGACATACCAGTATCCGAATGAAAGCTGTTGTTATAGTTACATTCCATCCAATCCAACCACTTATGCTAAGCGTCACCAAACTGCAATATTGAAGATCTTAGCATATCCTCCAACATCTGAATCGTCCTCTCAGATTGCCTATCTGTTTAAGGATGATTAACCATACTATAAAGTAACCTTGTCACCCAGATGCCATTATAACCATTTCATGTACGAAGAAGCTTGTACACATAATCCATAGTAATATTTTCCACTTCCACTGTAGAACGGAAAATGACTGCATCAATCCAAAAGGCTTCTTTCTTTCCACTTCAACCTGCTGACCAATGACACACATACTTACCTACTCAGCAATTTCTCTTTTCATACCCGGCCAATAGAAAAATGGTTAAATGGTATGATACATCTTAATACTTCCAGGATGCATTGCATAAACTAAATCGTGCGCTTCGTTCCAAAATTGCTTTCTTTAATTCCATAACATTAGGCACATACATCTTGTTCTCTTACATAAGCATGCCATCTGATTCTCTAACTCTAAGATCTTTCTTTTTCTCGATATTCTTTGCCTTAAATAAATTCCTGGATCTCTTCATCAATCCTCTGGGCATCGAGTATACGATCCACTAATATTGGCTTGACCTGGAAATTAGCCAATAAAGCTTCTTTTCGCTCTTTCACCTTAAGCTTCACTTTAGTCAATCTCAATTCCGCAAGAAAAGAAACATGACAAGTATACTAAGCATTTATTCTCACGAGAGTCTTCATGTTAAGTACATCAGTCCAAACATTTGCACGATCACCCTGGTCGTGCAATCATAATCACTAAGCAACTCAATCCACCTTTGTTACCTAAAATCAAGATCCCTCTGAGTAGACAGATATTGGAGACTCTTATGATCCGTAAAAATCTTGCACTTCTCACCAATAATATAATGTCTCCATAACTTCAAAGCAAGGATGATAGTCGCAAATTCCAAATCACAAGTAGGGCAATTCATCTCATGAGGTTCCAATTGCCGTGAAACATAGGCAAGCACCCTACCATTTGCATCAACACACATCCAAACCATTCAAAGAAGCATCCTTATAGACCTCATAATTCCCGTTATCATCTGAGAGTGCTAACACAAGTGCATGAGTGAGGAAATACTTCAACTGTCGAAAACTTTGCTCACCATTTTCATCCCACTCAAACTTAACCTCTTTTCTCGTCTATCTCGTCAATGGCAAGGCAATGACTGAAAAATCTTTCACAAACCGTCCATAATAGCCCGCTAAGCTAAGAAAACTCCGAATCTTAGTCATGGTTCGTGGTTGTTCCAAATTCTCGACCGCTGCTACCTTTTAAGAATCCACTTGAATACCTTAAGTAGATATAACATGTCCCAGAAATGCCACTTGATTCATCCAAAATTGGCATTCGCTAAACTTAGAATACATCGACGATCCCTCAATCTTTGTAATACCAATTTAAGATGTCTAGCATGCTCAGCTCTAGTCTTAAGTATACCAGAATATCATCAACGAAAACAATAACAAACCTGTCGAGATATTCCTGGAATACTTCGTTCGTCAAACTCATAAAATTCGTCAATCCGAATGGCATCACCAAAAACTCATAAAGACCATAACGAGTTCCGAAATCCGTCTTAGGGACATCATCAATCTTAATCTTCAATTGGTAATAACCAGACTTCAAATCAATCTTTGAAATTACACAGGCACCTCTAAACTGATCAAACAATCATCAATACTCGGTAATGGATAACGATTCTCAATCGTTACCCGATTCAATTGTCCATAGTCAACGTATGGCCTTAACGTCCACATTCTTCCTCACAAATAAATTGGGCTCTCAAAGGTGACATACTAGGTTGAATGGAACCTTTATCAACCAATTCTTGCAATTGAATTGTCAATTCCCTTAACTCAGCAGGAACTAATCTCTAATATAAGGTCCGTACCTGGAAACAAATCAATAGAGAACTCCACATCTTTGCTTGGCGGCAATCCAGGTAAATTCTCATGAAAACGTCAGGAAAATGTCTAACCACCTTGACCTTTTCCACACTACTTAGAGCAATATCTCTTAGTACCGCATGAACTAAATATCCTTGGCAACCTTTCGATAACGATCTCTTTGCTCTCACAGCAGAAATAACAGCATAGCTCACTCCACTTTGCATACCTCCAAAAGTAACCTCTGGTTATCCAGGTCGATGGAAAGTAACTGATTTCCCGTAGCAATCTATCTTGGCACAATTATAATACAACTAGTCTGTGCCTAAAATCACATCCAAATCCACAATATCTCACGGGATAAGATTCACTGGCATAACATCTTCCATCATCAATGGACACCCTAAATAACACCATACTAATGTAGAATGACCTACCTGTTTACTTGCTTAACGAATCCAACGAGTAAGTTATTAATATTACGGTCTGCAGCCCGCAATACTGATAAATCACCGTTGTCTCGATAAGTAAGCAACAATTCTCAAGGGTGCAATATTACCATCTTGCCTTTCATTAAAAATACATATATACGCCTCGATCGTGCTCATTCATTACTCTTTGGCAACATCGTCCATAACAAGAATCATATCAGCCGGAAGAACTAGAACTAGCTTTACTTCTTTTGAAGCTTTGTGTCTTTTGAAGTCCTTAAGATTACTGACCTTTACCTTTGCCATCTTTCCTCTTATTCATCACTATCGCTGGACATAATCTCAGAATCCTCAATTCTCAATAAAATCTCGTAAAACTCCTGATAAGAAGCACAATGGATAGTGGTCGTCAAGGAATGCCACTTCTTCTTATTATCCAGTTTAAAACGACATAACATTCCCACCGGATTAACAACAACCTTCGAATGGTAATGAGACAAGTCAATAAACTTTCCATAATACTCATTCGCCGTCATCTTTCCTTGTCTCAAATTTGCAAACTCTTGCTTCTTACCATCAATATATGCTGGAGGGATAAACCTTTTCTTAAACAATTCTTTAAACAACTCTCAAACAGCTGTTTCCTCCGGTGACATCATATAAGACTCCTGTCTCCACCAGGATGCAATTTCAATACTCAGAAACCAAGTAGTCGCCTCGACCTACCTTTCAAAAGAAAGATTCCCTTAACTTGCATAAACCGAAACGTCTTTTCCAAATGATTACGCCATCGCTCTACTCCCTCAAGTCTTTCATTTCCATAAAGTGATTCAGCTTCAACTTATAACCAATCTTAAGAAAGTCCTTGAATAATAGAGTGAATCACAATAGCAATAGCTTCTCCTAACTGAGCTATATCAAGGAAACTAAACTCAACTGAACGACGTGGCTCTCTACGAGGCGGTATAGTTCTGATAGAAGACACTAGGAAATTCTCAAGATACACAGGACTGCAACCTAGGCTCTGATACCAACTGACACACCCCGTCCCGAAGGAGGGCATGCTGGCCGTCACGTGAGAGTGACGTAACCATTTACACAGTTCGGAAGCTTTAAAGATACAAATACTAAGATATAACACCCGAAGGTGAATCCTACATTTGTGAAATTCTGTCAGAACACCGTTGGATTCCTCGTGGCCACCAAAGCTCTGCTCTATCTCGAACCTGGAGGGGCGAAAAACATAAAACTGAGTGGGTCAGCAACAATTCTTTTTCAAAACCTTTCCTTTCAAAAGATATAACCCCTCGCCGTAAAACCTGTATAATTTCCCAGAAATAAAGTATATACTCATATATATCTTTCTCAAAATCCACTGTAAAACAAGTATGTATGAAAGTATGTATATGCCATGCCAAAGTATCAACTGAATGCCAAAGCATCCCTGTGAATGTGATTGAATATTCAAATATCATCTCAGCCCTCGGCTGTATATAGCTCATATCATACTCATCAATTCATATATCTCAATATCATCATAATCAAATCATATATATACCCTGCACACACATCAATACCACCTCTAGTGGTCTGCACAACATCACTCATAATAAACTAATATGCTCTAGTGCTACAATCACGTGAAGACTGAGCGATAAATCGCGGGTCACCTACGAGTCGAACCCACCTATAGTGGCCTATTCGACAGGACTGAGCACCTAACTTGGATCCAAGGCGAGCATGCGGTGCGGGAGGTGAACAACACGTGAAAGACTGAGCCCCTCTCTGGGCATGAGCACTAATATCAGTGTGCAGGTCTATGAGCTCTAATCATATCACATCACATCACATTTCATCATTCGTTCTCAATAACTAGCATATAAACTTACCTGCCACTTACCTGGGCGTCCTCAGCACCGACATTAATATAAACAATCAATAATGCATAATTAAACAAATAGATATTTTGCATGGCATTTCATATCGCATTTCATAACACATTTCATTTAAACTGATTTTCTGGGCAAAATTCATTTATATAGGTATATACGGAAAATAACTGCCCACTCACCTGGAGTTCGCCCTACAACTCCCTAGCACAACACATCAAGGCGTCATGACGATCGGCGCCTAGTACAATCATCAAATCATGCCTCAGAATCATATCGATAGAATATAAACTTATATAAAACACGTCACTATGTAGTTCGATCCGGAAGATCTGCAACTCAGATTTCCAATCCGTAACTTCCAAAGGTCCACAATAAATCTCTAGAACAACATCCTAAAATTTCATTACCATCCAACGGTCGGATCTCCGTCAATTGCCAAAACTAAGTGACGGTTAACATTATATTTTATGAACTTACAACTCCAATTCCGGAAGATCCGTAAATCGGATTTCTGATCCGTAAGTTCCTATAATCCTCAAATATTACGTATTACAACATATCAAAGTTTGGTGACGATCCAACGGTCGGATCGTCAATTCGTCTTTTAGCCTAACCATGCATCGTATCGAAATTAAGTCCAAATGATCAACCAATGTTAAACCACTATCAAAACTGAACTCAGGACATCCAATATAGCTTAAAAATAACATTGGCGGCCCACTGGCCACGCGCCTCCGTGGGTGGCGGTCGGCCGCCCCGGCTCGCCGGAAAATTCAACTTTATCCAAAAATTACCAAAATTTGCAGAATTGAAGATCTCAAAGAGTATAACAACTTCATACCTGTGACCAAGGCCAATTCGTCCTGGAAAGGCTCCAATTTTGCCAAAACCGTACGAAACCCTAGAATTTGGTGTGCTCCAATTCGACCTCCAAACTTGTTCCAACGCCTCAACCACTGCCTGGGCTTTGTTCTAGGCCTCAAGAGGATGCCATGGGTGGTGGTAATTGGAAGAAATTGCTTCACATCTTGACGGAAAGGGACCCAACCCGTGCGCCCCCTTTTGCACGGTTTCTTCTAATTTTCAAGACCCATTCTCTCCAAATTTGAGATGGAATGGATAGAGGAAGGGTCCTAGAGTGTTTCCCATGAGGTTTCTTGAAGCAATTCGCCGGAAAAACGAATGGAAATCGTCGAACATGGACACGGGTGCCGACCGGGTCCAAAAACGGGTCAAGGGGATCCAGCCGATCCCCCGCGCCACCTTCTCCCTCCTTTCCTCCTTTCCCTGTTCCGATTGGCTGGGCCTTTCCTCTCTCCTCTCCCCATTCGTCAGTCTCTCTCCCTTCTCTCCTGAAGCTCTCTTCTTCTTCCTCTGGTTGGGCAGATTTGCCCAATCATCTTCTTCCTCATTTCTTCTTCTACCAGCCACACACACACACATTTAAACTCATGCAAATTTATTCCTTTTAATCCCAGCCATCCATTTCATATTTCCTTTAAATCTGGGCCGTCCATTTCCATAAAAGAATTTCCATATTTATTATTATAATTCCTAAAATGCCCAAACTTCAAACTTTAATATCTTTTTCGTTATAACTCCAAATCACGAACCGCTTGCGCCCACACGTCTGTAGTGACGAGTACTACGAGGATATGTCAAGAAAACAAATCTTAGATGGCACAACACAACGATTAACCTCGAACAATGCGCGTGCCTCAAAGGGCATTTTTGTAAAATCCTTTATTAAAACTTTAAAAATTCTTAAAATCAGGGACGGGCTGTTAGAATGTTCCCCTTAAAGATGTGATCCTATATATTTAAAAATTAAATAATATATATATATGTTTTTTTTTCAGTTTGGTTTGGGAATACCGAAATCCCAAACACTTGAGACCGATTCCCGTACCAAAATTTCGGGATCGGTTCGGTATTGGGTACCTAAATTTTTGAGAATTTCGGTTTGGGATTTTTTTCGGTTTGGTTTCAGGAATTTTTCGGTTCGGTTTGGGATTTTTGAGATTTTTTTCCAACCCTAGTTCTGTTCGGTCACATATCGGTGAACCGTTCGATTTTTTCGGTTTTTGGGTTTCCGGCCCACCCGTACCCGCGTGGACTGGCCAGTCGAGCGCCAAGCCAACACTCTCCTCTATCCCGCACCGCAACGCTACCGGGAGCGCGGAAAATCTGCTGGCGTCTCTGCCGTCAACAGTTCAGCCTCTCCTACACTCCAAGTATAAAGCTCAACTTCCACGCCTTGTCCCAACCCAAGGTATCCCAAAAGCCAAACCGGGAATTTCACAATCCGGAAAAAACCGAAACATTTCAAATTCTTGCTAAATATTCATCATTCTCGTCGACGAATCAGACGACTTCTTGCCGTGGCTGGAGCGGAAAGCCGGCGCCGAGATTTCGTCGGCGCTTTCAATTGGGACATCGGCGAACGGAGCGTCTCTGTTTGCTTCAAAGATCATAACAGCTGGAGACTGCGTTTTGAAGGTTCCGTACAGCGTGGTAAGTTTTAATCCCAAATGATTTAAGATTTTAATCACAGTTTAAATTGTTAATTTATGATTTAAGAGGGTTTCTTTTGGTTGATAATTGCAGCAACTGGCTCCGGATAATCTTGTTACAGAACTGAAAGATTTGTTGAGTGATGGAGTTGGCGATGCTGCAAAGCTTGCCACTGTAGTTTTGTTTGAGCAGAGAATGGGCAATGTAGTTTCTGTTCTAGTTTAATTTACTATGTTGTGGAAAGATGATGGTTTTGATATATGTAATCTGTAAATGTTTAGGGATGCGCATGGTCTATTTTCAGGTCCAGATCCAGGGCAATATACCTCATTATGATGCCCTTCGTGAAATGAAGTGGGAACTTTTGAAGAGAAATCACAGACCAATCAGTAGTGATGTCAATGGTTTCGACTCTTCAATGGATTCTTTCACTATCAAGTTGGTAGTGATGCACTGTATCTATTTTATTTCCTTTTTTCTTTTCCCCCTATTTTTGTTCCTTTGCCTACATGATGGCCTTGATCACCCGTATCTAGTGGTACACTGTGAAGTCACCAAATATTCTGTTTCTTTTGTTCCATTTCCAGTCTTGTTTAATTAATGCGTTTGGCCGCGTGATGACTTGATATCATGTGATGAAAATCTTTTACTGATTACAATAATCGTATGTGACATAGGGAAGCTAGGTCTGGTAGGGGAAAAGGGAAGGGAATTCCAGTCACTTCGTGCATTTGCTCGTGTTCTATGTTGCACCTCTCCTCAAGGTGTGTTTCTCTTCATGTTACATCACTCGCATGCATTGCTTGATATGCTTCTGAGCTCATTTTATCTTTATGACCCATCTGCGAATAGTTTCTTGATTGTTTCCTAATATCCAGAGCTTAGTGACCTGGCCAAGGAAGCTGCAGAACATGATGGTCGATTGGCTCTACGTCCTTTAACGAACAGCAGCAGAGAGATTAAAGCACATCAGATGTTGTTATCAAATTAACCCAATTTGCTGAGGATTATGATGCATCTATCAAGGTATAGATGCTAACTTTTTATCCCTTTCGTTTACAGAACTTGCCTAAGCTAAGTTAAACAAGAGTTCATTATCTTCTATAGTAATGCATTAATTCTCGAGAGCGTACACCAATTACAGTTCTTGTGAATTAAGGAATTCTTAAGCATTCACATATTGAATCAGTTGACGTGTTGTAACAGTAACATACTCATTTTGGTTGAGATATTAATGAAATTGAGGAGTTTTCTAACTTGGGAAGCAGTAATAAACATATGAAGGGAGTGAACTTTTAATATACTCATTCTGTAGTTTACATAATGTTGCATCTGACTAGTACAAATGTAGTAACTCCTTTTTATGCTTCTTGAGTGTATGCATAGTCTTCGGGACCCGTAAGTTCTCCAGTTACATGCAAAAGACTTTATATCTGGCGGCAAATGGCTCAGGATCTCCTCAATGGTGAACTTCATATCCTCAAATGTAACATCCCACATCGTCCAGGGGAGTGATCCTTAAATGTATATTCTCATCCCTACCTAGCACGAGGCCTTTTGGGAGCTCACTGGCTTCGGCTTCCTTCGGAACTCCGAAGTTAAGCAAGAAGGGGGCTAGAGCACTCCTAGGATGGGTGACCCACTGGGAAGTTGCTCGTGAGTTCCCAGAAACAAAACCGTGAGGGCGTGGTCGGGGCCCAAAGCGGACAATATCGTGCTACGATGGTGGAGCGGGCCCGGGAAGTGATCCACCCTGGGCCGGAATGTGACAATTGGTATCAGAGCCTATCCCTGGTCGGAAGTGTGCCGACGAGGACGTCGGGCCCCTAAGGGGGGTGGATTGTAACATCCCACATCGCCTAGGGGAGTGATCCTTAAATGTATATTCCCATCCCTACCTAGCACGAGGCCTTTTGGGAGTTCACTGGCTTCGGGTTCCATCGGAACTCCGAAGTTAAGCGAGAATGGGGCTAGAGCACTCCCAGGATGGGTGACCCACTGGGAAGTTGTTCGTGAGTTCCCAGAAACAAAACTGTGATGGCGTGGTCGAGGCCCAAAGCGGATAATATCGTGCTACGGTGGTGGAGCGGGCCCGGGAAGTGATCCACCCCGGGCCGGGATGTGATATCAAATCTGCTTCTGTGTGGCTAAGAAACTGCTGCGACACTTTGAGTACAACAGACTGCCATAGATGACGATACTTGTTTTGCAAAACCATCGAAGACTCTTTACGTGATCAGACACAGGTACAAGTTATGGATTCATATGAAACCGTGCGTGAAAAACCGGAATTCTGGGAGACTAGTAGTCCACAAGATTAGGCTAACATGAAGGAACAACCACCAAATTGGCTCTTAACCCTTTTGGAGCGGGCATGTGGGTGTAAATAAAGAAGATCTTTTATTATTTCTTTCTTAATGAGAAAGGAATACAACTCAGTTTATATACATTTGTCTAATTAGGCTTAGTAACTAATTATACTTAATATAATCTCTTAACACAGAGATTAGATACAAGACTGTTATAACCAAAAAATACATCTGTACAAGCTATTAACTATGAGGTATCCCTTTACACCCCCTCAAGCTAATCGGTGGAGCACCCAGAGAAAGCTTGGACTGTAGATATTGGAATCGTGTCTTGGACAGGGATTTTGTATGAATATCTGCAATCTGATGCTCAGTGTTAACATACGAGACGTTGATTAAATCTGCAAGAACAAGCTCCCTGATATAGTGATAATCAATCTCAATGTGTTTTGTACGAGCATGAAACACAGGATTGGAAGCCAAAGAGATGGCAGAAGCATTATCACACCATAATGTAGGAGTGTGAGAGAGGGGAAAAGTGAGATCTTTGAAAATCTTACAAATCCATGTGATTTCTGCAGCAGTAAGAGCAAGAGATCGACATTTAGCCTCAGTTGAAGATCGTGCAATAGTTGGCTGTTTTTTAGCACTCCAACTAATTAGATTGGAACCCAAGTAAACACAATAACCAGATGTTGATCGTCTATCAAAAACACAGCCTGCCCAATCAGCATCTGAGAAAGCTGTAAGCTGCAGAGAACTCTTTTTATACCAGAGACCTTGATCTACAGAACCTTTGAGAAACCTTAGAATACGTTTGATTGCTTGGAAATCGGTATCGTGGGGACAATGAAGAAATTGACACACTTGGTTTACAGCAAAAGAAAGATCTGGCCGTGTCCAGGTGAGGTATTGGAGAGCACCAACTATGGACCTGTACTCCTTTGGATCAGACAACAGATTTCCGAGATGATCTAATTTGGCAGTGCCAAGTGGAGTTGCACACGATTTACACCCTTCCATTTTTGTCTTAATAAGAAGATCCATAGCATATTTTCCTTGTGACAAGAAAATTCCTTCAGATGAGCGATGAACTTAAAGTCCAAGAAAATATTGGAGAGGCCCGAGATCTTTAACAGGGAACATGGAACTGAGCTGGTGAATGAATGCTTGACAAAAAGAGGCATTTAGTCCGGTGACAGTGATATCATCCACATATACTAACACAATCACAAGATGAGGAGAGGTATGCACAAACAAAGAACAATCTGATTTAGAATTTGCAAAACCAAGTGAGAGTAGTGCATGGCCAAGTTTGTCATACCAAGCCTGATGGGCTTGTTTTAAGCCATAAATGGACCTATTTAGCTTGCAGACAAAGGAAGGTTGAGAATTATCAACAAAACCAGGAGGTTGTTGCATAAACACCTTCTCTTTCAGTGATTCATGCAGAAACGCATTGCTAATATCCAGCTGATTTAGAAACCAATCATTCTGAACAGCAAGAGTTAATTAGATGCGAATAGTCACTGGTTTAGCAATCAGACTAAAGGTTTCTTTGAAGTCAATACCCTCTTGTTGGTGAAACCCTTTTGCCACAAGACGGGCCTTGTATCTGTCAACTGTGCCATCGGGTTTGCGCTTAATGCGAAATACCCATTTGTAACCAACAATGTTTTGATGAGGAGAAGAGGGTACAAGAGACCAAGTGCCTGTGTTTTGGAGAGCTTGAAATTCTTATAACATTTCTTGATTCCAATGAGCATGTTTTGATGCTTGCAGATAAGTGGTAGGCACAAAGTTATCTATAGCAATGGGATGTTTGGTTGCTGAGAGCGCCTTTGGTTTAAAAATACTTGCTTTGGACCGTGTAAGCATAGGATGAGAGTTGATAGGTATATTTGACTGGTTTGGAGAGGAAGAACTTAATGACAAAGGTAAAGAGTGATTGGGATGAGAAGGTTGAGAGGAAGACGGCTGAGATGGAACAGGTGATGAAGATGTGACTGGTGATGAGGAAGGCACTGCAGAGGGTGCTGGAGCATGTGAAGAGATGGGAAAGGGAAGAGTGAAGGCTGGAGAAGAAGAAGACTTTGTGTTCTGTGGCATTGAAGAATGAAGAAGGTGCTGTGCATCATGAAAAGGGAAGTGCCCTTCATTAAACAGAACATGTCTTGAAATATAAAGGCGCTGAGTTTGAATATCTAAACATCGATATTCCTTGTGTTGAAGACTATAACCAAGAAAAACACAATGAGTGCTTTTGCCTTCCAGTTTGGATGAAGTATATGGTTTAAGCCAAGGATAGCAGCTGCAGCCAAACACCTTTAATCTTGAATAATCTGGAGATTTATGAAATAGAAGTTCCCAGGGAGATTTGTCCAGTTGAGAAATTGGTAATCTGTTGATGAGATATAGGGCAGTTGAAAATGCTTCAACCCAGAACTTGTGCGGAACCCGAGAAGAAGCCAAAAGAGTCCTTGCAGTCTCTGTGAGATGCCTGTGCTTTCTTTCTACACAACCGTTCTGTTCTAGTGTATGAGGGCAGCTATATTTATGAGAGATACCATTGCTTGATAGAAAAGAATTGAACTCCGAGCTGGTAAATTCACCCCCTGAGTCTGATCTCAAGACTTTTATTTTATTGCCAGTCATATTTTCTACATAAGCTTTGAAGGAGACAAAAAGAGAGAACACCGCAGATTTATTTTTCATGGGGAACAACCAGGTATATTTTGTAAACTCATCCACAATTAACAAGTAAAACTTGTAGCCACGGACAGAAGTGATTGGAGCTGGACCCCAAACATCACAATGGAGCAATTCTAAACTAGTAGAAACAAAACTTGTACTAGAAGAAAAGGACGACTTGTGATTCTTGCCTATAGCACAATCTGTGCAAAAGAAAGATACAAGTTTGTCACCACTGTGAGCAAGACTATGCTTATTTAGTATTCTCCTAAACATAGCAGAAGACGGATGACCAAGTCTTTTATGCCATGTTTGCAACGATGCTTTAGTACTGATGAACGCAGAATGTGTAGCAGGAACATTGGAAAGACCTTGAAAGGGATAAAATCCTTCTTCAACTGGGCCTCGAAAAAGCGTCCTCCCCGAAGAACGATCCTTGATTTCAGAACCATCGGAATTAAGGGTCAAGGAATAATAGTTATCTTTCAAAAATTGATAGGCAGAGAGCAAATTGAATTTCATCGGTGGGACAAGAATGATGTTACTCAATTTGAAATTAGCAATTGGTGTTGAAACTGTAGAATTACCAGTGTGATGGATAGCCATACCTTGTCCATCACAAATATACACTTTGTCTTCGCCAGAGTACGGATGTGGAGATTGAATAGCAGAGATGTCATTAGTAATATGAGATGTGGCACCCGAGTCCATCAACCAAGTAGTTGGAGATTGTTTAGAATTGGTGTGAGCACACATAGCAGCTAACTTTGCAGGAGGAATTTTTCCAGCAAAAGCAGGGTTCATTCTCTCATAACAATCCAGAGCTTCATGATCAAAGGAGTTGCAAATTTGGCAAGGAGTTCTGCCACCAAAATTATTACGACTACCACTAGAATTATTGCGATTTCCAGAGTTGTTCCTGTAATTGCCATGAGTTCCACCAGAATTGTAAATTTGACCACGAGAATTGTTGAAATTCTTATAAGAATTACCACGGCATTGAAAAGAACCGCGACCACGATTGTTGTGAGAAAACTTTGGTGGAGGATTGGAGAATGACTGATGAGCCGCATAGGCTTGAGGAAAATTATAGAACTGTGGTATAGGGAGGAGTGGAGGTTAAGACTGCGCAGCAAAAGCTTGAAAAGGCTCAGAAGCGGAAGAGTTCACACCTTTCTTTTTGCGATGCATAAAAACCTCCTTGTTAATCAGCAATCCATGAAGTTCATCTAGTGTTGTGGTCGAGAGTCAGAGTATGATAGAGTCAATGAAAGACTCATACTCATCAGGCAATCCATTGAGAGTAACAGCAATTAAATCATGATCTGATACAGGAGCTCCAGCAGCCATTAACGAATCAGCAAGGCCTTTAATTTTTTGCAAATAATCAGAGATAGAGAGATCTCCTTTGTGCACAGAGTGAAGATGAGAACGAAGTTGATGAATGTGAGCGGCAGAGACTCCACCAAATCAATGCTCAAGATTCAACCATAGATCGCGAGCTGATGTGACACCAATTGTGAACGGAATAATATCCTCAGAGAGCATTGAATTCAACCAGATCAAGATATTCTGATCTTTTTCATACCAAATCTCAAAAGCAAGATTCGGAATATTGTGACCAGATTCATCAAGAACATAAGGCGGCGGACAAACTTCAGAGCCATCAACAATTCCGGTCAGTTTGTATCGTCGGAAAATCGGAGCAAAGAGAGCCTTCCAGACGAGGTAATTATCCCGCTTGAGCTTTGTAGGGACCATGCAGCAAATATTCTGAACAGTTATGGAAGAATCTGACGAGATCGAAGAATTGGAAGAATTAGGGTTCATCGCTGCAAAATTGGGGGAAGAATTTGCAGGATGAGGGGGAACAAGTTCAGGCTGTACAGGAGATGAAGTCAAAGACACCGTGGCCGAAGATCAAAGATCGAAGAAGATCAAGAGGCAGAGGCGGTGGCGATGGCTGAAGATTAGAAATCGAAGGATCGAAAGGCGGTGAAGCTGAATGGTGGTGATACCATGTAAATAAAAAAGATCTTTTATTATTTCTTTCTTAATGAGAAAGGAATACAACTCAGTTTATATACATTTGTTTAATTAGGCATAGTAACTAATTATGCTTAATTTAATCTCTTAACACAGAGATTAGATACGAGACTGTTATAACCAAAAAATACATTTGTACGAGCTATTAACTATAAGGTATCCCTTTAGTGGGATCTCAACGTACAACTAAAAATAGAAAACACATTTTGCTGGGTGAATTTGGATTTCTTTGTGAATACTTTCTCAAGTGAATGTGGTTATATTAGTAAATTAGTAAATTTCTATAATGCAGTCCACATTTTATAAATCCGCTTGTGTAAGTTTATCTTCTGCTGCCGGTCCCAAGGCCGGAAAAAGTAGGAGGGGGAGTGTACCCTCGTTTTCTTCAGGTTTGCCTGTCTCTCTCTCTCTCTCACTACACACACACACACACAATTATTCATACAGCTTTTGTATATCCAATTAGATTTTGGTTCGAACCGATTGCAACCTTTTGTTTTTGAAATTGCTGTGCTCATTGATCTACAAAATCAACCAACTTATGATATATTTGTATGTTTAGTTTGTGAATTGGGCATGAATTTATTTGGGTAAGGTTGAATTCTGCATATAAATTGTTTGTTTAGGGTAAGCTTGAATTCTGCGTATAAATTCATCAGTACGATTTATGTCTTTTGAAGTTGTGATGCAACCTTGAACAAGTAATTTAGCGTTAAATTAAAGCAATCCCTCAACCTCTACGGCTACCTCTTCAACGTCTGTCTTCTCTAAGTAAGATAAGTCTAAACGACGTATTCCCACTCGCCATTGCTTTTCAGAAGAATTGAAACACTCGACGAGGACAACCCCAAAGCTATAAACGTTACTCTTTTCTGTTTACGAGGATGTTACTGTTAGGATATAAAATTAAATACCCAAACTGCCAAATGCATCTTACTTGTCAACCTTCATTACACGACTAATGAATTACTTCACAAGCATACACTCAAACTGAAACCAGCCGCATCGGTTCATCAACACTTCACTACCAAGTTCTAGAAGCCGAAGATATATTATCGTCCACCGTAGAAGGTTCTACCCTGTTTATAATAGTTTGCACTACTCCCTCAAGCTCCGCAGCTACTTCTTCCATGGAAGGCCTTTCCTTCCCCCTTGACCTCTGTTTATAATAGTTTGCACTACTCCGTCAAGCTCCTCAGCTACTTCTCCCATGGAAGGCCTTTCCTCCCCCCTTGACCTCAAACATGTCACGGCAAGCTCGCTCACTTTTTTGGCTATCTCTAAACTAAACTGGTCTCTGTTTATTTCACCATCGAGAATTTTGCCCAAGGGACCCTCTTGCACTAAACAAACAAAGTCGTTTGCTAGGGATGTCTCAGACCCGTCAGAAGAAACTGCCTCTTGACGTGTTAGTAGCTCCACTAGAACAACTCCAAAGCTATAGACGTCGTGTGATTTAAGATATTCGGGGTCTAAGCATCTGGATGTCTCTGGCAAAGTTGATACTTCATCTACCCTTTCACCTTCATCTTCATGAAGCAATCTTGAAGCTCCAAAACCGGTAACTTTTACAGTGTGAATTGTATGATGTATTAATATGTTCGCTGTCTTCACATCTCGGTGTATGATTAACCTGGAGTGCACATGTGCTAGAGCTCCTGCAGTTTCCGCTGCTATCTTCATTCGTGATTCCAACGAGAGTTTCAATTTGTTTATGTGAAGGTGCTCAAGAAGAGTCAAAGCATTGGTGCGGTCATAAACCATTATAGGCCATCTTGTCTCTAAACACCAACCAAACAGCCTCTCCACATTGTTGTGTCTGATTTGAGAAAGAACAAATGCCTCGTGAACCAAACGTTCACTCTGGATGAACGGGTCACCAGTATCATTGTTGCACGTTTTTAGGGCGACAGCTATTCTACCTAATACTGTGTGGTAAATTGTTTCGTTGCCTCCTCCATTTGGATAGTACAAATAAGTGTAGTTTCTTATGGCCTCCTTAACACACTCTTCAGTAAAGTAGCATACATCATTAACCAATTTATGTGCGAGTCTCCCGTAATTTTTTACGAAATGCTTCCGGAATTCAGTGGTTACACTCTTCATGTCGCTGGCCGTCAGAACAAGGACTTTAACAACATCCGTAATTACTAAAGGAGACTCAGCTGTTGTAGGTACTCTGTCAGGAAAAGAGGTCGAGAATGGCCAAAACAGAAGTTCTTCTCCATAGATTTCTCCTGGGCCTTTTTCTCTTCCTTGATGGCCTATACTTCCTTCCACAATGAACAACATTTGAATTGCATCACCATTTTTAATAATGTTATCAGTACAATTATACTTCATGGGCTGAATATGGTTACAAATTTCTTTCAGCACTTCTTTATTCATTTATCAGAATGTTGGTATCTACATTTCATAACATTTAAGTAAATTAATTGACAAACTTAAAAAATATAATACATAAGAATATCGTTTTTGAGTTATTTGGATGATTATAACTACAAATGTTCACATGCTTCAAGTTATATAAAAATGTATAGCCTATTTTCATTTAAAATTTATTGGTGTGAAAGGCTAGGGGTTAGAAAGTTCCAAGTGGATGGTTTTCGTTGGAAATAATTTTAGGCTGGGCCGGACACGTCTGCCATTAGAAAAAATATTTGTCATTTTAGGGCTAGATAACAGGTTGGGTTTTGTATAGGTTAGTTATGCTGTAATTAAAGGGGTGTGTTATCTACACATTCCTTTTTACTTCTTACACCCCCTTACTCTTTGTTAAGTTCTGTCATTTGATCTTTTTTCAATTTATCCGATCCAACGGCCGAAAATTAAAAAGGTGCGTGAGAAGTAAAAAGGGGTGTGTGGATATCACACCCCTAATTAAATGCCTGTGAGCTCTGATATCATATGTGCATGCATCCGATGAGAGCTATAATAAATAAATGCCTCAAATTCTACGTTCAATTTTTTTTTTTTTTTAATTTTTTTTTTAACAAACAATGTTATCTACACTAAGGGGGAGGGGATGAGTTTAGCCTCATAATGGGCTAGCAATAATGTGGTTCAAATTCGCATTTGGCGAGAATCGAACCTAAGACCTTTCACTTACAAGTGAAGAGGTATACCACTAACCATAGTACTAAGTGGCAATTCTATGTTCAAAATAAAAGCCATGGATTCATGGATTGGAAGAAACTTTACCTTATTCAACTTAGTATATGGCGTGTGACTTTTGATCTTCTTTTGGAAATACAAGGGAAGACGAGAAGCAAAATTGTACCCATCAAAAGCGAGACAATCCCAATAAACGGCATTGTCTTCTGGAAATAGTTCTTTCATCATCCACGACTTGACGTCATGATTCAACCTTTCAGGAATTCCATTTCCAGGGATCAAGTGATCTATCCTTGACTCCATCATCTTTTTTATCATTCTTCTGTGTCTAGGCACCTCTTTTCTTTTAATGTCTGGTTGATCATATATCTATTAATCCACAACAACAAAAAGGTGGTTAGAGTTCGTTAGTTCAAGTGAAAGTATATGTAGCCAAATTA
The DNA here is from genome assembly GCA_024362995.1 of Heteromeles arbutifolia. Taxonomy (NCBI): domain Eukaryota; kingdom Viridiplantae; phylum Streptophyta; class Magnoliopsida; order Rosales; family Rosaceae; genus Heteromeles; species Heteromeles arbutifolia. Next base: position 9,700,814 of record JANCRC010000018.1, read on the forward strand.
CAAACAAACTGAGGTTGTTAGAGTTTCTTATAGTCTTATTGAAGTTGTCAGACTATATGAATCTCGTATCAGGGAAATAAAATTTTGCCTAATAATTTACATAATTTTGGACTCTCTCCCTCCTATTCGCAACGGTTTTAACTAAGTTGGATGCTCAATTTTAATATAGTATCAGATGAGACTATCTACGTGCTCTGCATCACTCAATATATGTTGTTTACTCAACACGGTATGCTTAAATGGCCCCACACATGAAGGGTTGCATTGAAAACATGAAAAATCTTGTTTGATAGTTTAAATATCTCTTATCCCAATTAATTTTACTATGGATGCTCAATTCCAATAAAAGAACTGTGCATTTGATTAAGAGCTTACACTTTGCAAGTCCTCTGCGTTGAGAGCAAGGGCTTCAACAACACCAATTGCCTTGACAAATTCAGTTGCCAACGGTTTTCTGTGAGGGAAGTCAGTGGAGAAAGGCCAACGTAGAAGTTCTTCTCCACATAATTCTCCTGCACCTTGTCTCGAATCATCAGAACCATATGATCTGTTTTTAATGGATACATCTCCGTCTACAATGCAGACCATCTTGTCAAGTGGTTTACCCTCTTGAATAATCAAGCTGTTCTCAGTATACCGCACAGGCTCGAGTTGCTGATAGATTATTTTCAACAAACCTTCATCCATCCCTTGAAGCATTGGCACCTGGAATTCATGTTGTTAAACCATCAGAGAGACAGCAAGAAAACCCATAGGAAGACTTAATAATGATAATGAGATACAATCCTCAATTAAATTCTTATTAAAAAGATAAAGAAATACAATCCTGGTTTTATTTGGTTGTCAAGGTGAGTAAATAATTAAAGGGTAAATTCATATATAAGGAACTTACTTTCTTCAACCAAGCCAAAGACATTTGATCTTTTATAGGTTTTTCAACATCCGAGAGAATATCATCCAAACTAATTTCCCTACTCACTTCAAGTTCAAGTGCTTGTTGTACCTTTTCCAAAATCCGCAACTTCGTAGGCTTAATGGACCTGGTGGGAACGGAATTTTTAAATAACAACAATTCTATTTCTTCACCTTTTTCTTCCATCTTCTGTTTCAATAGCATATCTTGCGTTCGTTATTCTCTCGTCTTGTACTTTCAAATTGCATATACATCTGCTCAACAAGAGATTGATAATAATTATAGTATCATATTGGATGAGAAATTTTTCTATAATACTACTATTTTAAACCAAAAAAAGAAGAAGAAAGAAATACTACTACCTTAATAGCTTGTAGGGGTGGGTCTACCAACTGATATAGGTTGGGTTGTGTTGGGTTCTAAACAAGGGAACTCTAACGAAAAGCTCTCGATATTGGTCACTTTAACGAAAAACCACATTTTTACACTAAAAAGTCAATCTTGGTTTTATTCACTTTACCATTTATTTTGTCCTATCGTTAAAACTCAAAGTTTTCAAACCCTTTTCATTAGTTTTCCTTCTAAAATAAAAAGTTATTTTTGGGTAAAAACTCGACCATCCATTCGATAAGAGGGTTGAGTTAAGTTGAAATATTATTAACTCGATTAAAACCGACCCATCCGAATGATAACAAATGGCTTAGGAGGAAAATACCGTAGGAGAATTAGAGACGTCAATTAGAAGAATGGTCTAGGAGAAAATTGGCTTAATTGATTGGTATTTACTACAGCTTTTTCTATATACAAATTATAAGTGTTGACTAGTATAGCCAAATAAGACAAGCAAATATTGACAATAAATTACAATTACAACGAATATAAACTGTTACAAGGAAAGGGATTTATGGGATTGAATTATATATAGGGCAACAATTGTGACGTGACTGGTGACGTGCTTGTCATTCACAACACCAAATTCAAATGAATTAGTCCTAATTTGATATGAGTATTTTTTTTTTAATCAATAAACTCTCATTAGGAACACGCCAAACCTAACCTGCCTAAGAATGATTCGGTGGGTTGGTTTGTTCATTTTCTTAAGTGGCAATGGGTTTGAAAAAATTCCAACCCAAACCTATTAGGTTGGCCAACGAGTTAAAGTCCAACTCGACCAACCCACCTTAATAGCTAGCTACTGTTGGTTCTAATCTTTTGATGGAATACAATATCATGAACATAGGTATCCTATTGTACCTATACAATGAAATTCATAATAATATGCACCTAACCAAAGGACCACAATTAAAATCTAACATACACGGCAAGAGCTAAAACTAGAACATGATCACATTGTGTTACTATCTCATTCAAATTACAGACATATTTGTGTTTTTTTTTTGTAATAATATATCCTAAAAGGAAGAATATCATCTATGTCATCTACTTATATGATAACACATAAAATAATATATTATGTGGCAAGTGTTCAAAATAAGCAGTTTAAGAATACTTAACATATAAGTAGTTCAAGGATACTTAACATATATTAGGTTAGAGTGAATTTAATGGATATCAAAGTTTTCACAGATCAAGTTTACGTAGTTGTAGTGATTAATTAATAATTAGCACATAATGATACACGTATGGAAAGTTTTTAAACAAACCTGCAAATTGCCGATGAGATATAAAAACAGAAGCAAGCCAGTTATAAAAATAAAAACCATATAGAGGTTCTCCCATCCATCAGCACTGGGCTCAAGATTTGAGCCGAAGGAACTGCAAAAATGAAATTAATGGATCATTATATAAGATAACCAATTTCAGGTTATAAACTTACAGATTTACAACCATTTTTCTAAGGAAACTTTAACGAAAAGCTCTCGGTACTGTTCATTTTAACGAAAAACCACATTTTTATACTAAAAAGTCAATCCTGATACTATTCACTTTACCCTTTATTTTGTCCTTATTGTTAACACTCAAAATTTTCAAACTCTTTTCATTAGTTTTCCCTTTTTCTAAGGCCTTATTTGGTTATATGGTTCCTTCTTCCAAAAATTTATCCAAGATAACATTTTTGTCTCTCAACTTGATTTTTAATTTCTACGAGTCCTACTCGACTCTATTTCATAGACGCAATACTTTAGTTTCTCGATATGATTTATGCTCACAACATAAAGAATTAATATAAATCATGAACAAATTTAGAAACCTTAAAAAGAGCTTTAAACCCAAATTTCCTCATAAAGATAGACAAAAATGTACAAACCTTAAATTTCGTAAACCCCATCAGAAACAGTTCAAGAACTTTTTAAAATAATTGGTTGATCCTACAACACCATTTCTAAGTACCGTAGCAAATATACCAAAATCGAAGAACATTGTGTCTTATGAATTGTCACTGACATTGACATAGCATAAATCATTTAGAATTGTGGTATTTCTTAAAAAGTGGTGATCATGACAACCAAAAATTCTGTTTTCACATCCATCATCTTTTTGACATGCAGAATGCCAGCAAATCATCATTCGTTGAATAGCAAAAAAATACCACAGTGCTCCGACTACCTGAAAATTAAACAAAACAAACAAAAAACAGGAGGAAATCATTAATATTTTAGATGTTATGGTTATTTCAAAATAGTCATTTCACGCTCTTTCTAATAAACAAAAGTGAGACAAGGATAATAAGAATTGATTCAACAAAAAAAGAGAGAGGATATATATTGAAACTTACATGACAAGCAATGAGGTACATAGGGAAACTGATTACACGTTTAAACCATATCGAAGTCTCTCTAATCTTTTCTTTAAGAGGAATTTCTTTGAGTTCCTTAGATGAGAGGTGGATGCGAAGAACTCGTGGCACATATTGCAACAGAGCAAAAATGTTCATAAGAACCATCCTTCTTGTAGTCAAAGATCTCAAGTCACTCATTTTTGGGAAGAAAATGAAAACTGCCACCTGGATACCATACATTAGTAGTACCAACAGTAAAATCAATGGATCTATAATAACGTTGTCTAGAACACAAAATTAACAACAGTAAAATCAATGGATCTATAACAACGTTGTCTAGAACACAAAATTAACACACTCGCTAACCAAGGGTATGTGAGCCCAAATGTATATCACAAATTTCTTGAATGGCATACCCTTAAACTGCTTTATATATTATCGGAGCACTTATGAAGGTGGTGGGAGTTATAAATACAAAGCAGTTTGAGGGTATGCAATTCACTTGAAACATTTGCACATTGTGCTAAGCATTCCTCAGTGTTCGATGTTTTACACTCTTACCTTCGTCGGGAAACCACCGTGGGGCGTCGGAAAGCTTAGTCCGATTCGGAGCTCCGAATTGGGGCCTCTGTGCGCAGTTCCCCACGAAATGGAGCGCGGGTTCGATCTCGTGACGTCGAGAGGATCAAAATGGTGGTTGTTTGATGGTTTTTGGTTCGCCTGACGTGGCATTCTCAGTGTTGCAGAGAGAGGAGACAGACTTCTAATTGGATGAGAGAAGACAGGAGAGGAAGGGATTGGTTGGAGGCGAGTGGGTGTATCTTTCCCTACGGGGAAGGCTGAATTTAAAGAGGAAAGTTCATGAGCATTAAGATGAGCTTGAACTGACTATTTTGTCCCTTGTGGGACATTTTCTTCTGTTTTTTTTACCTTCCGGGACATTTTCTTCCTTTTTTGTTCACCGATACTTTCTCACGTGCACGAGTTTCACACGACCTCGTGTACAAATTTATCAGTTTGTTATTGAAGTTTAAGCTAGCGTAGTTTATTCATTACAAATTCAAATCCTCTTAGTCTTAATACATTATTATAAAATATACTTTTGAGACTAAACGAGGTTGGGTAGGTTGATTAACGTTAACTCTCTCAGTCATGAGCAAGGTATTAAATATCGATGATATCAGAAATATCGGTAGTCCAAAAACACAGAAATATCGATGGAAATATCGGGATATTATCGATATCGATAAAAATAATATGGAAACCACGGAAATTGTAAGAAAAACTTGGAAATTTTTATTGAAACTTTGCAGGATGTTTATTTAGTCAATTATCTATTAGTTTATCACAAAAAATTGGAAGGAAATGCATTGCATGATGGATTTAACTGATTTAAGTTGATTATATAGCGAGCTGGCAAACATTGTGAGTGTAGAAAATATGTAGTAATTAATGAAAGAAGTTTAAACACACCATAATCATTTATATATAATGAATTAGTACAATATTTTACACTTTATACATTGCATGGTAAGATACATGAGTGACTTAGTACCACATAGAGTTCCTATGAGATTCAAAATTTTCACTATCTTCGTCATCTCTATGTGTAGAGTAAGTGTATTTTAGCATATTTTCACAAAAACATAAGTGATATGGTGGTCAAGGTTCGAATCCCCTTGGTGTTTTTTTAAATATAGAAATTTATCCTAGATAATAAATATTAGCTTGCAAGCCTTGCAGACATCTTAACAACCATATAAATATTACAGGCTGAATATGTAATTACAAACACATCTATAGCGAGTTGGATAAGGTCAAGGTGTGTGGTTGACAAAGGGAGGGGTTTGAATCCCCTTGGTGTTTTTTTTTTCTTTCTTATTTTCTTTTCCTTTTCCTTTTTTTTCTTTTGTTTTCTCCTGCCTTTCAACTAAATAATTCATAATTTAAATTTATATAACCTTTATATATATATATATATATAATATATCTCAAACTTTTAAAATTATAAAACATCCACGTAGTGACACACCCCGTCCCGAAGGAGGGCGTGCTGGCCGTCACGTGAGAGTGACGTAACCATTTACACAGTTCGGAAGCTTAAAAATACCATTGTGAATTCTGTCAGAATACCGTTGGATTCCTCGTGGCCAACAAAGCTCTGCTCTAACTCGAACCTGGAGGGGCGCAAAACAAAATTGAGTGGGTCAGTAAAACAAGTCTTTTCAAAACTTTCCTTTATCAAAGTTCTAACCCCTCGCTGTAAAACCTGTATACTTTCCCAGAAAATAGCATATATAAATATATATAGCTTCAAAAATCTCAAAACACCATTCTTTATCACTTTTCAGAAAATATGCCATGCCATGCGCCAAAAACATAATATGGATGCATCAACATAAATCAGGTGAAATAATAAATCAACCGGAGACCCTGCAGTGGTCCTGTACGGCTGATTCTAGAGCTCAATATCCAATCCAGCCGGAGTCACCAACTGTGACCTGTACGGCACTGCCGGAGTCGCCAACTGCGACCTGTACGGCACTACGCTGCACATGAGTCGGAACTACCTGTAGTAGTCTGTACGACTCGGATGGTGTAATAATACGCTCTAGTGCTTCTCTCATCAATCATCTATGCACATAATCTAGGGTCACCTACTAGTCGGAACCGTCTCTAATGGTCTGTACGACTAGCATGTCGGAACCACCTCCAGTGGTCTGTACGACTAGCATCTACTTGGATCCAAGGTGAGCGTGTGATGCGGGTGAATAACATAAGCACTAACACCAGGGGTGCAGGTTATGAGCTATCAACGTAAATCTCATCAAACAATTCAATGCACCATATCTAACTCACCTGGTACTCACATGTGCGTCCGCAGCGCCAATTCACATATATGCATCATATAACAATTCACATAATTCATGTAATTTCTATGCATGGCATTTCAAATCACATATTCATATAAATCTATGCATGGCATTTCAAAATATACTTTCATTCAAAAATCGATTTCTGGGAAAACGTTAAGTATATATATATACTGAAATAAACTGCCCACTCACCTGGAGTTCGCCCTACAACTTCCTAGCACCACATCAAGGCGTCATGACGATCGGCGCCTAGAACAATCATCAAATCATGCCTCAGAATCATATCGATAGAATATATCACTTATATAAAACACGTCATTATGAAGTTCGATCTGGAAGATCTGCAACTCAGATTTCCAATCCGTAACTTCCAGAGGTCCACAATAAATCTCTAGAACAACATCCTAAAATTTCGTTATGATCCGACGGTTGGATCTCCGCCCATTTCCAAAACCGAATGGCGGTTAACTTTTTATTTTATGAACTTACAAATCCAATTCGGGAAGATCCGTCCATCGAATTCCCGATCCGTAAGTTCCTACAATCTTCAAATATTACGTACTACTACGTACCAAAGTTTGGTGACGATCCGACGGTTGGATCGTCGATTCATCTTTTGGCCTAACCGTGAATCGTATCGAAATTAAGTCCAAATGATCAACCAACGTTAAGCCACTATCAAAACTGAACTCAGGACATCCAATATAGCTTAAAAATAACATTGGCGGCCCACTGGCCACGCGCCGCCGCACGCGCCGCCGTGGGTGGCGGTCGGCCGCCCCGGCTCGCCGGAAAATTCAACTTTATCCAAAAATTACCAAAATTTTCAGAATTGAAGATCTCAAAGAGTAGAACAACTTTCATACCTGTGACCAAGACCAATTCGGCCTGGAAAGGCTCCAATTTTGCCAAAACCGTGAAGAACCCTAGAAATGGGTGTTTTCAATTCGACCTCCAAAACTACTCCGATGCTCCAACTAATGCTTGGGCTTTGTTTCAGGTCCTAAGGGAATGCTAATGGTGTTAGCAATTGAAAGAAAACGTTTCAAGATTTGAAGAATTTGTACACTAAGCCACCGCACACACACCTTACGGTTTCATCCAATGTCAAGCCAAATTCTTTGATTTTTGGGGTGTAATAGGAAGAGGGAAGATCATAGAGGGTTTTCCAAGTGATGGTTTGAAGTAACTCACCGGAAAAATGAAGAAATTTGGACGAACAAGGGTGGAAAACCCACGGGTCGGAAAACCCACGGGTCGCGCGGGTCGCGGGTTGAAGACCCATTTTTGTTCTTCTTCCTCCGCTTCTCGCCCTCTCTCTTTTCCTCCTTTCCCCTTCTCTGATTGGTCCTTCTCTTCCTCTCTCCTCTCCCCATTCGCCAGGTCTCTCATTTCTCTCCCGGAGCTCTCTTCTCTCTTCCTCCTGGATGGGCAGATTTGCCCAATCATCTTCTTCTTCCTTTCTTCTTCCACCAGCCACACACACACACACATAAACTCATATAATCTTATTCCTTTTAATCCTAGCCATCCATTTCAGATTTCCTTTAATCTGGGCCATCCAAATGGCACACCAAACTTTTATAATAAAATTCATAAAATGCCCAAACTTCAAACATCAATATCTTTTTCGATATAACTCCAAATCACGAACCGCTTGCGCCCACGCGTCCGTAGCGACGAATACTACGAGGATATGTCAAGAAAACAAATCTTAGATGGCACGACACAACGATTAACCTCGAACAATGCGCGTGCCTCAAGGGCATTTTCGTAAAATCACTTAATAAATTATAAAATCAATATTTTCCGAGACGGGCTGTCACACGTAGTGTGGGTGGATCTCAAACTTGGACAACTTTTTAAAATATAAAGAACCCACTACGTGGGTTTTCATAATTAAAACATGACCACAACTTTTTAAAATACAATCACACATCATCAGTCTTCTCTCTCCCGCCTCTGCGAGAATGGCGGAGCCCATAACTCTCCGGCGAGTATTCTTTGATTTTCCGGTTAGGTAAGTCTTGGATCTCTCTCTCTCCGTGTTAGTGTGAAGCTTAAATTAGTTCGATCTGCTGCACTGCCCTTCGTTCACCATCGCAGAAAGAACAGACAGGGAGCGAGCGAGCGGAGGGGAGACACACCACACCCACCCCACCGTGACCTCCACCACAGTGGCGCACACTCCGGCGAGCACCATCACCACCTGTGAGAGGCGCAGATCTTGGCAGCTGCGACGACAGAGTTCGGCTGCCGTTCCGACGACGGAGAGAGAGCGATATTATCAATAATATTGATAATATCGCGATATTATCGAAAATATCGCGATATTATCGAAAATATCGCGATATTATCGATATTATCGATAATATCACTATATTTAGACGAAAACCATTTGGATACCTATTAAAATATCGGTTCAATGAAAAACCGATAATATCGGCGATATATCGTCGATATTATCGGCATTTTGTTCCTTGGTCATGAGGCATGAACAACCAACGAAATGTCGAGGCAAAAATAATCTTAATCTTAACTAATACAAGGTTGTTAATTTAGGATTTGTAAGTGCTTGATTAATTACGTTGGTGTTCAATGTGCTAATCATGTGTGGGTTTGGGTTGTGCAAAATTGTAGTTTTGTACCAACTTTTTGTCCTGGGATTCTTTCGGTGTTGCTTCTAGTGTAGTATGATGATTAATGGAATAATAAAAAGGTTTTGTGAAGTGTGACTTGGGTTTGGAATATTGTATCATTATTCGAGTAGTAATATCCAAGCACGCCAAGAATATTAGAACAAAAAACATTATTGTTTTTAATGGTTTGACTGTTTTCCACAATCAGTTTCAAAGAAGGAAAATGTTCAGGATTTTTTTCAGGGTAAGCTAGGAAGATCAATTTTTTTTAAATTAAATTTGAAAACTAAATAATGTGAATGTTAATTACGTTTCGATTAACGTACTTATTTCTTATTGGTGACATATTAGTTGGTTTGTAATTTGGTTTAAAAAATTTGCTCTCCCTAGGATTACCCTTTTTTAATCCAAATGATGTGATGGTTGATGGTTGAATGTCACTTTTAATGATTCAAAGAAAGAATCAGACCATCAACCAATACATTACGTGAACTATAAAGATAATTTGAAAATATGATCTCTAGCATCACTCTTCAAATAATAGTGTCACGATAGAAGTGAATCTCATCTTAAAAATTTGACATTTTTCATTGTAACCTTGTTGTGATATTATTAGTTTATTCACGTTATACCATATGATTTTCACTATTATTAATATGATATATGGGTGACACCTTAACTATTATTGATTGGTTTTGAAGGAAAAAGATTTTGTTTTTTTAATCAAAAGAAAAAGATTTTGTTATTAACTCATATTAAATGTTATAACATCTAAATTAATAACAATATGTAACGATGTGATTGCCGAGCTGAAAACTTCTTCACAATGATGCCCAAAAAGAAAGAAAATCGGCTGTAATGACATATATTTGAATGGAGGTCAATTTTTTTTTTCTTTTGAGTTGATTTGTAATGGTGCTATTTTGTTGGTATAATTCTAAGAGCTAGACAATTCAGATCGTTGAAATATATTGCGAAGTGCGCCCCACAAAAATTTGTGTAAAAAAAAAGTGATGTCACGGATACACCCCCTTTAGGTATATATGAGAAGAAAAAGGGATTAAAAATGAAATGAGGGAGAAAATGTATGCTTATTTTTTGCTCTAAATACAGAAAAATGTTAAAAATTTGTTTTCAATTAGGTTGTAGTTATATTTTGTCCAAGGTTCTAAAAAATGTTAGGTGCTAGTCAGACGGCGAGCTGGGGTTTAGCGACTCGGCGGGGCCTAGTGACACACTCTAACCCAGAATGTCCACTGGGACTCCGAATCGAGCTGTGTTGGCCGACACCTGGAAGGTGACGAAGCCAATAAGTGAAGTGATGTGGAAAATATGTATAAATTTAAACCTAAAGTGCCTAAATATGAGAGTGCGCTGTGAGCAGGAATGAACCAATTTCACAAGTGATGTCAGAGTATAAGTAAAGTACAATAAGATAGGATAAGGATTATACCCTCAAAGGTAGCCACCTACACTGTGATTTGCCAAGAATCCTCATCGATACAAAAGTTCAGCTGCTAAAACCTGGAGGGGCGAAAAACAAAGGTGAATGGGCCTAAAAATAAAGTTTTAATAAAAACCTTTAAAAACGTTATAACCATTCGTCGTAAAATAAGTATAGTTTCCAAAATATACTTATTACGTATAATATAAAAATACTTACCGTAGCCTGCAAAATCTCAAGAATTCATTACGGCACAATATCTCGTAAATAAAGGCAGGACATCCAAAATCACAAAATCTCAACAGTAACATATCATATCAGGTGCTCATCAATCTATGCTAGCACACAAGTCAGAGTCGCCTAATACGACCTGTACGACTGAACTGATTCTCATCAATCTATGCTAGAACACGAGTCGGAATTTCCTATTGCAACCTGTACAACAAGATGTCCGAGTTGCGTATTGCAACCTGTACGACAAGATGTCGGAGTTGCGTATTGCAACCTGTACGACAAGATGTCGGAGTTGTCATCATTCATAGCCGTAAACATAATTATGACATCAATAATCATACCATACATGTGCATCCCGTAGGATGTAGTAATTTTCATAAGTTCCGCTGTTTCGCTAATTCTTATAAACTTTAGTTTGATCCAAGCATACGGAGAGGATTCTTTTTCAAATGTGTAAATGGAAACTATCAATCATATGTATATATATGTATATATGTGTGTGTATATATATAGACACACACACACACTATAAAAAGGAAAAGACCCATTCACCAGAAGTCCGCGCTACAACTCCCTAGCACGAATATCAAGGTGTCACGACGATCGTCGCCTAGAACAAATATCAAATCACTTCTTAGAATTCTTATCTATAGAACATGTAACTTACATAAAACACATCTCCAATGATGTTCTAGAATGATTTGAAACCCATTGACCAAAAGTCAACCGTCGGTCGAAAATCGACGGTAAGGTCCACAACCCTACGTAACTCGATCCGGAAGATCTGCACCTCAGATTTCAGATCCGTTCCCAAGGGTTTCAACAAGCTTCTAGAACAGCATCCTAAAATTTCGGAACGATCCAACAGTCGGATCTCCGCCAATCGCTGAAATTAAATGGCGGCCAACGTTTAGATTTACAAACTTAGAAAACCCATCCGGGAAGATCCGTATGTCATATTTCTGATCTGTTAGTTCCTAATATTCTTAAATATTATGTACTATTACATATTAAAGTTTGGTGATGATCCAATGGTCGGATCGTTGAATCATATAATAACCAAGTGGCGGCCAACTAGGCGGTTCACTATGAAACTACATTAAGACATCAGGATTTCACTAAACGGATGTCAAATATGGAATCGGGGCATCAAAATTATCCTAGAATGGTCAGGTGGAAGCTCGGCCCAAGCGCCGTCCCCACGCGCCCCCGCAAGCGGCGACCGGCCACCCCGACTCGTCGGAAAATTCAACTATTTCAAAAAATTCTCAAATTTCACAGAAATGAAGATCTCAATGAGAAGAGCAAGTTTTATACATATGGCCAAGTCCAATTTGACCGGGTAAGTTTTATACATGTAGCAGTGGTACATGGATGGTCCTGCTTAGTTAATCCACGATAGGGAACCATACTATTTATGGATCGCGCTTAGTTAATTCGCGATGGGCGATCCTTATGGCCATGTATACTTAGGAGTGATCATGCTTGGTTAATAAGCGATGGGTGATCACTGCCTAACAGTTCCGTATGTGTGACTCTGCTTGGTTAATCCGCGATGGGGGTCACTACCTACTTGGTTAATCTGCGATGGGGGTCACTACCTACTTGGTTAATCCGCGATAAGGGACCATGGTCCTGCTTGGTTAATCCGTGATAGGGGACCATATTTTCTATGGATCATGCTTGGTTAATCCGTGATGGGCGATCCTTATGGCCATATATACTTAAGGGTGATCATGCTTGGTTAATCCGCGATGGGTGATCACTGCCTAATAGATTCATAGGAGTGACTTTGCTTGGTTAATCCACGATGGGGGGTCACTACCTACATGGTTACTCAGGGGTGGCTCTACTTGGTTAATCCGATATGGGGCCACTTGCTGTTTGGTTACTAATGTAGGCTTCGACTGAGCTGCGTCCCTCTAGCCCTAGATTTTAGTGTATTTATGAATGATAGTTTTTGAGAATCTTTGTGGTTTGAATTGGAAAAGTCATTGGATGTCTGGGTGACTCATTTGGAGTTTTTAGAGTCTTGACTATGTTTTCATAATTACGAACTTATATTTGAGGTTTATAAACTGTGATCGATGGTCTTTCTTTTTATTGATTATCACATACATGTATTATTGTCACTCACCCGAGCTTCACAGCTTATCAGAGTTCTGGTTTGCCCAGTGCACCATTCCCATGATGTAGGCACTGATTATACATGTGACAGGTCTGGGTAGATTACGAGAAACCGCTTGAGATTTTGGTTCCGTTGAGTGGTCCGGAATCCTTGCTCTTGCTCATTTCCATAAGGTTAGTCTAGAACCCTAGATTCGAGTGAGTGGGAACTACCCACAATAGACCTTGTGAATATAAATTAGAATTACCATGTTTATTACTCATAATCCAAGTAGATAATTATATAGAGTTCCTTAATTAAATTCGGGAAATGATATGTTATCGCATGGATTGATTAACGTGGTTAAATGCTAAGATCATGCATCTTTGATTCATGAATTGATTAATTGACGGGATTGTGGAATGACGTTGGATATGATTGTTATTATTATGATTATTTTAGTTGATCAATGTGGCTTGAGAATAATATTGTGCTTCGTTAGTTATTTGATATGTTACATGCTGTGGATGGAGGTATCATGTTGAAAACATAGTGATTTATATGATGGATGGAATGGAAACCTTGAATGTCATGTGGGTTTGTTATGTAGCCCTGAACCTAGTAATTTCATGCTTGTTAAGTTCTAATAAATGATTGAGGAATGCTATGCTTTTCGATTTGAACGTACTGTGATAAACGTTGGAGTGTAGTAAATGGTGAACTACGAATGGCTTGATCCCTACTTAGGGTACGGAGGCAGTCTAACGAGGTGGTTAGATGCAGCCATAAAGTACACGAAAACTACTATGAAATTCGAATCTTGAGTTATGCTTTGTACATATCTCGAAGGCGGGGTATGTTATATATATGGACATTTGGTGACGTCACGCGTTGATTCTGGACGTATGTCGTGATCGGGGCGTGACATTGCGGTATCCATTCATCCAAGATCAAGTCATCGCAACCCTTGGATCAACAACCCCAACATCACATATCTATACACTTCGAAGATCAAATAAGAGGATCAAGTTGTAACGAGATTGTAACCCTACAAATTGATTAATACAAATATTCTTTGTACACATATTCTCTTGTCATTTGTCGCAGGATTTTTGTGTTTACAAAAAGCTTTGAACCAAAAAAAATACACTAATTTCAGACGAAGAGGAACATATAAAAGACCACCATGACTCTGCTGTTCTTAGACCTTGGTTCCAATGAAGAAGAAAAGCTTTCTCTCTCTAACATGACCAACTCCCCATTTTTCTTTTTCATTTTTCTTAATTGTTGTCCAATCAAACTATACCACCTAGCATATTAATTAACAAAGAGATGGTATATTACTCAACCAATACTCATATACCATATGTTTGACACCATTATTTTTTTTTAAATTCACTATAAATTCATATGAACTCACAATCACTTGACCTTTCATCTCATACCATCAAATTTACTAAAATACTAAAGCAAAAATTCTAATATTTTTGTATGTTATATGTTCAATAATAAACTTAATTAAAATAATAACTCAAATTATCAATACAAGTATAGTTGTTTTAAGTGTAAATAAGCATTTATTTTTATGATATATAATAATTTTACTTAAATCTGCCTATTTCGCATAGGCCTCTGCCTAGGCACCATCTCAGCGCATAGGCACTAGGCCCAACCTACCATCCGACTAGCGCCTAGCGTGCCTTAATTAGGACATCTGATGTTAGAATTCTAGATCCGTCACACATGTATGGTTTGGACTTTGCAAATTACAGTTTTGTTCCAACTTTTTGTCCTGGGATTTTCTTGACGTTGCTTCTGGTGCAGTATGATGATTGATGGAACAATAAAAAGCTAATGTGAATTGTGACTTGGGTTTGGAATATTGTTATATTATTATTCGAGTAAAATTATCCAAGGACGCCAAGAATATTAGAGCAAAAATATTATTGTTTTTAATGGTTTTATTTTTTTTCCATAATCAATTTTCAGAAAAGGAAATGATTCAACTTTTCAGACTATATTTTTAGGGTAGTGCTATCCATACACCCATTTTTACTTTTTATACACCCTTCTTAATTTTCGGCTGTCAAATTGAATGAATTGAAAAAGATCAATGACAAAAAATTAATAAGGATTTGTGAGAGGTAAAATAAGTGTGTGAATAGCACAATCCTATTTTTTAAACCAAATAATGTGGTGGTTGAATTCTATTTTTAATTATTTAAAGAAAGAATTTAACCATCAACTACCACATCATATGTCGTCTACAAATATGATTTTAAAAGATCGTCTCTCTAGTATCATTCATCATATAATAGTGTCAATGTCACTATTGAAGTGAATCTCATCTTAATAATTTAATGTTTTTCATTTTAACCGTGATGTAATATTATCAGTTCATTCACATTATATGATATGAGTTTCATTATTATCAACGTGATATATCAGTTCATTGTTATTTGCTCATATTATGAGTTATAACATCTAAATTAATAACAATATGTAATATTGTGATTGTCGAGCTATAAACCTCCTCACAATGATGAAAAAGAGAGAAAATCGGCTACAATGGCATATAATTGAATGGAGGTTAATTTTTTTTCTTCTGAGTTGATTTGTAATGGTTCTGTTTTGTTTGTATAATTCAAAAAGTAGACGGTTGATATCGTTGAAATACATTACAAAGCTGACCCTATAAAAATTTGTGTAAAAAATTGAGTAAAAAAATGGTACTACGGATCCATCCCCTTATATATATATGAGAATAAAAAGAGACAAAAAATCGTAGAGGAAATGAGGAAGAAAACGTATGCTTGTTTTTTATCGAGGCCCTTTTATGCACACTATCATCTTGCTTTGTACGTGTTCTCATCTTTAATGAATATCGTACTTCTTTCAAGAAAAAAAAAATTGTAGTTATATTCTGTGTACCATTCATATACATTTCACATCTCTCTCACTATCCTTTTCTCCAACATGAACAACCAACGAAATGTCGACGCAAAAAGAATCTTAATCTTGACCAATACGAATTGTTAATCTAGGATTTTTAAGTGGTTGATTTCGGTGTTTAATGTGTTAATCATGTATGCAAAGGCGGATCCATTTCATAGACCCGGTGCTCCTAGAACTATCTAGAAGTCTAAAGAAGCGCTTATGAGGACCTCTGAGGATCACCCAACGGTCTGGGCAGGTGATGGAAGAGAGAAGACCATCATGACTGTGAAGATTCTATGCAATAGAAGTTTTGAACCAAAAAGAAAGATCTAATTTCAGACGAAGATGAACACAGAGAAGACAACATGACTCTGCTGTTCTTCGACCTTGGTAAGGAGAAAGGCTTTCTCTTTCCATTTCCCACGTGTCCAACTCCTCATTTTTCTTTTACTTTTTTCTTAATTGTTGCCGAATCAGGTTGTGTCACCCAGCATTTTAATTAATAAAGGGATGGTGTATTAGTCAACCAATACTTTTATACTATATGTTTGACACCATAATTTTTTTTCAAAATTCACTATAAATTCGTACGACCTCTGAAAAATATTATTACGAACTCATAATCACTTGACCTTTTATCTCGTACCATCAAATTTACTAAAATGTTAAAGCAAAATTTTTGATATTTTTGTATGTTATATGTTAAATAATAAACTCACATTCTCAATATATGTATATTTTTTTTAAGCGTAAATAGACACTTATTTATTTAATATATAATGAATTTACTTAAATTTGCCTAGTCCGCGTAGGCCTCTGAGCCCCGTCTAGGCACATAGGCACTAAGCCCAGCCCGCCACCCGACCAGCGCCTAACGTACCTCAACTAGAATCACTCGATGCTAAAATCCTGGATCCGCCATTACATTTATGGGTTTGGATCGTGCAAAATTATAGTTTTGTTCCAACTTTTTGTCCTGGGATTCTTTTGGTGTTGCTTCTAGTGCTGTATGATGAATGATGGAACAATAAAAAGGTATTGTGAATTGTGACTTTGGTTTGGAATATTGTTATTATTGTTCAAGCACGCCAAGAATATTAGAACAATAACATTACTATTTCTAATGGTTTTGAGTTTTCCATAATCAATTTCAGATAAGGAAATTCTTCATCTTTTTAGACCCTATTTTTTAAACCACATGATGTGATGGTTGAATTTTGTTTTTAATGATTTAAGGAAAGAATCTAACCATCAACTGTCACATCATATGTCATCTATAAATATGATTTTAAAAGATGACTCTCTAGCATCATTCTTCAGATAGTAGTGTCAATGTCATTATAGAAGTGAATCTCATCTTAATTATTTAACGTTTTTCATTGTAACTGTGATCTAATATTATCAATTCATTAACGTTATATCATATGAGTTTCATTATTATTAATATGTTATATCGGTGACATCTTAACTATTATTGATTGATTTTGAAGAAAAATATTTTGTTATTCACTCGTATTATAAGTTAAAACATCTAAATTAATAACATTATGTAACGGTATGATTATCGAGCTGAAAACTTCCTCACAATCATGCCCAAAGAGAGAAAATGGGCTACAATGACATAATTGATTGGAGTCAATTTTTTCCTTTTGAGTTGATTTGTATAATGGTGCTATCTTGTTGGTATAATTCGAAGAGATAGACTGTTCGGATCGTTAAAATATATTACGGAGCGAACCCACAAAAACTTGTGTAAAAAAAGTAGTATCACGAATCTGCCCCCTTTAAGTATATATGAGAACAAAAAGGGATTAAAATGATACAGGAAATGAAGGAGAAGAGGTATGCTTATTTTTGGCTTGAAATACACAAAATTGTTAAAAAAAAAAAAATTGTTCTCAATTAACTTGTAGTTGTACTTTATCATTCATATACATTCTCTCCGCATCTATCCCACTATCCTTTCCTCCTCCGGCACACCTCCATATTTAATGGGGCTTTTTCTTTTGTGCTTTTTCTTGTAAGCTTTGGTGAAAAGATAACTGGGCAACTCAGGTGGACAACACGATTTGTACTTGGCATAGCAAACATTGACATGCAATCTACAAGCCACCTCCTCATCATCATAACCAACATGCTATCATTCATCCACGATTTTGTCGGCCCTATCTTGTGTGATTCGAGAAAAGGGAATCCATTTTAGTAATATTTAAGTTAAAAAAACTTTCTGTTTAAACACGAGAAATTATTTTCACATTATTTTTCTTCATTAGCACACTCAAGATAAATTTTAAGGGGTGGATCAGATTTGAATTTTATTAGATTTTAAAGGCAATTCCACTGGTTCCACACTAATTTCATAGGATATCCCCTGTTCAGCTACTTGAAAATAAATTCTGGAAAGTAATTCAGCACATATGGACATGCTTCAATCCCCCAAGAGACATACCAACTTCCAAGTTGAGGAATGAGCCGGATGTCCAGCACGAAAGGATTTTATGTACAGAGACGGAGAGGAGGATATTTTGACAGTTCGAAATCCCAGAATTACAGATTAATAACAAACTTGAATCATTTAAAAGGGCAGTAATATGTATATTCATGATACATATGCCTTCACCAGATCTGTGAAATTGCATACCAATCCTGTCCTTGGACAAGTAATCTTACCATCATTCTTCCTCGCCATTTCTTCAAGAGCCTGCCTCCAAAACATAAACCAAGAAGAATATTTCAAGACTGAATTAACAAAGATCTTGTTTTTACTACAAAAAACAAATGCAAACCTTAGTGCTGTACACATAGCCGTTGGGCAAGACTTGCGGTGGGTTCTCCGTATCCATTAGTTCCTTAGTTATGTAGCAAACAAGCTTCGAATGATGCTGCTTTGAAAAAGGTAAGGGCAGGGCTAGTTTCCGGAAACCCTCCTGTGATAGCGGATCCTCCTTGGTGCAATCATCATCATAACAGTATCTGAATCAGGTCAAGGCAAAACGAAACCTCTAAATGCAATTAACAGCTGCAATGCAAGCGGTCATGTGCTCAAGGTGAATGCGAAGTGCCAAAACACCAATAAGGGAGCTAAACCACGACCACCTAATGACTCTAGAGATTATGACATAAAACCCTTAAAAGTTAGCAAGAAATGGACGAAAATACTAAATTTCTACACAAGTATGTATATATGCTATAGCTGTTTCACCCTCCCGCTCTAGCGTTTTGTTCTGCAGGTCACATGGGCAACCATGCAGCTCAAAGCCAAAGAAGCTTTGGGAGTCAACTCCATATAAAGTGAACTCGATTGTACCAAGCCTAGAACACCCCTGATTAATAGATAAGTGGAAAACAGTAAACTACAGATCGATAAACAACTGTTAGAGGATACGGGGTTTTAAGAGCAGACAGGCCTGCTTGCAGATAAATATTCAGCAAAGGCTCCAGCGTCATGCCATATAACTTGCAGAATTCCTGTTTGAATTGGTCAACCAGGTAATCCCATTGCTTTGGCTCAAATAAAACCTGGAAAACATAATTAACAAAAGAATAAAAAAATTACAATCAGAGATTAACCTGTACTATACAGCTCCAAAGATAAATATAACCACCAGACCAATACATCTCCCTAAAATGTGTAGTTCAAAATATATTATTTCCCAAGGAAATGGCACAGAAAATGAGTCTATTCTTGAAAACCTAGTCCTGTATATCAAAGGATTCCATACCGGGAATATTGAAGGCTGCATGACTAACAGAGACGAAAATTAATCTGTGAGGAACTACCACCACAAAGAGATGGGGCAGGCAAATATGTGCTAGTTTGTGTTCAACAAAACATCTTTCCTACATAGTAATAAGTTCAACTAAACATGGGTACCATTTAGTTTGTGTTCAACAAAACATCTTTCCTACATAGTAATTATTCAGCTCATTCCCACAAGATTTGGGGAAAACAGAGACCATAGTCTCAAAATCATTTTCATTAACTTCTTTACTTTAGTTCCCTTAAATATCAGTATGTCTATTCCAACAAAAACTGTGGCACAGTTAATTTCAGATAAGTAAAAACCTATAATGCTGCCAAAGATTCAAAGTACTCCGTAAAAGAATTTCCCAATCTAGAGAAAAATGGAACACCTTGTACGTAGCACATTCTGTAGTACTCTTATAAGCTACTGTTACAAAGACCCGCTGGAATTCTTTCATATGAGTAGTTCCCCATGGTGCTAGGTACTTTTGAGCATATGTGATCGCTCGCAAGTTATTTTCAGCTCGTACCAACTCTATAAACTCTTGAAGTCTCAGCTGAAACTCGAATTTACTCTGCCATCAATAAAGAATTCTGCATTAGATAATACAAAACAATCGAACTACAATTCAAATGGTATAACTGTCAACAGAAACCTTTGTCTAGTTATCTAATTTGAGGAAGGAAACAGTTTGCAGTACCAACTCAAACAAATGAATTTCAAGAACCATTTTATCAGAAATTCACAAGCAGTTGTTAGAAATTTAGTAGAACCAACATACTTATGGAAGCACTGCAGCTACAACTACAGGGAATCTTTCACAGCAATATAGCAGCAAAATGAATTGGAATCTATGAAAGAAAAATGTCATTTTCTTTTTACTTCCATCTCCTAGTATGCAGTCCAAGTATGATAAAAGCATACGGTAGAAAGCCAAACTCCAACAAATAAATCAAATTTCACATAAAAGAACAGCAGGACACATTGAAAGAATCACCATCCTCCTAAACTTATGTACAGAGTATTTGTTTGCTAATTTCTTTCAAAAACAAGCAACAGAACAGATACAAACTCTTCCAATCCACCAAATAGCATGCTTCTCAACCCTACCTCCCCCAAAACGAAAGGGAGCGCATACCTTGGATTTCTTTAACCGTGACTTGTTCTCGGCACACCAGGCTAGGGCAGGGCCTACCTCCTTATTCTGAAGGGCTTCAATAACCTTTTTTGCTTCTTGGAATACATCAATATCAACAAAATCCTGACACATAAGAAACTAATCAAGTTGCCAACATGTACAAACAGAAATATGGAAAAATTCTTCAATCTGCACCACTAGCAATAAGAAAGAAGGGATTCTAACAAGCCAATGAACCTGCGGCAATAAAAGCTAGTATCCCCTATTTATTCTACTTACCTTCACTTCCTAACTCCTATACTAGACCATAAAAGTTCCAACCTATCAATTATGAAAGCAATCAGCTGTTTTCTTTCATTTATATAGACTTTGTGAGGTACAAACCACTGGACAAGTATAATTTCCCTCTTCTTTTGTTTTTTTTTATCTTTCTTCACAGAGCGCCCTTGGCCAAGCCATAATTTAGTTGAATAATTCCTTCATTAATGTCAAAAGGATAATTTTGTTCCATCGTTAGAAAATGTGAAGATGAATCCCTCTTCCAATTGTAAAGTAGAGAGCAAATGGATAATGAGCATGACGATAATAATAAAACCGTTTGATTGCCAGATATATAATAATATTGCCATCGTTTCCAAGTTCTTCAATCCAATTAATACGTTCAAACTACAATAACTCATGATATTAAAACCTTCCATGAATTTATGAACATTGGAAAGAAAAAACACTGATGACAGAGCACTCGGTATAAAGAACCACAAATATGTAATGTCAACAAATCTAGGACAGGAAACCAAAACTACCTGAATATTTCTGCTTTCCGCCAGCTTCACTGCCGTATCATAATAAGACATCCGCAACATGTAGTCCACAAGTATCCGGTTCACACGTGTGTTATTCCATTCAGACAGACTCTCCACATCTGCCGATTCTAAATGATCAAGCCGAGCCCGGCACCTCTGCGCCTGCAAGTGCTCCGTCTTACTCCCCTCTTCCAACTTAAACACGAAAAACCCCACAGCAATCAGCATGAAAATTCCAATCACAAATAGCCAAATTCAATCACTCAAAGCACAAATATAAACAAAAATAATCTACTACAATTAATAAACCACAAAAATCCAATCCGGATTAGTTCAATGTCAATTTAGATCGATGACTTTCAACAGTTTAACAGTAATGTAAATCATATCAAAGCTACCCGAGCTAATAAATCTCGGATTAACCTCTGGTTGCCTCGAATCCATCGGATTAACCTCTGTTCTTTTCTATTTCCTCTCACTCCTCCGTCATCCAAACAGGATAAAACAATCCAAGCTAAGGTTTACAGATGCAGTACCTTTCGTTTAAGCCCCTGCAGCCTGGAAACGAGGGAGCTGAGATGATTCTCGGCGTCGTCCGACGACATGTTGTCCCGGTCAGCGGCTTCGGAGACGCCGTTAATAACGGAGGAAATCTCCTTCTCGACGACGCGGTGGTTGGCGCGGATCGTCTTCTTGTAGTGCTCGAAGGGGACTCTGAGGAACTGGTGCTCCAGCTTCAGGGAGTCGGCGAGGTTGCTCAGTTTCGAGGACGGAGGAGGGGTTGCGGCGGTGGGGCCGGGTCCTAGGGTCGGTCCCGGCGACGCGGCGGTACCGTTGGGAAGGGAATCGATTTCCATTGAAGAAGGAGAAAGAGATGGATAGAGAGAATGATTGGGGAGATTCGAGCGTGGAATGATATGACAGAAAGAATAGGGACAAAGGCAGATGGAGGAGGAGAAGACTTTAAACGACGGCGTATTGTTTTCGTGGTTTTTCTACAACGGTCCTAACTGTTTCTTCTTTTTTATTTTGTTGGGTCATCAAAATGCTTCATTAGGGTAAGGCCCAATAAAAACAGAGATGTAGTGAGGTCTGGCCCATGAGAACAAAAATCCCAAATCTAGAGTCCTGGAAAAAAAAAAAAAAAAAGTTTAATTATTTTGGGTCAGTCCCGGCAATGCGACGTACCGCAAAATAAAATGTGATAACATTACGTTGTTAAACAGTCTGATACATTTTAGCACTTGATTTATGTGAAATTTTTTACAACCAGCCAAAATCTGGACAAGTAGTGGGTTGTCATAATGGATAAAAACTTTCTTTATTAATCAGCTGCGCATCTGATTCAAACTCTTTCTCTCGTTATAGTCTAGCTTATAATAGTAATATCTCTCGTTATAATTACTATTTTTTTTTAATTTAGAAGAAAAAGAAAATGTAGCTAAGCAAACCTCCTGACCACGTGTATCCAAGCAAACTCGTACCTGTTCCCACCCGATTCCCGCTCTATTAGACGGACTTGGATTGTCTGCCCTCCCCTTTCCATGCCCTCCTATGTTTTGTGGTCACGGTTAAGCCACGTCAACATTTTATATTAATTTTTTTATAAAAATAATAAGACAAACGGTAAAATCAATATAAAATGTTGACGTGGCTTAACCGTGACCACAGAAATAGAAGGGCATGGGGAGGGTATGGAACCGGGAGGGCAGACAATCCAAGTCCCTATCAGACACCCGTTCCTCCCCTCCCCTCTATTTCAGCAGACGACAAAACTTTCACTTTCTGACTAATTTACCCTCCCGTATATGACCAGCCCAAAGGAACACCAAAAATAAATAATTAATTAAAAATAAAAAACCCAAAAGCCTTCTAATTGGGTCGGGCCATATAATAATTAAGGCTTAAATGTCAAAACCGTCTATGTGTTATAGTCATATGGCTAATTTAGTCCCCGTGTTTTTTATTTGGCTAATTTAGTCCTCGTGTTTGTCTTTTTAGCCAATTAAGAACATTTCATTCAATTTCTTTTAAAAAAAATCATAAGAAAAATTATATGAGATATAATTATGCTTTCTCTTTACATAAAAATGCAAATCAATGAGAAACAACACATATAAAAGATAAAACTTCCAATTTGAAAAATGATTAAGGTTTTGACATAGAAAAGAGAGGGGGTAATGTTAGGGAGGAGGTCAGGGAGTTAGGAGGAGAATAATTTTTCTTTTAATTTTTAATTTTATTTCATTTTTTAATATTTTAGATTAAATAAATAATTTTATAAATAAGTTAATTTATCATTTTTTTTTACAAAAATTAGATGAAAATATTCTTAATTGGCTAACAAAAATAAACACAATGACCAAATTGACCAAATTAAAAACATAAAGACTAAATTGATCCAATAACTAAAACACATGGATCATTTTAATATTTAAGCCAATAATTAATCCATTGACTCACTCTCACTCCCATTCCCGCTCTTACTCTCTCTTGATTTTGTTCCCGTCATCATCACAAGAGCAGCCGCGCAGCCAAACCTCGCCGTTTGGAGCTTACAGGTCGAAACGCTGGGCTCTAACGCCGTTTAAGCAGTAAGACTCTACCTCCTCCTCTACCCCTCACGCCCGTTTAAATATCCGTTCCCCATAACATTCGGGTTTCTGAGTTGGAACTTGGAACCCATTTTCCTCAAGCATTGGAGAGGGAACTGGACAGAAGGTCGACTGACTGGTCTCTTAAGCTTGAGAAATATCAGTTCGAAGAGCAGAGGCTTCGTGAGCGAGTTAGAGAGCTTGCAGAGCAAAATGTCTCGCTTCAAAGAGAAGTCTCTTCCTTTAATGCGAGGATAAGGAGTGCAAGGATTTGCATAAGTCCCTCACAAGATTACTGAGAACCTGCAAAGAACAAGAGAAGACGATAGATGGCTTGCGAGAAAGTTTTAGGGAGGAATTTAGGAAGAACCAATCCGCGGATGAAAAATCCAGTCTGTCCACTTCAAAATTAGAGTGCACGAATGCTGATGGATCGGCATATCCAAATGATCAAACTCCAGAGGTTAGTTGCTGCTGAATATGTTCTTCGGCATTGTTAGAGGAAGGATAAGTTATATTGTTTGCATTCTACACAAACTGTTACTGATGCTGTCACTCTTACGTAGGACGATGTGAGATGTGAGCTCAAAGCAGAAACTTTACTAACTTACAAGTCTACTGAGAGAAAAGTTGTATTCGAAAGAGCTGTAAGTTGAGCAGTTGCAATCTGAAGTTGCAGCAGCTGTAAGAGGAAATGACATTCTCCGATGTGAACTGCAAAATGCAATGGACAACCTTTCCTGTCTCACCCACAAGTTGAAGGACCTTGGAATGCAGGTAACCTGTAGTATCACGTATAAATTTCAACGGTAGAGATCTTAATATGTTTGAATCTCGTGCTTCGTATGTTATATGACGTATTCCTTGCTAATAGATGCTTAAGAAGGATGAGAACATAAACCAGCTTCAAAGCGACCTCCAGGCATCGACGAAAGAATTAACAGTTACTCGGGGGAATACTGCCTAAAATTTCAGAGGAGGAGAGAGATATGATGTGGGAGGAGGTGAAGAAATACAACGAGAAGAACACGTTGTTGAACTCGGAGTAAGAAGTAGATCGAAACCCTTGACGAGGACATACTTCTAAAGGAAGGTCAGATCACAATTCTGAAAGATACCATGGGAAGGAACAAGCCTTTCGACCCTCCAGAGGTTCTGCTACTTTCAGACTGTCACCATCTTTGGCAGTTGCCACCAATAAACGAAAAGCTTTCTGGAAAGCAAATCAATTTTGCTCCGCCGGCAGCTGCTTCCTTCACATGATTATTTAATTAATTAAACAGAGTTTATTATCATAATTACATTGAAAAGGGAAAAGAGAAGAAAAAGAGGTGAAAAGGATGGGCACGTTGACGAGGCGGGAGCAGGTAGCGAAATTGGCGGCGACCTCGTTGATGGAGGACATTTGGGCGGCGGCCACTCAGATTGAGCTGGCGGCCGTGTTTGAGTCTCCGGCGACGGTGACGCGTGCGGCTGGGAAAGAATCGTAGCGCCGTCTCGGAGGAGTGGACTGATGCGATAATTGGGTAGGGAGAGACAAAACTACATGGCTGGCCTGCCATCGAACGGCCCGCGGGAAATGTTTAGGCAATGCCACGTCGGACAGTTGTTTTATTTCTTTGGAGAGATTTTTCGGTATGACCGGTACACGAGTGGTACACCACGTGTCATTATATAATTGGTGGGATATATGTGCTAAAAAGTTAATAACTTAAAAAATAAAATTTCTTGCCACTTCTATTAAAACACATGGTGTACCACTTGTGTTCCCGTCACAATTAAAAATTTCTCATTTTTGTGGGGAACCGGATCTCCGGACCCAAAGGAATTGAGCCCAAGGATAAAATGATCCGGACCATTGAAATTTGATCAAACGGCTACAATTATTATAACTTTTAGAGAGCCTTCCTATTTGTAGCCGTTAGATCAAATTTCAATAACCCGGATCATTTGATAAGTGGGCTCAGTTCCTTTGGATCCGGAGGGGATCTTGTTCCTTTGTTTGGCATGGAGCCCTTTGACCTTGCTGTATTTTCCTCTTACGCACATTTTTTTGTTTCTTTCTCTTATTGACACTTTAAAAATGTCGTCGCCCACTTTTTTTATACAAAATTTGTCTTCTGTTTTTATAAATTTTGGAATGCATACAATATTTTTAAAGTATCAACAAATTTTTTTAAACCATGAACATTGTTTCACTTTACTATCCGTACTTTCAATTGGGTTGGAAAAAAGGCATTTTAGCCAAAGTTGTTATTGAGATTGTCATAACTTTTTATTTTTATTTTTGAAATTTAAAATCGATAAAAATAGTCATTGACATTATCCACTGCCAATCATTTTTGTTCTTTTGTGAAAAGTCTATGTTGGATTAAAGAAACACCAGTTTAAGATAGAGGTTGATTTGACAAAAATTACCCTCAATTTAACATAGCTTTTTCACGAAATGATTGAAGGTGGATAATATCAAGAACCATTTCTATCTATTTTAAATCTTAGTGACCAAAATACCCTACACTTTTAGTGCCATTGTCCCCCTCTACCATGAATTATCACAATTATAATTATTTCTAAGGAAAACTAATGAAAAGAGCTTGAAAACTATGAGTTTTAACAAAAATGACAAAAATATGTTGTAAGTGAATAGTACCATGATTGCCTTTTTAGAGTAAAAATATAGTTTTTCGTTAAAGTAAACAGTACTGTGAGTGTTTTGTTAAAGCTCTCTTATTTCCATCATGGGCAATGTATAATACCATATTTTAGGGACATGTACATCAACCAAATGCTACATTCACAACTAAAATTAATAAATAGTTAAAACTAGCACTCATGCCTGCGCGATGGTGCGGGTTCATCAATATTGACATCATTTTTTCAGTAGGACTTGACATTTTAATTACACTAGCCTCTCTGCACGCGCTCATGCGCATGCGAGAGGCATTTTTGCATCACGGGCGCTACGCGCCCCAAAGATGTGTTGTATTAGATATTCTTGTATCCTAATCAGCGTTAAGGAGTATATCTTTCAGCATACAACTACATTGACGGGTGTTAAACATTTGTAAAGATCTTTTTATATTATGTCAAGTCCACATCTATCATTTGGTATACGAAACTATTCAGCATTATACAAAAAGTTCAAAATTCTATCACCCATTTACATAAAAATTAAAACTCTATAAAAAATGCTAATTACACCATGTAGCAACTGTAAATTGACTACTCCCCTTGATGGCATGCTTCATCGTGAACAAAGGTTCTAGGCAGTTGCATCTTTTATATGCATGCCTCTTTTTCTCCATAGGCGAGTGAAGAAAAGCTTTCATCATCATATCTGTAATAGAAAAGAAACATGAAATTCAAATGGTGTAGTTAAGGAATGCATACAGTTACAAATATAATACAAAATGCAGAAAAAATATACCAAAATATAGTTTCATATAACAAATGACGAATGTGGGCTCGATATAATGTAAAATGATCTTTAAAAAAGTGTAATACCTGTAATAAAAGGCTAAAAAGCTACAACATGACATGTAGTTTTGGCATAATGTAAAAGATCGTTTGGAAAAAATATCAATTAACAGAAACGAAGAAAGCTAATGTATTTATCATTTATTCTTTATTTGTCCGTCTTCTCTCTCTCTTGCCTTTACGTTGGCTTCTTCAACCGTGTCATCCAATCTCAGTCTGTTGACAAATTTCACTGGGGCATAATAGTTAGACAAATTAAACAATGACAGCGATTTTATAAAAAAAATTCAGAAAACTGGAGGCAAAAGGATGAAACAAACTTACTCAGAAGAAATGAAAACTAATTTTCCTCTTCTTTCTCTCATGTTTTGCATTCTAATAAGCAATAGATGCAGCAGGGCAAAATTAAACACAATAAAGTTCACAGAGTCATAATATATCATTGCTAGAAAAGGAACCATTCGCTTTTAGGTTGACAGTTTTTCCGTTAGTGTAACAGAAGCACAGTCTTGGGAAGATCTAGAAACAAAATGCACACTCCAAATGTTAAAATCCAGAAAGAACTTACGTTTACTTCGTTTACGATGACCAAACAAAAACCCTAAACTTTGAATTGCAATAGAACTTAAAATGACTTTGAATTGCAATTGAACTCCATTAAAGATTCAACTAATTTAGCATCTTTAAGTTTCCAAGTAATTGACTAAGCTCAAGTTGATGCAAAGATGAAAATATGTTGTAAATACACTCGCCCAAGATAATTAATTGTCAATGACGCTATCCTAAGTTCCAAATTATATTCAAAATTTCAGTTGATTTAATGTTACTTTATTTGACATATAGGCACTCACACACAAAAGAATTAGGGTATATTGTTTACAATTTAGAAGATTGTTATTGACATATTGTGTGCTCTAACTATTGGTGTTTGTACTTTTCGTGGTGGGAAACATGAATTTTATAGCTTGTGGTAAAATACAACAGTACAAAAAGAACAACACAAATGTTAAAATGAAAATATAACTTTGTACATCGCACGTAGGTCCCGTGATTACATCCAATTTACAGAAATCTTACAAAATTGATCATGTTTTAATTGCAAAATTCTAGAACTGATCTCATTGCGTAAACATAATTCAACTTTATGAACTCAAATCCAAAATGATGTGAACCGATTCTCACTTTAATGTAGCAAGACCAAAGAACTACCATGATCGAGCTTCATACCAAATTCCAAGAGAATTCAAATTCACGATTAAATTAGATTTTCAAACGCATAAATGAGTAATACTCACTCAAATTCAAAACATAACATTCAACTCAAAACCAATATCTTCCCCTCCTCCCTATCTTTCTAGCAATCAAAGGCTCCAACTTTACTAATTAAAACAAAAAAAACCTATTTGTAATACCGTATTAGCATACATAGCTGAATCCTAAATAATTTTTTTCATAAAACTGGGTAATGCACCAAATCCGCAGCAGTTGATGATTAACCAAACAGGGGAAAACAAACAACCCATTACCAAGTTTCCCAAATCCAAATTAAATAAATCATACAGTATATTGCTATACACTAACAAAAAAGTTCCAGTCTTTAACGTTCAGCAAAATGAATGCATAGCTGAAAGGTTAACAACAAATTCATAACGTTGTTTCATACCTTATTGACATTGAGATCAGTAGGCCAGTAATGGAGGAACTTGTAGAAGTAGTCGAACGTTTCCAAAGGCGACCTAAATGAAATAAGGCCCCCATTTGTGATTCTCAATTTCCTTCAATTTCCAAAAAAAAAACTTTGACCAAAATTGAACTCCGATGTCAACTGGGATAACGTTATAGTTAAACAAATGATGATTAAGTCAAACAATTTACAACCTGGGTAGGGTCGGCAGGCTAAGTACAAATTTGGTACTTCTTGTTGACCATTGGAAATTATGAGAACTTTCTCGGCGTCTCCGTCATCTTTTGTGCTTCCGAATTGCGACAATGGTGTCCTGTCGTATGGCCAACGGCAGCACCGAGTAGCCTCGTAGTCTATGTGCTCTCTGGTCAAGTTCACTCTCCTTGAATCCACTGTCCGGTAAAAAACTCAAACACATGCACAAAATCGAAAATTGGAAAAAAAAAAAAAAAAAAAAAAAACCCAAAGAGAGAGATAAAGAGGACCCACCTGAAGAGCGAGCGAAGAGCTGGGCCTCGTCAAGTTGGGAGGAGTGGCCGTAGACGGCTTTGAGGGTATCGTGAATTGGTTGGGATCGGAAGGTCTTCGTGTTTTGCCATTTGTGCCATCAACTTGATTAAACACAAATTGAAAGCTCCCCGTGACGATGACGGTGACGCAAGCAAACAAAAGCTTTAACTCATCTAATCAGACAATATTTAGGACACTGTTTGATGAAGACGATGATGATTGGATTATATAGGACACTGAAGTAAATAAAATCTTGGGTACCTGGAGGACATGGTAATGAAGGCGACGGCGGAGGCAGAAGTGAGAGAAGATTCAGAGGACTGAATGCATAGAAGGCCGGAGACTATTGGTGGTGAGGGCAGCGGAGAAGGATGCGTTCTGGTACACCGAGCGACTGTCTGAATTTCTCAC
Organism: Heteromeles arbutifolia; assembly: GCA_024362995.1. Lineage (NCBI taxonomy): Eukaryota > Viridiplantae > Streptophyta > Magnoliopsida > Rosales > Rosaceae > Heteromeles > Heteromeles arbutifolia. The sequence continues at coordinate 9,731,067 of JANCRC010000018.1, forward strand.
CGGGTTGCGGGGATGGAGTGACCCGTTGCTCACTTTAAACGTGCAGTATATGGCAGTTTCATCTCTGCAGTTTGCAACCGTTGCAAGTGATGTGGAGAATTCCGTCTCTGCAGTTTGCAACTGTAGTGGAGAGTTCTATCTCTACAGTTTGCAACTGCTGTTGAGAGTTCGTGGCTTCGTGCCCATCTGAAGTTTTTTTTTTCTTTATTTATTTACTTCTTATTTTTTGTATAGTGGAAAGATACAACGTGGCGAAGTAATTATAGGATGATTAATTTAAGGGATGATAATGAATTTAAAGTGTGTGTTTTCATCTAGCGATTCATAATTGTCATTGTTGTGATTGGTGCATTTATTGTTTGCAGTGGATAATTTTGTTTTTGGTATTTTGTTCTTCAATTTGTAAATGATTTATAAATAGTAACATATTTACGAATTTGACCCTATTTTTGTGGGCAGTTATCCGTGTTCTTTATGTATGAAATGAGGGCATTCTTGGCATTTCTGAATGCTTCACCAAACTGGCCTTCTCCCTTTATATATATAGATAATAGAAAATGATAGAAGACAGAAATTGTAAAAAGGAAGTTGATCAAAAGATTAACAGCAATAAACTACTCATTATTCGAAATATACATGAAAGTTGTCATTCACATGATCCAAATGGTAGTTAATGCAGAGGACAAAACAGAAGGAAACAAATATTATAGCAGCATAAGTTGAATAATTGCAGCAAGCAAACAAATAGAAGACTCAAAAACTGGAAATGAAAGCAGGTAACATTGAGTTTTAATAACCGAAAAGGGACCTCGTTTAAGCAGCTCCACAGCAGCATTTATGCTTGGATGATGAGCTGCAAAAACAGAAAAGAAAACACAAATTAAACTAAAAATGTAGAATTTAACACTAATCCAAGGATGAAATATCAAATATAAAGTCATTAGGATTAGAAATCCAAGCAATAAGCAAATCAAAATACCAATTTGATTTTATATGAGAAGAATGAATATGTATAAATTGAATATCAATCATGTATATATAGAATAACCTATATAGAAACAGTCAAATTAAAAATTAAGATCATAAGACTGATCACACACTCTATTCATCTAAATAAACCTAAGGGTTATTATTCAGCATGGAAAAAAAACATGACAGAACAAAGTGTTATTTCTAGCGTTAATTACCCTTGTTCCCAGTCTTAATTAATACAAATGAATAACAACTGCTCACCATTTCATCAAGTAACACAGTACAAAGCTATGTACGTTTGAACAGCTCCGGGAATCGACGGTTTCCATATCCTGCAAATTCGGACTCTTATCTTCGCCACCTTTATATACGGCTGTAATTTATCGATAGGAGTCGGAGCTACATTTTCCATTTACCCTGGTCAAACAAAGCATAAATTTTTGAATTTCTCCTTCGTTCTTTATTTATTATTCCCTACTTTCTCTACTCTAATTTAAACACCAGATTCATCCAAAAACAGAATTTTTTTAATCATTATTCCCTATTTTCTGCGCTCTAAGTTAAACACCAGATTTACCCAAGAACACAAAATAAGCAAAAATAAGTGGGAAAAAAAGAAGAAGAAGAATGACTTACCTGAAGTAGAACCAGCGCGAAAATGGCAACACAACACCTTGGAAAAACGAACTACACCATTTCCTGAAAACACAAAACAGAACTAAATCATGCACCCATAATAACAATGACGACACACAAACGAAAGAATGACGAAGCACCGTTTGCTAAAACGCGAAAGAAAGAAGCAAAAAAAGCAAAGGAAAAAGTGGGGAAAGAAAGAGATGAAAATGAAAGAAAAAGGGAGTAACCCTCTCAACAGAAAGCCCCCGATGATCAACACGTGGAAGACAAAAAGCAGAGCAAAATCAAAAAATAAAATAACCAAAGGCAAAATGGGAGACAGGCGGGGCTTCTCACAATTTTTAATAATTGTTTTTTCATGCATTCAAATTTTTTTTATAATTTTTTATTGTGTTATGTGCCACAAAACATGTGGCCTGGTTTAACTTACTTTTTTAAATATTTTTTTTGTTCTGTCATCAATATTTTAATTATCATTTTATCTTTCTCTATGCCACGTGCTGCAGGAGACTCGGCGTGGAAGACAAAAAGCAGAGCAAAACCAAAAAATAAAATAACCAAAAGGCAAAGCAATGGGAGACAGGTGTGCTTCTCACAAATTTTAATAATTGTTTTGTCCATGCATCCAATTTTTTTATAATTTTTTAATGTAAGCATCCAGAATTAAATTAGTATAAAGAAAGTAAGTAACAATATTAAGCCTTTCATGACTCTTTTTTGCCCAACCTCACCATCAGTTCTGATACAATCAAATTAATCTCCTACCTACCAACTTATTTGTCAAATTCTATACATTGGAAAAAACCACCTGCTTCTCTCATTAAATCAAAACTCCCAAATCCAATTCAATCCCTTATCACAACTCACAACATAAGCTAATTAAAAATGAGAACTTTAACGAAAAATCATATTTTTACATTAAAAAATCAATTCTGATACTATTCACTTTATCCTTTATTTTGTCCTTATCGTTAAAACTTAAAATTTTCAAATCATTTTCATTAGTTTTCCTATTAAAAATTTAAGGCCAAAAAAATGTTCAAATTTTAACATTTTAAAATTGAAAAAAAAAAAAACTAAACCCGCAAATATAAATCATTATGTAAATCTCACCGTCAAATGTTTTCAAATCACAGAAGCTATCCAAGATGTTGTGATCCCTCTGCAAATGCAACCTGCAAACAAATCAAACAACAACAAAACCAGACGTTAAATAATAAAGCTAAAAAACCATAGCGAAAAAACCGTAAATTGTTCCTGTTAAAATCGAAAGTTGAATCACCAACACGAAGTTCTGGATGGAGAAACTTCATAAACATCACGCACAAAAATTAAAAAATTCATTGCGAAAAAGGGTCAATTTATGCAAATTATAAAAATCCAGAAAAATTACTACAATTTTCTATAGCGTCATCAAATCGACAATAAATGCTCATGAGTGGAAGAGAGGGATACAACTAAAAATTTGAGAAAGGAAAAAAAATCCAAATGAATAAAAACTATCAATTTGAGAGAAACAAATTTAAAAATTGCAAAAGAAATGTTAACTTGGCTTTGTTTTGTTAGTCAAACATCCGCAGACTGTCAATCATGCAAGCTTCCCAGATATATTATAAAAATTCAAAAATTAGATGGACTCAAATTTTCTTCAATGTCACTGAGCATAAAAAATCCAACAAATGAGAATACGCATGTTTGTTTATGGATGTATACATCTGTTTATACACGTACTGGTACTATAGAGAGAGATACCTATTAGCTGCTGAACAATGAACATATCTCTTCTGGTTCCTTTACCTGCACAAAAAATTAAAAAAATTAAAAACCCACAAACCAAAAACTACAAAAAATAGAAATAAACTTTCAATTCACTCAACGAACTCAAGTATAGGTAGAAAGATCGTCATGTGCGGATCAACTTTCTCTCTTGGGCCGAGACCAAATTCCGGCGGGATTGGGCGGAATCAGCAAAACTCCGCCAAAAAACCATCACTGTTCTAGGCTCCAATCTTTGAGCACAATTGATTTTGAGGTGTGGGTGTCATATCAGATGGAAGAGGCCTCTGATACGAATCTATAGGCTCCGACCTTGGGCGATTTCGTTGTCGTATGAAAAAGTTATGATGAAATGAAGTTTTTGGAGTGGAAGAATTAAGGAGGATGAAAGGAAAAACAGCAGTGCAGTTGTTGATCTGCACGCAGGGAGTAAAAGAGGAAAGCAGAAATCAGGAAAGCAAACCGACAGAGAAAAGCTTGGGTATGGTGAATGAGGAGATAGAGGACTTTTAGAGAGAGAATGCAGAATCTTTTAGAGAGAGAATGACAGAAGCAGAAAGGACCGAGCGAGAGCCGAAGCCCGGCGTGGATACTCTTAGCACAGGAAAAACCGAGGGCAAATCCGTCCGGATACTGGTGATGAACAGTGCCGGGGGAAACTCAAGTTTAGTATATATGATTTTGATAAAAGGGTTATGTGAACAAATTAAGAATTTAAACAAGGGTAAATTACACTTTACCACTTTAGATTTGAAGTCGATTTCAATTCCTTACAACATCTTTAAAACATTTCACTTTCATACCTCAAGTACTAGTTTATTTCAATATCATACATTTTTCAACTTTTCCATCCATTGATCCGTTAAGAGCTTACGTGGCTGCCACATTTGTGCCACATGTCAAAAAAAATTTATTTATTTAACTTAAATAAAATATAAAATAAAAAAGGGAAATTTTATTTAAATCCATCTAACCTATTTCTACATCCAACTTACTCTTTTCCCCCATTTGATTTTTTATTAAACTATTAATATCTTTTTAAACCCAAATTTAATACCTAATATACCTTCATAAACCCAATTCAATATGTGGATTTATTTTTACACCTATTTGATTTTTAAAAGCTAAATAGACATGGGAACTCCTCCTCGGCCACTTTATTTTCTCGTAGAAGCTCATAAGCAGCAGAGCTCACTTCATGACTACCCTCTCTTTTCACTGCACTCATGCAAAAACACAAATCCCACGAGCTTCTAAATTTTCTTTGAATGATGACCAGTTTTCATATGCATCTGGAAGGTCCATTTTGTTAAATGCAACTACACAAGGCTTTTCAGCAATTTCGGGGCTAAACAGTTCCAACTCCAGACGAACTGCATCAAACTCAAATTCTGGCTTCTGAAGATTGAAATCGAAGAAGAAGACTAAGAAGATGTAGAGAAAATGGGGTTTTGGATGTGAGTTTTGGAGATTGATTTTGGGTTTAAGCTTGGTTTATGTGGCGATGTGCGGGTTTTATATGATGGTTTCGGGTGCATTGAAACCAATTCTGTCGCCAGAGATGGTGAGAAATGTTAGTGAAAAATCTTGGGTTGTGGATGACATGAATGACAGGCTGAGGTTCTTGCAGAAAGAGATGCAGGACAAAAGCAAAACTCTACCACTTGGGTTTTAATCTTAAAACTCTTAAGTTTTTGTAGGTACAAATTTTTCATTTTCTAGGGTTTTGATTACATCTCTCTCTCTCATCTACCAGTCAAGGTCCTCTCTTTTGTTTTTCTATGCCCACCTACCAGCTCTGTCCTGATGGGTCTTTGACCAAAGCTTACACTGCCCCAGAAAACACAATCATTTACGAACCCCAGCCTGTAAAATAAAAGCTTCTCTCTCAGCTCTCAGATTTATCTGCAAGGAGGAGGAAAAGAAACTCGAATTTTACAAGAGTCAAAAGTTGATCCAAATCCTGGTCTGAGAAAACCCTATTGAGATTTCAGCTAAATAGAAACCAGAACAGGAAAAGAATTGCAGGGTTTAATAAGACTGCTGAAATAGGGTAATTATAGTGTTTGAGTTTATTGATAAATTTGAGTTTTATTATTAATTTGATTTTGTATTTAATAGTAATTATATAATAGGGTAAAATAGACAATTAACATTCAAAATTTTAAATTAGGTGTAAAAAGAGGTTGTATGAATTTAAATAAAATTTTCCAAAAAAAAAAAACTGAAACCCACCTCCACCCACAACCCCACCCCTGAAAACCCACCCCACCCCCCAACTTCCTCCCTCCCTGCAAACCCCCCCAACCCCTGAAAACCCACCCCAACGCCAACCCTCCTCTCTCTCTCTCTCTCTCTCTCTATCTCTCTCTCTCTCTCTCTCTCTCTCTCTCTCACATCAGAGCTTCTCAGCCTCTAAATTTCCCCACTCAGATATTTCTTCTGCTCTTTTTTTTTTTTCCTAACTCCACCTCCCACCCAACTAAACTTACCCACCACCACCTCTTCACTTCGATCACCTCTTTTCTGAATGGATTCCCGTTCATCATCCGACGGTCGCAATTCGATTCCGGACTCACCCTCTCCCACCTTCTCCTCCTCCGCAGCCGTCCATCGCGCTCTGCCACTCATCCAATCTGAGGACCAGGACTCCAAGCTCCAGGGCGCTCAGGAAATCCGGCGCCTCACTTAGACCTCGCAGCGCTGGGTTTGCAGGGAGGGAGGAAGGTGCGTGGGAGGAAGGTGGTGGGTGGGGTGGGTTTTCAGGGGTTGGGGGGTTGCGGGGGGAGGTGGGGTTAGGGATGGTAATTCCAACCGTTAAACCCAATAACCGTCGATAACCACCCGAATGGATTGGATTTGGATATGAAAATTCGGGTATGGTTTGGATATAGGGAAAAACCGTTTATATTATTCGGTTATGGTTTTGGATATGGTTATAGAGGTCCCCAAACCGTATCCATAACTGAATCCGATCCGATTAGTAAATAATATAATTTATATATAATATAATATATATATATAAATATTTGTATATCTATTATTCACCAAACCATTACCTTGAGAATACAAAAGTTGCATTTTGTAGGAAAGTAAAGTTTTGAATCAAAATCAATGCAAACTCAATGGTGCTTATAGGACATAACAAAGACAAGCCAACATCATCAGTGTTTTAATTTTTATCCTCAACAAGATCCATTCATTCGATCATTTTATACATCAAATGTTTAATGACGAAATTGATATCTACTAACTTATAATTTCTCAATTGAACGAATATATTTTTTGTATTGACGAAGATGGATATACCCGTTAACCGATGGGGAATCCGTTACCCGGTGGGTATGGTTATGGATAATACCCGATGGTTAATTTGCGGTTATGGATATGGTTATTTTTTGTGGTTATGGGGATGGATATAGCATTTCCGTCCCCAAACCGAACCGTTGCCATACCTAGGTGGGGTGGGGTTGGTTTTCAGTTTTTTTTTTTTTTTTTTTTTTAAATTAAATTAAAAAAAAAATTTGTCACGTGGCACAAATGTGGCAGTCACGTCAGCTCTTAACGAATCAATGGATGAAAAAGTTAACGGATGTATGGTATTGAAATAAAATAGTACTTGAGGTATGAAAGTGAAATGTTTTAAAGATTTTGTAAGGAATTGAAATCGACCTCAAGTTTAAGGTGGTAAAGTGTAATTTACCCTTGAAACAAACTCACATATATTCAACAAAATCAAAGACTTGCCCTATATCAAAAGAATTGGGATTTGGATTCCCTCCCTGGGGATCCCAGGAATCAATGCACGAAAACCGTTCATTAAAGATCGTGCGGTCACAATTAAATACTTTTTATATTTTTAAAAGTAAAGTAGTCTCGTTTTACATGAAAAGTATATAATTGTGGCCGCACGATCTTTGATGAACGATCCTCGTGTATTGATTCCCAAAATTCCAAAGGAGGGGATCCGTAGAGGATTCAAATCCAAACAATTGAATAAAGTTTAATTTCACGAAATAATTGACAAAACTAACGACAAAAGAATAATAACACAAATTGAAGGTTGAAAATGGTTCAACCAAATTGAAAATTCATAAGGCATTGCAAAATATATTCCCTTTTTATTCATTTTCCCTGACAGATGTTTACATTTTCGAATTACACGACATGTAGTAAAATTTCAATTCTCACAATAAAAAACAAGGTATCAAATAAGAAATAGAATCTTGTTTAATATAATATTTATAAATAGGCTGATCAATATATTGGTAAAATAAAATTAATAAAAATTGTTGTAAATTACAAGAATACACGAGTGTTGACTAGTTAGGGTTCGTTTGGAAATTCTTTTAAAATAACTAAAAGTGCTTTTAGAGAAAATATTTTTGGGTTTCAAAAGTACTTAAAAAGCACCAGTTATGTGTTTCTTCCAAGTAGAACTTTAAGTGTTTTTCAAGGATTTAAGTGCTTTCAGCCATTGTAAAAGTATTTCCAAACGAGCTCTTAGTAATTTAATACAACTAATTATCTATTTGGACATGCTCCATAACATAATCTCATTATCCAAACAATTCATTGTTCAGAGCATCTGAACATGTAGTTAACGACATATTAAGTTACTAACTAATCAGCACTTCAACGTTCCTCTGTAACTTACATGTAGAAAGTTGATACGAAAGTTCTTCACTTCGTACCAAGAAGAAAACGCGTAGAGATGAGCAATAAACTTATTCAAAGCCATCAAATCTTATGTTGCTAAAACAAAGTCAAGCTTCGATTTTCTCCAAGTAGAAGATGTTGAATATTTCAAGAAGATATTCATATATTCGTTGGCTGAAAAGTTGGGTATTTGCCCAACCATTGCTTCTCTTCGAGTGAAGCATTGCAACAATTAGTTTCAATAATATATAACGTAACGTTCCTCTGTAACTTACGTGTAGAAAGTTGATACGAAAGTTCTTCACTTCGGACCAAGAAGAAAACGTGTAGAGATGAGCAATAAATTTATTCAAAGCTATCAAATCTTATGTTGCTAAAACAAAGTCAAGCATCGATTTTCTCCAAGTAGAAGATGCTGAATATTTCAAGAACATATTCATATATTCGTTGCCTGAAAAATTGGGTATTTGCCCAACCATTACTTCTCTTCGAGTGAAGCATTGCAACAATTAGATTCAATAATATATAACATAACATTCCTCTGTAACTTACGTGTAGAAAGTTGATACGAAAGTTCTTCACTTCGTACCAAGAAGAAAACGCGTAGAGATGAGCAATAAACTTATTCAAAGCCATCAAATCTTATGTTGCTAAAACAAAGTCAAGCTTTGATTTTCTCCATGTAGAAGATGTTGAATATTTCAAGAATATATTCATATATTCGTTGGCTGAAACGTTGGGTATTTGCCCAACCGTTGCTTCTCTTCGAGTGAAGCATTGCAACAATTAGTTTCAATAATGTATAACGTTCCTCTGTACCTTACATGTAGAAAGTTGATACGAAAGTTCTTCACTTCGGACCAAGAAGAAAACGCGTTGAGATGAGCAATAAACTTATTCAAAGCCATCAAATCTTATGTTGCTAAAACAAAGTCAAGGTTCGATTTTCTCCAAGTAGAAGATGTTGAATATTTCAAGAATATATTCATATATTCGTTGGCTGAAAAGTTGGGTATTTCCCCAACCGTTGTTTCTCTTCAAGTGAAGCATTGCAACACTTAGTTTCAATAATATATAACGTAACATCCCTCTGTAACTTACGTGTAGAAAGTTGATACGAAAGTTCTTCACTTCGTACCAAGAAGAAAACGCGTAGAGATGAGCAATAAACTTATTCAAAGCCATCAAATCTTATGTTGCTAAAACAAAGTCAAGCTTCGATTTTCTCCAAGTAGAAGATGTTGAATATTTCAAGAATATATTCATATATTCGTTGGCTGAAAAGTTGGGTATTTGCCCAACTGTTGCTTCTCTTCGAGTGAAGCATTGCAACAATTAGTTTCAATAATATATAACGTAACGTTCCTCTGTAACTTACGTGTAGAAAGTTGATACGAAAGTTCTTCACTTCGGACCAAGAAGAAAACGCGTAGAGATGAGCAATAAATTTATTCAAAGCTATCAAATCTTATGTTGCTAAAACAAAGTCAAGCATCGATTTTCTCCAAGTAGAAGATGCTGAATATTTTAAGAACATATTCATATATTCGTTGGCTGAAAAGTTGGGTATTTGCCCAACCGTTGCTTCTCTTCGAGTGAAGCATTGCAACAATTAGATTCAATAATATATAACGTAACATTCCTCTGTAACTTACATGTAAAAAGTTGATACGAAAGTTCTTCACTTCGTACCAAGAAGAAAACGCGTAGAGATGAGCAATAAACTTCTTCAAAACCATCAAATCATATGTTGCTAAAACAAAGTCAAGCTTCGATTTTCTCCATGTAGAAGATGTTGAATATTTCAAGAATATATTCATATATTCGTTGGCTGAAAAGTTGGGTATTTGCCTAACCGTTGCTTTTCTTCGAGTGAAGCATTGTAACAATTAGTTTCAATAATATTTAACGTAACGTTCCTCTGTAACTTACATGTAGATAGTTGGTACGAAAGTTCTTCACTTCGGACCAAGAAGAAAACACGTTGAGATGAGCAATAAACTTATTCAAAGCCATCAAATCTTATGTTGCTAAAATAAAGTCAAGCTTCGATTTTCTCCAAGTAGAAGATGTTGAATATTTCAAGAATATATTCATATATACGTTGGTTGAAAAGTTGGGTATTTCCCCAACCGTTGCTTCTCTTCGCGTGAAGCATTGCAACACTTAGTTTCAATAATATATAATGTAACGTCCCTCTATAACATTCGTGTAGAAAGTTGATACGAAAGTTCTTCACTTCGTACCAAGAAGAAAACGCGTAGAGATGAGCAATAAACTTATTCAAAGCCATCAAATCTTATGTTGCTAAAACAAAGTCAAGCTTCGATTTTCTCCAAGTTGAAGATGTTGAATATTTCAAGAATATATTCATATATTCGTTGGCTGAAAAGTTGGGTATTTGCCCAATAGTTGCTTCTCTTCGCGTGAAGCATTGCAACAATTAGTTTCAATAATATATAACGTAACGTTCCTCTGTAACTTACATGTAAAAAGTTGATACGAAAGTTCTTCACTTCGGACTAAGAAGAAAATGCGTAAAGATGAGCAATAAACTTATTCAAAGCCATCAAATCTTATGTTGCTAAAACAATGTCAAGCTTCGATTTTCTCCAAGTAGAAGATGTTGAATATTTCAAGAATATATTCATATATTCGTTGGCTGAAAAGTTGGGTATTTGCCCAACGTTGCTTCTCTTCGAGTGAAGCATTGCAACAATTAGTTTCAATAATATATAATGTAACGTTCCTTTGTAACTTACGTGTAGAAAGTTGATACGAAAGTTCTTCACTTCGGATCAAGAAGAAAACATGTAGAGATGAGCAATAAACTTATTCAAAGCCATCAAATCTTATGTTGCTAAAACAAATTCAGGCTTCGATTTTCTCCAAGTAGAAGATGTTGAATATTTCGAGAATATATTCATATATTCGTTGGCTGAAAAGTTGGGTATTTGCCCAACCGTTGCTTCTCTTCGGGTGAAGCATTGCAACAATTAGTTTCAATAATATATAACGTAGCGTTCCTCTGTAACTTACGTGTAGAAAGTTGATACGAAAGTTCTTCACTTCTGACCAAGAAGAAAACGTGTAGAGATGAGCAAGAAACTTATTCAAAGCCATCAAATCTTATGTTGCTAAAACAAAGTCAAGCTTCGATTTTCTCCAAGTAGAAGATGTTGAATATTTCAAGAATATATTCATATATTCGTTGGCTGAAAAGTTGGGTATTTGCCCAACCGTTGCTTCTCTTTGAGTGAAGCATTGCAACAATTAGTTTCAATAATATATAATGTAACGTTCCTCTGCAACTTACATGTAGAAAGTTGATACGAAAGTTCTTCCCTTCGGACCAAGAAGAAAACGCGTAGAGATGAGCAATAAATTTATTCAAAGCCATCAAATCTTATGTTGCTAAAACAAAGTCAAGCTTCGATTTACTCCAAGTAGAAGATGTTGAATATTTCAAGAATATATTCATATATTCGTTGGCTGAAAAGTTGGGTATTTGCCCAACCGTTGCTTCTCTTCGAGTGAAGCATTGGAACACTTAGTTTCAATAATATATAACGTAACGTTCCTCTATAACTTACGTGTAGAAAGTTGATACGAAAGTTCTCCACTTCGGACCAAGTAGAAAACGCGTAGAGATGAGCAATAAACTTATTCAAAGCCATCAAATCTTATGTTGCTAAAACAAAGTCAAGCTTCAATTTTTTCCAAGTAGAAGATGTTGAATATTTCAAGAATATATTCATATATTCATTGGCTGAAAAGTTGGGTATTCGCCCAACCGTTGCTTCTCTTCGAGTGAAGCATTGCAACAATTAGTTTCAATAATATATAACGTAACGTTCCTTTGTAACTTACGTGTAGAAAGTTTATACGAAAGTTCTTCACTTCGGACCAAGAAGAAAACGCGTAGAGATGAGCAATAAACTTATTCAAAGCCATCAAATCTTATGTTGCTAAAACAAAGTCAAGCTTCGATTTTCTCCAAGTAGAAGATGTTGAATATTTCAAGAATATATTCATATATTCGTTGGCTGAAAAGTTGGGTATTTGCCCAACTGTTGCTTCTCTTCGAGTGAAGCATTGCAACAATTAGTTTCAATAATATATAACGTAGCGTTCCTCTGTAACTTACGTGTAGAAAGTTTATACGAAAGTTCTTCACTTCTGACCAAGAAGAAAACGTGTAGAGATGAGCAATAAACTTATTCAAAGCCATCAAATCTTATGTTGCTAAAACAAAGTCAAGCTTCGATTTTCTCCAAGTAGAAGATGTTGAATATTTCAAGAATATATTCATATATTCGTTGGCTGAAAAGTTGGGTATTTGCCCAACCGTTGCTTCTCTTTGAGTGAAGCATTGCAACAATTAGTTTCAATAATATATAATGTAACGTTCCTCTGCAACTTACATGTAGAAAGTTGATACGAAAGTTCTTCCCTTCGGACCAAGAAGAAAACGCGTAGAGATGAGCAATAAACTTATTCAAAGCCATCAAATCTTATGTTGCTAAAACAAAGTCAAGCTTCGATTTACTCCAAGTAGAAGATGTTGAATATTTGAAGAATATATTCATATATTCGTTGGCTGAAAAGTTGGGTATTTGCCCAACCGTTGCTTCTCTTCGAGTGAAGCATTGCAACACTTAGTTTCAATAATATATAACGTAACGTTCCTCTATAACTTACGTGTAGAAAGTTGATACGAAAGTTCTTCACTTCGGACCAAGTAGAAAACGCGTAGAGATGAGCAATAAACTTATTCAAAGCCATCAAATCTTATGTTGCTAAAACAAAGTCAAGCTTCAATTTTTTCCAAGTAGAAGATGTTGAATATTTCAAGAATATATTCATATATTCATTGGCTGAAAAGTTGGGTATTCGACCAACCGTTGCTTCTCTTCGAGTGAAGAATTGCAACAATTAGTTTCAATAATATATAACGTAACGTTCCTTTGTAACTTACGTGTAGAAAGTTTATACGAAAGTTCTTCACTTCGGACCAAGAAGAAAACGCGTAGAGATGAGCAATAAACTTATTCAAAGCCATCAAATCTTATGTTGCTAAAACAAAGTCAAGCTTCGATTTTCTCCAAGTAGAAGATGTTGAATATTTCAAGAATATATTCATATATTCGTTGGCTGAAAAGTTGGGTATTTGCCCAACTGTTGCTTCTCTTCGAGTGAAGCATTGCAACAATTAGTTTCAATAATATATAACGTAGCGTTCCTCTGTAACTTACGTGTAGAAAGTTGATACGAAAGTTCTTCACTTCTGACCAAGAAGAAAACGTGTAGAGATGAGCAATAAACTTATTCAAAGCCATCAAATCTTATGTTGCTAAAACAAAGTCAAGCTTCGATTTTCTCCAAGTAGAAGATGTTGAATATTTCAAGAATATATTCATATATTCGTTGGCTGAAAAGTTGGGTATTTGCCCAACCGTTGCTTCTCTTTGAGTGAAGCATTGCAACAATTAGTTTCAATAATATATAATGTAACGTTCCTCTGCAACTTACATGTAGAAAGTTGATACGAAAGTTCTTCCCTTCGGACCAAGAAGAAAACGCGTAGAGATGAGCAATAAACTTATTCAAAGCCATCAAATCTTATGTTGCTAAAACAAAGTCAAGCTTCAATTTTTTCCAAGTAGAAGATGTTGAATATTTCAAGAATATATTCATATATTCATTGGCTGAAAAGTTGGGTATTCGCCCAACCGTTGCTTCTCTTCGAGTGAAGCATTGCAACAATTAGTTTCAATAATATATAACGTAACGTTCCTTTGTAACTTACGTGTAGAAAGTTTATACGAAAGTTCTTCACTTCGGACCAAGAAGAAAACGCGTAGAGATGAGCAATAAACTTATTCAAAGCCATCAAATCTTATGTTGCTAAAACAAAGTCAAGCTTCGATTTTCTCCAAGTAGAAGATGTTGAATATTTCAAGAATATATTCATATATTCGTTGGCTGAAAAGTTGGGTATTTGCCCAACTGTTGCTTCTCTTCGAGTGAAGCATTGCAACAATTAGTTTCAATAATATATAACGTAGCGTTCCTCTGTAACTTACGTGTAGAAAGTTGATACGAAAGTTCTTCACTTCTGACCAAGAAGAAAACGTGTAGAGATGAGCAATAAACTTATTCAAAGCCATCAAATCTTATGTTGCTAAAACAAAGTCAAGCTTCGATTTTCTCCAAGTAGAAGATGTTGAATATTTCAAGAATATATTCATATATTCGTTGGCTGAAAAGTTGGGTATTTGCCCAACCGTTGCTTCTCTTTGAGTGAAGCATTGCAACAATTAGTTTCAATAATATATAATGTAACGTTCCTCTGCAACTTACATGTAGAAAGTTGATACGAAAGTTCTTCCCTTCGGACCAAGAAGAAAACGCGTAGAGATGAGCAATAAACTTATTCAAAGCCATCAAATCTTATGTTGCTAAAACAAAGTCAAGCTTCGATTTACTCCAAGTAGAAGATGTTGAATATTTGAAGAATATATTCATATATTCGTTGGCTGAAAAGTTGGGTATTTGCCCAACCGTTGCTTCTCTTCGAGTGAAGCATTGCAACACTTAGTTTCAATAATATATAACGTAACGTTCCTCTATAACTTACGTGTAGAAAGTTGATACGAAAGTTCTTCACTTCGGACCAAGTAGAAAACGCGTAGAGATGAGCAATAAACTTATTCAAATCCATCAAATCTTATGTTGCTAAAACAAAGTCAAGCTTCAATTTTTTCCAAGTAGAAGATGTTGAATATTTCAAGAATATATTCATATATTCATTGGCTGAAAAGTTGGGTATTCGCCCAACCGTTGCTTCTCTTCGAGTGAAGCATTGCAACAATTAGTTTCAATAATATATAACGTAACGTTCCTTTGTAACTTACGTGTAGAAAGTTTATACGAAAGTTCTTCACTTCAGACCAAGAAGAAAACGCGTAGAGATGAGCAATAAACTTATTCAAAGCCATCAAATCTTATGTTGCTAAAACAAAGTCAAGCTTCGATTTTCTCCAAGTAGTATATGTTGAATATTTCAAGAATATATTCATATATTCGTTGGCCGAAAATTTCGGTATTTGCCCAACCGTTGCTTCTCTTCGAGTGAAGCATTGCAACAATTAGTTTCAATAATATATAATATTCTTGAAATATTCAACAAAAGAGAAAAGTCCCATTTTCTTGGAAGGAAGTTGTTGCCGCTACAGTGACGGCCGAAATGTCGTATCCATATGGTTTAATCAAATTGGTGCATACCGATATAAACTATGTGTCTAATGTCATAAAAAACACACGAACTAAAAATTAACCCACAAAAAAGGTTCAATTTTCACCAAGCAACATAAAATAAAATAAAAAGGAGTATTGAAGGAATGATCATTGCCGTATTAAATGAGCTTAAATTTCGAAATTTATATAGTAGGAGTCCTGCTCTTCCAAGGTCTTTATTTTGAGGATCTGTGATGATCAAATTCATATTAGCCATAAAATTATACTAAGTTAGATCCAAAAGCTTAAATTCATAACCATTTAAAGAACCTGTTTTCTTCCTCTCTACTCTCACAATCACGATGGTCTCCTTCATTTTAAGCTAGTTGTGCCTTATTAAGTTGTCAAATATTTTAAGTATTTGAATCTAAACTAATATAATCTTTGTGGTTCATATGCATAAGGACCTTAGGAGAACAAGATTGATTAGATTATACACTTTCATTAGAGCATATTTTCGGTAGACTTGAAACATAGCTACGTGATGTTACTACTTCATTGAACTTATAACAGGTGAATTTTTTTATTATTATCATATCCCAAGAGTAGTATGTATCAATCATGTAGTCCACTCTTATTATGTTACCTGTCACATCCTGGCCCAGGCCCCCACCACATCCCGGGCACGACTCCACCGTAGCATGATATTGTCCGTTTTGGGCCCCGACCACGCCTTCACGGTTTTGTTCCTTGCAACCTTATATGTGTATTCTCATCTCTACCTAGCGCGAGGCCTTTTAGGAGCTCACTGGCTTCGGGTTCCATTGGAACTCCGAAGTTAAGCGAGTAGCATCGTTACTGTTAGTGTGCTAGGCACGTACCTGCACGTGGCGGCGCGTGTGGTCGTGCCTTGGCCGGCGCGTGACGGCCAGCATGCTTTGATTTGGGTCGGGGTGTGTCATTACCGGTACCCAAAAAAAAATTTACAAGATGTTAACACGGTGGTGATGTACCACCACTACTTAAAAGCAAAGAGAAAAAATGCACCCAAATGTGTTCTTCTTGTTTTGGCAAATGATAACATAATTACATGAAATTCATCTAAACTATTAGAAGGAGAATTAGAACCTGAGTTTAGATGCGTATAACACTGTTGTAACAAAGGCGATGAAACTTAAATTCAGACAATAAAATATGTTTTTTTATTATGATTTATGCAACATGATACAAATTATTTGGTAATAGATAGTGGCAACAAGTTGACAACTATGAGCTCGTTTGGATGTGCTACTCTAGAAAACGCTTTTACTCACTAGCGCTTTTTGTTTGTAGCACTTTTGCGTAGCGCTTTTATGAGGAAGCAGTTTTTTGTTTTAAGTGCTTTTTGTATCGTATAGAAGCGTTTTTTATATTGTATAGAAGCGTTTTTTATATTAAATAGAGTGTTTGGTTATCAAATAAAAAAGCGTTTTTCCTTAATAATTCTCAATAATTTTTTCATAAGTATTTTTTGTATATAATTAGCATACAACTTGATTAAAGTGTTGATAAAAATTCAATTAAAGAAATAATGATCATTAACAAAATGATACATACTTATTGAGAATATATGTTTGTTTCTTAAAAAAAAAAAAAAATGAACACATTATAGTTGCATGACAATTAAATGTGAAATAAGTATTAACTAGATATAAGAAGATTAGCAATTCTTTCTCGTTCAACATCTAACTCTCGCCTATGAGTAAAATTTTCATCAACAATCTCTTATAGGATGACCATTTAAAACTTCCATTACCCATCTATGTCCCGTACATGAAGAAGTCCTACAAGGTTCTTTGTCAACATACTTTAACCATTCAGACACAGCCATGACACAACCTGCAGAAACCAGTTGATAAAATTCATCATCACTTCCATCAGTAGAGGTGTTTGTATTGCTACTGTCACTGCTACTAGTACTCATATCTGAAAACACAAAGAAATATTTAATAAAAGAGAAATATATATATATTCATGGCAAAAAATGAAGATCACAATCTGGAGAAAGTTATAAAAATCATATAATTAAAAACATTAGAAGCAAATGTTCAAACAATCCATTATGTAATAAATACTTATTCAACCACAAAAAAATAGACATCTCGAAATACGATAATCCTAAGATAAATGTGATGAATCAAACTTTCTTGCTCTTAAGCCACATAATTTGTCGGTTAGATTGCTTCAATGCAACAAACATCTCTCTATTTTTTCTTTCAGTGAAGATATCAGCAGCTTTCATAAAGAGCTCATCATCATTCACAACTTCAGGCATTCCTTCCACAACTTCCATCACTTCCTCAATGCTACAACCAGGCTTATCTTTGCTTTTAGAACGGTTGTTTATAGCTTCTAAAATACCATCTAATTGTTTTATCATCTTGGCCCCAATTCCAACTCTTTTAGAATCCCTTGTTCTTTTTGTTCCTTTTCCTTGTGTTAAAGGTTGAGCAGGGGAAGGTGTCCCAGCATCGGCTATGTCGTCAAGTCCCTCATTATTATCTATTTCATTCTCCAAATCATCTTGACTGTCTTTTTGTTCACCTATTGGAGCTTTCTGGACATTATTACTCATCAACCCTTGTGAGGGTGCCCACGCACCTACACCTGTAACAGCTCATTCTTTAAACAAAATGTCCAGTTGGTCAACATTTTTCAGTCCACTATTTCGATATTTTGCAACTTCAGGATTCTCCTGAAATATTACCAACTACAATTAACAAATTGTGATAAAAGAACATAAATATGAAGTTGGATTCTCCATTGATTTGAGATAATAATTTCTCACCTTCACTTTTTTCTCCCACCACTCATCACTTGCAATGATAGTTTGCTTCACAGGATCCCATCCTAATCCATTCTCTTTATCAACTAAAGATGTCCACAATTGCCATTCTTTTTTAAGTGATGTCCATTTTTCTTGAGTTGTTTATGAACATATGACCTTCGAGTAAGGTCATTAAATTTCTTAATAACATTTTTCCATCCAATCCTGTTAAGATGACCACCTGTTTGATTTCCGGCTAATGTCTCAGCTACACAAATGCTTATAAATGTCTCAACACTTGCATCATCCCACATTGCCTTGCTTTTTTTTTCATTACCTTCCTCATGTGCATCTTGTACATCCTTAACCATATTTTTTGACATATCTATGAAGAGAGAGAAAAAAAAATCATAGCACGTAATAAGAGCATACACCACTGCTTACGTTCTAACTAACAACACGAAAGTAAGTTAAAAACAATAATGCATGATTTGTAATCTAATACTTGCTATATAATGCAGTACACCACTGCTTGCAGTATTTGTAACCTTAACAAGCAATGAATTGTTAAGTTGTTTTAATTGTACGTTCGATTTGTATGTGCCCTTGGTTATTAATGTTTTTTTTTTTTTTTGGTTCTTTGGGATTTTAAATTAACAGGTAGTACTGAGTATTTGTCGACAAAGGAAGTTGTTGGCATACATGAGAGATTTAAACTCATGGATATTAACTTACTTTCATGTTGTTTTAAAGATCCATATATGCAGATGCAGGGGATAGTCAATTCTGAGGCCATATTTTATTGCTTACGAGTCAATTCACAATGATTTCGACAAAAATAATATATAATCAATAAAATTCTCACACCACATACAAATTTAAGATAAGAAATAACATACATACCTTCACAAAAATTTCAGGTTATGAAGATGTAGAGAGATTTGGGAAGATGGAGAGGAAGAGATGGAGACCAATTGGACTGTTCTAGCCTCCAAAATAATCTAAAAATAAAAAACCTTTTGAGTTTTGAACGTGCAACCCTAGAAAAAATTGGTGATGGTAGTTTTGATGATTTTTTAAAGTGGAATGGCATTTTAGACTTTGCAAATTAAAAAATAGGGATAATTTTGGAATTGAAAAAAATTCATTAAAGGGAGCAAAGTGCTTCCCTTGTTTTCTTTGTGTAGCACTTTTAGGAGGAAGCACCTCCTAGGTACTTCTTAGAAAATGCTTCTTAGTGCTTCTACTTCTAGCTAAAAGCACTTTTAAAATGTTTGCCAAACAACCATTTTTTTAAACTGAAGCGCTTTTACTCATTAGGAAGCGCTTTTGGCTCTTTCAAAAGCACAACCAAACGAGCCATATATTCCTAAGAAATTCCCAAAGACAACGCAATATAATTGGCAAAGTGGGAATGGTTAGTCTTTAGAACAACTTATTAGAAGGGAGTTGTTACTAAATAAAGGTTGGGGAAGGGAAGATGAGCAAAAGTTGCCTAAGATGGTGGTTTGTTGGAGGTCAAAGTCAAAACCCCAGCCCATAAATTAGAATACCAAAACTGAAAATCCAACCCAAAAGGAATCAGCTCTCCCCCTTATCACGGTTTTTTTTAAAACCGAGGGCGAGGGGTTTGTAACTTTGTATTCTTCTTTCTCCATGCTTAATCTTCTCTTTCCCTGCAAGAAACAAAGACTATAACCCCTTTTTTTGTTGTTAAATAATAAAGAGAACCAATTTACTGCTCCCTCTCTCTCTCCTCTCTTCTTTCTCTCTCTACCCCTCTCTCTCTCTTCATTCCTTCGATCTAACCCTTTCCACGTTTCTGACAACCTTTTTTCTGTCAGAACATTCCAAATCTGCTTCATTGGTTCTCAGTCTAATCCGAATAAAAATGTTCTCCTGAGCTCTCGGATGGTAGTTGAATCGTCATAGACAAAGGCCAGAAGAATTCCCCCTCCAAGGCTCCAGCATCCAACGTATCGAATACAAGGTATGGAGATTTTGTTTTTGAATTCTTAAAGACATGAACTTTTGTTGTTTGAGTTATGATTCAATGTTGTTTTTTCGTACCCCAGATGTTTGTTTGGTCTTAAGTATATGTTGGACAATTGAATTTATGGTTTTGATGTTTTTTCATGACAAAGTTCATGTCTTTTCTGAAATACCTGTTAGTTTTTAGTTTGCATTTTAATTATCTGGGAATATTGTGCTGTTTCTGGACATGCCCATTTTATTTATTTTGCCCCTTTTCAATTAATTACCTGCAAGTGAATTATCTTCCTAAACTCATATTATCTTGTTTTGCACACCTTTCCATTTGACTTTGGTTCTGTTTGCAATTTAATTTTTACGCTTTAATTTATATGCAGGTTATTCACATACTGATCATAGTTCGATGATTTACACCTCTTGGATTTTGTAATTGTAGGGAAGCTAGAGGCGTCGCCAGGATTAGCTCTTGTTCACAACGATGACTCGTTGAATAATTTAATTCCCGGGTCATTTGGTTGAGAATATGTGAGGGATGGTATCAACTACTTTTCTGAAACTTGTGTCACCTTGCTGGAAACCGTCCTTCCAGGGTGAAAATTCTAATAGGGGGGACGTGAGTGGTCGAATTGATGGTTTGTTGTGGCATAAAGATTCAGGGCATCATGTTAATGGAGATTTCTCGATGGCAGTAATTCAAGCAAACAATTTGTTGGAAGACCATAGCCAACTGGAATCGGGGCCATTGAGCTCCCTCGAATCAGGTCCTCATGGAACATTTGTTGGAATTTATGATGGACACGGAGGTCCAGAAACAGCCCGGTTTTTAAATGAACACCTGTTCAACAATATCAAGAGTGCGTTATTCTTTCCTCCTAAATTCATCTTTTTTTATACCTGTTGAGAAGTTTGGTAATTGTGAATCTGTGATAAATAACTAAACTGAGGCTGCTATTATTAAAAAACCTGAGAAACTAGTATTTTCTTATGTCTTGCACCATAAGAAAGTAGTATTAAACAAGGTATAGTCGTTTTGGTGCGATATGTCTTGCATGCTTGCCACACATGCGATTATCAAGAGCTATTTCATCTGTGGCTCCAATGTAACCTTTTGGAAAGTTTGCAGAAGGCAGAAAGGTCTTCTTTTTCTTGGATCGTGTGGGAGCTTTATTGTCTAGGATTATCTTTGTAGTGACAGTTTATTCATTATGCAATGCTCGGCTGATGATATTTGAGTCAGAATCCGGATCAGTGGGGATGAGAATGGCATTTTATTATTATGGCAGTTGTGAGGTTCCAGAGTGAGGTTTAAAACACGTGGTTTGGACAGGATTTCTTGAATTTTCTTTCATTAACAACCTCCGTGATCATGAATTATATGTCATAATACTAATTATGAAATTTTACAAACAATTGAGGTTCTGGTCACGTAATAATCCCTATTGTTATCAGTTTTTATGATATAACAGATATCTTATTTAAGCAGGTTTCGCTTCCACTACTTAGATAGCTAATGCATATATTTACTGACTTGACAGCTTTCCGTGGTGCAGAGTTCACATCAGAGAATCAGGAAATGTCAGCTGATGTTATCACCAAAGCATTTTTGGCGACCGAAGAGGAGTTCCTCTCTCTAGTAAAGAAGCAGTGGGCAATCAAGCCACTGCTTGCTTCTGTTGGTGCATGTTGTTTAGTAGGCATAGTATGTAGTGGGCTGCTATACATAGCAAATGCGGGGGATTCTCGTGTTGTGCTAGGAAGACTGGAAAAAACCGTTAAACAGGTAAAAGCAGTTCAGTTATCGATCGAGCACAATGCGAGTCATGAATCTGTGAGACAGGAGTTGCGCTTATTGCATCCCGATGATCCACAGATTGTGATGTTAAAGCACAAGGTGTGGCGCGTGAAGGGTTTGATACAGGTGATTAACTTTCTTATCTGTTCTTAATTTCGTGTAATATCTTCCAAGTCATTTTCTGTTACCAGGGTACACACACAGACATAGTGATCGTTTTCCCCTTTGACTCGTGTGTGGCTGAGTATTTTCATCTCAAGTCCTTTAGTTTTCGCA
Organism: Heteromeles arbutifolia; assembly: GCA_024362995.1. Taxonomy (NCBI): domain Eukaryota; kingdom Viridiplantae; phylum Streptophyta; class Magnoliopsida; order Rosales; family Rosaceae; genus Heteromeles; species Heteromeles arbutifolia. The sequence goes on from JANCRC010000018.1 coordinate 9,753,218, forward strand.
ATGTTTTCATTTATTATATTTCCCGACTAGGGCGTGGTGCCATTATTGGAATGGATTTGGAACTAAACAATTGAGGTTTATGTGTATTTGACTTTTAGTTTTGAACCCGGAGCTTCGAACAATTTTGCAAATTTGCTGGAGGAATGCTCTGGTGCATTTTAACAAATGATTTGAGATCTTTTGAACATTAATATTTATTAGTCTTTCGGTGAAAGTATATGTTATGAAGCCCTCGGGTCAGGCCTGTCTTCCCCTATCATAACGGATTAATTAAATTTGAACAGAGTTTGTTTAAGATAAACTATGAGACCTCTAGTTATGTTCGCATAATTTTCGCGTTTAAGTTTTGGTAATTCTAATTCATTGAAATCTTCTACGCTCATGACCAAATTTGCATGTCCTCTTCACAAAGATGGCATGGATTGCACAATAGAGCAGCACTCAAGTTAGAGATATTTGCTTGTCTCGCAGGTTTCAAGATCCATCGGCGATGCCTACCTGAAGAGGCAAGAATTTAACAAAGAACCTCTATTGGCAAAGTTCAGATTATCACAACCCTTCAACAAGCCAATCCTTAAAGCTGAGCCAACAATATTAGTCCAAAAACTCTACCCTGAAGATCAGTTTCTAATATTTGCATCGGATGGCCTATGGGAGCAGTTAAGCAATCAGGACGCAGTTGACATTGTCCAGAGCTATCCGCGTAATGTACGGTTCCTATGTCAAGTTTTGACTTTCTTTTGTATTTACTCAACTATCTTCTGGATCGTGGGCAATCAGTCTTGTTTGGCCCGTATGATTTCATAAGCTCAGTATCTCAGTTCGAAATTGTCTGTTATTGAATTTGCTATTCCACCTGCTATAATGTTTTCCCATATTTGTGCAGGGTATTGCAAGGAAACTTGTGAAAGCCGCGCTTCGTGATGCAGCAAAGAAGAGAGAAATGAGATATTCGGACTTAAAAAACATAGACCGAGGGGTGAGGAGACATTTTCACGACGACATCACAGTGGTAGTTCTGTTCCTAGATTCGCATCTGGTCAGTCATAGCTACGGGCACGGGCCTCTGCTTTCGATTAAGGCAGGTGGTGGTGTCCCTGCCACCAGCACCTAGATTTAGGAGGTTCAAATGGATCTATCGCTCAATACCCCCTTGTTTTCTTCACTTGTACTCAGAAACAAACAAAAGCTTTTGTTTTCTTTACAAAGAAGAGAGTAAAAGGCAGATTTTTGGGTCATTTTTTTCCATTTTTCCCCTTTTAATTCTCTCTTCTGATGTATGGTAATAGCTGTGCTTTATGGATTTGTTAAATTTTTTACATTTAATGCCACATGAAATTTGAGTATAAATGGAAAGTGAATAGCTAGAGAACTGAGAGTGCCTCAGAAAATGTTCTGCAGAAAGTTCCTAGCCATTGGAACATGACATGGTTATTGTTATTTTTTTTTCGAGAGCTACAATTTGCATGAATTGTATATGTTTGCCTTGAAAATATAAACTTTGGAAGCATTATGTCCATCATAATTTTCAATCCAACTTGCACTTTGTATCAAGTAATGTATGTTAAATTACATTACGTGAAAACATAAGGCCTTTTTCGGCTTGAAACATGAATTTCTTATATTCACTTCTCAAATTTTGGCTCGTTTTCACAATTTTGCTTTCAGCTATCGGTTTTTTTTTTTTTTTTTTTCATTTCAACCATTGTATCTTCGTAAATTTAAGCCATTTATATTTAACAATTAAAGCGCCAAACAAAAATGACCCGTAAGATAATTTTAAAGTACCATATTGTTTGTATAACTTTCTAGCCTTTTGTTCTAACCAATGGCTAATATCCAAAAATCATTGAATATTTTATATCTTTATCCTCTCCTTTTTGGCCTTTAGTTTTCTCAAATAATAATTTTTATTTATTTTTTCCCGGGAAATTTCTGTAAAATCCGTTAAGAACATAAATACATAACAACCAATCAAAACCAACTCAAACCGCAAAATGGCGACTTTGAAAGTGAGATTGAGAGGCACTGCTGCTTTTTCACCATCACCATCTCCGAAATCTTGGCCGCGCATCTCAGATTCTCTCTCCAAGATATCAGTGATAGCCAGATTTCCAAACGCCGCCGTATTGTCTCCTCCCAAGCTTCATCTTCAAGCTTCCCCTGGAAAGAAAACCAGAGCTTCAGTCTCTGCAACTATGGCGACCGGGTATGTTACAGTAGATGGGAAATTTCGTGCAGTACAAACTAAAGTTCTTACCTTTCTTCTCTGTTTTTAAGAACCCTGTTGCTAGAATTGTAAAAGTCTTCATCTTTTACTTCATAAATTAGTGAGCAATCTTGTTTTACGCATTTGTTTTTGGTCTTCTTGTTCTTATGTGGGAAGTGGGCAAGAGGTTCTTCCACCAGCTCTTACTTCTACATCGGACCCACCTCCAATCTTCGATGGAAATACAAGGTTGGTGTAGATTACTAGGTTTTCAGTACTTAATTGCATTTAGTTTGAATCTGACCGTTGGAAAATGTTGGGTTTTTGGATTGTTGAAGGTTGTATATATCTTACCAGTGCCCATATGCGCAGCGTGCGTGGATTGCCCGGAATTGTAAGGTTGTTTAAAGAACATTTCATTGTTTGGTTTTACTTGAGTTGATTAGAATGGCTGCAAAAATACTTAAGGAGAACAAAAGAACTTTGAGAGTATTTCATCCGTGTCGTTTGGCTTTGCAAAAAGTGAATAGAACTTCTCAAGTGAAGCTTTTAGAGTAGAAGGGCTGGGACTTGTGAATCGGATTCTTGTATCTTAAGTTCCAGTAGAAACAAAAGGGAAAACTTCTGTTTCCTTGGCATACTTTTTTCGGAGCTACCACATTGGATATTGATTCTGTGGGCAACTCTTAATGCTTGCTTGTTTGTGGATGTTTGCTACTGTGTTGAGTACGCTGGTACTTCGGCTGTTTTTGTTCTCACCGCCAAGATCAAACCCTTTAATCATTGATGATTCTTATGAACAGGGATTGGAGGAAAAGATACAGTTGGTTCCTATTGATCTGCAAGACAGGCCTGCTTGGTACAAGGAGAAAGTCTACCCTGCTAACAAGGTGAAATTTTGAAACTCGAGCATATGCTACAAGCCTACAAGGCTGTTTTCATTTGTTTTGTGCTGCATTACAACGAAAGGCTCCTGTATCATAAGGCATCTAAAATACCGCCCTGTTGTGGAGTTCACTGAAACTATACTGGTTAATTATATGGAAAAAGGCGCCAATGGGATGTTTCCGGCCATTATGTCTGCACAAAATTTCTGTGTCATTCGTATGCTTAATTTCCCATTGCATTTTCTCTACAAGGCATGTCTGATGTGAAATTTGAACGCAGGTGCCTTCACTCGAACACAATAACGAAGTGAAAGGAGAGAGTCTTGATTTGATTAGATACATTGACAGTCACTTTGAAGGGCCTTCACTGTTCCCTGACGTAAGATTTCAAGAATACTTGGTTACTGAATATTGACTGCTCTATGTTTTACAAAACCTTATACTCTGCAAATATAGGATCAGGCAAAGAAAGAGTTTGCAGAAGAGTTGCTGTCCTACACAGACACCTTCAATAAATCTGTGTTTTCGTCAATTAAAGAAGATGAAATCAAGGCAGCTGGTGAGACGACCACTTGCTTCTTTTGATGTTATTTGATTTAAGTTGAAACTGGGCTCCTATTAACCATAGTCGTGTTGAAGCAGGTGCTGCATTTGACTATATCGAAACTGCTCTTTCCAAATTTGAAGATGGACCTTTCTTTCTTGGCAAGTTCAGTCTGGTAATACCGCAGCTATATCTGCTTTCTGTCAATTAGTGTTTTAGTTTCATTTTCCTTGCGTTACAGGAGAATCTCTCCATCCTCACGTACAAAATTCATATGAAGTTTTTGGCATCAGTTGCATTTCTTTTATAAGTTTGTTCTTACTTTCAGGTGGATATAGCTTATGCTCCGTTCCTTGAAAGATTTCAGCCTCTCTTGTTGGACGTGAAGAAGTATGACATCACTCCAGGCAGACCTAAACTGGCAGCATGGATCGAGGTACACAACGATTCCAAGTTTAAAACACGAGTTTATGTATTGCATAATTCAGGTCATAAAGTTGGATTCCGAATTTGATGGTAAAGGTTACTCGTATGAATATAAATATCACTCTTGTAGGAGATGGACGAAAATGTAGCTTACAAACAGACGCGGCGTGATCCCAAAGAGCTTGTCGAAAGTTACAAGAGACGGTTTTTGGTAATTTTCTTGTTGCAGCATGTTAGGAAGGCAATTCTCGTCTTTTTCAAATGCTAGTTTCTTAGTTCATTGGTTTTGCAGGCACAGAAATGAAATCAGCATAGCAAAGTTAGCAGTCGATGCAGATGTTCCGAGTTTCGCTCGAATGCGTTGCAAAGTACTGATGGTGGTTCAGAGAAGCTGGAGAACCAAATCATAATTCCCCAAAACTGGGGGTGTAATTATTCAAGCGAATCTTCATTTCTTGTATAATAAGTTAGCTGAATTGGTACTTGCAGCTCTTCTTTTAAGAATAATTTACGTTATAACCAAATTGTTAGGGACTTGGTTTTCTTGACTTTCTCAGTCTTTCTGTCAGTCATGAAAGTGCTTTCTGGAGAAGCACTTGTCAAATATTTTTTCATGAAGCACTTTTATATGAAGCAATGGTTCCTAACTTTAACACAGTTGAAGCAATGGTCCCTCAACTTTAACCCAATTGTAGCAATGGTCCTTCCAACATAACTCATTTTGACATAATTCTAACGAATTTGACTAAAAGAACCATAACTACACGTTTTGGTGGGTTGAGGGACCAATGGTGATGGATTTTTAGTTGAGAAACCATTGCTCCAATTTGATTAAAGTTGCGAGACTATTGCTACAATTTACTCTTAGATTTTTAATAAAACTTTCAACATGCTTACCTTGTGAACATACACACTTTCTAGAGAAACAAATCCCAAACAGTCGTCAAATTGATAAGTTTAGTAGTTCACATCTTCTTTTCTTTCACAAAAGGTTATTCTCATAAAATGTTCGTACGAACTCTAGTTGGCTTCATAAACGTAACAAGTCATTCCTCACAGAGAAGCTATGCACACGTTTCAAACTATAATTTTGCCATAAGGAACGACTCCTACACATAACGTACAAACAGTTCTTTTTTCCTGGTACAACCTTACAAGGAAAACTAATCAATCTAATAAGATCCTGCAGAAATTTAAAAAATGTTCTGCTAGAAAGTAAAAGCCATAAGCAGTTGGAATAGCTAAGGGAATTTAGAAAGCTGCTTTATTTAACCGTAGATACTTTTTGTTTACACTTTCTGAAATCAACAAGCACATAAATCATCTCCAACACCAAACTGCAGAAGCAACTTATTAACGCAACATGATCCATCCTAACCTCGCTTCAAAGAACCAGAATCTTCCCGAATCAGTGAACAGATAAAAATATTGAATAACCGCCTTAAATATGATACGCAATGAAGAAATTTTGTTTCAATATCTCTATCCAGGTATTACCCCAAAAAATTAAATTAACCTGACATGACATCTGTGAGAATATAAAGTTGTCGTGGGAAGCGATTAAACAAAATGATACTACCCACCCCAAAATATTAAAGCAAAATTTACTTAAATGCTTCAGGATCTCTAGCAATAATGTGTTGTCCCCTCCATTGACTATCAGCGGAATGCTCCGTTGATCATTACTGGCTTCATGTACAGAGTACAGAGCACTGACAAGTACCTCTTCACATTTGAAATGATTGCTCGATCGAGAAGTATGTGTATCAGTGAACATAGAGGAGTCGCGCGCACACTACCTCAGCAGTACCTTCCATATCTTGCTCATATACACAACCAAAGACCACACAGCAAGGCCTGCTGAAACATAAAGCAAAACAACACCAGAAGCTACTAGAACCTCTGGTCTTCCAAGGCTGCACAAGTTGGATGATAGATGGAGGAAAATGGCATCAGAAACTAAACTAATAAACTATTTCACCTGTATTGACCTAAAAAGAATAGCCCAAAATTCAAGAAAACCAGATGATGTACCTGTTGTCTCGGGTTGCCAAGAGGATAGTTAGTGCTATCATCTGTGTGGCTGTTTTCCACTTTCCCAAGTTATTTACAGCTACAGCCTGAGAATATTTATCATTTGAATGAAAACTTAATTTACAATCTGAGTTACAGCTAATATCTTCTACGAGTTCTGAAATGAGAAGGCAGTTGTTCAGAGGTCGCATGGGGAAGGAAAACAAACCTCTAAAAGTTTAGCGTTCTGAGAAGCAGCCCATTCTCTAACTGCAGACATGGTTATCTAAAAGTAAGAAGCAGAAGCAATTAGTGAGACAGCGTTATTAACATGAGGAATCCATAAAACTACAGGATGCAAATAATTGATCAATGAAAAAGTTAGGTCGGGGAAGAGAGAATAGGTGATAAGATAATTACTCGTTTGAGCAGAATACAGGTTAAAAAGATTTGTTTTATGAACCTGAAACAGTAGAACTTGGAAACTGACATGCAGAATATGCACACACATGCACAAAAAAGAGTAAAAGGCCACACTGAACCTAACATGGATGAAATGATATGCCAATGTATTTTCAAACCGCAATTCAACATACTGTCCAAGTACATGATATCCTGAACAAACAACCCCCAACGCACACCCAACATCTTTATGAAGATGCCTTTGTACTTTTTCTACATTCAAGATCATGCCCAAACATTTTCATGTTATATACAGGCACGCTTCATTTTTCTACTAACCATAACTTCCTGGCTAAAAATACAGTCAAATTTAATTTTGACAATTACTAATACACCAGTGAAATATTTTATTGGTCCACCAATACAAGACATACAAGAAAGCAAGCCCTGAATCGATTAATTAATAACTAAGAAAATAAAGGAGACGAATAGAACAATATAATACCTCTCTACCAATTATGGCAATTGAAGGAACAACAAATAGCCATGGAACTTGCCCATACATAGCAACATCCAAAGGCCTAGAACACAATAAAACCAGTGTCGCTGCAACCATGAGCTGCATTCAGCAGGAATGACAATCAATTTAGAACCCTAGAACAGTTTTAGAGAAGAATTATAATAACAAAAGCAGTCCTTTTATTTCAAGAAGCTGAAACTGACAATGGAAGTGTTTCATTTTAACTTTGGTGGGGAAGACAATACCTTATCAGCTACCGGATCCAAAAATGCGCCAAAAGCAGATCCTGATCTCATCTGAAACGCAAATAAACTCTTACAAAGTCAATAATTTGACTCAGATGAACAACCTCAAGAATTGAAATTCCCAAAATCAATTGAAAAGATAAAGAAAATAAGTTAACCTTCCGAGCAATATACCCATCAAGCCAATCAGTAATTGCTGCAGCAATGAAAATACTAGTTGTGGCAGTTGTTCCCCACCAACTATCGACATAGAAAGCTAGGACAATGAAAGGAAAAAAACCAAGGTTAGCCTAACCAAATGCAAGGACATTATGCTTCCAAAACCAAAATCTGCAGAAGCCGAGAATGCATACAAAACCCAGATGTTTAAACATGCCCAGTACCCAAAATATGACCACTCCAATTGTATTGACGCTCCCAACAGGGACATCAATGTCAAAAAACAAATGAAACCCACAAGGGCAATTCAAAAGTTAGCAAAATACATCAAACAAATCAACATCATTGCCAAAATATGAGTACTCGAATTGCATTGGATCTCCCAACGGAGACACCAAAATCAAAGAACAAACAAAACCCACACCGGCAATTCAAAAATCAGCCAGATACACAATTGCAGTCAATGCAATTTGCAACGAAATAAAAAATTCAATCGAAATCATACTGCTAACGAGAACCGGCACGGAGGCGACGCGGCCGAGGGTTAGAATGGTGGGCAAGGTGAGGAATTTGGAGGAGGATTGGGATTGCTGCTGCTGTTGTTTTTGTTGTTGATGAGTCAGAGGAGAAAGCAATTCGTCTTGGTTCGGGTACAATGGGCTGTCGTACCAATCGGAGCCTTTATGATTCGCCGAACCCATATCGGTCATAAGACCACCACCACCGGGGCCGGACTCAGAGCCGGACCCAACAAATGACTCTCCGCGATCTTCGGAGGAAACCCCACTAGCGTCACTGCGGTTGCGGGAGGAGGAGGCGGAGAAGCATTTACGGAATCTGGGGGATAGGTTTTGGGGGCAAGGGAGGATTGGTGCGCAGGGGGTTATCCTACCGCCGGAGTATTTATGTATTTGCGATAATGCGGCAATGAAGATTTTACGATTTGGGGGAGGGGAGGGAGAGGAGATGGAATTGAAGAGGATTTGGTAGGGCCTTTTTGGGTATATAGAGGAGGCTGCTGTGGTCATTTTGAGCACCAGGGCTGACATGGCTGGCCAACCAAAACAGCTTCTACAAAAAGTGCTTTTTAAGTTTCGGCAGGACTCTCTCTCTTCTCTCTTCAGGTGAAACGGTTACAAAAACCAACACAACTAAAAGCTGGAGAGGTCTGCGTTTGCTTATTTTAGCAGCTCTCCTTCTTCTTCTGCTGTTGATTATCGGTTGCGTTTGGGAAGAAAGGGAGTTCGGTTGCTTTGATTTTGGTTGGAGAATTCTAGAGCTAAGTTTATTCCATGGTTCCAATCCACTTGTTAGTTCTCTATTTGTTTTCTCATAAAAAATACAACCCAAAAAAAAAAAAAAAAACTAATGAAAGGGGTTTGAAAACTTTGAATTTAACGATTATGACAAAATAAAAGGTAAAATGAATAGTACCAGGATTAACTTTTTAATGTAAAAATGCAGTTTTTCGTTAAAGTGAACAGTACTATGAGCTTTTCGTTAAAGCTCTCGGTACTGTTCACTTTAACGAAAAACCATATTTTTACAATCTTGGTACTATTTATTTTACCCTTTATTTTATCTTTATATTTAAAACTCAAAGTTTTCAAGCACTTTTCAATAGTTTTCTTAAAAAAAAGAAAAGTAAGAAATTCATGTTGGGAATTTTTATATTTTGGTGTAGAAAAAGGGTTTTCACTTATTTTATTTTTGTACTTTATTGTTTTGGATTGGCTACAATGTTTATATTTAATATGAAACAAGGGGAGGCAGATTGATACTATGTCCTTCCCATCCCCTTCTATTTTGTGCGGTTTAAATCACGTCAACATTTTATATTGATTTTTTTTATAAAGATAATAAGACAAAAAGCAATAGAAATATAAAATGTTGACATAGCTTAACCGTGACTGCACAAATATGAGAGGATAGGAAAGGTATGGTAAAAGGAGGCCAGACAATCCTAACTAGTAAACGCTACAAATTCGCCACGTTTTGTATTTAGGAGGGTATATTTAATTAAGATTTTAATGGAATTATAAATCCAAAGATTTTGATGGAGTTTAATTGATTTGTAGAAATTCAATGTAAAATGTTGACTCAATTCCCTTGAAATCTTAGGAAAAATATGCGAGATTTGTGAATGCTTAAAATACACTACAAATGTAACATCCCACATCGGCCAAGGGAGTGATCCTTAAATGTATATTCTCATCCCTACCTAGCACGAGGCCTTTTGGGAGCTCACTGGCTTCGGGTTTCGTAGGAACTACGAAGTTAAGCGAGAAGGAGGCTACGTCACTCCCATGATGAGTGACCCACTGGGAAGTTGCTCGTGAGTTTCCAGAAACAAAACCGTGAGGGAATGGTAAGCCCAAAACGGACAATATCGTGCTACGGTGGTGGAGCGAGCCCGAGAAGTGATCCACCCCGGGCCGAGATGTGACAATTGGTATCAGAGTGTGCCGACGAGGACGTCGGGCCCTTAAGGGGGGTGGATTGTAACATCCCACATCGCCCAAGGGAGTGATCCTTAAATGTATATTCCCATCCCTACCTAGCACGAGGCCTTTTGGGAGCTCACTGGCTTCGGGTTCCGTAGGAACTACGAAGTTAAGCAAGAAGGAGGCTACGTCACTCCCATGATGAGTGATCCACTGGGAAGTTGCTCGTGAGTTCCCAGAAACAAAACCGTGAGGGAATGGTAAGCCCAAAACGGACAATATCGTGCTACGGTGGTGGAGTGGGCCCGAGAAGTGATCCGCTCCAGGCCGGGATGTGACAACAAACCTCCCCAATTCCCTCAAATTCCTGAACTTTTTAACATTCTTTAAAACAAATTCCTAATACTGATACACCCAGAGTTATACAGATTTTAATAAACTATCTTAAAATTTTCATTGAATACAGGTTAAATTTAAGATAATCACTTAAAACCTAATTGAATACCTTTAGATTCATTAAAAGAATTAAAATCCGTATAGAATCACTTAGAGTGGATCATATGATTAGATTTGCAAGGATGGATCCGGCCTTGCTAAGTTGAGCTATTGCCCAATCGAGAATTCGAAGAAAATGTAATACCTAAGTATAGTCTTCTTCTCTTCCTTCACACAATCTTCATCCATGCAACTTATCCGGCCCTTCTCTCCTCCCTGCAACCTCAACATGTTTCTTCTTGCTCTTGGTCCAAAATATTTGGTGGAACCTCAAAGCTTGATCCTTCGAAAACTCGGTTGTCGTAAAAGTTGTGTTTACTAACTGTTTGAGGAATTGCCTCTGTCATGAAGCACAAAGCCTATGCCTTTCTTTTTCGGTGAAAAGATAAAAGAGAACACCATAAAAAATAAAAAAAAGAACTTTAATGAAAAGCTCCCGGTACTGTTTACTTTAACGAAAAATCACATTTTTACACTAAAAAATCAATCCTGGTACTATTCACTTCACCATTTATTTTGTCCTTATCTTTAAAACTCAAAGTTTTCAAGCTCTTTTTATTAGTTTTCCTTGAAAAAAAATAAAGGGAAATTGGCTTACTAGCCCTTTTATAACATATACCAATCAAAATTAATTCTGCTTTCAAAATGTTATCTCTACTAGTTCACTTTTAAAATGTATTAATAATGGGTCGATAATATAGTAATTTGAGAATATTTTCGTCAACGATGGCCAGAAGAGTATATATTGAAAGCATGGCTATTTTTGGCTCGTGGGTTTGTAAAGGAGTACTAAGCCCAATTCCTCAAAAATGAAAGGCATAGTAGGCTTTGTTCATCACCCCATTATTTTTTAGATATAATTATTTTTTAAAGATAAAGTGGTTGATTGCCATGATGGTTAGGATCTTTCTCTTCATACCACTGCAATCTGGTCGAAACCATCCTCATCCTTCTAGTTTAGATTTGTGTTAAAAAAAAATTTATTCCTTAATTAAAGTTTGATCCTGTTTTAATGTCTTGCAATTATTTTCTTTAAAAAAAGGAATATTTCCAAACACATATGTTGGGCTCCATCTTAGCAGTCTCATTGGCCCCCAAAAGCCCACTCATCTCAATTTTTGAAGCCCAGTAGATGTTAGTTTTCTACAAAAAAAAAAAAAAATTAATGGTTCTCTTGAAAATATAATTATTTTTCCATTGTCGTTTTAAATCAAAACAAGAGAAAATCTAATTTTATGTAATGAGAATAGAGATTCTAAGGCTACGTTTGGCTTGTGGGAAAAGTGTTGCATTTCCTAGCTCATGGGAAAATAAGGAGGAAAGTGAAGCCCTCTGTAATTACCACATTTTGTATATTACATTTGTACCATTTTTAGTAGATGTAGGGTTATTAGTAAAACGAGATTGTGACCGGCAGCCGTCATTCATACCATGGACAGTGAAGGGTCATCCTGATAGTTAATTTTTGTTTTAATTAAAAAGATGTGATACAAATGTGGTATGCAAAATGTGATAAAAGTATTTTTTTTTATTCCTCTCCCCTGTAGTTTACTCGGAAAACCAAATTGCATTTTTGTGCACATCCTCTAATTTCAAAACATCCCGAATTCGTACTTGTGACGGATTGGACTAACAATGCTTACGAAATGAAACTACAAATACGAAAGTGCAAGGAAAAATAGGTATTGGGCGTAAGTTGTGGTTACTTCCATCAACGTTTAGCTAATCATTACAACTCCCACGTTTAGTTTTCCTTAACGAATGAGGATTCTCTCTGGATCATTTTTGTGAGGATCCATAGATTCTTTAATCGTATCCGTTTATTATAAATAATGCGATCAATTTTTGTCAGGTATTATTTGTGTTCAATTTTAAATAAGAATTTTAAAATAATTTCTAACTGTACGATATATGATGAATAGACACAATTACAGGATCCTCGTAATTCTCAGAAAGAAAATTCGGAGAGCGTCCTCATTCTTACTCAACTGAGGAAATTCCAAAGCCCCACATGCAGCAGCATGACGTGCCACATGGTGCCATTAAATTTCTCCCAATAACGTAGACATGGTTGCTTATCTTAAGCCTTAAACACAGTTAATCTTTTCGTAAAAGGTCCATGTAACTTCAAAGGAAGAAAAAGCCATCTTCTCGAAATAAATAAAAAATCATAGTTTTGCATTAAAAGAAAATTAATTAATTTAGCTTCATTTGAAAGCATAATTAATTTTTTATTTCGTCTGGACTTTAGGCTTTTTTGGAAAATACATACAAAGTTTTTCAGCTATTTTTTTTGTTGAAAAGGGGGTTAAGAACTCAAACAAAACCAAGCAATGATTATCCTAAGTCTCGACATGTCAAAGGCTCAAGTCGGTCCTCACAAATAAAGAATAAATTAGGTGAGTGACGGAAGATCTTTTGATCAGATTTTAACAGTCAAATTTGTGTCTTAAGTTTCGACATGTCAAAGGCTTAAGTTGGTCCTCACAAATAAAGAATAAATTGAATGAATGATGGAAGATCTTTTGATCAGATTTTAACAGTCAAATTTGTGTTGATAAGAGTTGTTTGGAATAGTTTGCAAAAAAAATTATTACAAGAAATATCTTCATAAGAAAAAAACTATGTCTCAAATTTCATAGGTCCATGCATAAAAGGTACTCAAATTTGTTGTCTTCTACCGACACAAACTCTTTGAGTGCGATCAGATCAAAATAAGGGCATTTGCGAGACAAAAGGTCCTTTAGACGAAAAGCTCACCTGCCGACGGGATAAGTTTACAGTGTTGCCAAGTTAACTGAATAAAAAAGAATAATGCTTTACATGATATTTTGTATATTTACAACGAGATTGTTGATAATTTAATTTCTTTTTTTAACCATTAAATTCAATCATCAATCGTCATATTTTACAAAATATAATCTAAAAACATTGTCTTCTTGACATTTTTCAAGTAAAAAAATTACATAATTATAAAATCCAATAGTTACACCCAACTTGCTAAATTCTTGTTTGTTTCTACTAATTTTAATTTGTTGTTTAAATTCAAATATTTGATGGCCTCCAAGGTGAAGCCATTGGTTATTACTTATTTGTCACTAAGTTGTATAAATTTTTGGGTTTGAAATATTTGCGGCTGTGATTTACAGGTTTTGGGGGTGTGTGAAAATACATCAGTTTTTGTCTTTAACATGGCACTGTTATTCTACCCTCTAAACTATTCTAAATTGTATGTTAGTAATTAAGAGTATTTATCCGCTTCACTCGAGGTGTCCCTTTTGTCAATTTTACTTGTATAAAAAAAATTATTCTAATTTATTGGTAGGAAAGAGATCCGAAGGATCTCTTCCACAAAAGTCACTGAATCAAGTGATTCGGGTATTTGGAATTTCATTCAATGATAAAAAAATATTATAACTTTAAGGGATCAAAATAGGTGATCCGTTAGATAAAATTTTAAAAGTCCGAATCACTTGATCCGATGGTCTTGATGGAAGAGATCTAGAGATGACCTATTTCCATGTAAATCAGCCTTGAATGAAGGGCACGAGCGCGCGCTTTCGTGACCAACTGAATTACACATGTAATTTTGGAAGCCACCACACTGCATACGGATAAAGTGCATACTCACATTGCATACGGATAGAGTGCGAACGATGATGGTGGGCCTCCATGTTGGCACCTTCGTAGCTTACTCATTTGGAGCGCACCAATTGCGGAAAAGTCCTTTTATTACTCGTTAGAAAAGAAATTATGAATTTGCCACCACTCATAACTCTATGCGATGGTGGCGGGGACTGTGGAGGTGATGGCAGTGGCAGGCGGTGGAAGGTGGAGGAAGAGGTGGAAGTGGTGGAGTTGGGTTGGAAAGAAAAAAAAAGAGAAAGTGTGTGTGGAAAAAGGGGTTGAAATTTTCTCTCTAAGTTTTCATTTAAGGAAAACTAATGAAAATGATTTAAAAACTTTGAGTTTTAACGATAAGGACAAAATAAAGGGTAAAGTGAATAGTACTATGATTGACTTTTTAGTGTAAAAATATGATTTTTCATTAAAGTGAACAGTACCGCAAACTTTTCGTTAAAACTCTCTTTCATTTATGATATGCCCTAGTTTTAGGATGCGTCGCCTCCCTGAGTCTCCAATCTCTAAACATTTTATCACCGAAAAATAATATAAGAAAAATAGTAGATGATGTTATTTTAAAAAATTAATGAAGTTATAACTAAAATTGAAACAATATTAAAAACTTTATATAGTAATTCAGCATTTCTATGAAAAAAAAACACAATTCCAAATGGGGTCTAAGCTATAAGTCAACTAATTTGATGAACCAATAAGGTAATAAAAGATAACATTATAATTAAATATTCTACGAAAAACCCTAAAAAATTTCCATCTTCTAAAACAAATTTTTGGAAACAAGGAAAACACATGAAAAAGGTAAACAATAAAATTTATTTATACTATTTCCTATCATACCATCATACTTAATTTCTAGCATTAACCTTTTAATAAAAGCAAGGGAATTAGGTTAAACAGTTCAACACCATTTTCAAAACTGTTTTTAAACAATTAATTTCTAGCATTAACTTTTAGGAAAAGCAAGGAAGTTAGGTAAACAGTTCAACACCATTTTTCAAAACTGTTTTAAACAATTATGTGAAGCGAATCCAATTATCCAAAATCCTTAATAAAATTCTCCCCTTTCTTTTTTTTTTTTTTTTTTTTTTTTTTGAATACATCGATATTTTTACATTAAGAGGAGAAGGAGTTCGGCTAAGCCACACAACCTAATTTGGTATCGAATTCGCTATCCACAAGATTTGAACCTAAGACCTCTCACTTCCAAGTGAAGATGAATACCACTAGACCGTAGTACTGAGTGGCAAAATTCTCCCTCTTTTAATAGAAGTTTCTAACCATGATGAGGAAGTATTTACTCTCACATTTACGTTAAGATTTCGATTTATATATTTTTTATATTAATTTCTTGATATGTTTGGCACTAAAACAAACAGTATTATTGTTCTATTTATATTATATTAGTTTCTCTGCACGAGTTCACGCGCATGCGTTACGCACCTCCCAAAGATGTGTTTCATAAATTATTTATCATTATTTATTAGTATCACGTTCATAACATTATTGATTATGTCGTATATTCATATTGAGCACCTGACCTACCAATATTAAGGCGATGGTGTGATGGTCCCGCTTTTTTGTCATATTTTGGAATTTTTTATATTTCTTAAGAAAAATCAACGATTCCAGAAAAGGAAAAATCAACCATTTTAGTAAAATAAAAATTGAACTTTCTATTTTACTCTTGCTTCTGCAGAAAATAAGTCCGTTTCCCTCATCTCGGATTCCGTGTAATGGACATTGCGCACATGTAATAATGTCACGGCAATCTCGCCCCTCATTGCATGTGCCCCCTCCCTATCCTCCCTCCCTCTCCGTCTCTCTCTCCAACTTCCTTGCTCAATCAACCCACTCACACTCTACTTCTACCCAGTCTTCTCTCTCTGACTGCCTCCCTCCCACGCACAGACGCTGAGTTGAAAATCCAGTTGCAGAAAATCAAGGGCCAGCCGCGGAGCAACGAAACCCGATCTCTCCGCTCACCCGGACCCGATACAAATGAAATCCGCCGCCAAAGTCTCGCTCAACCCGCTCGGCGCCAACGAGCACAAGAGGTAACGCTTCTTCTTCTGTGCTACCCCTCTCCTTTCCCGCCACGCGTCCCCCTAGGTTTTCTGTAATCCTCGTCATTTGCTTCCTTCGCTGGATTGGCAGAAATGAGTTGTGATTCGGGGATTAAGATCCTGACCGTTGGATTTATTAGTGTATGATTTGCTAAGATTTGTGTGATTAATTGATTGTGTATGTGCATTGAGGGAGTTGATTTTCGATTGTTTAGTGTGAAATGCGGTGTGATTTGTAGTATAATTAGATTGAGACTGATCTGAGGCAATGCCGAGTGCTATGGGACCTAGAATTGTCGAGCCTGAGTCCGCGATCGAGACTCGAGGCCGATTACAGGTATCCCGAGCACGATTCGTGCTCGGAATTTTGGTTTTCATGCTCTGGATTGGGTGTTACTCATAATTGGGCCGTTTGGATTGGGATATGATTGTGAATTGATTATTATGGAGGTGTTGTAATGTTTAAGGTTAGGTATGTTGTTGTTTGTGAAAGAAGATTTCTATTTCGGTAGAGATTTCGAATGAACGGGCATTGGTGTTTGGACAGGGATGCTTATGGATTTGCTGTGAGGCCTCAGCATGTACAACGATACCGAGAATATGCCAGTATCTACAAGGTTTTGTTCTTTTTTTGTTTTCTTCTATCTTAACATGTTTTGTTTTGGTTTATGATAAAAATTGATGTTCATGGAAAAGAGAACAAACATTAGATTTACAACTATGTTTGTTTAGTTTCATACATTCTGAGAAGCTAAACAAAGCATGTGTTTGGCTTCCTTCGGCCGGTGTTTTCACTTTTTACAGTGAAGGCTAGATGAGTGAATTATTTATCAGAAATTCCAGCTATGTTGTGATCTAATATACATATGTTTTCAGGAAGAGGAGGAGGAAAGATCAGAAAGGTGGAAGTCTTTCCTGGAACTACAAGCAGAGTCCACTGAATTGCCAGTAGATGGATCATCTAAGGGACAAGACAACTCGCTTGTTGAAGTCTCAGCGAAAGAACTAGAGTCCAATTCAGAAAAGGGTGTTGATGGCGATGATTTAAGTGACCAGAAGACAGATTCCGATTCTCCAACCAAAAGCGATAATGACAAGGAGGAACTGGCAGCTAACGACAAAAAAGCTCATGGCATCCATATATGGAATGAGATTAGACCATCCCTTCATGCCATTGAGAATCTGATGAGTATTCGTATAAAGAAGAAGAAGAACAATTTATCAAAGCATGAGCAGGACACAGGAACTGGGAAGCCACTTACTTCTATTGAAGAGGCTAGATCCCCAAAAGGAGCATCTGAGGAGGATTCCGAGGATGAGTTCTATGATGTGGAGAGGTCAGACCCAGTTCAAGATGTCCCTTCGAGTGACAGTCTGAGTGCATCTGCAACCGGTGCTGCTTCTGACACAGTTGATTCAGAATCTTTATTTCCTTGGAAAGAGGAATTGGAGGTTCTTGTTCGTGGGGGAGTGCCAATGGCTCTCAGGGGAGAGGTGCATATTTAATTCTTTTATCTCTTTTTATTTCACGAATTTCATTATAATGAGTAAACATGATGATTGCTTACTTCCAACTTTCAGCTTTGGCAAGCCTTTGTGGGCGTGAAGGCACGGCGCGCGGATAACTATTACCAGGATCTGCTAGCTTCTGAAACTAATGCTGGTGGTGATGTGGAAAAACATTGCTCGGAATCAGACAGTGATAGCAAATTGTCAACAACAGATCCTGTATCTGTACCTGAAAAATGGAAAGGGCAGATTGAGAAGGTTGCCCACTATATTTAAAAAACTTTTGTCTTCAGTATGGCTGCTCCTTTATTTGAAAAGAACTATCAACTAAAGTTATTAACTTATTGGCAATGATCTGATTTCCAGGATCTACCTCGAACATTTCCAGGTCACCCTGCTCTTGATGAAGATGGTAGAAATGCTTTGAGGCGTTTGCTTACCGCATATGCGCGACACAATCCCACTGTTGGGTACTGTCAGGTAATTGCTTCTGGAACATGTTCTACGCTCAGGTAACTGCTAAGTTGTAAAGTTGCCATTACTGTAATTGGCCGTGAAATTTGAGGATCAAAATGGTACTTTGTTTTTTCCGTGAAATGACACTTTTGTGATTATTTGTACAATCATACCGAGACCGTAATGCTCATGAGTTTGATTTATGTATCTATGAATAACATCTTACAAATAGGTTATGGGTTTCTATAAGTTTATAAGTTTATTGTGAATGGAGTAGTTTTAATGAATACAGGATCTGGCCAATTTAGGCCTTAAAGGCTATAGGATTAATTTGTGATCCACATAGAATCTTAGCCTTATATTGACTTTGAAATGTCAAGATTATTTGTCACATTAATTCTGCATCTTACCGAGGGTTATGGATGTGACTTAGATGGAGCTGTAACTGAAACCCCTTCAATATTTGAGTGATTGTAATGCGTCAATATTTGTGTTTAAATTTAACCAGTGTCATCAATTATTTTCTTTGTTTCACTTCTAACTGACTTTAATGCTTGTTGGGCTTCTACATGCAGGCCATGAATTTTTTTGCTGGCTTATTACTACTTCTCATGCCTGAAGAAAATGCCTTTTGGTAAGATCTGAAACTTGATTCGATGTTTAGTAACTTCCCCAAAAGGATAATCACCTTTGTTTGTCATTACTTGACTTAATTTTGGAGGCTTAGCTTGAAGAAATTAGAGAGCAGAGTTTTCTTTTGAAAGGAATAACAATTGTCCTTGAAAGTTAGAAGTTTTTGTTGCATATGGTTACATTTGAACTGATTACATTTGTTTGGATTTGTGTAATGACAAAATTGGCAAAACTTTCAGGGCTTTAAAGGGGCTCTTAGATGATTATTTTGATGGCTATTACTCCGAGGAAATGATAGAATCTCAGGTACATCAACAAAAATGTGAAAACCATGTTACTGTATAACTGCAGATGGTTGGCATTTAGACATATACTGATGTTCTGTATTTTACCAGGTGGATCAACTTGTTTTTGAGGAGTTGGTGCATGAGAGATTTCCTAAATTGGGTTTGTATATTATTATGCACACATAGATGCTTCTCTTTGTATTATATATTTGTTGAGCGATCACTTAATGTCACCTTTAATCACATTGCAGTCAACCATCTAGGTTACCTGGGAGTGCAGGTGGCATGGGTTACCGGGCCATGGTTCCTTACCATTTTCATGAACATGCTTCCATGGGAAAGTGGTCAGGTTTTATATGTGTCTTTGTAATTAAAACTAACTTTTCTTTTATAGGTACTTCTTATAGCCTACCTCTAATATGATTGCTTCCTATTGACTTCAGTTCTTCGGGTCTGGGACGTTCTTCTTTTTGAGGGGAACCGTGTGATGCTGTTCAGAACAGCACTTGCCTTGATGGAGTTATATGGTACTGGATAAAACAGATTTATTTTCCCTTTTTTCAAAAAAAAAAAAGATTGCATATAATATGGATATTCAATATGAATATAGTACCATGTGGCCTGTAGGCTTCTCTGGTTTATGAAACTTAATTTGGCTCAGTTGCGTGTAGGCCCTGCACTGGTTACTACTAAGGATGCTGGAGATGCAGTCACTCTTCTTCAATCACTGGCTGGCTCTACATTCGATAGCAGTCAACTGGTATTGACAGCTTGCATGGGTTACCAAAATGTAAATGAAACAAGATTACAAGAGCTGAGAAATAAACATTGGCCAGCTGTAATTGTTGCTATTGAGGAAAGATCGAAGGGACTTCAGGCTTTGAAAGATTCTCAGGGTCTAGCATCTAAGCTATATAATTTTAAGCGAGACCCTAAATCATTGATAATAGAGACAAAGAAAGCAGAACGGTTGGTCAATTCACAGACAAATGGTGATTTATCTCGTTCAGAGTCTGGGTCCTCTAATGCAGATGAAATTCTTATTAGCCTGACTGGAAATGGGGAATTAGATTCCGTTCCAGATCTTCAAGAACAGGTTGATATTTCTTTTCAACCCAACCACACCCTTATTATAATCTTGTTTTGTTTGGCAAAGTAGTGGAGTGCATTTTGTTCTGTGCATGGGTTTCCGCTTAATCTGCATTAACTCTTTTTTGGCTGGTTGTTGAAATATTTTCCTCATAATCAAACTTTGAGATTTAAATTAGGTTCTTCGTGCAGGTGGTATGGTTGAAGGTTGAATTATGCAAGCTGCTGGAGGATAAAAGATCTGCTGAACTCAGGTTCATATTATGGTGTTAAGCGGTTTTTGTTTGTTTGTTTTTTTTCTTGTAAAATCTACCTTCACTTAACAGAATACTCCTTTTTGATATATTGGATGCCAATGTAACTCTCAATGTCCCCAATGCATTGGTTAAATACTTTGAAAAAATAGCTCATTTTGATAGGTTGGAAGGAAAAATGTAAGCCCAGAAATTTCAAAAAGAAAAATAGTTTATATTTACTTCATAGTTGGTATTAATCTTGACCATTCAAGGACATCTAGGATTTGGGGGTTCAAACACTTTACGACCATTCATTGTAGTCTTCAAGTCCAACCAGGGTATGATGGTTTCTGCAAACACTATTATAACCATTCATTGTAGCCCTCATTATGAACAACAGGAGCCTATGGAGTTGTTTTTGTGTGAAAATGTCCTTAGTTGGCAGTGCCAGAAACTTGTTGGGAACATACTTGATTGCTTAGACATTTAACTTTTCTCCTATGAACCTCCTGTTAATTTTACTTCCATTAACAGATCATTCTCAACATTATCCCGACCACTGTTAAATGGAGCAGCTTTGTGTGATTCCAAGGAATCCTGAAATATCACATGGGAAACTAGCTTTCTAAACTAGTGATAAAATCCTTAAGTTGAAATATTTTCTTTTCCTTAGATTTATGCCAAATCTTTATGTTAATTACGCATCAACTGACACCTACATTCACAAGAGTACAAATATCTAAACAGTTTGATGACCATTACTAATGTTTCTAGGACCATTTCTAATCTTTCACACTATGCTTCAGTAACAAATGTGATTGTTATTGAGCCAGATTATTATTCTAAAATGATGCTGATATTCTGGGTCTTTCCCAAATTTTCAGAGCTGAGGAGCTGGAGACAGCATTGATGGAGATGGTCAAGCAAGATAATCGTCGGCAACTGAGTGCCAGGGTACATCCAAGAAACTTTTATACATAGCTTAATTTGTTCATGAAAGAGATGGTTTTCTATATAATTATTTCTTTTGTGAATCTGCCTCATTTCATTGGTGAATAATTTTAGATATGTTAGTATGTTACTGCAAAACTTGTTTATTACTTGCTACATCTAATATTAGGTCAACAAAGCATTTTAATTATGATGATTAAATGAGTAGCTAATATGATCTGAAATCAAATCTTTCACTGGCTTATTGCATCAACTACACATCTTTGTTTCTAGTGTGGAATTCCCATTTATTTGTCCTTGTACTTGGAAAGTTACTAGTAAAGATATTTCACACGGAGTTTCTTGCTTCATCAGGTTGAGCAATTAGAGCAAGAGGTTGCTGAGCTTCGCGGAGCCCTTTCTGATAAGCAGGAACAGGAGAGCGTCATGCTCCAGGTTTTGTCTCCTCGTCCTTTTTCCTTGGGAGTTCTGTCTTTTCCATACTGGTTCTGGGTTTGTGAGCAGAATTAAAAGATTGCTTCCTATCTTACAGGTCTTAATGCGAGTAGAGCAAGAGCAGAAACTAACAGAAGATGCTCGCAGATTTTCTGAGCAAGATGCAGAAGCACAGAGATATGCTGCTCAAGTGCTTCAGGTTGCCTGGATAAACCATATATCTACTTGCCTGGATAAACCATGTATCTGACTCGTTCTCTTATGTAATAATGAAAAATGATTATGTTAAATTTTAGAACCACATGTATAAGATTAGTTTAATAATTTAACGCTTGTAGTTTTACCAAACTATTCTCCGACTGCAGAGTGAAAAACTTTCAGGTCAATATTTTTTTGTTCTTATTTTGTATAGTTACACATCTTGCAGGATAAGTATGAAGAGGCCACTGCTGCGCTTGCGGAAATGGAGAAGAGAGCTGTTATGGCAGAATCAATGTTGGAGGCTACTTTGCAATACCAATCTGGTCAAGTGAAAACACAATCTCCACGGTAACAGTCTGTGCAGTCTTATTTTATTCATTGTTGAAAGTTACTCGATCACCTTTTTTGTACTCTTGGTTTCGTTCGTGTCTACCTTGATTTAGTCCTTCGTTTAGTTGTGGCATAGATAATATGAAAGGTTGTTCAGCTTTCGGTGGTGGAAATTGAAGTAAAAGGTTGTTTTGCAGATCTGTATCTTCACCAGTACAAAGCAATCAAGAGCAGCTGACACAAGAAATTCCTGCTAGAAAGATTAGTTTGCTTGGTCGACCATTTGGCCTTGGCTGGCGCGACCGGAACAAGGTTAGCCCTTCTTGTACCCTTGACGTCTAACTTTTGTTTGACAAAAACAGTAGGAGAATACGATTGATAGGTCGTTTGACTAAGATCACCAGTATCTTTCCATATTATTTGCGGTTAATATCACCTATTGAATGCACCAGGGAAAACCTGCTAACAGTGAGGAGCCAAATGATGGCAAGTCTACCAGTGAAGGACAGAGCCCCACTGCGGAAGCAGAAGTAAAAGAGACGAATGGCGTTAAAGCGGAAGATAAAGAATAGAGCAGAGCAAAGTCTCTATTGATATATCCCTATAGATATTTGGTGCCCGATGGTATTTCTCAAATGTGCAAAGCTTTGGTAGTATGCTTTTCTGTGTCAGTCGGTCCAGGGAGCTATAGTTTCGTATGTATTTTTTATCCATTCATTGTTTGATTGTTCATTAAGTAGTGGTAATAATAATGTAGGGGAGGAAGAAGAAAATGTAGAAAATATGGATGATATATAGTTTACATAGGTGTATAATTTTCGTCGAGTTCAGCATCCTTCTTGTATTTGTATGACTTTTCGAAACGTACAGTTCCTCTTCTTTTCTCTTTTGATCAGATAATCAAACGTAGTTATGTTGCTCTCTCTCTCAAAATTAACGTATTTGGGTGAAAGTAGCACGACACGAAGTCAATCTCTTTGCTTTTGAAGGTGACGTACTGTTCATTATGTAATATGAGATTAATAATAGTCCATTTACTAATTTTGAGCAGGGGCAAAATTGTCTGACAATGTTGGTGAGTGATTTCCCCATTTTCTTTTTCTTCTCGTGCACTCTTTTTATAGCTCTTGGATTGAATAAAAAAAAAAGGGACAGAAACCAAGCAAGTGCAGGAGAATGGAAGTGATAATCAATAGCCATGCAGTTGCACAGGATGAGGTAATGCATTCACTAAAATCTGTAAAATTCCTATAAATGATTTGAGGAAATTGTAGAAATGGTCCATGAAAGCCCGCGATACTGTTCATTTTAACGAAAAACCACATTTTCACACTAAAAAGTCAAACTTGGTACTATTCACTTTACCCTTTATTTTTTCCTTATCGTTAAAATTCAAAGTTTTTAAGCCATTTTCATTAGTTTTCCTTTAATTTAATTGGAATAATAGTCCCTCAATTAGAAATTTGAGACCATTGGTTCCTTAACTTATCAGAACGTGCAGTTACGTTCATTTTTGTCAACTTTGTCAGAACTTCGGTCAAAATGAATCACATGTCACACATGCGAGGCTTAATCAAGGCAAATATGAAAAACCAAATGAAAAAATTATATCAATGATCTCACTACTTTACCCCAATTAGAGAAATTGTCCCTCAACTTAAACCCAATTGGAGCAATAATCTCTGAACTTTAACACAATTCTAGCTCATTTTGACGAAGTTCTGATAGAGTTGACGAAAAAAAACCATAGTTGCATGTTTTGATGGATTAAGGACCAATGATCAAGGATTTTTAATTGAGGGACCATTCCTCCAATTGGGTTCAAGTTGAGAGATTATTGCTACAATTTTCTCAAATAATTTGGATACATTTCTATGATTCTATTGGGAGGCCAGTTTCGACAAAAAAAATCTTATTGCTCAGTTGTACATCAAATCAAAGAATCTTGTAATAAGGCGAGTGAAAGAAAAGGGCAGAGGAGGAAGCAATGAAAAACAGGGAAAGCGGGGGAGCGACCACCGCACCTGCTACCGGAGTGAGCAAAATTCCGATAAACAGGCACCATTGCATTTACAGCCAACAAAAATACCACTCAGCTCCAAACAAATTGACTTCTGAATCACAACTAAAACCCCACTACGGAAGGGAAACACAACGGCTATATTGGTGACAACAATCTCGCTCTCATCACAAGCTTCCGAAGATGGAACTGTGTCGAATAAGACTTATCTTACGAATTTAAAAGTTCCCTCCTAGACCTAGGAGTGGACGATGCTGTGTGAGAGCTGTGTGATTGCCGTGCTTCAGGATCATATTTTTGGGAAGCAAGGTAATTAAGGGCTGTCACTGCATCTGCTATGACAGGTCGCATATTAGGGTGATCCTGGACACACATTGCAGCCACGGCAAGAGCTTGATACATACCCCTCACTGGATACTGACCTTGGAGCATTGGATCAGCAATTTGCCAAAATTTCCTCCGATCTCTAAACAAGGGACGGGCCTGCGACAAAGAGTTTATGAGCAGAAAGTTCACAAGAGTCGAGACTGCCATTTAGCAAGAAATAGCTTGTCCTTCCTATTGTTGATTTCACTCATAAAATATTGCAGTTGTTAATTGCCACCTCATACGAAACACATTTGATTGGTCCAAGCAATCTTCATATGTTTTCATATTAGCAGAGAAAATAAAATGTATAAAAGCAAAGAAGAAGACACAACTCTCTTACCCATGTGACCAAATTCTGTTCCCCGGCAGCCCTGGAAGTGTCAATTGCCTTTCTTCCGGTAATGATTTCCAGAAGAACAACCCCGAAGCTGTATACATCTGATTTCAATGTGAGCTGACCAGTCATTGCATATTCAGGGGCACAATATCCATAGGTTCCCATCACCCTAGTGGAAACATGAGTATTATCTCCCACTGGACCCAACTTTGCCAAGCCAAAATCCGATAGCTTAGGATGGTATCCTTCGCCAAGTAAAATGTTTGAGCACTTAAGATCACGATAAATAACAGGGGGGCTAGCTTTGTCGTGCAAATACTCCAAGCCCTTTGCAGCACTGGCAGCTATTTTCATTCTCGTGTTCCAGTCAAGATGTTTTCCATCTGGCGGTAGATCTGGCATATGACGATAAATAAAAGTGATTAACAACGTTAAAAGATACCAAATAGAAGTTAGACGGAAAAATAAACTTGGTGCTTAAGCACCATATGACCGCGGACACATTGAACATGCCATGACATGGTAATAACTTGTTAGCTTGCATTCTATTGCAACATCAAATTATGAACTTTGAGCAAAGAAATAATGGCTTCAAGTGCTGTTACTGCTGTATATACCGTGCAGATGGTCTTCCAAAGATCCCAATGGCATGTACTCGTATACCAAAAGCCTCTGATCCCCGTCAGCACAATAGCCTACTAAGTTCACAAGATTGGGATGGTGAAGTAGGCTCAACATTAATACTTCGACAAGGAATTCCCTGTTCCCTTGAAGCCCATTGGAATCAAGTTGCTTTATGGCCACTACCTACACCAAAAGGAACAAGGTTCAGCTCCTACCACAAGCAAAGCATGTGAAGTCAAAGATACAACAACAAACGAACTTCTAGGACAGACGGAAAAATATCAATGACAGTAGATATGAGTACACCCCTATTATCTGCAGCGATAGAAGTCAATTGGATCTTATCAAATTGGAGACCACCCATAATTAGGTTTAGCACCACACTCAAAACCTTTCCGGTCTTTCACCAAACAATATTACTTCGGTCATCTTTTGCAACACTCTACTTTATCAAAGCATATAAAAATCATAATATATAAGTACATCATATGAAATAAATTTTAATTTTAGAAATTAAAATTTACGATCCAAGAAATAAATCTTACGGTTAAGGTGAGGTTGAGAATGGGAAATGAAAGGCATAAAGAATTTTAAAAAGGAAAGACAGGTAATTTAATTTTTCATGTAGTTGATCGTCAAAGTTTTGAAAAGAACCTGATTAGTGCTCTCCAAGCGCCCTTTATATACTTGACCAAAACCTCCTTCACCTAAAATACAATCTGCTCGAAAGTTCTTTGTCGCTGCTGCCAATTCTCGAAATGTAAATGTATGTGCTGCAATGTGACCGGAGCCTCCATCCTTAGGAGCCTCCTTTACAGATGGTCCCAAATTTGCCTTCAGTTGTTCTGAGTAAAAGAACAAATGCGAAAGGTATATAAACAACAATGCAAAAACAGTTCACTGTGTAATAAAATTCAAACCAAACTTCGATTGCAAAATGATCCAAAAAGTTCTAGTACTTATTACCATCATTGCGAGTTTTGAAAAAAATGAACGAGTAATCGAGTGAACTTATCATAAATTCACTCTCTCTCTCTCCACGTTTTTTCTTCCTGATCAAAAGTAAACATTTGAGCCATCTCTTTACTAAAAAACACACAGAAACTAATGATTTTGATTTGATTAAACAAAAATGGTTTAGCAACAGTAGAAAACCCAGTGCAGTAAAGAACACAACTTTAGAGTTAAAAATCGAAAGCAACTCTTACCCAATAACTGTGAACCCTAAACACCAAATTAAATCCAACCCAGAAAGCCAAATACTACATGACAACAAACCCACATTATTCCCAACAATGCCAAAATTCAAAAGGGATCGCATACACTAAGATTCAAGCAATTACAAAAATGGGATTCCTGCATTCATCTACAGTAACTCAATGCGGTAAAAAAAGCACACATTGGCTCACAAAGCTCAAATCTTCAAGCATCTTCCAAACAGTAAAAAATTCTGAAAAGATGGTGTCTTTAGAATATTTCCAGAAATGTTACCTGAAATTGATGAGATCTGATCTTCTGGCTTCTTATTCTTGTGCTTCTTCTTCTTTGCAGCTTTTCTGCTTAACTTTCCAGAACACAGGAACCAACTCATGGCTTTTCTTCAACCTCTTACTGATTTTTTACCTTTGTGTTGCCTGAGTTGAGAGGCAGAGTTGGTTAAATTCTCACAGACCTGTTCATTCCCATTATATACTTTTAATTCTTGAAAACCCTTCTTTGCAAGGGTGCCCTTGTAGTTTTTCCGAATTTGTATTTCATCCCACAGAGTCTCAGTATTTCCTTTGTTTTGCTTTGACTCAGCTCAGCCCCTCGAGTAACCACTTTACTACAAAACTTGATGACAATTGGCAACTATGAAGATTACAATTGCAATTCTGATGTGATGTACTGGGAAAATACGTTCTTTAAAATTAATGTAGTTATGCTCACATCTGCAACAAATCTTTTTATATATATACAATAATATATTTTTACTATTAGAAAGTCAGAATCCTACTTTGAGGTCACAGGCTTCACCAAAATGTTTTGAACAAAAACACCGTTCAAACAAAAGGTTTACAAACCGAACGAAATTTGCATCTAATTATTTCAAGGGTATATTTGTAAACAAATAAAGCAACAATGACAGTTAAAAAAAATGATAAAAAAAAATTCAAACATGGAGGAGAAAAACTTCACCACATTCGACGCAAAAGTAATTTTTCTTAGAAACTCGTTATTTATAAGATTTATCACTTTTAAAAAAAATTATCACTAAATCTTAATACTAAGTGGCGGACTCAACATACCATTTTAAATTTCACCCAACAGCTAGACAGTTAACATCTCATGATTAAATACAAAACCCAATAATTGGGTTTCACTTTTTTGCTTTTTTAAATACAATATTTGGCTTTCACTCGAGGGGAAAAAAAACTAGAAGTAGAATGGAATGGACAGCTAGATATGAAAGGTAATATACTATTAAATTAAAAAAAGAAAATTTTAACGAAAAGGTCATAGTACTGTTTATTTTAACGAAAAATCATATTTTTACACTAAAAAGTCAATCATGGTACTATTTACTTTACCTTTTATTTTGTCATTTTCGTTAAAACTTAAAGTTTTGAAGTTCTTTTCATTAGTTTTCCTTTAAAATTAAGGTCAATTTTTTTGTTAAAAAAAATAATAAAAAATAAGGCCAGTTTCTTGAAACAAAAATTTAAAAAAGCATCATAATGTCAATTTCAAAAACATCATTTTCATTTTCAACATGACTTTGACCGCGTTTCATGGAATCATGTTCAAACATGTCGTAATTTGAAATGAATAGTACTTAGTTAAATTTAAGGAAAATTAATGAAAATGACTTGAAAATTTTGAGTTTTAACGATAAGAACAAAATAAAGGGTAAAGTGGATAGTACCATGATTGATTTTTTAGTGTAAAAATGTGATTTTTTTGTTAAAATGAATAGTACCGGGAGTTTTTCGTTAAAATTCCCTTAAATTTACCTCTGAGTGATTTCTTTAAAAATTAGTAAAAGGTGAATTTCGATTTGAATTTGAATTTGTATAGCCCAAATTTGAGTAGTTTTTATTGAATTAATGTACAACAACGAATGGATGATAGATACAATTGAAATGGTAACGTAAGCAAAGAGAGATCGAAATAAGTTACGAAGCAGTTATGAGTCTGTGACACATAATTTTTCTTTATTTACATTTTAAAATGAGTCATATATAATTTTCTTTGAACTCACAAAGCAAGCTATACGATGAGTGTTTTTCAATAATCAAATCTTTAATTACTATGTGCCTAGGTTCGAAATTTCTATTTGTTGGATAATTTTTTATTTATTTTAATTTTCTTACTATACACTTTCATAAATAATTAGTTTTGGAAAATAATTTTCATCCACCATTTCTCACCTCATACGCACCCCACTAATTTCGTCGTCATTAGATTGAGCAATTAGAATAACATTAACAGAGGTGTATACAAAGTAAAAAAGCGGAATGAAATGACGATTCTATTTTTCTCTCCAAAAAAAAACAAGAAAATTAATAAAATAGTAAAACAAAAAAGGCGCGGGTGAAGTGGCTAGCATTGGCTAGTCACTGCTTGGGAAGGCCCAAAACCGTTTAAATCAAGTTCTGCATCAACAAACCGTTGAAATCAGAAATTCAGAAACCCTAAACCCTAAAAGCTGACTGCGAGGACGAAGACGAAGATGGAGCAGGGAGGAGGCTTATTGGACGACGCGCTAGGGCATCTCAGCCGCCGCGTTGTGCTCCTCGAAGACTGCGTCGACACTAGCGCCGCTTTCGTCCTCCACCACATTCTCAAGCGCTCTCTCTCTCAGCCTCCCCACTCCACCTCCAACGCCGTCGTTTTTGTTGCCTTCGCCCACCCCTTCTCTCACTACGATCGCATCCTCCGAAGACTCGTACTTCCCCTCTCTCTCTATAAAGAATTAAACTTCAGTTTTTACTTTCAATTGATTGTTCATAGTTTCATGTTTAGCTGCTAATTTTTGTGTTAATTTACATTGGTTAAGCATTTATTAGTAATTGCTATATTTGTTTTCCATTACATTAATAAAAATGGGGTTTCTGAATTTTGAATGTGTTTTCTGAAACAGGGTTGCAATTTGGCTGCACAGAGGGACAATAATAGATTGTTTTTTCTTGACATGCTTATGGACTGCCCAGGTGAGAAAATCAGGTATAAATGGTCTTTCAGTTTACCGGCTCAGCACGGCTTACTCTTATTTACTAATTAATTTTCCACCCATTGCAAATCCCCGACATGTCCTTACAGATTTACATGTCCTGAGTAACTAAAAGTTAGTTAATGATCCTCGTATAGGAGACCTGCAGATAAATAAATCTTCTTTAGGTTGCTGTAATCACTGTAATTTGAAGCGATGTAGGATTTACTGCTGGACTGATGTTAGCCATAGTTCCATTTCGGTTAATAAATCTTTGTTCATTAAGAGAAAAGTGTAAGAGTTGTTAGTATTGGTTTTCAGAAATTGTTGGAGTATCAGGTTTCTTTATGTCATTAAATTCATGACAAGAAATCATCTCATTCGATTGTGATGCAGACGAAGGGCAAAACAGTGATTGTGGACTAATTGCTTTGTATGGGAAAATCCAAAAGACTATAAGTGCCTTAGCTCAAGAGAACAACTGTGTCACCGTTATGATTGACGATATTTCCCTCATGGAGGTGGCTGCTAAGGGATCTACAAATCTTGTGCTAGACTTTCTGCATTACTGCCACACTTTAATATCAGAATCTGTAAGGCATTGCTCGCAACTGTCTCAATTTCTCCGCCTTTCATGCTTCCACTCCTTTTGTTCCGTTATTTATTTTATGTCCTTTTCTTGTATCAGGGTTGTTCTTTAATCATGCTCAATCACGAGGACATCTATTCAGGCACAGCGAAGCCTACCCTTATTTTACAGATGGAGTATCTAGCAGACATTCTGATAAGGGCAGAACCATTGGCCACTGGGTTAGCCTCAGATGTGCACGGGCAGGTATTTACTAGAACAAATGCATTGTCTCTCTTCATAGGGAGAGTGCTAGGAATTATATCCCGTCACATCATTCTTGTATGGTCCCCTCTTCTCATTTGTGATTAATTGCTTACTTTATGGGTCTTTGGTTGTTATGAAAACAGATAATCTAATTAGTTTGTTAACCATACTATGCTCATATGTATGATAGGGGCTTTTGTGTCATGGTCGTTTTTCTTGATATCCTTGTTCTTTGCTCTTCACAAATTGGTGTTAACAATTGAAAAATTGTGAGAACTATGTCCGTTTGTATTGCTTGCTACCGTGCTGCTTGTGACTTGCCAGTTACGACTGTAGTCTTCTATTACTGCACAAAAGGTTCATCCTAATAGTTATAGATAATACCTACATTGCTGCATGGATACATGAGCTATGATCCTGATTGTTGTACTTGGTTGCAGTTGACAGTTAAAAACAGGGGGATTTATGATGGGCATGAGAATCCGAGAAACAAGGTGTCGAATTTCCAATTCAAAGTAAAGGAAAACGGTGTCGAGTATTTCTATCCTGGAAGCAAGACTTGAGGACCATATATGCGTTGTTAAGGAATTTCAAATTGTGGTGAATGTAGCGATTGAGGCTCCCTTGGGAAGGTGGAAACTAATGTGGCGACATGAATGTTGTGATTCTAATTTCAGAATGGAAATGCTAGATTTCTTCTAAATTTGTTATTTTCATCCCGACCTGCATAAAATGGGTTGTGAATGTGACTCTTATCATCGTTAATTATCACATGGAAAATTTTAGGGTAAATTACAAAAAACTACCTCAACTATTGGTGTCACGACATTTTTACACCTCATCTTTTAAAGTTGACAATGTCATACCTTATTTTACGAATTTGTGCCAATGTTATACCTTCCGTTAATTGGTCGTGAATTTTTCAGTTAAATGCTGACGTGGTTTGATCCGAGACCCATTTTTTATTAAAAAATAAAAAAAATCATTTAATATTTTTTTAAATATTAAAATAATAAAAAAAAGTTATAAAATAAAAAATAAAAAAAAAAAAAACACCCGTCCCCTCCCCCCCCCTTCTCTCTCTTCTCCCCATCTCCATCTTTCTTTCCCCTGCAACTGCAACGCAGAAAAAAGAAGAGAAAAAAAAAACCAATTTGTCTTCCCCCTCCCCACCCCCTCCACTCTCCGCACCTAACCTCCCCACCTTCGCACCCAACCTCGCACTCACTACCTGAAACCCAAAAAAAACCCAGATCCCGGTGGAATCGGGAAACCTTCGGCATGCCGATTTCGAAGGTTGAGAACCTGGGTGCAGAGAAAATGGGAGGAATGGGTGTGGAGAGAAGAAGGTTGGGGGGGGGGGGGGGCGCACCCAACCTCGCACCCACTACCTGAAACCCAAAAAAAACCCAGATCCCGGTGGAATCGGGAAACCTTCGGCATGCCGATTTCGAAGGTTGAGAACCTGGGTGCAGAAAAAATGGGAGGAATGGGTGTGGAGAGAAGAGGGTTGGGGGGGGGACAGACGAACTGGGTGGGGTGGGGGGGAGGCGGACAAACAGGGTGTTCTCTTTTTTTTTTTTTTTTTTTTTTTCTTTCTTCTCTCTCTTCTTCTTCTTCTTCTTCTTCTTCTTCTTCTTCTTCTGCAGGTTGGGTGGGTGGGAGTGGGGGTGGGGGTGGGGCGGGGTGGACGAACTGGGTGTTTCCTTTTTTTTCTTTCTTTCTTCTTCTTCTTCTTCCTCCTCTTCCTCTCTTCCTCCTTCTTCCTTTTTCTTCTTATTTCTGGGTTGGGTTGCAGGAAGATGGGGAGAGAAGGGGGAGGAACGAACTGAACTGAGGGTTTTTTTTATTTATTTATTTATTATTATTTTAATATTTAAAAAATATTAAATAAATTTTTTTAATAATAAATTATTAATTTTTTAATAAAAATGGGTCCCGAATCAAGCCACGTCAGCATTTAACTGAAAAATTCACGGCCAATTAACGGAAGGTATAACATTGTCACAAATTCGTAAGATGAGGTATGACATTGTCAACTTTAAAAGATGAGGTATGAAAGTGTCGTAACACCAATAGTTGAGGTAGTTTTTTGTCATTTACCCAAAATTTTATTTAAACTCACGTAACCTCTCTTTACATCAAACTTACTCTCTACATCTATATATTTTTTAATTAAACTCTCAATATCTCTTTAAACGTAAATTTACTACCTAAATTGCCCTCACAAACCCAATCAATATGTAAAATTATCTTTACACTCATTCAAAAAATAAAAAATCAAACTCAAAGCATACGTTCTCTCCTCTGAAGTTCTTACCTTCCGACATATCCGTCGTATTTTCTTTCAATCTTCCGTCGCTTTGCAAGAACACACCACTCTTAGCATCAAACACAAATTTATCAGAATTTAAAATCGTCAAGCTGTCCATGTGAACGATAACAAGCAAAAACAATCTTGGGGACTAGGTTTTGAATCGTTTGAAGCCAAAACCGAATTCGGACTAGTTAGATATCTAAGAGAAACAACACGCCATTATCAATCCAATTTATATGAGCCCCTTGGAATGGCGGATTAATCGTGCCAAAATTTCGAACAAGAGCCAGTCAAGTTTTGGAAGTGAGAAGAATAACAGATAAAAATAGGAAGCCAATACTGAAATGGTTCAAATGAATTAAGTTATGATCCCCCATTGCTACTACGAAATAAAGCTAGGATTTTAAAGTTCAGAGATTGAAGAGCAACACAACTGACGAAATCACAATATATAAAAGGTTCAGAAACTAAATCTATCACATTCCCACACTGAACATAATCCCCAGCTTTGTTCAAAAGGATGAAGACATAACCAAAAAATATTATTACAACTCCAAAGAAAGCATAAACTCTGCTATCTGAGAGAGACACGAAGAGGGGGACGCGCGCGAGTCTTCCACTTTTATTTTGTCTTGATTCTAGTGAGTTCATAATGTAGCACAAATCGAAAATAGCTTATTTATCTGAGAGCGTCCTAGGATTTTAGACAAAATAGAATGTAGGAGAAAGATTGTGTGATAGTAATATAGGGTGTTTATTGATAAATTTTAGTTTTATTGTTAATTTTAACTTGTACTTTACGGTAATTATGCAATAAGGTAAAAAAAACTTCACATTTAAAATTTAAGTTAGATGTAAAAAAGGGTTAGATGAGTTCAAATAAAATTTACCTTGACACATGCTTAATGAGCATTTGAGACTGTCTCTACCGAACTTTGAGGATTATTAGCACATATTTCTTTTGGTAAACAATTAGAGCGTATGTTTTGCATTACATGTTGGTGAATGACTATTTGACTGACAAAGTTAGGTCATAGGGTTAAGTTAGGCACAATTTGCGAACCAGGATTCTTGCGGGATCCATTCTCTAAGGATCCTAGGGACCACGCAATCAAGTCCATTCATCGTATATCGTGCGGTCAGTTTTCATTAGGTACTATTTATATTTGAATTTTAAATTTTAAATTTTAAATGATTTCTAACCGAACGATATACGGTGAACGGACACGATTGCGTGATCCCTAAGATCCCTAGGGAATGGATCCGGCGAGGATCCTGCTTCTCTCTCCCATCTCGGAGATGAACATGTGCTTTTAGAATAGTTATAAAGAGCTTTACAGAATCCCAAGGATCAAATGAATTTGCTTCATTCCCATCATCTTTGCATTACGATGATAACAATAGGAAACAATTTCGTTTTATTTTTTCTTTTCTATGCGAGTCCATATCCTATAACTGTAGGACAATCGGTTTTTGTATACCGGCATTGAGCCTCTCTTTCAGTGATCGACAATGATCTGTGGAAAATATTTTTTTTGTAAACAAATCCATTTGTTATGTGATTTGGAATTACCTTTTAATTTTAAAGATACATTAAAGCAACGTTGAATTTGGAAGATACTTGAAAATGAGCCCGCGTGTTGCGGCATGAAATAACTGTTTCAAGCGTAACTGCATGAATAAGACACATTTAACCTGAATAAATTCAACACAATCATGAATGAACAAAAAGACACATGAGTGAATGAGGTCGATATAATAAGCAACTTGGCTTTTATATACATTTAACTGAGCTAACATGTAAAGATATTGCACAATTAGTATGAAGAAATTGAACATTCTTGATCACAAAGACATGGTTGCCAAAAAAGTTCTGTTTCCATGATAAACAAAAGAAACATAAGCAACATGCAGTTCACACATATTTTTCCCTTGTAGTTAAGATGGCAAAATGTGTCTTGCAGGGCAGGCACTTATTTCAACAGTTAATAAAAAATATAGAAAGTGTTCAGTACTTGTTCAAATAGCTAATTTTCCAAGCACAATTGTTCAAAGCCAAAAATATGCAGAAACCCTGTTTCCATATGAAACAAAAGAAACAGAAGCAACATGCAATTCACACATATTTGGCCCCTGCAGTTAAGACGACAAAATATATGTCCTGCAAGCTAGGCACCTGTTTTAGCAGTTAACAAAAAAACAAAAAAAGTTTTCCGTTCTTGTTCGAGTAGCTAAGTTGTCAAGCACAGATGTTCAAACGAAAAAACATGCAGAACGCCCTGCAGCACTCGATCACGGAGATTGTGGTTGTTCACTTTTTTTGAGATCGGACATCTCACTACAGCAAAAAACATAAATAATAATTTAACAAATGCAGCCACCATGGATGCTATGTAGGTGTGCGTGCGAAAAACAAATTGTAATTTACCCATCTTTGGTTTTTTTGGCATGAGTTTTTATCTTGAGTGCGGCAATCGGAACTTTGTCGGCGGGTTCAATTTTGGGGACAACTAGATTGTGGAATTCTCCAGCAATTTTGGCAGAATTGTTTGTGCTTGTTTGCTCGCTACGAGGTTTTTTGCTGTGAATCAAGGCAAAATTTATAAGGTTAGAGATAAACGTGATAGCCACAGAAAAGAGTGCAAAAGAGTGGTGCAAAAAGTTTGGTCGACAATTTTTCATCACAGAGGAAAACTTTACCTGTCAGATTTGTCTGCTTGATCAGGGAACAATGCTCTCTTTGAAGTCTTGGCGGGTGCAACTGATTGGGGTTGTTGATCTAGTCAGTTCCTTCCCAAAATGATCACATTAAAGATATTTTCAAACAAATCACAATCTATCACACAAAGTGCATCCAACTCCAAGGCAAGACTAAGCAAACACACAAAATGTATAAAGACCCAAAAAAGTACAAGTGTAACAGTATTTTTATGCATCTGTATTTGTTCTCATAGATAACGAATATAAGAATTTGATGATCTTGTTACTCAAGCTCCAAGGAAAAATGAAATAAAATTCAATGGTTAAAATTAATCCTTATGTAAATGTATTCCCCACATCTATATCATTCAAGTACAACGAAATTCAATGGTTTCAACAAAAAAAAAAATCCTAATTGACTTGAGTTCAAGACATTCAAGTACAACGTAATTGAAATCTGTGCAAGAGATTCCATGAAAACATAACATACAAACAAAACTTAATTGAAAGTAGAAAGAAAAACTTGGACATGAGAACCGAAACTAATATTTGTAAGGGGTATAGTTTACTCCCATTATCATACTTTCTTTCTCTCGCTGTCACAATCTCACCCACCGAATCGAAGATCCGCACAAATGGGTGACATCCTCACTCACAATTTTTCTCTTCTCTTCCTATTGTATGAACACATTGTACCATAAAATGGCTCTACATGAGAGAGGGAGCAAGGGAAGAAAGAGAGTGCAGAGAGAGAGAGAGCGCACAAAGTCATAAATCTTGAAACATCCTAATGTTACAAAAGCAGTAGTATAAAGTGAGCACCAATGATACCGCACCATTACAAAGAGCATATCACTCACCAGCTAATCTAGCTTGAAATGATAGGGAAATAACCTTCACTGAGATCTTCAATCCACTGAGACAGCCCAAATGAATTGAGAAAAACACAATCAATAAACACGGGGACAAGGAACCTGAGAAGAAGAAACAAACTTCTATGCACAAAGATTTTTGTGCAAGTAAACAAACATTCAGTTGTACTGAGACTTGAATGATCCATGTTTTCTAATATAACTTCCAACCATGAATTTACAAAAAATTTAGGTAGAATTATTAACATAACTTAGAAAAAAGACTCAATTTATGCAATTAAATTTCTTACATAACTTCAACCCGGCAAATTTAACTAATTAGATTCATCCACAAAATAGATTTTAACATAATCTCTAAGAGTTTCTTCTAACCAAGTAAACCATTAGTCAACAAAAAACATGTCGACAAAGCTCTTATCAAAATCACAATATTGTAATGAACGGGAACTTCAAAATAATCTCAGCTATGCACTTTTCCAAAATGAAGGAAAAATCTATTTTGTAACTTAACTTAATATACGAAACCACCAATTTAGTCACCTAAAATTCATAACCAACACAGAAAACAACTCCAAATCCTCAGGTTTACACATGTAAGAGCCAAAGGTCAAGTTTTTACAAAACACCCATCCCACAACATGAAAAAGCAGATCGAAAAATTTAAATTTTGTATAGAAATAAGACAAAGGTTCAATTTTTACAGATACGGTCATTTTATACACAATAAGCATATATAAAAACATAAAATTGTACAAATTCAATCATTAAACTTTACATTGTGACCCAAGATAAGAAAAAATTATATAGTTCGTTTACAAATCAAAACGAAGTGCTACTAAAGGAAAATGATTAAGACGTTGAAAATACAAAACTGGATTGGGCAACCATATCTTTTACCAGTAACTAAATGAATAATTTAGGATTATACAAACCCGATTCTAGCTCATCTGGCTCCTCTCATCCTCAGCTTTGTATTTCAAAGGCTGAGTAGCCAAGTTTGGAGAAGTCGTCAAATAATCACCATCAGAAGATTGAGAATAACCTACATTCACATTGCACAAAATTCTATAGAAAAGGGGACAAATTAACATATTTAAAGTAAGTATTAAGATGCAAACATTCTTAAGATAAATTAAGCAAAAAAATGAAACCAATCCAATGAAAATACAAAAGGAAAATGATTTAAAGAAAAGCTAACGGTTTAAATATATCAAATTAGTGATAAATCAACCAGTTAGTTGGTCTCAATGTCAAGCAATACCAGGGACATCATACAGAAGTTCTAGTAAACCATGTTAACTCTCAACTCTTCGGGGGTGTATTCAATTGGGAATTGGAGAGATTTTAATGGATTTATAAATCCATGGATTTTTATGGAGTTTAACAACTCCATCACTCTCCCTCGATTGTTTCTAATTCACCTCTCATTTGAACTCTTCGACTACAAATTTATATATAGCAAATTGAAAAGTCCATTTCAAATCATATATACAGAGGCAGAAAACCGAAAACTAAACTCCCGCCACATAAATTAATTGGTAACCAAACAAAGAAAATTTCTTGGAGACCAGAACAAATACAATTGAATTTTCATCAAGTAATTGTAATTGGAAGGAAAAAAAACATATATTTTAGTGCCCAGAATTTGAGCTTTACATCATATTCTGTTCTAACACAAACAGTTTCTCACCCGTTAGGTTATTTCTGTGGTTTTCGATCAATAGTTGTACTTATATACCAAAAAAGTAAAATAGTCGAATACAAACGAAAGAAAGACCTATCATATTAATAAGAAATTAGAGTTGTTAAAATTAACTTTCACCACACATTTATTCATACACTTCACCAATTGTCAGACACTGCTAATTGCCAAGATAGCAAGATAATGAATTCCATGAACGAAAAAAAAATGATGTGCAACTTCAACTTACCATGCCAAAGAAGCTCCATAAGAGTAGTAGCTTCCTCCTTATTGCATGCATCAAAAGCATTGCAACCATAAATCCCAAAAATTATAAAAATCCATCCAGTCAAGAGACAATATAATAGTTGTGGGAAGGTGAATATGCAACCAATAATCTAAGATATACCTGACAAATTTGCGATTCCATTATAATTTCACACACAAAAAGATCAATTTTGATTCAAACATCAAACAAAACAATCCCATCTGTTACAGATCGGACCAACCAAATAAAGAATCTATTAATATGACTTTCAACCTAACTATAAAAAGGAGCTTTATAACAACACCAATCAATATCATTTCAACCCAACTGAAAAAGAAACTGATTGTACGTCACAAATTCCATGGATAATTTGATTTTGCTGATTAAAAGGAATTGAAAAATACTGAAAATTACTAAACTCCATCACAACATCCCATAGCGAAGAATTAAGTTAAACTGAAGTTTCTTATAGAGCATATCCAAAAGTAAATTGCAGTTTCCTATCTCTCCGAGCATCTAAACAGAAACTGAAATTCAAAACTCTGATTTCAATAACCCAAAAAGTTTAAATTGCTTACCTTAAGTACAAATTTGTAGTTTTAATTGTGGTCCTTTTCCTGCTAAATTTCAATCATTTAAGGAATTTCCTTAAGAAAATTACAACTTTCTAAGTGAACGAACAAAGAAAGAATAAAAATTTCTGTGAACGAATTGAATCCTAATCAAAGTTGGCTAAATAGTTTTAAAAGCAAAATTAGCCAAAAGAGGTAAAGGATTACATCCTAATCAATCCTTATCAATGAGAGCCCTTG
Organism: Heteromeles arbutifolia; assembly: GCA_024362995.1. Classification (NCBI taxonomy): domain Eukaryota; kingdom Viridiplantae; phylum Streptophyta; class Magnoliopsida; order Rosales; family Rosaceae; genus Heteromeles; species Heteromeles arbutifolia. Next base: position 9,792,421 of record JANCRC010000018.1, read on the forward strand.
CTTGCTTTACGTTCCAACCAAAATTTGCATTGAACAATAAAAACAAAAAGAAAACAGAGAGAATATCATATTGATTGATTATGCCAACATCAAAGCCAAACAATCAAGCAGTGAGAAAAGAGAGAAAATATAAAGATAAAATTCAAAATTGGACTTAGAAAGTTAAGTCCTCTTCTCTCTTCATGTGTTTGTAACTCTTTAGCCCTTTTTTTTTGTATTATTGTGCGGTGGATGAATGCGAGGTGGGGTTAAGGGTATCAATCGTTCCAAAAAAACCCACTCAGTTGGAAATAAATCCAAACTGATGCAATTTTGCTTTGCAAAGGGAAAACTTTGCAGCCCGTGGAGGTTACTTTTTTAACATATGAATTGCAACTTTTGCTTGCGAAGGGAAAATAAATCCGAAACAAAATTACGAAAATATCATAGAATGCTAACCTGCAGTCTTGAGTATAAAAAACCCTCTTATGTTGAATCGAGTGACAACATACAAAATATTTTAAAATAATGACACGAAAAAGTATGATAATACAGACGAAAAATAGAAACAAAAATACCACTCAAGCACCCAATGGCATTGGGGTTCTTCGTATCCTCTTGAAATGAAATGGATCAAGAGCCAATTGGTAAGATGCATGTCACAGGCCCCCTTCAAACGCAAACAATAGAAAACACCACCTTCAAACCCAAACACTAAAAAGAGTGAGATGACATATATAGTGTTTTTGACCAATTCCAATTAAACTTTTGGCACTCCAACTATGGTGTAGAAATTAAAATATGAATGAAACACACTACAAATTGTATCTTTTGTGTCTTTAAAATGCAATTCAAATCCAAAAGTAATTAAGATGGTAAACTGTAGTCATGGGTGGCTGCATCTATCGCTTGATAATTCACATTCTTTATTATAATATTTGTAAGTATATATCAACAACAAATTTTTTTTCAGACCAGAACATATTCTTTACATTATAACAAACGTACATACGCATTCAGGACACTATTACATAGGAAGCTTAGAGAAATCCTAACCCTTCTTGGGTCATTTCCAAATATTTAAAATTGGGGAGAAAACAACTTAATATATGCACAACACAATTCACAAAGGCACGCGATGATATTTAAAGAATCCAATCATTTTTCATGCATAAGAATCAAACAGAAAGAAAACAGTTGCATAAGAATGGTCCTTCAAAAATCCAATTCCAATGTAGTGGCAAAATAGTTACACTCCCGATGCCAAACACAATAAAAAGAGAAAACATTGACTTTCCAATTTCGTGTGCATCGAAAATAAACAAAAGTTGTACATAAGTGGAAGGAAATTGAAGATTTTTCAACACCATATCAAACACTACGATTAGGGTCTCCTGGGGCTAAAACTAACAGAAAAAGTTAATATCTGATTATTCGCATTTATTTACATAACATATATCAGCACGTTAAACTCATTATTAAATCGCCTATTTGGAAGAACACTGCCAAGAGAGTCTAGCATTGACAGCATAAGATTGCTACATAATAGTGAAAATATGCCTACGTTCCCCACCATTGAGTGCAACAATATCAAAATTAAAATGAAGGAATAATATGAGACCTTGTGCATAGAACGCTAATGAGAATGAATCACACAACAATCAAGGGTGGACAAACACAAAAGTGACAATTAAAGGGCACCTAACGGACACCCCCATCTCTCTCTGCAATCACATAAATCCCTTGAGTTTCAGGAAGCAAATGGAAAACGAAATGCTTTTCCATCCCCTACCCATACCTCCCTTACCCGTTCCCTTTACTCTCGCAGAAAATCCTCCCATCGCTCTCCCTCACCTATCACATCTCGGCCCAGGCTCCACTACATCCCGGGCACGTCTTCATCATAGCACGATATTGTTCGCTTTGGGCCCCGACCACGCCCTCACGGTTTTGTTTTTGGGAACTCACACAAGAACTTCCCAGTGGGTCACCCATCATGGGAGTGCTCTTGCGCGCTACTCGCTTAACTTCGGAGTTCCGATGGAACCCGAAGCCAGTGAGCTCCCATAAGGCCTCGTGCTAGTGAACTCCAAAAGGCCTCGCGCTAGGTAGAGATGAGAATATACATATAAAGCTCACAAGATCCACTCCCCTGTGCGATGTGGGATCTCACAATCCACCCCCCTTAGGGGCCCGACGTCCTCGTCGGCACACACGCGGCCAGGGTTAGGCTCTGATACCAATTGTCACATCCCGGCCCGGGCTTTACCACATCCCAGGCACGCCTCCACCGTAGCACGATATTGTCCGCTTTGGGCCCCGACCACGCCCTCATGGTTTTGTTTCTGGGAACTCACACGAGAACTTCCCAGTGGGTCACCCATCATGGGAGTGCTCTCGCGCGCTACTCGCTTAACTTCGGAGTTCCGATGGAACCCGAATCCAGTGAGCTCCCAAAAGGCCTCGCACTAGGTAGATATGAGAATATACATATAAGGCCCACATGATCCACTCCCCTGTGTGATGTTTGTTTCTGGGAACTCACACGAGAACTTCCTAGTGGGTCACTCATCATGGGAGTGCTCTCGCGCGCTACTCGCTTAACTTCGGAGTTCCGATGGAACCCGAAGCTAGTGAGCTCCCAAAAGGCCTCGCGCTATATGGAGGTGGGCATGTACATATAAGGCACATCACCCCCTCTCCGTTGGTCGATGTGGGATTTTACATCACCCTTGTCCCATCTCTCTGTCTGCAAATCACAGAAAAGAAACCCTAAACAAATCCCTGAAACGGTCTAGTGGTAGTATCTTTTGTTAAAAAAAAAAAATAATGGTTCCTTTTGGTGAAATTTTTACACCCTTTGGTAGACCAGTCTATGCAAATTGAATTTCCAAATTCGAACACAATTCAATCAGTTTGCAGAAAATATAACTAAAATTCGAAGGGCTTGGGTCAGCTTGTATGCTACCATATATATCAATCAAATCGGAAACCTTTTAGTTATCCGTATGTATCGAACACGAACAAATTGACGTCGTTGGTTCCAAGTGACCTCTACATCGTGAACCATCCATTTGTTTGATTCATATAGATAACTAAACGATCTACAAACAAACGAATTTTGTAGAGATGATCTTTAAATGATTATTACAAAATAAACGGTTCTGGTTATGAAATTTGTACGGTGATATACATTTGTCACTAGGGGTGAATAAGGTGGTGACCTCTATGGGGTAGATGCAAGTATTGTCTTATTATAAATGAAAACATGTAAAAAAAAAGTAAAAAAGGTGCAAATTTCATGTTATGACATAATAATAGCATGCCACCTTTGTCACCAATGGAACACCACCACAATTTTTAGCAATCTCCCTTCCAATTGTCTGCAACTCAAGAGCTATATGAGCACTGCTATTGGGGAAAGCTCTATCTTTCATGATGGACCAACATTCATCCACAAAAAGTTTTTCCAGATCATGTCGTGGAAGTAGTCTTTCAGAGATTGATGCGACTTTGCCAATACGAGTAGTGACAATAATTTTGGACCCCCCCAGCAGAATGAAGTTTTGACAAACATTCCATCAAATTCTCCCATTTTCTGGGATCTTCGTTCTAAACGTCATCAAGTACGAGTAAATATCTTTTATCTTTCAACTCTTTTTGCAAGTTCGTAAGAATTGCATTCTGGTTATCTTTTGAAAGGGATTTGGTCGGGTTAATAGATTCTAACATCCAAAGTAGAATGAGATTGACATCAAAAGGGTTGGATACACAAACCCATATCCTCTTTTCAAAAAACTTGTCAATCGAATCCTCATCGTATACTGACTTGGCCAAAGTTGTTTTTCCGAGCCCTCCCATTCCCAGATGGCCATAACCGCAAGATTTTCTTGATTGTATTTGGAGTCGGTCAAGGTTGTGACTATATTCGACACAACCTCTCCTCTTCCAACGGTTATTTCATCTCTGCCAATGAGTGAGTTTGTTTGTCTTTCCCATCAAGATTCCTGAGGGGTTGCATTTATTTTCTTGGAAACTAGACTAACGAAAGATGCCTCACTCTTGAGATCTACCAAGGACAGGTTGATCTTCTAAATTTTATGTGCCATTTTCAAACGAAACGCAAGTGGATTAGAGAGTGAAAAGAAGTTGAGTACCTTTTTCTTCATATGATTTTGGAGTTCAACTTTACGGCGAACCACTTCGTAGTCGAACTCATCCATCACATCGTCAGCATCACGAGCTATACCTTTAAGCTTCATCACCCACTCCTCCACCGCCTTGACCCGATCTTGTGGTTGGTTAGAAACAGCTCCCAAGAAATCCTGAAAGGTGAGTAATGACTGGCAGAGCCGTTTGAGTTCAGCTTTGAAACCCCAAGCAAGACTGAGTTCTTGAGCAGCAAGTGACGCCACCTTCGACAGTATTCCGACTATTGTAATTTGGCACCCGTCCCTTTTGTGACCCCGCGAGAGGAACTCTTTGCAAATGAGGTCTCATCTTTACCTCGTGCAGAAGTTCGATCTACATGGATTCAAGGGGTTCCATCCCGGACTTAGTAAAATCTATATTTCGCCCAAAACTGCATGGGATAAAGAGTTTAAAAGTGGAAGTTGACGGTAAACAAAGAAGAAGATCCGATAGTGGAGATGGATAACTTGTTGAACCAATTCTTTCCGGATATATTGTGTGCAAGGCCACACTTCTCCGAGATTACTTGTATTCCAGTTTTATGTACAAACGACTCCAACTTCTACATTGAAATTAATCCATGTAAGCTTTTCAAATCCGCACCTCCTCTTCTCTTCTAAATGCATTCTACTCTTGACCTGTTATATATGTTGTGTTTGCTAAAGACATTGGATTCCAGAATTGGTAAGAACGCTTCTGTAGTGCCTTTACAAATGTCCCATCCCTTCGTACATGTGATATCCAGTCGACTATCGGATCTTCTTCTTTGTTTACCGTCAATTTCCACTTCTTAAATTTTTTATCCCATGCAGTTTTGGGCGAAATATAGATTTTACTGAGTTCGGGATAGAACCCTTGAATCCATGTAGATCGAACTTCTGCACGAGGTAAAGACGAGACCTGGTTCATATAATGCTTGATGTAATTTGGCACTCGTCCCTTCTGTGTACTCACGAGAGGAACCTTTGCGAATGAGGAGAGAGAAACTCTTTGCAAATGAGGTCTCATCTTTACCTTGTGCATAAGTTCGATCTACATGGATTCAAGGGGTTCCATCCTGAACTCAGTAAAATCTATATTTTGCCCAAAACTGCATGGGATAAAGAGTTTAAGACGTGGAAGTTGATGGTAAACAAAGAAGAAGATCCGATGGTCAACTAGATATCACTTGTACGCAAGGATGAGACATTTGTAAAGGCACTACAAAAGCGTTCTTACCAATTATGGAATCCAATGTCTTTAGCAAACACAACATATATAGCAAGTCAAAAGTCAAGAGTAGAATGCATTTAGAAGAGAAGAGGAGGTGCGGATTTGGAAAGCTTACATGGATTAATTTCAATGTAGAAGTTGGAGCCATTTGGAGTCGTTTGTACATAAAACTGGAATACAAGTAATCTCGGAGAAGTGTGGCCTTGCACACAATATATCCAGAAAGAATTGGTTCAACAAGTTATCCATCTCCACTTCTGTCAACCCATGCTGCAAGAAACACAAAACATTACATTGAGCGTATCAAATCAAATATCAAAACAAACCTTAACCAAACTCACCTGGTTCATATAATGCTTGATGACATTATTTGAGAAGTGCAAATAAGACATTGGATTCCAGTATTGGTAAGAACGCTTCTGTAGTGCCTTTACAAATGTCACATCCCTCCCTGCGTACAGGTGATATCCAGTCGACTATTGGATCTTCTCTTTGTTTACCATCAACTTCCACTTCTTAAACTCTTCATCCCATGCAGTTTTGGGTGAAATATAGATTTTACTGAGTCTGGGATGGAACCCTTGAATCCATGTAGATTGAACTTCTGCACGAGGTAAAGATGGGACCTTATTTGCAAAGAGTTCCTCTCGCGCGTCCACAGAAGGGACGGGTGCCAAATTACAATAGTCGATGTTCCTTGTCCAAAACTGTTATGCCGCTGCACATCGTTATCAATTGTGGGTTTATCAAATCCTTCATAGCTTAGACTGCATGAAGAATTAGAAACCAAAAGATGAATATATGCTGTAAATCATCATATAAATGTAAATGCATTTAAAAAAAAAAAAAAGTGAATGAAAAAATTGAATTCTATTTCATCAGTATGTAACTGCATGAAAAGTTACATAGAATGCAAACTCAATCAATTTCCCCAAAATCATTGTTAACTGAAAATCAATACCAAACCCATAAATACCACCAGTGAATTTGGCAAAACCCAAAATCAAAATACAAAAATTAACTCATATAATCACAGAAAAACATGAAATTTGAGCACCCATTTGGCCAAGTTAAAGGATAAAGGGCACTCACATCATCGTAGTACTCTTTGGTAAGACCTAATACTGGTTCTCCCTTTTTCTTGCTCTTCCTCATAACTGCCATAAAAAAAACCCAGATAAGCATACAAATTCAGAAGGAAAAAAAGGTACAAACGCCACTAACATAATCACCCAAAATTCACTACAGTAAACACAAAACCCACCCAAAATTACATTCATAAAAAATGCCACCAAAAACCTATTACGCCAAGTCAATTAAGAACCTACTTGACTAATTTCAACTCAGCAGATAGTCAGATTGTTAGTTTAGGAGAAGATTATTGCCCAATAAACAGGTAGAATCAAAGTATGAGCATATCATTCAACCTCCACAATAAGGCAAAAATATATAATTAGAAGCTAATTCAACAATTAACAAAAAAAGTTGCAGAAATTAACTCAAATCCTGTAGCACAGCCTGCTATAAAGTAGAGGAAGTGCATGAGCCTCCTCAAAATGGATGTCCAGGGTTGACCATTATGCAGAGCGAAGCATATGAAGCATAAATGGGATATCAAGTGAGGATCTCAAGTAAATTCGCAACACAAAACTCAACCAGCAACAATTTGTTCATGACATCTTAAAACATCAAAATTCGTCCCGAAAACAGGACATTTAATGCAGAAAGCTCAAACTAAAATAATTGATGAATCAAATATTTTCAATTGAATTTATCCTTTCAATTGCTTGGTATTTTTGTTTATCCTCGTATCTTTCAATTGCCACCCAAAACTAACATCTGAGAGAGCATTGCATTTCTTATCTTTAAAAGCATGAATGGTGAATTAAATAAAAGAATAAGAATCTGCAATGAACTAAAAAAAAACACACTTTTTACAAACATTATTCGCACAAAAATTAAAACTGTATTGAGAAACTCACCATCCCATTTTTCACGAATGATGTATGATGATAAAACCAATTGGTGGGTGCACTGAAATATGTTCACAGGTCCATTAAAGGCACAAACGTCATACAGTGAATTGCACATAAAGTACAACATTATCAAGTATACCTCGAGGCAGCTTTGGATACGATCATTATCAAGTCTTCATCTCTGACACTAAGAGCACTCAACATCTCAGAATTCCTCATCTCCCTATCGTTATATAGCAGTCGCTGCCGCTGAAGCAGTATCCGTGTCTGCTCATATGCATCGAAAAACATATCACGCATTCGTTAACACTTCTCTGTTAATTAATCAGCAAACTGAATTTAAAATTAGCTTCCAAATCAAAAAAGTTCTAAGCTTTTAATTTTTCAATCACTTTCAGTTCTTCATCTCTTACTCTAAATCCCAATTATAGAAATATCTAAACTTTACTTCAATTTAATATTGTTTTCCCCAAAAACAGCACAATCCCACAAAAATAAAGTTAAAAAAAAAACAACAATAAATCATGAATTAAATTAAACTTCTCACCTCCACCTCCAGCAGAGCTTTCACATTCTCAACCTGTCACAAAATAAAGTAAATTCAAATTCAAATAAAAAGAAAAAGAAAAAGAGAACTTGAATATAGCAAATCAGCAACCCTACTCCCCCTCTGTCTCCCTCTCTCCCTCTCCCTCTGCAATTCACGCGTGCAACCCTCCCTCTGTAACCCTCCCCCGGTGAAACCCCTAAACCCCACGCGTAGACCCTATATCTTATGGCTGCAACCTCACGAATCGTTCCCATCACCTCAATCCAACCGAACCACAAATCAGGTACAATTTATGAGAGAAATTGTAAAAATGGATAAAACACTTTAAATAACTATAAGTTTTGAATTAAACTGAAGAAAATAGTTCAAATTAAGAAAATCCCAGTAAGTGGAAAAGGATATGGTGAGTGATTAGTGCCTATGAATTGCTCGGAAGTGCATATTCTTCGAATTCCTCACCGCAAAAGCAGCAGGTCTATCAGTAAAAAATAGAAAATGGTAAAATTAGAACGAAAACAACTTTTATAGACAGCACAAAAAAATGTGTTATGTTGCAGAACATCGACACTGAAAGATCCAACTACCATCAAATTATGGATAATCAACTAATGAATTACCATCAAAATTCCAAAATATAATCTGACAACTGGATACAAGCCGAAGAACCAGAAGGTGAGGAGGACGATGATGCAGGACCACGCCACGTGTCATCCGTAATCACCGTCGACACCTCATCGAACGCCGGCATATTTCCCCCATACGAAGTGCCGATTTCGTGGTTTTGCTCCAGCTCCGGATGTCAGAAATGGGTGTGTTGTTAGCACTATTGTCATCGTCCTCCTCCCGAACCTGCGAAGCGCTCAAACATCGTAGCGGCAGTGGCAGCAGCAGCACCGCCTGAAGTATCCCTACTGGTCCAAGCAGCAGCAGAAGAAGAAGATGAGGAGGAAGACGATGGATGTTCTTCCATTGCAAAGAGAGGGAAAATTGGGGGGAAATTAATTTCAGAACCCTAACCCAAATTTAGATAATCAGTAATGTTTTGATTAGTAATTCATATTCTCAGTGATCCATACTCCGATTATACTAAAAATTATCAAGTTTATATATAATTTTCGTTCCCTTGCAGTGAAAGCATGAAAAATGTATGAAGCTGCTATATTCATGTGTTTTACTTTCTTACCCAAAAAAAAAACACATGAGAAGTGTGTTTTGGACTCAAACCATTAGCTTGATCTCGATTTTGAATTTTTAATGAATTAGAGTTTGTCATGCGTTGATATTAACTGTTGTATTTATTTTCCATTGCATAAATAAATAAAAATGGGATTTATGAATTTTAGATGTGTTTTTGAAATAGGGTTGCAATTGTTGTATTTCTTTTTTCTTGGGGTAAATTACATAAAACTACCTCAAGTATTGATGTCATGACACTTTCATACCTCATCTTTTAAAATTGACAATGTCATACCTCATTTTTAGAATTTGGTCAATTTTATACCTTCCGTTAGCTTGGTTGTGAATTCCTCAGTTAAATGCTGACGTGGCTTGTTTCGGAACCCACTTTCTATTAAAAAATTAAAAAATAAAAATAAAAATTACTTAATAGTTTTTAAATATTAAAATAATAAAAAAAGTACAAAAAAAAAAAAAACCCACAACCTCAGTTCGTCTCTTCCAACCTCCCCTCCCGGTTTCTCTCTCTCTTCTCCCCCATCTTCATCTTCTTCCCCAGAAAAGAAAAAAAATAAAAAACAAAAAAGCCCAAACTTTCCCGAACCCTTCCCTTTCCCCTTCCCCTCATCCTCTCCTTTCTTCTCCCCTATCTTCATCTTCTTCCCAGTTCGTCTTCTCCCCGCACCCACCCTCCGCACCCAACCTCGCACCCACCCTCTTCCCTCCTCTACACACCCCACTCCTTAAATCCACACTCATTCCCCCCATTTTCTCCAGGCCCAGGTTCTCCACCCGCGGAATCGGCCTTCGCCGGGGCAATCGGGATCTGGTTTTTTTTTTTTTTTTTTTTTTTTCCTTGGGTTGCAGGTAGTGGGTGTGGAAGGTTTAGGGATGACGGGAGGGGGATGAAAGGGGTGGGTTGCAGGGAAGGGGGGTCGGGGAAGATGAAATTGGGTTTTTTTTTTTTCCTGGGTTGCAGGTTGGGCTTAGGTGGGGGAGAAGAGGGGGTGGGAGGGGGGAAGGGACTAACTGAGGGTTTGCAGGTGGAAGGAAGAAGATGAAGATGGGGAAGAAGAGAGAGAGGGGGGAGAAGGGACGAACTGAGGGTTTTGTTTTCTCTTTTTTTTTTTTTTTTTTTTTTTTTAAGGGTAAATTATTATTTTTTAATATTTTATTAATTTTTTTAATAGAAAGTGGGTCCCGAATCAAGCCACGTCAGCATTTAACTGAGAAATTCACGCAAGCTAACATAAGGTATAAAATTGACCAAATTCTAAAGATGAGGTATGACATTGTCAATTTTAAAAGATGAGGTATGAAAGTGTCGTGATACCAATAGTTGAGGCAGTTTTTTGTCATTTACCCTTTTTCTTGACATGCTTCTTCCACCATGTCCACTTACAAAGAATAACTTCCATTTCACGGTGCACATTCCCTCCCTCATTCTCCTCACATTGACATGGTCATTCACATGAAGACAGAAAAGAAGAGAGAAATTAGGTCCCCTCAAGAAAAACAACTTCCACATAAGAGTATCTCCAAACGAATCCTCAAACTCAAGGTGGACTGCCACGTAATATAATTCGAAGGCATGAAAGAAGCTCTAACCAAAGTGTTAATTCCTACATAGATTGATATCAATGACGTTCTATGCCAATTTTGACAAAATAAAATGACGATTCCTTTTTTCTTTTATAAATAGTTTATTGTGCGAGCCCCAGTAAATGACCAATTATAACGCAACATAACAAGTTTTAATGGTAGGATGAGCTCCGAAATCATTAATTGTGGATCTACTTCATAGATGTCCTTCCAAGCAAAAGGGTTATGGAATTGTCGCCCGCAACCAAGATAGGGGTATGGGAACCACTAGAGGAGTGGATGAGACTACAATATGCAAGGCAAGTCTATCACGGGTATTTTTGTGAGTAGGTAGTTGAGATGACATGATCAGTTAGGACGAAACATATATTTTCTTCATTTGGCTTTTTGGGCCTAAACCCTAAATTTGACACGTGAAAAATCTACCTAATTATAAGGCGTAGTAAAAAGAAGAGTATCTTATCCGATTCCATTTTGTGAGGATTATAGGATTCTCACATCCTAGCCGTTCATCGTACATCGTACGGTCAGTTTTGTGTTTAATTTTAAATAAAAATGTCAAATGATTCCTAACCGCACGATACACAATGAATGACTAAAATGTGGTAATTCTTAGGATCGCACAAAGTGGATCCGGATGGGATCCAATTCCATAGTAAAAGGGAACGTGCTTTTCATGCTGACTTATGCCTAACTATATATTACGCAGCTGGCAAAGTTTTAGATGATGTATTCGATTAAGATTTTAAGGGATTTTAATTCTTTTAATGAATATAGGGGTATTCAATCAAGATTTTAAGTGATTCTCTGAAATTCAATGTGTATTCAATCAGGATTTTAAGATAGTTTATTAAAATCCTTAGAAATCCAGATGTATTAGATTAGGAATTTAAAGAAGTTTCTAACATTCCAGATGTATTCAATAAGAATTTGTTTTTAGAGAATTTGAAAAAGTTGAGGAATTAGAGAGAATTTGAGAGATTTTGCAATGTATTTTAAACATCTATAATCTCACTTCTCCCTATAAGATTTCGAGGGAATTGAATCAAAATTTTACATAAAATCTTTAAAAATCAATTAAAATCCATAAAAATATATGATTTTATAAATCCATTAAAATCTCACAAATTCCTAATTTGGGATTTTGAGGGATTTTAATTCTTTTAATGAATCTAGGGGTATTCAATCAGGAATTTAAGTGATTCTCTGAAATTCAATGTGTATTTAATCAGGATTTTAATATAGTTTATTAATATCCTTATACATCCAGGTGTATTCAATTATGATTTAAAAGAAGTTTATAACATTCCAGGTGTATTCAATTAGAATTTGAAAAAGTTAGAGGAATTAGAGGGAATTGGAGAGATTTTGTAGTGTATTTTAAGCATCCATAAATCTCACGTCTCCCCAAGAGATTTTGAGGAAATTGAATCAAAATTTTACATAGAACCTCTACAAATCAATTGGACTTCATAAAAATTCATAGATTTAAATCCATTAAAATCTCTCAAATTCCAATTGAATAGTCTTTTGTTTGATGGAAGAGAAGTTCGCCGAGGAACCATTTCTATTGAGCCACCGGACAGCGACGCAGCTAGGGATGGATGTGGGGTGCTGATAGAGTGAGAGGGTGGCTGGGGGCGGAGATTGGTCTAATTGGGATACTTGCATTTCGATGCTACAGAAGGTTTGAAGCCCGAATTAAGAGGAAGTTAGGCCACCCCATTTGCTTTTGCTTCTCTGAAATTCATTTTTTTCTCCTTCGTTCAAGTGTGTTATTATTGTCCAGCGGCTACATAGCTTTATCTAGCCGCTGAACAATTGAATTCAGTGAGCCGGCAATGATCTGCGGTTAGTCTCTCCCTTCCTCAATCACACACTACAATATATTACATTGTAAATTTTGTAACTGCTAAGCGACATTTTTTGTGTTTGTTCATATGCAAAAGGGGTGAAATCTGATTCTTTAACATGCAAGTGCAATCTCTGCAGTTTTTTCTTCTTCCGACCCTCTTCGGCCCTTATAAACATATAGCATCTTCTGCTCTGTATGAATGTATGAATACGAAGCATCGTCTAACGGTGTAAATTCAAGTTTTGACTAACAACGCTCTAGACATAACTTGTATTGGAGAAGGCTAGGCTACCCATCAAGAATTACTGCCTTCTGCAGTAATAATCGCAAACGAAATTGTTCGAGTCAAAGATCAATAAACATAAATCCATGCGTCTTTTGTTGTTCCCGTGTAGTAAATCTAGTCTTTAACTATATTAGTTACGTAACTTTTGAATACCAAATGCTGTATGCCCCCATCCTGCATCAACGAAACAGATGCTTCATCCGGTATACATGGCTAGTCCTGTTCTCATGGACAAAACCACTAGCAATGAGTTGAGTAAGCTTAGCTATCTGTATCGTTGCCTTTGGTTTCATTTACCACCTGCCGAACAAACTGTCCACGAACACGCGGCCTTTCTTCCGCCAGTTTTTTCCTGCTGTGGTATCTAACCTGGAAAGGTGAAGAATGTTTTGTTAAATACTCAATCAAAATTAACCATAGAAGTAAAGCATTACACACGATAAAACTCAAAACACAACTAGAGTTACCTTCTTCTCGAAGCATCTATCTTTCCTCTTCTGGCGGAATTTATGCAAAGCAGCCTCTCTTTGTGCAAGACGGTTTTGATCAACTCCACTTTTGCTACCACCTTCAGTTGCACTGATAGTTCCTTCTTCTCCAGCTATGTGCTTATCAGATTCCATGTAAGTTCCTCTAGAATTTATGGCAGAGCTACCCCCACTCTGCCCGTTGATACTGTTGTTTCTTTCTAAGGCACACCCATGCAAACTGTTAATGCCAATATTCCCTTTTATTGGTGCACCCTGCACATTGGATGACCCGCACTGTGGAGCTGCTGCCGCCAGATTTTTCAGTGACAAACTATCGTGATTCAGTATCTGCTGGTGCTGGTCCAGACGCGCGTTATGCATATGGTGGTGCTGCTGCTGCACTTGCACGTGCTGCTTCATTCCCCATTCTTGTGATAAAGTTGTGTTATGGACTGCAGCATCAGCCTGACCTTGTTCTATAGGCTGGTTATAAGACATAATCCTGTTGTGGTCTGGTTGGAAGACAGAGGAAGCGTGGAGACATTTGATTGTTGATCTGGGGTCTGCATTGTCCTTCGATGTCTCTTTGTTGGCAAAGAACTTGTTTGGAGTGGACCCCGTGTCATCGTTATTGCTACAGCCATTGGAACGCTGGTAGAGAGGAGTGCTGTATGATTTAGATTGAAAATTTTGAAATGATTTTGCATTGGCTCCCCCTGAGCTATTACCGAGAGGAGAATAGCTACCAACATTCCCAGATGGGGTCTGCTTCGAATTTGAAGAAAACTTGTACCTGAACAGTACCAAAAAATATTTTCAGATTAAAAAAGTTGACATAAACATCGTTAGAGATGAGTGTAATTCAATTTCTGAGTATCTGCATACCTTGAGAAGGCTGAATTGCTTGAATGTCTCAGAACATTTTGATCATGACCACTGCACCTGGCATCTCGAACATCTCTCTGCGTCATTAAACTGAGCTCAAGGGAAGGAATTTCTTTACTGTCATGGATGGCCTTAGCTTTTATCTCTGGAAGCTTGAAGACACCATTTGGAACGTCAAACATAATACATTGCATCTGAGGATCGGTGGTACTGTTACCGATGCCACCCATTAGATCAACAGCCTGGTTTCTCAATTCCCGATTTGGTTTTTCATTGTTGAGATCTGGTTGCCCTTTCTCTGTTCGTTCATCATCATTCTTTGAGTCCATTTCTGGAAGTCTGTCTTTATTAGTGCCGGTCGTGTTGGTTAACCCTTCTTCTTTTGGTTCATCAAGCTGCAAAACTGAAGTTCTAGGAAGTCCTATAGCCGAGTCTTTGCCCATGAAAACATCACCTGAAGGAGAAAAACAGAAAAATTTTAACCGATAAAGGAGAGAGACAAGGAAACAAAAGACCATTAGAATAAGATGCCTACTAAGCTCTTCATTTTGCCCTTCACCCTCACTAGTTTTAAATGCAGGCTCCCCGTCATTGCCAAAAGTGTCATCCCTTGAAGGATCAACCTGACTGGTCTGAAAGAATAAATCCAAGCTAATGCTTGGAAATTGATCAGTACCTCTCCAGAAAGATCTTTTGGGAGATAAATTTTCGTTCTGGGTGGCACAGAACATTGCAGCTAAACAACCTCAACACGAAAAGGTACTTTTTCCTGAAAATGATCTTTTTGCCTTCCGATTTAAATTATGTTTAATTTTACACATGTTCGTGATTAAACATTAGGCATACATATATGCAAATCGAGTGCAATAAAAAAGAATTCAAACACTAGTTTACTCTTTTATATGATACTAGTAAAGTGAAGGCAATTAGTAAGCTGACTGATACTTACCAATCAACACCAAACATACGTGAGAAAGGAAATAATAGAATAAACCAGCCAAGAGAGGATATACGATTAAAAACGTAGAACCAGAAAGATCATAGACAGGATGAATTTATACCTCAGTGCCACTTCCATTGTCACCTTCATCCTTATCAGTCAGACCAATGTTTCCAAGGCCAATGTTATCCTCACAATTACTGCCAGTGTTCTTGTCTGACTCCTCAAAACTTGACGACTTAGTGGATTTTTGAGTCCCGATATCACTTGCACTCCCACTACCACTAGATCGCTGAAAGGATGAGTAATGAACGCAAAAAGAGAGGATCAAGATTCTGCACATGCCTTGATAATAGTTCCACAACATAATATCATACAAAAAAATGAAATAAGTAGAGCGACTCACCCTGTGGCACTTCCTCCAAATATGCCGCCATAGGTTTTTAAGCTCATTCTTTCGAATAGGCTTCAATAAAAAGTCAACTGCGCTCATTGATAAACACTTGATAACTGCACTCATAGAATCTTGATTTGACATCACTGCACAAAACACAACAGGTTCAGTAGCTAAAGTATCAACCTGCTAAAAATTCCATAGGTAATCAGTCTTACGTGCGCCTGAGTAAGATGTAAAAATATACTTACTAATTACAGGAATATTCTTTTGAGTTTTGTGGTCCATTATATTGGCCAGGAGATCCATGCCTGAGAAACTGGGCATGACAACCTCACTCAAAACAAGATCAACATGCGTTGTAAGATCTTCTAAGATTTTCCAAGCTCGTAAACCATTATCTGCCTCTATTACTGCAAAGATTGAATTCACTGTTAATTTTATCATAAAAAAGCAATTAAAGGAAAAGGAATTTAGCCTCATTTCCCTAAATTATTCAAGATAAATTTGAAGTAAACTATCTGTCGATCACTCTCGCAACGTGAGATTTCTCAAAGAAATATCAGCTGTAAAACATATGAAAATTAGAGTCGCAAAACCCATGTTTACAATCGCAAAAAATGTTTTCAGTCACAGCT
Source organism: Heteromeles arbutifolia (assembly GCA_024362995.1). Classification (NCBI taxonomy): domain Eukaryota; kingdom Viridiplantae; phylum Streptophyta; class Magnoliopsida; order Rosales; family Rosaceae; genus Heteromeles; species Heteromeles arbutifolia. The sequence goes on from JANCRC010000018.1 coordinate 9,808,575, forward strand.
TTACCATCATACGAAAAGCTTTTGACATGAAGACTGCATAATTTGTACTATTGTCTAAGATCCTATATGCCACAGTTACTGACAACCTAAGTAGATTCAGCTTCGGATTCTGCAGCAGTTCTGTAAAATAGGCGTAGGCAGCCACAAGGATGAAACTACGCCTTGTTTTTTTAATAGGTTAGTAGGCTTAAAAGACATCATTTTCTTTATGCAGGAATCTTAGTTTTTGTTTGTCAATGTTTCTCTGTTACCACTCCTCTCTCTTATATACTATCCCAATTCTACGAACTTTTGTCATCAAGGAAAATTATTATACTGAAAATCTGTCGTAAGCATGTTCTAACATCTTATGGTGTGTGAGAAATATCTGCACTTGAAATATCAGGTCACACAAAGATCTACACCAGTAGACTTCTACTGATCCTAGTCCTACGCGTAGGATCTTATATGTTGCATTATACTAACCTTCGTTGCCACAATTTTGCAGTAAAGCGCGGAGAACATTGCGAGGTCCATCATCATTTTCCACTTTCCACTAGCAGAACCTTCAGAGACCTGACAGATAAGAAATCCTCCCATCCTTGAAGCTGCTGTTCTGGCCACCCATCATTTACGCCGTGCAAGTCCTCATTAACCTGAAAATCTTCCTCCTTTGAGAGCCCTCGGCCATCTCCCATTGCGCCATCCTTAATCTCCTTGTTCTCATCTCGAATGTGGCAATTTAATTCTGTGCTTTCTCTAGTTACAGGACTATTGCTATTCATCCCAACTTTCCCCATCAACCAGATTCAAATAGACAACAGGATCACGTTGCACGTCCCGGTGTCTTCAAGATACCAGCATTAACAAGACCTAAAATGGAGAGAAGCTCCAAGAGCCTCTTGAAACCAAAAACAATCAGATTCAAAAGAACTGTAAAGTACATGCTCTATGAAATCGATTCACCTTCCATCCGCACTGATTTATCTAACTAGAGCAAAGATTACTTAAAGTACAAACAATCTTCTCATTATTCTCTTTAGGATTTTTTAGCCAAAATGGTCCTGATATTGGTATAACTCTCACTTTGGTCCCTGAGATTTAAAATCGATAGGAGTGGTCCTTGAGATTTAAAATCGATAGGAGTGGTCCTTGAGATTTAAAATCAATAGGAGTGGTCCTTGAGATTGTCCATCGTCAATTATTTTGGTCATTCTGTGAAAAATCTCCATTAAATTAAGTATATTTTTGTCAAATCAAACCCTTAAACTGATGGTTTCTTCAATTTAAGGAGATTTTGCACAGATTGACTAAAATGATTGACGATGGACAATCTTGGGGACCACTTCTATTGATTTTAAATATCAGGGAACAAAGTGAGACCATTTTGGCTAGAAAGCCTTCTCTTTAGCAAAAAAAAATGATTCACTAAAGTATTTTTCTCACACAATTTCCCATTTCAGCAACAAAGCATACCAAAGATTTAACAAATTTGCTCCTTTAAGCTTCAACAGATATACAAAAAAATAAATAAAAATAAAAAGAGTAGGAAATTGAAGTGAAATTAACAACAGAATGCACTCACATCAACTAAACCTAACAGAATAAACTGTCATAAAAATTAAAAATTGAATAAACTAGAAGAATAATTTTATTATTTCGATTTCAGAGCAGTCAAATTTACCTCTAAATCCAGAGAAAATAGCCAAAAAATACTAAAAAATTCTGCATTATTTGAGCTCGATCCAGACCTCCGAATGCAGATTTTTGAGTTGGAAAGTTGGAAGCTTCCGAGCTGAGTGAGAGCGCGTTAGGGCTTTTCTCTTCTGAAAAAGAAACGAAAAAAGAAAAAAAATACGCGTCGGAGAAAAAAAACGGCTTCAGCGGTTGCGGAACGGCGGAGCAGAAGAGGCAGGGGAAAGGCGGATGTCTTTAAAATTGAGATAAAGATATTATATGCAGGCCATTTGCTGACGTGGACGGAGTGGAGGTCGGGAACTCTGCCACGTTATGTGCCACGAGGGATAACAGGGGGAGTAGGCCATGAAGGGAACTCGTCGTGACACGTGGTGCATTTTGAGACGATATGTGCTATCACTGTGGTTCAAAAGACCGTTGGTACTGTGTTTGCCGAGCTCCCAAGAAGATTATAGATGAATATCATTCTCGTCGTAGGAAGTTGAATCAAACTTCATGCAAGTGGACGAACCGGAGACTACAAAGATGGAGGTTTCTGACTTTCAGGATGATACCACTCCTATGGAAGATTAGAATCTTAGACATAGACTTATTTTTTTAGTTGAAATAAGACACATGGGGCCGAATTCCACCTAGTGGCCGAATCCCCCCTTGTTTTTGGTTGATTTTTGAACAATTTTCCTTTATGTTTTGGATTATTAGTTGGTGATTTGTTTTGGATATTAAGTTTTAATCCTTGAATAAATGAAATTATTTTGAATTGATAATTGTTTTTATAAACTTTTATGCATGTGACCGATTCAAATTAATTTTTCATTCTAGGTATGACTAGTGGGAAATTTAGTTGTCTGGCAGATAGTGCAACCACGCACACTGTTTTGCGTGAACGCATCTATTTCACTAACTTCATACCTAAGAATGCACCTTTGACAATCCTCTCAGGCCCATCCAACCTGATAGAAGGATACGGTAAGGCACGTATAATGTTGTTCAATGGTATAATCTTGACCATTGCTGAGGCACTCTATTCTCCACGTTCCGGCAGAACGTTACTAAGTTTCAAGGACATTAGAGATAACAATTACCACGCTGAAACCCACGTAGAAAACGGAGTTGAGTTTCTGTGCATAACTTCCTACGAATATGGCCAGAAGCGTATTCTAGAGAAGATCGAGCGTATCCCGAGTGGTCTGTATACTACGACCATACGCCCCATAGAATGCCACTATGTGGCCAGCCCTACTACTGGGACCGCGCACGAAATTACACTTTGGCATGACCGTTTGGGACATCCTGGACGAGTAGCGATGCACCGTATCCTCAAATCTTCACACGGGCATCCACTAACCAGAAGTTTAGGTTTGATCCAAGGAATCGCATGTCAAACATGTTCAATAAGAAAACTTATTACTAAGCCTTCTTATGACAAGATTCGTTCGAATCCTCCTATTTTTCTACAACGGATTCAGGGGGACATTTGTGGACCGATTCAACCTCCCTGCGGACCATTTAGATATTTTATGGTTTTGGTTGACGCTTCCACACGTTGGTTACACGTGTGCGTGTTGTCCACAAGGAACGCTGCATTCTCCAAACTGTTGGCTCAGGTTATCAAGCTCCGGGCTCACCACCCTGATTACCCGATCAAATCTATTCGATTGGATAATGCTGGAGAATTCACATCTAAAACTTTTGATGACTATTGCATGTCGGTTGGGGTTGAAGTTGAACATCATGTAACCCATGTTCACACCCAGAACGGCCTGGAAGAGGCTTTCATTAAGCGCTTACAAATGATTGCTCGATCGTTGATCATACGTACCAAGCTCCCGATCGCTGCTTGGGGCCATGCAATATTGCACGCAGCAAAGTTGGTCCGCCTGAGGCCTGTTGCGACACAACCATTTAGTGCCCTTCAGTTGGTTACCGGATGCGAACCCGACATATCGCATCTGCGCATTTTTGGTTGTGCGGTATATGTGCCGATCTCGTCATCCTTACGTACAAAAATGGAGCCTCAGCAAAGGATGGGAATCTATGTCGGATATGATTCTCTTTCGATTATTCGTTACTTAGAACCTTTGACAGGCAATCTATTTACCGCTCGTTTTGCAGATTGTCACTTTTATGAGACAGTCTTCCCGTCGTTAGGGGGAGATAAGAACGTCAACATTCCTGAAGAACGATGCGAATTATCATGGACGACTCCCACTTTGTCTCATTTAGATCCCCGCACCGCTCAGTCTGAAACTGAAGTGCAGCGCATATTAGATCTTCAGAGCATACAAGATGCTTTCACCGATCTAGCGCGTGTGACAAGGTCACACATTCCAGCTGTGAATACGCCTGCAAAGATAGATGTACCAAATGTACGACAGACCGCTCTCCTGAAAGCCCAGGACGCCAATTCTGGTGATCCACGCACATTAGCGGCTAGCCAATCATCTACCCCTACGCAAAAGCGTGGCAGACCCCTTGGTTCAAAGGAGTCACACATTCGGAAGAGGAAAACCACGGCACAAGATCCTGAAGAGCCTACCATGAATCCGACTATCGCTTACTCATTCTACCCAACTCATGAGGAAATTCTAGATTATGGAAACGTCCTTGAAGAGATGAATCCTCCTCCCGAGAATCGTGAGATTTCGGTCTATTATGCTAGCTTAGATGATGTGTGGTGTAGAAATGAGATGATTGTTGACGATGCATTAGCATTTGCAGTAGCTACTGAGATCATGTTGAACGATGACATTGAACCGCGTTCCGTTGATGAATGTCGATGTAGAGCTGATTGGTCAAACTGGAAACAAGCAATCCAAGTCGAACTTGATTCGCTTGCGAAACGTAAGGTGTTTGGACCTGTAGTTCCTACTCCTCCACATGTGAAGCCTGTTGGCTACAAGTGGGTTTTCATTCGCAAGCGTAATGAGAAGAACGAAATTATGCATTACAAAGCTTGTCTTGTTGCACAAGGCTTCTCACAATGCCCCGGGATTAACTATGATGAAACTTATTCACCCGTTATGGATGTGATTACTTTTCGCTACTTTATCAGTTTGGTAGTTTCCGAAAAACTGGATATGCAGCTGATGGACGTAGTAACCGCGTATCTCTATGGGGATCTTGATACGAAAATTTATATGAAAGTTCCCGAATGACTTACATTGACTGGTTCAAATATTTCCAAACCCCGGAACACGCTCTCAATTCGGCTGAGGCGTTCACTCTACGGTTTGAAACAATCCGGAAGAATGTGGTATAACCGTCTGAGTGAGTATTTGACTAGTCAGGGATATGTGAACAACGAATTATGCCCTTGTGTGTTCATTAAGAAGTCACATTCCGGATTTGCGATTGTTGCAATATATGTTGATGACATGAATCTCATTGGAACTCCTGAAGAGCTCGCGAGAACTGTTTCGCACCTGAAGTCGGAATTTGAGATGAAAGATCTAGGTAAGACTCGATACTGTCTCAGTCTCGAGATAGAGCATTGTTCGGCTGGAATCCTAGTACATCAATCGAACTACACCCAGAAGGTGTTGCGCCGCTTTAACGAGGATAAAGCAAAGTCTTCGAGTACTCCTATGGTCGTTCGTACACTAGATGCAAAACGAGATTCCTTTCGTTCGAAGGAGGATGATGAAGAGATTTTGGAGCTTGAAGTTCCTTATCTAAGTGCGATATGCGCTTTATTGTACTTAGCTCAATGCACTAGACCTGACATCTCATTCGCTGTTAATCTTTTGGCAAGATACAGCAATGCACCAACACGCAGACACTGGACTGGTGTGAAAGACATCTTCCGTTACCTTAAGGGTATTACGGATTTGGGTTTGTTCTATCCCTACGAATCCTCGAGTAATGCCGCACCATGTGCTCCTCAAGTTGATTCTCGCCTTGTTGGTTATGCCGACGCTGGATACTTATCTGATCCGCATAAGGCGCGTTCTCAAATGGGTTATGTCTTTACCGTTGGAGGCACCGCAATATCTTGGAGGTCAACTAAACAGACCTTAGTTGCCACTTCGTCTAACCATGCTGAAATTCTCGCCTTACATAAAGCAACTCGGGAATGCTTTTGGTTGAGAGCAATAGTGGGCCATGTTCGAAGCTCCTGCGATCTTCATCCTGCCGTTAATGCCCCGACGACGATCTTTGAGGACAATGCAGCTTGCATCGAACAGCTCAAGAAGGGTTACATTAAAGGAGACAACACCAAGCACATTGCGCCGAAGTTTTTCTTTTCACATCAACAACAAGAGCATCAGAAGATTGAAGTCATGCAAATCCGTTCACAAGACAATCTGGCCGACCTTTTCACCAAATCACTGCCGAAGACGACATTTCAGAAGCTTGTTCATGGAATTGGTATGCGTAAACTTTCTGAGATGTAACTTTGCTATATCTCTTTGGAATTATGTCAAATCCAGGGGGAGTATAGCTTGATCTTAATGTACTCTTTTTCCCTACGATTAGGAGCATTTTTCCCACTGAGTTTTTGCTACCTAACTAGGTTTTAACGAGGAACCCACCTTGGGCTGGTCATATCCCTAATGACCTCATGTAGACGTTTCTTTTGACTTTGCATTTCTCACGCATTTTTCCTTAGACTATGGATTTTGTCCCTACTCGGGTTTTTGCCATAGCCTTAGGGTTTTTTAGTGAGACTTACTACTTATGCAAGTTCTTACCTTATTGAGAACATGCGTTGTTCCTTGGAATCAGCACTGACAAGTCGACTTCATCAACTTCTGCATTATGCTAAATCTACCTTGAGTATTTACACACTCAAGGGGGAGTGTTGTAAACATTCCTAGTTTAAGTGTGACTGTGTAAATCCTAGATTAGATTTGATTAGGGTTTATCCTCTCCTATTGTATCTTATATTCCTTAGGGAACAAGGAATATCCTTATCTTATTATTATTATTATAAATAAAGGTGCAATGTAGGAGGGAAACACACACAATTTCCCTACAATTCTACAAACACACATCTTTCTCTTCTCTCTTTCTCTGCCGCCGGCCTCTCTCCCTTTGTCAGATAAAAATAGACCAAAACAAGATTAAGATTTTATATAGATTTCTTCTAGAAATATCATAATAGTATTTTAATAATGATTTTTTTTTGCAAGTATTAATAATGATTAGAAATATTATAAAATTATTATTAATTTTTTATCAAGTAAAGTTTAAGAGGAAATTTGTTACTTTTATTACCACCAGAATTTACCCACAATCTCAAGCTGAAATGACTTAAAAGTTACACCTAACTGTCAAGTGCTATTGTTTGGAGAGAATCGGGATGAACCCGAAATTTGGGTAGTTGATTGTACAAATTTTAGTTCAGATGGGTGTTTACACAAAAGTGTATAGTTCAAAGCAATATTTTGAAATTTTTCCTAGTTTATTCTTTAACCCGATTACATCCCGCACAATGCAACGTGTCCATTTCCTTTTGTCCCGCATAATGCAATATGTCCATTTTCCCTTGTCCCTCATTTTGAGGGGTGAGGGAAACTCAAACTTGAAACCTCTTCTGACATTGGAAAGAGAAGCATCACTACAACCCAAGTAAATTGCAACGAGGGCAATATGCGATATCAGTAAACCCAGTTTTTGACAGTTTTAGAGAATGCTCTCAACAAGAACTCAAGAGCAGATGCATGCAAAGGAAAAGGATGACAAGAAAACAAATGGTAAGTTTTCATGTTTTTCTCCTCCTATGGTTTGTGTACAGAATTCCATGTTTACAATTCGTTAATCGATACAATTTCATTAAAACACGGCAAACTTGTGGTGCAATGAAAAATTTACTTCCCACCACCACGATCAAGCTTCTGCCACACATAGAACACGACTGAATATTACAAATGCCCAACTTGGCAAACGAATAATACCATACCTGCTTTTTATCGCACACAAAAGTTTTTCCCCTTCAATTTCAAATTATATGCATCTGCTTCGATGACATTGCAAAGAATGATATAGCTTACCTAATGAAAACTAACTTGTCTGGTGTATGTAGTACAGAATTTACGAATCACGCTGCTGCAGACCGTTTGTCTTCATGGTCTTTCAGATTCAAAGCTTGAAGTAGCTTTGGCCAGGATTCAGGAATCCCTCCAGGAAGATCAAACTCTAACAATTTTCCTCGACTTCGGTAGAACTCCTCCACGGGTTGACTCTGCAAGAAGATGATGGTATGTGATGCACATATTACTAACTGAACCAAAGCTGAATACCGTTCACTCAGCCTGTAGAATAGTCTCTGAGGTAGATCTGTACGAAGGTGGAATGCCCTATAAACTATGGGTGGCAGTGTTTCAGTCACGTTAATATAGTTTTAATCTTAAACATTGATAAGTTAGATGCCTGAATACTTGAAAAGAATGTAAAAGAGTATTCCCAAGATGCTGAAACAATACCATATCATTGTATATAAGGAGGCGCTCCTTAACAACTTCTTCAGTGTCATAGGAACGTGTGATAAGCTTAGATGCACAATTTGGAGGGGGAAGAAGTGGAGCCATGTACATGCCAGGGTTCCCATCCTCAGCCTTAATGTCAACGGAGGCAACATTATAATTTCCTCCACACTCACTACAAATCCTTCTTCCAAGGCACTTTGCAAGCAAAGCCTCTTCACGAAGCTTTAGGTTGACCACCAAGTCAATGTCTGTTACTCCCTCTAAAATATCCTGTAAAATAATCAAAACTTATGAGGTAAGTTAACCATAGAGGCCTGAGCATTATATTTGAGAGGAAGGAAGGGGGAAAAGGCACGGAAGCTGAGTCAATGCGACATGGAAATATACGATTGCACCATAATATAAGCTCTGTTGCCAACTGAATGGCACTAAGTCAATGCCTACTCTTCTCTGCGCAGCCACTCATGACATTATAAAGAAAGGAAATTCGCACCACTTGCTCAATAAGTGTCCTTACATATCAGTTTCAAAACTTAAAGTGTCCTCCAGAAGTCATAGAAACCTGGAAATTCACACTAAACGAGGACTCTCGTAAAATGGCACACAAAGTCATTATCTTCATTCAACAAAATGGTAGATGCCTCGTTGGAATAATCATATGGAAATTCGATGACTTCGAGATGGGATGCAAATTCCTTACGTAGATAAGCAAGATGATAGTGTAAAGTTGTGAATGACAATGAATGATGTATTGGATTACTTATGTTGTAAGCCACTTGTTTATCGAGTAGTTAATGACATAAGTAATCTGATAGTCCTAGTGAAATAAGGATTATGGAGTCTGAACCTTTGCAATTGACCTAAAGAAATCTGATGGATTTCGCTAAAAAGATATAGTATCATGGTGGGACTTAAACACTTAAGTGATAGGGTTTGATTTTCACAACCAATAATTAGTTAGTCTCCATTTCATATTGATTTGATTTATTCGTGATCCTAATGTCTTGTTGTTGTGATTTTAGAATATGTTTTACATGTGGTATCAGAGCCGCACAACAAGCTTAGAGTCCGACATAAAGGTATAAGCAAATTTGTTTATTGAAGATGATTCACATACTAAAGAAAATTTGCTTATCATTTTGGTTGGATGCCTTCTACTGTTCCATCTCATGAAAATTTGTTTTGATGCTTCCGCAATTTTGTGTTGGTATGCAATCATTTTTCGTGGTTAATAATATATGGATTGGTCTGGGGGTGACTATGCATACTACTGCCTTTAAAATTCTCATGAAATTTAATTATTTATTTTTCTTGTTGGCTCTCATTTAATTATTAAGAGTGGGTTTGTTTTGGTTCGACTAATCGCACTCTTGTGATATGATTCTGGGGTTTTTCTTGCTTCCGCGTTTTTTCTTCTTGTAGGGATATGTTAACCTTGTATTGCCGAGAAGATCGTGTCATCTATGTTGTGTTTTCTGCAAATTTTTTCTTGCAATTTTTTTTTTATTTTTTTTATCACATTTACCTGGGCATCAAGATAAACTGAAATTAGGTATACAACTCCAACTAGGTTTGTTGTATGCGACTTTATGGACTCCTATTTGATAATTATGAATTAATAATTAATAAATAAATAAATATATATATATATATATATATATATATATATATCAAGGTCCGGTGAACGATGACCTAATCTTATCTTGGGTAATATTTTGATTTATTATATAATTTTCTGATTATTAATTTCGTTGATAAATATTACCGGTTCCTTTTTTGTTATTAAAAAAAAAAAAGGGTTAAAACATGCGAACAGTAAATGGTTTCTCCCTCGCATGGGGGTTGCTGTTCATCAATGCCCAGCTTACACCAACCTCCTTCAATCACTGTAATGCTAGAATTGAAGCTTGAAATTTTGAGGTATTCCCGCGAAGGTATGAAGAAACTGCTTCTCATAAATTATTGCAATTTGGTTGAATTGAAATTAAGCTTTTGGTTTCAACTAAATTGATTTTGTGATATTATAATTGAGAAGTTGAAAACTATCTTGTTGTTTCTCAGCAAATATAGTGTTTTCATTTGGGATTAATTCAATTTTGCATTTTTTCGATTCTTATACTTATAGTGCATATGCAAATGAATAAGTAAGTTTTGGTTCTTGGTTATTCTCTGTGAAATGATAGTCGCTTCTATTATTGCAGTGAATATTACTTTTAGTATTTTATATAACTGATGTAATTTTCATAAGGAAAACCATTCATGTCAATAACCTGGGCTTAATAGACTTTAATAACTCCAAATATTATGAAATTTTGTCATGTTGTAATATCGAATGGATTGTAGATGCTGGAATTATTTCCATTTTTTGGATAAGAAATGGATTTATGGTAACTTTTTAAGTGTGATACCATGTTGCTGGTAGTCTGCAGACTTCTGCAGAATAGTGTGTTTGTAATATTATTTTGATATATTTATGTAATTGATAAATTCAAGAAATTTTAGTATGATATACATTGAGATATTTATTTCAAATCTGAAAATTTTCACGAGCATTGGTTTGAAAATGAATTATTAGTGAATTTTTAATCTCGAGGCTGTACTGCAGAATTTATGCAGTTTCTGCAGCACATTCCATTTCGATTTTATTTTTAGCCCGCTTTTAAAATCGAACAAATTATGGAATTTTGGGGGACTGTAAATTTATATTTCTACTTCATTTCTGAAAATTTTCATGCACATTGGAGGAAGATTGAAATTTTGGTGAATTATTTAGTCTTGGGTATGTTTTGCAGAATTTCTGTTGTTTCAGCAGCACAACTTATTTCGAATTTGTTTTTAGTACACTTGTAAAATCTCAAAAATTATGAAATTTTGGGACATAACAGATTTTTATGTTTACTTTATGTCTGAAAATTCTGATGCATATCAGATGAACAATGAATATTTGGTAAATTTGTAATCTCAGGTATGTACTGAACATTTTCTGCTGTTTCTGCAGCACCTCTCTTTTCGAATTCATTTTTGGCTCACTTATAAGATTTTAAAAATCATGAAATTTGACGAAATAGTAGTCATATATGTCTAGTTCATACTTGAAATTTTTCATGACAATCTAAAGAGAATTGAGTTTTTAGTGAATTTGCAAACTAAAGTAGTACTGCTGAATTTTGGTACTTCAAAACTAGTTTTGTTATGTGATATTGTTTCACTGATTTGTGCACATCTATTGGTACGGACTATTATACAAGGTTATGGTTCCAATATGTCCTTATTTTATGCAAATTCTCAATACTAATGAATTTTATATAGACAACACTGATTAAATTTTGATTTAAAGATGTATTGGTTTGTTTTGATTAAACCAATGTTTTGTTTGGTCATCAATTCTGATTATGATGATTGTCTTTTGAGCGAAAATTGGAAAGTGGCATCAGTTTACTAATTGATCATTTTGGTCCCTATCGAATAACTGAATAACCATGTTTCCTCTTTCGAGAACTTTATTGTTCAATGTCAATAATGACATACTTCTGTGTCTGATTGAATCTTTTGAGAATCATTGAATATCCAATAAAACAATTATTTAATACTGTTCTAAAGGATTATTTTGAAAAATCAGAATTCTAATTTATATGGTGAATACTTTTGTCCCAATGGGAATTTCAGGAAATCACTCACCAATTATAAATTAGTATTCTAGCAAATCATAAAGTACTTCTAACATATTTTCATCTGGCCAAAGTTGTTGAAGCTATATGTATTTTGTGTATTTTATGTTTTGGCTAGCTATGTATGTATTTTCTTTGCATGATTGGTTTCTGCCCAAAGGTGTAACAATCATGCAATTTGGAGTTTGTTCGATCCTCCACAACTCGACTACTTCCATGATGAATCTTGCAGAATCGAGAATGAGTAGGTAAATTTGCCAATCTTTTACCTTAATTTTCTGTGAGTTCTAAATTGGATTAAAATTATTGTTGAAAATTGATGTTGTTGAGATATCTATGTGTTACTTTAATTCTACTTTGTTTTAGAATTAAAACATAAATTTTGAGTTTGGATTCTCTTATTAGGTTTCATTTTAATTTATGACATAATCTTTAACACATATGTGAGTCTTCTCTCATACACTAAAATAAATTTTGTAGCAATTGGTTTATCTAATCACTTGTCACTTTTAGATCGATTAATAATGTTGAGATGTTGTTCCTTATATAAGCCTAATTTTGATACATATAGATTGGTTTATTATGTCCAAACCAACTATTTTGTGACTCAACAAATTTGTTTAAGAAATTTTTATGTTTTGGGCATATTAAAGGTTATTTATCTAATGAAATGAACCTTGAATTTATTTAAGAAATTTTGGTGTTTTGAGCATATTAAATATTGTAAATTGGTTTTATTTAAATTATGATTAATTCTGAAATTTTGGTAGAGCTTACACTATCTTTATTGATTCAACTAGCCTATATTTTGTTATATGAAAACCATTTTCTCTAGTGTTTAATCTTGCAATTTTGAGTGTTTGCCCAAGTGGGAGAAATAATGTATTATGGGCTACACACTCATCAATTTTGCATGCTTTTAATGGTCATAGTTTTGGTAGATAAAATGTACATTATCATACTTATTTATATTTTATTGGTTATATATGCAACTGATCTTGCAGGAAATTCAAGAAGGGTTAATAAGTATATTCTGCTCAAAAGTGTTTTGCTTATTAATTCTTCTTTGTTGTTCAAGAAATTGGACTTGTGATTTATAGGTTACTGATGAATAATTAATCTGCTCAAAAGTGTTTTCTTATTCAGTACAACTATAAATCAATGGATAGTAAAGCATGAAATTGAAAAGATTGTATATACTTCATCTGCTCAAAAGTGTTGAAGCTATATACGTTTGCCCTTGTATTTTATGTTTTAGCTATGCAAACCTAATATAATTAGTTTATGTCCAAAGATGATTCTAGAATTATATGCTTTTGATGCATTAGAAAACATTTAGTTAAAGTTTTCTATTTCTGTCAAATGTTAGATGAACAAAACTGACCAAATGATTTTGTATAGTTTTTCAGTCACAAGAGTCACTTCCTTACAGATATCTAAAATAAAGATGTTGAGCTCGCAAATTTTGTGTTTTAGATCCCATGACTAATGTTTTGCTAATGGGAGTATTTGAAATGTATCTGTTTCATTTTGTAGACATTTACAAAGTTTTTTTTTACTCTCTTAATCAGTGGGAGTAATAATAATTTATATAATTTTGTCTCTTTTAATCAGTGGGAGTAAGAGATTACCTTTTGTGTTAAAATTTTGAAGTGTTAGTGGCTGATATTTTAAGAGTTTTTGTTTAAGTTTTGTTCATAAGTTTTAATAAGAGATCCTGATTTTGTAAATAGTATGTTGTATTTTACTTGTTCTCTTATCATATTCTAAATTGACAGAAAAGTTGGATATTGTTACCAACGTTGTTGAGTTCTTTTGTGAACTACTTTTGTACTGAAATATATTTTCATATTTTCAATTCAGTTATTGTGAGCTAATGCTTTGACTGTTAGCTCTTGACACCATGACTTTGTTAGCAACAAAGTGCTTTAAGTTGAATGTGTATGTGATCTTGGAGTGCAAGGAACAAACCAAGTTGTTCTTTGTTTTCTTTGGTTCTACATTCAATTCAAAGTGACAGGTTGCTGGGAAAGGTTGTTGCATACTTATGAAGACTCAGTGATCACCATGAGTTCTTATTTGTTAGGATAAATCATTGACATTCAAGTGGGAGAATGTAAAGTTGTGAATGACAATGAATGATGTATTGGATTACTTATGTTGTAAGCCACTTGTTTATCGAGTAGTTAACGACATAAGTAATCTGATAGTCCTAGCGAAATAAGGATTATGGAGTCTTAACCTTTGCAATTGACCTAAAGAAATCTGATGGATTTCGCTACAAAAATATAGTATCATGGTGGGACTTAAACACTTAAGTGATAGGGTTTGATTTTCACAACCAATAATAGGCCGGCTGTGATTAAACCCTAATGATATAAATACTATGGTTAAGTCCCTGTTTCCATACGCTCAATCTCTCAAAATACGCTAAACCCTATTCACAGCAGAGAGATATTTTGAAGTACTGGAAGTAGAAGACGACCTAGAACTCCGCAATGTCTTCCGTATTCTACAGATAAGTTCAATATAATTAGTTAGTCTCTATTTCATATTAATTTGATTTATTCGTGATTCTAATGTCTTGTTGTTGTGATTTTAGAATATGTTTTACAGATAGAACTTCAAACCAAGTGAAATTGATCCTCATAAGCAAATATAATACAAAACAAAACCTGATTAAAACTTGAATCAGCTGAATTAGATTTTCCGAATCCAAACATTAGATTCAAAAAATGCAATAACTATTGAAATGAAAAGAAGCACAACGGAAATACCGCTGTGCAGGCTTTCCCAGGGGGTCACCCATCCTAGGATCGTTCTTGCCCGAACTCGCTTAACTTCGGAGTTCTTATGGGATCTGAAGCTAATAAGTTCCCAAAACGCGTCTTGCTATATGGAGGTGGGCATGTACATATAAGGCATAGAGGATCCTCTCCCCTGGGTGATGTGGGACCTTACATCTATATGGACTCAAACAATCACATAGAGTATGGTTTGGAAGGTTCACCCAAGCAATGAAAAGCTATGGCTACAAACAAGGGAATGCAGACTATACACTGTTTATCAAACGCATGGGAGGTAAGGTCACTTTGTTGATAACCTATGTAGATGATATGGTAGTCATTGGCGATGATACATAAGAGATAAAGAGACTGCAAAATTATCTTTCCTCGAAATTTGAGATGAAAGATCTAGGGGGCTTGAAATACTTTCTCGGAATTGAATTGCTCATTATCGTGATGGTATTTACTTGTGTCAGCGAAAATATGTGCTAGATATTTTCTCTGAAACTGGGATGTTGGCGTGTAAACCAACAAAAACCCCCATCATGCAGAATCATCACCTGGCAATATACCATGATCAAATTTTGACTAACAAAGAGAGGTACCAGAGGTTAGTAGGAAGACTGATTTACTTATCGTTTACGAGGCCAGATATTGTATATGCAGTTAGCGTTGTAAGTCGGTTTAAGCACTCTCTTAGTGAGGATCATATGGTAGTCGTAATGCGTATATTGAGTTATCTGGAAAATGCACCTGGGAAAGGATTGATTTTCAAGAAACTGGACATATGGAGATAAAAGGGTATACTGATGCTAATTGGGCTGGGAACATTACTGATCGTTGCTCCATGTTAGGCTACTTTACATTTGTGGCAGGGAATATCATAACTTGGAGAAGTAAAAAATCAAAACATGGTGGCCAGGTCCACAGCCAAGGCAGAATATCGAGGTATGGCACATGGGATTTGTGAAGTGTTATGGATCCGGGTTCTTCTCAATGAAATATGATTTAAGCCTTGGGAGTCTATGTTGTTATACTGTGACAATCAAGCAGCGAGAGAGATAGCCAATAATCCAGTCCAACATGATTGTACAAAACATGTGGAAGTTGATAGACATTTTATCAAAGAAATAGGATTTAAGCCTCAGGAGTCTATGTTGTTATACTGTGACAATCAAGCAACGAGAGAGATAGCCAATAATCCAGTCCAACATGATTGTACAAAACATGTGGAAGTGGATAGACATTTTATCAAAGAGAAGTTAGACGTTAAGTTGATTGACATTCCGTATGTGAGGTCTGAAGAACAGTTAGCTAATGTGTTAACTCATGCAGTGTCGGTGAAGGTTTTTCAAGACTCACTCGACAAGTTGGGCTTAGGTGATATCTACGCACCAACTTGAAGAAGAGTGTTGGCGTGAGTCAACTATATGTTTTAGGAATATAATCAGAATAAAATTACATGATTGATTCATTTTATATTTGGAATTCTTGTTTCCTAATTTATAAGGCCTCTTGTACGATTATATATTTGTGATTTTGCAATAATTGTTTTTAATTTTTATTTTCAATTCTTTCAAAATCATCACACCGTTTGTTTTTCAAATTTTCAATTTTAAATTTATTTATAATTATTAAATTAAATAAATTAAACGAAAATATGAGTGATGATCCAAATGACCGCTCTTTTTTTAGAGATATTTTTCAATGTGATCGGTACACAGAGTGGTACACCACGTGTCACTATACAAATGGTATGATGTGTGTATTAAAAAGTTAATAACTTAAAACATAAAATTTTCTACCACTTATATAAAAACACGTGAGGTACCTTTCGTGTTTCCGTCAAAACTAAAAATCTCTCATTTTAGCCAAAAGCACATACAGCGTGCAGCACAAGGAACCTCTCTCTTTCCTTGACTCGTGGAAAGTGCAAAATGGAGCCAACGATTCCGTCGCTTTCAGGACGAAGAATCCAACAAAAATGAATTTGACATTTGTCTTGTTGCAACTCAAATTGCTTGCGTTGAAAATTTTATCCCTGTTTCTGGACTAGCACGTCATATACCAGATTGGGGAGATAATACAAACATGGTTTGATCTTTGATGCTTTCCTGTGTGCAGACAAATATTTTGTGTTCAATTAGGGGTGTAGGTGGCAGAATCCTTTGGATAACATATGGCATCTCGAGTCAGGTAATAATTTGACATTATTTTTTAGGAAAACTAACGAAAATGATTTGAAAACTTTGAGTTTGAATGATAAGGACAAAATAAAAGGTAAAATGAATAGTACCAGGTTTGACTTTTTAGTGTAAAATGTGATTTTTCATTAAAGTGAACAGTACCGTGGGCTTTTCGTTAAAACTTCTTTATTTTTTTACTTCTTACACATAACTTTTAAATTTTAAAACATCATCATGAATAAATTAAAAAAAAAAGATTTAAAGAAAATACATGTAAATGTAAAATAAAAATAAGTGTGAATATTATTACTTTTTATCTTTATCATTTATCGAAAAGGAAAAATAAAGAAATTAGAACGTTTACTTTGGAAATGAAGTATTTCTCTATATCATTAATTTTGTTTTTACTCAAGTGGATTATAACCTTTTACAACAAAGCTGATGAAAAAAGGAAAATCTAAACTCACAGTTAACCGAAGCTTAAGTTTTGAGATGAGACCACTATAACAAAATGATTGTTTAGAGAGGTAATTTTCAGCGAGGAACACAATTTTGTTCCTAGAAGACACTTTCAGCGAGAGATGCATGAGTCGATTTCATTTCTAACAGCGATGAGCACGTTCCGAGGGGCCTACTCGAGGAGACTTCCTTCCCTCAAAAGTTTCCGCAACGAAATTGGTACTTGCAGGCTGAAGCTAGGAAAACTCTCGTAAAACAATTGTTTTGTTGTCGTCAAATGTGTGCTGATGCTTCGATTAAGTTTATTTGCGAACCCAGAATTTTAATTCCGGGGGATTCAATTATAAAAACATCTAAAATTTATTAGACAGAATTCATGCGAAAGTATATTCAGTTTTTCTAAGTGAGCATTTTGTCGAATATCTAGTGAGCAAGTAGTCATCTGCAGAGTCATGTTATGTGCATGTCTATATATGCATACAACTTTTGATGAAGCATGTTGACATATACCAACAACTTTCAAGCGAGCTTAATGACATATTTGAACTGACATGTTTGAACAACAAATTTACCTCATTTTGTTTCATATTTGAAATAAAGTGATTGAGTATGTGAAATCGTGATTTGGTTACAAGTTAACAATATTTAACAAATCCAATCATTCTAACAAATATTTAACAAATCCAATCATTCTAACATTGACACATATTCACCAACATATAGCAATATTTAACAAATCCAATCATTCTAATATTGACACATGTTCACAAAAGATAGCTAAATGCACTTACAAGTTATGATGAATTATTTTTTCTTTCAATAGAGATGAAAATTGGGGTGTAGGTACTCTTAATTAATAGGCTAGGTATATATTTTTCTAAATTTTTTTTTGGTCGAAATGTTGAATATTATTAAAGACGAATCGAAATGTTTACATCAGACGTCAGAGTATTAAACAACCATTCTGGTTCAAAATCACCCCAAGAATGAACACCCCCACGCGCATGACATAAGATGCCACCAGATGCGCAGCCTCATTACAGGCACGAGGAGCATAAAGAAACTCCACAACACATAATTGTCGTTTAAGAAGAGCAATATCCCATAAAATACCATCCAAAACTGCCTCTGGCTGCAAACTTCCACGAATCATGTCAACAAGAACATGAGAATCAGTTTCCAGCTGCACCGACTCCAAACCACCTTCCACACACCACATCAAACCCAACCTCACCGCTTCCGCTTCTGCTTCCGCCATAACACTCGAAACACACATGATATTGCCCACACCTCCAGCCCCTTTAACAATGCCCGCAAAATCCCTTGCAACCCATCCAAAATCACCCCTACCAATACGGTTACACCATGCTCCATCACAATTAATTTTAATGGTTCCAAAAGGTGGCCTTAACCACCCTTCAGATCCATCCGCCTCCCTTGCTGCCCACGGGATGCTTGTTGCATCGGCTCCCCATCACACAACGCCATCTCTGCCCAATGTTGCTTTAATAATTGTGCTAGTGTGAAATGAAAGTAAGTTACCTAACTATTACCGGGGTAGTTCATTATTTATGTGAAGGTTCTAGAGGATTATAGAACTAGCTTTATCCCTATATTTGTGGCGACCAAGTTTGTGGGGATTGTTAGAGCAACTGTGTCTGATGTGGTTCAACATATGAAAAAAAAAAGTTGATGCTATTTATGTACTTTTTTTTTTTTTTGCATATTCCTTATGCTTGTCGGTTTAAATGATTTAAGAAGATCAAATGACAACAGAAGTTAATATATGTGTGAAAAATAAAAACAGATGCGTGAAAAAATAAAAATAGATGTGTGGATAGCACCACTAAAAAAATGTAGAGTTTTGGAAATGTTTGATAACTTACCATTAATTATTTTGTGAGGGTGTGTTTTTGTTTAATAATTTATTTGTGGGTGCCATAATTGTAACAGCCCGTCCCGGAATTTACGTACGGAGGACGTGAAATGACAAAAATGCCCCTAGGCATTTAATTGAGGTATGGGTGTATTGTACCTGGGATATTTTGATGGTTGTTTTTGAACCACACACTCACATAATCTCTCTCTCTTCCCTCACTCCCGTGTGTGTCTCTCTCCCCCTCAGAAACTCGACTCTCTCTTTCTCTTCCCTCACGTACGGACCACGCCCAAGGACGCCAAAATCTTCACGGATCGAAGCAGAAAAAGGTTCCATTGTGTTCCTGAGGTCCATACGAACCCATCGACACCAGTTTCAGGTAAGAATTTGTACGTTTTCACGTCGAAAACCCGAGGTCTGATTTGGGTACTATTCATCAACTTTTTATTGGCTTTGTTTTAGGACAATCCAAGCTCACAGGGAGCTTTGTGAGACCCTCACGAACCTCGGAGTGTATCGTTGGCTCGAGTTGGACGTCGGAAAACCCCAGTTCGAAGGTGGCCGATTTTTGACATTTTGCTCCGTCGTGATTCGAAGGTTTTTCAAGGTTTTGGAAGGTATAGCCCTCTTCCTCTCTTAATTTAGAGCACGTAGGAAGAAAAATGAGACGAAATGGTGAAGAAATGGCCGAGATATGGCGAGTTGCAGGTTTCCGGCGACCCGAGGAAGAAGACGACACGCGCCAGCGCGTGCCATGCGCGTGGGGGCGCGTTTCACAGTACCTTTTCAGGCGCGTGGGGGCGCGTGAGCTACAGTTAAATTATTTTAAAAATATCACGACGCTCGTGACGTCATGTAGGTCTCGTTGGTATATTCATATGCCAAAATTGAGCTACGTATGAGAAGTTATTTGTAATTGTCGTTTATGCGCATTAATTAACGTTATTTCGGTTACTTCTCATATAGGCGAGGCTTATGCGGAAGACGAGCACAGTCGAGAAAGGCTAAGGGGTTATGACCCTTCGATATAACTGTGAGTGGGCAGTTTATTTCAGTATATATATATACTTAACGTTTTCCCAGAAATCGATTTTTGAATGAAAGTATATTTTGAAATGCCATGCATAGATTTATATGAATCATGTGATTTGAAATGCCATGCATAGATTTATATGAATCATGTGATTTGAAATGCCATGCATAGAAATTATATGAGATATGTGAATTGATATTTATATGATGCATATATGTGAATTGGTGCTGCGGACGCACAGGTGAGTATCAGGTGAGTTACATTTGGTGCACTGAATTGTTTGATGAGATTTATGTTGATAGCTCATAACCTGCACCCCTGGTGTTAGTGCTTATGTTATTCACCCGCATCACACGCTCACCTTGGATCCAAGTAAATGCTAGTCGTACAGACCACTGGAGGTGGTTCCGACATGCTAGTCGTACAGACCTTAGAGACGGTTCCGACTAGTAGGTGACCTTAGATTATGTGCACAGATAATTGATGAGAGAAGCACTAGAGCGTATTATTACACCATCCGAGTCGTACAGACTACTATAGGTAGTTCCGACTCATGTGCAGCGTAGTGCCGTACAGGTCGCAGTTGGCGACTCCGGCAGGGCCGTACAGGTCACAGTTGGTGACTCCGGCTGGATTGGATAATGAGCTCTAGAATCAGCCGTACAGGACCACTGCAGGGTCTCCGGTTGATTTATTATTTCACCTGATTATTGTTGATGCATCCATATTATGTTTTTGGCTCATGGCATGGCATATTTCTATGAAAATGATGAATAAGGGTGTTGAGATTTCCGAAGCTATATATATTTATATATGCTATTTTCTGAGAAAGTATACAGATTTTACAGTGAGGGGATATATATATGTTGATAAAGGAAAGATTTTGAAAGACTTATTTTACTGACCCACTCACCTTGTTTTGCGCCCCTCCAGGTTCGAGTTAGAGCAGAGCTTTGGTGGCCACGAGGAATCCAACGGTATTCTGACAGAATTCACAATGGTATTTTAAAGCTTCCGAACTGTGCAAATGGTTACGTCACTCTCACGTGACGGCCAGCACGCCCTCCTTCGGGACGGGGTGTGTCAATAATTGGCACCAAACTTAAAGTTAGGTCGCTCATTGCAAAAAGTTCACCCAACCATGTGTTAAATCTTTTGAAATTTATAAGTTAACCCATTTCATTCCACAAATACCATATTGAAAACCTAATCTCATAAACCCTAAGGCCATCTCTAAGGCCATCTCCAACCGAAGGGTTCAGAGGGCCAGATGGCCGAAAATAGCCCGAAAACCGTCTCTAACCGAGGGCTAGGCCAGAGGGCTTTGGAATCTGGGAGGGGCCCACGGAATCGGAGAGGGCTGGCTACTTCCGGCCAGCCAGCCAGCCCCAGGCTGGCTATTTTTTTTTTAATGTTTTGTTATTCCTGTCGGTTATAACCGACAGGAAAACATTGTATTACTAATATAAATGTATTATTGTTGGTTATAACCGACAGTAATACATTTATACTAAATAATATAGATGTATTCCTGTCGGTTATAACCGACAGGAATTCTTAAGAAAAAAATTCAAATGCAACAGCTAGCTGACTAGCCGTTGCATTTGAATTTTTTTTTTTTTTTTTTACAGTTTTATTATTATTTTTTATTTACAAAATTTTTCATATAACTTCTATTTTACAAAATTTGTTTCATATTTTTTTAAAATTCCATTTTTTCCTATAACTTCTTTTTCACAAAATTTGTTTCATTTTATTTTAAATTCTTTTTTTTTTCCTATAACTCCTATTTCACAAAATTTGTTTCATATTTTTTTTAAATTATATATTTTTCCTATAACTTCCTAAGCCATTATACAACATTAAATTAAATTAAGTAACATGAAATAACATTAAACAATATGAAACAACATTAAATAACATTAACCAACATACAAATTATACAACATAAAAAAACATTTAACAACATGAAACTTAAACGACATTTTTAAAAACATTTAACAACATAAAACTTAAACACCTACTCCATGCTTCTTTTGGCCCAAAGATGTGCAACAAGATCTTGTTGTAGGTACTTATTTGTGGCACGAGAACGTATCATTCTATAGCGCCTCATGTACTCATTTATAAAGATACTATCAGTTCTTGGATTGAAAGGCAAATTAGGCCCACCATATATTTTTGCTAGAGCCCTTCTTGACCTATTTGGATCTTCTTGGTTGTCATCGGACTCTCCATCAATATACCCATCTCGCTCATCCTCCACTATCATATTGTGTAATATGATGCAAGACATCATGATGGAGTCCAAATTTTCTCGACTCCACCCTCTTGCCGATTCGCTAATGATCTTTCACCGTGCTTGTAGAATACCGAAAGCTCTCTCAACATCTTTTCGGTATGCCTCTTGGTGTAAGGTAAACAACTTTTCTGCGTCATTCCTAGGGTTTGGAATTGCTTGGACAAGTGTCGCCCACTTTGGGTAGATGCCATTTGCCAAGTAATACCTCATATTGTATTGACGGTCGTTGATGTACTAGTCAAGTTGAGGTGCTTTACCTTCCGTCAAGTTATTGACGAGGGGTGAACGCCCAAGAACTGTAATGTCATTTTGGGATCCAGGGACTCCAAAGAAAGCATGCCAGATCCATGTGTCATATGAGGCAACCGCCTCTAACACAACAATTGGCTTTCTCGACCTTCCGCTAAAGCCTCATTGCCATCCAGTGGGACAGTTCTTCCAATCCCAATGCATGCAGTCTAATGACCATATCATGCCCGGAAACCCACGGTCTTCAGCTTTGCGAATGAGCCGATTCAGATCTTCTTGATTTGGCTCGCGGAGGTACTCGTCTTTGTAAACCTGAATGATTGTGTCACAAAATTGCTCAAGAGTATCAAGGTATGTAGACTCAGACATACGATGGGTTTCATCCATCGAATCTGCTGGGGAGCCATAGGCCATCATTCGGAGTGCAACAGTAACCTTCTGATGAGGTGAGAAACCAGGGCGGCTTGCTCTATCCCGCTTCTGTCGAAAGTACGGATTGACTTGTTGGACATCACGAAGTAAACGCTCGAAGACATGACGCCTCATCCGAAAGCGACGTCTGAAATCCTCTTCTATGTACACCGAGTTGGGGTTGAAGTAGTTGTTCATCAGATTGTCATGCGTCATCGCTCTATTTCGTGGTTTGTAAGAGCGACCAGCAATAGAGCCACCCCATTGAGGTTGTTCCTCAGTTGGCTGACACACCATGGCCGCAGCCATGGCTGCTGCTCTGTTTTGTTTGTTGCGCCTTACTTGAACTTCTTCATCAGACTCCTCATCTTCTCGTCTCATTTGCGCCCATTTTGCTTCTCTTTTGGAATTGGATGAGGACCCCCAGTTGGAATCCGAAGAGGATCCAAAGTTGGAATTCATTGCGAACTTGAATTGAAATAGATTGAATTCAAAGTTGTGTGAATTATATCCGAATATCCACCCTATTTATACCAAAAAAAAATTCAAATCCAACGGCTAGCTGACGTCAGCATAATGTTAGCTACCAACGGCTAGCTGACATCACTTAGCCGTTGGATTTGAATTTAAGTTGGAGTTTTTAAATAATAAATTATGTTTGGCCCTCGGTTGGAGACCGTTTTTTGTGATAGGGCCACAACGAGCCCTCTGGCCCTCGGTTGGAGACGGAGGCAAATATGGCCCTGTACTGTTCATTAAAATATTAATATCTTGGAGAATCTTGGAGGGCCAGAGGGCTCGTTTTAGCCCTCTGGCCCTCCAAGATTCTCCAAGATATTAATATTTTAATGAACAGTACAGGGCCATATTTGCCTCCGTCTCCAACCGAGGGCCAAAGGGCCAGAGGGCTCGTTTTAGCCCTGTCACAAAAAAATCGTCTCCAACCGAGGGCCAAAGGGCCATAGGGCCAAACATAATTTATTATTTAAAAACTACAACTTAAATGTTGTTTAAGTTTTATGTTGGTTAATGTTATTTAATGTTGTTTCATATTGTTTAATGTTGTTTCATGTTACTTAATTTAATTTAATGTTGTATAATGGCTTAGGAAGTTATAGGAAAAAAATAGAATTTAAAAAAAATATGAAACAAATTTTGTGAAATAGAAGTTATAGGAAAAAAATGGAATTTGAAAAAAATATGAAACAAATTTTGTAAAATAGAAGTTATATGAAAAAAATATGAACCAAATTTTGTAAAATATAAGATATAAGAAAAAAAATAGAATTTAAAAAAATTTGAAACAAATTTTGTAAAATAGAAGTTATAGAAAAAGAAAAAAAAAAGAAGGTTTAAATTCATTAAAAAAAAAAAATTGAATACAACGGCTAGTGACTGGCTAGCCGTTGGAATTCAAATTACAATTAGTGTCGGTTATAACCGACTCTATTCAAATTGTTATTATATTACATTGCCATTGGTGTCGGTTATAACCAATACTAATAATTATTATACATTATTTCTGTCGGTTATAACAGACAGGAAAAACAAAACATTAAAAAAAAAAATTGCCAACCCGGGGCTGGCTGGCTGGAAGTGGCCAGCCCTCAAACCCTCTCCGATTCCATGGGGCCCTCCCAGATTCCAGAGCCCTCTGGCCTAGCCCTCGGTTGGAGACGGTTTTCGGGCTATTTTCGGCCCTCTGGACCCTTCGGTTGGAGATGGCCTAAAATATGTAAGTTCACCCACCCAAAGACACCTACACGACTCTTTCTTACTTATAATGTTTGAGAGATAAAAATAAGTGTGAATTTAATTTAAAGTTGAGTGCCGATAAAGGCACTCTTATTTTTTTGGTGGGGCTATTCACATATCTCTTTTTACCTCTTATTCTCTCTTTGTTAATTTACGTTCTTTGATTTTCTTTAACTCATTCAATGTGACAATCAAATTTTTTTGAAAGTTGGTGTGCTATGTTTATTTAATTATATATGCATTTTTTTTTAACACAAACGTGACATTGATCAAACTGAGCGACAAAAAATCCTCGTGTATTATGCTTACTAAAAAGTATAAAATTAAAACAATTTCCATGTAATACTACAAAAAACGAAAGGCAATCGCAACCTAAGTAGGAAAATAGAGTAGAAGACCCCCCAATCAAAAGTGTCATTCACGTGTTAATTACTGGGTTCTGATCTTGAATCCACACCCTTCACGTGGCAACATCTGGTAGAAATGGTCCCCACTTTCAGGCTACCGTACAAGCTCAATTAGGTTATAAATAGGGCAGGCATATTGCAAGTGCTGCACTCACTCACACAAGCCAAGGGCAATTACACAGAAGCCATCGTTATTCTCTCTCTCCCTGCCTTCAAATCCCCCAAAGAATCACCATGCTAGGTCTAGCAAACAATGTGGCTACCACGGTGGCCTCAGTAGTTACCACTACGCACGAACACCTTGCTGGCCATCATGACCTTAGCATGTTTACCATGTCTGACCAGAAAATCTTGGAACAAATTTATGATACTCATGTTCATGCTGATGAATCATTTGACCATGATTCTCTTTTCGCCGTCACTGAAAATATTCTTAAGCATGCTACCCAAATTGTTGACAAAATTGTACAGGTATATATTTTTAGTTTACACGTAATACTTGCACGATTATTAAATTGTCAAATTATGTCGTTAAATTTAATTGGCAATGTAGTGTGATAACATAATATGCTAGTGTTTTTTAATTTTTTTTTTAAAAAGAGAAATGATGGAATACTTACGAGACTATTTTTATAAAACAACACCGTTTTATGTTATTTTATGTAAGAAAACAGTACTCCTGCACTTGTCTCACTTCCATGTTACTTATGCCTTGTTTCAGGGTACCCAAGTGCATGTGGAGAACATAGAGGAGAAGACCCCCAAAGCAGGCTTCAGTACACCACTGTGCACACTTGAGTCCATAGCCAGCGAGGTGATTACCTGGGAAATTATATATATATATGAAGCACACCGTTAAATTTGGTTTTAATGAAATTCTGTGGTTGAGATTATGTGATATATTCTTGAATATTGACACTATCATGGTTAATCTGAAAATTTCAGATGCAATGCAAGCCTCCTGGTGAGGAAGTGGCCCACAACACAACCCTGGCAATATTGAACAAGCTGTCAAGCTATTCATGGGAAGCAAAGGGAGTGCTGACTCTAGCAGCTTTTGCCATGGAATTCGGGCATTTCTGGCTCCTCGCCCATCTACAAGAATCAGACCGACTCGCCAAATCAATTGCGATCCTGAAGCGAGTCCCTGTGCTCCTCAAGCCGTCAGACCTGCACAAGAAAAGACAAGCAGTGCTTGAACTTAACCATCTGATCAAGGCCACATTGCAAGTGATTGAGTGCATCGACCGGTTCGATAAGCTTTCCAGCTACGACCCAAGAGATGTCCCGGAGTTGGTGATAGCAATGGACCATATTCCAGTGGATGTGTACTGGACTATTGTCACTGTTGTTGCTTGTGCAACCAAGATCAGCATCCTCACCAATAATGAGTAATTTCTTCTCCATTAATCTTTAGGAAATCGCTCTTTTGCCAGACCATGCATATGGTTGAGATTTCGCGATCCAAATTCGCAGCCTAACAACTTAAGCAATTGTCTGGCAACTATAATGATATGTTTAGTACTTAATAATATGACCATGGTTGCTTTCGCTTTAGGGACAAAGAGCATGATCTAGCCCCATTTGCTCAAAAAATCCACTATGTCCTAAACAAGCTTAAGATCCAGCTTATTGTTTGCGGAAAACAAATTGGTGGGTTAATTGGAGATATTTCATTAGAATTATTTTCTGTTCTTGCATAAATGAAATGCTCAAAAAATTAATTTATTGTTTCATGCATGCAGCGGAGGCCGAGACTTACCGGAGGCTCTGTAAAATCTTCCTAACTCCTACTGAAATCATGGAGGTTTTCAAGGCCCTGATCTTTACCAAGGACAATGTCCAGCCACTTGTTGATGGTTTTACTAAACAATTGGTTTGTTCTGGTCACAATATACTATAATGTATAATTGAATTATTTCTATCGCTGGCGCTAGGCTGCTGCAAGGCAAATAAAACAAGATGGCAGTAAAGTTGCTTAGGAGTACTTTTTTGTCATACAAAATTTCCAACGTAACTTTTTTCTTGACGACTAATTTAATTGGAACCCTAACATGTCACGTGGAATATTAGTCCTTAATATGTAATTTCCATGACCACATCTTTATAGTTTTGAGGTTTATATATATATATATATATATATATATATATATATATATCAGTCTTTATAGCGAGCTCTCATATTAATTAGTCAATCAATATTGCTATTTAGACACGTAAAACTAATATCATAACAAACATATTCTATAAATAAAGCTGAGTGCAACTATTCTATGTGAGACACAACTGTATTAAAGATTCTTAGCAATGAAGGCAGTTTTTGTGTGACCACATAATGAACATTTCTGTTAGTCAAATTGCTACTTATTAATTACTTACAACGTGCATAACTAATTTAAACAGGTTACAATTGATGTCCTGAGGAAGAAGAATGTGATGTTGTTCATTTCAAGCCTAGACATCTCTGACGATGACATCTCACTCCTCAAGCCAATCTATGAGTTTATAAAGAAAGACAATCAGCACAAGATTGTGTGGATTCCGATTGTGGAGCAATGGACTTATGAACTCCGAAAGAAGTTTGAGAACCTCCGGAATAAGATGCCATGGTACACAGTGCAGATCTCTGCAACTGTAGCAGGCATCAGGTTCATCAAGGAGGAGTGGAGCTTCAAGGGTAAGCCCACACTGGTGGTGATGAACCCACAAGGAAAGGTCGAGCATCCCAACGCTATCCACATGATTAGGGTTTGGGGAGTCAAGGCTTTTCCTTTCACAAAGGCAACTGAAGAACAACTGTCAATTGCGCAAGGCATTAAATGGGTTGTCCCTATATTCGAAATGATTAACTTATTTGTACGTAATTTCCCTTTTAACTGCTTAAATTTGAGAGCTGTTTTTCGATCACATTTACTTACCACAATCTTAACCACCCCTCTAATACAACTTGATCTCACATATATAAGTGCAGATACAAATAACATGTATTTTAACATTATTTACTGGACCCCCTCTCTAATAGAAGTGTCAACATAAGGACATAATAAGGAAACATATTTTGGTAAGGGTGTGGGTAAGGGTTGGGGTAGATTAGGTCCCAAGTTCGAGGCCTGGTGTGGGTAGGGTGGGGTGGAAAAAAATATAATAAGGAGACATATTTTGGCCAGAAGTGTAAACTAATGGAACATATTATATTTGGTGGGGAAGTGTAAAATTGAATAGATGCAACCCCTCCCTTTAATATAAATTAGTGTAGTATAGCGGCACTCCTAAAATCTAGCATACATTTCATTAGTTAATTTTGCGTCGCTGATTTAATTAATTGTCTTCGTCAAGTAGATCAAAGAGGACACGTACACTTTCGTCTATGGAGGCAAAGACAATGGCTGGATTCAAGAGTTCACAAAGAAAGCAACTGCCTTTGCAAATGATCCCGTCTTCAAGGAAGCAAAGATTCACATCCAGTTGTCCTGCGTGGCGAAAGGAAGCAAGGGAGAAGATGACCATGGTATTCTAGGGAAACTCTGGACTGGCATCGAAAGCTTGTTCTTCACCAAGGTTCACAAGCCGGACGACCAAGTCGGTCAAGAAATCCAGAAGCTACTCTCTTACAAAAACGAAAGTGGATGGGCTGTGCTCACCAAAGGGAATTCGGTGGTGGTCACCGGCCACGGTGTCTCAATCTTGAAGGTGGTAGAGGACTTCGACAAATGGAAGGACCATGTGAAAGAGAGAGGCTTTGAGTTTTGCTTCAAGTCATACTATGAGAGGGTTGGTGCTGGGACTCGTCCTTGCAGCCGCCTTGATATTGCGCACTCTACCGGAAAGGTCCCGGACACCATTAAGTGTGCAGATTGCCACCGGAACATGGAGCCTTTTATCAGTTACAAGTGTTGCCACATTGATGGTCCTACTGCACATCACTAAGTTCTGGGTCTCTTTCCGTTGGGTACTTCAAGTATATATGATGTTGGCCAGTCTAATAAGTTCAAAGTAGCATGCTCTAATATCTAGAATAAAGGGCAACTGAGTTAGCTTATGCTTCAAGCATGATGATACTTGGATGTCTAATGTGCAGTATCACTGGACCTACTGGTAATGTAATTGTGTTCCTAAGTATGTTGTCATGGTAGCTAGCTAGCTACTATATGTAATGTTATGTTTTGTTGAATAATTTGAGGTGTTTACATTTCCTTTGGTGTGGATATGAATTATCACTTAATCCCAATTACCCAGATTACTATTCGAGGAAAAATCACTTCAAATCTAATTCCTTTAACATTTTACATGCAAATTCAAGAAATCGTCAAATGTCTCCTTATCAAACTGACTGTTTAAGTTCCTTCATTACCCCTTCAGTTGTCAATGAGAGTTGAGTGCTCGAGGTTACCAACTTTTCCTAACCTAGCTAAGTCCCACTACAACCTACATTATAAAGCCAATTTACCCATACATACAAAACTTATAATTTATACAATTACCCTTACAAAATGAAAAAGAAAAGCCTTACAAAATGAAGAAGGAATTTAACTACCACTTTGGCCAGAGGTCTCCAATAACTTCCTATATATTTTCCATATTTCAGAAAAAATATACTATAAGAGAACTCTAGTAACATAAATTGCATATCGTGAGGTGGATATGTTTTTACCCACCAAATTGCAACTATTCTTTAACTACAATTTATGTTAATGACATTTGTCAAATTTTTTGTATAATCAAAAAACAAAAACGTAATTACACTCCAAGAGTCGAGAACAATGAAGAAATGAAGGTTGCAAAAGTACTAAAGATTGAAAACAAAAGTGAAATTGCACATAACACCAAATCATCATGTACCCCCAGGCAGTGGCAGATCAAGGAAAAATATTTCGGGGGTCACATGTAAAAGTTTCCAAACATTTCTTAGACATACAATAACCTTAAAAATTAAACCATAATTCCATCATTCATAACTTATAGAACAAATAACAATACAAGTTACAAGAGTCCCCGACGCGTTTTCATATTTTGAAAGCGTTGCATTATAGCTTCATTGTCAATGGAAGAAAAAACATTTTTCTCAATATAAACCACCATGCTATCACTCAACCATTGATCTCCCATTTGGTTACGCAATGGAGTCTTCATAATATTCATAGCGGAAAAAACTCTCTCCACTGAGGCAGTAGCAACTGGTAGAACCAAAGCCAATGCAATTAGCAAATACACATGATTATATACTCTATTCCTCCCCATCTCCACCTTTTTTTTTTTTGCAAAGCTACCAATTCCTTTCAATTGGGAAAATTGACTACTTGAACGCATATCAAGAATATAATGCCTAAGTTGATCTTCAAGTGCCAAGAGTTGACAAGTAGTAAATTAATTTAGATAAAATTGAGCAAAACAAATTAGCTTTTGTTCATCAAAAGCCGAGAATGAATCATCCGGGCTCAAACTTGCCAAACAAAGAAGCAACTCTGTACTTACCTCATCAGAGCGACTATTTAATTCCACAAGTTGCTTATCAACGACAACAACAAAGACCTGCACATGATAATGTTGGAAGTTTGTGATTCTTTGAGCTCCACGCCGTGATCTCCCTCGAGTAACATATCCATCATCCATGCGTTTATTTTTTTTGGCTCTTGGTGTTTTTTTTTTTTATTAAACTAAAGGTCCAAAACTATGTTGTTTTGACAAAGTAATATTTATTAAAAAAATAATAAGAAGAAGAACCACTCTTACAGTTGGAGGGCATGTATGAAGCCAACTCCAATCTTCAAAGAGGCGCCACCCAAGTTATCCATAGACATTCACCGAAGTTCAGAGGGTCAGCACTCAAGTTATCCATAAACATTCACTGAAGTTTGGGAGGTCAGCTGACCACCCCTACCCTCAATGCATCCGCCTCTGCCCCCAAGGTTAACTTGAGAGTATGCAACTGGTGTCACTATACAAGGTTTCCATATTCCTTTTGACCTTAACGCAAGTGGTATTTTGCTTCTTAACTTCTGCACACCTTTGGTTCCTAGTCCAACTTTGCGTACTTTTGTCTACTTTTCGGTTTTTATGTATTAAAGACATTCTTACTTACAAATAATGGCTTTGTAAGAAACACATATCATTCTCATTCTTGTATTTACTAACTAAATATCTGAAAGGAATGTGTATAATTTTCTTTCATATTTATTAACAACTTAGTATTTGAAAGAAATGTTTATGATTCTTATTCATGTGTTTATTAACAACCAAGGAAGAAAAAAAATAAAACGTATGTGGGCATGTCATAATACCCAATCCTTTATATTATCGTTGTGTTCTACATTATTGTTCTTCTAGACCTCGTGGAAAATTATGATCACTCATCCTTCGATCTTAATTCAACGATAGATGGTCATTTAAGTTTTATTGTAGTGCATTATCCTCCACCGTTGAATTAAGATTGAACTGTGAGTGACCACGACTTTTTAGGATGGAGCATATGTGTTGACCCTAAAAACTACCAAGCCTACGTGGCGTGTAGGCCGAGTAATTAATAAGCTAACTACGTCATTCGGTTATGTGCGGGGCGTGCCAACTTGAAGGCTGAGCTCGGCCGAGGAGTAAAATGTGTTGATGTTGCGTCGGGTGCACTGCTGACTTTTGCGTCTTGCGATTGCGGCTGAGAAAGGAACACGTCTCGGCCTTTGGGTTCTAAAGCCTGAGGACAAGACTGCTAATTTGCAAAGTTCAATATCAAATTCGGCTTTCAACGTGCCGAATGTAGTAACCTGTAACACCTCTCTTCGTCGAGAAGGCTGATGAGATGACCTCTGCCAATAGGGATTCAAAAATCATTCTCGACCGAGACTTGGATAGGTAATCAGTCAGCCGAGAAGCAGTGATGTTTATCCAAACTGAAGGTGCTCCTTGATCGGCTGATTCTACGGCTCCAGTGCTGTTTATCCAAACTGAAGATGTCGCTGGTTGCCTTCACAGTGTTGTTTATCCAAACTGAAGATGTGTTGGCGAGAAATGGGAGAATGATAGAGTTCTCAAGGTTATTGAGAGGTTTCACGTAGAGCAAGAGTTTGCGTGGGGCAGATTTGTGTGTTGAGTTGGGGACCTTTTTCACGTTGCTTGCAGCCTTGTATTTATAAAAACAAATGTTGTGTGGTGCAGCTTCACACTAATACATGATTTGATTTCAATTCAAACTCGTCAGCTCCAGATAAGCAACAGCCTATCTTTTAGATGCCATCATTATCTCTTAGACTCGGCAATAAAGGAGGCACTGCCCAAAAACCACCTTGATCATGTTGTTTGCCTTCCACGTGTATGCATGTCCCACTGAAGAATTGCAAATGAATGGCAATTCCCTTCCACGTGTATGCATGTCCCCCTGAGAATTGCAAATGAATGGCAATCCTTCTTCTGACTATTGATTATTACATAACCATTCTCATATAATATTATCCCATGCAGAGAAACCTATTTCCAAACAAATACCGTGATATCGATCATATTTAGTTTAGATAAATTGATATATTATTAAAAGATAATATCATGATCAAAACCACAATATATCCTTCAATAATAATTATCTTAACTATTTCGATCCAACGGTTGAGAGCTATGCTCACTCAACGGCCTCGATTACTTGGGCCGATGATGTAAATTTGAGTCCAAACAATATGATAAAAAGACTCTTCCTTTAGACCCATGTTAAAAGGATAAACCTATGTTAATGAGGTACCTTTACTTTTCATGTATGTCATACCCAAAACCTATGGAATCCACCTACTTTTTCATTCCTTTGTTTGCTAGTATACATGAATATGAATGATGCAAATTCCCTTAAAATCCATTTAACTGTGCCCTAAGTGTATAAAAATGCTAACAATAAGGTTGAACCCAAGTCCTCTTAAGGAAATGGAAAGAAATACTTTTTTTTTTTTTTTTTTCCCCTACCCTTCCCAGTGGGTCGAACGCAGGACTTATGCTACCCCACCCCTTTACCCAGACCCTCACAACTAGGCTAGCCCTGGCTTAAATGGAAAGAAAAACTAACAACCATACCATCATTCTTTTTTATATTATTATTTCTGCTACTTAAATTTATAATTAAGCTTAGATAGAAAATAAAATGAATCAAAATGAGGACAATATTGATGTGATTCTGGTGAAACGCGGTCTATATCCCTAAAATTTTAACATGATATCATAACGGATTTCAAATGTGGGCCTCAATAATTAAGTTCATTTACAAACATGACTGATGTGGAATTAGTTCCACGTGTGGCACTCTATAGTGGTAGCACGTGACTGGATGCATTGAATAATGTAAAAAATCCCACATTGGAAGTCTTACAAAACAAATTACAACTTATATCAAATAGTTCCACTTATAATTAGACCGATGCCTTTTGTATAAAAATCCTACACTCATTGATTGCACGGATGATTAAATGTGAATGATATCGGTACGAGTAGTGATGAATGACATATGTCTCTAAAACTTTAACAAGTTTTACTACTTTTAGTCCAGAAAATTCTAGATAATTAGTGCACATGTTACACAATGATATGCACACTGGACTTTTATATACAATATGATCTGCTTTCAAAAGCATTGCAAGAATTTGTTTTCACATATATAAACGCGCGAAAAGACTATACCTAACTTAAATCTTCATCATACTGGCAATTAATTCAACAAAACGTGACTGATTTCTCCAATAGTTTTTCTCCAAGTCTTTGCAGCTCCATATCCGTAGGACAATCGGTTTTTGTATACCCGCAGACCGATAATGATCAGGTGGAAAATAATTTTTTTATAAACAAATCCAATTGTTATGTGATTTGGATTTACCTTTTAATTTTAAAGATACATTAAAACGACGTTGAATTTGGAAGATATATCCACCTCCTTCAGAATTGCATGGTTTTTTAGCAAAATTGGCAGCTAGAGCAAGAACTGATTAATGTTGCAATCCAAAAACAGAGGTGAAAGGATAACGACAAGGAGTGACTCGAATATAATGATGTTCTATTCAATGGCATTGTTTGTTAGCTTAAACTTTCTTTGTTCGCGAATAGATTGGGTGATTAGTGCTGAGCCTTTTTTGTTCCTCTCTATAATTACATCCAAATTGACGGTTTCCCTCCCTAATTAACGTTTTATTGTTAAATTTTGCCGAACTATCAAAATGAATCCTCTAAATGGACAATTTTGGTTCTTTCCGATATTTCACAATGCCACTCCAATATCCAACAATACGATAGATAATCAATAATGTTTCCTTACTCCGATTATACTAAAAATCATCAAGTTTATATATAACTTTCGTTCCCTTGCAGTAAAACCATGAAAAATGCATCAAGCTGCTATATTCATGTGTTTTACCTTCTTACCCAAAAAAACATGAGAAGTGTGTTTTGGACTCAAACCATTAGCTTGATCTCGATTTTGTTTGAATTTTTAATGAATTAGAGTTTGTTATGCATTGATATTAATTGTTGTATTTATGTCCATTGCATAAATAAAAAGAGGATTTATGAATTTTAGATGTGTTTTTTGAAAATAGGGTTGCAATTGTTGTATTTCTTTTTTCTTGACACGCTTCTTCCACCGTGTCCACACTTACAAAGAATAACTTCCATCTCACGAGAGATTTTTCAGTGTGACTGTCACACGAGGTGGTACACCACGTGTCCCTATATAAATGGTGGGATATGTGTGTTAAAAGGTTAATAACTTAACAATTAAAATTTTTCACCACTTACATAAAAACACGTGGTGTACCATCCGTGTTCCCATCACAACTAAAAATTTTTCCCATCTCACGGTGCACACCACAGTCCCTTCCTCATTCTCCTCACATCGACACGGTCATTCACATGAAGACAGAAAAATAGAGAAATTAGGCCCTCTCAAGGAGAACAACTTCCACATAAGAGCATCTCTGAACTAATCCTCAAACCCAAGATGGACTGCCACGTAACACAATTTGAACGCATGAAAGAAGCTCTAACCAAAGTGTTAATTCCTATGTGGATTGATATCAATGACGATTTCTGCCAATTTTAACAACATATAATGACGATTCCTTTTTTCTTTTAAAACTAGTTTATTGTGCGAGCCCTAGTAAATGACCAATTATAAATAAGTTTTAATTGTAGGATGAACTCCGAAATCATTAATTGTGTATCTATTTCATAAAAGTCATTCCAAGAAAAAGGCTCATGGAATTGTCGCCCGCAACCAAGGTAGGGGTATGGGAACCACTAGAGGAGTGGATGAGATTACAATATGCAAGGCAGGTTTACCACGGGTATTTGTGTGAGTAGGTCGTTGAGGTGACATGATCCATCAGGACGGAACATATATCTTCTTCATTTGGCTTGACACGTGAAAAATCTGCCTAATTATAAGGCGTAGTAAAAGGGAACGTGCTTTTCATGCTGACTTGTGCCCAACTATATATTACGCAGCTGGCAAAGTTTTAGTCAGTCTTTTGTTTGATGGAAGGGAAGTTCGCCGCCGAACCATTTCTGGAAGCGAGTTGAGCCACCGGACAGCGATGCGGCTAGGGATGCGTGTGGGGTGCTGATAGAGATGGGTGACAGGGTGGCCGGGGCGGAGATTGGTCTAATTGGGATACTTGCATTTCGGTACTACGGAAGGTTTGAAGTCACCCCACTTGCTTTTGCTTCTCTGAAATTCATTTTTTTCTCCTTCGTTCAAGTGTGTTCGCATTGTCCAGCAGCTACATAGCTTTATCTAGCCGCTGAACGATTGAATTCAGTGCGCCGGCAATGATCTGCGGTTAGTCTCTCCCTTCCTCAATCGCACACTACAATGTATTATATTGTAAATTTTGTAACCGCTAAGTGACCTTTTTTGTGTTTGTTCATATGCAAAAGGGGTGAAATCTGATTCTCCACCATGCAAGTGCAATCTCTGCAGTTTTTTCTTCTTCTGACCCTCTTCGGCCCTTATATACATATACCATCTTCTGTTCTGTATGAATGTATGAATACGAAGCATCGTCTAGTGGTGTAAATTCAAGTTTTGACTAACAACGCTCTAGACATAACTTGTATTGGAGAAGGCTAGGCTAGGCTACCCATCAAGAATTACTGCCTTCTCCAGTAATAATCGCAAAAGAAATTGTTCGAGTCAAAAATCAATAAACATAAATCCATGCGTCTTTCGTTGTCCCCCTGTAGTAAATCTAGTCTTTAACCATACTATATATGTAGATTTTGAATGCCAAATGCTGTATGCCCCTATCCTGCATCATCGAAACAGATGCTTCATCGGGTATACATAGCTAGTCTTGTTCTCATGGACAAAACCACTAGCAATGAGTTGAGTAAGCTTAGCTCTCCGTATCGTTGCCTTTGGTTTCATTTACCACCTGTCGAACAAACTGTCCACGAACACGGGGCCTTTCTTCCGCCAGTTTTTTCCTGCTCTGGTATCTAACCTGAAAAGATGAAGAATTGTTTTGTTAAATACTCAATCAAAATTAACCATAGAAGTAAAGCATTACGTGCAATAAAACTCAAAACACAACTAAGTTGCCTTCTTCTCGAAGCATCTATCTTTCCTCTTCTGGCGGAATTTATGCAAAGCGGCCTCTCTTTGTGCAAGACGGTTTTGATCAACTCCACTTTTGCTACCACCTTCAGTTGCACTGATAGTTCCTTCTTCTCCAGCTATGTGCTTATCAGATTCCATGTAAGTTCCTCTAGAATTTATGGCAGAGCTACCCCCACTCTGCCCGTTGATACTGTTGTTTCTTTCTAAGGCACACCCATGCAAACTGTTAATGCCAATATTCCCTTTTATTGGTGCACCCTGCACATTGGATGACCCGCACTGTGGAGCTGCTGCCGCCAGATTTTTCAGTGACAAACCATCGTGATTCAGAATCTGCTGGTGCTGGTCCAGACGCACGTTATGCATACGGTGGTGCTGCTGCTGCACCTGCACGTGCTGATTCATTCCCCATTCTTGTGATAAAGTTGTGTTATGGACTGCAGCATCAGCCTGACCTTGTTCTATAGGCTGGTTATAAGAAATAATCCTGTTGTGGCCTGGTTGGAAGACAGAGGAAGTTTGGATTGATCTGGGGTCTGCATTGTTCTCCGATGTCTCCTTGTTGGCCAAGAACTTGTTAGTAGTGGACCCCGTGTCATCGTTATTGCTACAGCCATTGGAACGCTGGTAGAGAGGAGTGCCATATGATTTAGATTGAGAATTTTGAAATGATTTTGCATTTACTCCCCCTGAGCTATTACCGAGAGGAGAATAGCTACCAATATTCCCAGATGGGGTCTGCTTCAAATTTGTAGAAAACTTGTACCTGAACAGTACCGAAAAATATTTTCAGATTAAAAAAGTTGACGTGAACGTCGTTAGAGATGAGTTTAATTCAATTTCTGAGTATCTGCATACCTTGAGAAGGCTGAATTGTTTGAATGTCTCAGAACATTTTGATCATGACCACTGCACCTGGCATCTCGAACATCTCTCTGCGTCATTAAACTGAGCTCAAGGGAAGGAATTTCTTTACTGTCATGGATGGCCTTAGCTTTTATCTCTGGAAGCTTGAAGACACCATTTGGAACGTCAAACATAATACATTGCATCTGAGGAAAGGTGGTACTGTTACGGATGCCACCCATTAGATCAACAGCCTGGTTTCTCAATTCCCGATTTGGTTTTTCATTGATGAGCTCTGGTTGCCCTTTCTCTGTTTGTTCATCATTGTTCTTTGAGTCCATTTCTGGAAGTCTCTTTATTAGTGCCGGTCGTGTTGGTTAACCCTTCTTCCTTTGGTTCATCAAGCTGCAAAAGTTCTAGGAAGTCCTATAGCCGAGTCTTTGCCCATGAAAACATCACCTGAAGGAGAAAAACAGAAAAATTTAACTGAAAAAAGAGAGACAAGGAAACAAAAGACCATTAGAATAAGATGCCTACCAAGCTCTTCGTTTTGCCCTTCACCCTCACTAGTTTTAAATGCAGGCACCCCGTTATTGCCAAAAGTGTCATCCCTTGAAGGATCAACCTGACTGGTCTGAAAGAATAAATCCAAGCTAATGCTTGGAAATTGATCAGTACCTCTCCAGAAAGATCTTTTGGGAGATAAATTTTCGTACTGGGTGGCACAGAACATTGCAGCCAAACAACCTCAACACAAAAAGGTACTTTTTCCTGAAAATGATCTTTTTGCCTTCCGATTTAAATTATGTTTAATGTTACTCATGTTCGTGATTAAACATTAGGCACACATATATGCAAATCGAGTGCAATAAAAAAGAATTCAAACACTAGTTTACTCTTTTATATGATACTGGTAAGGTGAAGGCAATTAGTAAGCTGACTGATACTTGCCAATCAACATCTAACATACATGAGAAAGGAGATAGAATAAACCATCCCAGAGAGGATATAAGATTAAAAACGTAGAACAAGAAAGATCCTAGACAGGATGAATTTATACCTCAGTGCCACTTCCATTGTCACCTTCATCCTTATCAGTCAGACCAATGTTTCCAAGGCCAATGTTATCCTCACAATTACTGCCAGTGTTCTTGTCTGATTCCTCAAAACTTGACGACTTTGTAGATTTTTGAGTCCCGATATCACTTGCACTTCCACTAACACTAGATTGCTGAAAGGATGAGTAATGAACACAAAAACAGAGGATCAAGATCCTGCTCATGCCTTGGTGATGCACTGATGCTTGAATGTAGAAATGAAAACCAAACTGAAAATAATAGTTCCCCGACATAGTATCATACAAAAAAATGAAAGGGTTTTTATCACAAATGGTCCCTGACATTGATCAAACACATCATTTTGGTCCCTGACATTAAAAATCAATAGAAATGGTCCCTGAGATTGATCAAACACATCACAAATGGTCATTCCGTTAAAAACTCTTTGGGCAATTTTCAAAGTTTCGTAACTCAATCGTTTCTTAACCAAATTCGACCCCATAATATATCAAAATGAAGATAGGAAAGTGTAGAACAAGATTCTACCATTTGGAAGCCCAATGGTTGCCGGAGATGGCCGACAAATAGCCTCAAATGTGACTGGTCCGCCGAAAAACTGAAAAACTTGCCGGAAACTGGGTAAATTTTAAACGTTCATAACTTCTTCAATACTCAACGAAATTCAGTGATTCAGAAATGAAAATCATACTTCTCGATGAGAAAAATAGAATGGTACCTTTAATGACTGCTAATTCACCATGGTTTGGCTGGAAAACGGCTCGAAATTGGATAACTATTTTCGAGTTAACAAATTTCGAGCTGTTTTCCAGCCAAACTACGGCGAGTTAGCCATCAAGAAGGATACCATTCTCTTTTTCTCGTCAAGAAGTATGATTTTCGTTTTTGAATCACTCGATTTCATTGATTATTGAAGAAGTTATGAACGTTTAAAGTTTACCCAGTTTCAGGCGAGTTTTCCAGTTTTTCCGCGGATCAGTCACATTTGAGGCTATTTTCCAGCCATCTCCGACAATCATTGGTCTTCCAAATGGTATAATATTGTTCTGCACTTTCCTATCTTCATTTTGATATATTATGGGTCGAATTTGGTTAAGAAATGATTGAGTTACGAAACTTTAAAAATTGCCCAAAGAGTTTTTAACGGAATGACCATTTGTGATGTGTTTGATCAATTTCAGGGACCATTTCTATTGATTTTCAATGTCAATGACCAAAATGATGTGTTTGATCAATGTCAGGGACCATTTGTGATAAAAACCCAAAAATGAAATAAGTAGAGCGACTCACCCTTTGGCATTTCCTCCAAATATGCCGCCAAAGGTTTTTAAGCTCATTCTTTCGTATAGGCTTCAATAAAAAGTCAACAGCGCCCTTTGATAAACACTTAATAACTGTACTCATAGAATCTTGACTCGACATCACTGCACAAGACACACCAGGTTCAGGTAGCTAAAGTATCAACCTGCTAAAAAAAAAACTATAGGTAAATCAGAATTACGTTTGCCTGAGTAAAAATGTAAAAAATGTACTTACTAATTACAGGAATATTCTTTCGAGTTTTGTGGTCCATTATGTTGGTCAGGAGATCCATGCCTGACAAACTGGGCATGACAACCTCACTCAAAATAAGATCAACGTGAGTTGTAAGATCTTCTAATATTTCCCAAGCTCGTATACCATTATCTGCCTCTATTACTGCAAAGGTTGGATCCACGGTTAATTTTACCAAAATACAAGCAATTAAAGGAACAGGAATTAATCCTCATTTTTTTAAATTATTCAAGATAAATTGGAAGTAAACTATCAGTCTATCACTCTCGCAAAGTAAGTTTTCTCAAAGAACTATCAACTGTAAAGCATATGAAAATTAGAGTCACAAAACCCATGTTTACAATTGCAAACAATGTTTTAGTCACAGCTTTAACATCATAAGAAAAGCTTTTGGCTTGAAGACTGCATAATTGTTTATTGTCTAAGATTGTAGATGACACAGTTACTGACAACCTTAGTAGATTAATCATCGGAGTCTGCAGAAGTTCTGTAAAATAGGCGTAGGCAGCCACAAGGATGAAACTATGCCTTTTTTAAAATAAAAAAAATCCTTTGTTAACCATATCAAACTGCTAAAAATATAATAGAACATGCTTAAACAGAAAATCTGTCGTACGTTCTTTCATCTTATGGAGTATGAGGGAAATATCTCATATCATTAATATCAGCTTATACAAATATCTACACCAGTACACTTCAATTGATCCTAGTCCTACACATAGGATCTTATATGTTGCATTATACTAACCTTCGTAGCCACAATTTTGCAGTAAAGCGCGGAGAACATTGCGAGTTCCATCATCATTTTCCACTAGCAGAACCTTCAGAGACCTGACAGATAAGAACTCCTCCCATCCTTGAAGCTGCTGTTCTGGCCGCCCATCATTTACGCCGTGCAAGTCCTCATTAACCTGAAAACCTTCCTCCTTTGACAGCGCCATCCTTAATCTCCTTGTTCTCAACTCGAATGTGGCAATTTAATTCCGTGCTCTCTCTAGTTACAGGACTATTGCTATTCATCCCAACTCTCCCCATCAACCAGATTCAAATAGACAACGGGATCACGTTGCACGTCCCGGTGTCTTCAAGATACAAGCATTAACAAGACCTAAAATGAAGTGAAGCTCCACGAGCCTCCCGAAACCAAAAACAATCAGATTCAAAAGAATTGTAAATTACATGCTCTATGAAATCGATTCACCTTCCATCCCCACTGATTTATCTAACTAGAGCAAAAGATTACTTCAAGTTCAAACAATCTTCTCATTATTCTCTTTAGGGTTTTTTTAGCCAAAATGGTCCTGAGATTGGCATAACTCTCACTTTGGTCCCTGAGATTTAAAATCAATAGGAGTGGTCCTGAGATTGTCCGCCGTCAATTATTTTGGTCATTATGTGAAAAATCTCCATTAAATTGAGTGTATTTTTGTCAAATCAAACCCTCCACTTAAACTAATGGTTTTTTCAATTTAAGGATATTTTTCACAGAATGACTAAAATGATTGACGATGGACAATCTCGGGGACCACTTCTATTGATTTTAAATATCAAGAAACAAAGTGAGACCATTTTGGCTAGAAACCCTTCTCTTTAGCATGAAAACTGATTCATTAAAGTATTTTTCTCACACAATGTTCCATTTCAGCAACAAAGCATACCAAAGATTTAACAAATTTGCTCCTTTAAGCTTCAATAGATATACAAAAAAATAAAGGCTTTTTATTCAAAATGGTCCCTGAGATTTGCATCATCCATAAGTTTGGTCATTGAGATTTAAAATCAATAGAAGTAGTCCCTAAGATTGTCCACCATCCATGATTTTGGTCCTTCCGCTAAAGCTTTTGGCCGGAAGTTTGGGCAATTTTCAAAGCTTCATAACTCAATCATTTCTTAACCAAATTCGACCCATAATATATCAAAATGAAGATAGGAAAGTGTAGAACAAGATTATATCATTTGGAAGCCCAATGGTTGCCGGAGATGGTTGGAAAATAGCCTCAAAGTTGACTGTTCCGAGGGAAAACTGGAAAATTCGCCGGAAACTGGGTAAACTTAAACGTTCATAACTTCTTCAACACCCAACGAAATCAAGTGATTCAAAAACAAAAATCACACTTCTCGACGAGAATAAGATAATGGTACCTTTTAAAATGGCTAAACCTCCGTGTTTTGGCCGGAAAATGCTCGAAAGTTGCTGACTTGTTTTTCAACAACCACTTTCAAGCCGTTTTCGGCCAAACCACGGAGATTTAGCCATTTAAAAAGGTACCATTATCTTCGTCTCGTCAAGGAGTATGATTTTTGTTTTTGAATCACTTGATTTCGTTGAGTATTGAAGAAGTTATGAACGTTTAAAGTTTACCTAGTTTTCGGCGAGTTTCCGGCAAGTTTTCCAGTTTTCCCTCGGATCAGTTAACTTTGAGGCTATTTTCTGACCATCTCCAGCAATCATTGGGCTTCCAAATAGATATAATCTTATTCTACACTTTCCTATCTTCATTTTGATATATTATGGGTTAAATTTGGTTAAGAAACGATTGAGTTACGAAGCTTTGAAAATTGCCCAAATTTCCAGCCAAAAGCTTCAGCGGAAGGACCAAAATCATGGATGGTGGATAATCTCAGGGACTACTTCTATTGATTTTAAATCTTAGGGACCAAACTTATGGATGATGCAAATCTCAGGAACCATTTTGAATAAAAAGCCAAAAATAAATAAAAAACAAAAAGAGTAGGAAATTGAAGTGAAATTAACAACAAAATGCACTCACATCAACTAAACCTAACAGAATAAACTGTCATAAAAATTAAAAATTGAATAAACTGGAAGAATAATTTTATTATTTTGATTTCAGAGCAGTCAAATTTACCTCTAAATCCAGAGAAAATAGCCAAAAAATACTAAAAAATTCTGCATTATTTGAGCTCGATCCAGACCTCCGAATGCAGATTTTTTGAGTTGGAAAGTCGCAAGCTTCCGAGCTGAGTGAGAGCGCGTTAGGGCTTTTCTCTTTTGAAAAACAAAAGAAAAAAGAGAAAAATACGCATCGGAATAAAAAAAACGGCTTCAGCGGTCGCAGAACGGCGGAACAGAAGAGGCAGGGGAAAGGCGGATGTCTTGAAAATGGAGGAGGATTGTCTGCCCTCCCATGCCCTCCTGTTTTGTGTGGTCACGGTTAAGTCACGTCAACATTTTATATTATTTTTTTATAGAGATAATAAGACAAAAAATGAATAGTAATATAAAATATTGACGTAGCTTAACTGTGACCTCACAAACAGGAGGGCATGAGAGGGTATCGAAACTGGGAGGGCAGATAATCCTCCTCCCTTGAAAATTGAGATAAAGATATTATATGCAGGCCATTTGCTGATTTGGATGGAGTTGAGGTCGGGAACTCTGCCATGTCATGTGCCACGAAGGATGACGGGGGTAGGCCATGCGGGGAACTCACCGTGACACGTGGCGCGTTTTGAGACGAGTAAAAGGTTTGGGGATGCTTGGATTCGTCAACGTAACTGGAGACGAATTTTGACGGGTTCGCACACTAACTGCGGAAGATACGGTTTGTGAGAGGACCAAAATGCCCTCCCGATTTCACAGATTGGTCCACGTCATCATAAAAATATCTGCTTGGAAATCCCACGACCAAAAGAAAAGTCTTCTTTACGGTTTTTCATTTTAA
Organism: Heteromeles arbutifolia; assembly: GCA_024362995.1. Lineage (NCBI taxonomy): Eukaryota > Viridiplantae > Streptophyta > Magnoliopsida > Rosales > Rosaceae > Heteromeles > Heteromeles arbutifolia. The sequence continues at coordinate 9,852,552 of JANCRC010000018.1, forward strand.
ATGTTTAGGTAATTTAGTTTGTATCAATATCTATTTCTATCATTTTCATTTTAAAATTCATTGTCACATGACGTTACCGATTAATCTCACTACTAATAAAATTTTGACAATATATATACCACTTGATCCATTAATAAATGAGTCCAATGATACTTATATGTTTAAAACGTTATTAATTTATATATCTTGCCTTTATGATCTAATTTTCTTATATATAAATTGCTAATTTGACACCTTCATCCATTTTCACATAATTTCAATAGGTAATCAACTTAGGATTAAGATTTTATATAGATTTCTTCTAGAAATATCATAATAGTATTTTAATAATGATTTTTTTTCCAAGTATTAATAATGATTAGAAATATTATAATTTTTTTTTTTAACAACTAAAGTTTAAGAGGAAATTGATTACTTTTATCACCAACATCAAAACTTACCTACAACCTCGAGTCGAAATGACTTAAAAGTGACACTTAACTGCCAAATGCCATTATTTGGAGAGAATCAGGATGAAAGTGGACGAAGGTGCCAAATTTTCGTACAACCCGAAATTTGGGTAGTTGATTGTACAAAGTTTAGGTCGGATGGGTGTTTGCACAAAAGTGTGTAGTTCAAAGCAATATTGTGAAATTTTTCCTAGTTTATTCCACCGTTCTAAAAATCTCAGCCTAGCGCCGCCTAGGCTAGGCATTTGAAAATTAAGAAAGGGCGCCTAGACCTGTTGAGGCGCCCTCCTAGACCGCCTAGCCCGCCCAAACCTGCCTAGGTTGCGACTCACTTAAATAGAAAATAGATAACTTTCATTTTGTATTTTATTTTTTTTAATAAATTGTAAGAGACTTATTGAATATTTAAATGAACACACATTATATGCTTGTTCCCCATGTTTTTTCCTTATATTTCAATACTTCATAATATATATATATATATATATATGTCATTCTATTTTGTGGTTATAATGAAACTATATATATTTTAAATATAAACAGACATTTATTTACACGAAATATAATAGATTTACTTAAATTCGTCTAGTCCGCCTAGACGCCTGCCCAGCCGCCTAGGGCTAGGCCCTAGCCCACCGTCCAACTAGCATCTTTTAGAACCACGGTTTATTCTTAACCCGATTATATCCCGCACAATGCAACGTGTCCATTTCCCCTTGTCCGTCATTTTGAGGGGTGAGGGAAACTCAAACTTGAAACCTCTTCTGAGGTTGGAAAGAGAAGCATCACTATAACCCAAGCAAATTGCAACGAGGGCTATGCGATATCAGTAAACCCAGTTTTTGACAGTTTTAGAGAATGTTCTCAACAATAACCCAAGAGCAGATGCATGCAAAGGAAAAAGATGACAAGAAAACAAATGGTAAGCTTTCATGTTTTTCTCCTCCTATGGTTTGTGTACAAAATTCCATGTTTACAATTCGTTAAATCGATACAATTTCATTAAAACACGGCAAACTTGTGGTGCAAGCCACACATAGAACACGACTGAATATTACAAATGCCCAACTTGGGAAACGAATAATACCATACCTGCTTTTTATCGCACACAGAAGTTTTTCCCCTTCAATTTCAAATTATATGCATCGGCTTTGATGACATTGCAAAGAATGATATAGCTTACCTAATGAAAACTAACTTGTCTGGTGTATGTAGTACAGAATTTACGAATCACGCTGCTGCAGACCGTTTGTCTTCATGGTCTTCCAGATTCAAAGCTTGAAGTAGCTTTGGCCAGGATTCAGGAATCCCTCCAGGAAGATCAAACTCTAACAATTTTCCTCGACTTCGGTAGAACTCCTCCACAGGTTGACTCTGCAAGAAGATGATGGTATGTGAAGCACAGATTACTAACTGAACCAAAACTGAATACCGTTCACTCAGCCTGTAGAATAGGCTCTGAGGTAGATCTGTACGAAGGTGGAATGCCTTATAAACTATGGGTGGCAGTGTTTCAGTCACGTTAATATATTTTTAATCTTAAACATGGATAAGTTAGATGCTTGAATACTTGAAAAGAATATAAAAGAGCATTCCCAAGATACTGAAACAATACCATATCATTGTAAATACGGAGGCGCTCCTTAACAACTTCTTCAGTGTCATCTGATCGTGTGATAAGCTTAGATGCACAATTTGGAGGGGGAAGAAGTGGAGCCATGTACATGCCAGGGTTCCCGTCCTCAGCCTTAATGTCAACGGAGGCAACATTATAATTTCCTCCACACTCACTACAAATCCTTCTTCCAAGGCACTTCGCAAGCAAAGCCTCTTCACGAAGCTTTAGGTTGATCACCAAGTCAATGTCTGTTACTCCCTCTAAAATTTCCTGTAAAATCATAAAAAATTATAAGGCAAGTAACAAGTTATAACCAAGACAGGCCAGAGCGTTATGTTTGAGAGGAAGGAAGGAGGGAAAGGCACAGAAGCTGAATCAACGCGACATGGAAATATACAATTGCACCATACAATAAGCTCTGTTGCCAACTGAATGGCACTAAAGAAAGGAAATTCGCACTACTTCCTCAATAAGTATCCTTACATATGAGTTTCAAAACTTAGAGTGCCCTCCAGAGGTCATAGGAACCTGGAAAGTCCCACTAAATCAGTACTCCCGTAAAACAGCACACAAAGTCATTATCTTCATTCGATAAATGGTAGATATCCCTGGTGTAGTAATCATATTGAAACTCAATGACTAAAATTCGTGATGGGGTGCAAATTCCTTATGTAGATATGCAAGATGATAGACCTTCAAACCAAGTGAAGTACTGAAGTTGATCCCCATAAGCATATATAACACAAAAGGAAACCTTATTACAACTTTTGAAATGTAAAGAAGCACAACGGAAATACCGCTGTGCAGGAATTCGGGTGCCAGTGTAAATTGTTGTAACGCAATTGCGCGATTACACAATCAACAAGCAGTCACTTTTCAAACACCACAAATCTACTTTCATATTTCAACTCTACTAATCTGAACTAAATCTTCATATCTGACTACTACATTTTGTTATCTACACCTGCATGATCATTTTGTGCACATTTCAAGCAAATTCAAGCTCCCATTTTTCAAAAATTTGATGGAAAAGATGGTATTACCGCCTGGCGAATCGTCCGAGGGAAGCCGTCAAGGATGAAGCCAGTATCACCCTTAGCTGCACTAGCCTCAAGACGCTTGGACAACAAGTTTATTATAATCTCATCCGAAACCAATTTCCCCTGATTCACAACCTCCGCAAGCTGCAATTTTACATATATTCTTTTAGGTTTTGAACAACTTAAATTTACAGAAGTTACAGAAACCCTAAGGGCCAAAGGGGAGGGACCTGAAGAGCGAAGGGGCCGGAGGACGACAACTCGTCGCGGACGAGATCGCCGGTGGCGATGTGGGGGACGCCGAGGAGGTGGCAGAGGCGAGAGGCGTAGGTGCCTTTGCCGACGCCGGGGCAGCCGAGGAAGACCCACTGGACATTCCTGTCCTTGACGTCGCGATGCAGGGGGAGAGGCTTTGGGATGACGGAGGCAGACGCTTTGATGTCAGTTTCGGAATTTAGAAAAGGCGAGGAGCGGAAGCTCCGGAGTGAGAAGTAGCTTCCCGGTCGTCGTAATTTCAGAACGCGATCCAAAACCGCCATGGGAGGGACTAAAAAGTCAAGTCCTTTTGGATTGCAGAGAGAGAGAGAGGGGGGGAGTTTAATTAGGTCGTGATGTGTTCCGGGAGGGCAGAGGGGTGGTGGCGGGTTTTTGGCGCGCCACGGCACGTGCAATAAAATCTAGAGCGCTCTGCAGTCCACGATTACGAATGTCAAAAAGTGCACGTGTTATGTATTCTGTCGGAATTTGTCTGCCTTTTTTCATTAGTAACGTAGACGTTGGTAGTTGAAATATTATTTAAGGCTCGATTAACGTGTTTATTTTTTATTAATCATACATTATTTAATTTATAAATTTAATTTAAAAATTTAGTCTCTTAGCAAAATTCCTGAAATTGGGTTTTCCCATTACGAATTTTAGATAATTCGGTTATAAATTACGTGCAAGAAAACAAGGGATAGTCATGAAGGGAACAAAATTGCTTTCTTTTCATTACCAACTGATAAGTAAACGAGCCCTTAATGTTCTTTGGATTCTACTTTCAACTAAAAATCTTTAAATCAATTACACTTGGGATCGGCTACAATACTACATCTCACACATTATTCACTCTTTATTGTATGTAAGAATGTCTAAGTTCGAATTTCGTGGAGGCAAACTTGTGCAGCTTACCCAAATTCCTCACCCCTAGAGAGTCTTTTTTGAAACCATTTTATAGTCTCAGTGCCGTCACCCGAAGTATCATTGCTTACCATGTGTTCAAAGAGTACACATATCCAATGAAAAACTGCCATGTGGACCCAAAATTACAACTATACGTTCCATAGAGATAAATAACTGCCTTAGCAATACAGCTTCATTGAGTTTGGCTCCAACTGATCTCTCAGAAAGAGCCCCTCAATATCTCAATCTTATGAATTACATGAAACTCCATAGCCTTCATTATAATGAAAATTGCAAGCATGAAGCAGTTACTAATTTAAATTTCACGAAAGGGTGAAAATGAAATTACATCAATCAAAAACCACTCGAACAAAGCACTAAATCAAATCGGAATACGGTACGATCTTACATAACATGCCTATCATTTGAGGGTGAAAAGTACAAAATACAAAATCAAATACACGTGCAGTTATACAAAGGTTGTCATCGCTCAGCTACATGTGGTCAGCCCTGCCGTCATCCTCACTAATTCCATCGCCTGCGTGCCTGTAGCGAGATCAAGCAAACAAAGCTAAGAGAACAATGCACAACAAGTACGGTTCCCAACTCTTTTGAATGCAATTGCCACTAGATGATGACTTAAGATGAACCTTAATCACAGGGTTTCAAAATTTCACATCCTTCGTTTATACATGACAAAGGTGGGATCGGCACGTCATTACTGGTAAATTATGTGCATTTACTGACCGGTCAACACAATATGATCTCATGGAAAATGTAACCATCCATACTTTCTTTTGGATTAAACCACCTACGAAATGAAACACAAGGCATTTCCCTACTTTGATTTTCAACATCATCGAAAATCCATCTCTCCACCATTTCTCATCACTCTTCAGTTTTCTTTGGAAAGAAAAGCTTATCCTAGTCTTAGTTTAAAGTGGATAGAACAAAAAGAAGAGGCTGAGAACATACCGCCAAGATGTTGTTAGATTGCGAGCTTTTCTATCCAATTGGAGATTTTCCATTGCACTTGAAGCTCGAATGACATCCTCCGGACTTTCATCACTGTCATACCTATAGTTGTAGTCATCTTTCCTGTAGCCAGACATGGAGGACCCACCTCTTCGATCTGAATATGCTAGAATGCATCAGATAAAGAGAAACAAAAGGAAGCACGTAAAGGGAAGACACAAGAAATAGCTTTGTCACTCACCAGTTGACTGGGAAGATGCACCAGGCCTAAGTATAAACACACAAACAAACTAATATCAATTAACAGTTGAAGGAAAAAGGAAAATGAGACAAAAGCAAACACAAAATATTGGATAGTGATGTAGGTTCAGCACCTTCCTAGTGGAGGTAGCCCTCCCGCAACAGATGACGAAGAAGGTCTTCGCATGTTCCGAGAATCTAAATTGGATAAGGACTCTGTTTCTGAAGTAGTTAGCCTCCTTCCAGTACCCCTTGCTTGAGATAAATTCTGCAGTAAAAAGATCTAATGGTAAGCAATCTGCTAAAGGAACAAAAACATGCAAACAATAAGCTAAAGGAATTCGTATTTTTGCTTCATTAGCAATCCAGCATGATATCATCCCCTTTCTCTTTTGGCTGGGAAACTTTTTCCCATGGTCAGTTGAACCTCTAAATTGTATATTAATCCCATCCTATAACTGATCAATAGGTATAAAGAAAAGGGAAAACGTGCCCGCACGTATAACAGAGAATATATCATGCAATCTGATTCTTAACTAATCTGTACTATGTCCAGAGAACTAACACACATTTATTTTATTTTTTTTGTCGAACTAACACACATTTATTGAAGCCATGCCTTGGTTACGTGATAAAACATAAAAATCAGTTAAATGTACCTTGAAGCAAAGAAAACATCGCCACGAAAGACAACAGTCCTAATGCAAATACTGAAATTAACTTGAAAATTTTGTGTTTTAACTCAGACAAAATCAAACCTCAAATTTCAAGAATCCTTCAAGCACGTCCAAAAGCAAAGGACAGCTATCTCCATTTCGGTTCAGATCATACCCATTCTTGCTACTAAAGTCCTTCAACTCAGCTTTCCAAGAATCCTTTTGCTGCGATTCGGCCAAAACAAAATTCAGCATTCATTAGCATAAGATAACAACATATTACTTCAAACTTTTTGCAAAAAGCCGACACTTTCTGCACTCAAAATTATACATGATTACCAAATTACACTCGGGCTGGTAAACTTTTAGCGTATGGTTTAGTTGCGCCCAGTCTAAGTATTCGCATATCAGTGCCGTAAGCAACCTTCCTATAACAAGCATGCCAAAGTGAAATTCAGCTGATAAGCATAAAAACCCAAAGGAAATTAACTTTCTTTAAGCGTGGGATAAGTAGAAGAACCTGAAGGGGAAGCGTGGAGCTGTTTAGCGCGATCGTTGCAGCTACCAAGCAATGCCGGAGGCAAGCCTTCGTCTTTCTCAATGACCTTGTCCTCCTCCTCAATTGCCTCAAACACACTTGCTCTCAACTCAGCCTACCAAAACAAAACAGTTAAATTAATCAGAAAACAACCCGAAAACCCGAATAATAAGTTCCATTATTCACAAATCACAGCCTAATTATGCAAAAAACGGATCACATTTCTCAAAATCCGAAGCTTCAAATTACAGTTACGCAAATAAAAAGCAAGGAGCTTTGAAATTGCAAAACCCTAGCCGAAGTCAAGAGAAAAAAACCGCGTTTTTTGGGTAAAATCAGCTGCGGAATCACAGAAAGGAGATCGAGATGTCGAACATTAAGAAAAAGGGGGAAATGGGCAAAAAAGGGAATTTGAAATTGTACCCGGATCTTGGCGAGTACGCCCTTCTTCTCGAGGGTGCGAGTGACGAGAGTCTTGAGGTCCATCATCTCCCTCGTGTAGTCGTCCATCTTGTTCTTCGGTTTTCAGAGGGAGAGGGTTTTGATTGGTGAAGAGAGAGAGAGAGCGAGTGAGCTCGCTTTCTCTGCGTTTTGAATTTCTCAGCTTTCCTCGATGTTTTGCTTCTCCAGAGAGAGAGGAGAGAGAGAGGAGAGAGGGGAAAGTTGCTCCCGGAATGATGGGGTCACTGGGAGGATGAAGGTGGGCTCCACCGTAGGCTTGCAGTTACCCTGGTATTTTCATCTGGGCTGGCAGCTGTGAAATTCGAAATATGATGTTTTGGGCCGTTATTGTGTTAAGCCTGTGAGTTCTTTTCTGGCCCTTGAGTATCAGCCTGCTAAATACCCTGTTTGGTTTGTCTCGTTCATCACGTGAAATATAGCTGTTGAAGAAAATTAAAGTTTTATTATAAAATTAATTAGCAATCTGAGGTATGAATTACTTATAAGCACATCAAAGTTCTTTTCTTTCTCCGATGTGGGATTGATATTTTCAACACGTTATGACGAATTTTAAAACCTAGTACGTGAACAACACAAATCAGATGATATGGACCGTGTGGCACCATTAGAGAACTCAAATTCTTAGAAAAAAAATTTAAAGATCTATGATATGGAAGTGTTATGTATTAAATAACCATTCACGAACTCAATAAAAATGAGATTTTCTAATTTATACCCAAATTAGAATTTTCATGGCTTTAGAAAGAAGCTATAATCTTCTCTTCATTTAGTGCATGTCATTCAAAATATAGCAGAAATTTCACCGGTTTAGAAAGAACTACAATTTTCTATTTATTCAGTTCATGTCATCTAAAACATGGCAGAATTTTCACTGCTTTAGAAAGAAATTATACTCTTTTGTTTATTCAATACACGTCATTCGAAACGTACAAGAATTTTCACCACTTTATAAAAAAGTTTCACTCTTTTGTTTACTTAGGAATGTCATTCGATCCATAGCCCAAGTTTCACGCGTTAAAAAGAATCTGAGACCTCAAAAAGAAAAAGAAAAGTATCAAATTCTTAGTAAATAATGTAAAAACTTTACCTTATATATATGCCCGTGTATGATTTCCTTCTCCCTCCAAAATGTTTAAAGGCAAAGCCAAAATAATGAAAATAAATTATCTTCGGATCCCTTCCATCAAATCTACCTAATCAATCAATCCAGACCCTTTAAAATTTCATCCAAAATGTTGAAAGGCATATCCAAAATAATAACCAGAAAACTGAAGAAATATTGTTTATTGCTCTCTGTCTATTTAAATTCCTTATTGGTCCGTTTCCGGTTCCACGCTCTAAAGCCCAAGAATTTCCCGATGGCGCCCATCGACCCTCACTCGTTCACTGACTCGACTCACCCACTCGCCACCCATATTTCCCTCTCCTTCTTCTTCGACTTCCCCTCCTCCACCATCCACGCCTCCGCCCTCCTCACCCTCCCCGCCCCGTACTCCGGCCCCCTCTCCCTCGACATCCGTGCCCTCACCGTCCACTCCGTCATCGACCCCCATAAGCCCTCCCGTCCTCTCTCCTACGTCATCTCCCATCCTGACCCAATCAAAGGCTGCCACCTCACCTTCACCCTCTCCAACGCAGCCTCCGTCTTAATACTGTACTCCACCTCCCCCTCCTCCTCCGCCCTCCAGTGGCTCTCCCCTCCCCAGACCTCTAACAAGACGCTGCCGTTTGTCTACACCCAATGCCAGGCCATCCACGCGCGCTCCGTCTTCCCCTGCCAGGACACTCCCGCTGCGCGTGTGCGCTACGCGGCCAAGCTCAACGTCCCCCGCCAGCTCTCCGCCGTCATGTCCGCGCGTCACATGTCCCGCCGCGACCCTATCCCCGGCGAGGGGTCGGCGCTGGTCTCCGGCGACGCCTTGTGGTGCTCTGAGGACAGGGTCGTCGAGGAGTTCGTGATGGAGCAGCCAATCCCGCCGTACCTGTTCGCGTTCGCCGTCGGTGAGCTGGGGTTCCGGGAGGTGGGCCCGAGAACTAGGGTTTACTCTGAGGCGGTGCCGGCGGTGCTTGAATCGGCGGCGACGGAGTTCGCGAGCACCGAGGACATGATCAGGCAAGGGGAGGCCTTGTTTGGGCCGTACGAGTGGGAAAGGTTCGATCTTTTGGTACTGCCCCCGAGCTTTCCGTACGGTGGAATGGAGAATCCGAGAATGACGTTCTTGACGCCGACGGTGCTCAAAGGCGACGCCAGCGGCGCGCAGGTGGTGGCGCACGAGCTCGCTCATAGCTGGACTGGGAACTTGATCACCAACAAAACTAATGAGCATTTTTGGTTGAATGAGGTACTAAATTTACATTCATAACTTTTCGGGTTTCATATCGAAAAATTCATACAGTTTCCATAACTTTAAGATGCTTGTGTTCTTCATTTGATGTAATACGACCTGCATACAGTGGGTTTGAGGTCAGTTTCCAGTATGTCTCTTGTGAAAACCGCAATGTGCGAAAGCTTGACGGTGTAATGCCGCGTTGCTTTAGATGTAGTCCAGTTTTTAGAAGCATAACACACTTGGATGTTTGTATGATTTCTGGGTAGGAGAATGTGAAGAACGTCTTACTCATTTACGAGCTTCCGGTTGTAGTTGATATCAGGGTGTTAATATTTACTTATTGCTGCAGGGTTTCACGACATACGCTGAGAGGAGGATTGTTGAGGCTGTGCAAGGCGAGGACCGAGCTGCATTGAACATTGGAATCGGCTGGCGGGGTTTGCACAAGGAAATGGAGAGGTTCAAGGATAGCTTGGAGGTCACAAAGCTGAAAACCAACCAGGAAGGAGTTGATCCAGATGATGTGTATTCTAGAGTTCCATATGAAAAGGGTTTCCAGTTTCTATGGCGCATCGAACGTCAGGTATGTTGAAACTGTATCTTCTTTTGTTTCTTGATATTGTTCTGTAAAGACGATCTGATTGGCACTTGTTTTTTCGGAATATAAAGGTTGGCAGGCCTGCGTTTGATGAGTTTCTGAAGAAATACATTGCCACCTTCAAGTTCCAGTCAATTGATACCGATACATTTCTTGAGTTTCTGAAGGCAAACCTACCTGGAATAGAGAATGAGGTTGACTTAGTGTTGTGGACTGAGGGCACTGGCATCCCTCCTGATGCGTATGAACCGGTTTCTAACATATATGCAAAGATTGTGTCCATGGCAAATGAATTTAAGCTTGGTAGGATGCCAGGGGAGGATGAAGTCGCTGACTGGAGAGGGCAGGAGTGGGAACTCTACTTGGAGAACCTCCCCAAGCCTATTGAACCTTCACAGGTACTTATTTTCTATGACTTGATTCCATAGTGGCCTTCAACACGCGTAGTTGCTTAATTTCTTAGTTTCTGTGACTTGATTTGCAGGTTGTAGAGTTGAACTCGCGCTTCAGGCTGGCAGAATCGAAGGATTATGACGTGAAGGTGACATTTCTCCTGCTGGCCATTGCTTCTCACTGCAAAGACTACTTGGGCGAGGTGGAGAGAACTTTGAAGGAAGTTGGGAGGAAGAAGTACCTTGTTCCCCTCTACAGGGCTCTTGTGGAAGGCAATGGAAATGAAGAAGAGAAGATTTTGGCCAAGCGGGTGTTTGCAGCCGCTCGCGAGACTTACCACCCTATAGCTCAAGGCGGTATCGAGACAATTTAAAACAAGCACTGCTGAAATTGTGTGTGAGAATGTAGAGTACACGAACCGCAATTTGGAAGCTAATCCTCGACTTCGTTGTTGGCCATGTCCTAATCTCTGAGATCTGTAGGCTGTGCATCTTTGTTGATGCTTCTGCTGATGTGAATGATCTCATAAATAAAATGTAGCTGACTTTTGTATCTCGTTTGCTGATGCCTGATGATATTTTATGTGTAAATTCGAAAATACGAATCAAAGCTATGCCTGCAAAATCAATTTTACTAGATGCATGACAGGAACGAGAATAATACTCATCGAGTCTCACCTTCGTTGGAGGATTTCAATTTATATTATATCATGAACATGTCCATTTACAGAAGCAAATAACTCAGAGTTATTGGAATCAACGGACTTTCAGTATTCGCTTATGATTTCTACACAGTTACTACCAAATCAGTCTAAAACAGTGAAATTCCACTTCTCCCGATCCATGGCAAAGCCATGGAGCTTGGAGATCTTGACATTTCTGTTCAACACCTCTTCTAGTGCAGTTTGTCGTATTGGGAATCATACACATCAGTAAAATCATCTTCTGTACAGAGTGCTAGAACATTTGTGTACCCGTAATTGTTTCGCATCTCAACTCTTCTCTAAAACCTTGAAAAAAACTGTGTGAATAGAATTCGCGGAAGGACAGGCGCTTAACTGCAGTAGTGCATCAGTACGTCCGAGAATTACTAAACATAATGTATAGCGAGTTTTGGCGATAGGTACAATAATAATATGAAAGTGAGGCTGGTAAAATGCTAAACCTGGATTTGGAGACAACAGTTTTGAACAGATATCGACAGAGTCAGGATGCAATCTAGAAAGGATGACTTGGTCGAAAGGAAGGTATGTGGATGACTTGATGGTCTTAAGCACCTGGAAAGTAAATTTATCAAAGATTTGGCCAAGCGTGACTAAAGGACCTTTTCCGACAAGAAGCGGGAAGTTAGTACCTGAACATTAGTCCTACCAGGGAAAGGAGGGCGACCATTGAGAAGCTCGAAAAGAATTACGCCAATACTCCACATGTCAACCTATAAACTGAATCCGTCAATTTTGATTCATCATGATTGAAGGGGGAAAATGACACAAGTTATAGACAAGACCGTACCTTCCCATCATATCTTTCAAACTGAAGAACTTCAGGTGCCATGTACAATGGGGATCCACAAACTGTCTCCGCATAATCACCTGGATGTAAACTTCTGTACACGGTAGCAAAGATAAGCTAGTAAGGAACGAAACCACCACAGTTGGTTGCTTTAAATCATACTAAATACATCCTAAACAGGGTTAGCGGATGAATTTCCGCATATGGATCTCTCTGCTAGAGTTTACCTTGAGAGACCGAAATCAGCTACCTTTAGCACCACATCATCTTGAGTGCCAGAGAGTAGAATGTTCTAGTAATACAAAATACAACAATTCAGCCGATTTACAGAATTCTGATAGAGATTTACGATTCAATTCCGATTCAATTCCACATTTACGGGTGCAATGCAATCCGAAAGGTTGAAATCAATCAATATACATTGAATTTGTATATAACAAATCCAATTGTCTAGCATAGATTTCAAGATCTCTAATTGCATTTGTTACCATCTTTCCATAAACTCTTGTTTTACCTCCGGTTTCAAGTCTCTATGAATGATGTGGTGCGAATGTAGTAATTTCAACGCGGCTCCTGCAACCAAAACAAGAATTTGATTATATTCAGACCGGAGAATCAAAGCGGCCTGAAGCCCTAGTACAAGTAAAGATGCAAAAAAAAATTAAGAAGCTACCAAGCTGCTGCATAAATCTCTTGGCAATCTGTTCTTCAACTCGCCCGTGCTGCCGGATATAAGCAGCCAGATTTCCCCCATCACAAAACTCCAACACCATGAATATCCAGCTTTCATCCTGCAATGAACATATGAGCTTGACTTCACGAAAACAAATTGAACATGTAAGAAACAGTCCTCCTTTTCGGTTAACTGCACTCGCGGATAAATTAACAAATTCACAACGAAAATCGAACACATATTGACAGCTGTAAGTTCGTAGTATCAACAATATCGTGGGCATATTGATGTCCGCATTGAAAAAAAGTGCAATTAACCGCAACGCAGAAAAGCTTTATAATCGAATCAATTGAAAGGCGAGGAGGGTGATTGAAAACCTGGAAAGCATTGAGGAGGCGGATGATGTTTGGGTGGTTAACGGAGGACAAGAAATTGAGCTCGCAATCCAAGCAGTTCTTGAGGTGGCGGTTGAGGCGGGAAAGGTGGACCTGCTTGAGAGCCACCACCTTGCCGCTTTGCCGGTGCACGGCTTTCCAAACGGTGGAGAAAGAGCCTCGTCCCACCTCTGATATCACGATATAGTCCCCTTTGAGTGCGGAGACAACTCCCTTGCTTTCAGCTTCCATAGAATCTTTGAGCTCTCCAGTAACACGTAACAAGCGGTTCTATTTGTTTTTATTGGGTGGAAGGTTCCGGTGATTATATTGTGATTACATATCAATAACTTTGGACTCGTTTGAAAATGATTTTAAAATGAATGATAGTATTTTTAGTAAAAATGTTCTTGAAACTAATCATTCGTAAAATGCAAGTGATCTTACAAAAACACTTGAAATACTTCTTAGAAAAACAGATAACTAGTGCTTATTTCAAAAAACACTTCAAATTTTAGAATTAAAAAATATTTTTTCTAAAAACGAACTTCCAAATGAGCTCTGCTGAAAATGATTAGGCAACTACTAATTTTTATTTCTTTTATTTATTTTGTTTAATCAATAACAGACAAAAACACTTAGATTTTTTTTTTTTAATCAAAGTCAACATATATTACCAACAACAAACTTTACAACACAAATGACCAAATTTTACAACAAAAAGGCTCAAAAACAAAAAGCACAAACAAACAACAGTGGCCCAACCAAAAGTTGAGACCGAAACAAAAAAAAACTCAAAACAGCCGGTTCCGCTGCATCCTCTGCCATAACCACCGCTAGAACCACCAAAACAGCAACCATGCATGTCGATCCACACAAATTCTTGCCCCTAATTAAGCCTAGCCTCATCAATACCAACATCCAATCCCAAGCTTCACTCCTAGCACAACTACAGACAACAAATAACCTGCAGCAAATTGAAAGAAGCTCATGGGATTCCACGAGCAACACTGCCAACAAAAGCAGACAACAAAGAGAAGGTGGTGGTGCGAGGAACACCTGACCCAATGGAAGCACCATATCTATACTCACCAACTCGAAAACACCACAACAAATCGCGACAAAGCGTGACTGAAGCTCAGAAATTGGATGAATATGGATGAAAGACATCACAGGGATGAGAAGAAAGGCAAATCAGCCAAGAAAACCAGGGGAAAAATAGCGAATGGGAGGAGAGAAATCTCAAACGGGTTTATATTTATGTCACTACATAAACAATCTCAAACGGGTTGATATTTATGTCGAGTGAATTGTAAATTTGGAGTGAGTGCTGACATGCTCGAATAAGAGAAATCTCCTATTTTTGCTTCAAATTATCAAAAAATTTACAACTAGTCTTCAAATACATTCAGCTTCACCGTGATTCTTTCATAAGCGTAGTTTGCTAAAAGTGCTTTTATTAAAAGCATGTCAACACCAAGTGCTTCTCATAAAATGGTAAACAAACTCGTCATTCAGAAAGGTCGAACTTTTAAGTCCTCCAATATTCAAGTAAAGGGAACTTTTAAGTCCTCCAATATTCAAGTGAAGGGGAAGCGAAAAAATCCGTAATCAAAACAGAGTTCACATGTTGGATTTTGTAAAATTCGCCTCCTCCTTCCTCAAGCCTGCTACCGAATCCACGACTCACCACTTTGATGGTTAATTCCTTGAGGGTAGTAACATACCGAAGGCCGTCTGGAACTGTAAACGAGGGCGAGCAACGCTCAATGTGCAATCTGGAGAGACTAGGCATGGCTCCTTTCTCCACCCTCCACTCCTCTAATTCTTTCAAGGTGTGAAGAGAAAGGAACTCAAGACGAGGAAAGCCTCCTGCTGAGCAAACAAGTGGTCCGGGAAAATAGCCGTGGGCAGCATAATTATCCAGGAAAAGCATTCGTAAGCTTGGCAGCTTCTCTAGTATTTCTATGTTATCGTCCTTGAGACGATCGTGATGAATTCCACACAGTGTTAGCTTGGTGAGGTTTGGAAGGAGCAGGAGGTCTTCTGGTAACTGTGTGATACGTCCCGTTACTCGCAGCTTGTATATATGAGGACAGCTTAATACTACGTTCCATGCTCCATCATGAAAAGATGCCATTGATAGAGACTGCAGATTGTCAAATGTAAGGCTCCCTTTCTCGATCGTTTCGTTGCCAAATAGCGTTACCTCCAATCTTCGAAGGTTGGTCAAGTTAACAAAATCATACAGATCAGATGCCGAAACTGAAACATTGACCACCGTCTGCAAATTACTTGCACGAGTGGCAAATGACAGTCTCTCTTCTCCTCTTGTTATCGAGGGTAAATACACATGTCTCAATTTCTCCATCTTCCAAAACATGTTTGGCACTTTCCGCAGCAACCCTACATGAGCGTTAGTGCCGCGTAAATCTAGAGTTTGCAGACATACCAAATTAACCACAGACGATGGAAGCTCTTGCATATTAGTATTCCTTAAACTTAAAAATCTTAAGTGGACTAGATTCCCAATTTCACCTGATAACTTGAAGCTTCTTCTCATGAAAATATCTTCAAACTTCAAAACTCTCAGAAGTTTGTAGCTATTTAACAGTGACCGTAGTACTCTTTGACCGAAATTTAGGTTCAAAATAAACTGCTTTGGGACAAAGAAAAGCATAGACCTAAGATGTCTATCTCTTTCATCTCTTTTTAGATTTAGATAATAAAAATCAAGCTCCTTTTCCAAATAGATGGCAAGTCTTTGAACTCTACCGCTCGGTGTTTCCTTGGTTACCGTGGCTGCAGAGTCATTGATAATACAAAGAATGTTCCACTCTTTTGCCTTTACCATGCACAAATCTCGCATAAGACCATGGAGACAACAAGTCTTAATCTTCTTTGTTAAACCATGTTGTCCAACTTGAACCATAGACCTGTCTACCAACTCACTTAAGCACCTGTAAGATACATCGTCCATTTTTTCCATGGATGTTGATGATACAAAACCTTCAGCCATCCATAGTTGAGTCAATCTATTCACCGGTATTTCATAATCTTTCGGAAAATGGGCTAAATAGAGAAAGCATAGTTTCAACTGATATGGTAAGTTGTCATAACTCAAAGCCAATAACCATAATACACCACCGTATTCTTCACCTTCGTATTCAGGTCCAAGGTCTGTGCCTCCCCTTATGTATGCATAGAAATTCATATGCACCATATCCCACTCATCAACGGAGTCTTTTCTAGATAGAAGTCCTCCAAGCACAGTGATGGCGAGTGGCAAACCTTCACAATGTCGAAGCATCTTCATTCCTAGATCTTTCTTCTTTGCATAAATTTCAGGGTCTGAGAAAAAAATATTAAAACCAGGTCAATTAACTACCTATGTTTCTCGGGAACTAGAAATTGGAACTACACACACAACAAATTATTTCTATGCTAGATCAAGGGTACAGTAAATTCTTGAATCCGTGGAGTGATTTGATATTTCGTTATTCCATACAAACTCTAGCGTCAAATGAAACGATATAATCCCTATTCAATTGATAAATAATAAGAAAAGTAGAGATAAAAGCTTTGTGTGAGAAGAGAACATACTTGTATCTTCCATTTGAAACATTGCTATCTTCTCAAACAGTTCCCAACTTTCATCGGCATTCAATGACAACGGTTGGTAGATGAAGCCATTTTTATCTGCACAGTAGGCCACTTCTTTGTTGCGAGTGGTGAGTAATATTCGGCTCTCAGTTTGCTCATTCATCGGAAAACCAGCTTGTAAAGAATTCCACACATCGCATGTCCAAATGTCGTCAAGCACCACCAAACATTTCCTTTCTCGTTGCTTAGCACAAAGCCTCTTTGCTATCTCGTCCTCATTGAGTATTGCAATTTCTTGTCTTTCCTCATTGGTAGAACTGAGTTGATTTAGAAGTTCTTCCAAAACTTCTCTTCCATGGCACTGTTGAGATATACACACCCAAGCAAAACAGTCGAAATGACACCTAACTCCATCGTGATTATAAACTTGTTTTGCAAGCGTGGTCTTACCCAAGCCACCCATTCCCCATATAGAAACAACTCGATGACTTTCTTCTTTGATCAATTGCGCAACCAATATCTCTATGCCATCGGCACACCCAACCACATGAGGTTCAATTGCATGAGGAAAAGATCGCCTCCGCTCTTGTTGCCTCCGGAAAGAAGTGTCTCCTCCTCTCTCCCTCATCTCTTGTAGGTTATAACTTGGCAAACTCAACCTTAATTTTGAAATTTTGGTCGTAATTTTCTCAATTGCCGAGCCAATCTTGTGAAGATGAACTCCTTCTAAGAAGATGCAAGTAAACCTTTTCAGAACGCTTCCTTTCCCCATGGAAGCAACTTTTAAGACAAAAGCTTCAGCGACATCCTCCAGATCATAAGCAGCATCTCTAACGCTAGCGATCCAAGTGCGTACTTCATCATCATCATCATGTCCATGTCTTGCATCTGCATCTTTCAGATAACCTTGCATAAATTGTAGCTCGGTTTGTGCAAGCTCAACCTGATCACCTACTCCACCCGAGAGTTTCAATTCCGGAATGATAGAGTCTGTGAGCCGTTCAAGCACCATTAAAACAACAGCATCGGCCATATTAATCTCTCTTCTTCAGACGATCAACGACTAAGTTAAGCAGTTTTCCTTTTTCTTCTGATTTTTAGATCCAGGAAATAATGCCACCAAAGAAGATTAGTATAATCCTGCCTGTCTGATTCAAACTCAAATTAAATATTTTGCAAAGTCAAATTAATATTTTGTAATTCTTCAACAACAAGCAAAGCACTCGAGATTTCTTAATTTAATTTTACAGAGACCTTTTCAAAGTCAACGATATATGATAGTGAAGTTCCCTATGCAAGTTGCCAATTATATTTTGAAGAGGCGGTCAATCCGATTTTATATCTGCCATACAACTTTTAGACTTGCAGGTGATAGAGTATCTCACTCATAACACAATATGCAATCAAATGCAAGTTATAAGTTACTACACAATTTTTAGACTTGCAGGTGAGAGACTATCTCCAGTATCCACAAGCAAGTATGGTAATGAATCTAATGATATATGCATATCAGTGTACATTATAAGTGGTTCAAGTATGCATAAGCACTCTTGTATCATATATTCTGTGAGACACGATAGTGTACAGTTCAAGATTCTTTTTAACAAGCGATATTCAACTTTAAATTTAATGTAGTGCCAGGAGTGTTTCCAACTTGTATGCATAGGGGGAGGAATTCGCTATAGCCAATGTGGCTACACCCACCCACGTCTGCACACAGGTAGGGTGTTAAACAACTTAAACATGACAGGAATCCCAGTCTCACCTGTTGGAAGATGCTTGCTGGAGAAATTCTGAAAGTGCCCGTTCCAAGTCGCTTGGAAGAAATGCAGCCTATTTGTGTATAAGCAGGCAGCTGATCTGGATCATTCCAAGTATAGTATGAAACTTAGAGTTGAAAGAAAAGGGAGTTGATGATGTTACAAAGGGCAACGAAAACAAAAAAATTAATAATCCTACGATGTTCTTCAATACAGGAATGAAGCAAATCATCCAAATAGAACCCTTTTGTTAGATATGGAAAATGCATCCAATAGAAGTATAGAACCCTTCTGTAAGCACACTTTGCTAGAAGTGCTTTTTGTAGAAGCATGTTGAATTTAAGTGTTGCTTGAAAAAGTACTACTTAGATATGGCACCTAGATAATGGATGTGTGCTAATTTCATTTATTTCATCATTAACAAGGAACAGAGTTTCTCATTTAACTCATTGAGATTACGAATAAGCTGCTTGACATCTGCCTAAAATTGTCGTGCCCAGCCCCATACGTATCTGTAAAACGAGGGGAAAAAAAAAGATAAAAAAAAAGAGAATTGTTATTATCATCCTAAAAACACGCGGAAAATTAATTTGTGCAGGAACAAAATGACATTTAGCTTACCATTTGATTCCACAAAAATTCTCCACTCACAGCAGGTGTAATCATAACATAATGCCCATGTTGGATTTTGTAAAAATCCTCTCCTCCTTCCCCAAGCCTGCTACATAATTCAGGAACCATCCTTTTGATGGTTAATTCCTTGATTATTTTTCCCTGTCACATAGCCTCAACGCCAATTTTCCAAGATTGGTTAAATTAACCAAATCGTATAGATCACATGCCCTAATTGAAACAATGACTGACGTCTGCAATTGCCTGTATGAGTAGCAAATGACAGTTTCTGTCTTCCATTTTCATACAATAGGGGTAAATATACGTGTCTCATTCTATCTTATAAAAGACATTTGAAATTTTCTACATAAGAATTAAACGCAAGTGTACGTAAGTCTAGAATCTGCAAACATACCAAATTGACACATTTGAAATTTTCTACATAAAAATTAAACGTAAGTGTAAGTAAGTCTAGAGTCTGCAAACATACCAAATTGGCTACAGCCTACCGATGACGTCAACTTCGAAAATTTGGTATTCTTTAGACTTAAAAACCTTTGTAGATTTTGAACATTGAACTTATGGCGCGTTTACTAATCCGTAATCAAATTGAGAGGAATTGGATTGAGGGGGAATTGGATTGAGGAGGAATTGAAATGAGGTGGAATCAGAATCAGATTTCTGTTGAAATTGTTTACTAAAACTGTCTGGAATCGGAGTACGAATGATGTTGAGTCCATATAAGTTGTTTACTAATTCACTTCAATCGGAATGAAAACTAGGTTGATTACTATATTGCCCTTATATAAATAAATTATTTTCATACTAATTAATTTAATTAAATTCTTAATTAAATTTATATAATAAAATTCATCTATATAAGCATATATACATAGGTTTTATTTATTTATTAAAAGATGACAAGAATGATGTTGAGTCTATATAAGTTATTTACTAATTCACTTTAACCGGAATGAAAACTAAGTTGATGACTAAATTGCCCTTACATAATAAAATTATCTATATAAAAATATATAAATAGGTTTTATTTATTTATTAAAAATGACATAATGAGTGTCAAATGAAAGGCAATGTTGGAATAATAAGAAACAAGTGAGGGCATAATAGGAATAAAAGATGCATTCCTGATTCCCTTACCCTCAAGGAATTCAAATACCTCACAAAACTTGGGATTCCAATTTCAGGAATTGGATTCCTTGTTTCGTGTGGGGTCCACCACTTTTTTGATTCCTTAATATTTAGTAAACACTGGAGTACTCCGTAATCGGAATTCAATTCCCTTTCTTTATTCCGATTACTCGTAAACGTGCCATTAGATATCATCAAACTTAAAAACTCTAAAAGCAATTTGAAGTAAAAAAAAGAAAAAAAAAAGCTTATGAGATGACACTTGAGACTTGACACATAACACTCCACACGAGGGCAAAATGGGCATTTTACGTCACCCAAACAAAACACCCCACTCGACCGCCGCTCGCTCTTCCTTCTCGCGCACAGAGAGGGCTCTCGAAAACCCTAATCGCCATCTCCGATTCAAAATTAAGCAAATCCCCACCGGAAGTTAATAACTTTTATTCAATTCGGAAACACTGATTGCTCAAATTTCCCCCTTTTTTCCATTAATTTTTTCTGTTCGTTGAATTCGACGTAGCCATGCCGCCAAAGGCATCGAAGGCCGACTTGGCGAAGAAGCAGAAGGTTGTGGAGGACAAAACCTTCGGGCTCAAGAACAAGAACAAGAGCAAGAACGTCCAGAAGTACGTCCAGAATCTCAAGCAGGCAGTCCAGCCCAAAGTAGACCCAGCCAAAGCCAAGGTCCGATTTATATCTCTGTTGTTTTTTCCATATTGGGTTCTGTTTGGATACCCAGAAAATTAGCTGAGAATGTAAATTAACGATTTTTATTGGAGTTAGTGTTTGGGTTGGAATTGTTTATCAAATTTTGTTGGGTTTTGCAGAAAAAGAAGGAGGAAGAGAAAGCCAAAGAGAAGGAGCTCAATGATTTGTTTAAGGTTGCTGTTAGTCAGCCGAAAGTGCCCGCTGGTATGTAGTACTAGTATGTACTCCAACTCTCACATTTTTCGTGATTGTGTTTGGTGATGGTCGATTATGTTGTGTTCGATAGCAGATTGGTTTTGGTATGCTTGTAATCGAATTGAGAATTTGAATAGGTGTTGATCCCAAGTCTATATTATGCGAGTTTTTCAAGTTTGGGCAATGTACCAAGGGATTCAAGTGCAAGTTTTCGCATGACTTGAATGTCCAGAGGAAGGGTGAAAAGATTGATATTTACAGTGACAAGCGTGATGATGAAGGTGAGAGGATTGACATATCATGTTTAATGTTCTGATGCTAATTTATCGCACATGTTTTGCTTATTTTGGGACTGATTATTTTTCAGACACTATGGAGGATTGGGATCAAGCGACGTTGGAAAAGGTTGTGGAGTCAAAGAAGAATGAGTATAACCAGAATAAGCCCACCGAAATTGTATGTCGGTTTTCTTATCATAAATTGTTTTTTATATCTGATATAGAAGCTTTTAGTGTAATTTTAGATATTCATCTATCTATCCCTCCTTCCTTCCTCCACACCCACCCTTTAAATGTTTCTGATGATTTAGGATGGAATACGGAGGCATTTCTGGGCATATTACCCATTACATCAATAATATGTTTCATGAGGAGGAAAAAAAGAAGAGGGAGGCAGAGTCTTAGTTGCATGGGACATCGGTCTTCTTTTAATACTAGTTTAGGTGATGTAGGTCAGTTTTGCAATCCTTGATCCTAAGGTTTATGTTAAGAGTTAAATTATTAATGTCGCAATCTGATAACTGAAAGAACAAGTCATTGACAGTAGGGTATGTTACAACTTTATGCAAGTACATATAGAGTTCAGGTGATCAATTTATGTCTTCTGTACATAGATTTGACGGAAGGATACTTTTACTTTTACTCTTTTCAGTTGTGGGTTTACTCTGTTTGGCTGTTTGCGGTGCTGAATGTTACTTAAGACTTTCTTGTAAAGAATCTGTAATGTGAAACAATATTTGGGATTTAGTTTGGATTCTTTATTGTAGGCTATACTAGTGAGTTAAATTGGGTTGAGTTGTAGAATAATAGAGCAGAAATTATTTTGTCTTCAAGATGAGAAAATATAAACATTAAAAATAGTGACAGGTAAAAAGTAACATACTTTTTCTAGTTTTGGCCATATTCATTTGGTAATGTGAAATCTCTGAATGTAGTTATGAATCTAAGGCGGGCTTTGTATATGTACAGGTTTGCAAACACTTCTTAGATGCAGTGGAAAAGAAGCAGTATGGTTGGTTTTGGTCTTGTCCAAATGGTGGAAAAGAGTGCCACTACAGACATGCTCTTCCTCCTGGTTATGTTTTGAAATCTCAGATGAAGGCGCTTCTTGATGAAGAGGCTGAAAAAGTTGCCATTGAGGATGAAATTGAAAATCAGGTGATGATCATATTGATTTTGTTGACTTTGCGTTTTCATTTTATCCATGTGTTGTGATAGAGACCTTTTGTACATTTGCAACTATATGTATTGTATCCCTAAGTACTTTTAGCTTTATTTCTTCGGTTTTGTATATCTAATTCTTACTGTTGATCATCTGCTGGTTACTGCAGCGTGCAAAAGTAACAACCATTACTCCAATGACCACTGAGTTGTTCATGCAATGGAGGAATAAAAAGACAGAAGAGAAAGAGGCTGGCTTGGCTGCACAACGAGCAGAGAGGGCTAAGAATGACCGCATGAGGTTCTGTTCCTTTTTATTTTTTTGCATTTTTGTAAAAAAAAAAAATTTATGCTATTGACTGAAGTTTTCCTGTATTTCAGTGGTCGTGAGTTGTTTCTTTCGGATGCTAGCTTGTTTGTGGATGATGCTGAAGCATATGAAAAATACCAAAGACAAGATCCTGAGGCTTCTGAAGAGAAGGTAATATGTTCCTTTGGTATATGCGTGCGATTGATTTTATGGACTGATAGTATGCCATTTTGAAGTCGGTGAAGCCTTAGTATGTTCTTTTGGTATTATTTTGGCTAAAATTTAACTTCCAACATCTAATCGCTGTCTTGTGTGAATATTATTTCTATCTGTGAATTTGCTTCCTTTTTGTGTTAAAGAGAGGTTTCCGTATCTCAAGCCAGCATGCTGTTTTTGCTGCCAAATAAAATCATTGGCTTATCAACAGAGATAAGAGTCCACATCTGCTCTTTTTCAATCACATAATTTTAATGCTGAGGTTCAGGCCATTGCATTTTGGTGGGTGTTTTTGTGGGTTTTTTTTTTTTTTTTTTGAGAGAGTGGGGGGGGGGGGGTGTGGGTTGCGTGATTGACAGTTATTGTAGTCATAACGCTGTGAAAGATGGGTTGAAGGGATCTTTGAACATTCTTATAAGTTCGCCAACGGTAATACCAAAATTACGAAGCTATGCAATAAGATTCTCTGTTGGTAATGTCATGATGTAATTTTTTTTCAAATCCTTGTTCTTATCTATTATGTTTTTCACATTGCATCTCTTTGTTGGTTTCGTTTATAGTAGATCATGGTGTGAAGGTTTTTTTTTTTTCTGGTGAGATCATAAAATTTTGATTACAAATGCATGCATCAAGATCCTTTTTAAGGGTTTATACTATGTTTTTCTTAGCCCCTGGTTCTGTCTGTTGTCTTGTTCCATGCATTATAAGCATACTCTCTGACTGACTTCTGTTCTAACCATGAACCGTGTAAAGCGAGCATCTGTGACTCTGTAAACTTGTGCTCTTACCGTTAACACACCTATACGTACGTGCACTCTCTTCATGTTAATTGTTGCCATGTTATTTTCGTCCACAAAAATTCTATTAATTGGCTGGTGCTTTGAACTTTTGTAGTTCACTTATGTGATCATATTCATTTCGCTACTTGTTACTTCTTTTGTTTGGCCATGAATTATTGTTTGTTCTCCCAGTCTTTCCTGTGATCAAGGAGGTCAAACCTTATAAAACTGGTCATTTTAATTTGTTTCAAAAGTTCAGGTGCCTCCTGTTTCGAAGGAGTGGTCCCCTTTTGACATATAGATAGTCTATGGGGGGAATCTACGGGACATATGGATAAAAACCATTTTCTTCAAAACATGATTTTAACCTTAATACACGCTTTTCGCTTATGCCAAAGAAAATGAAGACATTTTGAGATTGAAGTGTTGGTGTGAAAACACTATGGAGAGAAAATTTCATACTTTCTTAGTAGTGGACGACTTGGTTCACCTTTGTTGTACTATTTTTTTTCATTAATACAAGTTTGTTTCGTATAAAAAAAGAATATTAATCAGCAACTCATGAACCAAAATCTCCGCTTTGGTTATTCTAGTTTTGGCGGACAAGTATTATCATAACTTCGAAGTACTATGTTTCCCTCGTTACCCAAGGAACAATTATTCTGAAACAAGGAGCATTTATATCATGGATGTGCTGCTTTCTTAAACTCTTAGATTACCTGGTTCAAATAATGTCGCATGGTTCCCATTTACATGGACAATTTATATTGTCTTGACAATTTCCATTTTATTTTGTTATCTGAGTTTGACTGTGTTCCATTTCAGGCCAAAGACAACTCAGCAGCAGGAGGACCAAGCGCCTCTACTAGTGCTGCTGGTTCTGAAGTCCCCGTCGATAATGATAATGAAGACGATGATGATGACGACGAGTTGGACTTGGATGAGTTAAATGAACTTGAAGCAAGTTTGTCAAAAACATCCATTCAGATAAGGGAGCCCGGTATAGAGACATCTTGAAGAGGGGGAGAGAGTACGGTTGACAATTTGCTTGTTGGGGGCCGAAAGAGACGAGATATCGAGAAATGAGAGAGGAAATAATGTATTATTCATCCTGAGATGCTGTATTTATGCTAAATTCTTGGTGTTCTGGATTTGACTTGGTGTTTTATGCAAGAAAAAAAAAGTCCAAATTTTGATTCAGATTGCTGTTCTTACCATCAACTTTGGTAGTCTTCTGTATTTTTATAATTGCGTTTTCCTACTGTTCTGAGTTGTTAACTTCAACTTTGTTATTCCAATTTTATTTCTCATAATTATCTATGTGGCATCATAAACCGGACACGTGGGCTCTGCATGTGTGCCGCATAACCAAACTAACGGAATTTTTTTACAGAAGTTAACGGAATGGATCATTGCTCCATGTTTTGTTAAAATTAAGGATCAAAATTAACTGATGAAATCTAGATTAGAGTTATAATTCAGCGATTAATTCTAAACTTGACTCAAATTGGAGTTGTATATTGACACAGCTGTATCTAGTAACCAGTTGCAATTTGGTAACCCCAAAAGTTGATGGCTTTTTTGACTTGTTGATCAGCCTTTTAAGTAACTTCACTAGAGGCAATGAACAACCGGGATCCAAATTCAACTTATTTACTTGCCCTGCTGGCTGGGTCCAAAGACCTATTTCAATTAAATTAGAAGAATATCTTGTCTTTGTTTGGTGAACTTACAAATATTATGGCCGGACGTTTAAAATGAAAAACAGTACAACATACTGTGTCTTATAAATCCTCTCATAAATGATGAGACTCTATAGAACTAACTAGCAAAATCGTCCGCGTTCCGTTGCGGGTTATGAATCCATAATCACAATTTAACACATTTATTTCTAAATAATCACAATTTAACATCATATATACTAAAACTCAGTTTCCTCTGTAACACTGTTCATCACCAGTGTAAGGACGATTTTGCCCCTTTGTTTTTCTTCATGGTTTTCCGGTTTCATTGGATTTTCTTCCTCCTATAGTGTTATACACGTGTTGCTCATCGTGGAAGGGAAGGAACATGGAAAAGCGGGCTCTCCCATTTGCTCCCGCAGATTTCTCGAGCTCTCTCTCAAGCTCCAAATCCCTGGCCTCCGCGAGAAGGTACGTCTCTCTCCCTCTCTCTCACTTTTTTTTTTTTTCAATTCGAATTTTCTTTGAATGAATGTGGGATCTGTTGCCTTCGGGAAGAAATTTTAAACATAGAAAAGCTTGATTTTCAGGAAATCTCCAATTCGAAAGCTTGGGTTTCCTGGTGAGTTCTCCGACGTATTTGTTTCGGGTTTGGCTTTTGAGTTCTCTTTTCTTTGTTGAAATTTTTGTGATTTTAATTTTAAAAATCTGGGTTTTTTTGTTCAATGGTTTGGTCCATCTTATTCGCTTTCGCACTAGAGATCTCTGCCATCGCTGCTCCACCAAACTTGGGTCCGCTCTTTCGAACCAGGTACGACTTCTTTCATTTTCTTTTGTTTCCGGGAAAATTTAGGGCTCGAAAGTGTGTAGAATTGTAGAAGTTAAAACCTGTCTCAATCTTTATGTTGGTCTGTACACAATGAAATTGAATTTTGTGTTTCTGCATACCCTTACTGGAATTTTGTGACTTGGGAATTGTACAAGTTAGTGGCGATTCGAAACCGTTAACTGGGATGAGAATTAGAGTGATTTGAAAACGGAGAGCAAGGAGTTGCAAGTGGGTAGTGATAAATGATAATGGTGAGGACTATGATGATAACACAAATTCACTATTTTGCAGAGTTTTGAAAGTTAATTTCTTTTCTTTTTGATTTTTGATTTTTGATTTTTGTATTTTTGAACAGGTGGTGTTCTGGTATTTCATTCCTTCTCATCACTTCTACAAGAGGTTAGTTTTCTTTTCTGCATTTAAAGAATGTTTAAAGAAGAATTGTATGCAATTATTTTTCTGCTATAATGTTTTGAAATTCCTTATTTTATTTGAATGTATTAGTGCTTGCTTTTGCTTTCACCCAGCTACCAAATTCGGTTTTGTTTGTATGGTAACATGGATTGCTCAGGTTAGGTAGGTAGGAGAGGATAGAGGTGAGAAATACAATTGGGAAAGATAGTTGAGAGGTTTACAAAATACCTTTGAAGCTGGCAGGGAGAATTCTTCTGTTTAAAAGTAGGAATTTTTCAATTTTTTGTGGAATCGATGTTTTGTTTTCAATTGAGTTTATAACGGATTGCTTGGACAAGTACAGGGTGTTTGGGATTTAAAGGTTGGGAGAGGCCACAGATGGGTTCAGAGAGAGTAGCTTGAGTGAAGGGTTTGTGTATAAAGGTTTCAATAATGGGGATTTCTATGCCAATGTGAGGAGCTCAAGATCTTATAAAAGGTATTTTCACCTTCTCTTTTTTTCCTCTGTTTTTGTTTCTTAATTTTTTGGTATTTGGTAAAGCTTTCATCTTTTGCGTAGCACACCATTTGTGGACTTAATTTTGACTGTTTATAATTTCCATTCCAAATATCTGATTATGTTTATACTTTTGTCAGTCATTACATTCTTTATAAGTACACCAAATTCTCATTGTATTTCAATAAATTTTAAACGCTTTGTCTAAGGTCTTCATTTTTTTTATTACAATGTGTTAATATTTCTAATTACTAAATCAAATGATCACCATTCTATTTAACAGAAGAAAAAAAATTCCAACATTAATTATCCTTATCATTCATAGATGTGTGCTTCTCAAGCTTTGTTCTATGCAAAATTTAACGCACTTGACACTCACTTCAGGATCACTGGCATTAATCAAATAAGGTGACCAAATTCTTATTATTGATCATTCAATACCTTCTCTCTTTGCTAAGTTTTTTTCACCGCTCTGAAAACTTAATAACTTTGATATGCTTCAAGTTATTCCTTGGTATAGAACCCACCTCAACTGCTTTCAAAATAATAAGATGCTCTTTTACATAATTATGTGAATTATTGAATTTTCGAAAGAAATTGATAATAATCGTGAATGTATTTTGGGTTATTCTTCTTTTCATAGGCTCGAAATGCAGTGCTTATTTTGTGGTTGACAATTTTCCTCGAAAGGTATTAAGATAGCTTCTTTTTTCATATTTTCCTTGCTTTTTGGTTAATGGTGGGAATAAAACAGGTAAAAAAAACTGCATGTTTCAAAGGAAAAAAACACACCAGCGCACACTTGGAAATAGCTAAAGGTATTGGCAAACCTCACTTTGTACATACATGCTTTACAATTTATGGAAAACCACGACTCCTGAAAATGATAGTAGCAAATATGATGTCAAGCAACAAGCAATATAAACTTATACGAATTTTATTATTTCATTGTTAATCTACTGATGCTAGGGATAATTTGAAATTTTGAATTGAGCTTTTACATTCTTTTGAACATTTTTCATATTTAACTTGCAGGATCAATGTCACTCTACAACTTTCCACAATTGTTTGTTCTATCTCTCTCCCTTTTGTGTAATTTTAGTCAATTGAACTGAAGTGCAAAGATGAAACACCCCGACTTGACATCGGGACGTGCTGGCCGTCACGTGAGCGTGACAAGGCCATGTGCGCAGTACGGAAGAATAAATATAAATAATAGGTACTAGAGTATCATTATTAGTGCTACAGGCACATAAAAGAGTAAGGAAGTTAATAACATGATTCACAGAGTTCGAGCGTTCTAGGTGCAGTCCAAAATACATAAACGAGAAAGTAAAATATTTACATGGATGATGTGCTGTCAGATATGCCTTTGATGCCTCGTTTGCCACCAAAACTACCTAGTACGTGGAGGCGTGCAAAACAAAAGTGTGAGTGGGCAAAAACAAAGCTTTATCAAAAATCGCTTCGATATAAAAGTTGTAACCCCTCTTTGTAAAACAAGTATACTTCCCAGAAAATATGTATATACGTAATAGTATTGAAAACCATCAATCAACCAATCAATCAAACAATCAATGCCATGCTCGAATGAACCATAATCAATGATCAACATATACCAAGTACCATCAAGTAATCAGGTGATATTTCAACTCAAATCATGCCGGCAATATATATATAAATCAGCCGGAGTCACCTCTAGTGACCTGCACAGCTGAATCTATGGCTCCTCAATCAAATCCTCAATCCATCTCTTAATCAATAACCTGCACTCATGACGGAACCACCTAATGTGGTTTGTACGTCAAGCTGGGCATAACGCTCTGTGCTACAATCACGTGAAGGCTGGCGACGTCTCGCAAGTCACCTACGAGTCTACGACAGGCTGTCATCTGCCTTGAATCCAAGGTGAGCGTATGGTGCGGGAGGTGAACGATCACGTGAAAGCTAAGCCCTACTCTGGCGGCACAACCCTGATGTGCAGGTGATGAGCCATATACCAATCTCATCGATATCACCATAACCATCATATCACAAGCATATACTTACCTAACTTACCTGGCGCCCGCAGTGCCTCAACATATAATCACATAAACATAGCGATAAATAAATATATATGGCATTCAACATGACATTCAATTTCATAAAATCATTTTAAAACGTATTTCTGGGAATCAATCAAGTATGTATATATATATATATATATATATACTGAAAACAAAAGCCCACTTATTGATATGTAGACGGGTCGTAGCCCCCGAGCCTCGCGTGGCTGCGCTCGTCCTCAGGATACGTCTCACCTATATGCGAAACAACTAAATAACCGTTAATTACGCACATAACCCAAATCAAGTAATAACTTCTCATACATTGCTCAATTAGGGTGTTTGAATATACCAACATGCTCTACTCAATCCCACGAACACCCTTATATTTTTAAAATAATTTTTGGAAGCCTCACGCGCCCTCAAGCGTTGGCCAAGGCACGGCAACACGCGCAGCCCACGCGCAGCCACGTGCCGTGCACACGGACGGAATTCTTAATGCCGTTAAGGAATATTCATTCAAATCCTAGAATATTCCGTTAAAGTTCCGTTAAGGAATATTCTGTCAAATCCTAGAATATTCCGTTAAAGTTAACTGACGTCGTTAACCTCCGTTAGGAATATTCCGTCATCTTCAACCTTAGTCGCCGGCGATTGGCGCCGGCGCCGCTGTGTCGCCGGAAACTGGGTAAATTTTCTACCTTTGATTTCTAGCTTATTTTTCAACCAAATTTCATGAAATTTACACCAAAATGATCCTTAGAACAAGGAGAAGAGATTTATACCTGTTTTGAACCCAAAATCCAAGTGAATCTCGCCGGAGAAATTCTCCAAATTCCGGCCAACTTCCAAACCAATGATCCCGACGTCCAAACTCCTTCAATTTTGTCCTCCGAGCATCCCAAAGAGATTCTAAACCCTCATATGATCTCTAAATGAACTAAAACCCCGTAGATTTTGAGCACATGAACAGTACCACCTTTGGTACCCCACGGGTTCTAGGTTTCTAGACGGTTTCGAGCTACACAAATGGTACGGTTGGAATCACCAGGTTATAAGGGTTCTAAAGGTGCTATTTAGAGCCTTGTTCTGTGACCAAAACACCAAGAACAAGGGCTCGTCCGTACGGTTGCAGGGGAGAGGATATAGAGTTCGAGAAGAGGGAAGGGAGAAGGTGACGGGGTGATGATCATGCACACGTGTTGTGCATGTGTGGGTATATATTTTCTCCAACCAATCCCCTCCACATAAATTCAACCCAAAAAATAAAACAAAATAATTAACATATATATGTATTTAGGTACCCCTATATATATAAGTAATACCCCTTTTTCACCCGTCCTCTCACACCCGTAAGGGCAAAATCGTCATTTCATAATTAATATATCCATTAACTCAGAACAAACTGTTACAATCTACTCACCTTAATAAATTTCGTCCTCGAAATTTACTTATCACATACAATCCATTAATACTCATAAAACAGCCGTGGGTACAATTCTTTCATCCTTTCTTCCGTCTCTCAGGTTACTGCTTCCACCGAGTGATTCTTTCATAAAACCTTCACAAGACGTACTGTCTTGTTCCTCAATACTTTATCCTTCCAATCTAGTATAGTGATCGGCTCCTCCTCGTAAGACAAATCAGGATTAATCTCTAATTGCTGTGGAGGCAAAACATGTGATGGGTCTGAAATATAATGGCGAAGCATTGACACATGAAATACATTATGCACTTTAGACAGCTCCTGAGGCAACTCAAGTCTATAAGCCACTTCACCAATCCGCTCAGAAATCTGATATGGCCCAATATACCTGGGACTCAATTTCCCCTTCTTATCGAACATCACAACACCTTTCCAAGGTGATAACTTTAAGAAAACCTAATCGCCCACATTATAAGTTCGGTCACTAGCGTGTCGATCAGCTAAACTCTTCTGACGATCTTAAGCCGCTTTCAGGTTAGATTTAATCACCTGAATATTCTCCGTAGTCTCATCCACTATCTCTGGGCCCTCTAAAACTCTTTCTCCAACCTCTAACCAACACAAAGGAGTCCGGCAAGCTTTACCATACAAAGCCTCGAATGGTGACATACCAATGCTCGAGTGATAACTGTTATTATAAGCAAATTCCATCAGATCCAAACGCGTATGCCATGAATCACCGAACTGCAACACAGAAGATCTCAACATATCCTCCAATGTCTGAATCGTTCTCTTAGACTGTCCGTCCGTTTGAGGATGATATGCAGTGTTATATAACAACCTCGAACCCAAAGCTTCCTGAAATGCCGTCCAAAATTTAGAAGTGAACCTTGGATCTCGATCTGATACAATGCTAACTGGCACGCCATGATACTTAATAATCTTGGTGATAAAAAGTTCAGCTAGCCGATTTAAAGAAAACTTCTCTCGGACTGGAATGAAATGTGCCGATTTAGTAGGTCTATCAACAATCACCCAAACTCCATCATATCTATTCCTCGTACGAGGGAGCTTATATACAAAGTCCATAGTAATGTCTTCCCATTTCCACTGTGGAATAGGGAGAGGTTGCATCTGTCCAAATGGCTTCTTCCTCTCGGCTTTAACCTGCTGACAAACAATACATCGACTCACGTACTCAGCAATCTCTCTTTTCATACCAGGCCAATAATAAAATGGTCGAATGGTATGATACATCTTCGTGCTTCCAGGATGCATAGCATAAGCTGAAATGTGCGCCTCATCAAGAATAGCTTTCTTTAATTCTGCATTATTCGGCACGTACATCCTGCCTTCCTGCATAAGCATGCCATCTGTCTCCCGAATCCGAAGGTCTTTCTTTTTCCCATCATTCCTTAACTGAATTAATTCTTGAACCTCGTCATCCTCCATCTGCGCCTCAAGTATTTGATCAATCAAGATGGGCCTAACCTGAAAATAAGCAAGTAAAGCGGCTTCCTCATCATTATCCTCTGATTCTTCCATAGCTAGCTTAACTCCCGTCGACCTTAACTCTGCCAGAAGAGGGACACGGCTCGCGTGAATAGCATTAATCCTGCCCTGGGATTTCCTGCTAAGTGCGTCAGCTACCACATTTGCGTGACCAGGATGGTATTCGATCATGCAATCATAGTCGCTCAGCAACTCAATCCATCTCCGCTGACGAAGATTTAAATCCTTCTGAGTAAACAAATACTGAAGACTTTTATGGTCAGTGAAGATCTTACATTTTTCACCATACAGATAATGCCTCCAAATTTTCAGAACAAATACAATCCCTGCTAGCTCCAAATCATGAGTAGGATAATTCCTTTCATGCTGTTTTAATTGTCTAGAGGCATATGCAATCATCCTTCCATGCTGCATCAACACACAGCCCAAACCATTTAATGAAGCCTCGCTGTAAATCTCGAAATTACCACTGTCGTCAGGAAGTGCCAACACTGGTGCCTGAGTGAGACAATATTTCAGTTGCTGGAAACTCCGCTCACAACTATCATCTCACTCAAATTTAACATTCTTCCTCGTTAACTTAGTAAGTGGCAAATCAATCTCGGAAAAATCTCGAACAAACCGTCTATAATACCCTGCTAAACCCAAGAAACTACGTACCTCCGAGACGGTTCGCGGCTGCTCCCAATTCTCTATCGCTGCCACTTTCTGGGGATCCACCTGAATACCTTAAGCTGAACTGATATGCCCCAAAAATGCCACCTGATTCAACCAGAATTGGCATTTACTGAACTTGGCATAAAGCGCACACTCCCTAAACCTTTTCAGCACCAAACTAAGATGTTGTACATGCTCCGCTTTAGATTTAGAATAAACCAGAATGTCATCGATAAAAAACAATGACAAAATGGTCTAAATACTGCTTAAACACCCTGTTCATCATATCCATAAAAGCAGCAGGTGCGTTAGTCAACCTAAATGGCATTACCAAAAACTCATAATGACCATAACGGGTTCGAAACGCTGTTTTAGGAACATCATCCTTCCTAATCTTCAATTGGTAGTACCCAGACCTCAAATCAATTTTTGAAAATACACAAGCTCCCCGTAGCTGATCAAATAAATCATCAATACGCGGTAATGGATAACGATTTTTAATCGTCACCCGATTCAACTGTCGATAATCTATACACAGCCTCAAAGAACCATCCTTCTTCCTTACAAATAAAACTAGAGCTCCCCAGGGTGAAGTACTAGGCTGAATAAAACCTTTATCTAATAATTCTTGCAGCTGAATTTTCAATTCCTTTAATTCTGCAGGAGCTATTCGATAAGGAGTCAGAGATATAGGGTCAGTACCTGGCAATAATTCAATGGTGAACTCAACATCTCGATCCGGCGGTAACCCTGGCAAATCATCAGGAAAAACATCTGGAAAATGTCTGACCACTCTAACATCCTCCACTTTGTTGGCCACCTCATCATTCAACACCACATGTGCCAGATACCCCTAACAACCCTTTTGCAACAACTTCTTGGCTCTCACAGCTGAGATAATATCATGCCTGACGCCACTAGGCTCACTAACAAATGTAACCACCAGTAAACCCGGTCGTAGAAATGTAACCTTCTTCTCATAACAATCGATGTTAGCTCGATTATAATGTAACCAATCAGTGCCCAGAATAACATCAAATTCAACAAGGTCTAATGGAATAAGGTTAGCGGGCATAACTACATCCTCCACTAACACTGGGCACCCTGGATACATCCACCCTACCTGGCACGTCTCACCTCTAGGCATAGAAAACTCTATCTCATAACCAAGGGGTGTGGGATTAGGTTGTGTCAATTGAGCAAATGCATGAAAAATAATCGAATGTGTAGCACCACAGTCAATCAATACTTTAGCAAAATGTCCAAGAACGTTTAACATACCCATGATCAAATCAGGGTTGTTCTGAGCGTTCTGCACTGAAACATTATGAATACGTCCCTGGGTCTGGTGACGTCCCCCTCGTCCTCTGCTAGACTGGCCACTACGCCTAGATGTACCACGACTCTGCCCCAACTGACTAGGCTGCCTTGAGGTTCCCGCACTGCTCGAGGTAACCTCGTCTTGCTGCAGCTGCTGCACACTTGGATACCACTGAGATCCCTCTGCTGAATAAGATGGATACGGAGCATATTATCCTGAATACTGAGGATACCCACTCTGATAGCCACTAGAATAATAGGGATCCAGAGCATAAGGATACGGCGCTGCTGGATAGGGCACCACATCACCCTGATAATGATAAGTGCTCCCTCGGCTCGGCTGACCATAACCACTCGACTCCGGAGCCTGTTGCCTCGGCACTGGTGCTGGAAAAGAAGGCATATGTGGCCTCTGCTGAGTCTGTGGACAATTAACTGTTCGATGACCAAACTGCCCACAGTTAAAGCATCCTCGCATACCCTGCCTACATTCACCGGCATGTCGGCTATTACACCTCCGACAGAACGGAACTACCGAACCACTAGAACCACCAGCATCCTGCGGCCCCCCAGCAAATCTACCACCTCTACGTTGGCCTGTGGAACTAAATCCTCCACTATATGAACTCGAACTAGTCTCTTTCTTCTTAAAACTTTGAGTCTTTCTGGGCCTCTGTGCTATAATACCATTGCCTTTATCATTCTTCTTAGAATTATCTTTCTCTTCCTCGTCACTATCGCTAGGCAAGTTCTCAGAGTCCTCAATCTGCAGTAAAATCTCATAAAACTCATGATAAGTCGAACAGGGAATCCCGGTAGCCACAGTACGCCACTTCTTACGAGTACCCAATTTAAATCGACGAAGCATCTCCCCTGGGTTCATCGCCACCTCAGGGTGATATCTGGACAAGTCTGTAAACTTCCTGTAATACTTGTTAGCGGACATCTTCTTCTGCTTCAGACTTGTAAACTCCTGTTTCTTGTTGTCGATGTACGCATGAGTAATGAATCTTTTATGAAACAACTGCTTAAATATCTCCCAGTCTGCAGCTTCTTCTCGAGATAACTCCTCAGCCGACTGTTCCCACCAGGACGCCGGTTCCTTACCCAAAAACCACGAGGCCATCTCAACCCATCTATCTGCAGGCAAACTCCCTTGACTCTGCATCAATCTAAAAGTCTTATCCACATGATTCAACCACTTTTCAGCACCTTCGTGCCCTTCATTACCCACAAAAGTATTCAACTTCAGGTTATAAACAGTTTCCAGATGAGTCATCTGGGGAGGTTGCAACGTCGACTGAATAGCG
Organism: Heteromeles arbutifolia; assembly: GCA_024362995.1. Taxonomy (NCBI): domain Eukaryota; kingdom Viridiplantae; phylum Streptophyta; class Magnoliopsida; order Rosales; family Rosaceae; genus Heteromeles; species Heteromeles arbutifolia. Next base: position 9,888,035 of record JANCRC010000018.1, read on the forward strand.
TTAGCGATAGCTTCCCCTAGCTGAGCTATGTCAGGGAAACTAGGCTCAGAAATCGGACGTGGCTCACGTCGAGGCGGCATAATTCTGACAGAAGACACCAAATTAGTTAGAATGTTCACTAAATGCACAGGACTGCCAAACCTAGGCTCTAATACCAAACTAACACACCCCGACTTGACATCGGGACGTGCTGGCCGTCACGTGAGCGTGACAAGGCCATGTGCGCAGTACGGAAGAATAAATATAAATAATAGGTACTAGAGTATCATTATTAGTGCTACAGGCACATAAAAGAGTAATGAAGTTAATAACATGATTCACAGAGTTCGAGCGTTCTAGGTGCAGTCCAAAATACATAAACGAGAAAGTAAAATATTTACATGGATGATGTGCTGTCAGATATGCCTTTGATGCCTCGTTTGCCACCAAAACTACCTAGTACGTGGAGGGGCGCAAAACAAAAGTGTGAGTGTGCAAAAACAAAGCTTTATCAAAAATCACTTCGATATAAAAGTTGTAACCCCTCTCTGTAAAACAAGTATACTTCCCAGAAAATATGTATATACGTAATAGTACTGAAAACCATCAATCAACCAATCAATCAAACAATCAATGCCATGCTCGAATGAACCATAATCAATGATCAACATATACCAAGTACCATCAAGTAATCAGGTGATATCTCAACTCAAATCATGCCGGCAATATATATATAAATCAGCCGGAGTCACCTCTAGTGACCTGCACGGCTGAATCTATGGCTCCTCAATCAAATCCTCAATCCATCTCTCAATCAATAACCTGCACCCATGACGGAACCACCTAATGTGGTCTGTACGTCAAGCTGGGCATAACGCTTTGTGCTACGATCACGTGAAGGCTGGCGACGTCTCGCAAGTCACCTACGAGTCGTAACCACCTAGTGTGGTCAGTACGACAGGCTGGCACCTGCCTTGGATCCAAGGTGAGCGTACGGTGCGGGATGTGAACGATTACGTGAAAGCTAAGCCCTACTCTGGCGGCACAACCTCGATGTGCAGGTGATGAGCCATATACCAATCTCATCGATATCACCATAACCATCATATCACAAGCATATACTTACCTGACTTACCTGGCGCTCGCAGTGCCTCAACATATAATCACATAAACATAGCGATAAATAAATATATATGGCATTCGACATGGCATTCAATTTCATAAAATCATTTTAAAACGTATTTCTGGGAATCAATCAAGTATATATATATATATATATATATATATATATATATATATATATATATATATATACACATATTGAAAACAAAAGCCCACTCACTGATATGTAGACGGGTTGTAGCCCCCGAGCCTCGCGTGGCTGCGCTCGTCCTTAGGATACGTCTCACCTATATGCGAAACAACTAAATAACCGTTAATTACGCACATAACCCAAATCAAGTAATAACTTCTCATACATTGCTCAATTTGGGTGTTTGAATATACCAACATGCTCTACTCAATTCCACGAACACCCCCATATTTTTAAAATAATTTTTGGAAGCCTCACGCGCCGGCCAAGGCACGGCAACACGCGCCGCCCACGCGCGGCCACGTGCCGTGCACACGGACGGAATCCTTAACGCAGTTAAGGAATATTCCGTTAAAGTTAACTGACGCCGTTAACCTCCGTTAGGAATATTCCGTCATCTTCAACCTTAATCGCCGGCGCCGCTGTGTCGCCGTAAACTGGGTAAATTTTCTACCTTTGATTTCTAGCTCATTTTTCAACCAAATTTCACGAAATTTACACCAAAATGATCCTTAGAACAAGGAGAAGAGATTTATACCTGTTTTGAACCCAAAATCCAAGTGAATCTCGCCGGAGAAATTCTCCAAATTCCGGCCAACTTCCAAACCAACGATCCCGACGTCCAAACTCCTTCAATTTTGTCCTCCGAGCATCCCAAAGAGATTCTAAACCCTCATATGATCTCCAAATGAGCTAAAACCCCGTAGATTTTGAGCACATGAACAGTACCACCTTTGGTACCCCACGGGTTCTAGGTTTCTAGACGGTTTCGAGCTACACAAATGGTACGGTTGGAATCACCAGGTTATAATGGTTCTAAAGGTGCTATTTAGAGCCTTGATCTGTGACCAAAACACCAAGAACAAGGGTTCGTCCGTACGGTTGCAGTGGAGAGGATAGAGAGTTTGAGAAGAGGGAAGGGAGAAGGTGACGGGGTGATGATCATGCACACGTGTTGTGCATGTGTGGGTATATATTTTCTCCAACCAATCCCCTCCACATAAATTCAACCCAAAAAATAAAACAAAATAATTAACATATATATGTTTTTAGGTACCCCTATATATATATATATATAAGTAGTACCCCTTTTTCACCCGTCCTCTCACACCCGTAAGGGCAAAATCGTCATTTCATAATTAATATATCCATTAACTCGGAACGGACTGTTACAAAAGAACTTAGTTAAATGAAAGTTTACTTTGGTTTGATGACATTTTGGTGTTTGGTGTTGAGTGCATGATTATTAGGTCCACAATCATTGGATACATGATCTTTCATAAGTTTTCACCATAATATATCATAGTCCCGCAGCAACGCGCGGGTCACTCTTTCTAGTATATTACTATACACAAATCAACACATTCATTCCAAAACATTTTATAAATTAATAGAACAGCTAAACAAACAGGGTAAAATAGGTTTTTAAGTTACATGACATTCTATTTACTTTACATCAAAAGCATATTTGCAATCCAAAGGGGAAATTTCTAAGTTACAATTATATACACTTCCAAAAGTCTCCCACATTGATTACTCGTTCATTTTGCACCTGTATTTTACCAACTCTACGTTAAAAGTTCTATGTACAACCAAAAAAGCATATTTGAACGACTAAAAGGATGGACTTTTAAGTCCCAAATATCTATAGTTTCAAAAATTGCCCACATGGTTCTATTTTTCATGTTACTTCTATGTCCTCGGGCTCATAAAAAAATCTTTTGTTCTGTATTGTTACATAGAACTTCAGTCATCTTTGCACTTGTTCTTGCTGTAGATTGAAATTAAATTCTTTGTATAAGAAATATGATAAAATTTGAGTTATGAAATTACGTGTATTAATAACAAATAGATGTAACGTACTGGGTTTTGGAAGTAGTAAACACAATTTCAGATTTGTTTGGAGACACTTTGTTCCTGAGAGATTTGATGGGAAAATCTTCAGTGTCCAAAGCTTTTTGTTCATCTATTTCTTCGGTAATTTCAGTTTCCCTTAAATCCATATAAACAAAAGAGAGATTAATACATTAGTAAATGTTAGGTTATTTGAAGCTTGGAGCTTGATTGAACAACTTGTATTTTGTCGTCGAAAATTGCTTGGATCAAAAAATCATTTTTGTTGAAATCATTTTTCAAATTTCCAAATCGAAGTTGAAATTTTTTGATCTGTCCTCGACATTGGAGAATTGGATATGGTAACTCTTGTTGATCAGTAAACCTTTTTTTGACAACTAAATCATAACATGAAGTTCCAAAGAAACATTCAACGGGTTTACCAATGATGATGGCACTAGTCTCATTGCTGGCATCTTTGGGGATTAAACTTACTTTGAACCTAAGTATATGAATGACAATTTTTTTTTACCGAAGTTAACGGAATGGATTATTGCTCCATGTTTTGTTAAATTTAAGGATCAAAATTAACAGATGAAATCTATATTAGAGTTATAGTTCAGAGATTAATTCTAAATTTAACTCAAATTAGAGTTATATATTGACACGGCTGTATCTAGTAATCAGTTGCAATATGGCAACTCCAAAGGTTGATTGCTTTTTTGACTTGCTTGATCAACCTTTAAAGTAACTTCACTAGAGGCAATAAACAACTGGGACCCAAACTTCCAGTCAAAAAGCTTTAACGTATTCACTTGCCCGGCTAGCTCGGTCCAAAGACCTATTTCAATTAAATTAGAAGAATATCTTGACCCTTGTTTGGTGAACTTACAAGTATTATGACAGGATGTTTAAAACGAAAAATAATACAACATATTGTGTCTTATAAATCCTCTCATAAATCTCAAGACTCTATATAACTAATTTGGATCCAATTGTAATATTGTTCGGTCTCAGTCACCAGTAAGACGGGCAACATTTGTAATGACAAAGAAACGTTGAATTGAATGATGGGGACTCCTTTCTATTTGTAGAGATAAGTGCCAATGGAGAGTCAAAAGTTCACATGTCCTTGTTTAAAATTACCTTATATTTCAAAACATAATCTTCCTGAATTTCCATGTGGGAACCTCTATATATGTTTCTGTCAAATAAAGAACATGACAGATATTTTGTCCTTTGACAAATATTTTGGATGGGAAAATGAATGATGTGTTTAGGCACGATTTGATGAGTTAATTAGCCTTTTATATTTAAGCCATTGATAATCTTTGGTGTAATTAACTTAGGGCTGCTGGCCATTTGGTGCACTATTAGTTTTATAATAATGGATGAGCATGTCCCCAATACACCATATGCATTCACAATTGTGATGGTGACTTCTTACTGACATCTGTGACCTGGGCTCCAAGCGAAGCTGTCATCCACTTTTACTTTGATCTCTAAGAAAGGAAGACAATTGGGTTAGGAGGCTAATCCAAATGGGATAGTATTCTATTTTTCTTCCTGCAGTCCTCTTGATTTTTTTAGCTAGTCAATTGATCATAGGAACAGAAACAGAGGAAAAAAATGTAAAAAATGCAAACAGCAACAGATGTTTGTAAGAAGTCACCATCATCATTGTGAATGCATCTTTTATTGGGAATATGGTCTCACTTTTGTTTTCTCTTTTTGCTTTTTTTTTTCCTTTGTTTCTGTTCCATAATTGTCATTCAATTTCTTTGATCAATAGACTATCAATAATATTGCAGTCCAAATAGGATGAGATTAAAGACTAGTTTACAAGATGCATGCTTTAATCTAGTCTTAGTAAAACATAAGACCAAACCATCTTTTAGGTACCTTTCTTTCCAAATTAGGACCACAAGTTAGTATTATGCATGCATTTGATGTGAAATGTGAAATCTAATATTTCGGAAAGATTGCTTTCTTGATTTCAAGTCCTCATCATCATCCTAAAAGAAATAGTCTTTCAAAGTTTGAACACCCTTGAACCTCTCTCTCTCTCTGTCTCTCTCATATTTGCAGCTGTGGTGGCCACCCTCTAGGGTTAGGGTTAACGATTGCAACTTTTACAAAAAGCAAAAAGGAGACCATAGGTGAGTTGGTACCAGCTCACTTAAAGTTAAGCATATAATCTTTTCACTCTCAGACAAAATAGGTAGGGAAAATTTTATTTAAACTCATCTAACTTATTTTTACACTCAACTTACTCTTTGCATCCATTTGATTTTTAACTAAACTATAAATATCTCTTTAAACCCAAATTTAATACCTAATATACCCCCATAAACCCAATTCAATATGTGGATTTATTTTTACACCCATTTGATTTTTAGAAGCTAAATTTGATGTGTTTAGACCTAAGTTCTTTGCATGGTTTTCCACAACACAAAAGATGATAATTCAATTGTTACTTGCATGAACTTAAAGATGGTTATTAAGAAGTGGATCGAGGAACTTAAAGATCAACCATGGTAGAGAGAAAAAAGCAAATGATCAACCTGCTTTTAACTGGGCATTAGACAACAAACTCGTTAACAAAGTGGATCTCTACCTGCTGCCACAGGCAGCATTCCCAACTGGAGGATTATAATTTAAGAACAAGACGTGGGTGTGAGAAACTAAAGGGATGCATGTTACAATTCACAATAATTATATCCTGGGTTTTGAGAAGAAGATTAAACGCTTCCATGATTATGATCTATGGCTGGTCGATGATCACGCAGATGAGTCTCCTCTTGGGAGAATATGAGATTGAATGACATGATCAATATTTGTTTCCATAGAAGCTCTGTATCGATGCTCGCAGGAAATGCTTCCTTACGAATTCGTGTGACCTTCGAGCCCAGTGGGTTTTCGTAACAGACTTGAAAAGGGAAGGGAATGTGGTTTTCGCTTCAGAACCGCAAGAAAGGAGCATAGAGTTTGACTTCTCTCAGTTGTTTGCCAATTCAACCAGTTACTGGGTCCTTTCACACCAGACATTTTTCATGGTTGGATGCTTTCGTTGTTGTTTTAGCGGAAGGTAGGATGCTTTTGTTGTATTTGTTGAAAAAAATTACAGTAAATAACTTATACTCTCAAAAAAATTGAAATCAAACGAACAAAAAATTTATAAATTGAGTCCTACCTTGGTTGGAGAATTCAAAACTTTAAAATCACCATCCATCAATAAAAAAAAAACTTATTTTTCTCTATGAGAGCTATTAGGGTTTTAGCCATAATAAATGTTAGGATAAACAAAGAGTGAGCGTAGAGTTTAATTATAATGTTTAGGTTTATTGATAAATTTGAGTTTTATTATTAATTTCATTTTGTACTTAATAGTAATTATACAATAGAGTAAAATAGATAATTAACATTTAAAATTTAAGTTGGGTGTAAAAAGAGGTTAAATGAGTTTAAATAAAATTTCCCAATAGGTAGACTATATCACTTGAAATTTTTTTTTTTTTTCTCAGCCAAATATTCAATTTGTTTTTGGACAACTCGTGCAGCAAGCATTCTCATTTAATATTATTTGCCGTATTGATATCCTAATTAATTAAACACTTAAACAAACCCCCAACAATTAAATTAATTTATAAAGTTGTGATGATATTGAGTGACATATTGATGACACTAGCTTTTGTGATGTCAGATGATAATTGAAGTCAAAGAATGAATACAATTTGCTGAAGTAAACAATGAGTATTCTGTCATCACTTCCAATGATAGGACAAGCAAGATTCCCAAATATCCAAAAAAAAAAATCCATTAAAAAATCTAATTTAATTAATAAGAATATTGGATGGATATGATTTGGTTGATGAACTGCTTAAAAAATTGTCACACTTGAATATACTTTTTTGCAACTTCTTTAATTCTTATGATTTTTTTCTGATTTTTTTTTTATCGAAATTACATTCATAATTGGTAGAGATACATAAACAATGTAAACTACCCATTAGCAAAATCTTCTTTGTCAATCAAAAGGGACAAAAGACTAAATTAACTGTGTCAAACAAAATTAAAGAAAAATAACCAAAATAAAAGTTATGGTAATATGGTAAATTCAACACAAAATAGTTTTTACTTTTTTTAAAGCCTCACAACCAGCATGTTTTAAAGGGTGAAAGCAAAACCAAGGCATCTTATGAATAGACATGCTATTGGGAGTCTCATTGCAGCAATCATTGTCGATTAGGGTTGGTTGTTTATCCAATGTATAACTCTCGGCAAGGGTTAAGGGTTTTATCCTGGATACTTATTCATGTTGTACTTTCCCTTCAATTAAGGGACTTTGCTCTTCTTGTTATTGTAAATAGATTAGGAGTGTTTCAACGAGTGATTAAGGGGATTGATTGAAGTCTGTTTCTTCACTCTCCTCTCTCCTATATATGTTTAGTTCCGGTAAAGGTTTCATTTATGAAATATACAACTCTAAAATTCAACATGGAGCTCTTTCAAAACAGATGTTCACCGATACAAAATCTGCAGTAAAATTCAAGATTGTAATTACATTGCAGAAAGGAAGATCCAGAAAACTAGAGAAGTAGGGAAAATGGAACTTAATTACTGATTTATTTCTTATTACTGCCAAGAAAGAGGAAGGGTTACATACGTCTTGCGAAATAACTTGGATAACATAATTAACACGCTTGCTTCAAACCCTCAAACTTGAAAGTTAAATATGCAAACACAAAAAACGAAAAACTACCCTTAATTTCTCTCGTCATATAGTCTCCTTCTGCATACACACACACACATATATATTATAGCCTCTCTTCTCTTCCCCTTTCCCAGCAGCTGCTAGGTTTACTCCTACTCATTGGAAGAGTGGCCATTTGCAGAACCATGGCTTGCTCCAGAATTGGTGTCATAGTTTGCTGCTGCTGCTGCTCCTCCTCCTGCTGATGAATATTCTTGATTTGATCTGCCACCAAATCCAAAGATTTTGGCTTTGATAAGACCTCTTTTTGGTGGGCAATTGGTCAAGTCTCTTCCCTTTCCTTTCCTCATCACTGGGTTGCTGCTGCAGCCGCCGCCGCCTTTGTTTTCCATTTTTTTTTTTTGGGCACAGTCAGTTACTTTTGGGGCGGAAGAAAAGAAACTGAGAAGAGGGAAGTTGCAGTCCAGATGATGTATTGAAGTGAGATTTAGAAGATGTCTCAACTGTAGTAAATATAGAGATCTTTTGGGTCCATTATTGGCTTAGTGTCAAGTGATGAGTTATATATTTGGTATCTTTATTTATGAAGAATGACAGAAATCAAATTATATTTTTTTTTTTAATTTTTATAGTATACGTTTATTAACATATAATATGTATATTTTTTCGAACATTAACACATAATATATATAATTATTAAGAGATGTTCATCTCATATCCGAACAGCTAGATGTCTTTCTCGGAGGCAGATTCTTTGCCCTCCTGTTATGGTGCCTTTCTCATTCTTTCTTATTTTGTGCGGTCACGATTAAGTTACGTCAACATTTTATATTGATTTTTTTTATAAAGATAATAAGATAAAAAATAATAAGAATATAAAATGTTGACGTCACTTAACCGTGATCACACAAATAGGAAAAAATGTGAAGGGCCATAACAGGATGGCAGAGAATCTGCCTCTGTCATTCTCATACGAGATAAAGTAAGTTGTCAATCAGGGATTTAGGAGGGACGGCCCTCCCTGACACACAGACTTGGCTGAGCCATGTGATTACATTTGTCCCATTCTTATTTTGCTAATTCTAAACAACCATTTTTATTTTTCAGACAAAATTATATTACTTTTAAACAAAAAATGTAAACAAATAATTCTTAGGCATCAGATACTTATAATTCAAATAGTTAAGAATTTGGGTTGAATTTACATTCGAGATCGGGCTTATGTGATCATTCGTGATGTTAAGTGGCTCAAAAATCAGATTCTAGTGTGACAAAAATGTCAAAATTTAAATTTATGGATTTAACATTGTTTAATTTATTCATAACTAGCATAGCTCTATATATTTATAGATTTCCCATCCTATTGGATTGAAAACTCTCAACCAATCAGAAATACTAACGTAGAGGAATTTTTTTTTTTTTTTTTTTGGGTGAGGAAATACTATAAAGTTTTGTACAAGTTCAACCAATTAGAAATACTATAATTTGGACCACATCAAACAGCGTTGTTCTATATAATTAGCAAACCTCTCTCTCACTATCTTTCGGAGATTCTTGCATGCAAACCAAATAGGATAAATGTAGAGCTCGTTTAGAAGTGCTTTTAAATGACTGAAAGTGTTTTTAGAGAAAATATTTTTGAGTTCCAAAAGCAATTGAAGTTTTTTTTTTTTTTTTTTTCAAGATTCACTTGCATTTTTACTAAAAATTGGTCTTAAAACATTACAAAAGCTCTTGCTAAATTTCAACTAGTGCAACCCAAATAGAAGTTGTAGTTATTTGTGTACATAAAGTGTCATCTAAAAGATAATCCATATTGTTAAGAAAGATGAAGAATTAATTCATAGCAAAAACAACATGGACGACATTACTTTTTTGTTACAGTCAAGGAAATCGATCGAACACTTGATCTGTACTAATCCTAACTCCTAGTGCATGCTTAAACAACTTGTATGCTTACTTCAAACCCTCAGGCATTTAAAAGTAGAAATTTGAAAAAGAAAGAAAATACCCTTCCTCTCTCTCTCTGCCCTTTTTTCCCCAAATAGTGCTAGTGTATTTCTCATTCCGAAGTGTATGAGTAAACAGTTGATGATGAGCCTGGTTTTTCCACAGAACTGCCACCACACTTTCCTCCAACCGCTCCTGCAGCTGCTATGTTGGTCAGAGTCTCCACCATCTCCTCAAAGATTCTAGCTTTGACTTGACCTCTTTTTGGTGGGATAGTTTTGGTCGTGGCTTTTGATCCTTTCCCGCTCTTCACTGGCTTATTGCTTTTGCTTTCCATTTCTCAGCTGTTTTGTTAGCAAAAGGAGAGAAATTAAGGAAGAAGGAGGAAGCTGCAGGAGAGTAGTGGTGAAGTGAGCGGAAGTGAAAGCGTAGGGCTTTATATAACTTGGTGGTGGGGGAAGCCATTATTATTAATGACGGCAACTTTGTCAAAAAGACTGAGAAGTGGTATCATATCACTCATGGCATGCTGTGTGAACACTGTATAAACTATTGGGGGGTGTTTGGGATCCCCTATACATAGATTCCATCCTCCTCACAATTTTAGTGTAAAAAAGTCATGTTTGGTACACAAAAATGCATGCATGGATGGATATACTATCGAGGAAAACAAGAAATGCACGTGGATGCATCGGATAGAATCAAAATTATAACTAGTTATATAGTACTTTGTGTTTATATTTCTTAATAATATAGAGGGACACAAAAGAAATTAGAAACGAGAACAGATAAGAATATCGCTTACATGTTGCATGTTGGTTAGGAAAACCCCAAAAAAGAAAAAACAAAGCTAAGTGGTCAATGAATTATACACTCATTTTTTTAAGGGTTAACTGTGGATTTAGTTCTTGAATTATTACCTGAGTAAAAAGTATGTTCCTAAATTATTTTAGTTTTTGGTATAATAAGTTTCTAAATTCATTAAAAACTGCTAATTTCATCCTTACTATAATATTTAAAGTTATTATTATCAAATGTTTGTCAAATTAAGTCATGTTACTTGCACGTGACACATTTTAGAGGGTAATATCGTCATTTTTTTACCTATAAGCCATCAACGTTGCATATAGGTGGCTACTTTAACTTCTAACTTACCTTCTAAAGTTAACTTCATATACTATTTTTTCGAAAAGAATAAGTCCTTAAACTCATGAAATTTACTAATCTACCCTTCAAAGTTTATCACATGTAAGTCATGTGATTTAAATTAACGGAAAACTAAATAGAATAGCTTTGAATATAATATTAGGAATGTATTGGTAGATTTTAAATAGTTTAATGACCGATTTTTCTAAAAAAAATAGTTTGGAACTTAATTTTCACTCGAGTAATAATTTAGAGACTAAATTGACACTTATTCTTTTTTTATATACAACTAATAAATTAGTTACAAACTCGTCATTACAATATTCGAACTTAAAATATTTTAAGTATAAATGAAATGGAATATCATAGTCCTAAATGACACTATTTGAGATAGATGAAGGCTCAATTAAGTACATGGCGAAAGATATAATTCTAATCTGGAGAACCAGTCTGGTGTGGTAGAATCAGATTGTGATTGATGTTGGAGAACTGGTTCTGGACCTTACCAACCAGAAATAAGGGTGAAATATGAATCTGATGCAAACTTGATATTAATTTAACAGGGGCCTAATTTAATATTAAATTTCTTAATAGTCCATTGGGTAATGAGATCAGGCCGATTTGATCTTTTATGGAATTAATCTATCAGGTTATTTTAATAGGAGTGAAGATTTTCGCTGAATTCTCTTTGTGAGGATTTTGGAAATCTTCAAATCACATCTGTTTATCGTATATCGTGCGGTAAAAAATTATTGTAATTTTTTTATTTAAAATTGAATATAAACAGTACTTGACGAAAACTGACAGTACAATATACAATGAACGAATGTGATTGGAAGAACATAAGAATCCTCATAAAGAGGATCCAACGAGGATCCTCTCTCTTTTTAATAGAAAGTGTATTAAAATGTGTGCCCAATCTGGATTAGAAAGGAATTATGCGGATTGCTTTATATAATTATTGTGCACAGGAAAATCCAGAACCAGTGCAAACTCACTGCATTCTACATACAAGAGATCATTTTAGGCATGTACTATAGAAGGGTAATGTTAGGGTGATGCATCATATAATTAATAAATTTAATTTAAAAAGTTGATTTATTAGTATTACTTTATTATAGAATATTTCGTTCGAGAGAGTTCTTGCATATTTGGGTCTAAAGAGCCTTGTGAATTGCAATGTTTTTTTTTCACAAGGAGGGAGTCGTTGATGTGAGACGAAAGCCATAGCAAACTATAAGCACTAGCTAGTGTGGTGGAAATCATTTTAAAATCAGAGCGTCGAACGCTTACCTCGACTCAACTGAAGTTTTCTTAATCTGTTTTATTGTGTGCGTATTTATATATTTAATTTCTGGTTCATTATTTATAGCAATTCAGCACCTTTGTTTCCTACATAATCTTCACAAAATGGGACATTTTCAAATTTCTCTAACATGTGAATTAATTAGTAAAAAGGAAATAATTTGACTTAAGCAAGAACAAATCGACTGAAAAAGAACAACAATATAACGGACAAGGATCCTCTCCGGATCCTTTTTGTGGGGATCCGAAGATAAATCAATCGTGTATGTTCATTGTAAATCGTGCAACCAATTTTCATCCTGCGATCAGTTTTCGTTAGGTACTATTTATATTCAATTTTAAATTAAAATTTTAAAATGATTTTCAACCTCATGATATACGATGAACGGACACGATTGATTGATCTTCTAAATCCCCAAAAAGAGGATCCGAAAATGATTCTATTCCCAATATAACAATGGGGCAGACAGTAAAAACAGGAAATTTGTCACAGTTAAAAACGTGAAAGAAACTGCTTTTCGAGATATTTTTTAGTGTGACAGGAACACAAATAGTATACCACGTATTTTAATAGAAGTGTTAGGAAATTTTATTTTTTAAGTTATTAATTTTTTAGCACACACATCTTACTATTTGTATAGTAACATATGGTATAGCATCATGTGTACCGGTCATATTGAAAAATCATTTTTCTTTTCCTATGGCTGCTGATTTGCTGAAGCTGCTGATGAGCTGTCACTTGGACATTTCCCTTTCCTATCAGATTGATGACAGTCTCTTTTATGTCCTCAAAGATTTTGGCTTTGATTTTAGCTTTCTTGGGTGGAACCGTGGAAGGGTATCTGCTTCTTTATGAACTGATGGCTTATTAGTAATTTTATCATCCATCTTTGAGTTTGTAGGGGTATGGATATGAGACTGAAGGATGTAGAAAAAGAATTGACTACAAGAAGAATAGTTGGTGGATTTTTATAAGATCATGGACAGTGGAAAGACAGCTATACATTAAGAGGAGACTTCCACTAATCTCTTTTTTGCTTCAAGCAAACTGCTAATACAAAAAGATTTTTTAGTCAAAATGATCACTGAAATTTGCATAACTTCTCACTTTGGTTTCTGATGGATCACATATATTGATTTCAAATCTCAGAGACCAAAATAAAGAGTTATTTAAATCTCATGGACCCTTTTAACTAAAAAATCTACAAAATTGAAATTCAGTGAGGTCTTCAAAAAGAAAAAATTTATGTGCGGGAATTATTTTTCTATATTAGTTAAGCCAGTTGTGCCAGCGTGACATAATTTCTTACAATGTGAACATTGAACACGTGAGGAATTCCTGAAGAGAGTCAAGAGACAAGTAGACATGTTCAAGTTCGACCAAGAGAAAAATCATTAAAATATACAAGGGGATGTCTTTCTGCTGTTGCTTGCTGCCAATGAGGCTGCTTTTGATTTTTCAACGAAACCAGACACCATTCGACATCTGACGAATAATATATGGATCACATTAGATTGTGTTTTTATTACCAAATCTTAATATGATTATTCCCTCTCTTGATGAAAACCAAAAAACCGAAAAGAGAACAATAGGGCTTCAAATATATCTAACATGTTTGTCTTCATCGTTCAACTTACTTTAGTAGTCTTTCTTTTCGAATAATTTTTACGGTTTAATTTTTTTTTAAAACAATTTTCACTATTCAATTTTTTGAATTACTTAATAGTCTTAAATTATAGAAGAAAAATTAGAATTGAACACGAATCATATAGTTCCTACATTTTCATCTACGCCATCATATTAGTTGTCACTTATGCGAATGTCGTTTACTTTGGAAAGAGATCATCTTCGGATCTCTTTCACCAAGGTGATCAGATCAAATGATATGGGTCTTTCAAATTTCATCCAACGGTAAAAAATTATCATAGCTTTTAAGGGATCAAAACAGGTGGGCCGTTGGATGAAATTTTGAAGGCTCAGATCACTTGATTCAGTGACCTTGGTGGAAGAGATCCGAAGATGATATCATTCTTCTTACTTTTTATTTATTTGTACTTTGAAATATTTTTTGTGGCCCATGTCAATACAAGTCCTAGCCTTTGCACTCGTTGCTTGTGGACGGGGTCAGCACTCAGGCCTAGACTGGACAGCCCTCTACAGCAAAGTCTTAGTTGAAACTACCTTCTCTCATTACTTGATCATGTACTGAAAGACAAAGTATACATATTTTTTGAGCCTCGTGATGTAAGAAAGTCCCATACACACCTAAAGACTATGCTAATACCTCTATCAGACAAAGAGAGTTGGTAGACCTCTCTTTTTAAATTAGGACATGCATGCCTTAAAAAATAGAGTTTTGAGTTTTGAAGAGAACCAAGTTCTTCTGCACATCATTATTTTAATCATTGATCGATCTTACTTGATAACTGGTAGTGCTGCTGCTGCTGCTGCTGTCTTTTCATTTATTTATTTATTTTTCTGTTAAAAATTGCAGAATAGATAAACTATTTTCTCCTCTAAAGTCCCAAAAACAAAACATGAAAACAAAAAAACACAAATCCAGAAACAGAATTTACAAAATTCATAGCTCAAGTTTCCAAATAACCTGAAACTTGAACATAAATACAGTAGTTCCCTAAACCACCCAAATTCCCTAAACTAGCCAACTCCCCACTTCAACTGAATGCCATATGATCCCTACTGGCATGACCCTGTTGGTCTTTTTTTATTACAACTCTCTATCTGCATATGTATAAGCAGAAAAAACCAATAAAAACGACAAGAGTTCAAAACTATTTCAAACTTGAAATGTGGCCAACTCTAATCCCGCTATGGAAGAGAAGAACTTGCTTACACCCCAATACGCCGCCGAGCATCCCAGCAATTCCAACTGTTTCAATGTTCCCCACATGACGTCATTGTACTATTGGCCTGGAATGACATAGCGGCGTACAGGGCGTGCCTGGAAGCCTCTCTTCCTATGAAAGTGGAGGCTCAGCTTCCACAGAATCCTCCTTTCTTTGTTCCCAGTTTTTTCGTCACTGATGATGCTGCAGTTTTTACTTTTGACCCCAGCATTCTGAAAATCTTGGCTTTAATCTGACCTCTTGGTGGAGGCAGCCTTATCGGTGGCCTCTTTGAGCGGAGCTCAGTTTCCATGGACTTGAATTTTACTGGAGTAACCGAAGCCATAAAAAAATACAGAGCAAAAAGACGGAGGAGGATAAGAAATTTCGAGTTTTCAGAAAAGGGAAGATTTTGTGGGAGAATAAAACTTGGTGGGATGCATATATTTTATACACATTGGGAATTTTTGGGTGGGGGGAATCATAGAAGGGGAATTTTTGGGTGAGGGGAATCATAGAAGGGTTCACAATAGTGTGAAAAGGAAATGCAAAAAAAAAAAATAAAAAAATAAAAAAATAAAAAAAGAAGAGTGGAAAATATAAAATATGTGATGTGGGGTTTTTGTGTGTATGTGTGTGTGTACAAGGAGAGACAGCTGGTTTTAATTTTAATTTTTAATGTAAAGTCTATGTGGTATTATATGTTAGCATGCGTGGGATGATGGTTTGGACGTACTAGAATCTTCTAACAAGCAGACAAAGACCATTCAAAAAGTCACCAAGAATTCACTTGATTTGGAGAAGCAACACTGCGTTCTTCATATTTATGTATTCTTCGTTTTTTTTTCTCTCATATACATTTATGTTTATTTGTGATATTTAGATTGAATAAATAAGAGTGTGCAGTAACAGAAAATAATGTGTGGAAATCCTTTTGAATCTGTGATATAATTTTTCAAAATATTTTTTTCTATGCACATGTGTCAAACTGCAATTTAACTATAATGAAATGAAACTTATCTAACTTCGTTTACATATCGTAACCATAATTATAAAGACACACTATGTTTGCAGTTGAAGGCTAATTATAGTTAATGTTTAATTAAGATCTTGATAACGCTTATCTAGAAGAATTAATGTTCTTCAAAGTTACTAAAGATTATAAAAAGGGATGTCAGTACGAGTCTATGTGGAAGATAAGGTCTTCTTGTTCATGTTTAGAGCCAAAGGAGATGAATCAAAGACTTAAAAACCATCCTTTATGCATGGTACAAACTGAATTCTTCGCCATATCTACGGTCAACCACTCCATCTCCAACCCCACAAGATGTGAAGGCTTTCTATTTAATTGGTGAAAAGAATATGAAAGGTAAGTTTCCAAAAAAAAAAAAAAAGAATATGAAAGGTATTTGGCCCTCAGAGAGGCAACAGTTGGCATGAGATGGCATTTGAGTCTTCTGATCAAGTGATAGTGATGAGGGGAGATGATTAATAACAAAGGAAACTATAAGTCTCAGGTCAAACTTTGATTGAATTCAACCAATGTTGATAAAATTTCAAGGCCTTTATTCTTAGGCTAATCGATTTTGGGATTTTGAGTTTGCAAAAAAAAAAAAAAAAAAATGGAAACTCTTTTATTTTTTTTCCCACACAATACGTATAAAAGAAATCATAATTCGAAAGTCGTTCTAAAAAATTGTTATCAATCAATCAATCAAATGAAAACTATCTACACCCGGTTTATAAAATAAATCTCTCACATATAAATTCATGAAGTACTCCCACAACCAAAAGTTTGAAAGTTTATCTTCCATTGAAAAAGGTCAATATTTGACTATGGAAGTTTCTCTTGACAAAAGACTAACCTGATGTAAACGTGGGCAGTTTGGAAGTTTGCTTAGTTGTTGAAGGGATTTATTTGTCCATTTCCTATTACGGTCTCCCTACTAAAAAAATGCAATCAAAAGTTGGGCAAAATTGATCATTACTAGATATTGCAGATAACTGAAAATAATCAATTTGCATTGGTGAACTTTTAAATGCTTTTCGGAAACAAAAAACTTTTAAATGCTTCATTATTTTAGGCTTATGCTTTTTTTTTTTTTTTTTTGTCAAAATTCTAGGCTTATGTTTATTTCAACTTTTTTTTTTTTTTTTTTATAGAAATAACATTTAGATATCATTAATAATCAAATACGAATAGAAACATGAATATCAGCAGCCAGGAAATTAAGGAGATGACAAATATAATATATCAAAATTTTATTTGATGGTTGATGTGGCCATTTGAATATAAATGTTAAATCTTCTTCTTTTCTAATGGATATGTATGTTTATTTTAAGGTAATTTAGCCAAAGGTCAATAAAAACTTTACTATTAAGCCATATATCAATAACATATTTTTCTTTTGGACTTAATCAATGATATATTTTTATTAATTAGGCATAGGTCAATGATGAATGCCACATAAGTTTTAAGTCATTATAAAATACAAAATCACCCTTAATATTATTAGATATGGATAGGAATAGGGATGCGAGAAGATCAGCTATGGCGGCCCCAAATGGCTTGTCACGGCGGAGACACAGAAGTAGTAGCGTCAGAGACTCTCCATGTGCGACTCCTACCATATCTAACCTCTTTTAGTAATACCCAGCTGCTGGTTTTCGATTCGTTTTAATGGTTTTTTTTGTTTTCGATTTTTTGGTTTTTACAGAGGACGATGGTCCGGTGGAGTTATAAGAGGCGTCGAGGCTCAGAGATTGGAAGAATGACCGAGATCGAGAAAGGGACCGAAATCGCCACAGGGATTGGTTGAGTGGGAGCAAAAGGCGGAGAGGCAAGAGGTTAATGCACTGAAGCAATAAAGAAGACATACACGATGATAGTTCGAAAGAAGAATGTGAACGACTAAGATGAGGACGAAGACGAAGACGTCGGTTGCCAAATATGTCCTTGTCGACCAAGATGGCGTCGTCTAATCAGGACGAGATAGTAATAGAGGTCGTAGAGGTGTTGTACGAGATGAAGATATAGCTGCAAGGGCCGACGAAGCAAGAAATTACAGCCACCAATTCGATTAAGTTTGATTCCAGAGAAACTAACAACAAATTTACCAGCGACGCCAAATCGAGAGTTTCGTCACCGATCTTGAACTCGCCTTGTATGGTTCCTCAGCTGACGTCGCGAAATCGAGAGTTTCTTATTCTTTTTTTCTGAAAAAATTGCAAAAAATTGAATTGGGGGTCGAATTTCGAATTTCTTAAATTGAATTGTCGAGGAAATACTCAATTTTGGGCAGCCAGGGTTTGGAATCGGAGGCAAGGCAGGGGGATTTGAATTAATGGGGTGTTGAGCCAGGTGTTGAGGATCTCGATGGCGGAGTCGAATGACGTGGACATGCCGGAGACGGCAATGACGTTGGAGTTGTTGATGGCTCGAGCATTCTTGGCATCGGAGGGAGTGGGGCACATGGCAATAAATACGTCGGGAAACTTGTTGGCGAAGATTGAGACTCTGACGCCGTAAAAGCACATTAACGTAACAGAACATGAAATAGACACTGCAACGAAGTGTCTGAATTCACAGAACAAGAAATAGACACTGCAACGAAGTATCTGAATCCACATAACCAAAAACAGACATTGCGTTATAGTGTCTGAATCCACAAACCTATTTGAATCCGAATGCACAATCACAAAACAGGAAACCGAGACTGTAACGAAGTGTTTGAATCCACAGAATCGGAAATAGACACTGCGTTGCAGTGTCTGAATCAACAAACCTATTTGAATTTGAATGCACAATCACAGAACAGGAAACAAACACTGCAACCAATTGTCTGAATCCACAAACCTATTTGAATTCGAATGCACAATCACAGAACAGGAAACAGACATTGCGTTGCAGTGTCCGAAAAATGGAGGTTAAAGGTGGTGGGAGGCGGGGAAGGTTGAAGTAATGGAGGTTGAAGGTGGTGGGAGGCAGGGAGGTTGAAGTTTGAAGGTGGTGGGAGGCGCGATTTACAATAAAGGAGATGGAAATGTTTGATGTTTTAAATGGTAATGACATCATTTGTAATTTTAATTTGATTGAGGTGTTTTAATGTATCTTAAAGTCTCATTGACCTATTTATAATTCCAATAAATTTGATTGACCTATTATTAATATCATAACTTTTAATTGATTTTATACCAAATCACCCTTTATTTTATTATTATATTGAGCCCATGTTAGATTAACTATTAAAAAATAATTAAAATTGATTTTAGCTTGTACAATCTATTTGTCAATGAGACCTTTGCATTAAAAAAATTAAATTAAATATATTTGACTTCTTCTGTACTTTGTTGTAAAAAAAAGACAAGCTAGAAGGCCACGCCATATATTGCATATTAATTGGAGAACACTTCAATATTTTTTAGTTCTGTTTGACATATTTGACATCTCGTTTGGAGATAGTCTTAAACAGTCGTGACGGCTCAAAACCATCCCACTCAACAACACCATTTTCCTTAACATCATAGGCAGCCACAAAAGATAGAGCGGAAAATTTCAACATAGCTGACTCGAACTGAGAAGCTAGGATATGAATGTCGTGGATGATCCCTTCCGTAGTCTTCGAGAAATTTTTCAGTGTGAGCGTCACACGATATGGTACATGGTGGAATATGTATGTTAAAAGGTTAATAACTTAAAAATTAAAATTTTCCATCATTTACATAAAAACACGTGGTATACCATCCGTGTTTATTTCATAACTAAAAATTTATCGTAGTCTTCCCTGTCGCGTCTCATCACCATATCTAATATCTCTTTTGCGTCTGATTCCAACTCAGCTTTCTTAAATCCCCGTTCTAGATAAGCGGTTAGTCCTGCTCTAATGGTATCCGCCTCCGCCGTCGCACTAGAGCTGCACAGAAAGCCACCAGCCTCTTTAAATATACCAGCCGACGACCGCACAACCCACCCATATCCACCAAAACCTGTCTGCGAGCACCATGACCCATCACAATGTACTTTAACATACCCCACCGCAGGCCGTTTCCACGAAGGCACCTCAGACAACACCCATCTGCATACTACGAGTAGCTGAAGGGCTTTGCACCTTGCTCGTGTTCTTTGCAGCGCTAAATTCATTCACATGGTGTAGCAGTAGCTGCACTACTTCCCCAGGGTTGTGACATTGCCCCGTTAAATGCAACCTTGTTCTACACTTCCACAATCTCCATAAACCAAACACAGTCATCTGCAACAACATCACACTATCTTCTTTCTCTGCATAACGACGGCACACATGCTGCCAGCATTATCTAGAATCATTCTATGTAATACACCTTACCACGATCTCCGCATCTGTAAATTAATTATTATTAATTCTTATTAATTTTCAACTCTGAACACAATCTCCATCACATAAAATCTTAGAACCAAAATATGGTTTTGATAGCGTTTTAGAAATGCTATTATAGATGAGAATTATAGGGGTTTCTAAAGTGATATTATAAAAAAAAATTTAGCATTTGAAAAGTACGAATATCTCTTTTTGGTAGTGCTATTGCAATGGTCAAGATGTTTGTAAATTCGTCTACATTTTTCTTATGCTTTAGAGTAATTAACAGTATATTAAACCAAGCAACATTCAGAAATAGGCATTTTATTGAATGATAAAAACAATGTATCGATTGTTCTACACGAATGTAAAAAGCATTTACAAGTACAATAATGTCTCATTTGCCTATGTACAACTTTACATAAGTACTATAACCCTAGACAGAAATATGATAGTTCTTAGCTCTTTTCAAAGCAAACATCTAATATCCAAGATCAACTACTAGTGTCTCTAATATGCACAATAGAAAGTCCAATCCATATAAGCAAGTTTAGGCAAGTGCGTATGTACAATTAAGCATAAATGAAATATGTAAAAACTAACAGCCTCGCAACATGACATGAGCATGCATGGGTCATTCCATAAACAAGCACCAACATAGAATTAAAGAATTGGCACTCACTCACACCATTTGATGCTCCAGCAGTTTTCTCACGGAAGATGGAATGCAGAACGTCGCACTTGGTTGTGTCCTTCCCATCACCAGGATAGCACTACTATCTCTGTCAAGACTCAAGTTCTATGTACCTAAGAAACACAAACTTCTTATCCAGAAAAGGGGAAGGATATAGATAAACAAACAAGACACAGAGATTGTTCAAGGAACGGAGATAATCCTTACATAGCATTCAGACTGTTGTGGAAATAGACGAGACCATGCAATGATTGAAATTCTAAAACATGCGTAATTCTGATCTACACATATATATTAATCAAACTGTTTATCTTTTAATTTCTTCAATGTATTTATAAAAATGTGAAATCAGAATATTACATAGAACATATCACATTTTTTGAAGCATAGATTCATAATACCAGAACGTCTAAAAAAATTTGGTATCTTCTCCGTTAAGCAATTTTTGCGTTCACACAGGGCTTATGATGAAGCAATATAGCTCACAACTGGTTCCACCTTGTTTAACATGAAATGTGTGAACAAGTTGCCGGACTGCTAGTCAATGAGATGGCTAGAGCTTCTCAGTTGTGGCTTGATTTCATGCAATGAATCTCCCTCTTCCACTCCATAGAGAACGGAGAGTGGGCAGAAGGGAAGGAGGTCCTCATACGGAGTCACAGCACACTTACTTGTGGCTATCCACGAATTAAAACTATTAACCTAAATTACCAACTGCTCACCTGAACAGGCATTCCAGAGGCTTTAGTGGTGACAATGATGGCTGGATCCTAATATCAGAATTATAACGTGTAAGTTAGATCATATATTGTAAAAAAGATAGCTGGCTGAAATTTATACAACAGGGATCAAAGTTAAGAACCTCATACAACTCCAGGCTCCGGATAAAGTTGATTTCTTCTTCACAACAATGACTCTCTAGTTTATCATTGGGGGACTCGTGTTTATCATCAGGCAACTGTTGCACACTAAAAGGGAGATGTATTCCATCTCCTAAGTTCTTCGAATCCTTAGCCGCCACCTTCCCATAAATTGAAATCATATAGAAACCTTTCCCATGTTAAATTACACAAAGCGACTCTCTATAAATATAGGAATACTCCTGCAAATTATTCATTCAATTTCACTCACTGCATTCTACATACTAGAGATCATTTAGGCATGTATTATAGAATAATTCGTTCAAGAAAGTTCCTGCATATTCGAGTTCAAATGAGCCTTATGAATTGCAGTACTTCTTTCACAAGGAGGGAGTCGTCGTATGGGAGACGAACACTATAGTAAACCACAAGCACAAATATGGGGCGGAAATCGTCTTAAGCTCAAAAAGTCGAAAGCTTGCCTAAACTCAATTGAGATTTTTCTAATTCCATTCTATTGCGTGCATATTCATAATATTTAATTTCTGTTTATTATTTATAGCAATTTAACACCTTAATTTCCTACATAATCTTCATAAAATGGGACATTTTCAAATTTCTCAAACATGTGAATTAGTTAGTAAAGGGGGAATAATTTGACTTCAAGCAAGAACAAATCGATTGTAAAAATTACAACATAACAATGTGCATAAAGTTAAAACAGGAAATTTGTCACAGTAAAAAACTTGAAAGATTCACCAACAGAAAGAATCTGCTCTTCAAGCCTTTTTCTTTTCATTTGGCTGCTGATTTACTGGAGCTGCTGATGAGCTGTCACTTGCATTTCCCATTCCTATCAGATTGATGACAGTCTCTTTTATGTCCTCAAAGATTTTGGATTTGATTTTACCTCTCTTGGGTGGAAGGGTGGCTGCTTCTTTATGAACTGATGACTTATTAGTAATTTTGTCATCCATCTTTGAGTTTGTAGGGGTATGGGTATGAGATTGAAGGGTGTAGAAAAAGAATTTACAAGAAGAAGAAGAATTTAAGAGAAGGAGAAGGAGAAGAATTGACAAGATGACGAAGAAGAATAGTTGGTGGATTTTTATAGATCAAAGAAAGGCAGCTACATAATACGAGGAGATTTCCATTAATTTTTTTTTTCTGCGCTCTTATTTATTTTTACTTTTTAAAGATTAAACAAAAGAAAATGAAAACCGTATTCATTAAGGTGTTAAAAAAGAAAAATATTTTGGTCAAAGAAAAAGAAAAAAATTTATGTGTGGAAATTGTTTCTATATTAATTAAGCCCATTGTGTGAGCGCGACATATTTTGAGGAACTAGATCCATTCTGAACTTTAATGTTTAGAGTTTAAGGATCTATAAATCTGGACCATATATTTTGTATGAAAAAAAAAAATTAAAATCGTTAGTTTATATGAATTGAATCAGCAGAATGAGTTAATTTAAATTGTCAAACTTAATTTGTGTTGCTTAGATTTATGAATCTCTATGCTCTGACACTAAGGTCAGTACCGAATCCAAATCCATATATTGACGAAGTGTGAACACTAAACACATGAATTCCACGTCGTGTGAACACTGAACTCAGGTTTCAAGTTCAACTGTTCAACCACAGAGAAAAATCATTAAATTATACAAGTGGATGGCTTTCTACTGTTGACAGGCTGTTTTAAGGTTTTAACCAAACCAGACACCAGAAAGCAACCGTCTGACATTTATATGTATAATGAAATAAAATATACATATAAAGTCCCATGCATACCTAGGACTATGCTAATACCTCTATAAAACAAAGAGAGCACGTATTTACTTAGGATAATGATTGAGAGATTAAATTTACAAATTAAATAATGTGTTATCAATATAAATGAGTATGTTTATCAATGTTTAAGTGATAAACCAATCATCAACTTCTATGCCTTTTAGTTTTCTAAATTTTGTTTACAAATTTAGTCTCTTTAACATCACCCATTTACTTAAGGGAACTTTAACGAAAAGGTCTCGGTACTGTTCACTTTAAAGAAAAATCACATTTTTACACTAAAAAGTCAATTCTGATACTATTCACTTTACCCTTTATTTTGTCCTTACTCCTTATCGTTAAAATTCAAAGTTTTCAAGTTATTTTCATTAGTTTTCCTTTTACTTAATCATATGTGTTGGGAGCACTGTCCTCTCCCCTTTAAATTAGTACATGCAGACATGCATGCCCTAAAAAAATAGAGTTCTGAGTTTGGAAGAGAACCAAGTTCTTCTACACACAAGTATTTTAATCATTGATCGATCTTGTGGAGCTAAAAAATAATAATTTAAAATCTTAGAGACGACATGTAATTTTTTTTCCTGAAGAAAACGAGATTGTCTCATTAAATGGTCAGGGCACACAAATATTCACACCAGCAACTCAACATCTCTAGAGGTCGAAGCAACTGAATGCAACTGCTCAAAGCTTAACTACTTCAGACATGGAAAAGTCAAATGTGAGATCCCACATCGCCCAAGGGAGTGGATCCTATGAGCTTTATATGTATATTTTCATCTCTACCTAGCGCGAGGCCTTATGGGAGCTCATTGGCTTCGGGTTCCATCGGAACTCCGAAGTTAAGCGAGAAGGGGGCTAGAGCACTCCCATGATGGGTGACCCACTGGGAAGTTGTTCGTGAGTTCCCAGAAACAAAACCGTGAGGACGTGGTCGGGGCCCAAAGCGGACAATATCGTGCCACGGTGGTGGAGTAGGCCCGGGATGTGGTGGGAACCCGGGCCGGGATGTGACAATTTGGTATCAGAGCCTAACCCTGGCCGCGTGTGTGCTGACGAGGACGTCGAGCCCCTAAGGTGGGTGGATTGTGAGATCCCACATTGCCCAGGGGAGTGGATCTTGTGAGCCTTATATGTATATTCTCATCTCTACCTAGCGCGAGGCCTTTTGGGAGCTCACTGGCTTCGGGTTCCATCGGAACTCCGAAGTTAAGCAAGTAGCGCGCGAGAGCAATCCCATGATGGGTGACATACTGGGAAGTTCTCGTGTGAGTTCCTAGAAACAAAACCGTGAGGGCGTGGTCGCGGCCCAAAGCGGACAATATTGTGCTACGGTGGAGTCGAGCACGGGAAGTGGCTGCGCCCGGGCCGGGATGTGACATCAAAGACATTAAATATAGGATTAATCACCAAATCCTATCTTTAATACATTATCAATTAAAGATCAACTCAAAAAAGTAAGGAATCGTTATCACATTCAATCAATGATGCTTCCATCATCTTGGGAATATTATTTCCTAAGGATGACACAACCTTGGCCAATGGAAAGCCAACCTAGGTGTAGGGTTTGGGAAGCCGTCACGTGTAGGGCAAAACCCTATCCAAGGCCGGCCACCTCTCTATAAATTCGTCAAGACTAAAGATGGCGGGCGGATTCTTGCTACCGCATATCTTACTTGATAACTGATTATGCTGCCACTGCTTTTCATTTATTTAGTTTTTTATTTATTTTTCTGCTAAAAATTGCATAATAGATAAACTATTTTGTCCTCAAGCCCCAAAAAACAAAACATGAAAAGAAAAAAACACAAACCCAGAAATTCATAGCTCAAATTTCCAAATAACCTGAAACTGGTACATAAATACAGTAATTCCCTAAACCACCCAACTTCCCACTTCAACTAAATGCCATATGCTCCCTACTGGCGTGACCCTATTGGTCTTTTTAGTTACAACTCTCTATTTGTATACATGAGGGCAGAAAAACCAATCAAAAACTACAAAAATTCAAAATTATTCCAAACTTGAAATGTGGCTAAATCTAATCCGCCCTATGGAAAAGAAGAACTTGCTTACACCCCAATACTCGGCCGAGCACCCCAGACTAATAATGCAATTCCAACTGTTATAATGTTCTTCACGCAGTGTCTAAGCCATGAATTGTTCAAGGGTATGTTATCTGTAGGATGGATAAATAAAGAATTATACTTAAATATTAATTAGGAGATGATATCTTAAGATGATGAGGTAAGTATGCTTGATTGATGATGATAAGGATCCCTTACTTATTTGAGTTAATCGTCAATCAGGAATGTATTAAAGATAGGATTTGGTGATTAATCCTATTTTTTATGTCTTTACTTTTCCATGCCACAAGCAGGGAGCTTGGTGTAGCTACTGAGGCCTACAGAGATGTTGATTAGCTGTGCGTGAGAATATTTGTGTGACCTGAATCTTGTTTTCTTTGGAAAAAGGTTCACGTATCGTCTTCTGAATTTTTGAGATTATTTTTTACTCTATAGAAATTATTTTTGATATAATTTTTGCACATCTATTAAATTGTAATTTACCTACAATAAAATGAAACTTATCCAACTTCGTTTATGTATCATACCCATACTTATGAAGACACACCATTTCTTCAGTTAAAGGAGTTAATGTTTAATTAAGATCTTGATAACCCTTTTTTGAAGAATTAAAGTTTTTTAAAGTTACTAAATATTATAATAAAGGGTTGTTAATTCAAGTCTCTGTAGAAGATAAGGTCTACTTGTCCGTGTTTAGAGCCAAAGGAGATGAATAGTGGTATTCCTTTTCACTGATTAGTGAGAGGTCTTAGGTTCAACTCTCGCCAAAGGCGAATTTTGAACCAATTTATTACTAGCCCATTGTGAGGCTAAGCCCACCTTCTCCCCTTATTGTAGATAATATCGATTGTTCAAAAAAAAAAAAAAAGATTCTAGGCACTAGTTGGGCAACGGATAAGAGCCTAGCGTTTAGGTATCTAGGCTTGATCTAGGCAGTTCTTTTTATTTTAATTAAATTTATTATATAACATATAAACAAATGTCTAATTGTACTTAAAAATATATATAATTGTATAAGGACTTATAAATTACAAAATAACATATAAATTATAAAGTATTAGAACATATTTAAGACATTGAGAACAAGCA
This sequence comes from Heteromeles arbutifolia, assembly GCA_024362995.1. Classification (NCBI taxonomy): domain Eukaryota; kingdom Viridiplantae; phylum Streptophyta; class Magnoliopsida; order Rosales; family Rosaceae; genus Heteromeles; species Heteromeles arbutifolia. Next base: position 9,914,971 of record JANCRC010000018.1, read on the forward strand.
TATAATGAGTCCAAGTATTCAACAAGTTTCATATATTTATTAAAAAAATAAAATGCAAAATAAAAGTTATCTATTTTCTGTCTTAATAAGAGTCACGATCGATGCAAATGCCTAAGCGTCGTTAAACGGTGATTTTTAGAACAGTGATTAAAAGTCATCCTTATGCATAGTACAAACTGAATTCTTTGCCATGTCATAAGGCCAACCACTCCATCACCTACACCCCCTCCTCCACACGATACGAAAGCTTTCTATTTAATTAGTGAAAAAAGTAAGAAAGGTATATGGTCCTCAGATAGACAAATGTTGGCAACGGATGGCATTTGACTCTTCTGAGGGAGGTTGGATTTAGTAACAGTTTGGTACAGCTGAATTTTTTTTAAAAAAAGCAGCGACTCAAAAAAGCCGAGAAGATTTGGTGTTTGGTTAACATCCGCAAGCAGCTTTTTTCACAATTTAGGTGAAAAAAGCTAAAAACCCAAAGCAGCAATAAGGAGCTTTCAAAAACTTTTTTTTATTCATTCCAAAAGGCAGATGAACAGTGCAGATTAATTTCTTTCAAAATTTCCAACCTACCCTCATTTCTCTCTTTAGTACGAAGCACAACATCGCTTCAATGAAATTTCTATGACAATTAGTGCGCTTATGTTAATGAGATTTCTAGGCCTTTATTCTTAAGCCAATCGATTTTGGGATTTTGGGTTGCAATAAAAACAAATAGAAGTGATTCTCGCATTCTTTTATTTTTTTCGCATTCAATACATGTAAAAGGAATCGCTCTTTATGAAAATCGTTATTCTAAAAATTCGTATAAATCAATCAAACAAAAAAATTTATCTACACCCGATTTACAAAATAAATCTCTTACATACAAACTCATGTAGTACTCACGTCTATATTTCCCCACAAACAAAAGTTTGAGAGTTTTATCTTCCATTGAAACTTGTAAGGTCAATATTTGACTATGGAAGGTTTCTCTTGACAGACTAGCCTCATCTACACGTGGGCAGCTTGGAAGTTTGCTTAGGCGTTGAAGGGATTTATTTGTCCATTTCTATTAATTGTCATGCGCATATTTACGCTCTCCCCGCTAGAAACCTAAAACAATGCAATCAAAAGTTGGGCAAAGTTGATCATTACTAGACATTGTAGATAAGTTTTTTTTAAATGCTTTGTCATTAGAGGCTTAATTTTGTGTATTTTTACGTCACTTCTTCGATCGTCACAAAGCAAGAACAAATATGGGGAGACTGGGTCCTCTTGTGGCAGTCCATGACTAGGATGAATATATTAGGTTCTCCATGTAGCATCACACTATAAGACACCGTGGAAACAGTCCATAATCCAGCGGCAAAATTCGTCTGAAAAATAGCCTCACTTATTTCTTCGTTACTAGGCATGGCAGAAAGCAAATTATTCTCCACATCCCCAATTCGAGTTCCCAAACGACTTACCACCTCATCAATCCGTCTTGGGTTGTCGGATTGAACTGATGAAATTGGGGTTCCATTATAAAACCAATTGGCAACGAGTTCCCAAACAACTTACCACCTCATCAATCGGTCTTGGGTTGTCGGATTGAACTGATGAAATTGGGGTTCCACCATAAAACCAATTAGCAATATGAGGAGTAGCTCAAGACCATATAAGCACATAGCAAACTTGTCCCCTCACCGATGTGGGACAACTCTCAACACGCCCCCGCACGTGTGGCCGATTTTCAAGCCTAACATGTGGACAACACAACAGGATGACGTGGAGCGCGTGTGGACGTTGGGCTTCACACATGGGACAACCTGGCTCTGATACCATGATGAAATTAGGGTTCCACCATAAAACCAATTTGCAATATAGAGAGTAGCTCAAGACCATATAAGCACATAGCAAACTTGTCCCCTCACCGATGTGGGACAACTCTCAACATGAACTAACTTAACAAAATATCCCACCATAATCCTTTCCATCGCATCCACACACCACCGTCATCCTCCAAACCTTTTAGTTGGTTATGGCGTCTGCGTTTCATCGTCTTAGCATGAAAGTATTTCGTACTCTTGTCACCTTCATTCAACCGTTGGACTCTGCTTTTAAGCTTCCAATACAGTTCTTCCTCCTTAAACACAGGTTTTTGATACTCTTCACGCAACAATCTTTTCAAATCATCAATTCTCCCTTGCTATCCTTCTCCATTATAGTGCCATTTCGTACTCACCACACTCTTACATCTTTGTTCCTCTCCCCATCTCGGATCAAATATAAACCGCTTCTTCCACTTTGCCGCAGGTGGCTCGTTTTCAACGCCAGTAAGGCATGGTCCGACGCTCCGAGCCCTCTAACACGCTCAAAACAAGCTTTCGGATATAATTGCACCCAGCCCTCCGCTCCGATGCCAAAGCTCTATCCAATCTCTCCTGAAAGCCGCCCTCGCTTCTATTACGCCATGTATATGGGCAGCCAATAAACCCTAAATCCAAGAGCTTGTTGTCAGTCACAAAATTCCAAAACGACGCATACTCCCACTACTGTTCTTGGATTGCCGCCTTTCTTCTCTGATCCATCTAATAAATCATTAAAATCTCCAATCACCAAGCAATAATCGCCACTTGATTATGAAATACGCCCCTGCAATGTTCGCCAATGTTGCTCCCCAGTTTTATCATCTGTGCTAGCATGCATAGCAAATAATCTCCACCTCTCTTTAGTTGACTCATCCCTCCACCACAACTAAAATAAAGAAATTAGCATATTTAATTAACCAAAACAACCTGCTGTGTTTCCTTCCAAAATACACACAAACTCACCACCAATACCCCTCGGCTCCACTGAGTGTAAAAACTGCATGCCCTGTCGTCGCTTTAAATACATGTAATTTCTACTATGGTTTTTCGTTTCCAGCAAAATCACCAATTCAGGGGAACGAAACCTATTTTGATCCTCCAAGTCCTGAACTGTCCCCAATACCCCGAGAAGTCCAACAGATGAAAATCATGGCAGCCACGATGCCTTCCCAAATCAACAAAACTAGAACTGCAGGCTTGAATATCCTTCCTTCCACCCAGCCCTCTGCAACATCAGTCGACCCACGGGAGAAGAATAACCCTATGCCACAAGTGATGGTAGCGTTGGAAATATTTGGCAATGTCGATGTTACTTTTCCTACGTACTACAATAAATCACATAAAACTAATATTAGTAAATGACAGTTTTTATTACCACAATTTATTAAATAAAAATAAACCAAATAAGATAAAATACTTATCTTTTGTATGGTAGAATAAATGAAAGAAACCACCACACAATGATTTCAATGATATTATTCTATAGGGAGAAGCGGCTTGAAAATTATAAACAATGCAATAAAACCTTTTAATGCAATAACAAAATAATAACGGCATAGCATCGACCATAGGGTAATGCTAGGAAAACTAATTTGTAGACTAAATTTGCAAATTAAATAATGTGTCACTAATAGAAATGAACACGTTTATCAATGCTTAAGTAATAATCCAATCATTAGCTTTCATATCATAGCACCGTCACAACCAACCCTAACCCTAGCCGCACAGATCTTAGTACACACAAACCCCTCCTTTCGAGATCAACCCTAACCCTAACCTTCTTTCGAGGACAGAGGCTTATGTTTATTTGATCATCTCTTAAACTTGTGATTAAATCTTACACACATAATTCTATTCCATGATCTGATGTTTTATGGCACAAAATTACACATAAAATAAGATATGAGTGATAAATTATAAACACATCAACATCCTGAATAAAAACAATTCCGCCAACTTTATTGTGTGATAATTGTAGTTTTTTTTTTTAACTCATCGTATTACTATTACAGCTCTCATACTAATATAATTTAGTGTGGGATCATTCTCTAATCCGGTACATGCTTGCAACTTGGGCTGCAGGCACTAAGACCTCATCACCATTTTCCTTGACCCTGTAGAGTGGCTCCCCAACTTTAAAATCAGCAAAAGTTCTTGCTTCGTATTTAGGCGGCGATTTGATAATGAAAACCTTGTCGTGCTTGGTGACATGCAAATGTTTATGTCGTGCCTGTGTCAACGCCGGTGAACATACTATTGACTGTGTTAGTACTACCACATCATCATTTCTGACAATTAAGGAATGCCACATCAGCTATCAAGTTAGTTAGGTAGTTATAATGCTAGCTTGCATGTTAAGCTACCACTACTCAGCTATAGATAGCTTGTATTGTTCTCATTATATATGTAACTGGATTGTCTAAAGAACTATCAAAAGCTTAATTCTCTCAATTCTTCATTTCCATATTTTCTTTGGTTTTTCTGCATTTTCCTCCATTGATGCATACTGTGATATCTGTTATCATGGTATCATCGCCTTAGGTTTTGTTCTTTTGGGGTAAATTCTTCTGCTGTGTTGTGATTTCTTGGTGGAGAAAGTCGAAGTGCTGCAGATCATCTGGACGATAAGAAGTTTTGGCGCTAGATTCTAGAAGCTTTTCTGGGAGTTTTGGCGCTGGATTCTTGAAGATTCTTGAAGTTTTTCTGAGTTCTTGCGATTGAAGCGTTCTGGATTTTTGGGGTCGAATTGGATTATTAGGGTCAGGTTCAACATAATTTAGGTGTTTTCTTATGCATTCTTAGTGTTTGATTGTTTGCTTGAGTTACTATTCTTGAATGCAATGTTTGATGAATTATGAAGGCCGATAGCCATTACTTCTTGTGAGTACATTTTTTGATGAAGTATAAAGGTCGATAGCCATTACTTCTTATGAGTACAGGTGTTTGATTGAAATCCACACGAAAAAGGTCGAAGCTAGTAGTGTGTTGAGAAGGTGTGAAGTTGATTGTTTTGAAGTGCAAGTTAATTGCTCAAGAATTTTCTGTTAAGTCTGTTCCAAAGATTTACTGCAAAGGAAATATGGCATTTAGCAGTGTTAAAGTTGAAAGTCTTTTGGGAATGATCACTGTGAAACTTCAAGAAGACAATTTTGTGAAATGGGATTATCAATTTTAGTAAGTTCTTAAGGGGTATGATCTTTTTGATTACTTTGATGATGAGTCTCAATGTCCTTCAAAGTATGTGATAAATATTGATATTGGAGTAACAAGGGAAATAACAATTGCATATAAAGAATGGGTGAAAACTGATGTTTCTTTACTCAGTTATTTATAGCTACACTTTTAGATGATGCTATGGACTATGTCATTGGTTGTAAAACATCTCAGGAGGCTTGAAAATGTTTACAAGAAAGGTATGATTCGGTATCAGTTGTTAGAGTTAATCAACTTAACACTGAGTTTCACACTGCATATAAAGGAACAGACTCTGTAGACAAGTATTTGCTGAGGTTGAAAGGAATTAAAGATCAATTGGTTGCTGTAAGAGAGAAAATTATAGAGAATCATCTTGTTATTGCTGCCTTATCTGGTTTACCTCCAGAGTTTGAAATGATCAGAATTGTTATTCTTGCTAGGGAAAAACCAATATCCATGAAGGATATCAGGGCACAGCTTCTTGGTGCTGAGGGTAGTATTGAATCAAGGGTGAATAGTTTGTCTAACTCAATGGCTGCTATGTATGTTCAAGGAAATTCATCAAATTCACAAGGATCTCAGGGTGGATATGAACAAGGAGAGAGCTCCAACTCACAGATGGGGGCTCAAGGTGGAAATGGCTTTGATGGAGTCTTTGATGGAGGAAATATCACCAGAAGATATTTCAATAATAACAGAAGGTATTTTGGAGGAAATAACCATTCAAGATCCCACTCTAATTTTGGAAACAAGTTCATTTCCTTCTCTGATAATGGGAAAAGTCCTCAAACTGGAGGATCTCATAACTCTTTTTCTGTAAACGGAGGTAAGCAAGGTACAACTTGGAATGGAAATACTAACTACAAGGCTGTTGTGTCTCCAAAATGTCAAATTTGTTCAAGGAGAGGTCACACAACACCAAATTGCTTTTATAGAGCTGATAATTCTCAAAACACTCGTGGTTTCTTGGTGTGTCAAATTTGTGGGAAGAGAGGACACTAGCTTTGGAATGCTTTCACGGAAATAATTTTTCATATCAAGGAACTGCACCTCCTACTTCTCTTGCTGGTATGGCTGCTCAAGGTTCAAATGATGCAAATGGAGATTCAACTTTACATGGCTTTTCAATTGCATATACCTGGGTGGTTGACACAGGTGCCACTCATCATATGACATCAAATCTTGATGTTCTGAGTCAAAATATTCCTTATAATGGTGATGCCAAAATTACTGTTGGTAATGGATGAGGTTTGCATGTTGAAAACATAGGTTCATCTCTCATTCAAACTCCACAGAATTCATTAATTCTCCATAATGTGTTACATGTACCTAGAATTACTATGAATCTATTATCTGTCAAGGAATTGTGCAAAGATAATGGTTGTTGTTTTGTATGTGATGATCTGATATTCTTTGTACATGACAAAGCAACTCGAAGGATATTGTACCAAGGAAAGGGTAATGATGGGGAGCTGTTCAAGATACCAATTATAATGTTGTTAAAGTATGGTGCTATAAGAATGGGAAAATGTGCTGCATTTGTTGGTAAGAAAATTAAAGCTGCAATTTGGCATAAAAGGTTGGGACACTCACCTGAAGAAGTTCTTAGATAATGCTGCAGAATAATGAGTTGTCAAGTAGTATAGATTCATGCCAATCAGTGTGTACTTGTATCCAAGGAAAAATGAGTAGGCTGCCATTTCATATAAAGTAAGATAGGTCTACTATTATTTTTGAGAAAATACATTTAGATGTATGGGGCCTTCACCTGTGAAATCTGTGGAAGGTTATAGGTATTACATTAGTTTTGTTGATGATTGTTCTAGGTTTATATGGATATTTCTAATGGTGAATAAATTAGATGCTTTCTCAATTTTTACCAAGTTCTATGCTTTTGTTCTAAACCAGTTTCAAGTGTCAATTAAATATTTACAATCTGATGGTGGAGGAGAGTATATGAGTAATATGTTTAAACAATTTTTGGATGCAAATAGAATTATAGACCATGTTTTCTGCCTTCACACTCCCTAGCAAAAGGGGATTGGTGAGAGAAAGCATAAACATGTAGTTGAGACAGCTATTAGTTTGATATCAGATGCACAACTACCTGTTCATTTTTGGTATCATAATTGTTCCCATGCAGTTTTCTTTATAAATCGAATGCCATGTAGAAGCTTAAACATGAAGTCTGTATATCAGATTGTATTTCAGAACACTCCTGATATTAAGCATCTCAAGGTTTTTGGTACTGTAGTATATCCATTACTGAAACCATTCAATCACACTAAGTTAGAGCCAAGATTAACTCAATGTACTTTTCTTGGATTTGCACATGGTTATAAGGGAGTAGTATGCTATGACAATGAGGCCAGAAAAATTATTTTATCTAAACATGTAATTCATGATGAAGACATATATCCATTTAGGCAAGTTTCAACACATAAGAACTCAAATGTAGTGCAAAGGTCATTACAATCTCCAGTTTTGATCCAGTTACAAGTTCCATGTATCAGATCTTATATTTCTGCACAAATACAACACAGTTCTCAAGACATCGATTCAGTGCCTATCACAACTAGTGATATAGGTTCAGGCTCTGGCAGACCTAGTTTTCATAACACAGTTCAAAATGCAGAAGAAGTTAACAGTTTTAGGGTATTGAATAACAGTAATGAGATCACACAGAATGTGAGTAACAGTCATGATGTTTATCAGCATCCTCACACCATCACTCCTCATCACAGCATCACTCTGGTACAATATCTATGTTGTATGTCCATTCAGAACCTCAATTTGAGGTATGTCTTCCAAACTTGTCTCCCTCTGATGCAATTCAACAACCTGAATCTTCAACTCACTCAATGTTTACTAGATTGAAGAGTGGAGCAATTGAAAGAAGAAATTATGCTGCATTGGTTGCTTCTTGTCCTGAGCTACAATCTTTGCAAATTACTAATAAAGAACCATTCACTGGTGGTTATTCCTTTATCTCTGAAATTTCTGATATACTTGAACCTGCAATATTTCGAAAAGCAGTAGTTGTACGACAATGGCAAACAACAATGCAAGAAAATTATGACTCCCTTAGAGCTCAGGGGACATAGGTTTTAGTTCCACCACCTGAAGATAGAGCAATTGTAGGGAGTAAATGGGTACACCAGGTTAAGAAAAACCCAGATGGTAGTGCATCAAGGTATAAAGCAAGATTGGTAGCTCAGGGTTTCTCTCAGGAACATGGTATTGACTATCGGGACACTTTTGGTCTAGTTGTAAGACACACCACTGTGAGAATCATCTTAGCCTTAGATGCAACCAATCTTTGGAATCTCAGGCCATTGGATATCAAAAATGCTTTTTTGCATGGAGATTTGCAAGAAGATGTGTAGATGAAGCAACCTCAAGGTTTTCTTGATTCATCTTATCCCTCTCATGTATGTAAGTTGATTAAGTCTTTATAAGGATTGAAACAGGCACCAAGAGCCTGGAATTCAAAATTCATTAGTTATTTGACAGTTTTGGGTTTCAAAGCTTTAGCCTCAGATAGTAGTCTCTTTGTTAAACAAGATGAATCAAATATTATCATCTTGTTATTACATATTATCTTGATTGGTTCGAATTCTATAAAAGTTCAAAAAATGGTGTAAGAATTATTAGAAGTCTTTTAGTTGAAGGATATGGGACATCTTACTTACTTTCTGGGATTGCAGGTTCAATATCAAAGTAATGGAGACATATTTGTGAACCAGTCCAAGTATGTAAAGGATTTAATACACAAGGCTGGAATGGACTCTTGTAAACCTGCAAATACCTCATGTAAACCACATCATCAAATGCTTCAAGCAGAGGGAGAGTTACTCACATATCTATCAATGTATAGAAGTTTAGTTGGTTCATTACAATATCTAACATTCACTAGGCCAGATATTGCATTTGTAGCGAACACTGTCTGTCAGTTCATGACTACACTAACTGATATACATTTTGAAGCTGTTAAAGAATTCTAAGGTACCACCAAGGGACAATCAATACTGGAATAAGTTTTCATGCAGATACAGTTACTCTGGTCAATTTAATCTCAGATTCCGATTGGGGTGCGGATTTGAATACTCGAAGATCAATAATAGGATATGTGGTTTACTTAGGGAATAATCTAATCTCATGGCAATCAAAGAAACAAAACTCAGTTTCTAGAAATTCAACTGAAGCAAAATACAAGGCCTTGGCACACACTGCAGCAGATATAGCTTGAATAAGGAATATATTGAAGGAATTGAAGGTATTTGTTCCTAGTCCACCTGTTATTCACTGTGACAATATATCTACTATTGCATTAAGTGCAAATCTAGTGTTTCATTCAAGGATAAAACACATTGACACAGACTATCAATTTGTAGGAGAGAAAGTGCAACAAGGGGATTTACAGATACAATATACACCAACTTAAGAGCAAACTGCAGATGTGTTAACTAATGGTCTACACAGTCCTGCATTTATCAAGCATTGTTACAATCTCAAGTTGCGAAATCCCAGCTGAGATTGAGGGAGGATGTTGACTGTGTTAGTACTGCCACATCATCATTTCTGACAGTTAAGGAATGCCACATCAGCTATCAAGTTAGTTCAGTAGTTAGGTAGTTACAATGCTAGCTTGCACGCTAAGCTACCACTACTCAGCTATATATAGCTTGTATTGTTCTCAGTATGTAATTGGATTGTCTAAAGAAATATCAAAAGCTTAATTCTCTCAATTCTTCATTTCCATATTCTCTTTGGTTTTTCTGCATTTTCCTCCATTGATGCATACTGTGATAGCTGTTATCACATACGACGAGAATCGCTAGCACTGCTAGGACCTTGGTAGACATGTTCATGACAAAATTGTTTTTAAACTTAATTTTCAGAAGGATATTGTCTTGAACTCCTAAATGTGACTTACAATTGGGTGGTTATTTATATAGTTGTGGTTAAGTCTTAATAACGGTCAACTGGTTTAAATGGAAGGTAAAAATTGTAGTAGTTTGGTAATTTGGGGTTATTTTTCTGCTGGAAGACGTAGTTCCTAAAAATGGTGGGTTGCCCTCTAGCCAACGCCTGGAGTTGGTTAATTAGAAGAGTCTATCACAGAAATTGGTTGGATTTATTTACTTCCGTGGTCACTAGTTTTAGTGATGAAACCAATTTTGTTTTGAGGCTATATCTGGTATTTAGATTCTAAATTTGGTTTGTACCCTATTTTTAAAAAGAGTTGAACATACTGTCCTAACCAACTAGTTTAACTGTGTAGGTAACCTCACCTCTCTATTAGAATAGTATCATGTGTTAAAAAGAATATGACTAATAATTATCAAATTAAACCTAATGGTAATGCTAGGAGACCAACTATTTAGACCAAATTTTATATACCTTATGACATGATTGTTGATAATTAAATTATTACTAAATGTTGATTAACGTGTTTATTTTCTATTTGTGACACATCACATGATTTGCATATTTTGTTTAAAAGTTGGTAGTCTTTCTAGCATTACTTTTTTAATTATATTGAATCTCCATCTTCCACTCCATAGAGAAAGAGTGGGCACAAGGAAGGAGGTCCTCATACGGAGTCACAGTACACTTACTTGTGGCTAACCACGAATTAAAACTATTAACCCCCACAAGATCCATTTCTAATATTACTGTCACTCTAGATTTTTCCTATTATATCCCATTCCAAATTTTACAAGTCTAAAAGTATTTTGCTTACCATGCATACAGCTACATATAATGAATTCAACATAAGATAATAAGATTGCCTACAAACTCACCAGCCGATGGGGTTCTGAGAACTCATAGCTCAAACAAGCGGCAGCCAGTTCATCTAAACTTCGCTTGATACCAATCCCACCCTGTGCAAACATCATTTTAGTACCGGAATGAAATTAAACTACCTGTAAACCTAAAGTACCAACTGCTCACCTGAACAGGCATTCCAGCGGGTTTAGTGGTGACAATGATGACTGGATCCTAATATCAGAATTATAACGTGTAAGTTAGATCATATATTGTAAAAAAGATAGCTGGCTGAAATTTATACAACAGGGATCAAAGTTAAGAACCTCATACAACTCCAGGCTCCGGATAAAGTTGATTTCTTCTTCACAACAATGACTCTCAAGCTTATCATTGGGGGACTCGTGTTTATCATCAGGCAACTCTTGCACACTAAAAGGGAGATGTATTCCATCTCCTAAGTTCTTCGAATCCTTAGCCGCCACCTTCCCATAAATTAAAATCCTACAGAAACCTTTCCCATGTTAAATTACACAAAGCGACTCTCTATAAATAATTTTGAATTTGTTACCTATTTTGGGCACTTTTGACTTGGTTGATGGATGATTCTCTATTGCTCGCGCGCAGGAAACCCGGTGTGCCTCGAGGGTAATTTTGTCCTCTTCACCCAAAAATCCACATATCGCCTCTTGATTATTTTTGGCTCCACGGAAGCCAACCTAGGTGTAGGGTTTGGGAAGCTGCCACATGTAGGGCAAAATTCTACCCCTAGGCCAGCCTCCTCTCTATAAATATCTCATCTTCACCAAATTCTATTGACCAAAGTCCACCCACCTCTTGGGCGCGTATGGCTTTGATCTTTGATTTTTTTTTAAAATTTTTTCGTATATACAAATTCGTCAAGACGAAGACAGCGGGTGCATTCTTGCTATCACATATCTTACTTGATAACTGATTGTGCTGCCATTGCTTTTCATTTACTTACTTATTTATTTATTTTTCTACTAAAAATTGCATAATAGATAAACTATTTTCTCCCCAAGCCAAAAAAACAAAACATGAAAACAAAAAAAACACAAACCCGGAAATTCATAGCTCAAATTTCCAAATAACCTGAAACTTGTACATAAATAAGTTAATTCCCTAAACCACCCAATTTCCCACTCCAATAAATGCCATACGCTCCCTACTGGCATGACCCTATTGGTCTTTTTTGTTAAAACTCTCTGTTTGTATATGGGCAAAAAAACCAATATAAAACTACAACAATTCAAAATTATTCCAAACTTGAAATGTGGCTAAATCTAATCCCCCTAGGCCCCTAGGGAAGGGAAGAACTTGCTTACATCCCACTACTCCGCCCAGCACCCCAGACTAATAATGCAATTCCAACTGTTTTAATGTTCTTCACGCAGTGTCTAAGCCATGAATTGGTCAAGGTATGTTATCCATATATGACGGATGAGGAAAGAATTATCCCGAAATATTAATTAGGAGATGATATCTTAGGATGATGAGGTAAGTAGGCTTGATTGATTATGATAAGGATCCTTACTTATTTGAGTTGATGTTCAATCAGAAATGTATTAAAGATAGGATTTGGTGATTAATATTATCTTTTATGTCTTTGACTTTTCCATGACACAAGCAGGGGAGTGTGTAGTGTAGTTGCTAAGGCCTACATGGATATTGAGCTGCGCGTGAGAATATATGTGTGACCTGAATCTTGTCTTCTTTAGGAAAAGGTTCACATATCGTCTTCTGGATTTTTGAGATTATTTTTGCTCCACATAAATTATTTCGATATAATTTTTGCACATGTATCAAAATGTAATTTAACTACATTGAAATAAAACTTATCCAACTTCATTTATATATCATACCCACAATTATGAAGACACTCCATTTCTTCAGTTAAAGGAGTTAATGTTTAATTAAAGTTTTTCAAAGTTACTAAATATTATAAAAAGGGGTGTTAATTCAAGTCTCTGTAGAAGATAAGGTCTACTTGTTCGTGTTTAGAGCCAAATGAGACGAGTCAAAGACTTAAAAGCAAGGTTTTATAAAGTTTTAGGTGTTAGTCGAGCGACAAAGAGGGGCTTAGCATTTAGGTGTTTAGGCGGGACCTATGTGACAGCCTGTTCCTAATTTTACGATGTTATTAATTCTAAAATTGTGAACTGACGAAAATGTCCCTAGAGGTGAGGATGTTGACTTTCGTTGACCAGTGTATAATGAGACGTACGAAATATTCTTTTAGCGTATTTGTGTAGTACCCGATGATACAAACGCATAAGCGCAAGCGGAATCAAATTTAGAGCTACAATAAAGATTTTACAGAGCTACGAAACTTAAAGGTGTTTTATGAAATTTGAATTTTGGGTATTTTATTATTTCAATATTTTCTAAGTGGATATTTTAAATAGGGTTTTTATCACAAATGATCCTTGAAATTGATCCATCCAATCAAGATGGTCCCTGAAATTGAAAATCAATCAATGTAGTCCCTGAAAATGGCTGTTGCAAATCAATATGGTCCTTCCGTCATAATTCAGTTAAAATTTATGTTAAGTGCTGATGTGGCACATAAATGGATCCCACAAATTTAATTAAATATTATTATGTGAATAAAAAATATTTAAATAATAAAAAACAATTGTTATTTTTTTATAATTAAAATCTTTAAAAAAAAAAAAAAGAAAAAAAAAAGGAGAAGATGATTGAACATTGTTCATCATCTTCTTCCCCTCCTATTCACAAAAATATTCACATAAATGATGAAATTGGAAGGAGAAATCCCAAGCGTTAAATTGGCAAGCCAAGCGAGGAAGAAAGACGACGGGCCGCCGAGAAAAATGGTGGTCAGATTGAGAGGGAGGTAGAAGAAGAATAATGCGACGGGTAGGATGGCAAGGAGTCTGGTGATGCCCGGAGAAGTGAGCTTGCCGACGGTGTGACAGTAGGATAGTGATGCCACAACCAAAATCCATACCATGAAAAAGTTTAGGATTTCTCCTTCCAATTTCATGATTTCTGTGAATAGGAGGGGAAGAAGATGATGAACAGTGTTCAATCATTGCCTTCTTCTTTTTTTTATTTTTTATTATTTAATATTTTTTTATTCACATAATAATATTTAATTAAATTTGTAGGACCCATTTAGGTGCCACATCAGTACTTAACAGAAATTTTAACAGAATTGTGACGGAAATACCATATTGATCTGCAACAGTCATTTTCGAGGACTACATTGATCGATTTTCAATTTCATGGACCATCTTGATTGGGAGGGTCAATTTTAGGGACCATTTGTGATAAAAACCCTTTTAAATATTTTATAAACTTTCTAGCCCATGGGGCCTGCCGATCACAAACTCTCTTCTTTTGCCATGTGTCATTCATCCCAACTCTCTCTAACTCTCCTCGTTTCTCTCTCTCACTCGGCCTCTATTCTCCCTCAGCTCTCATCTCTTTCTCAGACTTTCTCCATTTCTCTACTCTCCCATATGACCCTCTCTCTCTCTAGCTTCATTATCTCTCTTTCTCGTTGAAACCCAGCAACACCGGGAACCAGCACCGCTTGCCACTTCCTTCGGCGAGCATTATAACCCATACTAAAGACGAAGACACGAGCTCAGACCGCAACATCCATGTTTCCCGGTGAGAAACTAGGGGATTTCCATACGGGTAGGTTTGAAAAACACTCAAGATCTTCGTAGATCGTGATTAGGAATGATTATGATGTTTTTGAGATGTTTTAGTGTTGTTTGGACGTAGAAATGACCCCGGTGTAACAAACCCAGTTTCCGGTGGAGACCCGAAGGCTTTCGAGCCGTTTTCCGACGAGACTCAACCACGGTTGAGGAATCCAATGGTATATTTCGATTCCATGTTTCTTGGGCTTCAATTTCATATATTGGAAGGCTAGGTTTAGTGGAGTTTTGGAGTGGTCGGATTTGGGTAGAACCCGACGGTTGTAGCAGCAACCAACCGGAGAAGAAGAAGGAAAAAAAAAAGGGCCAAAGCCCAAACTTGGCCCAACATCCGGCACATAACTTTGGTTCATAACCTTTGGGCCATTGTTCCAGCCTGGCCCAATTTCCAAATGGGCTGAATATTCTTAGAATATTCTTGGGAATATTCTTGGAATATTCCTTATGTTGATTTGTCAAAATTTTCTCAGAAACCGTCCTAGGCTAATTTCGACGTCCTAAGTCCATTTTTGACATCCATTTAGTGAAATTCCAAAGTTTTAACATGGTTGACCATCGGGGCGTCTTGGTTGACTTTTTAGGGTTGACCGTTGATTTTTCTGTTGACTTTTTACAAAATTTGTCGGGGACCCTCCTTAGTGTATTTTGATGCCCTGATTCCAAATTCGCACTCCGTTTTCCCAAATTTAATTGTTTTAGCAGGAGTTTTACTAATGGGTCCTAATATTATGCTTAGGTGCGATTATTATGGATGACTTCGGCTATTCTAGTTCGAACCGGTTCGACTCGACGACAAGATCTATGAGTGGGTCTTTTCTTTATATATATTGGTTAGTTTCCATATATACAATTATTAATAAATTCTCTACGTGATTGCCATGATTAAATTAACATTTATAAGAAATGTCTTATTGTCGGGAAATGATGAAATAATTATACGGGATGCACAGATAAGCTTATTATTAAAGGGAATGCCTTAATTATATCTATGGTCATGAATAGAATTATATTGACTATAATTGCTGAAATTACTGTGGCATGATGATATTTAAGTTATTTGCTCATCATTGCTGCACCGGTGTTAGTACTCGCCCAGGCCAGGGCCAGGCTTTCACTTGTATGTGCATATCGCACCGTATGCTCACTTTGGATCCATTGTAGGTGCCAGTTATGTTGTATAGTTTGCAATAGGTGACTCCGACTTGTATGTGTTATTTATAGCGCTAGTCTTCACGTAATTATAGTACTAGAGCGTATATCATTATTACACCCAGTCCTATTCATGTCAGAATACCTTTGCATGAACTTGTGTGTCAGCATCTGTCAATGAGCATTCGATGTGATATGTTTATTTAGGCGAAAATGTGATTACGGATGTCATGTACTTATTTATGAAAGTTGTGACGTATGGCATCTTTGAAATATTGTTCGTTTTGGTAAGCATTTTTATACTATACGTAGAATGTATATTTTGGAAACTATACTTATTTTATGGTGAGGGGTTATAACATTTTCAAAAGGTTTATATACAACTTTATTTTTAGGCCGACTCACCCTTGTTTTTCGCCCCTCCAGGTTTTAGTGGCTGAGCTTTCGTATCGACGAAGATTCTTGGCAAATTTTGGTATTGGAGATTACCTTCGTTGGTATAATTCTCATCCTACCTTATTGTACTTTACTTATGATCTGACATCACGTGTGAAATGGGTTCATTCCCGCTCACAAGCGCACTCTTATATTTAGGCACTTTTAGATTTAAATTTATTCACATTTTCCACACCACTACACTTTATGGCTTCATCACCCTCCGGGTGTCGGCTAGCATAGCCCAATTTGGAGTCCAGGTAGACATTCCGGGTTGGGGTGTGTCAGTTTGGTATTAGAGCGTAAGTTGGGCAGTATTGCATTCATCACACGCGCAGGGCCGGCCCTGAGAATTTGGGGGCCCTAGGCGAGCCTTCGAAGTGGGGCCCTAAAATCTCTGATCTCCGGTTCTTTGTATATTGATTTGTATAAAAAAGAATTCGTTAAATAAATAAAAAGTTCTATTTTCACATCAAATATCATTAAAAATTAATATCAAAAGAAGATAAATATACAAACATTATTTAAACATTACACGATTCACGTTTTTAGACACAAATGTACTAAATGTTTGCAGTCAAGAGTTTAAGATTGAGAATGAAAAACAATAAAACTTGATGATCAAGAGAGTAAATAACAATAAAACTTGATTGACGAGTATAATAAATTTAACGCCAATTGTTTCTCTTGTGTTTTTTTTCCTTCTAAAATCAACATCACACTAACGAATTGAATATTAAAATAATCCATTGAATAAAAAGTTATTGAAAAGAAAAATATAAAATTCAAAGTTTTGATTACCTTAAAGTACAATATTTAAGACCATATGATAGTTGGTTTAAATATTCAATAGAAATGGAGAGCATGAGAAGTTGGTTTAAACATTTGATAGAAATGGAGAGAATGAGAAGTTGAAAGAAAAAAGATTGCAAAGAGACTTGAGTTTTATAACTTTATATGCATTTGAACAAATGGATTGGGAGTTGGACAAATGGATTGAAAGGTAGCTTCGTGTTTCGAACTCAACACCCCAAAGAAAAATGAAGCCAACATTTCCATTGCACTAACAAATGAATTGTGATATTTCTTACTTTTTTTGTATTTATATGTTAATTATAGTATATAAAAAATTTTGGGGGCCCTTCTGAAGTGGGGGCCCTAGGCGGGCGCCTACTTGGGCTACCCTCAGGGCCGACCCTGCACATGCGTGATGTAAGCATTCTTGGTTCTTGAACCTAAATGTCGAATCTTGCCACCTCCACTACTAGAATTTGGCTCATAGGCCACCATTTTTTACACACCCTTTGCAATTGGTGGCCATATATGTAAAGCTGCTACTCTTGCTATTTATTGGTGGCTTTACCATGGAATGCCGCTGATGTTGGTGGCCTTCAACATTGAGCCACCAATGATTAGTGGCTGTTAAATATCTTTATTTCTTAAAATTTCTTTTCTTCTACTTTTTAATTTCATTGTTTATTTTGTTATTTATTTTGTTATCTACTTTTTAATTCCAAGCTCCTCCTCCCCTTCATTCTTGTCGCTCTCTTCTCCTTTCAGTCTCTCTCCCCTCCCTCCCGTATCCTCTCTCTCCCTCTTCTCTTTCATGCAGCAGCAGCTCCGTCCTCCGGTCACCAATGAGCGTCAAACTATACCTCCAGAATCCTCTTCCCTTCCTCTTTCCAACCCTCAAGTTAGTTTCTCCAAATTTGTAGCTAAATTTTCTCAATTTCAGATCTAATAAACGGTGACCGTGGGTATTCTGGCCAATTTCTGGCGAAGTCTGCCAAAATTGGACCTCAACCAAGAGGTAAAAATGATCATCTCCTCATGGCTGTTCCCTAGTGTAAGTGATTTCTCAAAATAAAAACTTTCAGTTTTTGGATCGATTCTAGATTTCAAATTTTAATTCCATTTTCTATATGCATGTCAAAGATTAAGGACGAGTAAGGTGAATCAAGGTTGTTTCCAACGTGGGCCGAGAAGAATGGAAGCCTTGGAAGATTGTGGGTGAAACTAAGGTAAAAAGGGTTCTTGCTAAAAAAATTAAGGTGAACAGGGTGTTTTTTCTCAATTGCCAAGTACATATAATTTTGCTTCGATTTGTTCATCTTCTTCTAGATTTCAGTTCCATTTTTTTTTGTTTTATATTGTTTTGGGATATGTGAATGTAATTTTTTGGGTATTTCTTTGCTTCAATTCTCTCTAATTTTTTGCTGTTTAATTTGAACTCTCATCGCGGCATCATCATCTGCTATTACTGCTGCTGCCTTTGATGCAGAAGTTCTCAACCATTACATCAGAATTAAAATTATGGTACGCCACTTGACCTTTTGATGTAGTGCTTCTCCGTACTTTCCATTTGAGTGATTGTTATTTTTGTTTCTGAGGATGTATGATAGGTCAAGGTCCCCACACACGTGTAAAGCTCCGTTTGGTTTTGGTGGATGAAGGAAACTACCATTTTTAGGCCCTCCTCTGTCTTGAATTCATTGATTGGGAAGCAGCTGAAAAAACCACCACCATTTGAGAGAAAAAGGAAGCAACTTTAACCATCTGAAAAAAAATGGATTGCTAACGTTGGTGAGTGAGACTTAAGGAAGATGGGGTTTCTAGAAAACCCTTTCATCTTGCTGCTTTCCCTTCCAGCCGAAGGAAGTGAAAGAGTTTATCCCTTTTAGCTTTTAATTCGTCAAAAAGAAAATCTAAGGAAGAGGAGCTTATTTCCCTGGCTTATGAAGATCAAAACAAGTGAGGATCCTTCCTTTGTCTCCATTTAAGGTATCTATTTCTTACCTTTGGAATCTAATTGTTATTTGGTTTGATAACCCATGAATTAGTTTGGGTGGGAGTAGGAAACATGAAAGTATCATAGTTCATGTTTTAGTTTTAGAGTTGAGCACCAAGTGTCCGATTAAAGTCCTCAATTAACCTTGAATTAGGGTTTGCTGTTGGGTTTTTTGTAAGTGGTGTGTGATGAACTTGGTTATGTTTAAAACTGTGGGTGTGTATCTACTACCTTAGTGGCATTTTGTAAAATTTCAGATTTTTGTTCTTTGGAATATACACAGTTTTATTTACAAAATAATTTGGTGCTGCTGAAATTGTTTTTACAGGAAAACAGCAGCATGCTTGGTTTAGTTTTAAATTTTCCTATTCTTCCCGAACTCAAAAATCAATGAAATTTTGACACAACTTAGTTTCATGTGTCTACTTTGGATCTGGACATTTTCACTCGTTTAGGTTGAACGAGCTATTTTCAATGAATTTTACGGTTCAGGTCGCTTTTGTAGTTTGTATTACCATGAGATCTTTAACTCTATTTCTTTAAATTGACTTTTGTAGTTTGATTTAATGGAATTGTGAAATTTAAATTTTCGTTGACATAATCTTAAGATGAGATTTGTTTTACACCCTTGAACAACTACTTTGTTCTAGTTATTTCTCTTAGTCTCACACCTCAAGTTTTGGGGTGTGACATATCACCTGAAAAGGTATCACATGATTTGATTTCATTTCAATGTTTCGTTCATTGTTCGGGGTTGTTATTGTCAATGTAGAAGTTTTGTTCTCTATTTGAGGTTCTGAATTATTTTGATAGAGTTTCGAGCTTTATGACTTACGATTAAATAAATTTTTTAAACTACTTTCATGTGATGTAATTTCTGTTCTCGCAGTTTGTTAAGAGCAAGGTCGGTTGTCAGGAACACCATTTGTGAGAGTTTGTGTATCACCTAACATGAAACAAAGAAAGCCTTCGCACCAACTGGATAGGAATGAGTAAACCATTCAGAACCTAAAACTCGTTTCCTTGGTAATCTCCATTACCTTTTGAATTACTATTGTTATTATTATTATAATTTTTTTCCCACAAAATGAGCTTCATACTAAGAAAATGAGAAGCTTCTAAAACCACAACAGGGTATAAAAGTGATAATGGTGGTTGGGGTGTTAAAAATTGCATATACCTTTCTATTTTGATTGAAATGGTTCTTCAACCATTTCAAGAAAATGTGTTATACATGCATAGGTTCTCATTTCTCTACACTTTTATAAAATCTTCTAAATCTTTTCCTATATTGTTGCTTATGTCTAATATGAATATAGGTTACAACTCCTTATCTCACTATTGGATTTGCCATTCATTTCCTTTTTTTACTGTTGTATTTTCCATAGGGTTTGGGTGCACTATTACAGGGAGAGAGAGAGAGGGTGTGGGCAGTCATTTTCTCTTTCTATATCCTTCATTCCCCAATTTGCTTCTCCGGTTGTTGGCATTCGTCTTCCTCCTCAAGGTAAAGACTTTTCAATCAATTTTTGAATATTTAATTTGGGCTTTATTGTTTTAGTTCGAACATTCACGGAACAACCGAGCAATAGTTTCAGATCCAATGGTTTTGTTTTCGAATTTTCCTAGCTGTGTAGTTCTCCTTTTTTTTTCTTCTTCAGAATCTGAAAAATGGATTTAAACCTTTTTTTTTAAATTTATGTAGACATAACCCAGAATGTTTTTTTCCTTTTGGTGAATTGGGTTTGGTTGTTGTACATTTTTCTCTCTGTATCTACACAGTGTTGTTCTACCATGCCTGGGTTTCGAAGTTCCGAATCCAATTTAACGCTTCATCAACTCCACTTAAAGGTTCCTGCATCTCTTTCTCTCCCTAAATTCTTGGGCACATAATTTTATAAGCTTCAGGGAAATTATGCGATGTAGTGCGTAAGCTTATCTATCTGTTGATGAATTTTAACTTTTGTTTTAGTTGTTGTTAGAATGAATACAATTCAAATGCTTGCCTGATTATTTGGTAAAAGTGTTTTTCTGTGAATAATCATTTGTTAACTGTGCTTTTCTGTGAATAGAATTGAACAAGGGACTGGTTTGGAGATCCAGGCAAGTGGAGAAGTTAAGGATGCCGACATTGTTGTGCTGCAGAATAATGGCACGGATGATGAGATGGTCTATCGTCCATGCATGGTGAATGTCACTGGCTTCAGTAAGTGATAAGCTAACTGTGATCCTTTTTGTGAATTTTGCTTGATGTATTAGTACAAATGCCATTGGGAAGGCATAGATCCAATTGGGTGGATTTTGTTAGTTCAATTTGCTGTTGGTGGATGTGCATATGTACTGTTGGTGTTATAAAATGTAACCTCATCACCCTTGGGTAGTTGGATGTGTTGGACATCAAATCAGAATGTAATATGCTTTCTTTAAAAGGGACAAACCTTGTTATTGATTCCATATGGGATATAAAGTGTGGTTGGTTGTCAATGTGAATTCTTTTGCAAATTTAAATTTCATGTGAAGTTTATATTAAGAAGCTGATTTTTAATATAGTACAGAGCTAAGATTTAACAGCCATGTAATACAATTCGAACCTAAAGGCCATTTGGAATGTTGTAGCCTCAAACCAACTTTGGTGCCTATAGATGTAAAGCCACTAATTCTAATAGAGACACATAGGATTGGTGGGTGTATGAGTATGAAAGCCACCAATGTTAGTCTCAAATCTAGCCACTAATAAGAGAGACAATGACATATATTGAATTTTACAAATAATTAAAAAATATAAAAATGTTGTACTATTCACATACCCACCAATGCAATATTGGTAGCCATTGTTACAATAGAGTCCTCTACATAGGCCAGACTCCTAGTTTAGTGGGTGCTTGGTGGCCATAGAGGTTTGCCACCAATGTGAGTGGCAACACTTGACAATAGCCACCAATGAAAAGGATGGCTTATAGCCAAATTTCTAGTAGTGCTCGTCGAATACGGAAAAAACAACATGTTAGGTTTTCTTAAGTTTTGGACGGATTAAGTCAATCAAACGAGAAAATTTATCTACGCTCGGTTTATAAAATAAATCTCTTACATTTAAACTCATGTTCTCAGGTCTATATTTCCCCGTAACCAAAGTTTGAGAGTTTTGTCATCCATTGAAGCTTGTAAGGTTAATACTTGACTATGGAGTATGGAAGGTTTCTCTTGACAGACTAGCCTCATCTAAACGTGGGCAGCTTGGAAGTTTGCTTAGGCGTTGAAGGGATTTATTTGTCCATTTCTATTCATTATCATGCGCATATTTACGCTCTCCCCACTAAAAACCTAAAACGATGCAATCAAAAGTTGGGCAAAGTTGATCATTACTAGACATTGCAGATAAGTTTCTTTTAAATGCTTTATCGTTAGAGGCTTATTTTGTTTATTTTTACGTCACTTCTTCGATCGTCACAAAGCAAGAACAAATATGGGGAGATTGGGTCCTCTTGTCGCAGTCCGCGACTAGGATGAATATATTAGCTAGCTTCTCCATGCAGCATCACACTATAAGATACCGTGGAAATAAATTCCATAATCCAGCGGCCAAACAACTTACCACCTCATCAATCCATCTTGGGTTGTCGGATTGAACTAACTTAACAAAACAGCAGACCGTAATCCTTTAGATTGCATCCACACACCACCATCATCCTCCAAATATTTTAGTTGGTTATGGCGTGTGCGTTTCATCATCTTCGCATGCAAGTATTTCGCATTCTTGTCACCTTCATTCAACCATTGGACTCTGTTAGTGTTTTGGATAGTTTTGAGCTAGATTTCACAATGTAAATGAATTCAAATCAACAAGTAATTGATATGAGATTGAAGCTAGTATATTGAAGATGAAATTTAGAGAGAAATGGAGTACATAGCTCCTCGAATCTACGTTGTATTCAATCCACCAAAATCGGTGGGTGCAAAAGAAATAATGGATTTAAATATGATTAACCCACTCTAACTAATATCGATGCATTTTGTGACAAAATCTCATACCTGATTGGGCAGGTGATAAAGTTGAAGACATTATCGATATTGTTAGAATGAGGCCCCACGGGCTTGCCGATCCAAAAATCCAACATACTCTGCTTTTAAGCTTCCAATGCATTTCTTCCTCCTTAAACACAGGTTTTTTATACTCTTCACGCAACAATCTTTTCAAATCATGAATTCTCCTCTTCGAGTTTGGTACACTCTTTTTCCTCAATTCTCCTCTTCGAACTGGTTTGCTTGCTATCCTTCTCCATTATAGTGCCATTTCGTACTCACCACACCCTTACATCTTTGTTCCTCTCCCCGATCAAATATAAACCGCTTCTTCCACTTTGCCGGAGGTGGCTCCGTTTTCAACGCCAGTAAGGCATGGTCCGAGGCTCCGAGCCCTCTAACACGCTCAACACAAGCTTTCGGATATAATTTTGCACCCAGCCCTCCGATGCCAAAGCTCTATCCAATCTCTCCTGAATAAAGCCGCCCTCCCTTCTATTACGCCATGTATATGGGTAGCCAATAAACCCTAAATCCAAGAGCTTGCTGTCAGTCACAAAATTCCAAAACGACGCATACTCCCACTGTTCTTGGATTGCTGCCTGGCTTCTCTGATCCATCTAATTAATCATTAAAATCTCCAATCACCAAGCAATAATCGCCACTTGATTTAATACGCCCCTGCAATGTTTGCTACTGTTGCTTCCTAATTTTAGCGTCTGTGCTAGCATGCATAGCAAACAATATCCACCTCTCTTTAGTTTCAGTAGCTAATCAGTTGGACTTACTTTTGATAAACCCCATGTTTGTTTCACTGAGAATTTGTGATCTTCTACTCTTTTGGGTTTGAAATGAATTGCTAGTGATTTAATTTCGATATCGAAGCGGCCCCCAAATGGATAATCTGCTGTAATAATCAATACCCACAACTTTTTTTTCTTCGAAAGTTCAATATGTGTGCTTAATTTTATGTATTAACATTTGAGTTTTTTGTTTGCTTTCTTTATTTTCTTATAGGTTTGGTTTGAATTGTGCGTATTGGCATGCCGAGTTTGTCACATCCCGGCCTGGGCGCAGCCACCTCCTGGGCTCGACTCCATCTTAGCACGATATTGTCCGCTTTGGGCCTTCCCCACGCCCTCACGGTTTTGTTTCTGGGAACTCACACGAGAACTTCCCAGTGACCCATCATGGGAGTGCTATCGCGCGCTACTCGCTTAACTTCAAAGTTCCTATGGAACCCGAAGCCAGTGAGCTCCCAAAAGGCCTCGTGCTAGGTACGGATGAGAATATACATTTAAGGATCACTCCCCTGGGTGATGTGGGATGTCACAGGGTTTGTTAGTTTTAAGTAAAGTTCTTGTCTCTGACCTTGCAAAGGCAGGGTCTTTAACTAATATTTGCAACTATTTCGACCCAATGCCATGAGTGACTCGTCTTTGTACGATCCGATCGAACTTGAGACCACTACATTCAACCTATTACCATTTCCATCTGGTCCTTGCTGATTAGAGCGTTGACGTGGATTGATTCGGTGAGGAAACAATGCAGCAAATCCATTCTTGTTCAGACGCTCGAGAAATTCTGGAGTGGGACTGCTGGGTTCGGGTCCTCATTGATAGACTCAACGAAGCTCTCCGGCGGAGTAGGAAAAGGTTGAATCGATGTGAGTCAAGAAAGGAAACTGAATTGATTGACAAATGACAAAACCTATTCGTCAAAAACATATATATGCAAGTGTACTTTAGAACTTTTGCATGGGCTTTTGGTTAAATTTATAAGAATTCTAAAAACAGGCTAAAAATCATTTTGTGCTACAAAATATGGCTAATTTTCTAAATTTCCCGATTCTTTTCAACTAGTTGGGGTTCGTAGGAAAGAAAAGATCAGGCACAAGGTTAGAACAAATGAAGATATATATATATATATATATATATATATATATATAAAAGTTTTCAAAAAAAAAATGATGATGTATATAAGAGCTCAATTAGAACATTTGGATATCAAAGAATATTGCATTAACAATTCTCATAATGGCTGAATGTAAATGAGACAACAACTATAAAACTGATTTTTCATCTCTTTACCATGCAATAATGAATAATTAGCTAATGACTTTCATTTGCATACTAAATATTTAGACATATTCCATTATAAATGAAAGAAACCACCAATGATTTCAATGATATGATTCTATAGGGAGAAACGGCTTGAAAATTATAAACAATGCAATAAACCTTTGAATGCAGTAAAAAAGTAATAACGACATAGCATTGATCATATTGGACAGATTTGCATTTTGAAATACCCAAACAAAAATTCCAACAGGTAGCACCGTCACAACCAACCCTAACCCTGGCCGCACAGATCTTAGTACACACAAACTCCTTTCAAGATCAACCCCAAACCTAACCTTCTTTCGAGGACAGAGGCTTATGTTTATTTGACCTCTTAAACTTGTGATTAATCTTACACACATAATTCTATTCCATGATGTGATGTTTTACGGCACAAAATTACATATAAAATAAGATATGAGTGATCCGCCAATTTTATTATGATAATTGTAGTTTTTTTTTTTAAGCTCATCGTATTACTATTACAGCTCTCATACTAAGAGAATTTAGGGTGCGATTATTCTCTAATCCGGTACATGCTTGCAACTTCGGTTGCAGGCACTAAGACCTCATCACCATTTTCCTTGACCCTGTAGAGTGGCTCCCCAACTTTAAAATCAGCACAAGTTCTCGCTTCGTATTTAGGCTTTGATTTGACAATGAAAACCTTGTCCTTGGTGACATGCAAATGTTTATGTCGTGCCTGCGTCAACGCTGGTGAACATACGACAAGAATCGCTAGCAGCACTGCTAGGACCTTGGTAGACATGTTCATGATGTTGAATAAATTGTTTTTAAACTTAATTTTCAGAAGGATATTGTCTTGGACTCCTAAATGTGACTTACAATTGGACGTCGTAATTTATATAGTTTGTGGTTAGGTCCTAATAACGGTCAACTGGTTTAAATGGACGGTAAAAATTGTAGTAGTTTGGTAATTTGGGGTTATTTTTCTGCTGGAATACGTAGTTCCTAAAAATGGTGGGTTGCCCTCTAGCCCACGCCTGGAGTTGGTAATTAGAAGAATCTATCACAGGTAGAAATTGGGTGGATTTATTGACTTCCATGGTCACTAGTTTTAGTGATGAAACCAATTTTGTTTTCAGGCTATATCTAGTATCTAGATTCCAAATTTAGTTAGTACCCTATTTTTAAAAAGAGGTGAACACACTGTCCTAACTAACTGATTTAACCGTGTATGTAACCTCACCTCTCTATTAGAATAGTATCATGTGTTAAAAGTATATAACTAATAATTATCAGATTAACCTAAGAGTAATGTTAGGAAGATCAATTATTTAGAACAAACTTTGTAACCATATGATTTGGTTGTTGATGATTAAATTTTACTTAAATGTTGATTAACGTGCATACTTTCAATTGATGACACATCACATAGTTTACAAATTTGATCTAAAAAATTGATATGCCTAGCATTATCTTTTAATTAATATTGAACCAATAATTTATGACTCATTCCATAATAAAAAAAAATTACATAAAACGAAATAATTATCGAACGAGTCCCTAACTCATGTTTTTGCCCTTAATTGGAAAAAAAAAGGGGTAAATGACAAAAAACTACCTCAACTATTGGTGTCACGACACTTTCACACCTCATTTTTAAAAATTGACAATGTCATACCTCATCTTACGAATTTGTGCCAATGTCATACCTCCGTCAGTTTTTCTGTTAAGTGCTGACGTGGCTACATACGTGGCCCACTCACTAATCCAACTGGATTAAAAAATTATTAAATATAATTTTTAATAATTAAAAATTAAAAAAAATAATTTTTTTTATAATATTAAATCTCTCTCTCTCTCTCTCCCCCCCCACTTCTCTCGCCTCTCTCTCTTCTCTGCATCCCCAACCCCTTCCCACCCGTGTCCCCCCCCAACCTTCCTCCACCACCCTCCCCAAAAACCCAGATACCTGTGTCCCCTCTCCTCCAAAACCCAACTCCCCTTCTACCATTGACCAATCAGGAATCAAGGGGGGAAAAAAGAAGAGAAGAAAAAAAAAAAAAGGAAGTCTTCCTTCCCGTCGGTACTTGCACCCGCACACCCAACCCAACCAACTCCGGCGATTTTCACCATTTTTTCCGTCGAATCACCACCATCCAACACCCACAACCTCTTCCAGAACCTCCCCTCTATGATCTCCACCCAAATTTGGGGATTTTTAAGTCCAAAAATCATGTAAAACCGTGTGGGTGGCCGGAGGTGTTCCACGGCGATTCCTAATCTCTGCAACCTTCAACCCAAAATCACAGCAAGATTTGATCTACATGCGTTTCTTTTTTTTTTTGAAATTGGCGAATTCAAATTTTAGGGTTAGGGTTTGGGTAGAATTGGGATATTTACAGGGATTAATTTGGTGAGGGTGATGGGTGTGTAGGAGGAAGGGGAGGAGCGCCAATGGGAGGGAGGTGGAGATGGAGGAAGAGAGGGCGGCCGAGGGGGGGGTGGAACACGGGTCGATGGGAGAAAGGGAGCTGGGTTTTGGGGGAGGGAGGGACACGGGTATTTGAGTTTTTGGGGAGGGTGGTGGAGGAAGGTTGGGGGGGACACGAGTGGGAAAGGGTTGGGGATGCAAAGAAGAGAAAGAGGCGAGAGAAGTGGGGGAGAGAGAGAGAGATTTAATATTATAAAAAAAATTAATTTTTTTAATTTTTAATTATTAAAAATTATTTTTAATAATTTTTTAATCCAGTTGGATTAGTAAGTGGGATCCGCATGTAGCCACATCAGCACTTAACAGAAAAATTAACAGAAAAACTGACGGAGGTATGACATTGGCGCAAATTCGTAAGGTGATGTATGACATTGTCAATTTTTAAAAATGAGTTATGAAAGTGTCGTGACACTAATAGTTGAGATTGTTTTTTGTAATTTACCCAAAAAAAAAAAAAAACTATCGGACTATAAAGGAAGAGATACCAATGGCCCAAAGACTGCACTTGGGATGGGCTATTTAAGTGGGCAACCTTTCTAACAAAAAACCCGTGCTCCGAGTCCGACCCTAGAAACTCACTGATACCAGTCGGTTCTTTCCATTTGGATCGTCGTCTCGCCTCGTCGCAACTCAGCCCCATTGCTCACGGCCCGCTCTCCCTCTCTCCCTCCCTCCCTTCCTCCTCTGAACTCACTGTATTCCTTTCTTTCTCTGCAATCCTCATCACGTCGCGGCGTAATCTCGATCAGGTAACCCAATTCCTCTCCCTCTCCCACGCACACAGAGTCGCACGCTCAGAGATATACGTGTGTGTGCAAATTGCGGTTTTTTCGCGAGTGAGATCTCGGTAGGGAGTGCAGTCGCCGTAATCGATGTCGTAAGCTTCAGTAATCTTTATTTGTGAATCAAGTTCGTGTTGCTGTGATAGGGTTCGTGCTCATTTGGGTTAGAATTCTTGGAATCAAAGCTAAAAGTTTGTTTGAATTTAATTGGAGCTTATATCAGATGATAATTTTTGGCCCTAAATCAAATAGTGAGTTATTATTTGATGATTTTTTTTTTGGGGTGTTTGTAGTTTCTTCGTCTTTTGCATGCCAATTGGATTTTTCTTTTTTTGTCAATAGTGGTATATTGTTACTAAGTTTCTAAGAGGACTGAGGAAACACCCCATTTGTTTTGTATTTTGGGTTTTTTTTAAGGGAAAGGGGGCTTGTGTTGTGTGTGCATTTGATCAGTCTAGATAGTGTAATTTCAAGTTGCATAATCAGAAAAGAAGTTAAGTTATTGATTCTTTTGAAGATTCCTTGGTTATTCGATGAAGCTCAAGTGAAATTTTGCATGTATGGGGTTAATATGCTTGGAAGTTTAATATATCAATTTTGTGATGTGACTTTGTTTGATTCTGTTAGTTTTTTTTTTTCAGTTTTACATCGTCTTTTGTTTGTGTGGATTGGGTGTTAATTAAGCCTGCAATGTCTTGTAACTCTTGTTATATAGGTTTCTGTGAGTGGAGACAAGTACGGAGATGGAGCACCATGAGGAGGAAGGCGGTGCTGGCAGTGAACCTCATGGGAAGCAAGATGATGAGGTAAGTCGCTGCATCTGGCACTTTTAGAGATCCTTATAACTTCTTATCTGTATTGCTTTTTTCATTGCTCTTTTTAACATTCCTTCTTTTATTCCTGAGTCTTGGAACATGTAGTGAGATGGAACTTTCTGCGAACTAATTAGTAATTTGAAAGGGAGAAGTTTCTTAGACTTTGGATATAAGTTTGAGACCATTGTATTTACGTTATATTTATTCCTCAGTTGAGCTAAGGCTGGACAATTTTTCAAGTGAAACGATTAACACGCACCCTTTTAAGCCTTTCGCACACCCCTTTTAATGTTGTGCGTTGATTTCGTTTGATTTATTCAATCTGATGGCAAAAAATAAAGAGGGGTGTGTAAGCTAAAAAGGGTGCGCAAAAATCACCACCCTTTTTAAAAATAATATTGTAGAGGAAAATTTGAAAATTAAATTAATAGTTTGGTTACTTGCGCACATTCTTGGAAATTGGAATGTCTTTCAAAAGTGATTTTGGTAAGGCAGTTATTGGTTCCTTTCTGCAGGAAGCTGCTGCTCGGCTTGAGGAAGTCAAGAAATCTATTGAGGCAAAGATGGCTCTTCGTCAAAGCAATCTGAACCGTGAGCGACCTGGTAAGACCATAGTGGTATTCTTGTATCATGCCAATGAATGATGAACTAATTATTAAGTGCTTAGAATGAGTGAAAATGTATGTGGAAAGAAGGTTCATGTAAATCTTGCACAGTTGCCATTCCTAATGACATAAATTGCTAATAAAGGGATGATGGCTGGCAATTTTTGTAAGGTTGTTCTTTGCTTCTACTAGTTATACTTAGATTTAATCCTAAATAATTGGGCCGACAACATTATCTTTTTCAAACGACTTGAGGTCCTCCACATAAGTTACCTTTTGCTGCTTTCAATCTGAAGTCATACCCTACATTAGATGTCTAATAATCTATGAATTACTGGTAATTTCTCGAAACTAGTGTGTTGGTGTAATATTATAATGCTGATAAATTTTTCTCTACCCATATTTGGGAAGCTTCTTACTTCATTTGAATTTATCAGTGTTTTTGTTAAAAAGGCTAATGATCATTCAACTGATGAGGATTGAGGACCATTTAGCCCTTTAAAGGTTTTTTTCCTGTTTTGGGTAGGTTTACTTTTGACAGTTACATTTGGATTTAATTGTGATGTATTATGAGTCATGACTCCTGTTTTTCATCTTAATGAAGGTTTTTACTATATGATTGTTATATATAAATATTAGATAAGTTCATTGCGAAGATATTTTGACACACCCCGACCATTCAAGGAAGCACTATAGATCTCAAAATTACCATTATCATCTGGAAGCGCCAAAACAGGTGCATGAGTAAGACAATACTTCAACTGTTGAAAACTCTGCTCACAATTATCATCCCACTCAAACTTGACATCCTTCCTGGTCAATCTTGTCAGCAGTAATGCAACGAGTGAAAAATCTTTAACGCCTTGTTTTAGGTCGGGGTGTGTCATATTTTATACTTCAGGGTTATGTCTTTCTTTTTTTTCAGATATTCTTGTTGATGTGTTTATTTTATACTTTTTTCAACATAATCACCTGGCTAACCAAAAACACAATATTGATAGCATAGTGGACATGTATGATTGCTGCATGATACTGGAGAATAAACCAATTTATTCTGACTTCCAGACACAGGATTTCTGAGGACACTGGATTCTAGCATTAAGCGCAACACAGCGGTTATTAAAAAACTGAAGCAGATAAATGAAGAGCAGCGAGATGGTTTGATGGATGACTTGAGAGGTGTCAACCTAAGCAAATTTGTCAGTGAAGCTGTTACTGCTATTTGTGATGCCAAGCTTAGATCGTCTGACATACAAGCAGCAGTCCAGGTTACTTTTTTATTTTAATCAATATTTCAAAAGCATTTTTATATATTTTCCTTTTTACTCGTTTTACATTTCCTTTGAAGTTTTAGTTAATCAAGTTCTTTGATACATCTACCCATGATTTTACTTTCAAGATATTAGTCTGGATTTCATCCGGCGAATGACTTAGAAAATGTTTGGCTAATGCTGTTGCACAGTGCGTTTTCTTAAGAAAACAATTTGGTTATTTTCAGATCTTAACATTTCTAGAATGACGCGAACTTCTAGTCATGTAGTGTTGTACTCGCAGGTTCCAAAATGCTGATCTTTTCTTATTTTATTTAAGAAAAGATGACAGCACTTGCTGAATGACAAGGTGTATAATTGTCAAATGCTTAGTACTTTTTGTGCTGAAATTGATGCTGATGTTGTTTTGTTTAGCTTTTGGGTCTTTGAATAAGTGATAAGTTGCCTCACCACGCGTTATTTGTATCAGTTTTCAAGGTTCTTGCTTCTCATTCTGTTGTTTCACATGCATCCAGTTAGACATCTTTGGGTATTTGGTGTTTTCCCTATTTGAATTTGGGGAAAAAAATCTGAATATTGCTGTTGCTAGCTAGTTGGATGTTTTTAGCCCAAAAGAGAAAACTAGCAGGGTGTATCACATAGGTCTTTACGGGGGAGAAAGTCGGTAACACTTTTCAGCTAGTATGTAAGGTTGATAGGTTTGGCAGTAATTGAATTTTCATAGAGAAAAAGGAAGTTACTTTTAAACGGGCAGTATGTCAAGTGGGCATGCACACCTGCAAGCTTTACCTGTTCATTTTGTATAGCATAAAATACATTTTTGAATGCAATACTTCTAACACGCCTCTATTTTTCAAAGATCTGCTCTCTGCTTCATCAAAGGTACAAAGACTTCTCCCCAACTCTGCTTCAAGGTCTTTTGAAAGTATTTTTTCCGGGAAAGTCTGGGGATGACTTAGAAGCAGACAAGAACTTGAGGGCCATGAAGAAGCGAAGCACTTTGAAACTCCTTGTGGAACTTTTCTTTGTTGGAGTTATAGAAGACGGTGGTATTTTCGTGAATATCATTAAGGATCTTACCAGCGGAGAACACTTAAAGGATCGGGATACTACTCAGACAAATTTGACTCTTCTTTCTAGTTTTGGTCGTCAGGGAAGAATGTTTCTTGGCCTTCCACTCTCTGGGCCAGAAATTCATGAAGAGGTATGAAGTCTCTGTGGCTTTGTTCGTTATTTAGTCCACTCATATTTCAGTGTTGTTCTATTTGCCTTATTTGACTTTCCATTGAAGTTATTATATAGTATCATATAGGCACAAGAAGTGACTCTCTGTAATTACCATGTATGTCACTTATATTTATCCTGAATTTTTGGTACAGTTTTTTAAGGGCCTTAATATCACGACAGATCAAAAGAAATTCTTCAGGAAGGCATTTCAAACATATTATGTTGCTGCTGCAGAACTGTTGCAATCCGAGCATACTGTAAGAGTTTTCTGCCTGACCTAAGATAGCTCTCTCTCTCTCTCTCTCTCTCTCTCTCATAGTGGAATACTGGTTGCAACTCGTAAATAATGAATTTTCTTGATACTTTCAGTCACTTCGCCAAATGGAGCATGAAAATGCTAAAATCCTTAATGCTAAAGGAGAGCTCAGTGATGAAAGTGTCTCGTCATACGAGAAGCTGCGGAAATCATATGAACATTTGTACCGCAATGTCTCATCGTAAGTTGCTGTACTATTTCACTGCAATTATTTGTCTGTATCTGTTATCATGCTAGTGACCGGGTCTGTTGGGTCTGGCAATGTTGTGGTCTGAGTCTTCTTTCACTTTCTAGTCTTCTATGTTACATTGGATCCAGGATCCTTCTTTCAAACCTTGAACACCTTAATTGTTCCAATTACTCTATTGAACATGTAATGATTCATTGTTATAATGATCATTATTATCCCCAATTTTCATGGAATGTCATTTAGCCAAAACCCTGCATAGTTCTCCAACATAAATAATACAATAACATAGGATGAAATGAACCAGATGGTACCGACTGCCTAATGAACTAGTTTGGTGTACTAGTCTTGTGGTTCTGACATGGGAATTTTATAGTCCCTCCTGAATTGTAGATAGTGGTATATGTCATGAAATCTTAGCTTGGCCAGAAGATTCTAGCTGGAGATTGCAAGTATGAGGAAAATGATGCAACTTTACTTTCACCTATTGGATAAAATGACAAAAAACTACCTCAACTATTGGTGTCACGACACTTTCATACCTCATCTTTTAAAATTGACAATGTCATACCTCATCTTACGAATTTGTGCCAATGTCAGACCTCCGTCAGTTTTTCTGTTAATTTCTCTGTTAAGTGCTAACGTGGCTAGAGACGGGACCCATTTTTTATTAAAAAATTAATTAAATATTTAAAAAAATTAATTAAATATTAAAAAATTTAAAAAAAAAAACCAGAAAAAAAACCATTCGTCTCTCTCTCCTCTCTCTCGCCTCTCTCCTCTCTCCCTACAACCTGCATCCCTAAAATCCCAAAACCCAGAAACCCCTCCCACATGTCCCCCCCCCCCCAACCTTCCTCTCTGATCCCACCGACGACAACCCTACCTCTGTCGTTGACTCCAGTGATGACAACCACGACCCCCAATCGCCCCCAAACCCTAACTCTAGCCACAACCTCCACAACAACATTCCCTTATCCTCATCGCCTTTGGAGTCTGCCCCTCCGGCTCCCCGCTCGCCTCCGTCGCTTTTCCCGTCTACTTTAACCAAGACCAGGCCTGCTTCGCCGTGGGGATGGACCACGGGTTCCAGATCCACAACTGTGACCCGTTTCGCGAGCTCTTCCGCAACGACTTTGACAACCGGGGCAAAATCAGCGTCGTCGAGATGCTATTTCGTTGAGATGATCGCGAACCCCAAGGGGCTATGCTGGTCGGCGAGGTTGATGGTGGGGATCGGTATTTGTTGGGAATCGGGTTTTGTATCCAGTAGAGTTTCGGGTGGGTGGATGAAGAAGCGGGGGATGGAGGTGAGACCAGAGTCAATGAGGCCCTTGACTCCGAGTTTTGTGTTGTCGAAATCCTTGATTTCTTGAGCTCTGTCGTAGTCATGTTCGCCAATAGAATGAAATCGGGATAGCTAACTAGGAATCGAGACAGCAGTGCACAAGAAAGGTGTTCGTGTGGTACTGAGTCGCTATTCTGCGAGCACGAGATGTTCGGTCGTTAGTTAGATCGATCTTACATTTAGTTTAGAACCTGAAGTATGGGTCTCCCTGCATGTAAATTTGTCAATATGACGTAAAATATCTGATGGGAAGGATTTCTGGGTTTTGGGATTTTAGGGATGCAGGTTGCAGTGAGAGAAGAGAGAGGCGAGAA
Source organism: Heteromeles arbutifolia (assembly GCA_024362995.1). NCBI lineage: Eukaryota > Viridiplantae > Streptophyta > Magnoliopsida > Rosales > Rosaceae > Heteromeles > Heteromeles arbutifolia. The sequence goes on from JANCRC010000018.1 coordinate 9,949,324, forward strand.
AGACAAAGGAGAGAGAGGGTTGGGTGGGAGATAAGGGGATCTAGGTTTTTGGGGAGGGGGACACGGGTTGATGGGTGTTTTTTTGGTTTTTTGTTTTTTGTTTTTAATTTTTTAATATTTAATTAATTTTTTAATAAAAATGGGTCCCGTCTAGCCACGTCAGCACTTAACGGAGAAATTAACAGAAAAACTGACGGAGGTCTGACATTGTCACAAATTCGTAAGATGAGGTATAACATTGTCAATTTAAAAAAAAGGAGGTATGACAGTGTCGTGACACCAATAGTTGAGGTAGTTTTGTGTAATTTACCCTTAAATTTGTTAAACCAATCTAAATTAAGCATTAGCTAGGTGCATAATACTTGATAATTCCTTAAACGTAACAAAAGAAAAAAAAAAGATCAGAGAAAGTAGTAGGAGCAAACTATGACCTAAGAGAATGCCTAGGAAATTTAACAGCAGCATGGGGACTATACCCATAGATGCAAATGAAAGCATCTCATTTCAACATCTCTAGTGTGGTGCCAGATGCTCCTGCTTTCTTTAATTTGAAGTCACACTAGCCACTAGTTTACTAAAACTCTTTTTTGATTATTTTTTATTATTAGTTTCTGGATAACTTATGTTAGAAACTGTTTTTCTCACAGTTTAGCAGAAGCACTTGATATGCAGCCCCCAGTAATGCCAGAGGATGGCCACACAACAAGGGTTACTAGTGGGGAGGATGCTTCATCTGCTGCTGCTGGAAAGGATTCTTCGGCACTTGAAGCCATATGGGATGATGAAGATACAAGGGCTTTCTACGAATGCTTACCAGATCTTAGGTTTGTTTCAGTCCAATGATATTTTTCTGTCACTTGTCAAACGGGGAAAAGAATAAGTCTTTTATATATTTAATTTGTGTCAGTCATTATAATTCTCTTAGATGGTGTTTCTTATACAGAAGAGATTGACCTGAAATGTATGTTTTTGTTATTTCCAGAGCATTTGTTCCGGCAGTATTATTGGGAGAAGCAGAGTCTAAAAGCAGTGATCAATCTGCAAAGACCCAGGAACAATCAGCTGTAAGGAATAAAATCCGAGCATTTATCATCATTTATCACCAGTTATTGCTTTTCTGTAATCCAATTGGTTCTGTATTCACTAATCTCGGTCTTCTGGAGCTAGATCTTTTTTTCTGTGATCTTTCTCGTCATTTATCTTCTGTTTTCACTTGAGTTTCATAACATTGTGTGGCTTAATTTGTGGACTATATAGGTACTTTGCCTTCTTTGGAAGAATAAGATTCCCGATTACTCTAGCAAAAGTTTATAGTTGTCGTTTATATACTCGGATGAACGTTTTTTAATTTTCTTTATTAAGGAACCCGCACTTGAATCAGACCAAAGTCAACAAACTACAGAAGATACTGGAGAGGCTTCTGCAGATGTTGGTGCTTTACAAGAGGGCAAAACCACAGTGAAAGGAAAGGACAAGGAAGAAAAAGAAAAAGACAAGATCAAAGATCCAGACAAAGAGAAAGGTGATAGAAAAGGAGAGCATGAGAAAGAGAAGCTCAAAAGTATTGAAGGGACAAATTTGGATGCTTTACTGCAGAGGCTTCCTGGTTGCGTGAGCCGTGATCTTATTGATCAGTTGACTGTAATTTACCTCCGTCTGAGCTTTAGTACTGTTCTTTCCCACCCCCATCCCCACTCCCACTCCTCTCTCTCTCTCTCTCTCACAATACACACACGCACATTCGGCTATCTAACCTTATGATTGACGTTGAAAATTTATTATATATTTTCAGGTGGAGTTTTGTTATTTAAATTCAAAAGCAAATCGGAAAAAGCTCGTGAGAGCAGTATTTAATGTCCCTAGAACCTCATTGGAGCTACTAGCTTACTATTCGCGTTTGGTTGCCACACTCTCAACTTGTATGAAGGACATTTCATCCATGCTCCTAGCGATGTTGGAAGAAGAGTTCAACTTCTTAATTAATAAAAAGGTTGGGTTTTACAATTCATGTATTTTGTTGAATAGGAGTTCTTTTTTAACAAAGTTCACTTGTGTCGCTTTCATTTGAGAAGTTCATGATTTTCATATATAATTTTAATTTTATGCAGGATCAAATGAACATTGAAACAAAGATTAGGAACATTAGATTTATTGGAGAACTCTGCAAGTTTAAGATTGCACCAGCTGGTCTTGTCTTTAGTTGTTTGAAGGTAATATGCACATAACAGAATTGATGCCATAGGTTTCTGGTACAGTTGTGCATTATTGATAAGGAAAATGCTAGGGAGACCACATTTTGTATGTGTACCACCTCTACTAGAGTTGGGACCTACTTGTATTGGTGGGCCCTTCCTCTATTAGAGAGAGAGTTTACATGTAGTTTTCAAAATATGGTTTATCTAGCATCGCCCGATTGATAATATCTTCAGTACCTTGTATATCAGCCGTAATATATCTCTCAGAAAGGTCTTTGAGCTGCACTTATGCTTGGAGAAGGGTTCTTCTTACCTTTTCCTTTCTTTTACCTCTATCATACTTCTTTGTAGGAGTTGCCGAAAATATTATTTGATTTTTTGCCTACAGATTTCAATGTGTGTTTTGTAAACTTGTATCAAATTTTTTTGCCCCTTTTGGTTGCAGGAGAATCCATGAAATGCACATGTCTTTGCAGTCAATCTTTTTCTCTCTCATTTTATATTACTTGTCTATTAACTGCAACATCTGTGTGGTAAATCATAATTTAGAAGATGGGTTGAAGACTTGAAGCATAGTCAATGCTATCAGTGAGATTTAAGTTTATATCATAGTGGCATTTAGTTTGTGAGCTGTTTACTTAGCAGTTGATGTTATTTTGTTGCCAGGCTTGTTTGGATGATTTCAGTCATCATAACATTGATGTTGCTTGCAATCTTCTTGAGACTTGTGGGCGCTTTCTGTATCGATCTCCTGAAACTACTGTGCGGATGGCGAACATGTTGGAAATATTAATGCGCTTGAAGAATGTAAAAAATTTAGACCCTCGGCACAGCACCCTTGTTGAAAATGCCTACTACCTATGCAAACCACCTGAGAGATCTGCACGGGTCACTAAAGTCCGTCCTCCGTTGCATCAGGTGTAAATCATTTTATTGGTTCAACTCTTCTTCATAATTTATTTTGGTAATATCCAAAGTCTGAATTAACCTTTCATTCATTTATTTCTTTTGCAGTATATAAGAAAGTTGCTATTCTCAGATCTTGACAAGTCTACCATTGAGCATGTGCTCAGGCAACTGCGTAAACTACCATGGGGTGAATGTGAGCCGTATCTTTTAAAATGCTTTCTGAAGGTTCACAAGGGGAAGTATGGTCAGATCCACTTGATTGCTTCTCTCACCGCTGGTTTGAGCCGCTATCATGATGAATTTGCCGTATCTGTTGTTGACGAGGTGATTTCTTTCATTCCAAAAATCTTTTTGTAGCATTTTAGTTTCCATGTTAAATATGATTCTTTCTTAATATGACTGGCCCTTTGCAGTGCAGTAGTATCTCTTTTAGATTTGTCTAAGATGCACAAAGTGTGGGGTAATTTAGGGGAAGGGGAAGGCTATCATCTCTTGCTATTAACTAGAATACAGAAGAAAAGCATATACTAATTGTTCATTCATTTAACATCGAGGACATTTTACTTGTTTGCTTATTTTCTGTATTTATTGAGAGGTAAGCTGCTCGCCGCGACAAATTCAATGTAGCAATAAATTATATGCTGCAACAGACTCAGTAGGTTCTAATTCTAACGTCACTCACACCTTGAGGCTCAATCTACTTTCTCATGATTTGCCTGCCTCATACTTTAGTCAAACAGTAGTCTTGGTGCTAGTACAATAATCATTCTAGGGAAAGGATAAAGGAAAGATGAGGGAGGGGACAGGTGATTTTTAGCAGTCTTAACGGTTTGCCTCCATTTTATGGTCATAATTGTTTTTCAACTTAAAAAATATATTTGGAACCAGTAGAGAAAAAGGGAGAAATTAAATATACATTGACATCTCTGAGATATGAAGTGTACATATGTCTGCAAGTTTGGACATTTCTGATTCTGTCTGACCCACCAGAGATTTCTCAAAGTTATATCTTGACTTTCAGGTTCTAGAGGAGATACGGCTTGGCCTAGAATTAAATGAGTATGGGATGCAGCAAAGACGGATTGCCCATATGCGATTCTTAGGAGAGCTATACAACTATGAGCATGTAGATTCTTCTGTTATTTTTGAGACTCTGTATTTGACCCTTGCCTTTGGCCACGGCACACCAGAGGTATGTAATTTTACATGCATTTCCATACATCACCATATGGTACTTGAGGACTATTGCCATAGTCAGTGCTAGGCACACTTATCTTGGTAACTATATACTAAATTAGGTGTCTTAAATGCATATTTAGAATATATAGTACTACTGAACGTCTTTCCAATCTTCCCTAATATTTTTTATGTTAAGGAAAACTTTGGGGACTAAAATTGAAATCTCCAAGAATGTATATTCCACAATTGATTGTCCCCTGAGTTTATTCATGATTCTAGTGTTTATGTTTTTTTAAATACGTACTTGTGCGTCTCTCTTATTTTTATAAGAAAGCATAAAGATATGGATGATTTAATCATTCCTTTTTTTTAATCATGAATGAAAAGTTACTTAAATTGTGTACATGATGATCTTCTTACATTGGCCATACTTTCTTCCGTCTCACCAGCAAGATGTACTGGATCCACCAGAAGATTGTTTCCGCATGAGGATGGTCATTACTCTTCTTGAAACCTGCGGTCACTACTTTGATCGAGGCTCTTCCAAGAGGAAACTTGATCGATTCTTGATGCACTTTCAGAGATATATACTAAGTAAAGGTGTACTACCGCTTGATGTTGAATTTGACTTACAGGTCAGTCATGCTGCTCATATATTCTATTCTGTACCCCACCCTACATATTTTTCTGTTTTTCTTGCTAATGAAAAACTGGAATCGTATATAAGATTCTGAAGTAAACTGACCTTTATCTATTTTTCTTCTCTTAACTACTACTGTACCTTTATGTGAAATATGCTATTCCAAGAATTTTTCTCATCTATAACTCTACATGGGAAAGCTTATGTAGTAAAGCACTTACAGGACTTGTTTGCCGATCTACGCCCCAACATGACTCGATACTCTTCCATTGAAGAAGTTAATGCAGCTCTTGTAGAACTTGAGGAGCGCGATCGTACTGTCTCCATTGACAAGAACAATAATGAGAAGCAGTCCGACACTGAAAAATCTTCAAGGAGGAACACCTCCAACAAAATGTCAGTGAATGGAACCGAGGAAAATGGTGTTGATCATGGAGACCTTGGAGATAGTGACAGTGATTCGGGAAGTGGCACCATTAATCGAGACAGACATGATGAAGAAGGATTGGGTGAAGAGAATCATGATGGTGGATCTGACAGTAATGAGGATGATGATGATGGTGGTGGTGGACCGGTATCCGATGAGGACGACGAAGTCCATGTCAGACAGAAGGTTGCAGAAGTGGACCCTCAAGAAGCAGAAAAGTTTGAGCTGGATCTCAAAGCTGTTATGCAGGTAAGATCATATTACTGTTGCATGTGCTCTTGCTGTTGCATGATTTGCACAATAGATTCATTTATTATGGTATCGCATATATTTGTTAGCACATTCTGAATGAGTGCAATCATGGTCACTAAAAAATTGAAAATCTTGCGGTCCTAATGTCCGTGGTCTGGAAATGATTTGTACAATGTTATGATGCTGAATGGTGTTAATATTATTTGAGTGCAGTTTTTAACCCATTAAACAATTTCTGAATGCAGGAAAGCATGGAGCAACGTAGGCTAGAGCTGAGAAGCCGACCAACATTAAACATGACAATACCGATGAATGTGTTTGAGGGGTCCACCAAGGACCATCATGGAAGAGGGGTTGGAGGTGAAAGTGGAGATGAGGCGTTGGATGAAGAGTCTGGAGGAAGCAAGGAGGTCCAGGTGAAAGTTCTTGTCAAGCGTGGTAACAAGCAACAAACAAAGCAGATGTACATCCCTCGGGATTGCTCACTTATCCAGAGTACAAAACAGAAAGAAGCAGCAAAGCTTGAAGAGAAACAAGACATCAAGAGGTTGGTTTTGGAATACAATGAGAGAGAAGAAGAGGAGCTTAATGGATTGGGGAACCAAACTCTGAACTATATGCAGAGTGGCGGCAATAGACTTGCAGGCCGTGGCAGCAATTGGGAAGGAACTAGCGGTAGAGGTGGTGGAGCACGTCATAGATTTCACAGTAGTTATTCCGGTGGGGGAGTTTACTACAGCAGGAAAAAGTAAAAAGTGTGATTTTGCAACGATGGAACGCCAGAAAGTCTCTTCGGATTTCCCTCATTTTGCAGATGCGGTTCGTTCTGCGCAAACTCGTGCTTTTCCAACAATAATCACTACTGACGTTCCTATCTGACAGAGAAGCCATGCCTTTTTGGGACACTCAACTCGGACCATTCCTCCTTACTGCAAGGGTTATATGTTTTGTGGTCTTGTTAGAAGATAGTTGCAGGTGTGAAGAAATAACCAATAGAAGGAAATCGGGATAGCTAACCAGGAACCAAGACAGCGGTGCACAAGAAAGGTGTTCATGTGGTACTGAGTCGCTGTTCTGCGAACGCGGGTTGTTCAGTCGTTAGTTAGATCGATCTTACATTTAGTTTAGAACCTGAAGTATGGGTCTCCCTGCGTGTAAATTTGTCAATAGGAAGTAAAAGATCTGATGCAAACTTGCTTGGGCTTTTTTGTGTACCTTGTATGTGCCAATGTTGATTAAGAACGGCCTGGACAGAAATGATTAAATGGAATTTTACCTGGAGATGTCATTTTTATTTTTGTTTTTAATATTCGAACGAAGTTCTATTTTAAACTACTCTAAACTTCTAGTACCATGCTACGTTGATAAATTAGTGGTGATTAATGTTGGTCTTATACTCATATTTCACTAGCACTATAAATCTGGTCTCTCTTCACTTGCAATTGAGTTTTAAGTTTGACTCATTTACATGACGAGTTTGATATCGGATTATTGGATATCATGTAAAATTTAGTCAAATCCTCCGTCCTTGTAGAATATCGTTGTATAAAAATAATAATGTGCTTTCACTAACAATAAAGTTGCATGCTATCACGAGATGTCCTACTTACGAGTCTCCGTTATTCTTCAGATTTTCCAAAGATATAACCCTCACCACCATGCATCCCAAAAATTAACAGCCCAACCAAAATCGAACCGAAACCGTCCCAAATTGTAATGTCTTGCTTTTCCTCTCAAAATCTTCGGTTTTGAAACCGATCCAAACTAAGTACATCTTTTCAATTCGGCCCATAATTTTAAAATAAAAACCGAACCGTGCCCCCTCTTGATAATTCTTAGCACTGTGCCCAACCGAAAAACATTTTCTTTTAAAGAGGTAAGGTAAAATATGAGCAAAGTGGCCACATGTTTGCCTGAAGAGTCGTGCGGATATGCGGAGAATCTAGTCCCAAGCGTTTGAGCCATATGTCATGTTGGATGAAGGTTTTCTTCGAATTCTCTTTGTGGGGATTTTTAGAATCCTCACATCCTAGTCGTTCATCGTACATTATATAATCAGTTTTCATGAGGTACTATATTTAATTTTAAATAAAATAATTTTTAATCGCACAATGTACGATAAACGATAAAAGATCCTCATAATTTAGCTTGATAACTTTCTGCCAGGTCAATTTGGACACTTTCCACCTGCATAATCATATATGGTTTAACAAATTGATTGCATGTGTTTGCACTCTTTGTCATTGTTCTAATGGTCCACTCCAATTCACTGTTAAAATTGGTTGCATATTAGTTCTTTTTTAGTTTCATTTTTCACAATGATATGCTACTCTAAGAAGTGCTGAGAGATTAACCACGACAAGTGGTTCAGCAAAAATGTGGTAAAATTTTAAGTCAAGTTTGCTCTTTAATTTGGTGCGAGACACGAAGCTAGCAAAAAAACTAATGATCCTTTGGTTGAAAGTTTTTGAAGGACATGTGTTATTTGACTGTAAATTGAAATGTCTTTGACTTTTTGGGCCTTACAGGGGATTAGTCCTACCCTTCAAGATGTGAGATGTAGAAATTATCACTTACACAATTCGTCAGGTGTGGATTTTTATCACAAAAGATATCGGTATTAGTTGGAGTAAGGTTTTGATATTTAAACTCTTCTTTTCTCAGAGATACGGTTGATGTAAGGTATTTCAACATGACATACCTCAAGTTCCGGGAACAAGGATCCTCTTCGGATCCTCTTTGTGGGGATTCGGAGGATCAATCAATCATGTCCGTTCACGTATATCGTGATATCAGTTTTCGTTATGTACTATTTATATTCAATTTAAAATTTAAAATTTAAAATGATTTCTAACTGCACGATATACGATGAACGAACACGATTGATTGATTCGCTGGATCCCCACAAAAAGAATTCGGAGAGGAACCTATTCCAAGTTTCGGCAGGAAAAAGAAGTGATCAGAGATTTGTGCAAAGTTATACGATAAATCATCCATAATAATAAATATAAAACTCATCATCTAAGTAAGGCAAACTTGATACCTCACATTAGCTTTAGTTGCATCTCATCATTATGCTAATGGTCCACTCCAATACTTTTATGATTATTAATAATTTATTCTTTGCTTCTTCTGTTGGAGCTTAACTCTTTACTTTGCAATTCCTCGAACCCTTTAATTATAATTTCTTATTAAGTTGGCCTTGGAAGAACCCTGCAAGGAAGCATGTCAAAAACTAAAGTAAACCTCAGCCCCAAATATGAGTGAAAAAACCTTGTACTTCTTTGCCTTAATAAGTGGAATTTGACTCCTAATGACATAGATTGTTGAACCTAATTTAAAAGGTGTGCATTATCTTAATCAAAACACTATGATTAGCCTTTTTGGATGGGTTTCCAGAGGTTGGTAGGTTGTACAACCTTTCTACAATTTTATGCATTCGTAGAAAGCTTTTACAAAATGTAAAATACTTGTAAGTTATACAAGTTCAATACTAATTTATTATCACATTCTTTAGTGTAAACATATATTTGTATTAAAAAAAGTCACATGTAACTTAATCTGTTTTTTGGTTTGTAACTCTAATAGCTAACTACGTACACTCTTACACAAAAAAATTATGTGTTTGATTTCTTCCTATCGTTTGTATCAAACAAGAATTATGTGTCCCCTTTAAGATCTTGGAGATATTGGCAATTAGCCTTGCAAGTTGGAGATGTAATCCCTGAAATGAACCGAAATTTTCCCTTTCAAGAAAGAAGAGGCTAGAACCAAAGTGTGGAATTTTTGGTTCCCAAATTTTTTGTGCCCTATCTTATTTCCAAAGACTAATCTAAGCAAAGCTATAGGAGCACATTATTACAAATGGAACATGTGGTTCCCACATTTCCCGACTTTCACCTTTTGGTGCAAAATGTAATGGAGGCAGATTGTCTGTCCTCCTTTTACTATATTTTTCTCATCATCTCCTATTTGTGTGATCACGGTTAAGCCACGTCAACATTTTATATTCCTATTGCTTTTTGTTTTATTATCTGTATAAAAAAATCAATATAAAATATTGACGTGGCTTAACCATGACCGCACAAAATAAGAGAAGATGAGAATTGTATGGTATTAGGAGGGCAGACAATCTCCTTCAAATGTAACATATCAACCCTAAGAACCCACTTATCTAACTAGAAGGATTAATATATGTATTATTTTGCTTCATGTGATCCACGATTATTGCAAGGGTGCTTGCTTGTTCTTGTTCATTGGCCATAGAAAGAAGAAATCCCGACTTTACTGTTTTCTATAATGTTCTTCTAATTGTATGAAATCAAGTAAAAGGATTCAAGTCAAAGATTTAGTTTGAAATATATTTTTTTTTTTAAATTCATATATCATACTGTATACTATTATATAATCAAGATTATTTGGGTAAGATTTGAACATACGCAAAGAATTACTCTTTATGATTTTGTAGGACACGTGACGAATTATGAGGTTTTCATTGTAGTAAGTTTAAGTACGAAACAAAACTTATTATTTTCATGTTGCTTCGTGTTAAGTTAACAAATCATGTTTGAAATTATCATATTGAATGAGAATGGACGAGAAACATTCATAAAGCAGTGACCATCCATGCACATTATCACATAAAATGGGAAATGGGAAATGCAAGTAGTTAAAAAAAAAAAAAACGAAACTTGCATAACAATGATCATGAACCAAAAACCCAATTTTCATATAAGAATTACTTGTTTATTTGTATCACTTGCACAAAGTTAAGATATAAAATAATCTTTCTAAAAACAATGAAGACATATTGAGAACTTATAATTATTTCCCCAAAAAGATAAAAAAAGATAAAACTTCTATGATTTGTGATAAATTTTAAATGGGTCACTAAATCGCCAACTAAACTAATAGTGAAGTTTGTTGGGAAAAATAATTACCCTACTTATAAAAGCAAGATGCTACATTCTCACAATGTATTAAAATAATATGGAAAATGGCCGACCAAACACTCAAACAGTACTCGCATTATTTCATGTTTGGAATTATTGGACCTCCGTCGAGGTGAAAGTTCGATTGGAAATTATCGAAAAGTTCCGTCCAGAATCCGAACATTTTATATTTCGAAATTTCTGAAGATTTGGGTGGTAATTGGAATTTACATATTCGATTCAAAATTTTGAAACTTTAATTCAAAATTTCTCAAACATAATACAGTAGAAAGAACCAAGCGTACTTATTTTGTCATGTTTATTTATGGTATATTTAGATATGCTTTATTTGAAATTTTGTTTCTTTAATCATAAAATTATATGTATTATTTTGTCATGTTTATCTCATACACACGTAACGGCTACAAATACTATAAAAAATTCAAAAGAAAAAAAAAATATTGAATAGTGAATCTGTAAAAGTTTGAAAATTTTCAAAACCTATGCCTAAAATTTAGAAATAAAATTGACAATTCAAAATTTTAAACTTCGAACTAATATTTTGTTCCGAAACATTTTTAAATTGACATTAGAATGCTTATTTCCGATCTCATCGATCGAAAATCACCTCCCAAAAAATTGCTTCAGTTTGGGTCCACGTTTAATAACACGTGCGAGAAAATAAATGGTAAAACTGTAAATAGATGCAAATCTCTGAGTAAAGCTGTAAGATTGAAAACTTTAGTACGGAAGGAGGGGAAGCAGCCACGTCAGTCAGAACCTTAGAAACCTCGTAAACTTGCCGACAAATACACCAGAAGCAATTATTTCTTATCTCTTTTCCCCAATTGGTATCTTTGATTTAAAATAATCATATTCCAAGAGAAATAAAAAATATCAAGTTAGGTCTGATAGTATTCATTTTCATTTAAAAATAAAAGGTTTTAAGTTTGAATTTTGTGAATGACGAATTTAATACCAAATCAAGCTGCTTACTGTATGATTTAGCTGAACTCCTTCTCCCCTTACTATAAAAATATTGATATACTAAAACAAAACAAAAAAAGAGATTTAAAGAATCATATCGTCCCAACTTGCCACACCAACAACCTAGATTTAATTTGACAGAAAAAAAATTTTATATTGAATATTTAATGCACACAAAAGAGCTTTATCTTATGTAGCATTATTTAATCCGACACTTGTTGGTCCTTCATTCGAAATAAATTAATTATTAAAAATAATCTCATCCACTTTTGTAGCCTCTTCAATAAACATGAATGTTTGCTTTTGTGAGTCTTCTCTTGATTTTCTGAAACGTGAACTGTTATGACAAAGTTATGATTTTTTTTTTTTATATATAAAAATATAGGACTTGGTCTTTTTTTTTTTTTATAAATAAAAACATGAATGTTTAGTGTTATTGGTTAGGAAATTTGGAAATTATTGTTTTTGATTAGGGAAACTTTGGGGAGCCCCAATTAGAAATTAGGTGACAATTATTACATTGACCTTGTATTTCAGGTGAGACAACTCAAGAATATTTCTTCTTTGGTTCTCGAAAGAAGTTTAGAATATCTGACCCCTTTTTTTCAATTAAAACTGCAAATTGGCTTTCAGTTACACTAAAGCACAGGGATCAATTATTGAATTCTATTAGTTTACAGAAGATAATATTTTAATAATCCTCAATGATATAAGCAATGACGTACTTGAACATTTGATTACGGTTCATGCGCTCTTGATCACACAAACTTGTACTAATTTTGAGATTGACGATTTTTATAATGAACATATATAATTAGAAATTCTCAACACAAAAGCAGTGAAATATCCCTGATTAGTAAGGACTACCAACTTGTAATTGACTTATCGACATGAATAAAATACATATTAAGTTATTGTCAAATACATAAATAATATGATTTTTGGTACAATATACTGGTTTAACTCGTACTAAGTTAACAAAGTAAACTGAATTGCAAAATCTGTTTCGTAGATAAAACCCTAATACATACACATATCTTCTCAAGGAGTTGCGCACACATCTATGAAAATGTTGTTACTTAAGAATGCTAGAGCGAAGAACTGACTTGATATACCTCTCTAATCATTTCTCTTATTGCATAATCAATTACGTAAATTAAAAGAAAATAAAATGTACATAAGAAGTTGTTCTTGTGCCATATGCTTAATAGAGTAAACGATCATTCCTTGTGGAAAACTTGAAAGTTGTTCTACATCTTCATCACGGTGAATCATATATGGCCAAGAAATGGAAAACCCAAAAAAAGAAAGGGGAAAGCAAAAGCCAAAAGCCAACAAAATAAGAAAAAAAAATGTAATGAATTGGTGGAGGCAAACATTATTCGATGGATGGTATCTAGTATACATTAGATAGAGAGAATGATTCACTTCCCTCTAAATTAGAGAGTAGGTTTTCTTTCTCTCTAAATTTCCTTTTTTTTTTTCGTTCTTCTTATTTAAATGATCACGATTAAACACAAAGTGTTAACTTCTTTATAGAAAGATAAAGAAAAAGAGAAAAATGAAAGAGGAGATTGGTGGGAAGGAAATTTGGAAAGAATAGATACTACGTAAGATATTTACCAGAAGTAGTAGTCTATCATGTCTGTTTTAGGTCAAAATACATATATAGACAAAAGAAAAGAAAGTCTAATTTATAAGATTTAAGGTAGAAGGAAGCTTGCTAGGGTTTCTATAAGCGGAAATGTTCCTACGCGTGGCGTGGTGGGTATGAACGATTGAGTCCCTTGTGCTTTCATCTACTGAAATTGTATTTTTTAAGTTATTAACTTTTTAACACATATATCTTATCATTTGTATAATAACATGAAATGTACTATCTCATATTTTTGTCACATTGAAAAATCTCGCTCATCTGTCAACCGTTTTGTTCCCATATCGAGAAACGTACGGCCAGATTTGGTCGTCTGTCAATCATCGTTCAATACATATATGGTATTACTATATTACAACTATTATATATATATATATTTTTTTTATAGGTGGAGTTGATTGGTGGTTGGGTTTATTAATTTACATAAAAAGACACTGACGAATGAACAACTGGCAACTGATAGGAGAAGCCCCTCTCCTGCATTGCTATCTCCTTCTTCGTTGAAAGCTTATCAGTGTACGTCTGTGGCTGGTTTCGCTGCAAAAAAGAGGGAACAGTTGGCTCCTTTATTTTTAGTATTATTATTATTTAATTATCTAGATCAGATTACTGTATAAAAGTGCAGCAAGTACCTCCCATTATAAAATTGTGTGTCACATGTTTTATATTGTAAATTGCAGATGACCAACATGCACAATTAACTTAATGATTTGGATGTCAAGTTAGGATCATACCACATATATGTATAAAATGTATGGTCGGTGAAATATACATTATCCCGAAGTTTTTACAGTTTCTCATTTTCTTCTTCTTTCACAACTAGGTGTTTCTTAGGACTATTTTAAAATCTTATAGCATTGTCAATTCATTTACATTATAAATCTTATCAATAAGAAGAAGAAAAAAGGAGTTTCTCTTAAATTTTGTTGCTTTAGAAGTCTTGGAGATGGAAAATCCACTCGCGTGGTCAGTGTTCATTATAAGCAATAATTGTTCATAATACAGTTTTATATTTTGAAAATATCGTATTTGTGGATACAAATTTCCGCTGTTTTCTCCTTTGATGAAAATATACCTGCAAAATAATAACACCTAAGATTAAGGTCAAAAGCCTTACTCGTCCACAATGAATTGGAGGGGCTTTGACCGAAGAATCTCCGATGCCAAAGTTAGAATTCTGAAAATAATGTGTTTAGAAGTTTGTAAGTAGCAAATGACTTAGCTTTTTAGTGGGATAATAGGGTTATTTGTAGGGAAGTGGCCGGCCCTATTTGGAGAATAATGGCCGGCCATACATGGTGTAATTGGGTGAATAATTGCAAGATATTATGTGAAATGATAGCTTGCAATTAACATGACAATAAATCCTAAATTAAATAAGAAATTTGGGGACACTCGAACTGATAGCTTTTCGTTAAAGTTACAAAAAAAAAAGCCTTTGGTTTTTGTTGAAAGAAGAAAAGGAAAGATAAACATTTCTTTTGCAAACCGTCAGTTATGTATTTAAGAAAAGGACAAATCCGTATCGAAGCCCGTTCATCGTCCGTTTCTTTGTCCTTTATAAGTTTTTCTCCACCCATTAAAGCCATAAAAAAGTCTTCAACACGAGAAAAGAAAGACCAACGTTATTGTTAACTCATTGAGAGGATAAGTTCATCCCTTTTTTTTTAGTGCAAACAATATCATTTGTTTAAAAAAAAAATTATCTCAAGGCTAATTAATTAGTAGAAAACTAACTTCTAAGATTCCCTTGTGGCAAAGGTGTTCAAGGCCAAAGCCGGCCTTGAGGGTGTGCAAAAGGTGCCACCGCACAAGGTCCTCGATTCGGAAGGGCCCCAAAATTTTCATTACATGTATACAGATGCATATAAATAAATTAGATGCAAAAGACAATCTTATTCATGGTTCTAGTGCTAGTGGTTTAGCTCTTCAACCTTATGGTCCATGTGATGGGTTCAAATCCCTATGATAACAAAAACGCATCCAACATGTATCGAACTCAAGACCTTTGAAGGTAAGGAAAAAAGCCTACCCAATCAAACAACTCATTTTTTTTTTATAGTAACTTGTAATATTTTACTTTTATACATGAAAAAATTGAAAAAATAATAATAAAAAAATATAACATAAAAAAATAATAATAAAAGGCCTCCATATAAGTTTTGCACAGGACCCTAAATACTCGGCACTGTTCAAGGCCCGCTATTTTCCCTCATCGGAGTTCATGCAAGCACCAGTGAAAACGAATGCATCTTATTGTTGGCGTAGTATTGCGGAAGCCAGGGCCATTATTCGCCGAGGTTCGAAATGGAGAGTCGGCGACGGAGAGAAGGTTAGAATATGGGGGGACAGCTAGTTACCCCGTGCACAATTCTTTAAAGTTCTAAGCCCAGTTACCACTACGGTCAATGGGTTATTAATGGAGGATGGGGGTTTCAAATGAAATGAGGACTTGGTTAATAGTATTTTTAGTGAGGAGGAAGCGGCACTAATTTTGAGTATCCCTACTAGTTATTACCGGACTCCGGATACTTTAATTTGGACTAAAGAGAAGAATGGTACTTTCACAACGAAGTCTGCTTATCATAATGTGGCTCGTTCAAGCGGTGAGGACTATAGGACGGGACCTGCAAGTTCTACAATGGATGCAGGGGTTAAATGGCTGTGGAAGGCTCTTTGGAAAGCTTGTGTGCCTACGAAAGTAAAGATTTGTGTTTGGCGGTGTTGTATAAATGCTTTACCGACTCGAGCGAACTTGCAAAAGAGGAAAGTTATCACCACTGTGACTTGTATTTTTTGCGAGTGTGAGAGGGAAACGGTTGAACATGTGTTACTTGAGTGCCCAAGGTCGGTCTCTATTTGATTTTCGAGTTCGTTGAGCTTGAGAACGGGAGGCATGGGAAGTGGAGGATTCCAAAGTTGTATGATTCAAATGGCGGGAGAACTTTCGAAGCAAAGTTTTGATCTTGCTTTGGTGTTGATTTGGAGCATCTGGAAGGAACGAAACTCATTTCTGTGGACGGGTAAGGCGACGAACCAAGTGGATATCCCCCAAGCATGGCTCCAAGAGTATAGAAAATGGCATGAAGTAAAGAAGGGCAGCAAGATTTCCGTTCCACAGCCATGGAAAAAACCTGAGGTAGGTTGGCTTAAATGTAACTTTGATGGTGCGTGGAATGAGCGGGATGGGATTTGGATTGGTGTTATAATCCGAGACCACCGGGGGATTTTTTTGGCAGCCATGGCTTCGAATTTGCGGGGGGTTCTTTCTGCACAGATGGCAGAGATTATGGCAGCGAGAGCTGCTGTTTTTTTTTGCACAGATGGTGACGTCCCATGCTGTTGAGTTCGATACAAGGTGATGCAGCAGTAGTGATTAATGCATTACAAGCCGAGACAACTAATTTGAATGGTGAATTTGGGCATGTTTCAGGATGCTAAACATATGTTGGCTTCGTTTTCAGGACGGAAAGTTACGTTTGGTCGACGAGAGACGAACAAGGCAGCACACAGATTGGCACGATTGGGCTTAACTTCGAGTAGTTAACTTTCTTGGTTTCAAGAACTAATTTCTGATATTCTTCTTGAGGATAGTATGGTGTGGGACACTCTTTTTCTCTTCGTTCGGTTTGAAAACCAGCAAGGTTTTTATTGAGGCTCATTGTTAACACCCTATTCTTTATTTTGTATGATTTATTCCAAATAAATGAATATCGTAATTCTCTCAAAATTAGGGAAATAATACTCACACTATTGTTCTCTTACACACTCTTATTTAATTATATTTATTATCTTGAGGATAGTATGATGCGGGACACGCTTTTTCTCTTCGTTCAGTTTGAAAACAAGCAAGGTTTTTATTGAGACTCATTGTTAACACTCAATCCTTTATTTTGTATGATTTATTCCAAATAAATGAATATCATAATTCTATCAAAATTAGGGAAATAATACTCACACTATTGTTCTCTTACACACTCTTATTTAATTATATTTATTATTTTTATTTGACCTATTCAATTAGATGTCTTGAAATACTAAAAGTAGTGTAAGATGCTAAAAAAATGTGAAATAATTAGTTCTCTCAATTACTATTCAACAAAAATAATAATTAAAGAACTAAAGTCACATATAACTTTTGAAATGATTAAGAATGACAGGTTGCGTTAGGGTTTCGTAGGCTATATTGAGGACTGAACTTAGTTTTTGTTAGACTTTTAATTTGTTAGTATGACTTTTATTCGTGTTAGTTTTATGTTTGCATACTACTTTTATTTTTCTACAATTTTATACACTTTGACATATTATTGCAATTAATCAATAAAATTTATGTATTCTCATAATATATATATATATATATATATATATATATATAATAGACATATCATAATTATGCACTTGCTACTACTGTAATTGAAATTCTTTTTTTTTTCTTTTATGAAATTCATTTTACTTTTATTTCGTTTCTTGACCGACTTATTCAACAAACTTTTTTTGCCCCACTACCTTAAAGTCTTAACAAGTTATGTCTGCATCATGATGTGTGAACCTTCTTTATTTTTATATTGTTAAACTTGAAAAATTCAAAACCATAAACTTATTTTAGTAAACCATAACCTTAAAGATATCGTGAACCTTTCTTGACAAACCTGATTGAAATTGACAAGGATATCTATAGCCGATATTCATGCGTCGATAAAAAATATGATATTTACGATCCATTTGCCGCAAATACAAAACGCATATTTGTCTCTGCATTATGCTGTAAATAAAACATGGCTAGAGACATAAACCAACATTGTATTAAGATATACAACAAGGGCCAAAAACATTTGCTATATATCATTCAAGTTATAGTTTTTGCCACGTTTTCTTGGTTGTTAATTGCGTGGAGGGTGGAGCTAGCTTAGATTGTTAGGTGATTACCAAGCCCAACCGTTGGATTTATTGAACCTCTCTATTTATATGGGACCATCATATACACCATATATTGAGAAGCTATCGATTGACCAGAAATAAAAATAAAACTAAAAACAAAATAATATAAGAAGGTGGTCCATCAAATAAAGGATACACCCGTAGACCTTTGATATTTCATTATTTTTGGCATCAAACTCTGATAGCTCCGTCCATCTTTGTGGTATTCGACGAACCAGAAAATCCCACGTATTTCATGGTCCCATTCAGATATAAAACTGAGGCTAATTATTATTTTGGAGAGGTTCCATTGCACCACTTTTTTTACACATATTTTTGTAGAGCCTACTCTGTAATGTATTTTAATGATTCGAACGGTTAATCTTTTGGAACATGATTCATAGATCAACCATGCAAAAAATTAGACAAATCCATAACCATCAAGAAATTCATTTGTAGGGAAAGAAATGGACGAATATAGTTCTACCAATGAACCCTAAACTCTTAATTCAATGGTCATATAGTTTCAGGTTTGGGTGATTTTTGGTAGACATGATATTTGAAAGAATACCTAAATGATAAACAGTTCGAATTATTAAAATACATTACGAAGTGAGACCGATAAAAATACATGTTAAAATCTGTGTAAAAATATTGGTACAACAGCTCCGTCCCATTGTTTTTTAGAATAAGGTATTAATATCTTTGTGTGAGAATTCACATTTGCCAGCTGACTTCCTGACCGTCCAAAATTGTTGAATGCCAAACCTACGACTTTTCCTTCTTTAAGGAACTGCCTTTCTTACAATGTAATCTAAACAGTAAGTACAAAAATATTCACGTTGAAATTCTTTCTAACCTTGGACGGCTTTCTGTATTTCGCACATCATAGATTTTTAAGCCTGCTAATATAGAATTATGTTTTGTTTAACAGCTTAATTACACAATGTTCTAAGTTCAAACATTTCTTTAATTTTCTTAAATAATAATTGTACTGTGGATTGGCCATAGTGCGCTACATCCGACGAAACAATTATGTTTTTCGTTTGTTTTGGAATAAATATTATATTTTAATTAAAATAAATTAAGGTTAATACTGGACATTGCGTAGCTGTTATTTCATCTTATACTATTTTTTTATTGAACACAAAAATCCCATAATTCCAACAAACCTTTTGGTGTGTGACGATGAAGGTGGTGAGTGAAAACGACATGACAGGACCATTTGCAATACAAAAAATTAACGTGGTTCCAAATTTTGGATTGAGACCCTCACTAGATTTCACACTTGAGAACATGCGAATTGAGCAATCTAGATTGTTTAATTTAAATTTTACGGTTTCTATTAGCCTATCTTACTAGTCCACCCAATTCACCTACAACTTTACCTTCAACACCTAAATATATCTCTTTCTTGAACGTCACATATTAATTAATGGTTTCGGATTGTGAGATTTAAAGAGGATGTCATATCCAAATTTTATACGAGGCAGTGAGATGGATGGATTTCTATTGGGGGGGTGGGGGTCCATAAGATTGGGATTTTCTTGTGAAATGCCCCTTTTGGGAAAGAAGAAACAACAACAATCCTTGTAACCCCCGGTCGGCTGTCTTACACATGAATCGTGCGGCAACATGCTTTTCTTCTCTTTCACATTTTCACCCTCAATAGTTTTCTTCAATGATATTGTCCATTGCATTACTACTTTGCCTCAATAATTGTATGTTTTATCTCTCTCACGGCTCACTTGCTAATCTTATCGACTTTTTCTTTAACTTATATGTATTAACAAATACATAGTACAGGAGATGTACGGTTTTGTTACAAATATCTTGTAAAATTAGTAAAATCATTTCTTGTATGTAGTAATTAATTTTTGTCACTTCTGTAAATTTTCTGATGTGAAACGGTTTTGCATTATCATATACACAGTACAATTTGACCGTATTAGACCTCATTTGGGAATTTCGTCAGTCCATTTTATTTCTTTTTAAATAATCAAATCTACAAAAAAAAAAAAAAAAAAAAAAAATTCTCATGTTCTCATATGCACAAAGTGAATTTTGTGATTATATAGCGCATTGTTGTCTCGCAAAATTTGTAAAGCTAGATAGATATTTATATTGTCAGATTATAAATTTAAATTGTACATTCATGAGAAATCAGCTTGATCGATAATTTAGACTTGTAGAATAGTATTATAAACATCTTATATTACTGCCATACAACTCAAGGAAAAAATGGTTATCATATTCACACATATACATATACTACATTTTACACCCTTTAGAGTTAGAGGTTGTTTTCAAAATGGATCATGATCTTCATTATTTTTACATTAGACCATGAGATTTTCACATCGTATCAATTTATATCTTTCTTCTGTTTGAACATTGAATCCTTCTCAAAGTGGTGACATGTCATATGAGGGACTCGTTATAAGTTGGCATATAAGCCACAATTTTACAATTTTAACTAAAACTTTGCAACTGATCATCGATTTAGGAGAATATAAGGCTTCATGATAAGTTTGTTTTTGTCCATATAGTGCCGGTGTGCCTTACGCACGTCAACCCATAAACATGTTCGACAAGAATCATGTCATTAATTTATCAAAAAAACCAACCCATAAATATATATATATATATATATATATTTTAAAACTTTAAAATACAATATGAGAAAATTGAAATTCCATAATATGTTTTCAAAAATCACTAGTAACTAACATAGATGATGTAAAATGTAGTAACCCATAAATCCAGCTCCTTTATGCTATTCCTCTTGTGATGCTTTTTAGGTTGGGTCAAGTCACTTCACTATTTAGTTCCAATCAAATTACCTGTTTTGTACCACCTTTGATTCAGATTCATATTAAGTGGAAATCAATTTGGTAAGTTTACTTTTAACTTCCTTAAAATCTCTCCTTGGCTTTTTCCTAAATACAACAGAAAAAAACAAGAAGCTCCCTAAAAAAAATAAAACCAAACAAATATACAAAAAAATTCAACACCCCATTCCAAATTTCCGAGTTTAACTCACTTTCTTTTACAGCTAACACGTCCCCATCTCTTTCTTTTTATCCTTTCAGACCTTCCTCAAAACCTCACAACCAGTTCTCATCTTTCTTCCTCTCCTTCCCTTCTCTCCCATCTGAAACTTCTCTCTCTATATATTTTTACATAACTTTCATGGTGGTTTGATTTTCTTGTTCCAAATTTGATTTCTGTAATTGGGTTTTTTTGTTTCAAAGATTTAAACACAGAAAAAAATTACACACAAACATGTTGGATCTTAACGTTAATTTCATCACCATAACCGAGACAAAATCTATGGAGGTTGAAGATTCCGGGACCTCCAACTCCTCCGTCGTCAATGCCGAAGAAGCTCTGACTTCGAGCAATGCCGGAGACGAAGACTCCACCAACAACACCACTTCCTCTTTCATGTTTGATATCCTGAAGAGAGAGAAAGGTGGTCTCTGCAATTATGGGGCGGGAGACCAAACGCAATCTATGCAGTTCGTGACGAGGTCGCTTTTTCCGGTGACCGGAGACGGCGGAGGAGGCAAGGAGGGGGAGGGGTACGGGTTGGGATTGTCGTCATCGTCCTTGTCAACGGCAAGGCCTCAGGGGCTGAATTTGTCGGTTGCCGAGTCGGGAGAGCAGACTCAGGCCGAGCTGAGAGTTGTACAGCAGAAAAAACAGCCGCCCAGGAAGAGCCGCCGCGGGCCAAGATCCCGGAGCTCTGAGTACCGTGGCGTGACGTTTTACCGCAGGACAGGGCGATGGGAGTCGCATATATGGTGATCATCATTAATCATCATTAAGCTGTTTCATTAAGCAGTTAATTATCTTGTCTAATCATTTTAATTAATTTATTTTCTTTTTTGGTTTGCAGGGATTGTGGGAAGCAGGTTTATTTAGGTGAGCGGATGATCATATAATTATTTTTAAGAAGATTGGATTCATGGGTTTTGCAGGATTGGATCTAAATTGCATTGGGTGTTGTTTTGTTTTTCTTTTTTTTTGTAGGTGGATTTGACACTGCTCATTTTGCAGCTAGGTAGTCAGTTTTCCATTTTTGTAACGAACATAATTTGTTTAAAGTTTTCTAATATTTAGCGATATTATATTTTAAACTAATCTAAACTGCGGATGATAGATCAGCTCACTCGGGTTTAATGATTTTAGAGCGTATGATCGAGCTGCAATCAAGTTTCGCGGAGTTGATGCCGATATCAATTTTAACCTAGGAGATTATGAGGAAGATATGAAACTGGTACAGAATGTGACTCAGTTTTTAATGATTAAAGAGTTTGGATTGACTTCAGATTTACTTACTAATTGCCGAACTTTTTTTGGTCCAATCTTTCTAATTATAGTTATGATTGATTAATTTTTGTAGTTGGGGGATCTGAATAAAGAAGAATTTGTGCACGCGCTTCGTCGCCAAAGCACAGGAGCCTCACGTGGGAACTCAAAATACAGAGGCGTAGCAGCAGCTGCTCTGCCTAAATGTGGTGCCAGATGGGAAGATCTAATGGGACAAGTTCCTGGGAATAAGTGAGAACGATCCTCCCTTTATTTGAAGCTTACACACACACACACACATAAACATATATCTAATCTAATGTGTATTTTGTGTTGCTGGATTTCAGTGTCTTTGAAAAGAAGGCCGTCAAATGCAGGACCGGAAGAGAAGCAGTTACAAACTTTGACCCTAATGTCTATGAAGGGGAGATAGTTTTACATGCTAGCATTGAAGGTATGCGGCGAAACTAAAAAATGTTAGTATGAGTGGTGCACAAACCAGCGTGTGAACTGATTATGAGTCCTGACCTACTAATAGGGCCAACCAAAATTCACTCATGCGCGTGTGTGCATGTGAATCTT
The DNA here is from genome assembly GCA_024362995.1 of Heteromeles arbutifolia. Classification (NCBI taxonomy): domain Eukaryota; kingdom Viridiplantae; phylum Streptophyta; class Magnoliopsida; order Rosales; family Rosaceae; genus Heteromeles; species Heteromeles arbutifolia. Next base: position 9,972,311 of record JANCRC010000018.1, read on the forward strand.
TCACTCTCCTAAAACCAACGTCAATTTTCTCGATTTTGGTTGTCTTTCGTACTATATGACCAAAAAAAAAAAAAAAAAATCCATGGCTACTCATGAATTGATACAATGAATTTGGTATTGATGTAAATGCAGGCGGTGGTCACAACCTGGATCTGAGCCTAGGGATTTCTCAACCTTGTTCTACTGGTAAAAAGGGGACTGGAAAATTTGGGGATTTTCAATTTCCTGAAGAGAAGCCAATGGTATGTCCTTAATTTCCTTTAAAAAAATCCTAATTTTAGTAATTTTTATGTTTTTGTCCTTTTTTTGTCCTTCTTATATTTTTGTCGTTTTCTTTTTTTTTTTTCTTTCTTTTTTGAGATATTTTCTGAATGCATGTGGCATTCGTCAGTGAGTCCTTTGTTGGTGGCTGATGATGATAAGTGTCAACTTGTGCAGGTTAATGGGTTTTGTTCTGCAGCTGTGGGAGTGGGACAACCCCCTCATGTTTTAACAATGGTAGCCAAGCATCCTGCCCTATATCCAGGTTTCGTACAAAAACATGAGGTAATACTTCTCATCTCTGTCATATATTGCTAATTGTTTATTTATTTTGAAGATAGATGGACTTTTGATTCTAGTTTTTATAAGTTTATATAGTGTAATACGAATGCATAAAATTCTAGAGTAATGAATGTTTGAAATTGCTTAATATAATGATTAGACGTGCGTTGAACGATTAAAAAAAAAAAATTAACTGATGGGTTTGAGCTACTTAAAATGCATACATCTTATGCGATGCATAAATAGTTATCTTGAAATGTTTCATCACTTCTTACTCCATCTTTGTCCTCACACCTAACTTTGTCTCCTATTTAGGCATCGTCTAATTAATTAGTGGATCTGGCAAGATTGGAATTAGGTCATGTATCATGTCTCGTCTTATAGAATCTCATTCTAGAGATGAAAAATAATTTACATGACACGGATACACTGTCACGTGGAACAAGACATTTGGACAAAAAACTTATGTCTTTATTTCTTTGACATGGATTGCCACTACAACGGTGTACTTGTGCAGCCATGCCATGTAAATCCTTCTCCTAGAGATGAGACTCTTTTCTCCTAACATATTTAACATGTGAGATTATTATCCAATGTAATGTGTATAGTCCCCCTTTTTTATTAAGACAACCAAACATGGAAGAGGACCCTGGTCCATTTTTTGACTCACATGTTTTTTGAGGAATCAAAATTTGGACACGTGTCCACACGGAATTGGGTATAAGCAGGAGTGGCTGCTGAGGGTATAAGCAGGAGTGGCTGCTGAATTGTTCAGCAGCCAAGTTAATTCCTTTTTTGAGCCCCCTCACTAGATTGAAAGTGAGTGAAGAAAAATAATAAATAATTACGTCATTTCCTTTGCAACGATTCATAATGGTTGCTATGCAGGTGAAGCGATCCAGATCAGACATTTTATTCGCAAAATACGTTTCAAATTAGTCTATGCTAATTAACCTAAAACTTTTCCTGCAGGAAATGGCTTCAGGTCATAACAGATTGCAACCAATTTCTTCACCGAGATACACAAACTGGGCATGGCAAGTTCATGGAAACAGCAACAATGTCAGCCCAATGCAAGTGTATTCCGTTGCAGCATCATCAGGATTCCCATCTTCCACAGCTACTACACCTCCATCAGCTACTTACCTTCCTCCGAACCTCCAAGACGGTAGTGCTTCCGCCTACAATGTCCGCCGCCTTCCTTTCCCAGCCGCATCCAGCATGTACTAGTGCTTTTGAAAGGCTGGCTAGGTCATGAGCAAATGTACTAGTTTGTAATGTGCAGAGATGTTAATTTTTCGTTTCGAATGTGTTTCACATTATCAAACAGAGTGGTATGTATATGACCTAACATTGTCCTTGTAACTGTTGTACAGGGCCGGCCCAGGTTCAGTGCTGGCAAGGCGACCGTCCGACGCCCAAAATAATTCGGGGCACCAAAATTATTAGGATAATATATTTATATATGTTTTAATAAGAGTATAAATTTATAAAATTTGGTTTATTGACAAAGAAATTTAACTAGAATTGGTGGTTTTGTTATTTGAAATTAATGAGGATGTTTATGAGGAGGTTTTAGGTTCAAAACACCATGTGTGCTTATTTACTTTTCAATGTTTTACAAATTTCTTTTCATAATAGTATAAATATATAAAATTTGGCTAAATGATCAAGAAGTTTAATTAGAAATTTAGAATCAATGGTTTTTGTTGTTTAAAATTAACGAGATGTCCTAAGTTCGAAATGCTAAGTGCATGTTTATTCTTTTCAATTTTTACGAATTTTTGTTTGGTTGTTAATTTATTTTTAATTAGTAGCTAGTAGCTATGTGGGTTGTTATTTTTAAACATTTGTTCCAATTCAAGTCTAATATTCAACAAAGAGTAATGCGTTGACCAAATTTTTAGACCAAATTTTCAAATCATATGACGTGTCATCAAAAAGTTTAATTTAGTACCCATTTATTACTTATGCATATCAATTAAAGACTCAAAACCATCATTATTTTTTGGGAGCTTTAACGAAATACTCTCGGTACTGTTTACTTTTAACGAAAAACCACATTTTTACCTTTCTATGGTCCTATTCACTATACCTTTAAAAATGGATTTTCATTAAAATGGAAGTTTTTTGGGACTTTTCGTTAGTTTTCCTTTATTTTTTTAGTCTCATATTGACAAGGTTATTAAATAAGAAAAAACACCTCACGATTTATACAAAAACACTTTAAAAGTTCAGATGGAAAACAAAACTCATTTCTATCTACTTGTAAACCCGGAGTTTTTTTGTTTTGACACACCCCGACCCGGAATGTCCACTAGGATCCCGAATCGAGCCGTGTTGGCTTCATCACCTTCCTGGTGTCGGCCAGCACGGCTCGATTCAGGGTCCTAGTGGACATTCTGGGTCGGGGTGTACTTCCCAGAAACAAAACCATGAGGGCGTGGTTGGAGCCCAAAGCGTACAATATCGTGCTATGGCGGAGTCGTGCCCGGGATGTGGTGGGGGCCCGAGCTGGGATGTGACATGTTTCCTTCTCACGATACAAAATAAATTAGTTTTTCCGTGTTTTTAAATTATTAAGTTTGAAGTACTTTTCTAAATATAATTTTATCGATGTCTTATGTGTGAAAACAAATAATTTTCTTATATAAACTGAGAGCACATTTTTTGATGTCGTCCCAGACCTCAAAAATCTCTAAACCGCCCTGCTGTTGTATATGAGTTTGAGTTTTAAGTAAACGGTTATATCTTTCGAGTTGGCTAAGGTGGAATGCATGAGGAAAAGAAACTTGTATGTTACCAAAAGTTTCTCATGTATGATTGTCGCCAAGGAATAAAATATCGATTCGCCGATAATATCGTTTTTTTTAGAGGACGATATTTTCACACTTATCCACTTAATTATTGTCAATATATCGCGATATTATCGCGAGATGAAACCCAAAAATACTTGAAAAATTCTAAAAAGTCTCAATCTTGAGCATAGAGGGATTCGAACCCCTCCCTTTGTCAACCACGCACCTGGGCCTTATCCAACTCACTACAGATGTGTTTATAATTACAGATTCAGCCTGTAATATTTATATGGTTGTTAAGATGTCCTTTGTCAACCACACACATGGGCCTTATCCAACTCGCTACAGATGTGTTTATGATTACATATCCAGCCTGTAATATTTATATGGTCGTTAAGATGTCTGCAAGGCTTACAAGATAATATTTATTATCTAGGATAAATTTCTATATTTCAAAAAACACCAAGGGGATTCGAACCCCTCCCATTTTACTCCTTCAACACCTTGACCACCATATCACTTATGTTTTTGTGAAAATATGCTAAAATATTTATATATATGGTTATACTCATAACCAACCATTTCCCTACCCTTCATATCCCATTCCTATTGGGATGGAATCGAGCGACTCATGGAAAGAATCTGAGACTCAATCTTCAAATGATTTTGCTTATGGACAACATCAACCAATCTCAGATGCATATGGATGGCATGTTAACAATTATATGTAAAACTATTTTGGGGATTTATCATTTGATGACTACTCTTCACAATACACTTACTCTACACATAGAGATGATGAAGATAGTGAAAATTTTGAACCTCATAGGAACTCTATGTGGTACTAAGTCACTCATGTATCTTATCATGCAATGTATAAAGTGTAAAATATTGTACTAATTCATTATATATAAATGATTATGGTGTGTTTAAACTTCTTTCATTAATTACTACATATTTTCTACACTCACAGTGTTTGCTAGCTCGCTGTATAATCAACTTAAATCAGTTAAATCCATCATGCAAAGCATTTCCTTCCAATTTTTTGTGATAAACTAATAGATAATGGACTAAATGAACATCTTGCAAAGTTTCAATAAAAATTTCCAAGTTTTTCTTACAATTTCCGTGGTTTTTATTCAATTTTTATTGATATCGATAATATCCCGATATTTCCATCAAAATTTCCGTATTTTTGGACTACCGATATTTCCGATATCATTGATATTTTAGACCTTGATTGTCGCATGGGCATGAGAAAGTATACATCAATTGGCTCGTATTAACACATAATTATTTGTTAATACCACAATTTTAAAAATCATTAGCTAGTAGGCGGGCGGTGAGAAGGGGCGTAGCGCCCTGATACTTAGGCAGAGGTCTAGGCGATTTTTTATTTATATATTTATTTAAATTTATTATATAATGGTAGTGTCTTGTGACACACCCCGACTTGGAAAATTCAACTTTCTCCAAAAATTCTCAAAATTTGCAGAATTGAAGATCTCAACGAAAGGAACAACATACTAAAGTTTCGTTATGATCATCATAACGAAACTTTAGTATGTTGTTCCTTTCGTTGAGATCTTCAATTCTGCAAATTTTGAGAATTTTTGGAGAAAGTTGAATTTTCCGGGTCGGGGTGTGTCAGTTTGGTATCAGAGTGGCGCAGCGGAAGCATGGTGGGCCCATAACCCACAGGTCCCAGGATCGAAACGGACGCGTGTGAAATGGGTCCATACCCACTGACAGCGCACTCTGATAGTTAGGCACCTTTATGTTTAAATCTATTCGCATTCTTCCATATTATCACTTTTTTGCTTCGTCACCTTCCAGGTGTCGGCCAGCACAGCTCGATTCGGAGTCCTAGTGGACATTCCAGGTCGGGATGTGTCATCTTGGGCCTAATCAAGGTGGATGGTTATCTCGTAGAGCCCAGGTTACCGCTTAGCCAATTTTTACAACACTCATTAATACTATATTTGACATATCAATTATGTCTTTCATTCATATTATAACGCGTATTTAAAGTCTCACCAACCTATGACATGCAAGAAGCTTGAATTCAATTTGTTAGCTATAATCTGTGCGTTGGGTCAGCTTCAATAAGTTTCCAGGCATCCAAGTTGCATGCTAGAAAGAAAGGTGGTAGTTTGCATCCTGATGCTCATCAACCTTGACCTTGAACCCTGAACTAGAATCAACGTAACATTTATTTAATTCTTTAAGCACCTATGAATATAGCTCTAATCTAATTGTAATTAGCAAATGTAAGTGGCTTGTAACTCAATTGGTTAAAAGTCTTCGCTTTTAAATCTGAGGTCTTATGTTCGAATCTCCCTCCCCGTAATTTAGTGTAGATATTGTAATGTTTGTCCAAAAAAAAGGTAACTAAGAAATACTTACTTAAGGTAGATGGCGTTTTATTGCAGTGACAGATAGCAATCACGCCTATGCACCATGGTGTTGGTTCGTCTCTACTGATTTCCCTCCACCGTACGTAACTACTAACTATTTAACATACTAACGTTATCGTTTGTTAAAAGAAAATTTACTCTAGCAGTTTCTTTCAGCCAACCCAAAACTAACCTAGCTGCCCATTTCATTTGGGCTGACAATTATTAAGTTTTTATTTTTTATTTTTTTTTAGTACATCGATATTTTTATGCTAGGGGAATGGGGAGTTCGGTTAAGCCACATAATGGGTAACCTAAATAGGTATTAGTTCAAGGATAATGCTTATGTCCACTCATAAGGAGATGTATTTGTCCTCCATTTACGATTAACGAACCTTTGTCGTCATAACATCATGATGTTCTCTATCACTTTATATTTGTTTTATCATATGAATGACTAAAAGATCTACAAATTGAATAATTTTTGCGTATATGATCTTTCAATGATGACAAAGAGAATGAACGATTTTGATTAGAATGTTCGGACGGTAAACGTTCATTAATCACAAGTAAGAGGACAGGTAAGTCCCCCATGAGACACAAGCATTAATATCCTTCATTCAAACCTTAATTAGGTATTGTATACACTAATTTTTAACTCAGCTTGCTTAAAAAGAAGTTGTATATTTTTGCTTGTTGAAACGCATTATGTTTCACAACATAAGAATATAACCACTTAGGGCGTGTTTATTAACGCAGAAACATAATGGCTAGAAAGAGGTCATTTAAACAGCACTGACGAAATGTATTACACTTGGCATTTCAGTTTTTCACTACAAGGGAGACCTAACTAAATCGAACGATGTGTTCTAGTTATATTATGAGACATTGAGTACGATACACCATAATCGTAGTTCAACCAAGCCCTCCACTGAAAAAAATTTCCAACATATATATTTTCAAATTCATATTTGTTCTTGAAATCGATTAAAACACAAGTCACATTCCTATATACGATAAACAAAATAAATGCAATTTGGTCGATAAACGAGAAACGACTATTTGATCTACGGTCGTAAATAGACCAAATTGAATATCATGCTCAAACTTAACTTGTGTAATTTCTTTTTGAGCTTGGCCTGCTTTTTGTACAAGTCAAATAATTCCAAGCATGACACTAAACTCAAGTTGTATCGAATTAATTTGTGTTGTAACAAATTAACACAGCTTGTCACGTATTTTAATGTTAATAAATAATTTATAGTATATGAAATAAAATAAATATTAAAGATATTCTCCAAAAAAATAGAACTCTCCATGAACTCTCTATTATATTTTTTGCACAATGTTGACATGATAATTAATGTTAAACGATGAGATGATAAATAGTCTATAAAGAATTCCACTTTATAAGAGTGTCCTTAACATTTTTCATTAAATAAATATAACAAAAAACATTTTAGACTATACCTGTCACATCCCGGCCCAGACCCCTACCACATCCCTAGCACGTCTTCACCGTAGCACGATATTGTCCGCTTTGGGCCCCGACCGTGCCTTCACGGTTTTGTTTCTGGGAACTCACACGAGAACTTCCCAGTGGGTACGGTATTGTCCGCTTTGGGCCCCGACCATGCCCTCACGGTTTTGTTTCTGGGAACTCACACGAGAACTTCCTAGTGGGTCATCCACCATGGGAGTGTTCTCGCACGCTACTGCTTAACTTCGGAGTTCCGATGGAACCCGAAGCCAGTGAGCTCCCAAAAGCCCTCGCGCTAGGTAGAGATGAGAATGTACATGTAAGGATCACATGATCCACTCCCCTAAGCAATGTGGGATCTCCCAATACCAATAAAATCTTAATAAAATTTCTTAATTGGTCGGAAAATAAAACATGGAATAATAAATAAATTGAACATAAACTTAATAGTAAAAGATTTGTAATTTAGTTAGTTCAGAACATTCACATTTGCATCCAGGATTCAAGTTCAACTCTCTTTCTTTCCATAAAGGCTTGCCTTGTTTCTTTTCAATGCGATTTCGAACTGTTTCAAGCTGGTTATAGCCCTAATTTGCTTTAGTAATATTTTATCTTTTTTTTAAATTTTTTTTTTTTTTTGTAAACGAAAAAACGTTATATATTAAAGATTTAACTCTTATATTTACGATTATTTAGTATAACCACCGTCTCAATAGTTAGTACAAATTATGTGAGTAAACCAAAAAACGTTATATATTAGAGATTTAGCTCTTATATTTACAATTATTTAGTACAATTACCGTTTCAATAGTTAGTATAAATTTGGAAGTGTTATCCACACATCTGTTTTTACTTCTCACACACCCTTTATTAATTTCTGTTTGTTGATCTTCTTCAATTCATCCGATCCGACTGTTGAAAATTAAAAGAGTATGTGAGAAGTAAAAAAGGGTGTGTGGATATCACACTCGTATAAATTATGTGAATATATGTATTAATTATAAGATAGAAATTATAAACATATCGTTTTACCAATGTAGGAAAATCATACTTAAAAATTGTCCATCGATAAACCCCACGAGTAGCCAGCAGTAACTCAGTAGCAACTCGCAACTCAGTCTTCTTCTCCAAAACCCCCAAAACCTCGAAACCAAAATGCGGCGCGCCATAGACGCCCACCTCAAGGCGGCGCGTCTCTTTCCCTCCTTATCATACTTCTCTTCTTCCTCCTCACCATCTACGCCTCGCGTCACCGTCCGTGCAATCCTAACCCTAGCTCATCCCCACGCTCCTTCCATTTCGAAAACGCTGAACCTCCACTCGATCACAATTTCCTCCTGCTCTTCGATTCTCAGAAACCACGGCGTCGCCTCCAATTTTGGCCTCGCCGTCGTGCGCTGCGTTTCGTCGGTCCCGCATGCCGATACATTGGAGTGGAACGAGCCGGTTTCGTGCTCGGAGGTCGGCGATGGCCACAAAGCCACCGTGGACGAAGACTCCAAGCCCTCGATTCCTGTCCGAGCATACTTCTTCTCCACCAGGTTCTGTTTTCGGATCTTCCATTTTTTTGAATTTAGTAACTTTTTGTTTCGAAATTGTCCCAGAAATGTTTGGGAATGAAAAGGCAGAGGATTTCACTGGTTTAGTGTTCATATTGTTTAGGATGAGAGTGTGAATTCTGTGATTCTACTTGGTTTTTATAATTTGCAAGTATCTTTGTGAAATGTAGTGTGGATTTAAGAAGCTTGGTAGAGCAGAACAGGCTGAATTTCATCCCACCTACGTCGCGAATGACTAATTATGTTGTTTTTAAGTTTGGGGAGCTTTCCGATTCTAACGATGTAAGTTTGCTGCATTTTTCTTTGATTTCCAGTGATTTCGGCTCTGATTTGGTTTCTTTTCTTAACAAAGAAAGGGATAATAAGACCCTTTCGACAGATGGGACAATCTTGTACCTTTTACCGCTTCCTGCATTTTACCTACATTTTCTGTATTTGGCCGAAAAATGATACTATAAGTTGAATGCAGTTTCTATGTTTCAGGGTTTGGGCCTTAGTTTAAGTGGGAGTGACTGTTGCTACATGGTAGTCTTTCAGTATGGCTCCATTGTCTTGTTCAATGTCCGTGAAAAAGATATCGATGGGTATTTGAAAATCGTGGAAAAACACGCATCAGGATCGCTGCCTGAAATGAGAAAGGATGGTGAGACTGTATAAACAAAATTATATCTTTTCAGATAAGAAGTTTATGAATTCTGCACTATCTGATTCATTTCGTTAATCTTTCTGTTCTGTACACAGACATTCCATGTTGCGTTATAGCTAAGAAAGTTTTTTATTGACTGAGTATTCATGCTGGGCCCAATTGTTTTTTTTTTTTTTCTTGGTCAATCAATATTGTTGGACTGCTATCTTCGTTAATTTTTAACGTTGCAAGGTAAAATTTTCTGTTTTCTGCTTCATTATTGCTGCTCCAGTGGTTGTGGATTACAATTTTTGGGATACTTTTCACATCTGAACTTTTATTTTGTATGAAATCAGAGTATGAGGTGAGAGAGAACCCGACTTTGCACACATGGATGGAAGGTGGATTAGATTACATAATGTTGCAGTACTTAAATGTTGATGGAATCCGTACTATTGGTAGTGTTCTAGGTCAAAGTATTGCGCTTGATTACTATGTGCGCCAGGTATATCTGCTGTGCATAATCTTGGGAACTTCAACTTTGTGAAAACATAACTTGATGATTCATCTCAGAACTCTGTTTCTTCTTTAGGTTGATGGAATGGTTGCAGAGTTTACGGACATTAATCGTGAAATGGAAACTACTGGGAAGTTTAAAATGAAGAGAAAGAAACTGTTTCAGTTAGTGGGAAAGGCAAATTCTAATCTTGCTGATGTGATTCTTAAGCTCGGGCTTTTTGAGAGGTAATAATTTTAAATCCATAATGCAGTTATCAATCTGAAATTTGGTTTTGGATAACAGTGATCCTCCATAAGACGGGCATAATGTTATCTGCATGTATGATTATGATTGACAGGAAAAGTAATGAATCAGAAGACAAAAAACCCTTTCTGCTATTCTTTTTCACCCACCTGAAAAGGTTTTAGTTTCTTGACATGTTTAATCCAACTAATGAAAAATCGATTGACTTTACAGATCGGATATTGCCTGGAAGGATGCCAAATATGCTCAGATATGGGAATATCTCAGGGATGAATTTGAGTTGACTCAGAGATTTGCAAGTCTTGATTTTAAGTTGAAGTTTGTGGAGGTACACGAAACAAATTATTCTCAATACTGGTTTACTAAATCTGGTGAACTACTTCTCAACTGCTGTGGATGTTGTGCTGACATTTTGTTTTCTTCGTTGCAGCACAATATTCGTTTTCTTCAGGAAATTCTCCAAAACAGGAAGTCAGATTTCTTGGAATGGCTCATCATTGCGTTAATAGGTGCTGAAATTCTTCTCTCCCTTTACGACATTGTCCACAGGTCGGCACTTGCTTCGCTTTAGCCCCAGGATCGATGATGCACGAAGTCGAATGTGCCCTGCCCTTATACAACGTCCTGGTCACTGTATATCTTACAGCCCCGCTCAAATTTGTTGCTTTCTGCTTAAACTTCTCATACCAGTTGAATTGTGTACTTATGACTTGAATTGATCTTATGATCTGATAAATAAATCATAGATTTTGTATTGCTGTTTTCCTCATGTCAGTTGGCATCCACAATCCAAGAAAGTTCTATACAATGTTGAATTTATCGAAACCTTAAGTCATGGGAAAACAAAATAATTCAAAACTGCAAAGCGTATCTTCGTTTCACTATTTATCAAAAAGCAAAAGAATTCAACTTCGCTCTGTCGCACGCATCGGAAAATTTAGCACTAGTAGCCAAAGCAACTGAGATTTTGACACCAGCAGATGCTCGAGGGAATTCCTCGAGCACTAGACCGATTTTCTCCTTCCTGCTCGGGTGTCGGGAATGAAGAATGATTTCTTGCAAGCTCCTTCCGTGTTCAAGCAAAAACCTTGCAAACTTAATCACATTCTCATTGATTCTATGTGAGTACTCATGAATATTCACTATGACACGCCCTGATCTCGGGGTCCTACAGGACACCGGGATAGACATGTGCTGGCCGACACCCGAAGGTGACTAAAGCCATTTATTGAATACAAGAATAAGAATAAGAAATAAATAAGGGTTATGAAATTAATTACAATGAATTAACAATCTAGGAACGTGTTCAGAGCATACAACTAACTAGAGCACTAAAATAATTAGTATAAAATTGAATGAATAAAGGAATGGGTCCTACATCGATAGGATTCGAAGATGCCGATGCGGAAGTGCCTTGACGTTGGGATTATGTGCCTTGATCCTAAGTCCTGAATGGGGGCGCAAAACAAGGGTGAGTGGACCAAGTTCATATATACAATAATAATAAAACAGTTATCAACATACTAACCCCCACAGTTATATAATGAAAACTACTAGCATAATAAGTGATAGCTTTACTGAAAACCTTAGCATGCCATAAACATCTCAAAAGATATATCGCGGAAAAACATCGCAGAAATCAAAGCATGAATCATCTCACATATCGTCTCGTAAACGCGGTGTGCTGCCAGTAAGATCACTGAATAATAATACTCCCAGCCCCTTGCCTGCACCTAAGTCTCTATGCCCGTAGCCAGAGATAACTCCATCCTGGCCCAATGCCTGTCTCCGTGTCCCTTAGCCATTCGCTAGGGATTATTTCTCCCGGCCTCAATGCCAACACCAGATCCTCGCCCCATGCGACATAGTATCCACTAGGTACGCACAAATAGTTACGTATCTCACAGAATACCAGTTCGTGGGATAGAGTCATCCATCATTTATACCATGAAGCAGGGTTTTTCGAAAACATGTTCTCGCATCCTATCGTCATCCATCAGATAGTCTACCAGTTCATGGTTTTTATAGAAAATACGATATATCAAAATATAGCTCAATATAGGCTAACAATTAATTCCTCACAAAAACACGAGACGATAATCAACATTCAATAAACATGCTTATCATAAAATCAATTCGTAAACTCGTAAGGCATGCTATTCAATTATGAAATTAAACTATAAAATCATGCAATTTTAGAAGGGGTCCACTCACAGTACTTCGCTGTTGAAAAGCCACGCCACCTAACGAAGAAGGAAACGCCACAGATAACATAAAGGGTACATTTAGTCAAACTCTACTCAAACGACTTACTCTGGGAAAACGGACGTCGGAAACGGGTTCAGGACGTTGAAATTAGCCTAGGAGAGGTCTCGAACGAAAACCTGAAAAGTTAACCGGTCAAAGTCAACATGTCAAAGTCAAAGTCAACGTAAACTGTTGACCGAGTCAACGGTCAGACCGGGTTAGTCAACTGGTCAAGGTCCGGGTCAGACCAGGTCAAACGGGTCTGGACTTAGGATTGGACCGGGTTTAGGGCTTGGGTTCTAAAGCCCAAAGGTTTAGAGATTGAGCTTAAAGCCCTTATCAGAAAATGGTCTAAGGGTCCAATTTGATTTAAAACAAATTAAATAAAAGAAAATGGGTTTGGGTTGGGCTCGGCAGAAAAGGCCCAAAAGCCTTGGGTTTGGTGCTCTGTTCTACATATGCAGTACATACAATACATAGTATTTAAGTGCTAATAAATTAATATTTGAAACTTTCATTTCTTTTTATCTTCATTAGACGATTGTCATGCATACAAAATGTAAGTGATAAAAATCAAAGAAAACACAAAAGAGGATTTTACTTTCTCCCCCTGTCGGTGGGAGTTCTTCTTTCCCTCTGAGAGATTTTCTCACTGTTTGTGTAAGGTTATCCTTTCTTTTCTTCCGGATTTCTATTCTGCTGTCGACCCTAGCTCTGGCTGGGGTCGGTGGTAGCCCTTTCCTCCTTTTTGTTTTCCCCTTCCTTTCCTCTTGCTACTGTTTTCCCATTGTTCTCCTTTCTGATCTTCTTGATCTGTCCACCTCACAAGCCATCGAACATATCCTATGTCCTCAGATCAGTTCTACCTCCATCTTTTCATCCCTCATCCATCATCAATCTATGTTTTCTTCCTCTTCTTACTTTCTGATTTCACTCCATCTTTCATCAATTTCTCCCCAATTCTGGTTTGCAATCACTTTTAACCACAATTTGTTATGGTTCATCATGAAGGTGTGTTGAGTTCCGGTGTTCATACCGGCTCGAGTGTTCGCACACCACCTCTTTCCGTCGGTCTGCCTTTAGTGGCAGTGTTGCTTGTGGGACTCCCATTGGCTTATTTGTTTTCTTCTTCTTCGTGGCTGCAATCGGAGTGGGATTGGTTGTTGGATGATGAAGTCTTCTTTCCTACCTTGTTTGCAGCGTTGTTAGGTTCGAATTCTGGCGTTCGTCGGGGTCGATGGGTCAAGCTGCTCCAGAGGAGCTGTGGTGGCGTTAGTAGCATAAGAACTAGGGTTTCTTTCAGTTTTTGTGTGTTTTTGGGCCTAATCTTTTGGTTGGGCGTTTGTTGTTTTGTTTGGCTGGCCCTATTTTGCTTTGTGTACTTGTGTTGGGCTTTTGTTGTAAATTTGTTCTGTTTGTAATAAAGTTCTCCTTGTTTGACCCAAAAAAAAAAAAAAAATCAAAGAAAACTAATGGATTTCTAACCGATGAATTGAATAAGTTAAAGAAAATCAATGGACCAAATATGTAGGAGTGTGTACAAGAATAAAGATTAGAGTGCTACTAGACCCACCCCAATGTCTTATTTTCCTACTCACATGATAATCTCACCCACCATTATTCCCAAAATAACCATAATATTTTTTTTTAAATAACTCTAATATATCTTTAAATAATATTATAAATAAATAAATAAAAATAGAAAAAAATGAAAGAAAATGCAAGACCTAAGACCTAGACATTCATCATCTCCTTCACACCTAACGCCACCCTGCAGAGACCCTGGATCCTCAAACCACTCTTCTTCCTCCTTTTTTGTCAAAACCGCAGATCTCACACCCAATTCTCTTTTTTCTCCATTGAAGTTTCTCACCTTTATCTAGCACATACCCATTCCTTCCTCCAACCTTTCCGTCGATTATAATCCAAATCTTTCCCAACCTCTTTCCACCAAAGATATCACACCCCACCCACCATTATTTATTTATTATTTTAAATTATTTTTTGTTTTTTCAAAATTTTAGTATTGAATTAAATAGGGGTTTAAGAGTTTTCTTTTAAAATGATAAATATGTTATTAACATTTTCATTAAATGGTGCGTGGAGAAATAAGACACTGATGTGAGAATATTACCACTCAAAGATTAAAGAGGGTATGTGAAAATCATTGTACATAACTACAATAAAACGATGGTAAGAGAATACTGAAATGTTTGTTTGTTAACCTAGTCGGTTGTCAATTTCGCAAGCAAGCACCATTATTATAATCAACCAACCAATGGTGGTTAAGAGGCGGTTGAAATGCTTCTGCAGTCTTTTCAGTTCGGAAACACAATCGGTTGTCAATTTCGCAAGCAACCAGGCAGCAAACAGCTTCAAGAAATCTGTATGAACTGAAAACTGTGGCTGCACTGGCTGGTTAGCAAAACTACCGGTTCCGCCTGTTGTAAACAGTTCCGTATTCATTACAAAAACGACCAAATTCTTTTATTCGCAACGACATGCCATTTTCTGCGTTCGTATATTGTCGCCGCCAGTCAACCTCTTCGCTCAGAAATTAATGGCGCGTTTCTTGTTCACCAACGGCGTTGTTTCGCCAACCGCCACCACTCCTCCGGTCACCGCCTTCCTCGAAACCCACCCAGGCGCGTACACGACGTCCCGAACTCACAACGACGCGTCGTTCGTGCTGTTCTGGGAAAGGCACCTGAGGAGACTGGCGGACTCTGTGACAATCCTCTACAATTCGAATCCTCAACTTCTCTTCGGACCCCACTGCAAAACGACGCCGCCTTCGCCGCCGTCTCTGTCGTCCGACTCCATCTCGCTCCGATCGACGATTCGCGAGCTCGTGAACCGTTCGATGAAGCAAGTGCTGCCGATTGCTATGGAGGAGAGGAGGGAGGGAGAGGAGCTGTCGATTACGGCGTTGGTCAGTGGCAATTTGGAGAAATTGAGAGTTGGGGATGAGGGTTTTGATGTGAGTATCTACATTGGGAGTTATGTGCCTGCTGTGTTTGGTATCAGACAAAACGGTGCGTTTTTGGCTGTGGTGGGTCGCGGGATAGATTTTGCTGCTGCAAAGTACTCGGATTGGGTAAGGTCAGTGTTGTGAATGATTCATTCTTCGTTTTTGTTACTTGGATTGTAAGTATTTTGAGCTGTTTCATTGTTTTTTGAGCAGTTTGATTGTTTTGGTGATTTTGCTTTAGCTGTTTGATTGTTGGGTAGCTTAAATGTTCTTGAGCAGTTTGATTGTTTTGTTTCTTGGTTTTTAAGTATTTGGAGCATTTTGATTGTTTTGTTACTTGGATTTCCAGTATTTTGAGCACTTTTATTGTTTTGTTACTTGGGTTTCAAGTATTTTGAGCTGTTTGACTGTTGGGTTGGCATAACGTGCCGGATGAGGAAGTCTTTGGAGAGGTTGAGGCCGCCGAAAGGGACGGAGCTCTTGTTGTCCAATGATGGTGATCGGATTCTTGAGGGAACCGTGTCTAACTTGTTCGTTGTCCGCCGGAAGGTTAGAGGCTATAAAACTTTATACTCGATCAATTTCAACTCACTGCAGCTATGCTATATAGTATGGTCTGCAACTAAAGGCATAATATTACTCACTAGTTAACTACTTTATACTCGATCAATTTCAACTCACTGAAGCTATGCTATATAGTATGGTCTGCAACTAAAGGCATAATTTTATAAGTTGGGGGTAGTTTTGTCATTCCAATGAAGCAAGAAAGATAGTGGGTATCTTGGAGAAGTGACAGGCACTTTTATTATATGTGAGTGAGAACAAAAATGAAATGTTGGCATAACCATTAGTTAATGATATTAGTTGGCAAGTGGTTATCTGCTACAGTAGTGAGGAGAAGTGTTGTCTTTTACATCATAGTGTGAGTTCAAACTCCGTCAGTTCTCTAATCTAACATCTAATTTAACAAATATATCGTTTAACAATTATCTATATATATATATGTGTGTGTGTGTGATGACTATAGTCAATTATCTTAAATAACTGAATGATTAACTTTCATCAGGGTATGGTCATATTAACCCTAATAGCTTCAATACCCTCCTTGAGGCCTTCAACATGTGCAACAATCGGCTCATCCCTCACTTGTGAAGCTCCATCTGTCACATCCCGACCCGGGCTCCACCACATCCCAGGCACGCCTCCGTCGTAGCTTGATATTGTCCGCTTTGGGCCCCGACCACGCCCTCCACCACATCTCGGGCACGCCTCGGCCGTAGCATGATATTGTCCGTTTTGGGCCCCAACCACGCCCTCACGGTTTTGTTTTTGGGAACTCACACGAGAACTTCCCAGTGGGTCACCCATCATGGGAGTGCTCTCGCGTGCTACTCGCTTAACTTCGGAGTTCCGATGGAACCCGAAGCCAATGAGCTCCCAAAAGGCCTCGCGCTAGATAGAAATTGGAATATATATATATAAGGCTCACAAGATCCACTCCCCTGGGCGATCTGGGACCTCACACCATCAAAGTTTCAATTCTCAGTCCTCTATGCAGCAATATCACTAGCTGCTCTAGGACTTGGAGGCACTAGCTTCACAATTGCAACCATGGGAGCTGACCAATTCGATAAGCCCCACGACGAAGGGGTTTTCTTTAACTGGTATTTTCTGGCCTTGTTCTTGGCCAACGTCATCAGCCTCACAGGCATCATCTACATTCAGAACAACGTGGGATGGGGATTAGGGTTTGGGATTTGTTTCGTCGCAAATGCTATTGGATTAGTGGTGTTCTTGTTGGGAAAACGATTTTATAAGCAAGTTAAACCAAAGGGTAGCCCATTCGTTTTTATAGCACGTGTATTGGTCGCAGCCATTTGGAAGAGGAAAGCATCAGCTGTAACTTCAAGAGAGAGATTATTATTACGGAGATGGAACTTTGGTTGACAACACAATACCAACAAAAAGATTCAGGTATGTTGATAATTCTGTTCATGTCTGAATTTGGTTTTAGCCAATTAACTTTTGTTTGTTTTTTCTATGTTAGTTGAATTCTTACTTAATTTTGTATTTTGGCTAAATTTATTGGCTACTCCACATAGACAAAAATTAGTATCAAAATATATTCATCATCAAGTTATTTTTACTTTATCTAGCTGAAAAATGCAAGCGTCAGATAAACATATATTTCACCTAACTGCGTTCTTAAACAACCAACATTGTATACAAATTAAGTAATTATATGTTTCAACTAGAGATCAATTCATGCTTCTTATTTTGGAAAATCTTTGTTTTTAAAATTATATGCGTTATTGTCAATCACTCGCTTGTATATCTGACATTGAGAAACAATAATACAAAATGATGAAAGTGTATGTAAAGATTATTTGCATGTGGGTACATCATGTCACTATGCATTAGTACCCTCCTAGTTTATTCTATAACACAAGGAAGCTGCATTATTGTACACCATTTTTTTATGCAGACTCTTGAACTGTGCGGCGCTAAAAACCGAAACAGACAAGCAATTTGATGGCTCATATGCAAGATCATGGAAGCTGTGTTTGGTATCAGAGAAAACGGTGCCTTTTTGGCTGTGGTGGGTCGCGGGAGAGATTTTGCTGCTGCAAAGTACTCGGATTGGGTAAGGTCAGTGTTGTGAATGATTCATTCTTCGTTTTTGTTACTTGGATTGTAAGTATTTTGAGCTGTTTCATTGTTTTTTTCACTTGGGTTTTCAATATTTTGAGTAGTTTGATTGATTTGGTGCTTGCGTTTAAGTTGTCTTAGCTGTTTGATTGTTGGGTAGCTTAAATGTTCTTGAGCTGTTTGATTGTTTTGTTTCTTGGTTTTTAAGTATTTCGAGCATTTTGATTGTTTTGTTACTTGGATTTCAAGTATTTTGAGCACTTTTATTGTTTTGTTACTTGGGTTTCAAGTATTTTGAGCTGTTTGACTGTTGGTTTGGCATAATGTGCCGGATGAGGAAGTCTTTGGAGAGGTTGAGGCCGCCAAAAGGGACGGAGCTCTTGTTGTCCAATGATGGTGATTGGATTCTTGAGGGCACCGTGTCTAACTTGTTCGTTATCCGCCGGAAGGTTAGAGGCTATAAGACTTTGTAATTTCGAAACACATTGGGAAAATTCGTGTGTAACTAAGTATTATGTCTTGCTACTGTTCTCAATAAGTTCCAGTTATAGATAGTTGCATAATTGGAAAACAATGAAACTGTTCTCAGGATATCAGTGAAGCTAAAGCCGAAAGTATGCACTGTTTTGAAGTACAGACAGCTCCTCTTAGTGATGCCCTTCCAGGAATTATTCGGCAACTGGTCATTGAGTATGTTCCCTCCTACTATTTTTTAAAATGTGTTTACTATACAGATAGTGTTATCAGCGCCACTGCAACAGAAAAGAAAAAGAAATAGAAATCATTGGGATTTTTCATTATGTTGCCACCAGAGTTTGGTAGCTGACATCTGATTGTTTCTTTATGCATGATAGTCTTTTGTTCTTCTCTGGTGGCCAAACAAATTATGATTTAAAACAGGAAGTCCTATTAGACTTCTTTGGTGTCCACGAATTTAGTTGTATGCTTGAAATCAAATGTATTATAACTCTGGTGGATGGTTTAAAAGTTGAACTATTGCAAGTCTGTAATGTTTTCTCCATAATGTAAGTGAACACTAACGAGTGACCCTGGAGGCAGTATAAATTGGCAATTCTGGACTAGGATCATGCAATTCTGGACTAGGACCGTGCACTGAGTTTACTTTTGATTAATTGATTCCAATTTGATAGGTATATTGAAATTGATAAAGTGCGCGTATTGAGATCTGTTATGTTGGTTTTTCTTCTGGTAATTTATGTAGAGTCTGCTTGAGCAAGGGAATTCCCTTTAGAGAAGTTGCACCATTGTGGTCGGAGAGAGAATTTTGGGCAGAGGCATTCATTACAAGTAAGCCCTTACTTCTCTCTTTTTTCAGTGCCATGCAATTTGTTAACCATTCAAGTAACAAAATATCGTTGCCTCGGAGATCAGTAAATTTAAGGCCTGTCGACACTTGTTGTGGGGATTTAGGACTGATACCACTTTTAGAACTAATTGCATTGTAGCCAGTATAGCAAAAGGCTTTGACCAGCAAGCAATATAAATGAGGATTTTAGTTCAGTTGCGATTCTGCAAACCTTTTGGGGACATTTTCAAGTCTAATTATTTGTGTTTCCCGTCAACTTCTGAGTTTCAACATCGTATCTGTTAATTGTGTAATGAAAGGATTAAATTCTACATATATCACTGTTTTTATATGATATTAAAGTCAGATGAAACAATCAGGCATAATTGTCGTACTGCTACATAGAAAGTTGTATGCCATTTGATTTTTTTATATTGAAAAGGAGTAACCATTTGTGTGTCAGAACATGAAATAACATTAGCTTATTAGTTTATTAGATTAGAATTTAGGGGTCGATAGTTTTTTCGCTAGTTTGATGTATCATGCATTCCCATTCTGATTATCAAATGCTCTGTGAAAGCTAACTGTTCCAAGGGATTTGATTTTGAGGTGTGTGCATCTAAAGTTTTAAGATGTCGCAACTGTTCTTTACTTATCATATTTCTCTGCTTTTTAATCACTATGTGTTATTTTTAATATAACTAGGACGGCCCTGGGATGATCACTACAATAATCCAGGTAAATCTAGATATTCTTCCCCTCTTGCACAAAATGTCAAATTGTTCCACCCACAATGAAATAAGAATAAAGTAGTCAATTCCCCGTGTAAAGTGAACTGCTTTAACATCATTCCTCATGATTCTGATAACTTCTTTTTTTTTCCGAGCAGAAAGAGGTCATGGAAAAGGCAGTTTTAGAAGGGTACTCTGTCAGTTACTTTGTATAAAAGGTGGACAGATCTTCTTCTTGCATAGTACTTGTACATCTCCATGAGTTTATCGTCTTGTCCCTCCCTTCAATGCTGGAACGGGTGATAACTAAGCTTGAATTTACGTCGTTTGTCAAGTAAGCTTTCTATGGTTCTTTTAGTCCAGTTCAAGCGAACCAAGGAATATAATGTAACGGATCTACTTTGTATAGAACGTAAACCCTCCTAGAACATAGCTATATAGTATCAAGCCTCTATCACAGATACAAATTAGTTTGATCACTTTGTGCTCGATGTGATTGGCAATAAGTTTGAAGACATTCGATATACTTGTATTTTAGACATTGTTTTGCATATTACTGCTGGTACTCATGGTTTGGTAGACAGGTCTCATACTTCCAGTGTACCCATTCCAAACTAGGCACGAGCAACATCGGTTGCCATATATGAGAATCCCGGAAACCAAACAGAACCCCGTAACTTGTCACGTACGGTCTCATCAAAAGAACAGAACCCGTCTATGTAACCACCGGAATAGCCGATCTTAGCAGGAATTCAGCTTAGTGGCACCCTTAATTGTTGGGGACCAACTTTTGCTTCATCTTTTGCACAGTTGCAGCTAAAGCTAAAGGCTTAAATGCATTATTGTCCAATGTCTTTGCTTTTTCTGAGTTGGAATAACAACATAACATGGGCTGCTGTTTGCCAGCCGAACAAGCATCTTCTAATCTTTCCTTAATTAAGTAGCTAATTAATTACTTATGGCCTAAAACATGTCTAATTTTGTTTTCCATCTCTTCATTTGTTGTTGTTGATGTGGACCTTGGTATCTTTCCTCTATAATCGTGGGTTGGATTTTGGTTTACTAGAATATAGAGTGATAAAATTGGTTTAGGGATAAGATAAGCATCAGAATCTCAAGTTCAATTGACCGCTTTGGTGCGGGAGGAGGTGCACACTGTTATAACCAAATTAGCTCCGCATGCATTGTTTTTTTGCGTTGGATGATTTCATGCGTTTAAAATTAAAAAAAAAAGAAAAAAAAGAACGACTATTACATCCAAGTTGCAATGACATTTCATAATTTTGATACTGACTACAGTTTTTACATGTATTTGATACAATCATAATCTCAACTGTACTGTAAGTCGGTCATAGTATTGTAGCCGAATCCCGTATTCGTACGAAATAGAATTTATTATAGTGTTGCCTACAGAGCTCATAATAATAAAGAAAGGGATAATAAGACCCTTGCTACAGATGGGGTAGTGATACAATCATAAGTTCGGGGAGCTTTCCGATTCTAACGATGTAAGTTTGCTGCATTTTTCTTTGATTTCCAGTGATTTCGGCTCTGATTTGGTTTCTTTTTCTTAACAAAGAAGGGGATAATAAGACCCTTGCTACAGATGGGGTAGTCTTGTACCTTTTACCGCTTCCTGCATTTTACCTGAATTTTCTGTATTTGCCCGTAAAGTGATACTATAAGTTGAATGCAGTTTCTTTGTTTCAGGGTTTGGGTCCTAGTTTAAGTGGGAGTGACTGTTGCTACATGGTAGTCGTTCAGTATGGCTCCATTGTCTTGTTCAATGTCCGTGAACAAGATATTGATGGGTATTTGAAAATCGTGGAAAAACACGCATCAGGATCGCTGCCTGAAATGAGAAAGGATGGTGAGACTTTATAAACAAAATTATTTCTTTTCAGATAAGAAGTTTATGAATTCTGCACTATCCGATCATTTTGGTAATCTTTCTGTTCTGTACACAGACATTCCATGTTGCGTTATAGCTAAGAAAGTTATTTATTGACTGAGTATTCACGCTGAGCTCAATTGTTTCTTTTTTAATTTCTTGGTCAATCAATATTGTTGGACTGCTACCTTCGTTGATTTTTAACGTTGCAAAGTAAAATTTTCTGTTTTCTGCTTCATTATTTGCTGCTCCAGTGGTTGTGGATTACAATTTTTGGGATACTTTTCACATCTGAACTTTTATTTTGTTATGAAATCAGAGTATGAGGTGAGAGAGAACCCCACTTTGCACACATGGATAGAAGGCGGATTAGATTACATAATGTTGCAGTACTTGAATGTTGATGGAATCCGTACTGCAGTTATCAATCTGAAATTTGGTTTTGGATAACAGTGATCCTCCATAAGACGGGCATAATGTTATCTGCATGTATGGTTATGATTGACAGGAAAAGTAATGAATCAGAAGACAAAAAACCCTTTCTGCTATTCTTTTTCACCCATCTGAGAAGATTTTAGTTTCTTGACATGTTTAATCCAACTAATGAAAAATCGATTGACTTTACAGATCGGATATTGCCTGGAAGGATGCCAAATATGCTCAGATATGGGAATATCTCAGGGATGAATTTGAGTTGACTCAGAGATTTGCAAGTCTTGATTTTAAGTTGAAGTTTGTGGAGGTACACGAAACAAATTATTCTCAATACTGGTTTACTAAATCTGGTGAACTACTTCTCAACTGCTGTGGATGTTGTGCTGACATTTTGTTTTCTTCGTTGCAGCACAATATTCGTTTTCTTCAGGAAATTCTCCAAAACAGGAAGTCAGATTTCTTGGAATGGCTCATCATTGCGTTAATAGGTGCTGAAATTCTTCTCTCCCTTTACGACATTGTCCACAGGTCGGCACTTGCTTCGCTTTAGCCCCAGGATCGATGATGCACGAAGTCGAATGTGCCCTTATACAATGTCCTGGTCACTGTATATCTTACAGCCCCGCTCAAATTTGTTGCTTTCTGCTTACACTTCTCATACCAGTTGAATTGTGTACTTATGACTTGAATTGATCTTATGATCTGATAAATAAATCATAGATTTTGTATTGCTGTTTTCCTCATGTCAGTTGGCATCCACAATCCAAGAAAGTTCTATACAATGTTGAATTTATCGAAACCTTAAGTCATGGGAAAACAAAATAATTCAAAACTGCAAAGCGTATCTTCGTTTCACTATTTATCAAAAAGCAAAAGAATTCAACTTCGCTCTGTCGCACGCATCGGAAAATTTAGCACTAGTAGCCAAAGCAACTGAGATTTTGACACCACCAGATGCTCGAGGGAACCCCTCGAGCACTAGACCGATTTTCTCCTTCCTGCTCGGGTGTCGGGAATGAAGAATGATTTCTTGCAAGCTCCTTCCGTGTTCAAGCAAAAACCTTGCAAACTTAATCACGTTCTCATTGATTCTATGTGAGTACTCATGAATATTCACTACCTTCAAGTGCCCTAGGAAGTGACTCAAAATTTGAGCTTGACCTTCCCAGAATTGCTCTTCAGTGCAACCGGCATCGTCCAGCAAAATGTTGTGCCATGTCTGAATTCAAAATTTGAACGATATTGATAGTAAAGATATAAACTGAACTATAAATCGATCGACGAAAAAAACTAGAGTGCGGAAACTTACCGGTAAATAAGTTTCGAGATATGTGTTCAATGTGTAAATACTCAGAGTATGTAGTTTGGGAGAGCTCTTGAATAGGCATGTTATACCTGGGATGACATCTTTGTTGAAAACCCTAATAAAAATTTGCAATGTCTTAAGGTTCATGAATGAGTACGGTAGACCGCCTTCAAAATAAATATCCGATAGAATCTGCATAAATAAACAACCGATCGACTGTAATTAATGACCAAAACAAAAACGCTAAATAACTTATATAATACATCATCATGAGCGACCCCAAGCCAATAAGGCTCTCCGCTTTGCGAGGATCGAAAGCGGGTGGACGTTTATCGTAAGCTGCCTTACTCTTGCTTTGCAAAGAGGCTATAAATTATCCATTTTGAATGTAGGTTATGAGTTAAAAAGCATTACAAAGAGACAGATTCTGATTCGATAGAAGTCAAATGTAGACATAAGATAAAAACAGATGAAAAGTTGTTTAACCATACATGGATGTTTCATATAGGCAGTGATTTCAATTCAACACACCATTTTTTACTTTAAGCACACCCTTTTAGTTTTGACTGTGTTGATTTTCCTTTAACTGTTTAATCTAAACGGGTACAAAACTAAAGTGTGTGTATGAGGTGAGAAAATGTGTGTTAAATTATTTAGCTTTCATATATAATTATGGGTGTCCGACTTAATGAACGCGGTCCCCCATATTTGCTTCTCTCTAAATATGAGTAAGTGTAATAGTGTATAATTAGAAAAGTTCAAAATTTTCCAAATATCTTATAGGATAGTAAGAATTCCGGACGCTATAATCTCTGAAATTTCTGAACAATATATTGCAAGTCTCTCAAAACGTTTATGGATTGGAGGAGGAAATCTACCGAGTAGTAATGCATTTTGTTTTCTGAAAACAAACAAAACAATGCATGTTTGATGTCATGAGATCAGTTCACTACTTATAGATGAACTGCACAGCACCTCTAAGTAAACAAGAAAACATGCATAAATTTTGGAAAACTAACCCGGAGATAGCTATCATAAATGCAAAGCTTCTGAACGTGCGAAGATCCGCAAAGAAGATTGACTGTTGGCTTCGCCATGGTCACATCGACTACTTTACCGAAACAAGCCAGGTGACATGCTCTCAGGATGGGAAAGCTCCGAGCAAAACTTTCCTCCGTACCGTAGTTATGTTGCCACCAGAAAGTTTTCAGATTCGGGGCAAAAATTTTGACCCGATTTCCATTAACCATTACTTCAAAAGACTCGGTGATTTCCAAATTCTCTAGTCTCATTCCGGAGATGTCCAGGCTGCTAAGAAACATCCTGACAATGTGTACATCTTTGATGTTTGGACAAGTAATTTTGAGATGAGTGATGCCTTTACAATTTGTAATACTTAATTTCTCAAGAGAAGGTAAAGAAGAAGCAGAAAATAAATCCAGCTCCAAAGCACTATCCAAAAACTCCACACGAGTTAGAGACAATGTGTGAAGTTGGTGCAGACCACTTTTAGCCACAGCATTAGAAGATAATAAAAGACCAAAGTGTGGTTTTCGAAATGATGGCGAATAATATGGATTTTTATAGGTGGCTAATGTGAGGCTCCTCAATGAATCACACTTAAACAAACTAGGCAAACCAAATGCATCACCGGAAAAATACTTGTCAGTTAAGGAGACATCAAGTGCAAGTTCTTCAACCCTATACTTCACCACCCGATCAATACAAGAGTACAAACAAGAAGAACTCAGATATCCCTTAACCCTAAAAACCTTTAAATTGGAGTTTTCATGGCGGTGTCTCAGTACTTTGCTTATGAATTCCACTGCTCCATCTTTAACATCGGAGAAGTCTAGGATAGGAAGGGAAGCCCATAAATGATTCCATTGTCTAGACAAAACACTGGTTTGTGCAGTGGATCCGACGGGTAGAAGGGAGAGTATGTGATGCAATACATCATCCGGAAGACTACTGATTCGGTTGCTACTGCTTCCATCAGTGTGTAACTCTTCTTCCTCGGGAAGCCTTCCCCCTTTAGCTCTTGCTTCCATGGTTTTGGATAACGAAATTGTCTTCTTTGAAGATTAACGATTGGGGAAAAATTTTTCTTTGAGGAGGAAACGAAAAAGGTTAGGTTAGGGTTTAGACCTACTTTGCCGTTTACTCTCCACGTTTTCTTATTTCTGTTATTAATATTTAAATAACTGTAAACAAGTCAATCCTAGTTGAACAAGGAAAGCTCCCAATCCAAATTCACAAGGATATTTGCCCTAAAATAAAAAATAACGAAGGATAAGAAAACCTATATCTTTACTACTATGTTCCTCCGAAAGACTAATAATAAAAATATAACCCTGAAAATAAAACATGACCGCCTAATTTGCTCAACTACAAATTACTTTCCAGCACTTTCCTCAAACTACTGGAACATGGATATCACATATGTCGAGCTTGACAAGTCGTAACTCGACATCCACCCATACCAAACACTAGGAATCAACGATAACCATCCTGATGATAGTAACAATCGAGGTTTCTTAGCTCATAGTGTCAAAGATTATTTCAAATTAAGTGAGATGTTAAAACGTGACTAGGAATATTGTAGTATTCGACATATCTATCTTGAGATGAATTTTGTCGTTGGAGAACTGGCCAAACCGTCTCTCTTTTACTTCCGATCTATTTTGAGCAAGCTCTTTCTTGTAAGCAAATACTTTTGGCTAATACTACTTGGGTATCTCGACCTCGTGACATTATTTTGTAATTCCCCTTCTCGGGCTATTAGCCCCTGTTTAACAAAACAAAACAAAAAATTGTGCTGCATGAAGTGCCGTCATGAAACGTCGTAACCTTTGTATGTTTTTACTGACCAAACAAATCCCCCCCCCCCCCCCCTCTCCTCCTCCTCCTCCTCCTCCTCCCTCCCTCCCTCCCTCTCTTTCTTCTTCTTTTCCAATTTAATTTGTTGCTTCTTACTCTCCTCATACCAGTATTGTTTTATATGATTAGAGTTATCTTATAATCTGATATGTGTAATTCCTATATCAATTGCTACGAGAAAAATTTATTGAATTATGTAAGAAAAATAAACCGTTTTGTGTATTCAGTAATGCTTTGAAAACGACACATCGTCTGTGACAAAATAAAGTTCTTCCAACTACTGCAGTACAAGCACCGGATAGGATGGTAATTAAGGAGACCTGTGGCTGTGCGAACTTTCAATTGGGTATAACCGTATACGTCCACAGTTCAACTCTTGTTTAGAGTATTTTCTTTTTCTGTTGGTGCCATGTGTCACCTTGATTACTTCACACAACACGAGAGAAATCTTGGGCTGAGGTTGCAATGTCAGACAGCTCCCTCACACTGTGGGGGAACCCTAATGCAGGCTGCACTCCACCGTGAGAGAAGACGTATGTGGCAACCCTATCCATGCCTGGTGATCACGATCGAAAAATTCTTGGCTAGAACTGCCATGTACATAACTGCTCCCTCACGCTATCGCTGTGAGGTGAATCTGAATGCATGCGCGCGCCCCACTATGAGAGAGCTGACCTATGTGGTACCCAATAACCTCTCAATCTGGTGAAAATAAGAATTTCTCCTCTACAACTCCATCGCATAGCTTACAGCGAGCACTTGTGGCGCACAATTGATGACACACTGATGTACGAGTGATGATAAAATATATACAACCGATTTTACAAACGCTTTTCTATAGTTTGAAGGGAAGCTTTGTCGAAGAAGAAAAAGAAGTTAAAACGTGTAATGATGAGGAAACAAGGAGGCAGGACCATCACAGGTTCTCTCTTCATTTTTCACTCATCAACTTCTCTTAGTTCTCCTACTTTCTCCACAGATCTTGGTGTAGATGTTATGTGCAATTTAACAATTAAACTGGAGTCAAATATATCTTTTAACACCCATTTTTTCCTTGCATGATATTAGCTTAATATTGATATTTTCCTAGCGTCAAGTTTGTAAATAATGGTATCCATAAATTAAAGAAGTTTCACAATGCGGATTGAAATATTGCCCAACTGAAAACTAAAAAGTTGATACTGCATAATTTTACGTTTAATCCGAACCTTAAGTCATGGAAAAGCAAAACTAATTGAACCTTACTCATAGTAATTGACCCTTACTCTGTCATAAGTATCTGGAAAATTAGCACCACTTACAGAAACTGAGATTTTGACATCACCATGTGCCCAGGGCAACTCCTTCAGCAAACTGATTTTATCCTCCCAACCTTTGGGGTCTCGTACATTAAAAAGCATTTCTTGCAAGCGCTCTCCATGTTGAAGCAAAAACTTTGCAAACGTAATCACATTTTCATCGATCACATAGGGATAATGATGAATGTTCACCACCTTTAAGTGACGTAGCAAGTGACTCATATTCTGAGCTTCATTTTCCCAGTATTGCTCTTCGGTGCAATCCGCATCGTCCAACAAAATGTTTTGCCATGTCTGAAATTTAAAGGGCAGTTTAGTGATATATAAACTGTAACAGGATTGATTTTTACAGTTCCCTTTAAAAGTGAATAAGCAAAGGAGAACCAAAGGATAAAAACAAGAGAACGAGCGTTGAAAGAGAAGTGTTGCCAAAACTTACAGTTGAATCATTTACCAGAACTCTGTGCCATATGTAAATACTGAGAGTATGGAGTATACGAGAAGTCTTGAATAGGCATGCTAAACCTGGGATGACTGCTTTGTTCAAACAATCAACGAAAATTTGCAACGTCTTGAGTTCCATAAATGAGTATGGTAAACCGCCTTCAAAATAAATTCTGGATAAAATCTGTAAAAATAAAATAACCCGCATTAATACCAATGTATTAAAAGCGTGAGGCGTGGACGAGGCGTCCGAGGGGAAGCCCGGCCTAGGCGTGAGGCGTGAGGCATGAGGCGAAGCCTCACGGGACCTAAATTTTTTAACATATACAATGAGCATACACATATATTATATTAAAAAGAAGAAGATTATTAATCAATAATCACCCTGGACACACACATATATTATAAATATATATATATATATATACACACACATATATATATATATATATACATATATTACATTATATATCTATAAAATAGAGGATGAAAAGCACAATGAGCACACATATAACAATGCACCCAAACAACACACATGTATTATATAAAAAATAAAAATCAGAAAAAAGGCATAGAGACAAAAGTGCAAGGAAGAGGTATGAGGCAGTTAAAATCCTACCCAAAATTTGGGTTTGGGAGTAAAAAAAAAAAAAAAAAAAAAACCCACTGAGGCACGCCTAGGCGGCTCCGGCAACGCCTTTCGCCCACTCCAGCAAAACTGAGACGTTATCCATGGCGCCCAGCCTCAAGGGCGCCCTAGGCGCGCCTTGAGGCGAGTTTTTTTAAAACATTGATTACTACACAACCTAAAAACATTGCTGCATATACGACTAGTTGCTTGCTGCCAAGCTTCGTAACGTAGGTTTATAACTAAGCAAGGGATTAAAATAATTGGTTGTATGGCAGATTAGTCGAGTGGATAAGAGATCATTATCACCTCTTATTGAGGTCAAATTAAGCACGCCCTAAGCCCATAGGTTAATATGGCATACCCTAACCCCAATGGGCAGGTAGCAAACCTTGAAAACGCAAAACACTGGTTGCTTGCTTACAGAATGTAGATAATATGCAACAATATGACATTTCTAAACAATAATTACATAGTATATGAGACTCTCAAATAATGATTTTTTGTTTTCCTGAAAAGAATCAAATAATGCATGTCTGATGAATTCACTAGCTCAATGAACTGACATCTATACCATTGTTAGTAAAGTAAAGGTTTTTCTTTTTTAACAATGCACAGGTCTCTCCAAACTAGTAAAGAAGAAACATGAAGGAAAACTAACCCGGAGATAGCCATCAACAATGCAAAGGTTTTGGACCTGCGAAGAACCGCAAAGAAGATTGACTATTGTTTTCGCCATGCTCATATCGATTGCTGTCTGTGCCATGCTCATATCCATTATTGCCTGCGAACAAACTAGGTGACATGTTTTTAGGGTGGGAAAGCTGGTGATTGGTCTTTCCTCAGTACGAGAGATTGACCCCCAATTGAAACTGTGCAGATTTGGGGCTAAAATGTTGACCCGACTTCCTTTAAAGTATCCTTCGAAAGCATGTGTGATTTCCAAATTCTCCAGTCTCATTCCCGAAATGTCCAGGCAGTTGAGAAACATTCTGACAATGTGTACATCTTTGATCCTTGGACAAGTAATTTTGAGATGAGTGATGCCAATACAATTTTCTAAACGTAATTTCTCAAGAGAAGGGAAAGAAGAAGCAGAGAATAAATCCAGCTCCAAAGTATTGTCCAGAAACTTCATACTAGTTAGACACAATGTACGAAGAGTGTGCACACCACTGGTAGCCACAACATAATAAGATAATGAAATCGGGAACTGTGGGCTTGAAAGTGGTTTTTGCCAAGCATCTGAACTATATCTGGCCGCCAATTTGAGACTCCTCAATGAATCACAGTTAAACAAACTTGGCAAACCAGATTTGTCACCGAAAAAATACTTGTCAGTTAAAGAGACATCAAGTTTAAGTTTTTCAACTCTATACTTCACCGCCTGATCAATACAATTATACAAACAAGAAGAACTTAGATCACCTTTAACCCTAAAAACCTTTATATTGGAGTTTTCGTCACGGTGCCTCAGTACTGTGCTTACGAATTCCACTGCTCGTCTTTTTACATCGGAGAAGTCTAGGATAGGAAGGGATGCCCATAGATGACTCCACCTTTTAGATAAAATACTTGTTTGTGCGATGGATTGGATGGGTAGAAAAGAGATTATATGATGCAATATATCTTCCGGAAGATTACTGATTCGGTCGCTACTGCGTCCCTCAGTGTGTAACTCTCCTTCCTTGGTAAGCCTTATCCTTCCTTTGAGCTCTTGTTTCCATGGTTTTGGATAACCAAATTGTCTTCTTTGAAGATTAACCAATAGAGGAATAAAAGAATTCTTTGAGGAGGAAACGAAAAGGTTAGATTAGGGTTTGAGACTTTGCCTCGCGTTGTACTTCAACTTCCTCCACGTTTTCTTCTCTTTTATTAGGCCAATATTAAAAACTACAATTCAGAGGCCCAAAAGTCTAAAAGACTCGTGTGCCCGTAAATTGGTGAGTTCGGTCCATATGATTTAGTCTCTTTGTTGAACCTACTACTCTCATATGTCCGCCTTGACATGCCCTAATTAACTACGAGACGGTCAATATCGACCCAGACCAAGCGTTGCGGTCGACATCCAATCATATGTAGAAGTTGCTGTGGACGGTTTCTAAGACGATAGTGTCGAAGATTATTGTTATTTCGGATGTTACCAGACTGCCCCTGTCAATTTGTCTTTTGATGTGTTCGGAGTTGCAATATCCTTATTTGCCGTCAGAGGAAACACAGTTACACTTCCCATACAGTTTCAGTTTATGTAATTATGATTTGAGCTTCTCATAATCTGATGAACGTGGACATAAAATTGGTATTTTTCCTCGTGTCAAGTTGGTTAACATTCTCATTGCAATAATGTGGCAAACTATGTTGGACTCCGTTTCTCTTTTGTTTCCTTGTGTCAATCTTCTCATATATTTTCTTTTTTGTTATTTATTTACTTTTTTATTTATTCAATCCAAAGACTTAAAAAATAGAGTAGTGAAAAAAAAAGAAAGGAGTGGACACTTTTTTTTTGGTTTTTTTTTTTTTTTTTGGGTTACAATGGGAGCTTAGAGGCCAGAAAAAAAGTTAACCAAAGAAAAACATCAACCATAACTGTTTACACTGCAACTCCAACAGTATCATCCAGAAGTAATTGATAATAGACATAATAGGTTCTTAAAACTCAACACACTCAAGGTCCACAAAAAACTCAGCTTCACCAAACCATCTATCATCATGTTTCTTTCAAGATATGACTCAATCCACATCGATCAAATTGAGAAATCAAATGTTGTCAACCATATAACAAGGAGGCCAAAGAATGTATATCATGTTGCAACGACACATTGTTCGAATTGCTCTGTTTGAATAGAGATTGGGAAGAGTTGGGCATTGTTGGGTGACAGAATGAAGTGCTCCCGACTGTTGCATGTGATGTGCGCGCAGTAGTTTGAATCCACAGCTCAACCTCAACCCCAGCTCCGGAATCATGGTCTCTTGCTTCCTTTTGGTACCATGTGTTATATGTTAATTCGTTGATAATTACTAATTAATATGACTGCTTTTTGATCTTATTTGTTTATGTACCAGCAATTTTGAGAAATACAGGATTGAACACATGACTTCAGACAAACGCCCTTAAAAATGTGCACGGTACTGTGCCCTATAATAAAACTCCAATCACCTAACGTAGCATTTTGCACAAATTAATGACGGCATGCTGAGGCAGGAATACTAATTACGAAATATGTGTACCCTTGTTTATTTATTTAATGAGTGTATATATATACGTATGCTTTTTTTTATATACCACTGTCAATCTTTCTTTTGCATAAAATAAGCCGTGTGAGAGAAACGTGATCATATAATATAAGTTATTAAAGAAGAAAAAGAAAATGATATGATTGTGGAGCTAAAAATAATCAAGAAAATGAGATAAGCAGTGTATATATATAACATATATACATGCACATATGCAGGAGGGATGTTGGGATTGTCTTTACCAGGTGGCGGGTGGGCATCGAATTTGATAGTATTTCTGATAACAAAGTTCAACGTAAAGAGGAGCTACAAAAATCAATTATATCATTCTTGGCACCAACAATCTCCTCCCTATTGCCGGAGCTTTCATAGCTGATTCCTTCTTCGGACTTTACTTCGTTTCTTTACTGGTAAAGATTACTCACTAGTTAACTACTTTATACTTGATCAATTTCAACTTACTGCGGCTAAGCTATATAGTATAGTCTGCAATTAAAGGCATAATTTTA
Organism: Heteromeles arbutifolia; assembly: GCA_024362995.1. NCBI lineage: Eukaryota > Viridiplantae > Streptophyta > Magnoliopsida > Rosales > Rosaceae > Heteromeles > Heteromeles arbutifolia. The sequence goes on from JANCRC010000018.1 coordinate 10,005,004, forward strand.
TCAGTTGGGGGTAATTTCGTCATTCCAAAGAAGAAAGAAAGATAGTGAGAGTCTTGGAGTAGTGCCAGTCACTTTCATTCAACCCTAGTTAATTATTTGTTTTCCAAAATTGAAAAGGAATGAACATTTAATTAATTAAAATTAAGTGAAAAAATACGTGAAAGATGATGAGATGTTTGATGAGCGTATACCATAGTTTATGGTGGTGAGCAAAAATACTTCTTAAAATAAAACATAACGAATAGTATTGATGTATAAAAAAATGATTGGTTATTAATATGAATTATATATTAATTGTATGTGATTAGGTAATATATGACCTCATTAGTCAACTCTCGACTTCACTCATCCAATTAGCTGTTGACCTCTGTGAGTCTTCCTGGTCTCTGGAATGGATAGATAATCGTGGCTTGCCACAGTTGTCCCCATTTTTTATAAAATAAATAAAAAATAAAGGGTAAACTACCAATTTAGTCACCTTAGTGAAAATTAGGTCCCTCAACTATTTTTTCAGAAAAATTAGTCCCTGAATTATAAAAATCTGCCAATTACATCCCTAATGTTATATTCGAAGATTCTATATTCAATTTTCCGTCAATTTAAGTCACGTTACTTGCATGTGATACATATTGGAGGGTAGATTTGTAGTTTTTCATAAAGAAATAGTGTATAGAGTTAACTTTGGAGGATAAATTGGTAGTTTTTCATAAAGAACTAGTGTAAGTTAACTTTTGAGGGTAAATTAGACATTAAATTCGCAACCTATATGAAATGTTAAGGGCTTATAGACGAGAAAATGATGGTATTACATTCTAAAATGTGTCAAATGACTTAAGTTGACGAAAAATTGGATAATATAGCTTTGAATATAATAGTAGGGATGAAATTAGCAATTTCTAATGAATTTAGGGACTTATTTTACCGAAAAAATAATTGAGGTACCTAATTTTCACTAAGATGATAATTTAGGGACTAAATCGGCACTTCACCCAAAAATAAATAAATAAATGAAAAAGCTGTTTACCTCATTAGTCAACTCCTGATATTAGTTGTACGTGGTGACTATAGTCAATTATCGTATAACTGAATGAATAACTTTCATCAGGGTATGATCATGTTAACCCTAATAGCTGCAATATACCCTCCTTGAGGCATTCAGCATGCATAACAATCGGCTTATCACTCACTTGTGAAACTCCATCAAAGTTTCAATTCTCAGTCCTGTCTGCAGCACTATCACTAGCTTCTCTAGGACTTGGAGGCACTAGCTTCACAATTGCCACCATAGGAGCTGACCAATTCGACAAGCCCCACGACCAAGGGGTTTTCTTTAACTGGTATTTTCTGGCCTCGTACGTAGCCAACGTCATCAGCTTCACTAGCATCATCTACACTCAGGACAACGTGGGATGGGGAAGGGTTTGGGATTTGTTTCGTCGCAAATGCTATTGGATTAGTGGTGAATTTTTGTTGGGTAAACGATTTTATAAGAAAGTTAAACCAAAGGGTAGCCCGTTCGTTTTCATAGCATTTGTATTAGTCGCAGCCATTTGGAAGAGGAAAATATCAGCTGCGACTTCAAGAGACACGAATTATTATTGTGGAGATGGAACTTTGGTTGACAACACAGTACCAACAAAAAGTTTCAGGTATGCTAATGTCTAAATATTTTCAGTCAATTAATTTTTCTTTTGTTTTTCTATGTTAGTTGAATTCTGACTTAATTTTGAACTTGGCTAAATTTATTGGCTACTTCATCACATAGACAAGAATTAATATCAAAATATATTCAATATCAAGTTCTAAGTACTTTATGTACCTGAAAAATGCAACTATGCAAGCGTCAGATAAACATATAGTTCATCTAATTGCATCCCTTATTAACAAACATTGTATAGTTCACAAATAAAGCAATATATATATTTCAAATTGCGTCCATTATTAACAAACATTGTATAGTTCACAAACATTGTATATTGCTTCTTATTTTGGAAAATCTTTGTTTTTAAATATATATGTGCTATTCTCAATCATTCACTAGTATGTGACATCGAGAAATAATAATACAGAACGATGAAAATGTATATATGAAAAGATTGTTTGCATTTGATACATCATGGCACTATGCATTAGTACCCTCCTGTTTTCTCCATAACACATGGAAGTTGCATTATTGTACACCATTTTTCTTATGCAGATTCTTGAATTGTGCGGCGCTAAAAACCGAAACAGACAAGCAATTTGATGGCTCATTTGCAAAATCATGGAAGCTGTGCACTGTCAAAGAAATGGAAGGCCTTAAAACCCTAATGAAAATCATGCCATTGTGCTCTACTGGTATCTTTCTAAACACTCCACTTGGTATTTCTAGCAGCATTTTTATACTCCAAGCCCTAACAATGGACAGACACCTTGGACCACACTTCACAATCCTTGCCAGTTCATTCCTAGTCTTCAACCTTTTTAGCCACAGCCATCTCCATTTTCATAATAGGTCGATTCGTACTACACAAGTTAACACCCCTCCAAGGAATAGGGATCGGTCATGTGACCAACATTGTTGTGTTTATTGGTTCAGCCCTAATTGAAATGAGACGATTAGGAGTGGTAAGAGCACATAACCTCATGAACCAGCCCGGTTCAATGGTGCCTATGTCAGCCCTTTGGCTCGTGGCACCACTATCTGTTGTGGGAATTGGAGAGGCATTCCAATACCCAGCACAAGTTGCATTGTTCTATGAAGAATTCCCAAAATCACTGAAAAGTACTTCAACAGCTATGGTATTGTTGTTGATTGGAATCGGGTTTTATCTCAGCACTGCAGTCACAGATTTGGTAGACCGGAAGACAGGGTTGGTTACCGAACAATATAAATCAAGGGCGGCTGGACAATGTGTTTTTTATGTTGGCAGTGATTGCAGTGGTGAATTTTGTGTACTTTCTGATTTGTGCCAAGTTTTTGAAGTACCAAAACCAAAATGTTGAACTCAAAAATTAAAATTAATAATTGAGGGGTGCAAATCTTTATTCATTACTTAAGAATAATTGTGGGTACAAACTCTCCGTAAACACTTCATATTGGATTTTCCCTTGCGCATCAGACCTAAAGAAGGATAAAAATATTTCTTGACGGCCTCCTAGGACGAAGAAAGAACACACATTATTCTAAAACGAAACTTTTTTGAAGCTGAAACCGATTAAACTTTAGTTGGTGCATCAGCCCATGGTGAACTTGGTACATCCTTGGATATATATACATATATATATATATATATATGTATAGGACTGTCGCGTCAGCAGTTAGTTACATGTTATAAGGGTAGTTTCAATTCCAAGCAATGTAATGAGAAGTATAAAGACTTCTTCTCTTTCATTATTCACTGAGAAAACTGATTGTATTGTTCCAAAGGGTGAAGGCAAAAAGAGTGAAGATTTCTTAATATCCAAATTACCTTTCTCTCGTTAGGTTTAAGAGAGAAAAAAATTCACGTAGAATTTTCATTATTTTTCAAAGTATTTTAATTAAAAACAACAATATCTAAAACAAGCAAAATGAAAAAAAATGTAACACAATAAAAACAGAGCTAATTGCCAAGAGGTTAATAGTCATTAAACTAAAGTTGTAGGCGCTATGTCCTTTGTATCTCTCTTTTACCCTTTTTTGTGTGTTTGTGAAGAAGAGGTACTTACTGTGCCTTTCTGCAGGGTTCCACCATTCTTGTTTGACTTTTCTATAAGAAGAAAAAAAAAAAAGGTTGCACCATTTTTGTACATATGTGAATTTTGTAATAGATGACAAAAAAAGGTGAAGCTTTTATAATACCCCAATTACCCTTCTTCGTTAGGATTTCAAATTAAAAAAAAAAATCCACCTATTGGGATCTATGGGTGAATTTGGATCCACTCCGGAACTTAGTGTCCGGAGCCTCCTCATCCACAAATCTGGGCCGCTAATTGGTGTGTAAGTCAAATCAGGGTCGTTGGTTGTGTGTGGTGGGCCAAAAAAATGAATTAAAGGAGACCGTTGGATGCAATTTGTGCGGCTCAGATTAATAGATGAGGAGACTCCGGACACTAAGGTCCAAAGTGGATCCAAATCCTCTATGGGTGACTACGGTCATTATATATTTCATAATATATTTTAATAAAAAATAACAATATCTAAAATAAGTACATTAAAAAAATTAAAACAATAAAAAAGAGCTACTGTGGCAAGAGGCTAATAGTCATTAAACTAACGTGAGTGAGATCTGAAAAAACATCAAAATTTAATTTGTGCGAAATTACATTACTGTCCATGATTTTATTTGTAGTGGAAGACCAAATTGTCTTTTCATTCTTTTTTAATTGACAAATATGATTTTTATTAAAGGAACTTTCGTGAAAAAGGTTTGGATTAAATTTATTTTAACCAAAAATCATGCAATAACTTTATTTAATGATAAAAACTTAAATTTTCATGAAAACCCCTTAAATTTTAATAAAGAGTACAAAAGAAATTAAATTTTAATGAAAAAGACACAATTTTAATATTAAAATAAAATAAACAAAATAAATAAATAAATAAAAACCTGACACGCGTCTATCATAGACACTGTTTTTGAAACTGAACACTATTTATGAAACTACATTATTTATGAAACTGAATGTACTACACTATTTATTGGTTCACTTTCATAAATAGTGCCTAGTTCTTGGTCATGTTTCATAAATAGTGCTTGGTTATTGGGTCCAGTTTCATAAATAATGTATAGTAATGGGTACAATTTCATAAATAGTGTCTCTTTCTTGGTCCAGTTTCATAAATAGTGCCTAATTATTGGTCCACTTTCATAAATAGTGCCTAGTTTATGGTCATGTTTTATAAATATTGTCTAGTGCTTTGTCCAATTTCAAAAATAGTGTATAGTCCAGTTTCATAAATAGTTTTCACCTATTGGTTTAGTTTTGGAAATAGTGCCTAATTTTTGTTTTCATAAATAAATAATGTCTACTTATTCGTCTAGTTTCATAAATAATGTCTATTTATTGGTCTAGTTTCATGAATAGTGTCTACTTATTGGTCAAGTTTTATAAATAGTGCTTAATTCTTGATTCAGTTTCATAAGGTTTGAAACTTAGACCCTTTTTGGTCTTGTAAAAGCACCAATTGCGCCAAAAACGATGAACCCAAAAGTGATCATTTAGATCCAAACCTTGAGAAAGTTATGTTCTTAGTAATTATATTTAAAAGTTGTTTTCAGTTACCAAATTAAAATTTCCTCACATTTTTTGCGTACCTACAAAATAAATGTAGCTCTTCATCCAATTTCTTGAGCTTGGGTTTCATGTTGGAGAAATTTTTTCATGTGCCCGTAACACAAGTGGTACACCACGTGTTATTATGTAAGGTAGGAAATTTTATTTTTTATGCTATTAAGTTTTTAACACAAGAATCTCACAACTTGTATAGAGACACGTAGTGTACCATCCCGTGTTCTAGGCACATTGACAAATCTCTCGTCATTTTGACTGTTATTAGGAAACAACACCACAAAAATAAAACGAGAATGTAATTCAATTTGAAGCCTTTTTCTTATTTTAAGCATAAATAAAAGATAAAAAATAAATAAAAAAACTATTAATGTAGCTGACAATGGAAGAAAAAAGTGGAGTGTGAAAAGTTGTTGTGAAGGGGGAGAGGGGGGGGGGGGCAGGGCCAACGCAAGTTAGGTGTTTTTTATTTTTTATTATTTTTCCCTTATCATTAAATAAAGTTAGTGAATAGTTTTTTTATTAAAATGTAAAGATTTGAAACCATTCTCTTTAGTTTTTCTTTTGTGGGGTAATGTAGATTTTAATTAATAGATGTACGTATGCTTTATCTATATACCACTATAAATATTATCACTAAGAATATATGTAGTTTTTCTCTCTCACACACACACACATATATATATATAGTCATTCATCTAACGTTGAAGGTGGTCTTTTGTCTCTGTCCTTTTCTTTTTCTTTTCGTTTATATATAAAGAAGTAAGTATCAACGGTCCTTTTTTTCTTATCATTAAATAAAGAGTGTAAAAGGGTATTCTTAATTATGTCAAAATATAATAAAAGGGTTTCGCGACAGTTGAAAGTTTGAAACGACACATTGTTCGAATTGCATTGTTTGATTAAAGAGTGGGAAGAGTTTGGCATTGTTGGTTACAGAATAAAGTGCTCCCAACTGTTGCTTGTGATGTGCGCACTTTCAATAGTTTGAACGCACTTCCAATAGTTTGAACGCACTTTCAATAGTTCGATTCCACAGCTCAACCTCAACCCCAGCTCCGGAATCATTGTCTCCTGTTTCCTTTCATTAGTTTTATTCCTTGATAATTACTAATATAACTGTTTTTTTTTATCTTATTCGTTTATACAGAAGCAATTTTCAGAGATACAAGATTGAAACCATGATTTCAAATGTAGAGAAGAACACCCTTAAAAATGTGCATGGTTCTGTTGGCCTGTAATAAAACTCCAATAAATATTTAATGACTGCACACTGAGGCAGGAGTACTAGCTAATGACGATTTTTTTTTTTTTTTTGTAGAGACGGATTAGGCGAGATTAACTCTTCGTCAACAGTCACGTGTGAGGCACCAACCCTCTCTCGAAAGAGAAAGGACCGTTGCACCCAGAAACCCCCCGCCCCGCCCCCTACAAGATTTTATTAATAATATGAAGAAAAAAAGGAAAAGTAAAACAAGCGGGGGGACTAGGCCAATACCCGCTAAAAACAATTAACGAAAATGATATGGACTAGTTTAAGACTGCTTAGCTTCAGTCACCTGAAAATGATTTCCCATAATTCAGCTGCTCATATTTCATTGCCAAAATCCACTTCAACAACAACAATTTGCTCCTCATGACCTCGAACAGAAGAATGGAAGCCCGACACAGTCTCCTCTATAAGACGTATCAGCAAAATCGGATACCAAGTCCCACCACGTAAAACTACTAATCATTGCACCAAAACTAGCAAAAGCATTCGCCAAACAATTCCCTTCCCTAAAAATATGCGAAAAATGCAAACGTAAGCGAGCAATATGCCTTAAACAATTTGCCCAAGAAACTTTAAGAAACCATGGAACATCCATGGAGTGAGCTGATAGTAGGCTGATGACATGCATAGAATATGTTTTAACCAAATGTTATGCCATTCTTTATCCCATGCAATCTGAATTGCCTCGATGACAGCCACAATCTCCACAACAACTACACCTTGGATAAAAAGACGAGGAGGCAAACGCTCCTGAAAAAGACCAATAGAGTCACGAGAAATACCACCACTACCCACCTGACCATTCCCTTTACAAGACCCATTTGTGTTAATCTTAATCCACCCAATAGGACGCGGATGCCAAAACACAACCACAAAACTAAGAGCATACAAAGAAAGGGATGAAATTCTTAACATGAAGAATATGGAAATCGATACACAACCAGTGAAAAAAAAAACAAATAAAAGCTAATTCCCTCAAACGCCGTAAAAGATGACATTGGGACGCGACAATACTAAAACTTTTGTTCTCAAATCTGATCTGGTTCCTTTCGTGCCAAAGCCACCAAAAGAAATTGCAAATAACCAAGAACCGAAGTTTCCGAACAGACGTGGAGAAAGATGAGACCAAAGAACCACAAAAAATATCTTCAATGAATTGCCAAGGATCATAAGGCTTGCCAAAAAGAACAAAAATCCATTTCCATAAAGCAACTGTTTGAGGACAATGCAGAAGAAGATGGTCACAAGATTCCCTAGCATTATGACAAAAAGCGCAATAAGAAGCTAAAGCCACACCTCGGCGTTGCAATAAATCATCAGTCAATAATCTCCCATGACAAGATTTCCAAACTACTAAGCTTTTGTGTGGCTGAATAGATTGATGCCAAACCATTTTATCCCATTTTCTACATGGATCATGAGATGAGAAAAAAAGAAAAGCATCCTTAGCTAAAACAATACCCGAAGATATACCTATCCAAAATAAAGGATCATCCATGTGCGTAATTGACAATGGAATCTTCATAATCTTCTCCAAAAGATTAGGAAAATAAGAAGTTGAAAAAAAGAAGGACAATGGCAAGAGACCATTTTGCATCCTGAATAAAATCTTTTACCTTAGAATTCTAAGGAATTATGTCAAGCTCACCGATATTATAGAGCAAAGGGATTCCAAGCCAGTTATCATACAAAAAAAGAAATCTTACGGCCATCACCAACACTCTATTGAAGGGAACTATAGAAAGAGGGCCACAGTTGTTTAAGCCCCAACGAAACAGAAAACTTCATATAAGACTTTAGCAAATGAAAGTTGTCTTTAAGAAATACGTTACGTAACCAATCCGAAGCCGATGAGGAAGAACAAATTACATCCCAGCATCTTTTAAGAATGAGAAAACAATTGGATTCAAAAGATCTCGGATACCCAACCCACCCTCTTCTTTCAACTTACAACAAGAACTTCAAGCTATTAGAGGCATACCTCATTTTAACAGATCACCAGACCAAAAGAAATTTCTTATCCACCCTTGGACCTCACGTAGCAAATTAGTAGGCCAAGCCTAAATTTGAAAACTATAAACCAAGATTTCCTGAATTACTGAATTAATAAGTTGGAGTCTCCCTACTTGCGAAAGCAAAGAACCTTTCCAAGCCGTCAACTTGCAACGAATCTAATCAGCAATGGCTTGAAAATAGATCATTTTTGGACGACCCTGAAAGATAGGGACACCTAGATAAGTAAAAGGCAAATTTCCTCGACTTACACCAAGAACCTTTTGAATAATAGCATGCTGACTGCTTGCATATTTCCCAAGAAAAACTAAATATTTTGATTTATTTATGCATTACCCAGAATTCAAGTTGTACTCCTCTACAAAACTCATTAGGTTACACATAAATCGCTTAGTTCCACGCATGAAAACCATAATATCATTTGCAAAAAGAACATGAGATGGTGGAGCAATACCCATGGGAACTGAAAAAGTGTCAATTAGATCATCTTCCACCATCTTTGTTAAACCCCTACTAAAAACCTCCTCAGCTAGACAAAAGAGAATAGGAGACAAGGGATCTCTTTGACGTACACCACAAGAACATGTGAAAAAAACCTTCAACTGGACCATTAATAAGGATAGAAATATTACCTGAAGCTAGAATAGAACGAATCTAATCCACAAAACCTGCTGAAAATTCAAAAGCACCCAAAACTCAGAGAAGAAAACCCCAATCAAAAGTGTCAAACGCCTTTCGAATATCAAACTTGATTGCAATATTCCCACCCTTGCAACATCTATCAAGGAGGTTCATGCATTCATAAGTGAGAATGATGGGATCCACAATAGATCGTCCTTTCGTAAAAGCATTCTGCTAGGGGGAGATAATATGAGCAACAACAAGGCTTAAACGATCTACTAAATCTTAGCGATAATTTAAAAGGAAAAATTAGCCAACGCAATAAGATGAAGATGATTCACCGAATTCACTTCATCCAACTTTGGAATTAAAATCATTAAGTTAGAATTGAAGTGAGGCAGAATATTCCCTTAGGAGAAAAAACTTTTCACTAATTGAACCACGTCATTACCCACAATGGACCAACACCTAAAATAGAAAGACCCACCAAAACCATATGGACTCGGGGAACTAGAATGGTCCATAGACTTTAAGGTTTCAAAAATTTCATCAGGAGTTGGAATTGCTAACAAAGACTCATTTTCTGTTGTAGTAACTACATTAGGAATAGTGCAAGCAACCAAACCAGTGTCCGTCTAATGGTATTCCTCTTCACCTATAAGTGAGAGGTCTGAGGTTCAATTTTCCCCAAAGACGAATTTGAACCACATTATTGCTAGCTAGCTCAGTGTGAGGCTTAGCTCACTCTCCACTCCCTTAGTGTAGATAATATCGTTGTTAAAAAGACGAAATATGTATACCCTATATTTATTTATGGGTAAATCTCAGTATACTACCCTAAAATTTTGTGGTTTTCAACATTTGGTACATGAAGTTTTTTTCGTCCTAGAGTCATACATGAAGTGTTAATTTTGGGACAGTCTTATACATCCGTTAGTCTGGCTGTTAAGTCTCCCATTAACTGATGACGTGACGCCCATGTGAACAATGACTGGGCGCCATGTGTCATTAAGGGTCCACATGGAAATTTAAAAAAAAAAGAAGAAAAAAGAAAAAACCCACCCGTTTTCTACCTCCCCCAACCCCATCCCTCCCTTCTCTTCTCTGCAACCCCTATCCATCCTTCCTCCCTTATCTCCTTTGCAGGTAAACCATGGCCAACTCCCCCTGCGCAGGTAAACCGTAGCCCGCACTGAACACACCCAACTCCCCATGCGCAAGTAAACCATGGCCAAATCGTCAGCAAGCTTGACGACGTCGTTTCCGCCGCTTTAGCCTGACGACTACCCCATTTCCCCTCCCTCTTCGACTCCACCCACTCCATTTCTCTCTCTCTCTCTCCCCCTCCCACATCTAGACCTACACAACAAATCTGAGTACCCAGCATACCCATCATGAAAGCCAAACAGTAACAACAACAAATTAAAAAACACTAAACTCCCAACAAAGAAATTGCAGTCCTTTAAAAAACCCATATGACAAATCTTCTAATTCGACAACATCTACACCAGTAACAACACAACAATGAGATCATGAATAATCAAATACCAAAACCAAATCAACAAAATACATAGCGTAGCAAACATATTCAATCAAAACTCGAAAACCCAACAAAGATCTGGCAAAACCAAAAAACCCAGATGAATTTTGACCTAAAAGCCCTAAAAAATTGCATCTCAAATTCGAAAAATTAGGGAAGAAATAAACCTTGCAAGGTCTGGCCTTGATGACGATGTAGCTATTCTTGCGGATGGTACCAGCCTGCTGGGGATAGGTCTTAGATGCGTCGGCGTCGGCCTTGGATTCAAACTGGTGCTCTTCGTCCGACATCTCTTGGCCTCTGAACTTAAAGAGCGAGCTTCTCTGTCCTTCTTGGGTTTTCTCTTTGTTTCTGCTAAAACCCATTGATGGAGAGAGATGTGGGATGGAGAGAGAAAAAGAGAGAGAAATGGAGTGGGTGGAGTCGAAGAGGGAGGGGGAAGGGTGGGTGCAAAGGAGAAAATTGAGGGGGGTTGGAAGGGGTGAGGGAGAAATGCCCAAAAGTTATTTTTTATTTTTATTTTTTTTTAATATCCACGTGGCGCCCGATCATTGTCCATGTGAATGCCATGTCATCAGTTAACGGGAGACTGAACAGCCAGACTAACGGATGTATGAGACTGTCCCAAAATTAACACTTTAGGTATGACTCTAGGACAAAAAAAACTTCATGTACCAAATGTTGAAAACCACGAAACTTGAGGGTAGTAAATTGAGATTAACCATTTATTTTTTATTTTATTTTATTTAATGAATATACATATTCTTTTTCTGTATACCACTGTATATAAATAATATGCTTTAGTTTATAGATTTTTTTTTTGAATAAACGATATTATCTACACTAAATGAGAGGAGAATAGGCTTAGCCTCACAATGGGCTAGCAATAATGTGGTCATAGATTTTTATTACTTTTGTATAAAAATAAGTTGTGTGAGAGAAATATGATCACTTATGACATTATATAATATATAGTCCCTAAAAGAAGATATGTAGTTTTCTCACATATATAAAGCCATTAAACTAACTTTGTAGGATGTCTTTTGTCTCTCTTTTTTTTTTTTTTTCGTTTGTAGACTTTGTTGTTGTTGTAGTTGTGTGTGAAGTAGGTATTGTGTCTCTCCACTGGGTTCCACCATTTTTGTACGTACGTGAATTATGTAATAAGAAGAAAAGTATACTGTCGTTGTGAAAAGAGTTAAAATAGTTTTTCTGGCCAAAAATTTCTCCATAATAAGCGGACCGGGTACTCATTAATTAAATAAACCAAAACGTTCCACACATGGACGCTTCTATATATATGTAACCTTGAAGCATAGTTTCATGCCCTTGTAGTTTTGTGTGTGTGTGTGTGTGTGTGTGTGAGAGAGAGAGAGAGAGAGAGAGAGAGAGAGAGAGAGAGAATGGAAGCAGCTGCTCGTGAACTGCAACAATTTGAAGGAAAGCTCTCTGGAAAAGAAGAACAAGAAGCTGAAACACACAGTGATGATGAGTATCATCCTAAACGAGGAGGCTGGATTACCTTCCCTTTTGTCACTGGTTCTCTCTCCAATTTTCATTCTCTCTTTCAGTTTTTTTTTACTTAATTGGTTCTTTACCCGATCTTAATTACTGTACATCAGTGTGCATGTTATATACAAATTAACAATGATCAGTCACTCTCCTAATTTTCTCTTACTAGAATTATGTTATTGTCGACCATATACATATATGTCAGACGAATATGAATTCGGCCACAATTATACTAGCCAAAGAACGTTTCTCATCTTCAATTTTAGTACATGTTATATAGGCTTTTTTGTATGCCTCATGTGTTTTGACCAAAATCTCACTTGCCCGGCCCCTAAACCTGCAACAATGTGACTTTACCTCATGTGCATGGGATTGGGGCATTATTTTTTGTTAGTTTACCATAAGACAAGAGTTAACGATTTTTTTTTACCAACTTGACGGAATAAGGTAATATGAGACACATAATAAAAGTACATGGATCAAAGGCACAAAATTAAAAATTCAAAGAAGAGAGTGAGATTTTCGTGAAAACACAGGCCATATAATACACAGATAAGCCTATTGGGTTAATAATTAATTTACTGCTTAAATGATGAGCATATATATGAATAAATGCAGGAGGTATGTTGGGATTGTCTGTAGCAGGTGGCGGGTGGGCATCGAATTTGCTAGTATTTCTGATAACAAAGTTCAACGTGAAGAGCATAAGCGCTACCAAAATCGGTAATGTCATTTTTGGCACCAACAATCTCCTCCCCATTGCCGGAGCCTTCATTGCCGATTCCTTCTTCGGACCTTTCCCCGTCGTCGCCACTTTTTCCTTTATTTCTTTATTGGTAAAGATTACTCACTAGTTAACTACTTTATACTCGATCAATTTCAACTCACTGCAGCTATATGCTATATATATAGTCTGCAACTGCAACTAAAGGCATAATTTTATAAGTTGGGGGGTATTTTTGTCATTCCAAGGAAGCAAGAAAGATAGTGAGAATCTTGAGGTGACAGCCACTTCAAATATACCAGAGTGAGGAACAAAAGTGAAATATTGACATGAAAAACCAAGCGACAATTCACTATTAAAATAAAACATAACGATTAATGATATTAGTTGGCAAGTATTCATCTACTACAATAATAAGGAGAAGTGTTGTCTTTGTACCACAGGGTTTGACGTAGATTTAAACCCTGTCAGCTTTTTAATTCAACATTTAATCTAAAAAATATATTGTTTGACAATTATATATATATATATATGTATATATATGTATATATGTGATGACTATAATCAATTATCTTAAATAACTGAATGAATAACTTTCATCAGGGTATGACCATATTAACCCTAATAGCTTCAATACCCTCCTTGAGGCCCTCAACATGTGCAACAATCGGCTCATCCCTCACTTGTGAAGCTCCGTCAAAGTTTCAATTCTCAGTCCTCTATGCAGCAATATCACTAGCTGCTCTAGGACTCGGAGGCACTAGCTTCACAATTGCAACCATGGGAGCTGACCAATTCGATAAGCCCCACGACCAAGGGGTTTTCTTTAACTGGTATTTTCTGGCCTTGTACTTGGCCAACGTCATCAGCATCACAGGCATCATCTACATTCAGAACAACGTGGGATGGGGATTAGGGTTTGGGATTTGTTTCGTCGCAAATGCTATTGGATTAGCGGTGTTCTTGTTGGGAAAACGATTTTATAAGCAAGTTAAACCAAAGGGTAGCCCGTTCGTTTTCATAGCACGTGTATTGGTCGCAGCCATTTGGAAGAGGAAAGCATCAGCTGCAACTTCAAGAGACAGAGATTATTATTACGGAGATGGAACTTTGGTTGACAACACAATACCAACAAAAAGATTCAGGTATGCTGATAATTCTGTTCATGTCTAAATTTATTTTTAGCCAATTAACTTTTGTTTGTTTTTTCTATGTTAGTTGAATTCTTACTTAATTTTGTATTTTGGCTAAATTTATTGGCTATTCCACATAGACAAAAATTAGTATCAAAATATATTCATCATCAAGTTATTTTTACTTTATCTACCTGAAAAATGCAAGCGTCAAATAAACATATATTTCACTTAATTGTGTTCTTAAACAACCAACATTGTTGTAAAGATTATTTGCATGGGTACGTCATGTCACTATGCATTAGTACCCTCCTAGTTTATTCTATAACACAAGGAAGCTGCATTATTGTACACCATTTTTTTATGCAGATTCTTGAACTGTGCGGCGCTAAAAACCGAAACAGACAAGCAATTTGATGGCTCATATGCAAGATCATGGAAGCTGTGCACTGTCAAAGAAGTGGAAGACCTTAAAACCCTAATGAAAATCATGCCACTATGGTCTACTGGTATATTTTTAAGCACTCCAATTGGTATTTCTACCAGCCTTTTCGTACTCCAAGCCCTAACTATGGACAGGCACGTTGGACCACAGTTCATAATCCCTGCCGGCTCATTCGCAGTCTTCAACCTTTTAGCCACAGCCATCTCCATTTTCATAATAGATAGATTCGTACCACCCAAGTTAACACCCCTCCAACGAATAGGGATTGGTCACGTGATCAACATTGTTGCATTTATTGTGTCAGCCCTAATTGAAAGGAGACGATTAGGAGTGGTTAGAGAACATAACCTCATGAACCATCCCGGTTCAGTGGTGCCCATGTCAGCCCTATGGCTCGTGGCATCGCTATCTGTTTTGGGAATTGGAGAGGGGTTCTATCTCCCAGGACAAGTTGCATTGTTCTATGAAGAGTTCCCAAAATCACTAAAAAGTACTGCAACAGCTATGTCATCGTTGCTGATTGCAATCGGGTTTTTTCTGAGCGCTGCAATCACGAATTTGGTAGACCGGACCACGGGGTGGTTACCGAATGATATAAATCAAGGGCGGCTAGACAATGTGTTTTGGATGTTGGCAGTGATTGGAGTGGTGAATTTTGTGTACTATTTGATTTGTACCAAGTTTTTTAAGTACCAAAACCAAAATGTTGAACTCAAAAATTAAAATTGTAATGGAAAATATCTCCAAGTTCTAAGAATTGAGGGGGACCAACTTGCTCATCACTTAAGAATAATTGCGGTACAAACTCTCAATAAACTTCACTTCATATTATTTTTTCCCTCGCGCACCAGACCTAAATAAGGACAAAAGTCCTTCTCGGCGGCCTCCTGGGACAAAGAAAGAACACATATTATTCTAAGGAAAGTGTTATTGACACTCCAAAAATCTCACTCTACATTCCTCACAAGTGTATTTTTCTTTCCTAATACAGAAAGTTTGGAGTGTAGAATGAGATTTTTAAAGTGCTAATAACAATTCCCTATTCTAAAACAAAATACTTTTTTGAAGTTGAAACCGATTAAACTTTAGTTGGTGCATCAGCCCATGGTGAACTTGGTACATCCTTTAGTTGGTTTTCAATAATAATGTTGGTTTAGCTGTCATTCGATGGAAGTTTGGTTTGGAATTTTTTTGTGGATTAGGTGATGGCTTATATAAATGCATATACATAAAAACCTTATCCCCAAATGATTCAAATGTAATCTATTGTATTCACCAAAAGAAGAAATTCCCAGCAGAAGTGAGCCAAATATCACGTGTCAATAAAATTAGTGAGTGGATCAAGTTTGCTTTGGCCCCTTCCAAATCCATAGGAATTATTTTGTAGACATGTTTGATGCAGAATTCGGCATCCTGAAATAGGTCATTTCAATACTTTAATGATACAGACTGATCCCTACAGCAAGTAAGAGATAAGCGATTGGCAGGAAAGAATTCGCCTAACAGGTTTGATATTTTGCCCCTTCTAGCTTTAAGTAGGGAAGAAGACGACTTTACAAGGGAGTATTGACCAATTGCTATTGTCCCTTTGGTTAAATAATTTTCCTGGGCAAAACTTACTCCAATAGTAGGCGGATTGGGTGGGCTCATTAAATTAATTAACAACCAATACGTTCCACACATGGACGCTTCTTTATATGTACAACCTTGAACCATAGTTCCATGCCATTTTAGTTGAGAGAGAGAGAGAGAGAGAGAGAGAGAGAGAGAGAGAATGGAAGCAGCTGCTCCTGAACTGCAACAATTTGAAGGAAAGCTCCCTGGCAAAGAAGAAAAAGAAGTTGAAATATGCAGTGATGATGACTATCATCCTAAACGAGGAGGCTGGACTACCTTCCCTTTCGTCACTGGTTCTTCTCTCTCCATTTTTCACTCACTCTTTCAGTTTTTGTTTCTTAATTGGTTCCTTACTTCTTCAACCGATCTTGTGACTTTACCTCATATGCTTTTATTTCGCGTTGAAATAAGTTACCTGATTCAAATCAGGTTGGTTAAAAGAATCAATAACTTGGCTAATGTGCATGGCATAAGGGCATTATTTTTTGTTAGTTTACCATAAGTCAAGAGCTAAAGATTTTTTTTACCAACTTGACAGAATAAAGTAATATGAGACGCAGAACAAAAATACATGGATCATAGTCACAGATAAAAAATTCAAAGAAGAATGAGATTTCGATGCAGTACATGAATGATAAATTAATACAGCTAGGGGTGGGCACGGGCCGGGCCCAATATTGAAGGGACCGGACCGGACCTGCTTGAAAATACAACGGGGCGGGACAAGGCGGATCCTACAAAAATTGAAATAGGAACCGGACCTAATCCGGCCCGGTTCCTTGGGATTATCCAGAAGTAATTGATAATGAACAGAGTAGGTTCATGGAACACAATACACTCAACGTCCACATAAAACTCAGCTTCACCTAACCATCAACCATCATGTTTCTTTCAAGACATGACTCAATCCACATCGGCCAAACTGAGAAATCAAATGTTGACAGCCATATAACAAGGAAGCCAAAGATTGTAAACGTTGCACCGCACCTTTGAAAAGGGACAATTGAAAGAGTTTTATTAATAATGTAAAAAGAAAAAAGAAATACGGTTTTGGGACAGTTGAAACGACACATTGT
Organism: Heteromeles arbutifolia; assembly: GCA_024362995.1. NCBI lineage: Eukaryota > Viridiplantae > Streptophyta > Magnoliopsida > Rosales > Rosaceae > Heteromeles > Heteromeles arbutifolia. The sequence continues at coordinate 10,022,211 of JANCRC010000018.1, forward strand.
TCGAACTGATTTGTTTGATTAAAGATTGGGAAGAGTTGGGCACTGTTGATGAGAGAATGAAGTGCTCCAGACTCTTGCATGTGATGTGTGCGCAGTAGTCTGAATCCATAGCTCAACCTCAACCCCAGATCCGGAATCACTGAAAAGTACTTCAACAGCTATGGTATCGTTGCTGATTGGAATCGGGTTTTATCTCAGTATTGCAGTCACGAATTTGGCAGTGATTGCAGTGGGTGAATTTTGTGTACTTTCTGATTTGTGCCAAGTTTTTTAAGTATCAAAACCAAAATGTTGAACGCAAAAATTAAAATAGAAAATATCTCAAAATTCTAATAATTGAGGTGTACAAATCTTTATTCATTACTTAAGACTAATGTCGGTACAAACTCTCCGTAAACTTCACTTCATATTAGTTTTTCCTTCGTGCACCAGACCTAAAGAAAGGATAAAAATATTTCTGGACGGCCTCCTAGGACGAAGAAAGAATACATATTATTCTAAAACGGAACTTTTTTGAAGCTGAAACCAATTAAACTTTAGTTGGTGCATCAGCCCATGGTGAACTTGGTACATCCTTGGGGAAGAGGATCCTCTCCGGACTAGGATTCCCACATCCTAGCTGTTCATCCTACATCGTACGACCAATTTTCGTCAGGTACTATTTATGTTTATTTTTAAATAAAAAAAGTCAAATAATTTCTGACCGCACGATGCACGATTGATGAACGGCTAAGATTTGAGGATCCCCACAATTTGGATCCGGATGGGATCCAAATCCCATTCTTGGATATTTCATGTATAGGACTGTCACGTCAGCAGTGCCACATCAGCAGTTAGTCACATGTTAGAGCAGCTCCAGCGGGAGCTTGTGCTCGGGGGGAAGGCCCGTGAACAGTGCCGCAGAGCTCGGGGAGAGTGCTCCAGCGTGTGGGAGCCCGATGGACAGGCCAAGCCCGAGCAACAGGCCTGGCACGAATTGCCAGCCCGAGAGCCCGAAGGCAACGTGACGTGGGCTGACGTCAGGACGACGTCAGCCATAATATAAAATTAATAAAAATATAAAATATTAATAAAATTAAAAAGTAAAATTAAAAAAAAATTAAAAAAATGGTAAAACCCAGGCTTCGAACTCAACGGCTCTCGCCGGAGTTCGTCGCCGAGGTTGATGAACACCCACAGACAAATGGCAGAGATCCAGTCCCTCCTCAGCCGCACCCCCACACGGCCTTCGCCCCCACGCACTCGCGATCCTCCTCCTTCCACTGGTGCGCCCAGATCGCACGATTTGGGATTTGTTTTTGGGGGAGAGAGAGAGAGAGAGAGAGAGAGAGAGAGAGTTTGGTTAGGGAGCGGGGAAGATCGGGACCGTTGATGGAGGCTGAGATGGGTGGGGTGGTGAAGATGGAGGAAGAGGCAGCGGTGAGGTGGTGAAGATAGAGGAAGAGAGGCGAGGAGGGTTTGGCTGTGTTGTTTGGGGGGGGGGGGGGGGGAGGGACACGGGTTAAAAATTTGGGTGTGGGTTGAAAATGGTGTGAAAAGAAGAAAAAAATGTTGATGAGTGATGATGCGTTGGCACCATCATGTGAAAAGAAGAAAAAAAATAATAATAAAAAAAAAAGTTTTGGACTGGTGCTGAAACGAAAAAATAAAAATAATTTTTTAATAAAAAATGATACAACAAGATCGATTAAAAATTCTATTCGAAATTACAAATAAAATTATTTTGTATTATTTTACTAATATTTTATTACCTATTGCCAGGGGAGGGCTTCCACGTTGGAGATGCAAAAGGCAATTACTGTTTATTAAGGACGGTTACTGTTCACAAGGTGAATTGAATAGTGAATAGCCTGGAGGGAGGGCTCCTGCGCTGGAGTTGCTCTTAGTACCAAACAAGGTCATTTTTATCTCCATTAATTATCACTCTACACCCAATAAGTTGCGGATGATGTTGGTCTGACTCTTCCATTTTTTTCTTAAATATAAGAGGCGATAAAGGAAAAGATGTTTGTCATTTAGTAATATTTTTTATTGATATTTCTTTTACAAAAGGTCTTAAGTTTGAATATTAAGGGTGACAAGTTTGCAACAAATTATTCTTCCCTCCTTAGTGTGTAAATATATTGTTGTATAATTTTTTTTTAAGAGAAACGATAGTTTTAGTTGGTTAAACAATTGGAGATTGAACATTCTTTCAGATTGGTTAAACAATTCTTCCTCTTGCTGATCGATTTCCCACATCATCCTTGATGAAGAAGAAGACATTGTAAAAAGGAAGCAGAAACTATGAATAATTATACAGATTTTGGTGATGAAGGAAGCAGAAACTATGAATAATGATAGAGATCTTGAGAAAATTGGTGTGAGATTTGTGAGGCTGGATGGTGGATTATATGGACGATTCAGAAATGATTGGCTTGTAGATAGGGCCACGTGGCATGCCGTCATTCGTTAAAAATCTGATTGAAATCTATCGTCAAAGATTCTGAAAAGATAACGACACGTGGCACGATGACATTGGATAAAAATCTTATCGAAATCGATCTCCAATAATTATCTTTTCGGATAATGACACGTAGTGCAACGAGAACGATTTAAAATCTATCGTCAAAGATTCTGAAAAGATAACGACACGTGGCACGATGACATTGGATAAAAATTTTATCGAAATCCATCGCTAAATATTTTTTTTTTATAAAATGACACGTGGCGCAACGAGAACGATTTAAAAAATCATATCTGAAATTACAAATAATTTTATTTTGTATTATTTAAACAAACAAAAAAAAGTAATATTTTATTGCCTATTGCCAGGGGGAGGGCTCCAAGGGTGGAGATGCAAATGGCAATTACTGTTCATTAATGGCAGTTACTATTCATTAAAGGCAGTTACTGTTCAATAGGGTGGATTGAATAGTGGATTGCCAGGGGGAGGGCTCCAAGGGTGGAGTTGCTCTTAGAAGGGTAGCTTCAATTCCAAGCAATGTAATGAGAAGTATAAATACTTCTTCTCTTTCATTATTCACTACTGAGAACACTGCTTGTATTGTTCCAAAGGGAGAAGGTAAAAGGGTGAAGATTTCTTAATATCCAAATTACCCTTCTCTCATTAGGTTTCAGAAAAGAAAAAAAAAATTCACTTAGTAAAACTATGGATGATTATTTTCATTAGTTTTCAAAGTATATTTCTCACATATGTATAGTCTTTAATATAACGTTGAAGGTGGTCTTTTGTGTCTGTCTTTTTCTTTTTGTTTTGGGTAAATTACACTTTCATACCTCAGGTTTGGCGTCTATTTCAATTCCTTACAACATCTTTAAAACATTTCACTTTCATACCTTAACTACTATTTTATTTCAAAATAATACCTTCGTTACATTTTCCATCCATTGATCCGTTAAGTGCTGACGTGGCTGCCACATATATGCCACGTGGCTGCCAAATGTCTGCCACGTGGTAAAAAAAAATTTTAATTTCTTTTTAAAAAACCTGAATTTTCTAAAAAAAATAAAAAATTGAAACCCATCCCTAAACCTGCACCCCCCACATCCCTAAACCTGCAAGAAGAAGGAGCAGGAGGGGGAAAAAATAGTGCTTGAACCTGCCTTCCCCCTCCCCCCCCCCCCCCAGCCCCGCAAACGCGAACCCACCCAGACCATGACCTCCATATTTTTGAGATTTTCAGTGTGGGTAAGTTTAGAAAACACTTTGAGATGGGGAGTTTGAGTTTAAGATGATTGTTGAACTGGTTTTGTGGTAGATCCACCCAATCTCGGGTGGGATTTTTGGGGGTGGGTGATGGGGGATTTTTGGGAGGGGTGATGGGGGATGGAAGAAAGGGGTGGCTCGGGTGGGATTTTGGGGTTGGTGATGATGGATGGGAGAAGGGGGTGGGTCGAGGAAGACGATTTCTGGGTTTTTTTTTTTTTTTTTTTTTCCTCCTCCTCTTCTTCTTCTTCTTCTTCTTCTTCTTCTAGGTTGTAGGTTTTTGGGGGTGGGGAAGGGGGGATGAACTGGTTTTGGGCTTCTTTTTTTTTTTTTTTTTTTCTTTTCTCCTTCTTGTTCTTCTTGTTCTTCTTGCAGGTTTAGGGATGTGGGGGTGGTTGTGGGGAGATGGGATGGGATGCGTTTCAATTTTTTTTTTTCTCCTTCTTCTTCTTCTTCTTGTTGTTGTTGCAAGTTTAGGGATGTGGGGTGGTGGTTGCAGGGAGATGGGATGGGATGGGTTTCAATTTTTTATTTTTTTATTTTTTGTTGAGAAAAATCAAGTTTTTTTAAAAAGAAATTAAAAAAATTAAAAAATAGCCACATGGCAGACATTTGGTAGCCACGTGTCATATATGTGGCAGTCACGTCAGCACTTAACGGATCAATGGATGGAAAATGTAACGGAAGTATTATTTTGAAATAAAATAGTAGTTAAGGTATGAAAGTGAAATGTTTTGAAGATGTTGTAAGGAATTGAAATAGACGCCAAACCTGAGGTATGAAAGTGTAATTTACCCTTTTGTTTTTCTTTTCGTTTGTGTGTATAAAGAAGTATGTATTGTGTCTTTTGCAAGGTTCCACCATTTTTGTACGTACGCAAATTATGTAATAAGAAGAAATGTATATTGTCGTTGTGAAAAGAGTGAAATAATTTTCCCGGCCAAAAGTGTCTCCAATAAAATCGGATTGGGTTGGGCTCATTAAATTAATTAAACCAAAACGTTCCACTCATGAACGCTTCTTTATATGTATATAATTGAATATCAGAGTGCGCCACGAACAAATGAACAAACTGAATATAAAACTCTATTAAATGGAATTGCCAAGAAGGCTATGAACGGAAAAGACTACATCTTGACTGACTTGATAAAATAAACTAATATAATCACTCCTATATATTGTAAAAACTAAAGCAAAACCCTAATCTTTGACGGGCAAGAAACTCTAATATATTTGGCTCACAAGAAAACCATAAACAATAATAAAATAATAAATAATTTTCCAACGTATAGAACCTTGAAGCATAGTTCCACATCAATTAAATTGCGAAATCAAATGTTGACAACCATATAATAATGAAGCCAAAGAGTGTAAGGGGGACAACTGAAAGAGTATTCTTAATTATGTCAAAAGATAATAAAAGGGTTTCGGGACGGTTGAAAGATTGAAACGACACCTTGTTCGAATTCCGTCGTTTGATTAAAGAGTGGGAAGAGTTGGGCATTGTTGGTGACAGAATAAAGTGCTCCCAACTGTTGTGGGCAAGGTCTAAAATATCGATGATATCAGAAATATCGGTAGTTCAAAAACAAGGAAATTTCGATGGAAATATCAGGATATTATCAATATCGATAAAAATTGAATAAAAACCACGGAAATTGTAAGAAAAACTTGGAAATTTTTATTGAAACTTTGCAGGATGTTTATTTAGTCAATTATCTATTAGTTTATCATAAAAAATTGGAAGGAAATGCATTGCATAATGGATTTAACTGATTTAAGTTGATTATATATCGAGCTGGCAAACATTGTGAGTATATAAAATATATAAATATTTTAGCATATTTTCACAAAAATATAAGTGATATGGTGGTCAAGGTGTTGAAGGAGTAAAATGGGAGGGGTTCGAATCCCCTTGGTGTTTTTTTAAATATAGAAATTTAAAAAATACGGAAATTTCGATGGAAATATCGATGACATCGGAAATATCTGTAGTCCAAAAACACGGAAATTTCGATGGAAATATCGGGATATTATGGATATTTTAGACCTTGGTTGTGGGTAATGTGCGCACCTTCAATAGTTTGAACGCATTTTCAATAGTTTGAAAGCACTTTCAATGGTTAATTTGATACCACAGCTCAACCTCAATCCCAGCTCCGGAAGCGAGATTTTCAGAGATACAAGATTGAAACCATGACTTCAAATGTAGAGAAAAACACCCTTAAAAATGCGCATGGATGGTTCTGTTGCCCAATAATAAAATTATAAAACTCCAATCACCCAAATAGCTTTGTGCACAAATTAATGACCGCATGAGTACTAATGACGAAATATGTCACTTAGTACTACGGTCTAATGGTATTTCTCTTCATTTCTAAGTAAGAGATCTTAGGTTTAATTCTCGTCAAAGGCAAATTTAAATCACATTATTGCTAGCTCATTGTGAGGCTTAATCCACTCTCCACCTTCCTTAATGTAGATAATACCGTTGTTAAAAAAATGACAAAATATGTATACCCATATATATAAATAATATGCATTTAGTTTATAGACTTTTAATATCAGCGTGTTCTTGACTTTGGCATAAAAATAAGCAGTATGAGAGAAACATGATCACTTATGGCATTACCTAGTCACTAAAAGAAGATATGTAGTTTGCTCACATGTATAAGTCATTAAACTAACTTTGTAGGATGTCTTTTGTCTTCTATTTTTTTTTTTCTTTTCGTTTGTGTGTGAAGTAGGTATTGTTTCTCTCCGCAGGGCTCCACCATTTTTGTGGGTACTCATTAAATTAAGAGAATTTTAACGAAAATCTTCTAGTACTGTTTACTTTAACGAAAAATCATATTTTTACATTAAAAGTTAATCATGGTACTATTTACTTTACCTTTTATTTTGTCCTTATCGTTAAAACTCAAAGTTTTCATGCTATTTTCATTAGTTTTCCTTTAAATTAATTAAAAACGTTCCACACATGGACGCTTCTTTATATGTAACCTTGAAGCATAGTTCTCTGTCCTTGTAGTTGTGTGTGTGTGTGTGAGAGAGAGAGAGAGAGAGAGAGAGAGAGAGAGAGAATGGAAGCAGCTACTTGTGAACTGCAACAGTTTGAAGATAAGCGCTCTGGCAAAGAAGAAAAAGAAGTTGAAACACGCGGTGATGATGAGTATCATCCTAAACGAGGAGGCTGGACTACCTTCCCTTTTGTCACTGGTTCTCTCTCCATTTTTCACTCGCTCTTTCAGTTTTCTTCTTAACTGGTTCCTTACTTCTTTAACTGATCTTAGTATACATCAGTATACATGTTATATGCAAATTAACAATCATCAGTCACTCCACTAGTTTTCTCTTACTAGAATTATTTTATTGTCGACCATATATATATATATGCCAGACGAATATGAATTCGGCCACAATCTAGCCAGAGAACGTTTCTCATCTTCAATTTTAGTAAATGTTATCTAGGCTTTTTTATATGCCTCATGTGTTTTGACCAAAATCTCACTTCCCAGGCCCCCTAAACCTGCAACAATGTGACTTTACCTGATATGCTTTTAATTCACGTCTAAATAAGTTACCTGATTCTAATCGAGTTGGTTAAAAAAATCATTTGGCTAATGTGCATGGGATAGGGGCATTCGTTTTGGTTAGTTTACCATAAGCCAAGCATTAACGATTTTTTTTACCAACTTGATGGAATAAGGTAATATGAGATATGGAATAAAATTACATAGATCAAAGACGCAGAATTAAAAATTCAAAGGAGAGTGAGATTTTCGTCAAAACACATAGGCCACATAATACACAGATAAGCCTATTGGGTTAATAATTTCCTGATTAAATGATGAGCATATATACGTACAAATGCAGGAGGTATGTTGGGAATGTCTGTAGCAGGTGGCGGGTGGGCATCGAATTTGATAGTATTTCTGATAACAAAGTTCAACGTGAAGAGCATAAGCGCTACAAAAATCAGTAATATCATTTTTGGCACCAACAATCTCCTCCCCATTGCCGGAGCCTTCATTGCCGATTCCTTCTATGGACCTTTCCCCGTCGTCGCCACTTTTTCCTTCATTTCTTTATTGGTAAAGATTACTCACTAGTTAACTACTTTATACTCGATCAATTTCAACTCACTGCACAGCTATGCTATATAGTATGGTCTGCAACTAAAGGCATAATATTACTCACTAGTTAACTGTTTAATACTCGATCAATTTCAACTCACTGAAGCTATGCTATATAGTATGGTCTGCAACTAAAGGCTTAATTTTATAAGTTGGGGGTAGTTTTGTCATTCCAAGGAAGCAAGAAAGATGGTGGGTATCTTGGATAAGTGACAGGCACTTTTATTATATGTGAGTGAGAACAAAATTGAAATGTTGGCATAACCATTAGTTAATGATATTAGTTGGCAAGTGGTTATCTGCTACAGTAGTGAGGAGAAGTGTTGTTTTTTACATCATAGTGTGAGTTCAAACTCCGTCAGTTCTCTAATCTAACATCTAATATATCGTTTAACAATTATCTATATATATATATATATATAGGCGTGTGTGTGTGTGTGATGACTATAGTCAATTATCTTAAATAACTGAATGATTAACTTTCATCAGGGTATGGTCATATTAACCCTAATAGCTTCAATACCCTCCTTGAGGCCTTCAACATGTGCAACAATCGGCTCATCCCTCCCTTGTGAAGCTCCATCTGTCACATCACGACCCGGGCTCCATCACATTCCGGGCATGCTTCCGCCGTAGCACGATATTTTTCGCTTTGGGCCCCGATCAAAACATCCCGGGCACGCCTCGGCCGTAGCACGATATTGTCTGCTTTGGGCCCCAACCACGCCCTCACGGTTTTGTTTTTGGGAACTCACACGAGAACCTCCCAGTGGGTCACCCATCATGGGAGTGCTCTCGCTCGCTACTCGCTTAACTTCGGCGTTCCGATGGAACCCGAAGCCAATGAGCTCCCAAAAGGCCTCGCGCTAGGTAGAAATTGGAATATACATATAAGGCTCACAAGATCCACCCCCTGGACGATGTGGGACCTCACACCATCAAAGTTTCAATTCCCAGTCCTCTATGCAGCAATATCACTAGCTGCTCTAGGACTCGGAGGCACTAGCTTCACAATTGCAACCATGGGAGCTGACCAATTCGATAAGCCCCACGACAAAGGGGTTTACTTTTCTGGCCTTGTACTTGGCCAACGTCATCAGCATCACAGGCATCATCTACATTCAGAACAACGTGGGATGGGGATTAGGGTTTGGGATTTGTTTCGTCGCAAATGCTATTGGATTAGTGGTGTTCTTGTTGGGAAAACGATTTTATAAGCAAGTTAAACCAAAGGGTAGCCCGTTCGTTTTCATAGCACGTGTATTGGTCGCAGCCATTTGGAAGAGGAAAGCATCAGCTGCAACTTCAAGAGACAGAGATTATTATTACGGAGATGGAACTTTGGTTGACAACACAATACCAACAAAAAGATTCAGGTATGTTGATAATTCTGTTCATGTCTGAATTTGGTTTTAGCCAATTAACTTTTGTTTGTTTTTTCTACGTTAGTTGAATTCTTACTTAATTTTGTATTTTGGCTAAATTTATTGGCTACTCCACATAGACAAAAATTAGTATCAAAATATATTCATCATCAAGTTATTTTTACTTTATCTAGCTGAAAAATGCAAGCGTCAGATAAACATATATTTCACCTAACTGCGTTCTTAAACAACCAACATTGTATAGTACACAAACTAAGTAATTATATGTTTCAACTAAAGATCAATTCATGCTTCTTATTTTGGAAAATCTTTGTTGTTAAAATTATATGCGTTATTGTCAACAAGGTATTAAATATCGGTAATATCGGAAATATCGGTAGTCCGAAAACACTGAAATATCGATGGAAATATCGGGATAATATTGATATCGATAAAAATTATATGGAAACCAAGGAAATTGTAAGAAAAACTTGGAAATTTTTATTGAAACTTTGCAGAATGTTTATTTAGTCAATTATCTATTAGTTTATCACAAAAAATTGGAAGGAAATGCATTGCATGATGGATTTAACATTATCAAGTTGATTATATAGCGAGCTGACAAATATTGTGAGTGTAGAAAATATGTAGTAATTAATGAAAGAAGTTTAAACACACCATAATCATTTATATATAATGAATTAGTACAATATTTTACACTTTATACATTGCATGGTAAGATACATAGTGACTTAGTACCACATAGAGTTCCTATGAGGTTCAAATTTTTCACTATCTTCATCATCTCTATGTGTAGAATGAGTGTATTGTGAAGAGTAGTTATCAAATGATAAATCCCCAAAATAGTTTTGCATGTAATTGTTAACATGCCACCCATATGGATCCGAGATTGGTTGACGTTGTCCATAAGCAAAATCATTTGAAGATTGAGTCTCGGATTCTTTCCATGAGTCGCTCGATTCCATCCCAACAGGAATGGGATATGAAGGGTAGGGAAATGGTTGGTTATGAGTATAACCATAATTACTACCTCCCACTCCAACAGAGTCTGAAGTTCTAGATAACGAGTCATCTTCTTGACTTGACAAAATCCCCTTGCCTCTTTCTCTACGAGTATAGTCCTTCCCTATGGCACCAATTCCTGGTCCTGCCCGCCTACTGCCATGGTCATCATCCTGTGTTGCATGCGTGAAGTTTGCCTCACCAGTGAAGGGGCTCATAAATCCGGGAGGTGGTCCATAATAGTTTCCATATCCACCACCACTACCTCCAGCTCCACTATATCCTTCATCATTCCTACCTCCAGTGGTAGGTGAGTCTCCTGATCTTGTACTAGAGCTATCATTAGTATCAGCACGATGTTGTGGTTGTGTAGGATTGGAAGAAGGTGTAATTCCAGTGTTTCTTGGTCTGGGGCGCAAAAGTTCTTCCAAAGAGTTAGCGCTGCTAGATCCCACCTCCTCCTCTAATACTCTTTCTACATTTATCCCTTCATTACGTGCTTCTTCAGCAACTCTGGGAGCTGGGTTGCCTTCATCATCATCTAAATGAAGAGGTCTAATCCACTGATAAAGTTGGTTACCCTCTGTATCATCATCTTCAGCAACAATATCAAACACATCTAGTGGGTCACCACGGTCGACATGATCTATTTCTGCTTCCTTATCTCGAACTTGAAGCTTCATGTTGTAGTAGCAATAAACTAATTTTTCCAACCTACTATGAGCTAACCTATTTCTTTGCTTTGTGTGTATGAGTGCAAATGTGCTCCAATTTCTTTCACAAGCAGATGAGGAAGCTGTTTGTGATAATACTTTGATTGCTAACTTTCTCACAGTTGGTGCATCGGTCCCATACATGATCCACCATTCAGCTACAATGAAAAACAATGTTGATAAGCCTAATAACTCCAACAAATTCTATTATAAACTTATAGTGAAATATGTTTACACTCACTAGGAGACATTTTTGTTCGAGCAGCAACTGATGTTGGTTCTCCAAAAGTTCTTCTTGCATCTTTAAACCATGTTAGCTGAATTCAATAAATCGTGTTAGTTTAATCCAATAAAGTAATTATTATAATTTAAGTAATTGTGTACCTCATTTCCAAATTGGCCAATTGTTGGTGATGCAGGGTCTAATTTAGAGTATACATTATGTACAGCACGTATAAGGGTACCATCATCTCCAACACCGGGTCTGTATTGGTATCGAGGATTCAAATAATATGCTGTTCAAAGAAACACATACTCTAATAAGAGAAATAATACTTATGCAACTAAAGAAATGAATTGCAAATTATGACATAATTTATACCTGCTGCATGCAAATCGTGGTATAATGTTTTATACCATCGATCTTCAATTATCTTTATGACCCACCTTGCACCATGTTTTCTTTCCAATTCATCCTTCACTACACGCATCAACTCATATATTGCCCCCATAGTAGGATACACTTCTGTGTCAACGATCCGTAAAACTTTGTAAAGAGGTTCAAACACTTGGCACACATGTTCTGATTGAGTCCAAAAAGCATGATCAAGCATTATACTTTCCACCATACGACCTGCATTTGAGCGGCTCAAATTATGGTTGGCCCAATCGTCACTAGTGAATAGATGCTTCAACCCTGATTTCTTCTTAAGTAGGCTGTCTAATGCAATATAGTTGGTGGCGAATCGAGTGGTAGCTGGACGAATAATTTCTCCTTTGCAAAATTCACGCATCTTTGCCAACAACCAACCGTGATTGTAAATATAATTTGTGATCGTTCTGGCTCTTTTTACCACAGTAGCAACATTCTCTCTCTTCCCCATTGCCTCAAACATGAGATCAATACAATGTGCTGCACATGATGTCCAAAATACATTATGATGCTTCATTAACTTTTTTCCAGCTTTGACAAATGCAGAACCGTTGTCGGTCACGACTTGGACAACATTATGCTCTCCAACCTCCATGATTACATCCTTCAATAATTTGTAAATATACTTGTAGTTCTTTATATGGTCTGAAGCATCAACAGACTTCAAAAAAATTGTCCTTCCCTTAGAGTATACCATGAAGTTTATGATAGACAATCTGGTCGGGCCAGTCCATCCGTCACACATGATTGTGCAACCATTAGTTTCCCACTTTGACTTCAACTTGTTAACATACTCGCCAATGTCTTTATACTTCATCTCCAAATATTTGTTTCTTATCTCATAGGGAGTGGGAGGTTGTACTCCAACACCGGCTTGTTGACATCCCACTACCATATTTTTGAAATGATGTGATGATGCTTTCTCAGCAGGGACATTTTCATAGATAAAGAACTTGCTAATTAGACGCCCCATTCCCTCCTTCACATTACCTCCAGTGAAATAACTCCAAACACTCTTTTGACGTGCTTTGGATGATTTATATAAACTTGGGGCTATTGGTGGTGTTGGTTGTGATTCTCTAAGACTGCCTCCTCGTCTCATTTGTGCACCACCACTTGTCCCGGAACCTTGTGCTCTATTAGGAATTTTATGAAGGTGTTCTCTTTCCCATGCTGACTGTTTGGAGGCACGTAATGCTTGTTTCAAACTGCGTCGTTCTTCAGGTCCCATGTCATCATCACATTCGTCCTCATCGTCATCATCATCACTGTCAACCGCTTCGCCAATGACTTCTCCTCGTAGCCCAGCTCGAATATTTTCCATTCCATATGTTATCTTTTCCTTCTGTTGTTTTTTATTTTTTAATAATGTGCTGATGAATGCCTTCACTTCTGGGGGGACATTATCGCATCGTTGGACATTTTTTGCTGGATCTAATCCACTAAGATGGTACTTAAGTCGTGTCACTCCGCCACTCTTCATTACTCGATGACAATATTTGCAAATTGTGCCATGTTTGTTTCCGTCTATTGGGTCTCCATGTTCCCAAGCTGGATCACGTTTAGTAATTCCACTCGACATCTTAAACGTACCTATATTTATTTTTCATGAAAAGTAGACAATTTTTATTTGGCCAAAAAATATAGTAGTGATGACGGTTATATAAGAGAACCTAAATAATAAAGTTATTCTACAGAAGAATTAAATACGAAGTAAAGAAAATGATTGTAAAAATTTAAGTAATTATAAAAATAATATGGAATAATAAAACCTAATATTAATCAATAATATTCCAATTTGATAAAAAAAATAATCCTAATATAAAACATAGTGATGAATAATAATCCAATTTGATAATAATCCAATTTAATAATAATCCAATTTAATGAATAATCCAATTTGATAATAATCCAATTTAATGAATAATAATCCAATTTGATAATAAAAAAAACCTAATATTAATGAATAATAATCTAATTTGATAATAAAAACTAATATTAATAAAATAATAAATAACATTAAATATATTAAAATTATCCTAGGGAATAATTATACAACATTACTTAATTACTTACAAAAATTAACATGTAATTGTTAACATTACTTAATTAGTTACAAAAATTAACATGCAAGTATTAATTACTTAATATTTGCAATAATATTTTTGTGTATAAATTAACATACAAAAATTAACATTACTTAATTAGTTACAAAAATTAACATGCAAGTATTAATTACTTAATATTTGCAATAATATTTTTGTTATTGTATAAATTAACATACAAAAATTAACATTACTTAATTAGTTACAAAAATTAACATGCAAGTATTAATTACTTAGTACTTGCAATAATATTTTTGTTGTTGTATAAATTAACATACAAAAATTAACATTACTTAATTAGTTACAAAAATTAACATGCAAGTATTAACAAAAATTAACATACAAAAATTAACATTACTTAATTAATTACAAAAATTAACATGCAAGTATTAATTACTTAGTACTTGCAATAATATTTTTGTTGTTGTATAAATTAACATACAAAAATTAACATTACTTAATTAGTTACAAAAATTAACATGCAAGTATTAACAAAAATTAACATACAAAAATTAACATTACTTAATTAATTACAAAAATTAACATGCAAGTATTAACAAAAATTAACATACAAAATTTATTTTTGTTGTTGTGTAAATTACAATAATATAAATATAAGTTTTTTAACTTACCTTAAATATGGAATCCTTTGTGTTCAAGCTCTGAAATATATCTGGAATGGCTTTGAAAGAGGTAAGGGAAGAAGTAGAAACGAAAATACTCTTAATGGTTTTGATACAAATGTGAAATAATATACGTTTGGAATGGCTCTGCCAGACATAGAAATAAGGTATTTGAAAACTGAAACTGGTGATGCAAACTTGCTGATGGCTGCCAATCAGATCACTCAGATAAAATCGTACGCACACATGCACAAAATTGTACACAAAACCATGTGCCAAAACCATGGTTTCCTACAAAACCTTGTCCCAAAACCGTATGTGGCTGTGTGCCACAGTCAGGCGCAGGATCCCATCTTGTCATGTCCGCTCCCCCCGTTACCCACCCATTCTCCCCAACTCAGATTCTTCTTCCCCCAGACAAAAAAAATCTTCAGGAAAATCTTCAGAGCTCCAGAATGAAGAGCTCCAGAAGGGCCCCCCCCCGCGGCGTCCCACCCCTCCCCCCCTCCCCCTCTCCCTCCCACGTCCCCAGAAAAAGCAGATCCCTCCCGCGTCCCCTGCCTTCCCTTCCCCATCACCTCCTCCTCTTCAACGAACAAGAAGCAGAGATCCAGAAGGGCCCCCCCCGGCGGCGTCCCACCCCTCCCCCCCTCCCCATCTCCCTCCCGCGTCCCCAGAAAAAGCAGATCCCTCCCGCGTCCCCTGCCTTCCCTCCCCCAACACCTCCTCCTCTTCAACGAACAAGAAGCAGAGATCCAGAAAGGCCCCCCCCCCCCCCCGCGGCGTCCCACCCCTCCCCCCTCCCCATCTCCCTCCCGCGTCCCCTGCCTTCCCTCCCCCAACACCCCCCCTCCTCTTCAACGAACAAGAAACAGAGACCCAGAAGAAGGAGCAGAAGCAGATCCCTCCCCGCACAAAACAGACCCTTCCTTCCTGGGATGCGGCGGATCCTCCCCCCCAGATTCTTCCTTCCCTTCCCTTTCCTCTCCCCAGAACGCCTTCATCCAGTGGGACATTTTCAGGGCCCCTTTTCGCACCCCCCAAACGCACAGATAGGGTCTCCTACGACCACGAGTTGAGCATGTTCAACCGGTTCGACTCGCCCCCATCCGGGTCGACTCAGCTGTTCGAGAGGCGATATTATCGGTTCATCTCGCGATATTTGGACGAAAACTCATTGGATATGTGTTAAAATATCCTTCTCTCCCAAAACCGATATTATCGGCGATATTTCGCCGATAATATCGGCATTTTAGACCATGATTGTCAATCATTCACTTGTATATCTAACGTTGAGAAACAATAATACAAAATGATGAAAGTGTATGTAAAGATTATTTGCATGTGGGTACATCATGTCACTATGCATTAGTACCCTCCTAGTTTATTCTATAACACAAGGAAGCTGCATTATTGTACACCATTTTTTTATGCAGACTCTTGAACTGTGCGGCGCTAAAAACCGAAACAGACAAGCAATTTGATGGCTCATATGCAAGATCATGGAAGCTGTGCACTGTCAAAGAAGTGGAAGACCTTAAAACCCTAATGAAAATCATGCCACTATGGTCTACTGGTATATTTTTAAGCACTCCAATTGGTATTTCTACCAGCCTTTTCATACTCCAAGCCCTAACAATGGACAGGCACCTTGGACCACAGTTCATAATCCCTGCCCGTTCATTCGCAGTCTTCAACCTTTTAGCCACAGCCATCTCCATTCTCATAATAGATAGATTCGTGCTACCCAAAGTTAACACCCTTCCAACAAATAGGGATTGGTCACGTGATCAACGTTGTTACATTTATTGTGTCAGTCCTAATTGAAAGGAGACGATTAGGAGTGGTAAGAGAACATGACCTTATGAACCATCCCGGTTCAATGGTGCCCATGTCAGCCCTATGGCTCGTGGCATCGCTATCTGTTTTGGGAATTGGAAAGGGGTTCTATCTCCTAGGACAAGTTTGTGGATGCAAATTTCTTCCTTCTTGATCTTGGACAAAATTGCACCTACAAAATAAATAACACATTTGGTTATGGCCACAAGCCTCACGCACCCACGATGAATGGGGGGGGCTTTGACCGAAGAACCTCCGATGCCAAAGTTAGAATTTAGAAAGAAAAAGTGTTTAGAGAATTTTGGGATTTTTGCAAGAGTGTTGGAATGATCTTTTGGTGAAAATGGGACTTCTCCCTTTTTTCCAAGGACTGGGCGGCCTTCAAGGGGTTTTGTGGTTGAGATTTTGGTTTAATTAGCCAATTTATTGGCTAATTAAACCTTAAAGAATAAATTGGTGGTTACAAAATTGATTATTTGCATAAATGGGGTAATAAAATGGAGAAAAATGAGAAAGGTTTAGGAAGAAAGGGAGGTGGCCAGCCATTACCTAGCTTTGGGATTAAATAGGATATATTTTGTGGTTAATGGGATAACTTAATTGATACTTAATGGATTAATTGGGTAATTAATCCATTAATTAACCAATTAACATAATACTTTGGAGGTTACTTTGAAAAAAGGGAATTTGATGAGATGAATATTGAATTGTTACCTTTTTGAAGCATTTTTTAGCTGCTCGCATGTAGGAATCCCGGTGTGCCTCAAGGGTAGTTTGGTCCTCTTTTACTAAAAAATCCACGTGTCGCCTTGTGATTATTTTTGGCTCCACAAATGCCCCCACACCTGTTGAGCTGCTCGCAGGAAATGGCAGCAGGTGTAGAGATTTCCTTGCTTTTAGGAAACTTAGGAATGCTTCCTATTCTGATGTAGATTCCTTCTTCAATAGGAAATTAGATCCTTCGAGGAAAGGGAAATAAATTTCTCTCAAAGCCTATTTAAGTCCACCTTAAGTGGGTTATTAAATCAACTTTGGAGAGTGATTTATTCTACCCTACAAGAGTTAGAGAGCTTAAAGGATATTTGTTCCCCCTCCTCTAGCAATCTTCTATATCTTGCCCGTGCAAAGGACCGTCTTTCATTGATTTCTTTGTCTTCTCCGTGCCGCACCGATGTAAGAAAATTTTAATTTTTCTTGTCTTCCTCTTGGGAGGTACTGCCACGGGGCAACCGTCGGGGTGGTGCTACATGTCGGCTGGCAGGGGCCAGGAGTCGGCTTGGCATGGGCCAAGGAGGTGATGTGGCAGGGGCTATTGTTTGTGTTGCTCGACTTGATTGAAGCCAAGGATTGGTTCGGCATGGGCCGAGGAAGTGGCGTGGCATGGACAACGGTTTGGACTGCCACGTTTGGGCTGCTTGCCAAAAATGAGGAAACTGCTTTGAGTTTGATTTCTTAGCTGCCGTAGATAGAGCAGTCAAGGATGAAACTACCAAGATCGGAGTTGCTGAAGATGAAATGTCGGATAAGCGAACTGTTAAGTGTAAAAGTAGATGCTGCCCCCTAACCATTTGTTGCTTAATTGATCTTCAAGCATTCGATCTTTTGAACTATGTGGCATTCTCGCATTGGAGAGCTTACCCAGGTGGGTGTCGGGAAATTAGTTTACCCTCTCGCACTGGAGAGCAATTAGTTTACCCTCTCGCACTGGAGAGCAATTGGTTTACCCTCTCGCACTAGAGAGCAATTAATTTAACCTCTCGCACTGGAGAGCAGACCCTTTTGGGTGTCGAGGAATTAGTTTACCCTCTTGCACTGGAGAGCAATTAGTTTAACCTCTCGCATTGGAGAGCAGACCATATGGGTGTTGGGGAATTGGTTTACCCTCTCGCACTGTAGAGTAATTAGTTTATCCTCTCGCACTGGAGAACAGACCCTTTTAGGTGTCGGGGAATTGGTTTACCCTCTCGCATTGGAGAGCAGACCCTTTTGGGTGTCGGGGAATTGGTTTACCCTCTCGCACTGGAGAGCGATTAGTTTATCCTCTCACACTGGAGAGCAGACCCTTTTGGGTGTCGGGGAATTGGTTTACTCTCTCGCACTGGAGAGCAATTAGTTTAACCTCTCGCACTGGAGAGCATGGAAGTCGTTGTCATAAGTGCGGCTAAAGAAAGCTGGACTGCTGGACAACTGAAATAATCCTCAAGCTGCGAGGTCTTGTTTGGCGAACTGCTTGAGACTTCAAACTGCTTATGGAACCCACGTAAGGGTGTAAGCGCAGTGAGTTGCTTCTTGAATTATTGCGTCATCATTAAGTGTTTCGTCTTATGCCCTTTTTGAGGCTTGGTTGGCGTGAGAAATTGCTCAATCGCTTGGTCATGAGTCTTTCTACTTCTTCTTGAATTTGCCTTTGTTAGGGGTGGCAGAGCTCTCGGCTGCCCCCAATCGTGATGTGCTGGTCTAAGCTGATCTTCCATATGTTCGGCTCATCTATGTCGCGGCTGCGGTAGGTGTAGTATGTTCCTAGCAGGCGAGCGTGTAACTCACAAGCTGCTGGTTGAACTAGAGCCGGATTGAGTGACTGTTTTTTTCGGTCCGCTATGCTACATGTTCTGATGTGATGTGAAGGATACTCTTTGCGGGCCTAGCCGCAAATGAATGCTTCGTTTGGAAGGTTGCTCATGTTGATTATCGGAGTGTGGCCCCAACCGTGAGTGTATACTTATCCTCAGGCCTAGTCAAGAGTGTACGCTCCTCCGCACGCTAAGATGGGAGTATACGCTTTCTCGGGAGCCTAATCGGGAATGTACTCTACCCGAACGCTCGGCTCGTGGCTGGTCGAATGGCTGCTTGCCGGGATGCTGCTTGAAAGGTTCGTCTGCCCTTGTCCTACTTCGGGATACCTCGTCCGGGGCACGTTGAATCTCGATGCGTTGCAAAAGTTGATTCACCAAGGTCGTCTGTTGTGCAAGGGCGCTCGTTAACTTTATGACTTGTCGAGACAAGTGTTGTTCACCATTTAGATTGGAAGAGCTTGGAAAGAATGTGCCTCCTTGAGCAATGGAAGTATGGTAGACTCCAAACATGAGATTTGAGTTAGGAAATGTCAAATCCGTGGAGAAATATGGTAAAAATGCCCCCGGCTCGATGGTTGCTCCGGATGGTTGAGATATTTTGGGGCCGACTTAGGCTGCTTGGGAAATCATGGAAGCAGGCTGGGCTGCGGAAGTAGGCAAGGCCGCGAGAGCAGACTGGGCCACGAAAGTTGGCTGCTCGGCAAGAACGGGCTGGGCCATGAGAGTGGGTTGCTCGTCGGGAGCGGGCTGGGATGCAGGAGCAGGCTGGGCCACGAGAGTGGGCTGCTCGGCGCGTGATGGTCGCGAATGCGAGGCTTGGGCTCGGATTGGCAACGCATTGGGCTCGCGTTGGGCATGGAGTGGCATGGCTTGGGCCGTGGCTTTGGTGGCGTGGGCCTTGGATAGCACGGCTTGGGCCGTAGTGGTGGAGCCATGAACCTCGTCGCGGGTGATTGCCGTGGTGGCCACCGCGGTGGTTTCCATAGTGGAGCCTTGTGGTGGTGGTGCCACTCCCCCTTAGATCACATTTAGCCTCGTGGATCGCCGCGGTCCCACTTCTTGAATATTTGAATTTTCACTTGTTGAATTTTCTAAATTTCTAGCCATTATATTTTTCTTTTACGTTTTATCAAAGAATCTTGGCAAATAAAAAATTCTAATAATAAGAACGTACGAAAAATACAAGTGGACTAGAAAATAGAGAAAATAGAGAAAAAACCTTTTTGCGCAAGAGTCTTCTACGAGTGTGAATCTCAGCTCTCAATGAAAGCACCAATTTGTGGATGCAAATTTCTTCCTCCTTAATCTTGGACAAAATTGCACATACAAAATAAATAACACATTTGGTTATGGCCACAAGCCTCATGCACCCACGATGAATGGGGGGGGCTTTGGCCGAAGAACCTCCGATGCCAAAGTTAGAATTTAGAAAGAAAAAGTGTTTAGAGAATTTAGGGATTTTTGAAAGAGTGTTGGAATGATCTTTTGGTGAAAATGGAAGCCTATTTATAGGGATAGGCTTCTCCCTTTTTTCCAAGGAATGACCGGCCTTCAAGGGGTTTTGTGGTTGAGATTTTGGTTTAATTAGCCAATTTATTGGCTAATTAAACCTTAAAGAATAAATTGGTGGTTACAAAATTGATTATTTGCATAAATGGGGTAATAAAATGGAGAAAAATGAGAAAGGTTTAGGAAGAAAGGGAAGTGGCCGGCCATTACCTAGCTTTGGGATTAAATAAGATATATTTTGTGGTTAATGGGATAACTTAATTGATACTTAATGGATTAATTGGATAATTAATTGGATAATTAATCCATTAATTAATCAATTAACATAATACTTTGGAGGTTACTTTGAAAAAAGGGAATTTGATGAGATGAATATTGAATTGTTACCTTTTTGGAGCATTTTTTAGCTGCTCGCGTGTAGGAATTCCGGTGTGCCTCGAGTGTAGTTTGGTCTTCTTTTACTAAAAAATTCATGTGTCACCTTGTGATTATTTTTTGCTCCACAAAGTTGTATTGTTCTACGAAGAGTTCCCAAAATCACTAAAAAGTACTACAACAGCTATGTCATCGTTGCTGATTGGAATCGGGTTTTATCTGAGCGCTGCAATCACGAATTTGGTAGACCGGACCACAGGGTGGTTACCAAATGATATAAATCAAGGGCGGCTGGACACTGTTTTGGATGTTGGCAGTGATTGGAGAGTGGTGAATTTTGTGTACCATTTGATTTGTACCAAGTTTTTTAAGTATCAAAACCAAACTGTTGAACTCAGAAATTAAAATTATAATGGAAAATGTCTCTAAATTCTAATAATTTAGGGGTACAAACTTTATTCATTACTTAAGAATAATTGCCTACCAGACCTAAAGAAGGACAAAAATCTTTCTCGGCGGCCTCCCGGGACAAGGAAAGAACACATATTATTGTAAAACCAAATACTCTATTGAAGCTGAAACTGATTAAACTTTAATTGGTGCCTCAGCCCATGGTTCACTTGGTACATCCTTAGATATATACACATGCATGTATAGTGGCATATCCTTGGTGCATTAGCCTATGGTGAACTTCGTACATCCTTAAGGGTGTGCAAATGGTGTAGTGGCACTATGGTTTACTGGCATCTTTCTAAGCACTTCAATCGTTGTCCACCTTACTATACTTCAAGCCCCACTAGTCTTCAACCTTATAGCCACAGCGATTTCCATTTTCATTGGTAGATCAATTTGTACTGACCAAAGTCAACACCCCTCCAACTAATAATGATCGGTCATGTTGCTGCTCGGAATTGGGTTTTATCTCAGATCTGCAGTCATGGATTTGGTAATGTTTGGGTTAATATTTGAACAATAGGCTCGAATGACGAAAAGCCCAAGGATGTCAATTAAAAGAAGACTTGCCTGAAGCCCAGCATCAAAACCAGAAGCAAATTGAGGCTTTTTCAGCCAAGAGACACATGCCACATGTCTATAATTGAAGTGACAAGTGATGGAGACTAACCTACTACCAGCCAAAAAACACTTTCCAGTGGCATTTCTAGTAAAAAGCTGATGACTCACTACCCTCCAAGTACTTTCGGGCAAGAACAAAACCTACAGCAGTCGGGCTACACTGCCTATAAAAGGAAGAAGAGACAACGAGGACAAGGACACTCAACCAATCAAACAAACAAACATACAAACTATGCTCTCAACCCAGATTTGCATCTAAAAGCTGAAATCAACCCAAATTCAATCCTTTTTAGCGATAGTTGTCTGAAAAAGCTATCTCTTGTCTAGTATAAAATCTATGATATCTCCCTCAGTGGTGTAATATCGATTCCCTTGTGTAAACTTGTTTACCATCCATCTCTTTTTAGCATATAAACCCTGTAAATACAAAGAGAAGTGACTGCAAGAAGTTCAACCTTGCCAGACAAGGTGAAATCTTGCCCGAAGCTCTTTGTTTGTTGTCTAAATTAGTAGATCTATTACTTAATGTATTCTCCAGCATGTATTCAAGTCATTTCCACTTGTTTTTATTTTTTTTTTTACTTTAAGAGTCTCATTTGCATTTGGATCCGGTTAGTTTAATGGATATGTTTTCATTAAGAGCAATCTAGGACCAAACAAATGACTTAAAGGGCTCTGGACTCCCTTCATTTGAACATACAAGACCATGAACTAAAAAGTCTTTGTTGTTTACAAGGCAAGAAAAAGAACTTGATGTGGACTTAACCCATCCACGACAATCCTTTGACAACAAAAAATTTGAGTAACTTGGGGCACAAGTAATCGACTTCAAACATACTTGTTCTACATCTGCTATACTGAGATAGCAGTGGCACGCCTAGCATTTAGTTAGTTTTGATTGCGAGTCTCAAGGCCTACACCTAAGGCCCCACAAAGGCACATTTTAGAACTAACTTTGTTCTCTTCTTGTAGCACATCAACAAGCAAGAGCCCGACTACACATCCAAAGTGTCATAACTATAATCAACCGAACCGATGGTTGTTAAGAGGTGGTTGAAATGCTTCCGTGAGTTTTTGAGTTTGAAAATACAGTCGGTTGTCAATTTCGCAAGCAACCAGGCAGCAAACAGCTTCAAGAAATCTGTATGAACTGAAAACTGTGGCTGCACTGGCTGGTTAGCAAAACTACCGGTTCCGCCTGTTGTAAGCAGTTCCGTATTCATTACAAAAACGACCAAATTCTTTTATTTGCAACGACATGCCATTTTCTGCGTTCGTATATTGTCGCCGCCAGTCAACCTCTTCGCTCAGAAATTAATGGCGCGTTTCTTGTTCACCAACGGCGTTGTTTCGCCACCCGTCACCACTCCTCCGGTCACCGCCTTCCTCGAAACCCACCCAGGCGCGTACACGACGTCCCGAACTCACAACGACGCGTCGCTCGTGCTGTTCTGGGAAAGGCACCTGAGGAGACTGGCGGACTCTGTGACAATCCTCTACAATTCGAATCCTCAACTTCTCTTCGGACCCCACTGCAAAACGACGCCGCCTTCGCTGCCGTCTCTGTCGTCCGACTCCATCTCGCTCCGATCGACGATTCGCGAGCTCGTGAACCGTTCGATGAAGCAAGTGCTGCCGATTGCTATGGAGGAGAGGAGGGAGGGGGAGGAGCTGTCGATTACGGCGTTGGTCAGTGGCAATTTGGAGAAATTGAGAGTTGGGGATGAGGGTTTTGATGTGAGTATCTACATTGGGAGTTATGTGCCTGCTGTGTTTGGTATCAGAGAAAACGGTGCGTTTTTGGCTGTGGTGGGTCGCGGGAGAGATTTTGCTGCTGCAAAGTACTCGGATTGGGTAAGGTCAGTGTTGTGAATGATTCATTCTTCGTTTTTGTTACTTGGATTGTAAGTATTTGGAACTGTTTCATTGTTTTTTGAGCAGTTTGATTGTTTTGGTGCTTTTGTTTTAGCTGTTTGATTGTTGGGTAGCTTAAATGTTCTTGAGCAGTTTGATTGTTTTGTTTCTTGGTTTTTAAGTATTTGGAGCATTTTGATTGTTTTGTTACTTGGATTTCAAGTATTTTGAGCACTTTTATTGTTTTGGTACTTGGGTTTCAAGTATTTTGAGCTGTTTGACTGTTGGGTTGGCATAATGTGCAGGATGAGGAAGTCTTTGGAGAGGTTGAGGCCGCCGAAAGGGACGGAGCTCTTGTTGTCCAATGATGGTGATCGGATTCTTGAGGGAACCGTGTCTAACTTGTTCGTTGTCCGCCAGAAGGTTAGAGGCTATAAGACTTTGTAATTTCGAACCACATTAGGAAAATTCGTGTGTAACTAAGTATTATGTCTTGCTACTGTTATCAATAAGTTCCAGTTATAGATAGTTGCATAATTGGAAAACAATGAAACTGTTCTCAGGATATCAGTGAAGCTAAAGCCGAAGGTATGCACTGTTTTGAAGTACAGACAGCTCCTCTTAGTGATGCCCTTCCAGGAATTATTCGGCAACTGGTCATTGAGTATGTTCCCTCCTACTATTTTTTCAAATGTATTTACTATACAGATAGTGTAATCAGCGCCATTGCAACAGAAAAGAAAAAGAAATAGAAATCATTTGGATTTTTCATTATGTTGCCACCAGAGTTTGGTAGCTGACATCTAATTGTTTCTTTATGCATGGTAGTCTTATGTTCTTCTCTGGTGGCCAAACAAATTATGATTTAAAACAGGAAGTCCTATTAGACTTCTTTGGTGTCCACGAATTTAGTTGTATGCTTGAAATCAAATTTATTATAACTCTGGTGGATGGTTTAAAAGTTGAACTATTGCAAGTCTGTAATGTTTTCCCCATAATGCAAGTGAACACTAACGAGTGACCCTGGAGGCAGTATTAAAATGACAATTCTGGACTAGGATCATGCACTGAGTTTACTTTTGATTAATTGATCTCCAATTTGATACGTATATCGAAATTGATAAAGTGCGCATATTGAGATCTGTTATGTTGGTTTTTCTTCTTGTAATTTATGTAGAGTCTGCTTGAGCAAGGGAATTCCCTTTAGAGAAGTTGCACCATTGTGGTCAGAGAGAGAATTTTGGGCAGAGGCATTCATTACAAGTAAGCCTTTACTTCTCTCTTTTTTCAGTGCCATGCAATTTGTTAACTATTCAAGTAACAAAATATCGTTGCCTCGGAGATCAGTAAATTTAAGGCCCGTCGACACTTGTTGTGGGGATTTAGGACTGATACCACTTTTAGAACTAATTGCATTGTAACCAGTATAGCAAAAGGCTTTGACCAGCAAGCAATATAAATGAGGATTTTAGTTCAGTTGCGATTCTGCAAACCTTTTGGGGACATTTTCAAGTCTAATTATTTGTGTTTCCCGTCAACTTCTGAGTTTCAACATCGTATCTGCTAATTGTGTAATGAAAGGATTAAATTCTACATATATCACTGTTTTTATATGATATTAAAGTCAGGTGAAACAATCAGGCATAATTGTCGTACTGTTACATAGAAAGTTGTATGCCATTTGATTTTTTTTATTATGAAAAGGAGTAACCATTTGTGTGTCAGAACATGAAATAACATTAGCTTATTAGTTTATTAGATTAGAATTTAGGGGTCGATAGTTTTTTTCGCTAGTTTGATGCATCATGCATTCCCATTCTGATTATCAAATGCTCTGTGAAAGCTAACTGTTCCAAGGGATTTGATTTGAGGCAACACTGCGCTATATATTAGAATATTTTGTATGATTAATATTGCAGGCAGCTTGAGACTTGTGCAGCACGCGAAGACAATTAGTTTTCCAAGTTCATGGGAATCACTGGATTCTAATTCTTTGGAGGACATCACATGGATAGACAAGCATTTTGAGGTGTGTGCATCTAAAGTTTTAAGATGTCGCAACTGTTCTTTACTTATCATATTTCTCTGCTTTTTAATCACTATGTGTTATTTTTAATATAACTAGGACGGCCCTGGGATGATCACTACAATAATCCAGGTAAATCTAGATATTTTTCTTCTCTTGCACAAAATGTCAAATGGTTCCACCCACAATGAAATAAGAATAAAGTAGTCAATTCCCCGTGTAAAGTGAACTGCTTTAACATCATTCCTCATGATTCTGATAACTTCTTTTTTTTCCGAGCAGAAAGAGGTCATGGAAAAGGCAGTTTTAGAAGGGTACTCTGTCAGTTACTTTGTATAAAAGGTGGACGGATCTTCTTCTTGCATAGTACTTGTACGTCTCCATGAGTTTATCGTCTTGTCCCTCCCTTCAATGCTGGAACGGGTGATAACTAAGCTTGAATTTACGTCATTTGTCAAGTAAGCTTTCTATGGTTCTTTTAGTCCAGTTCAAGCAAACCAAGGAATATAATGTAACGGATCTACTTTGTATAGAATGTAAACCCTCCTAGAACATAGCTATATAGTATCAAGCCTCTATCACAGATACAAATTAGTTTGATCTCTTTGCGCTCGATGTAATTGGCAATAAGTTTGAAGACATTCGATATACTTATATTTTAGACATTGTTATGCATATTACTGCTGGTACTCATGGTTTAGTCCTGTGAAGATTGGTAGACAGGTCTCATACTTCCAGTGTACCCATTCCAAACTAGGCACGAGCAACATCGGTTGTCATATATGAGAATCCCGGAAACCAAACAAAACCCAGTAACTTGTCACGTACAGTCTCATCGAAAGAACGGAACCCGTCTATGTCCACCGGAATAGCCGATCTTAGCAGGAATTCAGCTTAGTGGCACCCTTAATTGTTGGGGACCAACTTTTGCTTCATCTTTTGCACAGTTGCAGCTAAAGCTAAAGGCTTAAATGCATTATTGTCCAATGTCTTTGCTCTTTCTGAGTTGGAATAACAACATAACATGGGCTGCTGTTTTGCCAGCCGAACAAGCATCTTCTAATCTTTCGTTAACTAAGTAGCTAATTAATTACTTATGGTCTAAAACATTTCTAATTTTGTTTTCCATCTCTTCATTTGTTGTTGTTGATGTGGACCTTGGTATCTTTCCTCCATAACCGTGGATTGGATTTTGGTTTACGAGAATATGGAGTGACAAGATTGGTTTAGGGATAAGATAAGCATCAAAATCTCGAGTTGAATTGACCGTTTTGGTGCGGGAGGAGGTGCACACTGTTATAACCAAATTCGCTCCGCATGCATTGTTCTTTTGCGTTGGATGATTTCATGCGTTTAAAATAAAATAAAAAAGAACGACTATTACATCCAAGTTGCAATTGCATTTCATAATTTTGATACCAACTACAGTTTTTTTACATGTATTTGATACAATCATAATCTCAACTGTAAGTCGGTCATAGTATTGTAGCCGAATCCCCTTTATCGTAGTGTTGCCTACATAGCTCATAATAATAAACCTAGCTGCACCACCCTTTTATAAATTTGAATGGATAGGGATGTCAATATTAGCATAGACCAGCTTCACTTAACCTTGAGACCCACTATAAATTATGTAGTGCTTTATATGTTAATAACACCCTGTCAGTTGGTCATCCAATCGAAAACTAATACTAAAAACAATAATAAATCTTAAAGGTTAAGTTGTGTCGCGAGTCATATCATAATGCATTCAGACTTTAAAATTAAAGTTCAATCGTGTAATGTTTCTATTGTTTTAAATTTCCGTTATTTCTTAGAATAACAAATTTATGTTACGTATTTAACGTAAGGTATAAATTCACTTCATCCTAATTTTAGAAAAGGCATAATAAACCCCCAACGTTTATAAATGTGAAAATTAATCAATCTTTTTGTATAACATTAGTTAAACACGTTTGCCGTATCAAAAACTCAAATTGTCCGTATTTGGCAGTAGGGGTGGGCGCGATGCGGTTCGGTGCGGTTTTGAAGCCAAAATCGAAATGAAACCAAACCGTTTGGTTCGGTTCTGTGACATCCCACATCGCCCAGGGGAGTGATCCTTAAATGTATATTCCCATCCCTACCTAGCACGAGGCCTTTTGGGAGCTCACTGGCTTCGGGTTCCTTAGGAACTCCGAAGTTAAGCGGGAAGGGGGCCAGAGCACTCCCATGATGGGTGACCCACTGGGAAGTTGCTCGTGAGTTCCCAGAAACAAAATCGTGAGGGCGTGGTCGGGGCCCAAAGCGGACAATATTGTGCTACGGTGGTGGATTGGGCCCGGGAAGTGATCCACCTCGGGTCGGGATGTGACCGGTTCGGTGCAGTTTTAAACGGTTTCGGTTTGATTTTTGAGAAAAAAAATGTACAATTTAAAATATACATCTATTTATACATAAGACGATCTTATTTTTCTCATATATTAATTAATGAACATGCATCAAAACTGCAGCAAAAACAGCAACAACAATGCAGCAAAAAACTGCACCAAAACTGTGCATACATGAATTAATAGTAGACATACCTAAAATGTCCGCTCTTTCCTCTTTGAGTACCAGAAAGCTGATCTGCTTGCTTGAATAAGGCAACCTCTCTTTCCAGTGCGGCTCGTCTAAAATATAACTTTCATTAATCCTAGTATAAGCAAATTCCTTGCAAAATAAAGAAAGTAAACAAAAATACGTACAATTTCTTTTGCTTCTCATATTCCAAACGAACTTCCCACACATGCACAATGACTTCCAAGAAGTGTTTAATGGGGCAAGTGCTCCTAATGCTCGGCTTCTTCAAGAAGGCTATGCAAATCGTAAATACCAGGCCACACAACAACCAAACTCCTGCAGTCACATACCCATGGACTCCTGTAAATGCCGTAGACTGGAAAATGAAATTTAATATATGGTGCGGTTTCGGTTTCGGTTTCCGTGCGGTTTTGAAAACCCAAAATCGAAACCAAACCGTTTTCTTTGCTATGGTTCGGTTTCGAAACCGAAACCATTTCAAAACCGCAAAACCAAACCGTTCGGTGCGGTCCGATTCGATTCGTGTTTCGATTTCGATTTTCGATTCCAAATGCCCACCCCTATTTGTCACAAACACCACGTTTTATCAATCATATAGCGAGTCATGTCAAGAGTTTAAAAAAATTATCTTTGACTCGCTAACTTCGTATCAAAATCGAATTGAAAATCATGAGATTTGGACCTTTTTATGTTAGTACATCGATATTTTTATATTAAGAGGATTGGGAGTTCGGCTAAACCGCATAATGGGCAACCTAATTTGGTATCGAATTATCCATTCATGAGATTTAAACCTAAAACCTCTTACTTTTAAACAAAAAAAACTATCACAAAATCGTAATACTGAGTGGTCGAGATTTGGACTTATAAGCTTGTTTGAGGCCAATAGTGTGTCATACGAAGCCCATAACTCGACAAATAGGAAAACTAACAAAAATTAATTGAAAACTTTGAATTTTAACGATAAGGACAAAATAAAAGGTAAAATGAATATTATCAAAATTGATTTTTTAATGTTAAAATGCGATTTTTCGTTAAAGTGATTGATACAAGTTTTTGTTAAAGCTCCTAAAAAAATCTGAGCGAAAAAAAAAATAACCGAAGGAAACCAGAACGAACGGTGTTGATAAATGGTAGTAAGCATCAAGCCAAAAACCTTCCTCCTTCCCTTTCTCCATCGTCAGATCGCTTCCCTCTCCAACGCGCGCCAAATACAAACACTTTCACCTGCCCCTCTCTCTCTCTCTCTCTCTACATATACAGGTACGAAAAGCTTCCGTCTTTCTGCTCTAATGGCGGCGGACCTAAACCTAACGGGCCGACCTAGGGCTCGATTCCAATTTCCGATTTTGTTATTGAATTGTTTGGTGATGCAGTGAATCGTTGTGAGTAATGGCGGAGGCACCGACGAGTCCGGCCGGTGGGAGCCACGAGAGCGGCGGCGAGCAGAGCCCCCAGAGAGGAGGAGGAGGAGGCGGCAGCGGCGTCAGGGAGCAGGATAGGTATTTGCCAATCGCCAACATCAGTCGCATCATGAAGAAGGCTCTGCCGACCAACGGCAAGATCGCCAAAGACGCCAAGGACACCGTCCAGGAATGCGTCTCCGAATTCATCAGCTTCGTCACCAGCGAGTAATTTTCACCCTTCTCTCTCTCTATCTTTCTTTCTCTCTCTACTGTTATTTACTTTGCTTTTCAATCGGAATTTTTTGTGTTGATTTTGAATTGGGGTTTTTTTGGGTGTTTAGGGCCAGCGACAAGTGCCAGAAGGAGAAGCGGAAGACCATCAACGGCGACGATTTGTTGTGGGCGATGGCCACGTTAGGGTTTGAGGACTATATCGAGCCCCTCAGGATTTACTTGGCTAGGTACAGGGAGGTAATTATTCTTTAATTTTTGCCTTTTATTTCTCCTTTTTCTTTTACTTTAATTCACTTTACATTTTAGCATTTTTCAAATGGAAATTTGCAGTTTGGTTGTAGCATTTTCTGGGTTTTTTTTCTTCCTATTTTTAATTTATGCAATGGTGTTTTCCTTATCAGTTCAATCTAACACTTCCTTTTCTTCTTCTTTGTTTTTCCCCTTTGGTTTGGTTGGTTGGGATCATTGGATTGTCACAGACAGAGGTAACTAAACATTCTTCAGTGTTAAATCTAGTTTTATGTTCGATTGAAGTTTGAACTACGTTTGAATTGTTTAGTTTATTAGTTTGTATCGCTTTTGGAGCGTTAGAAATGACTTGACCGGAAAACTTTGAACAGGGTGATGCAAAGGGGTCTGCTAGGGGTGGAGATGGTTCTTCAAAAGGGAATGCTGTTCCAGCAATGCCTGGCCCAAGTGCACAGGTCTAATTTTATAAAGCCAATTAAAATTTTATTCTGTGTAAAGTTTTGAACTTTGAATTGTGACCTCACCCAATTCTCTTTTTGTTGGGTGGTGAATAAATATTGGCAGTTTGTTCATCAGGGAGCATTGAATTATGGCAACCCTCAAGTAACTATCTTTATCTATCTTCCTTCTATTTTCCCATGGACAAACACATGACATATATACACACACATTGTGTGCTCTCAGCCTCATATACATTTGATCTGTTTCAGAAACAAACTATTTAGAATTACTCTAGAATGGGAATCTCTGTAATTGACATATGAACGACTTTGTTCAACTTTTAGGTTGCCCCTTCGAAAGAATGATAAAATCTTAACCAAAACGTACAATTGACATGTTTTCACATTAGTCTTGTTTTGAGCATATGGTATGTGCTAGCTAAACATTTGTACTAGAGTTGCACTGGTTTTATGCAAATGCTTCCGGCCCATGTGGTCCATTAAAGCCACCAGTAGCTTCTTATCAAAAAGACCATAGAGGATTGTGTGTGTTTTTCTATCTAGGTAAAGATGTAGTGATTCTAGGACACATGAATTCCAGTGAATTGCATATAATAAACTTTCAGTATATGCACATGACACAAAGAAATCTATTCTGAGAAGGAAAAAATAGTAGTAACTCTTTTCCTCCCCTCCCATTCCCATGAAAAATAATAGTGCTAACGAAGAACTCTGAACACAGTAATCAAGACATTCCATTACTTATGCTATGGATATGTAGATATACAAAAAAATTCAGTAACTCTATACCTTACAAATCTTTAAATTTCTTGTATGGTTGGCGAAGAACTTGCTACTTGAAAAATCAACTGCCTTTTATTCTCTGATGCCTGTGATGGTTTTTGATACATCCTCCAGTGAAACATTCTGAAGTTGAGAAATTATAGCTTTGCCTTTACCATCCATTGGCTGGTTTGGTAGTTGTCAACATGCACCATAAATCTGAAGGCAGTTCGATGAAGTCTGTTTGAAGTTTGGAAAAATTGAGTCTGGGTTTGTACAAACTATAGGCTTCACTGTTCTCTTGGGGATTCTAATACGATGCACCATTTGAGTCATCTCGAGAAAACTTGCCTGACACATTAATAGACTGTTTAGAATAGTCTTTTAAAAGACACATTTTGTCACTTAAGGATCTCCATGTTTCATAAAAACCTATTCACTGGTGACGGGTCTTCATGTTTCTTAAGAACTAGTGTGCGGGTGAGGGTGTCTAGTGTACCCATTAATACGAAGTTTTACTTAAAGTGTTCGGGTGGTACTTTTTTGTGTTGATTAGAAAGTGCACAGGCTTTTATTGCATCGTATTAGTGTCTGCTTTAAGAAAAGTATCTCGCATTTTATAAGATCTTGCATTTATCAAAACATGCTGTGAGTCTGTGACACTGAATTTGTTACATTATTTTTTTGCTTTTTGAAACGATATGTTTTCTTATTCGTTTGTATGGTTCTTTTAGTTCAGTGAACGAATCCATTTGCCTTATATTTTTTTATTCTGTTCAATTGTAGGAGGATTATTATGTGCCTTTGAACAATATGGGAAATGGAAGTTGATGCATTTGCGAGTGATGTGAGGAAGAAGAGGGGACATGGATTGTGGTCAATGTGCATTTGATCTTGATGATGTGTTCCTCAATATCTTGCAATCCAGGCACAGCATCTCGTTGTTCATTCCATGCGAAGCAGCGAGTAGAAGGTTTTAATTTCGTCTTATATCATTTTTAAGAACTCGGAGGTGGTAAAGTTGTTAATTTTCAATACTGATAGTATCATTTATGTGAATGACAACTATGTTTCTGGGGTCTTTGTTTTGGTTGGGGTAGGGTTGATTTGTATTTCGCAGATGCTCCCGTTAGCTGGGTTTGTGTAAAGTTTTCTTTGGCTCTGTCTAGTTTAGTTGCCTGACCTTGTTAAGAAATGCTGTTTAATCGGATGCTATTCTTAGAACCCCATTTAAAGAAAAAAAAGGTTGAAATATATGGAGATTTTCATATAACAAGTTTGGTTATCTTATTTTGCTGTCTAGCTATAGCAAGTAATCGTTCTTAGGGATTTGGGGCATGGATTTTCCCCGTGTGTTGTGTTTTATTCGGGATGCTATCCCGTTCGATGACTGTATTTTTGTTGTGTCACAAGCCAAACGTGCACCGTCGCCAGTGTTATAGCAACAAAGTAAATAGCTTGAATTGGTGTTGTATGATGAGGCTCGAAAATCATTCGAAGATTTGAGTTTGAGTTCGTGCACGTAATTTTTCTGTGTATGTTTCAAGCATAAATTTTTCTCTGTGTATGTTTCAAACTGTGATGTTTAGAGTAAGAGTCGAGAGTTAAACTAATAAACCTCCGACGTTTGTTATTGTGTTGCTGTGACTTGAAGTCCTAGAAGCCTAGAGTTAGTGAGACGCGGTCGGACCTAAACCTAGTTGGTTAAGCACGTCGAACGTGGCTTCGACATGCTTAACTTATGAGTTGTTGTCGGACTAGGAACTCCAGTTACCCGAATGTTGTGAAAATGTCGAGACTAGAGAGGGTATAGTTGTATTTGTGTATACCAGATGCCTCCACCAGGCATGAACCAAACAAGAAAGAAACAGTGAGGGATGAGTAGGACATGCAGAAAACCACCAGTGAGTCGCACACAAAAACAATCACCGACCCCCAGTTCTCCTCATCATGTCCTTGTCCAAGTACTCTTTCATTATTAACAGGCGCACGTGACAGCACGTGATCCTTGTCACCACCAATGTTAGGATTTTTGAAGGAGCAGGCATCACGTTGCGCGCACGTGAGCTGTGATAATAGAGAGAGAGAGAGAGAGAGAGAGAGTAATGGACACATCATAATCATATTGATATGGTCTCTTTTATTTGTGTATGAGAACAAATTGGGTGTGTTCCCCCCCCACGACGTGACTATCATTTGTCTCTCAATGTATCACCCACCACTATCACAATTCGTAAACTGTCCTCTTATCGAACAGTTTGATATATGATGTTAGTAAGTTTTGAATACGAGTTATTTTCAAGTAGAATGGTCTCTAATTCAGGGCAGAACAACACGTTAACAAATTTTCAGCCACTTGTCGTAATTTTCCATCTAACAATCTAACATGACCTGAAGAATATAATAAGGTCTTATATATATGACACGAGAATAATCCCCATGATTTGCATTTTGGTTATAAGGATTTGAGCTCGATCAAGAAAAACCAAGACAAAAGGGCCTTCAAATTTTGTGGACCCTCTTCAATCATGGGTTAGTGCGGCAAACTTTTGGATTGCTCATGCCAAACTCACCTTCAAATATATGCTTCATTTTTATAGATAAAAATAAAAAGAAAAAATGAGTGTGACTTCAATACTACATTACGAACGTTTTATTTGTTAAAATTCTTTTTTTTTTTTACAATTATTTAAATTTTTTATATTTAATCTCAGTCATTCATTATACATACCATTCAAAGGAAAAATAAATTTTCTATATTTATAACAAATATAAAAATAAAAGATTCTATATAAACCTCATGCAATGCATCATGATTCATGTGAGTGTGTGAGTGTATATAGAAGCATGTGTGCCACTTAGGCCAACTCGAAAGAAGAGAAGAGGATCACTTTATGAAGATTATAGGATACTCGTATTTTAGTCGTTTATTCTATATTATACAGTCAGTTTTCATCATGTACTATTTATATTTAATTTTAAATAAAAAAATCCAATAAATTTTTATCACACGCTGCAAAATGAATAATTAAAATATGAGAATCTCTAGAATTCTCACAAAATAGATCCGGACGAAATCCAAATTCCAAAAGAAGAACATGAGAATGTCGAGCTCACTCGGCTACCAGTAGCACCCCTTCTTCATGCCTCCTTTTATTATTTTTTATTTATTTATTTATTTATTTCTCCCCTCAAATCTCACCTTTTTACTAACTGTACCCCCACCCCAAAAGCCCCTGTTGGTCAATGGTCAAAGGAACCCATATTTATGAACAGACGAAAATATCCCTGTTGGTGTACAGCTGGCCACGTTATAATCCACAGAGAAAGGGAGAAAGAGTCGGGGGTTTTTGAGAGATTCGGCTGGCCAACCTCCTCACGTGGGACCAAAAGTGGTTTGCCAAGAGATGGCAGAGCCACCCAGCATCCTTCATGCTCTTTATATTCTCACGTCTCCAACTCCGTGTGCTGTATGAAATGTTTGAAATTTCACTGGTCGAATATCGAAAGAAGTAAAGAAGGATACAAGAAAACTCGAAAATTGTGGCTCAATCCGTATTTCATCTATATTTTCGTCATATCAATTAAATATCGGAGATATAAACAAAGAAAAACTAATAAAAATGACTTGAAAACTTTGAGTTTTAACAATAAAGATAAAATAAAAGATAAAGTGAATAGTACCAGGATTGATTTTTTAGTTTAAAAATATGGTTTTTCGTTAAAATAAAAAGTAACGGAAACTTTTCGTATAAACAATGCACCTTACTATTTGTATCGTATTTATTATTGTTTTAGTTTTGATGTCAAATAAGCTAATTTTTCGTTTTCACAACACTATGCGTCTAACATTAATTCTTAAAGATAATAAGAACTTTGAGTACTTTTGTTTTATCTTTCGCTCAATCCTTAGAGTCTTCTCATTTCACGGCTCGCTCAACCCTAAATTCATTCACGTTAATTTGTAAAAATATGCTTTCACATGAAAGTGTAAGATTAATCTCTAAAATAGACGAGATGTGGATTAAATCAGTTAGTCAAATCAATGTTTCTTTCTTGCCCTCGAGTTCAAATCTCCCTCTCTATAAATTATAACAGTTTATAATATTTGCTTTTTAAAAAATAAAACTCTAAACAATGGCCTATTCTGCACGAAGGAATTATTGTCCCATTTGGATAATTGGCTGTTGTATCTTTATATATAGATGGAGAAGACAAATTTAGTAAAATATTCATAATACCAAAAATGCTCATCTCTTCTTGCAACTTTTAAAAAGAACAATTCATTAAACAAGGAAAATCATCTAAACTGTAAATTAATTTTTTTCAATAAAATTAAATAATTCAAAAAATAATAAAAATTAAACTAAAAAAGAGTAAACTGTCACATCCGTAGTCACTCAATACTACAGTCTAATAGTATTCCTCTTCACTTGTAAGTTAGAGATCTTATGTTTGAATCTCGTGAATGGCGAATTTGATACCAAATTAGATTGTCAATTGTATTGCTTAGCCGAACTTTCTTTTTCTTAGAATAAAATATATCTTTGTACTAAAAAAAATATTTGTGAAATTAAACTGATGCACATCAGATCAGACGGTTTCTGTCCTTTGACCGTATCGTTGCGTACAAAAAATTTCGATGCATGATCTAGTCATGTATAATATACGTCCATGCAGACATAGGGCAAGCAGTTTCACTCCAAAACCACAACTTTGCCATTTTTGGGGCCAGTCCCCATAGTATACAAAACACTGCTTGCGTAAAAACTCATCAAATGACGGTTGTAACCTTTAACATACAACTGAATTTATCAAACAAGTTAATCCTAGTACTATTCATTTTACCATTTATTTTATCCTTATCGTTAAAACTCAAAGTTTTCAAGTCATTTTCATTAGTTTTCCTACAAGTTAATTAAGTATGGATAAATATGTCAAACAACTAATAAAAATAATTAAAAGATTAAAAGGAAAAAAGATTTTAAAAGAAATCCACGTCTCCCACTTCAACCCTTCACCCCTTTTCCTTCTTCCATGCCCTTTTTTAAAAAAAAATTAAAAAATGATTTTACTGTATAGTGGTGTCTTTTTTTTCTTTTTCTTTTTTCCAGTTATAATCAGTAAAGTTTTAAGTTCAACACTCAACAGATTACTTTTGTATTTGTCATTTAAAGTCCACATCCTTTAGGCTTTTTTTATTGAATAAATGCTTTCATTAAACATCATAAAATAGTATAAAGATAGAAAAACCTATCAAAAACTCACATGAAAACCAGGAACTAAAACTTCGTCTCATTTAAAGGCAAGCTACTTGATTAAACATCCAAGCTGGTGAGTCTGATTGACTGTGACCAGATGGAGGCTGAAATGCCTCCTAAGTCTTCCCTACCTCCGAAATGAGTAGATAATCTTAACTTACCTCCAGTTATTCCTCTTTTTTAAAAAAATAAAATAAAATAAAAAAAGCGTACAAAAATAATAGTATTGTGTTCCGAACCTAGAAGATATAGGTTACATGCGGGTACAGGTGATCATGTCCAAACACACAGAAAAATGTACTGTCGTATTTGTATCCAGTGCGTGAAGGTGTTTTGGAGCGACCGGCCATAAGAGCAATTCCACCCCTAAAGACTTTGTGCCAGCACCCAGCGCATTTATCAACTCAAGTGAACAGTAATAGACCCTAGTAAACACTAATAGACCAAAGCATCTCCACCCCTAACAAAAAATAGGCTAGTCAATTTTATTAAAATATTATTTTTTTATTATAAAATAATAATTTTATTAAAAAAAAAGAGCGGCCATTCCCTCTCCCTTCCTCTTGTTCTCTCAAAATCCTAATGGAACGGCCCCAGAGATGCCTCTCCACCCCTCTCTCCTCATCATTGTTCTATCCCTCCGCGGCCAAGCTGCTCACTTCTCACCAGATCGTCCCCCATAGGGTCCTGATTCTCGACTCGGTCCAGACCCTCAACTTCCGAGGCAAGCTTTTGAAGGACGAGGCGGCAACGTTCAAGCTGGAGACCACCACAGAAAGAAAGGCGCCGTCTTTGAAGCTGGAATATTTCCCCTCGGCCAGCGTGGATGGGCTGGGCACGGCGCTGTTGGCGGCGTGCGAAATCATGAACCCCCGATCATTAGGCAACCTGGCGCGGAAAAAGAAAAAAAAAAGGTGGCTGATGTCACGCTGGCGTCAGATAGCCCAGTCCCAAGGTCTGTCAATTCTGGGCTGGCCTGAAGACCAGCTTGGGCTGGATGCCAAAAAAACACACCGGTGGAACTGCTCTAATATCGTATCCGTCGACTGCCTTTCTTTCTAGGACCGCACGTCATGTGCGTCATTTTCGTTAAAAATACGTGGGGACCACCCATGTAACGTACGGCGTTTAGCTGCCTCTTTGATGGTTGGTTCTTCCATTTTTGTAACATGTTCCTACGCGTCAACCAGGCGCATGGGATCACGCGCAAGTAATTGGTAAATACTAATATTTTACCACATATTTTTAAAAAATAAGGAAATTAATATTCATGCGGTAAAAGACCTATGATCTGTACCCCCCCCCCTTCTCACTTGGTTCATGAATCATGCACTAGAGATTTTTCTTCCCAAAACATGGTAAGTGCCAATCAGTCAAGCGATACTGGAGCGGGAGTTGTACATGTGATCTCGAGTGTGTTTGTTGCCAAGTTGCTATAAGTAGGAAATACAGTACTAGTTCATACACGTTAGATTTACGCATGATTTATCACGTGAGAAAAGATATATACAAAATCGATGAACATACGTTATGTACAACTGGAGATTATGCACAAAATCATGAGTGTTGGTTGTACTAATTATATACGACAATTGTAACTAGTTATTTTTGCGTGTACCTTGTCACGTGAGAAGAGAGACATACATAACAGGCGCATAAAAAATCTTAAATTATTCTCGAACAAGTGTAACGCTTTAGTACACTTAATTAGAGATTCAAAATATCTGAATTTACTAAATTTACAATACACGTTAAATGTACGCATGACTTATCACATGAAAAAAGAAACATACAAAATCGATGAACAAAAAAGTTGTGTACAACTGGATATTGTGCACAAAATCGTGAGTGCTAGTTGAACTAATTGTATACGACAATTGTAACTAGTTTTTTCGGGTGTACTTCGTCACGTAAAAAAAGAAATATACATAACCGGCACATAAAAAATCTTAAAATATCCTTAAGCACGTATAACGCTTTAGTATGCTTAATCAGAAATTCAAAATATCTGAATTTATAACTCGTCTTATACTCAATTTACCTTCACCTAAAGAAAAGAGTGCCACATTAAATTCCCCACCCACAACCAGAGAGAAATGGGTTTATGAGCCATGTGTGCGTGCTTAGTCAGGCCCTCAACAGTCTCATCTGTCTCTTTGCCTCTCTGTTTTTCTCCAAATATTTTATTACCTCCACCGCACTCCCTTACAGTGCTTCCACTCCTCCCCCCTTATATGCCCTCCCTCCTCCTTTCTCTCCCTACTAAACCTTCCCACCCCTCCCTCCCTCTCTCTCTCCCCTCCCCTCTCTCTCTAGCTTAAGTTTTTATTCATAAACACAAACACATTAGTGCCAAATTACAACAAAGGTTTTTTGGAGGATATTATTTGCATTGCCGTGGTGATTTTTTTCCGGGGGCAAGAATGACAATGAGCAACAACGTCACTCACGGGCAGTTCGGTGACACCACGCTGACCAAAGTCTTCGTCGGAGGGCTGGCGTGGGAGACTCCCAAAGAGGCCCTGAGGGAGCACTTCGAAAAGTACGGCGAGATCTTGGAGGCTGTCATCATCTCGGACAAACTCACCGGCCGATCCAAGGGCTACGGTTTCGTGAGTCTTCTATTTTCTTTCTCTTTTGGCAACTTTGATAGTAATAGGACTGTGGTGGTGACCGGTGGTTTTTAATGATGTTTTTCTATAATGTAACGCGTAGGTGACCTTCAAGGAGCCCGAGGCGGCTAAGAAGGCTTGTGAGGACGCCACGCCGGTCATCAACGGCCGCCGTGCCAACTGCAACCTCGCTTCCCTCGGGGCTCGCCGCCCTAGGTCCGCTTCAAACACCACCCCTCCTGCTCAACGAGGTATATATATTACAATCTACAATATCTGAGACATTATCGATATTCACTAAGGTGG
Organism: Heteromeles arbutifolia; assembly: GCA_024362995.1. Taxonomy (NCBI): domain Eukaryota; kingdom Viridiplantae; phylum Streptophyta; class Magnoliopsida; order Rosales; family Rosaceae; genus Heteromeles; species Heteromeles arbutifolia. Next base: position 10,061,639 of record JANCRC010000018.1, read on the forward strand.
GATTTTCATCTGACATTGCATCTAAATGATTATTATGAAGGATCCAACGGTGGGGCAGCGAGGTCCATGTCACCTGCTCCCGCACCAGCACCAGCAAATCACGTGCAGTGGTACTACCCAGCACCAACAGGTACTCCGACGACTACCCCATTCCACCACCAGCATCACCAGGCCGTTCCTTTTTATGGGTATTTACCAATATTTCCACGCCATTAATTCCCCATTTTATTTTTGGTACGTCTGTTAAATAATTCAAACAATTAAAGGAAATAAAATGATTTTATTTTCTCTCTTTTCAGCTACTCCCCCACATACATTGCTGCTGATATGAGTTACAATCATGTAAGTAATGTGTTATCCGACTTCAATAATCTGATCGTGTTTTTTTATGTATTTATGTCTAAAACTACGTTGCAAAAAAGGAAGTCAAACTTAAGTGCAAGCATCGAGCATAATATCATGATTAATTGATCTAACTTATGTTTATGTTTTGTGACTTAAAACTAAATTGAATTATTTGAGGGGTCAATGTGATTTGATACTTTGTTCTTCCTATGACAATGGTGAATTTACAGAAGGTGGGCTACACAGGTGGAGCTTACATGAACGGGCACCACTCTGCTCAAGTGTACCCAGCACAGCCTATGGTGGGACACAACACTTTGATGCCAATGTATCCTCTCTACCATTACCACCATCACCACCAATCACAGACAATGGGCTTACCTGCTCACATCTACTCGCCAACCACGGCCGGGCACGTGGCCGCAGTCCCGACCATCATGTCCAAACCAGCATCCATTGCTCCTAACACAGGTAGATAGATGGTTGATGCACTGATTTCATGGTGTACTTGCTCACATGGTAAAATGTTCTACCTAGTCAATGTCCCCAAATGGGAACGTTGAAAAAAATAATTGCCAACTCTCATTTTGGTGAACTCACGTGGCTTGAACATGGTTATTGGACTTTTGTCCGTATTTAAATCCAAATAATTTTTCAATCGTTAAGATTTAGCGTTTTAGATACATCAAGAATAAAGTGATTTTCACACCTACATTTTTTCTTCCTGCATCTCATCCAATTTAGTATATGGAAACAAATAAATTAGTGCATGAAGGAAAAAAAGAAATTATGTAATCACTATCCGGTTTAGCTAGTGTACGTGATGTATTGATGTGAAGGTAAAAGTGTCCTACACAGATAAAAGGAGAAACCTTGAAAGAACTTATAAGAGGTTTAGTTACACCTCGTATTGCCAATTAGTTTTATGATCAAATCTTAACATTTTTTTATGGTATCAAAACGGATTGGCCCACTTGTGAAACCCGAGAACCACACGTAATCCGCATCACACAAGTTGTGTTGCCCATTTGTTTGGCTTCAAAATTCGCCATGTTAAGGGGCCTTGTGTCCACTCAAGTTTCTTCACATGATACTGGTTTAAAATGTTATATAAGGCTCAAAACATGGTAAACAAGACAAGTTTTGGCTATTGATTCATTTATATCTTATTGGTATGAAACTTTTTAGCGTTCACGTACTATTATGAACAGATGATTATGTTAAATACACAATATAATATGAATGGATTGATAACATCACGTAACAGTGTTACAGCGAGACCGAAATTATTTGTTTTTGTTTGTTTTCATTCCAAGTTCGCATTTTTCTTCATTAAATCCAAGTAGATATTGTAGATTCCATATATTGCAGTAGTTTAAGACAATTAATTAATTAATTTTATTTTTTATGAATAGATATAAACTGATTGCTAGAGAAACAGTGTGCTTGGCCGTGGAATAGCAGGTACAGTTGGCAAGGAAGAGGATGAGAGCTTTAAGAAAGTAAAGGGCATGCACTGCAGTACTCATTCAAATTAGTTGGCAAAATAACAAAAGGGGGAACGTGGTGGCTGCACAGAGCAACATTATTATCTCTGATCTGTTGTAGCTCTTTCTTTCCAATTAATTTATTTTTATTTATTTAATTTTTAATTAATTCCATAAGTGTTCTTAATTAATTTAGGTGTTTCTGATAAATTCTTTCATTCTCTCTCTCTCTCTCTCTCTCTCTCTCTAACATATCCATCTCAGCTTGAGCTGTGAACCCTTCAACAAAAACAATGTAAAAGAGAAGTCATTGCATGCATGTTCTCTCGATTGCCCACATCTTGTGGGTTGCTTTTCATGGCTTCATTCGACCTTTTCTGCATAAACTCGCTCTTTCTCACTTGAATCTTATGTCCGCGGAGTACAAATTAGAGATTATTGGAGTCAAAATACTTCTTTACTTTTGAATTAATGGATAATAAGGCAAGATTTATATCTAAGTTTGCGCTAGAGAAATCACATATTTATATTATATTATATTGGTGTATCATCACATGTGATAATTAATGCGTATAATTGACATCCAATAAGATGAATTCAATCATTGACGTGGCATGCACATTAGATGGTACAAAAATGTGATATCCTTAACATTTTTCCTTAGTTCGTTATATCTAAAGTATTGTGTTCGATTCTCTACTCCCTAAATAATTATTGAGTAATAAAGGAGAACGAGAAGTGATTTGGTGTCAGCTAACTTTATTCGTAACAATATACTTCTCTTTATGCACCTAAGTTTGAATCCACATTTTCATAATTCAAATTAAGTTAGTATATCCTTGAAAGACAGTTAAATGGATCAAGAATTTGGGCTCCAAATAAAACATCCAGCCCAAAGTACATGTAAGAAGGATGAGCAGCCCCAATCGTCAAATCCCAAAGGCCGAGCTAAGAAGTAAGACCTATGGGCTATTTTTTCTACTTCATTTTTCTAAATAAAAAACAAAAAATAGTCAAAGATCCCATAAAATTCAAGTGCGTGATCTGGATTGGCTTTGATGATGATGTCATTTTTTATGGGAAAAACTTGATATAAGTCCAATTTTTTTAGCCAACAATAGGAATAGTTCAATTTATTAAAATAAGTCCAATTCTTTAAATTTAATTATTTAATTATCAATAATTATCTATTCAATGATAAGATTTATTATAAAAATCAAATTTTTTCCTAATTATCTCTTTGATTATTTCTTTTTATTTTTTATTTTTTGTTATTTCTCGTTCTTCCTCCTGCTTGAAACCCCATTTATAGATTTTATTTTTAATTTTTATAATCAACCTATATCACAAGTTAATTATTTTTATGTATCTATATGACAGATTCTTTTTTTATAATCAACGTGTCACAGATTAATGTGTTTTGCTTGTAGGTATATTATGTTTTTTCCTACCTTTTAGTTAGGTTTCAAATGTCGCTTACAGGTATAATATACATTCATATATTTGTTACTTGAGTTAAGGTAGAATGTTTTGTAGATAATTTATGTTAGTATATTAGTTTTTTTTTTTTTTTGTTATAAGATATTAATTAGATTTTTTGGAGTTGAAAAATGCATACTATTAGAAGATTTTAATTGATTTTTAATATTTAAAAAAAATATAAAATGATTATAAAAGAAATAAAAACATGTAATTAGATAACTGGACTCACTCCTAAAAACCATCTATATTTTTGGACCTAGATCTAAAAGCCCCTTTTTTATGAGTGAGGATCCTGGATCGGATATTTTTTGTGAGGATCTTAGAGATCCTCAAATCACATCCGTTCACCATATATCGTGCGGATAAAAATTATTGTAAATTTTTTTATTTAAAATTGAATATAAATAGTATCTGATGTGAAAACTAACCGCACAATATATGATTAACGAATGTGATTAGAGAAATCTAGAAATCCTCACAAAGAGTATTTGGCGAAATCCTCTCTAATTTTTTATTACTATAGCCACGTGTATCTTTGTCAGGGTTCCTACGAAGCCAGCTGTCACCAATTGAGGATAGGCTAATAGTAATTGTTGACCAATTCAACTTTTTTTTTTTTTTAATAAGCCGAATTCACTTTTCGTGAGGAACTTCAAAATCCCCAAAAATTAAGAAAAATTGGTCAACAATTGCTACAAAAAATTATGATTTGATTTTGTTTGACATGGTTTCGAGTTGTGTCGTACATTTAATGAGTCTTATTTTTTTATGATTTATATTCAACAATTACTATTCTTTTTAACCACTTTTCATGAATCAAGATCCTCGCCGGATCTTCCCCTAGGGATCCCGTAATCATGTCCGTTTATTTTATATCGTGCGGTCAGTTTTCGTTAGGTACTATTTATATTTGAATTTTAAATTTTAAATTTTAAATAATTTTTGACTGCACGATATACGATGAACGGATATAATTGTGGGATCCCTAGGATCCCTAAGGAATGGATCCGGAGAGGATCCTGATTCACTTTTCATACCTTCACTTATTCTTTTCCCCACGTTAGCCATTGGTCGGCCATTTTTTTATCTCCGTCGGTGTTGAAAATCATCTCATGGAAAAAATTTAGGGAGTTTTAACCAAAATTTTGCGTTACTGTTCATTTTAACGAAAAATCATATTTTTACACTAAAAAGTTAATTCTGGTACTATTCATTTTACCCTTTATTTTGTCCTTATCGTTAAAACTTAAAGTTTTCAAGTTATTTTCATTAGTTTTCCTAAAATTTTATACTCATGGTTTGTTGATTCAATAGGGTTTGAATGAAATCAATAAACAAAATGAAATAAAGCTCATTAAACATGTGACACAACTTTAAGCCATTAGATTTCTCTTGAACGGTCGAGGAAATGAGATCCACCTCCTATGCTGAACTCTTTTAAATTGACGTCATTGGAAATACAGCCACGTGGATAAAAACCAAAAGAACCTTGATAAAAAATTAAAATGGAATAAAATTTCAATCAACTTAAACCATGTAAGGTGACCATCAATTTAAACTAGATTTTGTAAACCATATAATGTGGTTATTGATATTAAATTATTAGTATAGACTCACGTGTTTATTTTATATTGGTAACACGTAATAATTTGCCTTAATCTACTTTATATCATAGTTAAAAAAATGGGTAAATTACACTTTACCACCTCGGGTTGGGGGTTGATTTCAATTCCTTACAACATCTTTAAAACATTTTACTTTCATACCTCAAATATTATTTTATTTCAATATAATACATCCATTACATTTTTCATTCATTGATCCGTTAAGAGTTGACGTGGCTTCCACATTTGTGCCATGTGGTTGCCAAGTTTGTGACACGTGGCAATTTTTTTTTTTAATTCTTTTAAAATATTATAATAATTTACCCAATTTTTAAAAAAAAAATTACTCATCTTCCCACGTTGCTCTGTTCCCACTCTTTTCTTCGCATTCACTATCTTCTGCACTCTCTCTCTCTTTTCTTTCTCTCAAATCCTTCTCCTTCTTCCTCTCATCCTTCTTGCTCATCTTTCATTTCCCAAAACGCCCATCTTTCTCCCCAAAATTCCCTCAAAGTCTGCCTAGTAGACCTCCCCAGATCCCTCAACTATGGCCTCCTCGAAAAGTATTGGGCTTTCGGCCTCGATTCCTGTCCCCAAACGGACACCGACCACCAAATCCCTGATGCGGCTGCTGCTGAAGCTGGACTTGATGCCCGGGGTGGACCCCGCGGTGAGGCAAGTGAGGAGAAAGGTGAGCCGTCGGATCGTGAGGCTGCAGGAGATCGTGGACCTTCCCCTTGGAGTTGGTCTTGTCGGATCGTGTCGTCGTTGAGGAGGAGCATGATGGCCGGTAATGAAGAGGTGGGGGATGATCTCGGCTGATCCGAAACAGGGAAAGTTGAATCTGAATCGGAGAAATGTGGGGGAGAAGGAAATCTGGGCGTTTGTTTGGATGGGAGGGGAGATGAAGAGAGTGGAGGAGAGGGAGGTGGGGTTGGGGGGGGTGGCGGGAAAGGTGGGGTTGGGGTGGGATAGGGTGTTTGGGTTGCAGGGAAGGGGGAGGGCTCGAGGAAGAAGGGTTTCTGGGTTTTTATTTTTTATTTTTTTTAATTGGGTAAATTATTATAATATTTTAAAAGAATAAAAAAATATTTTTTTGCCGCGTGGCACAAATGTGGCAGCCACGTCAGCGCTTAACGGATCAATGAATGGAAAATATAACAAATGTATTATATTGAAATAAAATAGTACTTGAGGTATGAAAGTGAAATGTTTTAAAGATATTGTAAGGAATTGAAATCGATCCCAAATCTGAGATGATAAAGGGTAATTTACCCTAAAAAAATTTAGGGTAAATGACAAAAAACTACCTCGACTATTGGTGTCACGACACTTTCATACCTCATCTTTTAAAATTGATAATGTTATACCTCATTTTTAGAATTTGGTCCAATGTTATACCTTACGTTACTTGGCCGTTAATTTTTCAATTAAATGCTGACCTGGCTTGATTCGGAGCTCACTTTCTATTAAAAAAGTAATAAAATATTATTAAAAACTAAAAAAAAATTATTTAATATTTTTTTAAATATTAAAATAATAAAGAAAAGTAAAAAAAAAAAAAAAAAAAACCTTTCGCCTCTTCCCCCCTCTCTATCTCCCCATCTTCATCTTCTTCCCTGCTTAACCCAAACCAAACCCAGTTCGTCCCCTCCCCCGCCCCCCAAACAAACCCAACCCCATGCAACCCAGAAAGAAGAAGAAAGAGGAAGAAAAAGAAAGAAAAAAAAACCCCAACCCAACCTAATTCGTCTCCCTCCCCCCCCTAAACTTAACCCAAACCAAACCCAATTCGTCCCCCTCTGCCCCCCAAACAAACCCAACCCCTTGCAACCCAGAAAGAAGAAGAAGGAGGAAGAAGAAGAGAAAAAAAAACCCCAACCCAACCCAGTTCGTCTCCCCCCCCCCCCACCCAAAACAAACCCAACCCCTTACAACCCAGAAAGAAGAAGGAGGAAGAAGAAGCCAAAAAAAAAAGCCCCAACCCAACCCAGTTCCCTTTCATCCCTTTCCCCCTCTCTCTCTCTCCCCATCTTCATCTTCTTCCCTGCATAACCCAAACCAAACCCAGTTCGTCCCCCCCCTTTTCCCTCTCTCTCTCTCCCCATCTTCATCTTCTTCCTTGCTTAACCCAAACCAAACCCAGTTCGTCCCCCCCCGGCTCCCCAAACAAACCCAACCTCCTGCAACCCATAAAGAATAAGAAGGAGGAAGAAGAAGAAGAAAAAAAAAAAAAAAAAAAAAACCCCAACCCAACCCAGTTCGTCCCCCCCCGCCCACCCACCCACCCACCCAAAAACAAACCCAACCCCCTGCAATCCATAAATAAGAATAAGGAGGAAGAAGAAGCCAAAAAAAAAAGAAAAAAAAAAAAAAGCCCCAACCCAACCCAGTTCGTCTCCTCCCCCTCTAAAAAAAAAAAAACCCCAACCCAACCTAGTTCGTCCCCCCCTCCCCACCAACCCAACCCCCTGCCAACCCCAAATCCACCACTCCTATCCATTCTCCACATCCTCTTCCGCACCCATCTTCCCATCACGAACCCGGCGATGGCGGCATATACGGGATCTGGGTTTTTTTTTTTTTTTTTTGGGGTTGCAGGTAGAAGGTGCGAATGGTTTAGGGAGGACAAGAGGGGGGAAGAAAGGGGTGGGTTGTAAGAAAAGGGGGTCAGATGTTTTTTTTTTTTCCTCCGGGTTGCAAGTTGACAAATTGAGGGTGGATGGGGAGAAGAGGGGGTGGGGAGAGGGGAAGACAAACTGAGGGGGGTGCAGGGGGAAGACAAATTGGATATTTTTTTTTTCTCTTTCTTTTTTCTGGGTTGCAGGTGGGGGAAGAAGATGAAGATGGGGGAGAAGAGAGAGGAGATGGGGGGGCTGAAGGGGAGGAACGAACTGAGGGTTGTTTATTTTATTTTATTTTTTATACTTTTCTTTATTATTTTAATATTTAAAAAATATTAAATTTTTTTTAGTTTTTAATAATATTTTAATAAAAAATGGGTCCTGAATCAAACCACGTCAGCATTTAACTAAAAAATTCACGGCCAAGTAACGGAATGTATAACATTGGACCAAATTCTAAAAATGAGGTATGTCAATTTTAAAAGATAAGGTATGATAATGTTGTGAGATCAATAGTTAAAGTAGTTTTTTGTAATTTACCCAAAAATTTAACCATTAACCGCTATATCTGGTTTGAATAAATAGTTTTGAGCATCACCTGTAAAACCAAATTGTTGGGCCTCTGCGTGCAATTTGAATTTTAATATTTCTGGATCTCCCAAAAGTACACTTTCCCTTATACCCAAAATCGCAAAACCCATTCTCTCTCTTCTCTCTCTCTCTCTCTCTCTCTCTCTCTCTCCCCTTCCTAAACCCACAAGCCTCAAGGCTTTAATCTTGTTCGGAAGATCTGGAGGTAAACACACACAATCACTGACCTTCGAGCTTGAAACTTTCAAATTATGTTGCTTTCATATATTCTATGCTTTAATTTTCTCGATTGCATGCTTAGATATGCTCAGTTTTGTGATTAGGGTTTATCAAATTTTCGAATTTTTTGGTAATTTGTGGAAGTAAAAAATGAAAAGAAGTTAAAGTTGATGGTTTTGGAAAATACCCAGATAAAATCTCTCAATGGATGAGCAAAAGGATACGGATGTTGCTGTGGGTAGTGGGTCAGAGTCCACTGTGAGTGTAAGTGGACATGTAGCTGGTGAAATCCTAGCTGGGGCTGAGGCTTGTGTGAGTGAGGGTCAGGTTGAGGGGTCTTTTGGGGAGGATGTTGGTGACGATGAAGGCGGTGATTGTGAGGGGGATGATATAATGGTGGAGGTTCTGGGTTCTAATGTCTATGTTGGTGGAGTTTGCACTAATGGGGATGGGGGCGATGAGGGGGTGGGATGTGATGAGTCGGTTGAGGTTGATATGGGGTCGGAGGGAAATGTCAGATCTTCCGGAGGAGATGGTGGTAAAGTGGGTGAGCTGGATTTGGTGGCTGCAGACGTTAGTTCAACGGTTATAGAAACCCAGGTTGTTCATTTTGAGGAAGCTGAGATGGTTGTGAGGCAGGATGTGGATTCAGAGGAAGTTGATGTTTCGGATGAAAAAGCACAGGATGCCACAGCAGAAAATGGACTTGGGGGTTCCTTGATTGGACCTGTAGGTAGTGAAACACAAGTTGTCGTCAGTGAAGTAGTTGTGAGGGAAAGTGTAGAAGTTTCCACGGGTGGATTGGTGGAGGATGTGGAACGTGAAAAGAAGTTGGTTGTTGGTGAGGTTGATGCACTCAATGATTTGAAGGGACAAAAAGCTGGTGTTTCATATGATGAAGTATGGAGTCCTGGAATTGAAAAACCTACAGTGACTGTTAATGAAGAAGGTAATCCCAAACCCTCAAGTGAACAAAGCCAAGTTTCTGCTGGTGTTGGTGATGTTGCCGGGGTGGACAATGTAGATATTCTGACTTCCAAAGTTGCAGGTAAGGAAACTGATAAAACTAATGAAAATTTGAGTAATCCAGTAGAAGAACAGCTGGTTAGGATTGAGCCAGTAGGTGGTAGCACCCATAGTGGCAGCAATGTACCTGAAAATTCAGTGTCTTCTCCTATGCCACCTCAAGTAGTTCTTAGAAGTGACACGGGAGCAACAGGTGCACAAGATTCGGAAAAAAATCAGTTCTTGAAACCTGAAGAGAGTGTAGAGGACATGGTTCATGATATTGCTTTGGTTTCAACTACCTTTTCTCTGCCAGCTCAAGTAATTCCTGGAGGTGTAGTTTCAGTAACAGATGGAAGGGGCCTTTTGAATTCTGAAAAAGAACTGCACTTGAAACCTGAAGAGAGTATAGGCAAGAACACGTTCCATGATACTGTGATGGCTGAATCAAATACAGAGCAAGAGATGGAAAAGGACAGCCTCGGTAATAGTGCTGAACAGGTTGGCGTAGATGGAGCAGATCAATCCCTGGAGTCTGAAAAGTGTTTAGAAAAGTCTGCGACTGCTTATGTTGCTCCAGTTCATCCCGATATGGAAGCAGAGGAAGTCAATGAACAAGAGAGTGATGCTGAGGGTGTACTAAATGGAGGGGAACCGATAGAAGATGAAGGGGATATTACTCCCATGGACACTGAGGAGGTTTTGGATTCTGTGACTGCAGCCGAGACCAATGTTGTGCATGAGGTAGGAGTTAAAGAACAATTTACTGATGCTGTGCTAGATGGTTTACACGGAGGGCAATACATGGAAGGTGAAAAAGAAGCTACTGATGCTGAACAACCAAAAGCGGGTGAAGAGGAAATTCTTAAACAAGAAGCTATCGAAGGAAGCTCTGAAATTGTGCCTCAACCAAGATATGAGCTGCCACCAGAAAATCATGTGTTCTCTGCATCTGATTTAGTTTGGGGTAAAGTGAAGAGCCATCCATGGTGGCCTGGACAGATATTTGATTATACAGTTGCATCTGAGAAGGCAATGAAATATCACAAAAAAGATTGCCTTTTGGTAGCATATTTTGGGGACCGTACGTTTGCTTGGAATGAACCATCTAGTTTAAAGCCTTTTCGATCTTACTTTTCCCAGTCAGAAAAGCAAGGTAATTCAGAAGCGTTCCAGAATGCTGTCAATTTTGCACTGGAAGAAGTTTCGAGACGTGTTGGATTGGGGCTAGCATGCTCTTGCATACCAAAAGAAGTCTATGAGAAGATTAGGTTCCAGAAAGTTGAAAATGCTGGGATCTGCCAAGAATCCAGTAGAAGAGATGAAGTGGATGAATCGGCAAGTGCCAGTTCTCTTGAATGTAATAAATTGCTGGAATACATAAAAGCTTTAGCACGGTTTCCATCTGGTAACAGTGACCGATTAGAAGTTGTGATAGCTAAGGCTCATATGTTAGCATTTTATCGCTTGAAGGGTTACTACAACTTGCCAGAATTCCAATCTTGTGGAGATATATTGGAAAACAAAGATGAAAGGATTGAGCATACAACTCCTAATGGTAAGGATATTAAAGGTACTTTCTCTGGCCCCGACATTATTACCTATTCTCACAAGCGTAAACATAATTTAAGAGGTGGCGTGTATTCGAAGGTAAAAGAAAGAAGCCTGTCTGAATTAATGGACGGCAGCTTAGATTCTCTAGACAGTGGTGATTGGTTGGATGGGAACGAAACTGGTGGTTTGGTCTCACCATCCTCTGGCAAGAGACGGAAGGGTTTTGAGTATCATGTTGATGACGATGGAAGGAAAGTTACCGTTGCAAAAGTTTCTAATACCACACCTGCCCCAAAGCAGTCTTTTAAGATTGGTGAATGTATCCAGAGAGTTGCAAGCCAACTTACAGGGTCTCCCATTGTGAAGTCCAACAGTGACAGACCTGCTGGGGATGCATCTGATGTTGCCTTCCAGAGTTCTGGTGATGTCCATAGAGGGAAAACAATTGATAGAACAGAGCACTCATCGCTAGATGAATTGCTGTCACAACTTCAGTCGGCAGCAGAAGATCCGCGGAAGGATTACCATAGCTTGAAAACTGTTGTTAATTTCTTCTGCGATTTTAGGAATTCAGTAGCTGTAGGTCAGCTTCCTGGGATGGAGCATGTAGCCGTGGACAAAGTTGGTGGTAGAAAGAGGAAGTCAAATTCCGCATTTGGGTTGCCCGAAACTTTTGAATTTGATGATATGAATGATACTTATTGGACAGACAGGGTAATCCAAAATGGCGCTGAAGAGCAAACACCTCGAAGGGGCAGGAAGGTTAATTATCAACCTGTTGTTCTTGCCCAACCAGAAAAATCCCCTCAAGAGGGTCGCAGGCCATACACCAGGAAGCGGTATTCCCAAACCGTTAATGCTTTGCCGCCAGAGAAACCTGTTGGCTATGTGGATGAGAATGCCCCAACAGAACTTGTTATGAACTTCTCTGAGGTGAATTCTGTTCCCTCAGAAATAAAGCTAAATAGAATGTTTAGGCGCTTTGGACCTCTGAAGGAAGCTGAAACAGAAGTTGATAGGGAGAGCAGTCGTGCTAGAGTTGTTTTCAAGAAATGTTCTGATGCAGAGGTAGCTATTGATAGTGCGGGAAAATTCAAAATCTTCGGATCAATACCTGTAAACTACCAGCTCAATTATACTCCATCTCAGCTCAACTATACTCCGTCTATCCAATTTAGCATTTGTCCCAGTGCCACAACCCATGGTCAGGATATGCAACTTGTTCTTTCCTCCCATGATCATGAGATGCACCTTGATCTCTCCGCCCACGACCAAATGCAACTTGATCTTTCCACCCATGACCATATGCAACTGGATATGCAACTTGATCTTTCCTCCCATGATCAGATGCACCTTGATCTCTCCACCTTCGATAACCTGTGAAGTTGTCAGGTAATGATGGACCTGGATTAAATTTCATTGCACTGATCTTTGAAATTCTGCTTAAGCTTGCTTAGTTGCAAACTTTCAACTAGGTTTGTAGCATTTAAAGGTTTTATTTCTTTAAAAATGAAAACCAAAAACTATAGGAAGTGAACAGATTCACGGGTTTGGGGAATTAGGAATTAACAAAGGCCTTCTTACGCCCTGGTTGGTGTCAAATAGTTACCTGTGCAGAGTTTCTTTTTTCATTTTCTTTTGTTTGGTGGGGGAGGTGAAATTTAAAGAATGACATTGTGTCCTGAGTTTCTGTAGTTGTTTCCAAATCTATACTTGGTATCGGGAGAGAGATAACTATGTATATCGTTCAATATCACACTGAATTTGGTCTTACTTTTATGTGCCCTGGCACTTGGACCGATGTATGGGAATAAGGTTTTACAGCATGTCGCATAAAGAATAATGAGCAGATTTTACTCTATATCCGTCTTTGATAGTATGCAATTATCTGATGTATTCTTCAACTTCCGATTTTTCACAACTTTGGTTTTGTAGTCTTCTATCTGGTATCATTTTGTTTCAATAGTTAACTTTTCTTTTACATGTTTTATTGCAGGGAGAGTAAATGCTGAAGAAGAAAAGAGAGATAGCAATCATAGCGTGCGGGTATATATGCCCTGGGAAGCCCTAGGACGAGCACAGCTGAATCGGCTGCTGAAGGAGGTAACCAGACCGTGTATTCATCTGGTTGTCGTGAATTTAATCTGTGCCAAGGGTTCTCGCTGTTTTCTGTTCACGAAGGTGCCTGTTTTTTGCTTCCTTCTGTACTCTTATGCATGTTAGGGTTCTTAGTTTGAACGTATAGCAGAGGTCGCTGATCCTTCCTTGATGGCTGCAATTGTGGCATCATTTTGTATCGATGAATAGGGCCAAAAGATCATGTATGATTGTGCATTATCCCTTGTTGAATAACGGTGACTGATAAATTTTTCGAAAACCATGCTGATTGCTGGAGGGTTCTGAGGGTCGTTTTGGCGCTCGGAAACTTGGGAGTTCCCAACAGTGTGTTAGAATTCTAAGTTTAATGCTTGGGGGAAAAAGTAGCATGCTTTTGCAATGTGATGTGTGTGTGATACATGTATGTATGCGCCTTCTCTTCCCGTGGTTGCAAAGCAGGATATGCACAAAGTCCATTCTCACTTCATTCCCGTCCGTCGGTATAATGTTACCATCGTGGAGGTTTTTCTCCGATGCCGGTTAAATCTTGGGTGATGTGAGTGAATTATCCGGCAAGATTTGTGGCCGACTTGTGGTGGCTGTTGTGCGTTTTTGTTTCCTGGGCTGGTATTTTACCCAGGTGGGCGATGGACCTGTCTACAATCTATCCAGATGGACCACCTGGTGTGTTAAGTTAAAATATGGAATAATCCCCCACCTCATGCTGTATTAGTATCGTGTGAGGCGATAACATACTTTTTCTGCTTGTTCAAGGTTATAAATATTCATGATCCAACAAAAACTAAAATAACCTCATCAATTAAAGGAAAACGTTACTTTTTTCCATTTTTGTTTTTTGGTGGTAAATTATATAAATTGTTGACCACAATTTTTCGTTGACTTATGGTTGACTATATAGGAAAGGATCATCGTCGGATCCTTTTTCTGGGGATCTCGTGATCATGATCATTTATCGTATATCGTGTGATCAGTTTTCGTTATGTACTATTTATATGTAATTTTAAATTTTAAATGATTTATGACCGCACGATGTACGATGAACGGTCATGATCACGGGATCCCCAAGAAAAGGATCCGGCAACTATATATTCATCGTCGGAATATTGCATGCACATAAAATGGTTGATTTTCTACCCAAAAGTTTGTACAAAATAAAACACTAGTAAATCAGGCTTTGAAAATTGCCCAAACTTCCGGCTAAGAGTTCCGGGACACTTAACGGAGTTTTTAACAGAAGGGCCAAAATAATAGATGGTGGACAATCTCGGGGATCATTTATATTGATTTTCAATCTCAGAGACCAAAGTGATGTGTTATGCAAATCTCAATGACCATTTTGGCTAAAAAGCCGAAAAATAATGCATATACTTGAAAGAACAAAGTGATTGTTTGACTAGAAATCTTGGTGCCATTGGTCTTGGATTGTGATGTTGTTCAGTGAAAGGGTATGAAGGCAGACAAGAGTGTGTCATTGCCTAATAACTGAGGATCTATAAAATTTGAAGAATTACAATTCTGTTAACGCTTGATCCTAGACAGTCACCAAAGGAAATGATAAATACACACTATTTTTAACTTCTTACACATCTATTTAATTATATAAGTTGTTTTCATACAATTTTTCGATTTCGATGATCACAAATAAAGAGGGATGTCTAAGAAGGTAAAAATCGAAAATTAAGAAGTGTGTATAGAAGGTAGACCGTGGAAGGGAACTTTGCAATATAAGGAGCAACAATCCCATATACAAGTCTCAGGTCCTAAGAATAATCAAATCAATTGGCTTTTTACCACAATAATGGAAATGAGTTGAGCCATATGACGACGAGAGTCTGAATCTCGTCAGTGACTAATTTAACAAAATTTGTTGTTTGAATAAAATTTAAAAAAAAATTAGCCCAACTCTCAGAAAGCCAGAAAGGACACATCCGTAGGTTTGCTTTGGTACGACACGTTCGACCAACTAAAGAACAACAGAGAGCCAAGCCAACCCTATATAAAATCTCTCATCTCCGAATTGAAAAAGTGGAGTTTAGGGTTTTTCAGCAGCCGGCGTTTTCCTCTCCGCCTCACTCCTCACAGTACTTCCGCTGCAGTCCAGAGCCCTCTTCTCTCAGCCGCCATGGGGTACTTAATTCTCTCTCTCTCTCTCTCTCTCTCTCTCTCTCTCTCTACAATCTCATTGTTTTACTTTGATTAAGTTTATTGGCTCGGATCTGGTTGAAAACTTTCATGATAAAAATAAAAAAACTTTGAAGCATTTCGAATAGGGTTCGCAATGTGTTTCTGTGTGTTGTTTCATTTTCTGTTTGGTTGCCTAGAAAACATTTGACACAAAAGAGGATTAATTTAAAGGAACTTTAACGAAAAGCTCTTGATACTGTTTATTTTAATGAAAAATCATATTTTTACACTAAAAAGTCAATCTGATACTATTTAATTCATCCTTTATATTGTTCTTATCGTTAAAACTCACAATTTTCAAGCATTTTCATTAGTTTTCGTTTAACTGTTAAAAGAGGTCGGGACATAGTTGCTTCGAAGTATGTTCGGTTCGAAAGAGGTAAATCAAGCTTGGACAAAGCTTTATTTGTAGTTTTGATTGGGGACTATGACATTAGGACGTGCTTTTCTTAGGAAATCTGTTGTAATTTGAACAAATGTGATTGAAGCCTCGGTTCTTTTATTCGAGATCAAAACAACATTGTATTTTAAAGGTTCATCGGTTATTTGAACAAGCCTCGTTAAGTTTACAGGCGATGGTGTAGGATTCGTATTATGAATGATTGGGAACGAGTAGCGGTTGCTCTCTGAGTGAATTGAATTTTATGCGCGTATTGATGTTTGATGGTTCGTTGGTAATTATACTCGAACTAATTTGAAGTCTAGTGATTTTGTTGAAAGCAAGAAAGCTTGAGCAGTTGCCCTTAAATTTGTCACTTCACTGATGCCTACATGATTGCATTGAACTTAATGGTGGTGGATTTTTGCTCCGGTATCCTTGGGATTGGATTGCATTCTTTGGCTCTTGTAAACTGGTTTTTAAGTGAATTTATTTCGAGATTAAGAGATTGTGGATGCTATGCAGGAAAACACGTGGAATGGGAGCTGCTCGTAAGCTCAAGACTCACCGTAGGAATCAGAGGTGGGCCGACAAGTCATACAAGAAGTCCCACCTTGGAAATGAATGGAAAAAGCCATTTTCTGGTTCATCTCATGCCAAAGGCATTGTCCTTGAGAAGATGTAAGATCTCTATCTCTCTCCCTCTCTCTCTCTGAACATTGTATTTTGTGTTTAATTCTACGTTTAGGTTTAAATTGAATTGTCACACATTGTGGAGTGTTAATGCAGTGGTATTGAGGCTAAGCAGCCTAACTCTGCTATTAGAAAGTGCGCTCGTGTTCAGCTGATCAAAAATGGGAAGAAGATTGCTGCTTTCGTACCCAACGATGGTTGCTTGAACTACATCGAGGAAAATGTAAGTTTCATCATCTGCTCGGATGTGAGATTAAGTTTCAAATCTCATTTCAACGATTGTGGTCTTCATCCGCAAAGAGTATTAAATCTTGAATAACAGTCCAGGAATCCTTGGTGAATGCCCAATATCGTCTCAGTTTTCTTAACTTAGCAGTATATATGTGTTGAGGTTTGTGCAGGATGAGGTGTTGATTGCTGGATTCGGACGGAAAGGCCACGCTGTGGGAGATATTCCCGGAGTCAGGTTCAAGGTTGTGAAGGTATCCGGTGTCTCTCTCCTGGCCCTCTTCAAGGAGAAAAAGGAAAAGCCAAGGTCTTAGGCTTATCAAGGAAGCTCATCTATGCCTAAGTCTCTATCGTTGTAGCGTTGTTTCTCGTTTAGATCATAGTTGTAACAACTTATCAGTTTCTTTTGGTGAGAAGCAGTTTCTGTTATTCGAATCAGGAAGCATCTGCGCGAAACAGAATTTTGGAAACGGAGGTCTATCAAAATTTAATTTCGGGTTTACCTATGGTTGTTATGCTGCACTGTTATTTCAGGAATACGATATATAATATGAGGAGGGGTCTTGCATGTGCTTATAAGTAGAGCTCATCCTCAAAATCAGCTCATAATTGCAGATTACTCACGTCGGGCGTGTAGCTCAACTTTGTGACCCTGGATTCATACGGATTTGTCTATCTTCATCTGTTCGTAAATTGGGGTTTATATGCTCGACCAGGCGAATAACGATGAGGTGGAACTGAGACTTTCCTGAACCGGACTTGACCATCGGACATCTCATGAGCCTTCAAGGGCTCAAACAGTGGCTTCGGTGGCAAAGACCTTGGTGGACCTGCGACTTCGTCTTCCATGGAAGTTGGTGCTCCGTTGGGACTCTGCATTTTTAACTATGTTCAATATGACCCTTCAAAGATTAATCAAAATTTGATCACAGGATTAGCATAGCAGCATAAAATTGGATATCCGGTTTAAACCACCACGTTTTGGCAAGTGATGGATTCACTTGATGGAAATGGTCTTCCTCTTCAACATACTGCGTCGGGAACAAACCTCCCCAACTCCTTAGTCTAGCTCAAAATAGTAGTATTGTTAATATCAATAAAACAAAATGGAGTTATTCTCACAATTACAACCTCCATTAAAACATCCAGTGACCTCTAAAATTCAATCATAAACTACGCAGGTACTTTAAGTTCTAGGAATTTCACAAAGTTCTCGAATAAAATTGTCCCAAAAAATTATTCCTCAAGTACAAAGAAATTAAATTCCAATTTTTGAGATTAAATTTTCCCAATTTGATGTTAGGTCCCTGAGGCCATCTCCAACCGATGGCTGGCCAGAGGGCTCGTTTTAGCCCTCTGGCCCTCCAAGATCCTCCAAGATATTAATATTTTAATGAACAGTACATGACTATATTTGCCTTCGTCTCCAACCGAGGGCCAGATGGCTCGTTTTAGCCCTGTCACAAAAAATCGTCTCCAACCGAGGGTCAAACATAATTTATTATTTAAAAACTACAACTTAAATTCAAATCCAACAGATAAGTGACGTCAGCTAGCCGTTGGATTTGAATATTTTTTTGCTATAAATAGGATGGATATTGGGATATAATTCACACAACTTTGAATTCAATCTCTTTCAATTCAAGTTTGCAATGAAACAAATTTTGTGAAATAGAAGTTTTAGGAAAAAATGGAATTTAAAAAAAAATAGAATTAAAAAAAATATGAAAAATAGAAGTTATAGGAAAATTTTTGTAAATAAAAAATAATAATAAAACTGTAAAAAAAAAAAAAAATCAAATGCAACGGCTAGCTGACTCAGCTAGCCGTTGTATTCAAATTTTTTGAAAGAAATTAGTGTCGGTTATAACCGACACAAATATCAATTCGAATTAGTATTAGTGTCGGTTTTGTAAATAAATAATATTCTTGCTAGCCGTTACATTTAAAAGACTATTTGTGTCGGTTATTAAAATAACATAAATAATTACCGACGGCTATAACCGACAAAAAAATAAATTCCAGCCAGCCCTTTGGCCCTCCAGCCCTCTCCGATTCCGTGGGGCCCTCTCAGATACCACAGCCCTTTGGCCTAGCCCTTGGTTGGAGACGGTTTCGGACTATTTTCGGCCCTCTGGTCCTCTGGACCATTCGGTTGGAGATGGCCTGAAATTTTTCTTATTCAGCTCGACACCAGAACAAGCATCAAAATTTACAGCGACCCAAATAAAAACAAACAATAAATTCCGCAAATTTAAAGAAAGAAAAATAGATAAACTGCTTTATCCAACATACCCATCTGATTGCGCTTAAGAAATGATGAAGAAAAAATTGAACCTTTATGAAGAAAGCGAGAGGGTCTGAGTATCGAAAAGTCCGAGCGGCGATAGGCGTGAGAGTCACGAGGCTTCCAACCCGAACGCAAGAAGTACAAGCCGTACTTTAGCCTAACGGAAGGGAAGGATTTGAAAGGTGGCGGATATAAAAACTGTAATTGGAGCGGTCAGTAAGGACGGCCCAATTTTTTTCGACAGTATAATATGCAAATTGACATTTCATCGAGCTTTGATGAGGTTTTTTGTCAAGTCATATTACATGCTTGTTGCCATATGCCAACAACTTTTGAATGAACATGTCAATTGATGTTTGTAGCTTTTGAACGAGCATGTCGACAAATGTCAAGATATGCTGACTAAGTTTCTCGACATATGCCCATAGCAGTGCATACAAAGGCATGAGGCTAGCAGATGCCCTACCTAGTGTCATAGAGGCAGTTCGTTGAACAATTAGATGACAACTTTAAAGGGCATCTCAAATTTTCAAAGAATAATATCCAACTCTTCCATAGGGAATTTAGGAGCTTTGGGAGGTCAGCTGACCCACCTTACCTTAAGGTGGATCCAACTAGGAAACGGTTGAACTCAAGAGTAATGAGTTGAAGAGAGAACTTCACTTATAAGACAATACATTACTTGTAAAAGGAAATATAAGTTTACCTTCTCTTTTTAGGTAAGAAAATGAATTAATTCAAATAGAAGTCTCGGTAAGAAAATGAATTAATTCAAATAGAAGTCTTGGTAGCACCTAGGTATGACAATTTAATCTGTCAAATCCGATCCCCACAAGTAACCGATCCGAATGGTTCGGTTTCGGGCATCAAATTTTGGGTATTATATGATTACAGGTAACTGTCGGGTAAATTTTTCGATTTCGGGTTTGATTATGGTTATTGGGGTATCCGTCCCAAACCCATATCCGAAACCGAACCATTCATCTATGAATAAAAAAAAAAATATTGATTATATGAAAAATGGTTGTTAATAATCATGCAGTATTAAATATGAAATTAATTATTTACTTTTATATCATTAATAGTATGAATTATATGCTTAAAATTTTCAAGAGTGTAAATGTTTTCTTGGTAATATAATTTTTTAATATTACTTATTACTATTAGATGCATTGTATCAATTGTATTAATAATAGCAATTTATTTAGGGAAGTGTTATTGGCACTCCAAAAATCTCATTCTACACTCCTCACAAATGTATTTTTCTTTCCAAATATAGAAAGTTTGGAGTGTAGAATGAGATTTTTGGAGTGTCAATAACAATTCCCTTTATTTAATATCGTTTTTAATATTCTTCATTTTGTTAATAATATAAATAAATATAAAAATATCATAATGGGAAAAACTGTTTCCCGATAAAAAATATGTCACCCGACGGGTTTGATTATGGAGAAAACCCGTTCGGAGATTCTACAGGTTCGGGTTCAGAAAAAATAAACAAATTCGGATATAGGAATAGCACATCCGAACTCAATCCGCCCCGTTTTTATCCCTAGTAGCACCCAAGACCTCTAGTGTCATAACTCGTCCCAGAAAGGGTTGTGAAAAGACCATATTACCCTTGGCGTCGGTGGTAATGTATGTGTATATTAACGTTAGGTCCAAATTATTCATTTTTCTAAATAGTTGGACCTATTTTGGACTCAAGACTTTGTTAAGTGGGTTATGTGGTAAGTTGGACCGCACAAAACACACATACACACCCACACCGTATACCTTTCTCTCTTCCCTTCGAATTTTCTGCACTTTTTCGTACAAGTGTACGGACGAAGCTTGAATCAACCTTTCCAGTCACGGATCGAGGATTCAAAGGTGAGTTTTGGAATCCTTGCAAGCTTGTGAGTTTATATATATAATTTTCAGGACCTGAGACCTTTGTTTTTACGAGAAACCGTAACCCCAGATTTGGTGCACTGTTCATGCACACGTAAATGTGGGATTTTCAGGGGATTTTAAGGACATAGGAAGCTTTAGGACGTCCTTGCGAGGCTCGGAGAAGAAAAATGGGTGAATTGGTTGTCGGAGGACCGAGATCGAAGCATTTCAAGTTTTGGCCAGATTATCGAGCTTTCTCCGGCGAGTTTCCGTGAATTTCAAGCCTTGAAATTGGTAAGGTTTTGTTCCTCTTGTTGTAAGCTTCAATTTAAGACCAATTTCATAAAATTTGGGTTAAAAACGAAGAAGATATGAGGAAATGAAAAATTACCCAGTTTCCGGCGACGGCGACGGTCGTCGGAATCCGAAGGTAGGAGACGACGGAATATTCCGTCAACTTTGACGGAATATTCCTAACGGTGACTAACGGCGTCAGGTTAGTTTTAACGGAATATTCTATTTTTGGACAGAATATTCCTGACGGCGTTAGCTGACGCCGTCAGTGTGCCTGGCACGTGCCCGCGCGTGGGCGGCGCGTCTGGCTGTGCCTTGGTCAGCGCATGGGTGGTCGGAAAATTTTTCTAAAAATATGGGGATGTTCCTGAGATTGTGTAGATCACTGTGGTATATTAATATACCCAAATTGAGTAATGTATGGGAAGTTATTACCTATTGTTGGTTATGTGAGTTAAATAACGTTTATTCGGTTATTACACATATAGGTGAGGCCTATTCAAAGGACGAGGGCCATCAGTCGAGGCTCGGGGGTTGTGATCCTTCGATATATCTGTGAGTCGTCTTTTGTTTTCCGTATATACCTATATAAATGAGATTTTTCCCAGGAAATCAATTTAAGTGAAATGTGATATGAAATATGATATGATATGCCATGCAAAGTATATATCTATTTTATTCATGCATTAGTAGCGGTATATAATGGTAATTGGTGCTGCGGACGCATAGGTAAGTATCAGGTGAATTATAGAATGATTAATATGAAATGATGTTATGTGAGATGTATTGAAAGCTCATAAACCTGCACCCCGGTGTTAGTGCTCCCGCCCAGGGCCAGGGCTCAGTCCTTCACGTGATGTTCACCTCCTGCACCATACGCTCACCTTGGATCCAAGTTAGGTGCTCAGTCTTGTTGAATAGACCACAATAGGTGGGTTCGACTCGTAGTGACCTGCGGTTAGCGCTCAGTCTTCACGTGATCGTAGAACTAGAGCGTAATTATTTACACCCAATCTTGTCGGTGAGACCACGTGAGGTGGTTCCGACTCATGTGCAGGATATATATATATATATATATATATATATATATATATGTGTGTGTGTGTGTGTGTGTGTGTGTGTGATGATGAGATATGATGAGATTGATTATGAGCTATAGTCTAGCCGAGCTGATCACTCGGTGGACATGTTATCTATGATGAGTTTTCACCTGATATAGTTATATGATTTGATGAGATATATTTGGCATGATATATACCTTGCATATCACTACTTCTGAGCTTGGTTTTGAGATAAGTATATACGTATTATATATTTTTGGGAAATTGTATAGGTTTTACGGCGAGGGGTTAGAACCTTTAAAAAGAGAAAAGGTTTTGAAAAGATTTTTTTTTGCCCACTCATGCATTTTGTTTTTCGCCCCTCCAGGTTCTAGGTAGCAATGCTTTGGTGGCCACGAGGGATCCAACGGTGTTCTGACAGAATTCAAAAAAGTAGGATTCACATTCGGGTGTTGTATCTTATTATTTGTCCTTGACTGCAACTAGACGTTCCTATTGCTTTGAATGTGTATTTATATTTATCTTATTACCTTCCGCACTGTGCACATGGTTACGTCACTCTCATGTGACGGTCAGCACGCCTTCCTTGAAACGGGGTGTGTCATCTAGAGTCCTGCAATCTAACTTGAAATTTAGCTGCTCTATAGTCACCTTTTATCTTCTTTTTTTTTGAGAAATTCCTTTAAATAATATTAATTAAAGTTAAATATTGAAACGTATTAATCACATATTGACGACACAATGATCAAACATTGAAGACAAATCAATTAGAGATATAGACGACATACTGAAAAACTATCATTTCCTCAATTGGATTCAATAAATGAGCATGTCCACCAATTTGCATTTGTTTTTCTTCCCGTTTTTTGGAAAAGATAAAGCTAATAAATAACTACGAACAAGTTTTTAGTTTATAAATTTAAAAAACTGAAACTAAAAACCGAAAACAAAATTGTTGTTAAACAATCCCTCTCAAGTGTAGGATTACCAAAATTTAGTTGGTGTTTTTCTACGGGTCCACAGCCAGAATCCCGAATTCTTGAAGGCTGTGAAAGTGATATAGCATTACAAGTTAGATGAAAATCCATCATACGTCTGTAACTTTATATGGATATGGTACCATGCTCTTTTTATTTTTTATTTTTTTATTTTTATTTTTATTTTTATTTAACAACTGATAGCGCTAGTGGATTGAATTTTAAATATTAGGGAAGAAAAATACGTGAGGATTGAACCCGCACCAAAATGCATAGACATTATTATTTTCTGCAGATATATATACCAAAGTTTGTACATAAGAACTATGTTCAACTTTGACATGGAATTCATGTATAAATTTGAAATATAGCAAGTCACGTGAAATTCATGTATATGAATTTGGAATATAGCAAGTCACACGCAGAAATTGTAACATCTTTCCCCCTCCCATTATGTCGTTCCTTTTTCACAAGGAAAAAACATTACATCCCCTCCCGTTATGTCGTTCTTTTTTCATAAGGAAAAAAACATTACATTACTAAAGCCATTATCAATGTTGTGAACAAACTTCTTACCATTACAGGAAAAACACACTGATACATTAACATTGACAGAGTACATGAAGTTTAGTTTGAAAAAAAAAAAACATTCTATGAAATATGAAAGATAATCAAAAGCGGAAAAAAAAAAGCGCAAAAGATTTCATTCTTAATGATTATTATTTTTTAATCTAACTGTTCTCACTTTTAGTATCTTAAATATATAAACAAATCAACCACCCTCCTAATCATGGGTCTCTCATTTGAACCAAGTTAGAGAGGATTCAGTTGATTTGCTAAAGGTTGAAGCCAAAAAACGATGACATCTAGACAAGGTGTTGAGAAAAGCTATGGAAGAGGATGAATAAGAGTAGGAAGAGGATGGCTACGATTAAACATTAACATAACTAGAACACGATTGTGATTCAGCAAAGTTCGCCGTGTATTGTTGGAAAATATCTAAAATGTTAGTTTCTTTATTGAAAATTGCGGACTATGTGGTTAAACATCTTGGATAAACGCTCAAAAATGAAATCCAAAGTAGAGTTGTATAAACATAAACAAACACAACCATATCTTTTATATCTTCCATTTGACAAACACATTTAGTTTGCCCCAATATCTCACACAAATCAAAATGTTTAAATGGAGTGCAAACATTTTTTTTATTAAGTCATTCTGGACTGCACCTAGGATGCTCGTACCTTGTAAATTGTGTTTTTGTCCTTCACACTTTACCATGATCTTGTATCACTGGTTATATTATTTTAGTAATTATTATCTTGATATTTATTTTCCGCACTGCGCACATGGCTACGTCACGCTCACGTGACGGCCAGCACGTCCCGATAATTTGGTCGGGGTGTGCTAGCCGTTACATTTAAAAGACTATTTGTGTCGGTTATAACCGACACTATTAAAATAACTGAAATAATGACCTATGGTTATAACCGACAAAAAAAAATTCCAGCCAACCCTGGCTGGCTGGCTGGAAGTGGCTAGCCCTTTGGCCCTCTCCGATTCCGTGGGGCCCTCTCAGATTCCACAGCCCTTTGGCCTGGCCCTCGGTTGGAGACGGTTTTCGAGCTATTTTCGACCCTCTGGACCCTTTAGCTGGAGATGACCTGAAATTTTTCTTATTCAGCTCGACACCAAAACGAGCATCAAAATTTACGACGACCCAATAAAAACAAACAGTAAATTCCGCAAATTTAAAGAAAGAAAAATAGATAAACTGCTTTATCCAACATACCCATCTGATTGCGCTTAAGAAATGATGAAGAAAAAATTGAACCTTTATGAAGAAAGCGAGAGGGTTTGAGTATCGGAAGGTCCGAGCGGCGATAGGCGTGAGAGTCACGAGGCTTCCAACCCGAACGCAAGAAGTACAAGCCGTACTTTAGCCTAACGGAAGGGAAGGATTTGAAAGGTGGCGGATATAAAAACTGTAATTGGAGCGGTCAGTAAGGACGGCCCAATTTTTTTCGACAGTATAATATGCAAATTGACATTTCATTGAGTTTTGGTGAGATCTTTTGTCAAGTCATATTACATGTCTGTTGCCATATGCCAACAACTTTCGAATGACCAAGTCAATTGATGTTAGTAGCTTTTGAACGAGCATGTCGACAGATGTCAAGGTATGCTGACTAATTTTATCAACATATGCCCATAGCAGTGCATACAAAGGCATGAGGCTAGTAGATGCCTTACCTAGGGTCATAGAGGCAGTTCGTTGAACAATTAGAGGACAACTTTAAAGGGCATCTCAAATTTTCAAAGAACAATATCCAACTCTTCCATAGGGGATTTGGGAGTTTTGGGAGGTCAGCTGACCCACCTTACCTTAAGGTGGATCCAACTAGGAAACGGTTGAACTCAAGAGTAATGATTTGAAGAGAGAACTCCACTTATAAGACAATACATTACTTGCAAAAGGAAATATAAGTTTACCTTCTCTTTTTAGGTAAGAAAATGAATTAATTCAAATAGAAGTCTTGGTAGCACCTAGGTATCGCAATTTAATCTGTCAAATTCGATCCCCACAAATAACCGATCCGAATGGTTCGGTTTCGGGCATCAAATTTTGGGTATTATATGATTATGGGTAACTGTAGGGTAAATATTTTGATTTCAGGTTTGGTTATGGTTATTAGGGTATCCGCCCCAAATCCATACCCAAAACCGAACCATTCATCTATGAATAAAAAAAAAATATTGATTATATGAAAAAAGGTTGTTAATAATCATGCATTATTAAATATGAAATTAATTATTTACTTTTATATCATTAATAGTATGAATTATATGCTTATTAATAGTATGAATTATATGCTTAAAATTTTCAAGAGTGGAAATGTTTTCTTGAATAATTTTTTAATATTACTTATTACTATTAGATGCATTATATCAATTGTATTAATAATAGCAATTTATTTAGGGAAGTGTTATTGGCGCATTCCAAAAATCTCATTCTACATTCCTCACAAATGTATTTGTCTTTCCAAATATAGAAAGTTTGGAGTGTAGAATGAGATTTTTGAAGTGTCAATAACAATTCCCTTTATTTAATATCGTTTTTAATATTCTTCATTTTGTTAATAATATAGGTAAATATAAAAATATCATAATAGGAAAAACCGTTTCCCGATCAAAAATATGTCACCCGACGAGTTCGATTATGGAGAAAACCCGTTCGAAGATTCTACGGGTTCGGATTCGGAAAAAATAAACAAATTCGGATATAGGGATAGCACATCCGAACTCAATCCGTCCCGTTATCATCCCTAGTAGCACCCAAGACCTCTAGAGTCCTACAATCTAACTTGAAATTTAGCTGCTCTATAGTCACCTTTTATCTTCTTTTTTTTGAGAAATTCCTTTAAATAATATTAATTAAAGTTAAATATTGAAATGTATTAATCATATATTGACGACACAATGATCAAACATTGAAGACAAATCAATTAGAGATATAGACGACATACTGAAAAACTATCATTTCCTCAATTGGATTCAATAAATGAGCATGTCCACCAATTTGCATTTGTTTTTCTTCCCCTTTTTTGGAAAAGATAAAGCTAATAAATAATTACGAACAAGTTTTTAGTTTATAAATTTAAAAAACTGAAACTAAAAACCGAAAACAAAATTGTTGTTAAACAATCCCTCTCAAGTGTAGGATTACCAAAATTTAGTTGGTGTTTTTATACGGGGTCCACAGCCAGAATCCCGAATTCTTGAAGGCAGTGAAAGTTTATAGCATTACAAGTTAGATGAATATCCATCATACGTCTGTAACTTTATATGGATATGGTAGTATGCTCTTTTTATTTTTTATTTATTTTTATTTTTATTTAACAACTGTAACTTTATATGGATATGGTAGTATGCTCTTTTTATTTTTTATTTTTTTATTTTTTTTATTTTTTTATTTAAAAATTGATAGCGCTAGTGGATTGAATTTTAAATATTAAGGAAGAAAAATACGTGAGGATTGAATCCGCACCAAAATGCATAGGCATTATTATTTTTTGCAGATATATATACCAAAGTTTGTACATAAGAACTATGTTCAACTTTGACATGGAATTCATGTATAAATTTGAAATATAGCAATACCAAAGTTTGTACATAAGAACTATGTTCAACTTTGACATGGAATTCATGTATAAATTTGAAATATAGCAAGTCACGCGGAATTCATGTATATGAATTTGGAATATAGCAAGTCACACACAAAAACTGTAACATCTTTCCCCATTCATGTATAAATTTGGATTATAGCAAGTCACACGCAGAAACCGTAACATTTTTCCCCCTCCCATTATGTCGTTCCTTTTTCACAAGGAAAAAACATTACATCCCCTCCCGTTATGTCGTTCTTTTTTCACAAGGAAAAAAACATTACATTACTAAAGCCATTACAGGAAAAACACACTGATACATTACTACAACATTGACAGAGTACATGAAGTTTAGTTCACAGGAAAAAAAAACACAAAAGCAAAAGATTTCATTCTTAACGATTATTATTTTTTAATCTAACTGTTCTCACTTTTAGTATCTTAAATATATAAACAAATCAACCACCCTCCTAATCATGGGTCTCTCATTTGAAACAAGTCAGAGAGGATTCAGTTGATTTGCTAAAGGTTGAAGCCAAAAAACGATGACATCTAGACAAGGTGTTGAGAAAAGCTATGGAAGAGGATGAATAAGAGTAGGAAGAGGATGGCTACGATTAAACATTAACATAACTAGAACACGATTGTGATTCAGCAAAGTTCGCCGTGTATTGTTGGAAAATATCTAAAATGTTAGTTTCTTTATTGAAAATTGCGGACTATGTGGTTAAAAATCTTGGATAAACGCTCAAAAATGAAATCCAAAGTAGAGTTGTATAAACATAAACAAACACAACCATATCTTTTATATCTTCCATTTGACAAACCCATTTAGTTTGCCCCAATATCTCACACAAATCAAAATGTTTAAATGGAGTGCAAACATTTTTTTTGTTAAGGGAAAGTGTTACTTTAACCTTGCATACAGGAAATAGAAAACAATCAGCACTGCAATTCACACCGTGTTCATACGTTTCGTGTTCTCGAGACCACAACATTTTCGTTTTGTGTTTACAAGACTAGAGCGAACAGTTTACGTGTGAGTTTTTAAAAAAACAGGTGGCCCTTTTTAACACAGTAGTAGAAAGATGTTGTGCCATTGCATGACAGCGTGAGTTCGATCCTCGTTAGTGGGAAATCTAATTTCTAACTTAATGACAATATCGCTAACTTAAAAAAAAAAATGAAAATTGAAATTAAAAAGGAAAAGTTAAGATCCTGGATTACAAAAAAGACGAACTTACATTGAACAAACTAAACACCCACGCTTATTGTTCTTGATGATCCAAATTAAGTTTCAACCGATTCATCCGACGAGTACAAATAATGCGTATATGATTCCAGGTATGTATCCCAATATTGTCAGCAACAAACATATCCAGAACTCCACCTGCATTCACCCACAATAATCAACCCCAAACATCCAATTAATCAAAATCAAACACCAAAAAAATAAAAATAAATGAGTAATTGGCTAAAATGATCGGAAATCAAATCTCAATTGCTAAACTGTTCAAAATGATATCGACGACATACTGATAAACGATTGATTTCAGCAATTGAGATTTGAAAAATGATCGTTCGGGATGATTTCTCAAAGTGAAAGGGCATTTAGGGAAAGTAGGGTGAAAGAAACACTCACTGCACAGCCATAACGAAGGAAGACTCCCACAGGTGGGAGGATGATTGCCAATATCACTTCCAGAAACGTTTCTGAACCCATTTTTTTTGACGATTGAAAAATCAAAACCACAACTTGTGCGAAATTCAGGAGAGGATTTTGTGCTTTAGATTTATATTAGAGAAACAAGTAGGATAAGTCACAGTTACTAATAGGTGTCGCAGCCTAGACATCTTGTTGCCACGTGGCAACGTGGGATGTACGGGGATCGACACGTGTCAAGTTCAAGCTTCGCTGTTGGTTTTCCATGCATGTTCGATACAGCCTCGAGAAACTTTGTACAACATTTTGGGTGAAGGAACATTTCTGCCTTCACCCTCCCACTTGGGATATTAGGGATTGAATTTACGTCATAAAACAATTTCATTCATCTAGTAATTGTATCAACAACTTAGAATCATTCACGAGTTCTGTAGTATCAACTCTAATGAAAGCATCTCAAAAGTCTCAATAACCCTGTAGAAAATGATTTCTACACACACTTTTTCTCGTCTTGCAAACCCTACTTATATTTTCTTTTTTTTTCTTTTTTTTAAATTAAATGAGAATAAATGGTTAAATTAAGAAAAATTGTAAAAAATGTGAAATAGGGCAAAAGTACCGATTTGATTCAGCTGCTGCAGCAGAACTTATTTCTGTTGGAACAAATAACCTTTCAAACAAATTTTCCGTTCCAATTTTTGGTAGCGAAAAAAAAAATACATTTAATTATTTTATGAAAGCCCAAATAATAATCAAGGCTGATAAAAGTCGGGAAGTTGAAGCCCCACGCTTGCAGCTGATTTTCCAAGCACTTTCTTCATCTCATCTGTTCTATCCACAGCAATGTTGTAAGAGAACAACAAGTCCTGCACAACAAAAACACAAAATTAGAGGCTTTAGCGGAGATAAAACGACAACGTTACGATGCAGCTATAGGGTTTCTTAGATAACAAGTTACTGGAACAGAAACTACTGCTTGCTAGGAGGCATAGCGGTGAGAGAAGCTGCGTACTCCTCCTGGAAGAGAATACTAATTTACTCCATCACCAAATGTAGAAAAAAGAATTAATAGATTAGAAATAACACCCGGAAACTATAAGTTTTATACGTAGACACTTCACGAGTTGGAGAAAAAAAACACCTCATGGATAATTCGTTTATGAATATTCTTGCCAATGCTATCGAGGAGTCCTGATAGTCAAGCGCAATGGTAATAGAAGACTCTAACTGCAGATATTGAACTAGTAAGCAAGTCTAATGGCACATGTAGAACTTGATGCAACTAAAGGAAAACCATTTCAGTATCTGTTTATCCTTCGACGCAAGACATATATTCAATCCAGCAATCGTGAAAGCGGCCCAATATAATGAAACATCACAAGAACTTTGCAAAAAGTGAAAAAACAAAGGAAAGAACTTTGATTAGAGCAATGAAGGTCTGCAGTACCTTGTGATGGTGCACACTATTGAGAAGTAAAGTGCAGTTCTCGGCAAGCTTAATCTTATGCTGAATGGAAGATGGGTCTGACAGTTTGCAGTTGTTCCTAAATTCTTCAGTTGCGTACTTTATAAAATGCCTATTTTCTTCTTTGGTAACATGTTTCTTCATGGCCTTGAGAAGGTGACGGTACGCCTTAGCAACTTGCAAAACCTTGCCGCCCATTTTCAACCTTTGTCTCAAGCTTATACTATCTTTTCTATATCTCCGCCCTGCATCAGGAACCAGATGTTTTCTTTTCACAAAAAGGGTTGAACGTTTAGTTGATATCGGAAGCAAGTCTTTCAAACTCCATGAAAAACACTTGAAACTTGTTACATAAGGAAAAGTCACTAAGACAGTAAAAATTTGAACAAGGCTAATGAAAAGAAAGTAAAATTCAACAATAATATTGCTTGAAGATCTTCATAAGGAAAAGAAGAAAGAACCCACAAAAGTAGCATAGCCATGAAGCTGTAATTTCATGACATTTTCAATGCATAAACTGCTTGTAATTTCATTCATTTCCTTCATAGTGCCATTAAGTGTTTATATATCACAAGGTTTGGAGGGGGTAAAGACAAAAGGGCAAGAGGTATACAGACACTACTAACCGAATGGCTGCACTATTACAAATCAGAAATGCAAAATTCTACCGCTTGTAACTGCGGATATAGCAGCAAAACAAAGTGTCACCACTGCCAAATTGCTACCTGGGTCCATGAAAATGGCGACACCTAATCCCACATAGGAGAAGAACCTCCTCGAGCCTGGGATTCCACTGTGGCGGTCTCCCAATTCAATCACGCAATGCCATGTGCGAAAGAAAACACATGACAATGCATGATTGACTTGAAATACAGCCACTGTGCCAATCGTACCATCATGTGCGGGTAAGTTTCTCTCCATCCCACGACTCTACGACTAATGTAGGCTAATGGGTAAGCCAAATTTAGCAAAAGGAACAAAATCAAGTTGCTACTGCTATCTGTCATAAACTTTACCAATTTTAAAGCAAAATTTCACTCAGGAATATTCACAAACAGATGGTCTGCAACACAAAAAAAAAAAAAAATATGACCACAAAAAATAAATACACATTCAGCAGGTAAAAGTGTGAAGTTAAAGCTCAGAAATGAAAACCCAGAAACCCACTAACCTTTGGAGGAAAACCCAGCAACGATTTGAAGACTGGAGAGGGCTCCGGCTGAGGGGTAGGACGGACGATTGAAAAGAGGGGAGGACGAACGTGATTGGAATTAACTTTTTTGTAATAATTTTTTTTATTTATTATAAAAATAAAATTTGATTGGATTGAAATTATTTTTTTTTCACAAATTAGAGTACTTAGCATTACAATGAATTTGATTAATAATCACAATATAAATTTATACAGCGTAAAATGTGCTATATTATTTAATGACGTGCTGCTTATGCGGCATCCGTCGTAACAATAGTAAGTTTTTTATTTGTGACATATAAATAACTTTAACGGATCTATGAAGATAATAACTTATACAAAACGGATTTATTGTCATTTTAACATTTCAAGCAAATAACGTATAATCATTTGTAAAACATTTTACATAACACTTAATTATTGAACTGTGACGACACGTAGTGATTTCGACTATAGAAAGTATAGGTGTCCAAATTTGAGTCTTATATTGACCAAAATAAAATAAAATTGATTTTGGCTTAAATGTTAAAATAGTGTCCATGTGTTTTAGTTATTGGGTTAATTTAGTTGTTGTGTTTTCAATTTGATCTTTGTGTTTATCTCTGTTAGCTAATTAAAGACATTTCTATGTAATTTTTGTAAATTTTTTTTTTTTTATAATTGTTATCAGTTATTTGATTTAAAATATATAAAATGAAATAAAACTAAAAATTAAAAGAAATATTATTCTCCTCCTATCTCTCCGACCCCTCCCTAACATTACCCCCTCTCTTTTCTATGTCACAACCTTAATCATTTTTCATATTGAAAGTTTTATTTCTTATATATGTTATATCTCATTGATTTGCATTTTTCTGTAAAGAGAAATGATAATTATTTTTCATATGATTTTTCTTATGAATTTTTTGAAAGAGATTGAATAAAATGTTCTTAGTACACGAGTACTAAATTAACCAACTTGAATACACGGGGATTAAATTAGCCATATGGCTATAACACGTGGATCATTTTGACATTTAAGCCATAGATTTTTATATTAAGGGGTGTAGATGTAATTAAGCGTAACTACCAAACCCGGATTCGTTTTGTGTGGTTTTGAGTTGGAGAGAGAAACGTTTGCTTACTTTGAACTCGACGCTGCCAGAAATTGAGACCATCATCATGTCGCGGGAGAGACCCAAAAGAGGCGCATTGCCTCCCGCCCAAGAGGTACGCCACCCGAAATCGTCCCTTCAACTCTCTCGGTTTCTTGTGAAAACGAAGAAAAAAGTTTGGATCTTTGCTCAAGTTTTGCTCTAGTCTTTGCTTCCTCAATTCGAAAACGTTTCAATTGAATAAATCTATGTGGCGGGTTTTGTTTTCTGTACTGAAAATTAAGGCAATTTCTCAGATTTGAGATTCTGATTCGTAATTTCTCTACTTTTTAAAGAATTGCGATAGATGTGATCAGCACTGTTTTGTGCTGTTTGATTTGGAATGTGATGTGCTCAGCGTTAATCGTATTTGCAGATTCTAGTCCATAAAGCTGCTTTTGGCTTTTGGCTTTTGTTGTATAAACGTTTAATTTCTTCTACAAAAGGTTTTTGCTTTAGATTTCCTACATTCAAAGTAACAATTGCAGCCTGAATTTGGTTGTTGAGATTATGATGACACGATAATTCTCGTTTCGATATTCGATGTTTTGTTTCTTTGATATTCGATGCTTAGGTGCAATGCAGAACAGATTTCGGTTTCATTCTTTCAGCAGCAGTTGGTTTCGGGAAGGATGGTTTCCAATTGCGTTTTTGTTTTTCTATTTCAAATGCAGAATATTGAGAAATTAGAGAAAGTTGTAGAGGAAGGTAATTACTATGGAGCTCAACAAATGTACAAATCTATTAGTGCAAGGTACGACGAGGGATATGCTCTTTATAATTTCTACTTAGATAGTTTCTATTATTTAGTTTCGAGACTCAAGAGTACGATCAATCAGGAAATCTTGGGAGTTGTAGTGACAGAAATTCTCCAATGTGGGATAAATCTTGCGGGATGTCAGTGCCGGTTGCGGTTGATCAGCTGCGTTCACATCTCGCAAGATTTTTCCCGCGTTGGAGAAAGCCTCATTTTGTGTAACTGTCAGCATGGCTGTTGAGGAACCCAGAGCAACCCACTTTCTTCCTTTGTTTTTCTTGAAGGCATGCACCTTGATCAATATGGCTGCTTTATTGCAGATATGTAGCTGCTCAGAGGTTTTCCGAGGCTGTGGATATCCTTCAGTCCGGCGTATGCAACCAACTGAAACATGGGCAGGTTATTACTTTCATGGTTCTGCTTCATCAATACTTATCTTACCTTTAGTTGAGATACTAAGATACAAACATGCAGAAAATATAACATGACATTTCATAATCAAATCTGTATTACTGATGCTGTATATACGGAAAAAATTTCAGGTTACTTGTGGTGCTGAGTTAGCTGCTTTTTTTGTGGAAACACTTGTCAAAGGAAGATTCCCTTATGACGATGAAACCTTAGGTCAGTTGTTATCTTAGGTATAGAATTCATTTCTCGATTGATTCACTGTTGGCTTGTTCTTATCTTCTGTAGTAATTTTTAAATGCTTTTGAACTTTATCTTGGTTGATTCTAGTCACACGGTTCTTCTAGCAGGTGCTGTTCGTATCAGAATATCAGTGTTATGATAAATAGAATTTTTGGAGATGAATCATGATTCACATGTTTTCCTGGCCATTTTTGGCATTTTGGTCTTTCTAGTATTATGATTCTTCTATTTCGTCGTGATTATGACAATTTTTTGTCAGTTCGTGTCAGGAAAATTTATAAAGCATTTCCTCGGATACCTGTGCCGCAACATTTAGGGGATTTAGATGACATGCAACAACTGTCTGAAACACTTGGGGCAGCAAAAACATGTGTTGAGGGCTGCTCATCATTCCTAAAGGCTGCTCTTAAGTGAGTTTTTGTGCAATATTTTGCTTTTCCCGATTTTGAAAGAGATTTTATGGTTATGTTTTTGGTCTTTTTTATGTGGGAGTGAAGATATTTGATTCCTCTCTATCATGACTATTCAATGCTATTTGATATTCGTGTGCCTTTTTTTCTTTTGTTGAATCCATGCTATTTAACTCTAACTAAGCATTTGGTTGGTGGGAAAAGGGGCTTGAGAAATCGTTCACTTTCCCATGTTGGATAAATGCAAGGAAGTGAAGATTTTGTAATAAATACTAAGGGAAAGAAGATAATGCCGTTACTTATAGCCTTTTAACGGATTCCCGGAGCCCCGCTTTTTCCAACATTTATTAGCATTTTTATAGATATTCAGGACAAAATTGGTCTCATTAAATATTGAAAAACCAATTATACCCACAACCCCACTTCATATTCAACTTTTTTCCCCAACTTATCCCTATTAAGGAAAATATCAATTTTGATTCTTTATATCCTAGTTAAATTCGTGATTGTACAAAATATGTGTGTACCTGACGAGCACACACAATATGTATTAAATATGTGCTTTACTTATATCAGATCCCAGAGTGTCATCGAGCACTGAAAATGCGTTGCTGTTTCTCTCTTTTCAGGTGGTCTAAGGAGTTTGGTGCACCCAGGAGTGGAGCTCCAGAAATACATGTTATGTTAGCGAACTACATATATTTTGAATCTCCTGAGGTGGTAAGTAGTATCTTGATATTTATGTGTTTGTATATATACATTTATATATCTATATCTATATCTATATATATTCAATCTTTGTATTTAGCTCGCAAGTGCATGCATCTCAAGCATAGTCTCCATATCTAGAATTTGGGAGTTCCAATTTTTGTCCACCTTTCACAAATAAGTGCTTTTTAATTGCTAGTAAGGTCAAATGGAATATTGGACCGACTTGATTTTGGCCAACAGATCACTATTTATACACATTTATTTACTGTCGTTTTATACTTGAAAATGTTGGAATCATTTTGTTTCTCATAGGTTCTTCATGCTGTTCAAACTATTCTTGTATTCATTTGTTCTAATGTACTTGAATTTGAAACGTGTAACCAAAAGGTCCAGTTTATACCTTGAGTACTTTCGACTCTTGCTATTCTTGCTATTAGCGTAGAGTGAACACCAGTATCTTGTTTGATTGCTTTACAGGACATGGTTAGAGTGTCACATCATTTTGTTAGAGGAAACAACCCCAAAGAGTTTGCTTCGACTTTAGTAAATTTTATGGGCAAGGTGAGGCTTTTTCCCCCACTTAACACTTGAAATCAATTTTAAAAAATTCGGAAAAATGTATGCTTTGATGTGAACGGAATTATAGTTACCTTTTTTATGTGAAGTTTTTATGAGGTTCGCACTTCTTGACCATGCAGTGTTATCCAGCAGAAGATGATTTGGCCATTGCACGAGCGATTTTAATGTAAGCCACATCTCCACTATGTGCATGTATAGGCAATTCAAATGTTTTGTTCCCATTGATATCATTGATGATAGTTGAACACCCAATCTGGATTATCGGACCTGAATCCTGGATTAGCTTCAATTTCTGAAGTCCACGATGAGCGCAATAACTCCATAACCTGAGTGAATTTTTGGTAAAAATGAGAACAGTAACTTGATTACAATGTAAAGTGGGAATTCCCTTTCTAAATTTTTAATTCTTTTTGGGGAACTATGAGAACAATTGAACATACACATTCAACTACCGTCTCACCATGTTTATATACGTTTCTTTTGCTTTTGTTCTGAGATTGAGCAGTAGGCTAATCCAGCTAATTCTGTTTTCGGTTTTCCTATAGAGCTGATTTTGTGTCTTTCTATTGTAGGTATTTGTCAGTTGGTAATCTTAGAGATGCCAATATTCTCATGGATGAGATAAAGAAGCAAGTGGAGTCTAAGCAGCTTGACTTTCCCAAATCTGATTTGATCCAGTTCATCAATTTTCTTTTGCAAACGTATGTTGCGTTCAATTCTCCCTTTTTATTCGTGAACCATAACAATCTTATATCCCATCTCTAGAGAAAGATCTATAACAATTGCTGGATTATTCTGAATATTATTCTCAACGCAGGTTGTTGAGAGATGCTCTTCCGCTTTTTAATATGTTGAGAGCGAAATACAAATCAAGCCTAGACAGAGAACCAACATTTCATGAGGTATGCGATTTTTCTGCGTGACAACCTTTTACAAATTTGTGTTAAATGACTGTCACTAAGGTGTGCTTTTGTGCAAAGGGAAATGCTAACTTTGAATTCATGGTTTAGTTGCTGGATGAAATTGCGGAGAAGTTTTATGGAGTACGATGCAGAAATCCACTGCAAGGGATGGGGATGTTTGGCGAGATTTTCAAGGTAATTATGCATTGCCCACAATATTGTAGCTTGTAGCGGAGTTGAACTCTTATGAACGGTTAACTATAATTTGTAACGAAAAACTAGAGTGGAAACTGTAATCCACAAAATAATAACGATACAACTCCGTCGGAGACTCTGTTCCATGTAAAAAAGCTGAGTGAGTCTTGAAATAACTGAGCAGCATTCTTATTGGAACATACATCCTTGTTATGCAGATGATGGGAGGTGAATAGTGGCACGACGGAACATCAAGTTCTCGCTTCCTCAGCGGATCCATCAATGCTGCCGTTCTTGTGCCGGTTGATGGGAGTGTATTTGTATTTTTGATACTCCAGGAACAATTTTTGGGAGTGTATTTGTATTTGTATTGATTTTCACCTAGATAGATGCAGATCTTGTGTTTGTACCATCAACAGAATAATTTTTATTTTTTAATTTGAATATTCCAACTTGTATGACTTCTTATCTTTCATGGCTATAATTTCTTGTGGATTCTGAAATTTGAGTACTGAAATTCGTTTCTTTAAGATGCACATCTCTGAAACAGGTTAAGTCGACTGACATAACAAGCCAGATATCTTGAGCTCCGTGCGGAGGTCTAATTGAGCATCTCGAGGACCAAACTTGTGTCGTCCGGGATCGCCTCCACCACCTGACCGTACTCTCCGAAGCTCTCCGGAGTCGGTGTGACGGCCTTGAGCTCCACCGGCTTTGACTTGCCGGAGATTTCCATCTCTTTTATTTTTCTTTCCTCTGAATAAAGAATGAGGATCCTCTTTGGATTGAGGATCTCTGGGATCTTCTAACCACATCCGTTCATCGTATATCGTGTGATCAGTTTTCATCAAATATTGTTTATATTTAATCTTAAATAAAAAGATTTGTAATGATTTCTAGTTGCACAATATACAATGAACGGATATAATTGGAAAATGCCAGGATTCTCACGAAGAGGATACGGAGAGAATCCTCGTTCCTAAATAAAAATCCAAATATAGACTTTTCTGTTCCCTTTGTTGTTCTTTTCCGACGGATGAGGATCGAAACGCTGCCGTTCCATTGAATCTAAAGTAAACGCAGCGTTTCGAGCTTCCCCAAACTCCAAACACCGAGCATTTTCTTCTTCTTCTTCTTCAACCTACAACTCACACTCGCAATCCATGGCAGCTCCAACTCAAGCCCTAACTCAACGTCAACTCCTCAAAACCCTAACCAACCTCTTGTCCTCCGGAAAAACCCTAAACCCAGAACCCCTAAAACCCTACATTCCCCACCTGACCCAACCCCTCCTCCTCTCCATCATCTCCTCCAAAGCCCTAGCCTCTCAACCTATCGCCCTCCTCTTCTTCTTCCGGTGGGTCCAGGATCACACGCCCTCCCTAACCCAATCCCCACAAACCCTCCTCGCCCTCCTCCCCTCCCTCTTCGCCAACCACAAGTTCTCCGACGCCAAAGCCCTTCTCGTCCAATTCATCGCCGCCGATCGCAAGAACGATCTCCACCGCCTCATTCTTCACCCGGACCCCCCCGTGCCCAAGCCCTCGAAGGCCCTTCTGGACACTTCCATTGGGGCATATGTGGAATCCGGGAAACCCCACCTTGCAGCCCAAGTGTTTGATAAAATGAAGCGGCTTCGGCTTCAGCCCAATTTGCTCACCTGCAATACTCTGATTAATGGTCTGGTAAGGTACCGGTCATCGCATTCGATTTCATTGTCTAGAGGTGTGTTTAAGCATGCTGTTGAGTTAGGGGTTAAAGTGAATACGAATACTTTTAACATTTTGATATATGGGTATTGCTTGGAGCATAAGTTTAGGGATGCTGTAGAGTTGTTGAGTAGGATGAGTGAATTCAGATGCGTGCCCGATAATGTGAGCTATAATACGATATTGAACTGGCTGTGTAAGAAGGGGCAGTTGAGTGAGGCCCGGGACTTGTTGTTGGACATGAAGAATCGAGGGTTGTTTCCGAATAGGAACACGTATAACATTTTGGTTTGTGGATATTGTAAGATGGGGTGGTTGAAGGAGGCAATGCAGGTGATCGATTTGATGACACAGAACAGTTTGTTGCCGGATATTTGGACGTACAATGTCTTGATTAAGGGTTTGTGTAGAGAGGGTAGGATTGAGGAGGCTCTGAGGCTTCGGGTTGAGATGGAAAATTTGAAGTTGATGCCTGATGTTGTCACGTATAACACATTGATTGATGGGTATTTTGAATGGAGCAGCAATTCAGAGGCCTTTAAGTTGGTTGAGGAGATGCGTGAAAAGGGAGTGAAAGCAAATGCAGTTACTTACAATATAATAGTAAAGTGGTTCTGTAAAGAAGGGAAGCTGGATGAAGCCAGTGATACTATAAGGAAGATGGAGGAAGATGGGTTTACTCCTGATTGTGTCACTTATAATACTTTGATTAACGAGTATTGCAAGGCAGGGAAAATGGCAGAAGCATTTAAAATGATGAATGAGATGGGTACAAAAGGTTTGAAGATGGACATCTTTACTCTCAATACTCTTCTTTACACTCTCTGCAGTGAGAAGAAGCTGGACGAGGCATTTGAGTTGCTTCATACTGCAACTAAGCGGGGTTATATTCTTGATGAGGTAAGCTATGGAACCTTGATCACGGGATGCTTTAAGAACGAAAAGGCCAACAAGGGTTTTAAGCTTTGGGATGAGATGAAGGAGAAGCAGGTTGTTCCCAGCATTGTCACCTATAACACTATAATTGGAGGCCTCTGCAAGTCCGGAAAAACTGATCAAGCATTCGACAAGTTGACCGAGCTTCTAGAGAGGGGTCTAGTCCCTGATGGAACTACATACAACACGATAATTCATGGTTACTGCCGTGAGGGGAATGTTGAGAATGCATTTCAGTTCCACAACAAAATGGTTGAGAAATCATTCAAGCCAGATGTCTATACATGTAATATTCTTCTTTGTGGGCTATGTAGAGAGGGTATGTTAGAAAAAGCTCTTAAGCTTTTTAACACATGGATTTCGAAAGGGAAAGACATTGATGCAGTTACTTACAACACATTGATATCAAGCCTTTGCAAAGAAGGAAGGTTTGATGATGTTTTTGCTCTTTTGTTGGAAATGGAAGAAAAGAAATTAGCACCAGACCAGTATACATACACTGCCATTCTGGGTGCACTTACCGATACTGGTAGGATTAAGGAAGCAGAAGAATTTATTTTGAAAATGATTGATATGGGAAAGTTACCTGATTGGCCCTCAGAATTGGAGAAGGTTAAAAATGGAGTGGCTGAATCTTCAGTTGAATATGATTTAAGCACAGGAGCCTATTCAGAAAAAATCATTGAGTGTTGCTTTCAAGGTAAATATAAGGATGCAATGCACATTTTGGAAGAATCAATGCAGAAAGGCACGACGTTAAGTAAAGATGTTTACATTAATTTGATGAATGGGCTGATTAAGAGGCGAAAAAGCATATCAAAGGCTGTTAAGCTGTAGTGACACCTTAGGCTATTTTTGACAATGTCAGAGTGCCCGAGCCTTGCCTACACGTTCTATTTGAATGGGGCAACAACTGGACCAGGTACAACCTTTTGTTTTATCTTTTCATGTTTTTCTAATCTTCTCATAGAATCCAGTTTCAAGTTTAATTCTCATACAATCTTAGTTAGTTCAAAAGAGTTAGCTAGAAGAACATAGAAATATTGACAGTATGATCCAGTTTGTAGATGCTTAGAAGAATGAAATTTCTTAGTAACTATGCAAAATGTCACTTTCCGTCTATTGTGAAAACACAAAAGAACATCACTTTTTGTCTCGGAACTGAGTGCTGTTCAACGTTTTGCAGTGATGATGAAGCCAAGGGACATCGGCAACAATATTATTTGCTAATCTTTTTATTCTTTTTGGACACGCAGCTGGAGCAAATTCAAATTGGTAAAGGAAAATTTGTTTTACAATCTGCTGATGGTTTTATTGATGAGTGCTGATCGAAGATAAAATTAAGTCTGACATTTGTTTGTTGAATGTCACAGGTTCCTTTTAACAAAAGAAAACAGCTCACGTGAAATGAACAAAGTTTCTTTGTCCATACCATTAAATTTGAGGTTGGTGGTGTTCAAGTAAAGGCAGGGCATGGAAATCTTATCCTCCATTCTGAGACCGAAATTGAGAATCGGCAGCTAAAAGTGGGACTAGTTTTCTTGAAAGGCGTTCCTTATGGCTGATGCGAGGAGAAACGGGTTCATGAGGTTAGCAATAATCTGCACGATGCAAAGAATCAAGTTCATTTTTCTTTCAAATTTGTTCTATATTTGAGAATGCTAGAGGGAAGAATGAAGGTGGTAAGGTTCCATATCAGCCTACAGTGTAGTACAAAGGAAAGTTTCCCTTAGAACAGATCGTAATGTTTAAGAAGTGTTGTGTGTCATATTGCATCTTTCTTAGCCCTTTCAGACAAGATAGAGTTTTTTTCCATCATTCTTGACAATGGCGATATTCATAAGGTTCGCGGAACAAGGGAAACACAGTCCGGGGGTTACAGCATGTGTTATACTATCAGCGATTCAGCATCAAAGAGTAATTATCCTCGACAGCCAGACTTCCAACCCCATTCCTCTTCAGAAAGAAGGAAAAGCCATGATCAATGAGGGGATGAAAGATACATTATCCATCGTATACGCATGTCAGAAATGGATTAGACTACTGGTTTCATCGGTTCAAATCAATGTATTAAAAGCGTGAGGCGTGGGCGAGGCGTTCGAGGGATAGCTCAGCCTCGTCTCACGGGACCTAAATTTTTTAATATATACAGAGTGCACATATATTACATTAAAAAAGAAGAAGATTATTAATCAATAATCATCCTGAGTATACACATTATAAATACATATACACACATATATACATATATTATATTATATATATAATAGAGGATGAAAAGTACAATTAGCACACATATAACAATTCACGCAGACAGCACACACATTCATTATATAAAAAAATAAAAATCATTAAAAAAAGGCAGAAAGATGAGAGTGCAAGGAAGATGAATGAGTCAGTTAAAATCTTACCCAAAATTTGGGTTTCCCTGAGGTGCGGCTTTTAAAACATTGGTTCAAATGCATTGCGTTAGTGCTGAGCGCTCCAGAAAAGTGTCACCTCACTTTCACGAGGATCCCTGCAATTTCTGGTACAATTTGTGCTTTTACTGTCAAGTTACTTGTCAATGATGAAAGGAAGATGCTGTCAGCTGAATGATTGTATTTATATGCCATTGCTCTCTGTATTATAGATTCACTGTCTTTCATTTCTTCCTGAAAATACCCCGCCGTGTTGATTTAGTGTTTGGATGATGAGAAAAGAAAGAAATTCAATAACGATTATGAAGGATGCTGGTATTATCCCATAAACTCTAGTTTTGCATTTCTCTAATGTTGGAGCAATGTAGTTTTTCATTATAAAAACAAGGGAGGAGGGAGAAAAAGAAAACGTGATTATGAAAATCACTACCTTTGTAACGTTTGTTTAGAAATTTCAACTTTACCCAACCCTCATGTAGAGCATTCCTAGTTGGTGAGTCTCCTTGAATGTAGTCATGGGCAAGGTGAAATTTCCATAGCCTGTGAATAACCGTGACTTGCCACCAGTCATCTCCCTTTTATCTATAAAAATAAAATTAAAAAAACCCTAATGTAGAACATAAAGTAACATGAACATATATAAAGACACTTCACTTGTCGACCTTCGAACACTAGGCTGGTGTCAAACTTTATACATTGTGTTATCACTTAGCAGAAAATCATTTTCTTTGTAACCGCAAAAAAAAAAAACTTGATTTTCACACACCCATAATCTCATGCCCAATCTTTATTTTTGTCATTTGATTCCGGTGTTTAAAATATCAATATAGGTGGAAATATCAATATGCAAATTATGAAAATATCGATGGATATATTATTATCGGTTGCCCTTGATTGAAATTATGAAAATTTGCAATTGGATAGGTATATCAACTTATTCAGATTTAGTTGAAATTAAAAAGAAAATTTTAGAATAACAACAGAGTGACACAAATAATTTAGTCGAAATAATTTAGAAAAGTAATATCGTTTGTATTAAAAAAAAACATAAGTAAATACAGGTACGCAAAAGGAAAGAAAAATGTGTAAAAGTCACTTTAAAAAATATTACAGAAAAAATGTCTAAGTTTGTCAAAAGTTGTATTCCAACCTGCTCATTAAGTAAAAGCTATAATTTTTATCTCAAATAAACAAGGTAAAAAAAGTAGGGTTGACTGATGCATATATATATAGGGAAAAAATAGGGACACTCTCTTGATCGTTGAATCTGACTTTAATGAAATTGTGTGGCTGAGATTGTGTGGCCTGTGTTTTAATCTCAACCACACAATTTCATTAAAGTCAATCAAACGGTCAAGAGGATGTCCTCATTTTTTTAGAAAAATGGGAATTTCTCTTCGTAAGGGTCATGTGTGTATATATATATATATAGTTGACTTTTGCAATACGATAAAGCAAAAGCTTATTAAACTTTTTAAAAGTTTCCAATTATTTAAATTCCTCTTGAATGATAAAGCAAAAACCTCACTAAAATTGTGTTAGCTTTTGATTTCCCATCAATCATCATCTCTTGGCGTACATTTTAGTTAATATGAAACAATTAATTGCTAGATTTTTCTGTTGGATTTGGATTTGCAACTTTATCTACACTAGTAACCGCTGTTATGTTAATATGCCCCTACATTTTGAACCTTTGTAAATCTAATGCAACAATATAAAGCCACTTTTGGTGAGTGGCAATTTTTTGTCGCACCACCGTTTTTTACTCCTTATACATCATTTTCAATTTTCAATCGTGGAATTGTATGAATTTAAGAAGACCAAAAGAGAAAAATTAACAGGGAGTGTGTGTATAGCACCACATTTTTTTTGTCAGATTGGTTTTTACATCACCATGTCGATAAAAAGGCGATTCCAAGCCAACAAGGCTCCCTGATTTGCGAGAGTCGGGAGAGGAACATCTATCATACGCAGTCTTACCCTTACTTTGCAAAGAAGTTATTTCCACAACTCAAACTCATAACCTTTTGATCACAAAAAAACAACATTTATGTTACGCCAAAGCTATGTGAAATGGTCATAGAATTGTTATGTCTCGTCTCTCCTCACGTGATCAGGCTATGTATACAAACTGTAACCCTCAATCAAGAATTTCTCCATCGTTGGCGTACGTCCAAAATAATCACTACTGTAAATTCAGACATGTATGTATTCCTTTTATATATATATATATATATATATATATATATATATATATATATATATATATATTTATTTATTTATTCCAACTTTATCAGACATTGTTATGCATATCCTGTTTGCAGTTTCAGGTACCATGTTGTCCCGTTTAGAAATTTAAGGGGGCGTTTGTTACACCTTCTTAGGAGGGACTGGCTTGGACTAGCTTAAATAAGGGCTGGTTTGGTATTGCTGTGCTTTGAAAAAAAGCTGCTTCTGCTGTGCTGTGAGAATAAGCAGCTGTGAAATAAAGCAGCAGAGTGTTTGGTAAACTTTTTTGTAAAAGTGCTTTTGAAAAAAAAAAAGTAGTATTATAGTGTTTGGTGAACTTTCATGTAAAACAGATGTGAAAAAAAGCCGGTTTTTCAAAGCTGGGTTTTGCAGCTTCTTGTTTTTGGCTTTTTTTCACCCAAAACTGTGAAAAAAAGCTGAAGCTGAATGTTTACCAAACACCAAAAACTGTCACAGCTTTTTTTCATAGCAGTTTTTTTTAAAATCACCTCAACCCCAAACTGGGGCTAAGACTATAATCCTGCGTT
Organism: Heteromeles arbutifolia; assembly: GCA_024362995.1. Taxonomy (NCBI): domain Eukaryota; kingdom Viridiplantae; phylum Streptophyta; class Magnoliopsida; order Rosales; family Rosaceae; genus Heteromeles; species Heteromeles arbutifolia. The sequence continues at coordinate 10,106,315 of JANCRC010000018.1, forward strand.
TGGTAGGTTCTTGGACTAAAATAAATGGGACTCGCCCCGACTACAAATCCTTCCGCGCTTCGCTAACCCTCGCTATCTAATCCCAAGCTTTCCCTTGGTGTTAAGGCGGACTAGAAAGGAAACGAGGCCAACATCCCCAATTCCCAACTTTCACTCCAATCCCTCTGCTCTCCGCTTCTTCTTCTGCGGCGCCGTCACCGTGGCCAAGCCGTGGTTCGCTGCACCACCCAAGTACCCAACCCAACTTTCAAAGAAACCCAACAATAGCATTCAACCATCCAGAAGGCAAGCAAACAATTTCCATGGAATTTTATAGAATATTTGTGAAAGAACAAAAATTGAGGAAAGAAAAAGGTGCAGTACTCCGCCTTCTTCTTCTTCTGTGAGCTACCGGTGGACGCGAGAAGCGGATCGAGAGGTTACTGTCCAAATCACTGTTGTCGGTAGACGATACAGCCAAAATCGGTGTGTCGGTGGCGACCTATTGTCGCTGGACGGTACACCCGAGAAGCGGATTGAGAGAAGTTAGCGATGAAGGTTGGGGGTTTTTAGGGATCGAGAGGTTAGCGATGAAGGTTTGAGATGGGTCTTGAATAATAGTGTGATATGGGTTTGTGAAATAAGCATTGATTGTTAACTGGGAATTTCACGAATTCAATTGGAGGTTTTCATAATTTTCTTTTATTTTTAATAGAAAATAAATTAAAATATAATAATAATAATAATAATTTATTATTACTTCAGCTTCTTAGTCCGACACTGCACCAAACGCTTCACTAAGTTAGTTCAACTTAGTCTAGTCTAAGCCAGTCCAGCTAAATCCCTGAAGCTAGTTCAGTCCGAGACAGTCCGGTGCAACAAACGCACCCTAAAGGCTTGCAGTACTAGTTTAATCAAAATTTTCAAAAAGCAGACACACCAAATGACCTAAAACAGTGCTTTTTCTTTGGTTTTCTGAGGCCCATGAACCCCAAAAGCCAGAAGCCAGAAGCCAGAAGCCTCTCCCCAGTACGAAACCATGAAAGTCTCAAGACCAGGTGGACTTATCATTTATCTACAACCGCAAATTGGATTCTGAGTTCTGACCTCAACCTCTGAAAGAGAGTGTTTGAGTTGGGGTAGGTGAAGTGGCATCCAACTCAAAACACATATTAGGAAAGGTCGTATTCCACATTTCAAAATTTTCTTCTGAACAAATTTGCATCTCTGGATCGTGCGGCAAGTACTGCCAGCATTGCATATGATCTAGCAAATATGTACAAAAGCAAACTTGGAATAAATTTGACCAACTATATTCAACTATAGACATGCTCAATACTCTCAAAGTACAGTACTAAGAATGATACTATGGTCTATATTCTCCAGGGTTAAACGTTGTCGTTGGCTATGTGTTATCCTCTTAAAATTAATATTTTAAAGAATATTTGTAGGGCCAAATTTTTCATCTCTAACCACGCAGAGCTAAATCTTTCTATTTTGGCTTGGGATGCAAATGTTGGGTTCCATCGAGGGGCCTCAACTTATTATATGCAGCTAGCTCTGGAGTAAATTTAACCTGATTCCTTTTGGCAGATTCATTTTGGCCCTTGGCTGAAGATGAGTTTTGTACAAATTCAGGTTAAAAGTGGTCTAGCCCATGGCCTGAGATGACCTAAAAACACATTCAATGGGATATGCGCTGTGAAATATTTTTGTCTGACTGTGACAGTCATTATTTACGTGAAATGTCAACCTAGTTTATACTTTAGTCCTCCTAGCTAGTTGATCCAATTCATGATTTTTTGTTATTTGATTACAATTCTAAAAATAAAAAAAAATTAAAAAACTCACTTTTCTTATTTCATAATTGAAATGAATCATCCATGTTTTAATGAACGCATGAATTTTAGGAATCAAATAATCTCAATGTCTAATTTTATTAGGTAAACAAGCGTTAAATGTACACGTGTTATAATTTGAATGGTTGAATAACATCACTTACAATCACACACAATAATCTGTCATCTAGGGTTACAGCTAGCCAAAAGTAGTGTAAGAAAAACGAAGGATCACTCATATATATCCCATCAGTGGTTGCTCACGTATTACATCCAATATATTTCCTTTCCAAAAGACAATGTAAAGGCTGATCGATATATCACATCAGTGGTTGCTCGCGTATTACATCCATTATATCTCCTTTCCAAAAGACAATGTAAAGGCTGATCGATGGTCTCTGAGCCTACATTTGCAGATCACCAAGGTTAATAAATTAGAAACTAAGAAAGCGTGTGGGAAATTATTGGGGAAACCCTACCCATGCATGACAGAATTGACAGATATGACACATCAAAGTTCAACAAAGCAAAGCAACCAACGCGTGGACCTTGTAACTTTGATCCATTGGGATCAGGATCCTCTCGTGAGCTAAGGATGAGGATCCTCCTGAGCAAACTCATCAAGCCGTTGAAATTTTATCCAACGGCTACAATTATTATAACTTTTAGAGGAGCCCCCTGTTTGTAGCAGTTGGATAAAATTTCAACAGCCCGATGAACTTACTCAGGAGGATCCTCACCCTTATCTCAGAAGAGAATCCTGATCCGTTCCATTGCTTCTTATGAACAAATGGAGGACAGTTTGCAAATTCCATATATGTTTATCTGATCCAAATCTTACAAATGCTTGCTTAATTAATTTGCATGGAAAATAAATTAAGAAAAATGCTAATGAACTCTCTCATAAGTGAGATTTTCTATGAGCTCTCTGTCACCTCATGTTTTTGCACAATGTTCCGTAACATTGGCACTAAAATTAACATTAAAATATGAGGTAACAAAGTGTCTCACTTAGCATTTCTCATAAATTAATTAATGTTATATGAAGAGAGAGTATTCTTGTCTAGGGGAAGGGCTCCAAATTAATCAGTCAGTGATTAAGTTGTACAAATTTTGGGAACCTAATGATTAGTGGATATTATTGAAGCAAAGCATATATCTAACAACAAAAAGAAAAGTAAAGCAGATAAAAAAAAGTTTTGTGTGCATGATCGTGTTGAATAGATAATTATTTGGTCTAATTATTTGGATAAGGCCACGATTAATTATGAGATAGAGAACAAGACAAGCAATATATTCATGTTGCAGATAAATTTATTCTGTAGTGTTGTTGCACTTGAAAGTGTGTACATGTATATATGTCATATTGTGGTTTGATAATTCATCAAACCACAATCTAGAATTTGGCCATGTTTGTTTCACACCCTATTTTAAACTTAGTGTTTTGTTAAATATTTTTTTTAATTACAAGCATTATTATTATTATATTATATAAACTAAAAAAGAATAAACTTTAACTCGAAATGTTGTGAGTTGAAAAAAAAAATTATCCACAGAAACAATCACCATCTATAGTATTTACCAGTGCATCTCCAGTTTTTTTGTCGCTTGTTTAGTAGCTTCTTTAATTATTAAAAACTGATTTTTAAGTCGAAAGGAATTTGACTGTTGATCTAAGAAATAATAGACAGTGGGTGTATATTTATCTAGGATTCTAGAGATCACTTGTTCAAATATCATTAGTTTGATTATAATGGAATCTCAATTCTGTGACGGGTTTAATTAAGGGTGATTAAACAACAAGAATTTTAGTTTCTTCGGTTAAAGTCCACACACAATAGACGTTAGGCATTAGTCGGACGGTAGGTAGGGGCATAACGCTTAGGCAGGGATCTAGGTATTTTAATTAAATTTGTTATATAACATACTAATAAATGTCTACTTATACTTAAAATAAAAATTGATAATTGTATTAGGATACATGAATTATAAAATAAAATGATAAATAAATTATAAAGATTAACATATTGAAAATATGGGGAACAAAGAGTGTCCATCCTAGTATTTAACAAGTCCTTTACAATTTATTGAAGAAATAAAATGCAAAATTAAAGTTATCTATTTTTTGTCTAAGTGAGAGTCGCGACCTAGGCGGGCGCATAAGCAGGTCTAAGTGCCCCTTCTTAATTTTCAAACGCGTAGAGATTAATTGGGGGCCAACCGCCTAGCACCTAAACAGGACCTAGGAGGCGCTAGATGAAGCTTTCCAGAACAATGATCTTGTCCACTCCTATAAGATTAAGGCTTTTTAACCAAAATGGTCCCTGAGATTTGCATAAGTCCTCACTTTGGTCCTTGAGATTTGAAAACAATACAAGTAGTCCCTGAGATTGTCCACCATCAATCATTTTGGTCCTTCCATGAATAGTTATGTTAAATAAAAATTAAAATGACAAACTACCCTCAATTTAATAAATAATAGGCCAAAATGATTTGACAAAAATTGAGGGTATTTTTGTCATTTTATCCTTATTCAATAGAGATTTTTCACGGAATGACCAAAATGATTGATGATGGATAAACTCATGGACCAATTCTATCGATTTCAAATCTCAGAGATTAAAATGAGGAGTTATGTAAATTTCAGGGACCATTTTGTATAAAAAGTCTAAGATTAATAAGCATCTGATTGGAAGAAGACTTGCATCATCTAATTAATCGATTACATGTATGCATGTCTTTCTGATACATGCATGAAGCATGTCCCATGTTAATTTGTTTTTACAATGGTACCAATGGTCCCATTTAAAATGGTAGTAAGTTACAAATCTATCCTAATTGTGTTCCTTTCTCTTTTGAAAAATAAGCGATGAACTATTATTGATTCGAAAACCATCGCAATGCTCACAAACAACACAACTAGAAAAGAAAGAAAAAGGTTTCATTTTTTTATTTTTTTAAATCAACTGCAAAAGACATCCAAAATTCCAAATAAAGAGCGAACTTATAGAGCCTAAATTGCCTAATATGGGTAACCCTTCGCAACATCATCATATACATGCTCGTTTGGATATGCTTTTAAAATGACTGAAAGCGTTTTTTGTGAAAATAATTTTGAAACTAATCCTTAGTAAAAATTCAAGTGAATACTGAAAAAACATTTTAACTGCTTCCTGTAAGAAGCACATATCTAGTGCCTACTTCAAAAAGCACTTAAAGTGCTTTTGGAACCTGAAAACAATTTCAACAAAAGTGCTTCAATCACTTTAAAAACACTTCCAAACGAGCTCTACTTCATTGGTCAATTTTCAGTGATATCTTGCATGAAAATGGAAGAATATGATAATATATATTATTATTGGTGTATTTACTTGTAACATGGATTGACCATATAAAAAAGAAGAGAGTGATGTGAACCTTTAAACGGGAAGACTTTGGTTAGACAAAGCCAAATTAAGAGAAAAAATAGGTAGAGACTAAAACATATTCAAGTGGAACATTCAGGTATAAAATATGCAATGAGTCAAGAAATTCTACAATGGTGTCCAACTACTTCCACCACGGCCACGTTACAAGACTTAGTTTTTTTCCAAGTGAAGGGAAAGAAAATGGCACTTGAATCGTAGAAATACTAACATAATACTCAAATGATAATGTCTCTTTTAAAATGTCACATTCTTTGGGACTTTTTGGAAATCGATCGACCAATTAGCTATAGCTTTTTTAACTTCTTTTCCATGTCTCCTTTTCTTGTTTCCCACGAGCCTACTTGCTTTCCACCCAATACGTTCTCGAACTAGCTGATCCAATCAAACCCCTAGCTAATTGGGGTCAACCCTCTGTCAGTTCCATGCCACGTCATCACTTTAATTAGTTGAGTATTTAGTTGGTTGTCTAGAAAATATATTGTCTCAGTTAGAGGTGTCAAATTAACCAATTGAATTAATAATTAGTACCTGTTAAGACTTGTTTAATTTGATATCACTATAATATACATGTGAGATTAATAGTGGTTATGATGGTATAAGGTAAAATCAAACTAAACTGATTTTAATAGATACCTATTAACAATCAAATGAGTTAATTTGCCATCTCTAATCTCAGTTGTGGCAGCATGTATTTAAGTGCCTAGTCAATAATGCATATTAAAGACGAAACTCATCCTTAATAATTTGATGATATTATAGGATGAACTGCATAGTGAAACTCACCTTTGTAATTAGTGTAAGAGCCTTACATACATTAGGGTAACAGTATTCAAGGATTTTGATTACCTAAAATCCTAGAAGTAAGTCATCATATATGTATATAATATAACCAAATATAGGCTACAATGTTTTAAGCGTTTACAAACTCAATTACTAAGCTAGCGAATCAAAATAAAATACAAGGTAAATGAATACTCTCAGCATAGAAACAGTGACAAAAATAAGACGTCCCGTAAGTAATTTATATCCAGTACTTTTTTGCACATACTTCCTATATATAGCTAGCCATCTTATTTTTAGCTAATTCAAGAATATATAACATGGCATCAATTTCCTTATTGCTGGGATCCCGCCGATAAATTGCAGGGTAACTAAAGAACTGTGATTGTATCAGCCAGAGAGGTCCTAGGAATCTAGGGTTTACTGAACCTAGCTATTCTATAGGTTAAGTTTGAATGATTAATATATAGCTAGTGATGCATCATGCATGTCCGTGAAATAGGATGTTTATCACTGTTGCTTATTTTTCTTGCCATTTTTGTAATGTTTGCTGTGCTTAAACCACATGCATGAATACGTACGTTCACAAGTTCCCAGTATGTTGCTGGGTTGTCTTCACTACCTGGTGCTCCATCCGATGTCAGTTACATTACTCCGGCGGTGTGGATGCGCAGGTTTTTCCTAATTAGGTATTTCCATGTCCCCATGGATGAACGATCATCGATCTCAGTCCAAAAAATATGTACGTACGCTAGATTCTGATGATGAACAAGGCTTTCTTCTACTTGATATAGAGTTTATTTACAAATTTGATTGCACCTAGAGGTCGCCTCTTAAACTATATATATGAGTTTTGTTGGGGTGCTACCTTAGTTGTAGTACGTGTGTCATTACGACAAACTTCATTTATTTTTACATCTCAAAGTTGAAGGTACTTAGCCCCAGTTTGGGGTTGAGGTGATTTAAAAAAAAACTGCTATGAAAAAAAGCTGGGAGAGTTTTTGGTGTTTGGTAAACATTCAGCTTCAGTTTTTTTTCACAGTTTTGGGTGAAAAAAAGCCAAAAACAAGAAGCTGCAAAACCCAGCTTTGAAAAACCGATTTTTTTTCATATCTGTTTTACATAAAAGTTTACCAAACACTATAATACTGCTTTTTTTCTTTTCAAAAGCACTTTTACAAAAAAGTTTGCCAAACACTTTGCTGCTTTATTTCACAGCTGCTTATTCTCACAGCACAGTAGAAGCAACTTTTTTTCAAAGCACAGCAATACCAAACCAGCCCCAGTTTGGGGTTGAGGTGATTTTAAAAATAGCTGCTATGAAAAAAAGCTGGGAGAGTTTTTGGTGTTTGGTAAACATTCAGCTTCAGTTTTTTTTCACAGTTTTGGATGAAAAAAGCCAAAAACAAGAAGCTGCAAAACCCAGCTTTGAAAAACCGGTTTTTTTTCATATCTGTTTTACATAAAAGTTTACCAAACACTATAATACTGTTTTTTTTCTTTTCAAAAGCACTTTTACAAAAAAGTTTGCCAAACACTCTACTGCTTTATTTCACAGCTGCTTATTCTCACAGCACAGCAGAAGCAGCTTTTTTTCAAAGCACAGCAATACCAAACCAGCCCCAGTTTGGGGTTGAGGTGATTTTAAAAAAAAGCTGCTATGAAAAAAAGCTGGGAGAGTTTTTGGTGTTTGGTAAACATTCAGCTTCAGCTTTTTTTCACAGTTTTGGGTGAAAAAAAGCCAAAAACAAGAAGCTGCAAAACCCAGCTTTGAAAAACTGACTTTTTCACATCTGTTTTACATAAAAGTTTACCAAACACTATAATACTGCTTTTTTTTTTCAAAAGCACTTTTACAAAAAAGTTTACCAAACACTCTGCTGCTTTATTTCACAGCTGCTTATTCTCACAGCACATCAGAAACAGCTTTTTTTTCAAAGCACAGCAATACCAAACCAGATATCCCTTTTTTTTATATATAAGGCCGAGATATCCTTCAAAACGGGTGTATATCAATATTTCAAGCATGAAACATCCTGTAAAAAATTATTTACAATGTCTCTTACAAAGATATATGATTACTCGTAATAATGAATTAATTAATGTAGGATCCATATATGCAAAAAATAGGCTTATTATATCTTTTTTCTCTATCAAAAAATAGGGGATTAAAAAGACAGAACACAAAATAGAGATTAATTAATTTAATGGTCTTATTGAACTCTTGAACAAAAAAAAAAAAGGAGTTTTAACAAAACACTCCCGGTATTGTTCACTTTTAACGAAAAACCACATTTTTACCTTTAACTGGTACTATTCATTATACCTTTAAAAATACCTTTTCATTAAAAGGGAAATGTTTTTGGACTTTTCGTTAATTTTCCTATAAAAAAAAAGGCGACTTCAAACTGATGACGTCATCTCACTACCTAAACGTCGCAAATGCTATCCACCGTTGACATATTATTCACCCCCACTCCCTCTTTGTATTATTTTCCAGACTGCTTGGTGATCTCCCTCTCTCAGTCTTTCTATATATATGTGCACACAGCCATTGCCTTTTTTACTCCAACCCAAAGCACCTCATAACTAAAGCAAAAGCTCACTCAAAAACAACAGATATGGAGTTCAATGCCAAAACTACTACCACTACAAGTACTGCATCACTTCCACCTCCATTCTCCTACTCTCCATCTTCCTCTACTTCTTCTCCCAGTACTGCACCATTTCCCTCTCCTAACTCTCAGCACTTATCTAATTATCCTTCTCCTCATGCTTCTAATAGTAATATTGCTACAAATCCATTTCCGACCTCTCCTTCACCGCCACCTGTGATTCTCAGCCCATGCGCCGCCTGCAGGATTCTTCGCCGCCGGTGTGCGGAGAAGTGCGTTTTAGCTCCATACTTCCCTCCTACTGAGCCCCTCAAGTTCACCATTGCCCACAGAGTCTTTGGAGCTAGCAACATCATCAAGCTCTTGCAGGTAATTAGTTTATATTTATATTTCATTATCTTCTGCACTAACTAAGTAATACATATATTAATCATGGAATTTTGTAAAAAATATCAAAAAAAGTCATGAGGAACACTTTTTCCACTTTCATGTGTGAAAGTAGAATTTGTTGGCTTTATTAAATTCTTCAATGATTGTCAAAGTACACGCGCGTGTTGTAAGATTAATTTTTTGAAATTGGGTTTTACTTAAAAGAGTCAAAGTTTCCTTCTAAACCACACGTTGGTGCAAAAATTAACATTATCAGTGATTCAGATTCACAATCCGTCAATATAGCAGACTTGCTTAAAGCATGCCCTTATTTAAAAGTTGTATGTATGAAAAATTTGCAGGAAATTCCAGAGTCTCACAGAGCAGATGCAGTGAGCAGCATGGTTTACGAAGCCAATGCTAGAATTAGCGACCCGGTTTATGGCTGTGCCGGAGCAATTTTCCAGCTCCAGAAACAAGTCGGTGAGCTCCAAGCCCAACTGGCCAAGACACAGGCAGAGCTAGTGAACATGCAATGCCAGCAAGGAAATTTGATTGCCCTAATTTGCATGGACATGACACAGTCTAAAGAACAAGCCATTTTGCAGCGGCAACAGTCTAATAACATTGACACAAGCTGTTTTCTGGATGAAAACAATTTGGGCACGGCTTGGGAGCCTCTCTGGACATAAACAGTAATTTGGACCTTGATCATTTCACATTGGAAAAAGATACTTTGAAAAATTGTCCAAAAAAGTGACCATCTCTTAATTAGTTAATTAAGGTATATAGAAATTATATATAAGCATTATGGTGCTTCTAAAATAATGTTACTGTGGGGGGCGGTTTGAGGAAACAGGAGGGATGTCTTATTATTCTTAGTCTGTGCTAATTAATTCTTGTATGAAATTCAAAGCAACCTAATTATATACATATATGTGATGACGTAATAGTCTTCCTTATTTCATTGTCAAACTTTCTCTTGATTTTCAGCTTCTAAGTTTCCGCTATTCAGATGTCACAACATCAGACATTGTGGTTTAAATTATTCCTCATTTCTTTAGAGTAGCTTACTCCTCAATTCAGTAATATTATCAATTTAATTACATTTAACTACACTGATTAACATTATGAAAAAATATTCTGATAACCGTGCGAATGTAGTCCTTTAAGGTAAACCACATATATACATCTAGTGTTTGTATAGGTGGTTTAGTCCGCCGATTGCTTGTGCATAATCAATTTACCCCTCTCGTCTATTAATCTTCGTTGATCCATTTTTATGCATCAACATATATCCCAGCTTGTTAATGCAAGGAGAAGAAAATGGCCACCATTGTATTTTGGGGTGGTAGTATATGAGGACCAGAGGCCCAACAAAGAACGCAGCCGCTTAGATATGTGCAGCCTCCATTTCAATGCAAACAAGCAGACCAAAAAGGCCTTGATGGTGAAGTTTGCTGAAAATCAAGGAATACAGAGCAAACCGTATCTCATTTTCTTTTATATACTGAATGAATGATAAAATATTTACATTGCCGATTTTACATATCCACGAACGTAATGATGACAAATTCATAACTGACGCTTACTTATTCCAAGAGGCTTGCAACTGTTATTGGGGAAAAACTCTTGTGTAGGGTCGGCACATCCTCGCCTCATGTCTTGTGAGAGAACTCAGACAGCCCTATACAAGAATTTCTCGGAGTTTCGAAAATAAATGTTTCGTACAAAAATATGATCTTTCTCATGATTTGTCCTAATTGAACTATAGTTAAGCTAGGTTTCCTGTGTCAATGTACCACATTATACTCCAATGTTGTCGAAGTCACTAGCTACTAATGTGAACTTGATCACCAATTTAGCAATATAAATAGAACCTAAAATGCCAAATATGGGTAACCCGTCTGAACACACCATATACTTCATTGGTTAATTTTCATTGATATCTTGCATAGAAATTAGTTATATAATTAACTAATTGAAATGAAAGAATCTGATATATATTAATATTAGTGTATTTACTTGTAACATGCATTGACCATATATAAAAGAAGAGAGTGATGTGAACCTTTAAGCGGGAAAAGACTTTGTTTAGGCAAAGCCAAATTAAGGGAAATAATAGGTAGAGAGTAAAACTTAAAAAGGTGGATTTTTCAGGTATAAAATGTGCAATGAGTACGTCAAGAAATTCTACATTGGTGTCCAACTGCTTCCACCACGGCCACGTTACAAGACTTAGTTTTTTTTCCAAGTGAAGGGAAAGAAAATGGCACTTGAATCGTAGAAATACTAACAAATAAACTCAAATGATAATGTCTCTTTTAAAATGTCATATTCTTTGGGACTTTTTGGAAGTCGATCGACCAATTAGCAATAGTCTTTTAACTTCTTTCCATGTCTCGTTTTCTTTCCCACGAGCCTACTTTTGCTTCTCACCCAACAATACCTTCTCGAACTAGCTGACCCAATCAAATCCCTAGCTATTGGAGTCAACCCTCTGTCAATTCCATATGCCGCATCATCACTTTAATTAGTTGTGTGTTTAGTTGGTTGCTAGAAATACATTGTCTAAGTTAGAAATAACAAATCAATCCATTGAGTTGTTAATAGGTTTCTGTTAAGATCCGTTTAATTTGATATCACTATAACATAGAGGTGCGATTGATAATGATGATGATGGTGTAAGGTGAAATCAAATTAAATTGATTTTAATGTGTACCCATTAACAATCCAATAAATTAATTTACCACCTCTAATCTCAGATGTGGCAGCATGCAGTTAACTACTTAGTCAATAATATATTAAAGAGGAAACTCATCCTTAATAATTCGTGATTTTATATGATGAACTGCATAACGAAACTTACCCGTGTATTTAATTAGTGTAAGAGCCCTTGTATATAGGGTAACAGTATTTAAGGATCTTGATTACCTAAAATCCTAGAAGTGAGTCATCATCTATATATAAAGCGAGTGGGCTGATGAACAATGGACGACCAAATTTTGGGGTCACGCCATTCGACAAAAATATTAGGACAGAATTGCCCCTCAACCAAAAAATCCAAAAGCAGCCCAATATAATATATCAAATAATGCAGGGGTAATTTGGTAATTTGATCATCTTAAAATATAATATAAATATAAGTGGGAAGAGAGAAAAGAATAAAAAAAAATGAAAGGATAAGTGAAAGTTGATGGTGCCCAAGTGAAGGGGAAAGAAAAATATAATAAAAAAATAAGGAAAATGATTAATATTGTGTTTAAAATATCTTAAGAGACGTGTAGTGCTGGTGATGAATTAGTAAAGTTTTTTTTTTTAAAAAAAAAAATTAGTACCTTACAATATGTTAGCAATAATGTGATTCAATCAGTTGTTTATTAAATATTATTTTCTTTATAAAAAAAGGTCTTTAGCACGCAGATAATAATGTGATTAAATTAATTTTCAAATAATTGTTTTTTTTTTTAACAAACGATATTATCTACCCTAAGGGGAAGGGGTGGGCTTAGCCTCACAATGGGCTAGCAATAATGTAATTATTTTCTCTGTTCTTAATGTAAATTCTATAGAAACCGATTTTATTATGTGAATTCAGCTGCTTTAATTGATTTATGAGGGATTTCTTCTAGCATAATCTAAAATTATTCATTTACTTCAAATATTTAACTTTCTTTTTGTCAATTTACGCATATAAATACATTTAAAACGTGTAAGTCGCGCGTAGCACTCGCGTGTATGAAGGCTAGTATATATGAATGTAAACAAATATAGGCTACAATGTTCTAAGCGTTTACAGACGCACTTAATTACTGTGCTAGCGAATCACAACACAATATAAGGTAAATGAATACTCTCAGCATAGAAACAGTGACAAAAATAGGACGTCCCATAAGTAATCTATATCTAGTACTTTTTTTGCATATACTTTCTATATACACTGTTTTAAAAATTATCGTCTAACGTCGTCTAAGTGTCAGGCAACTAGTCACCTTTCTGATTAATTCCTAGGCATTTGAAAATTAAGAAAGGGCATCTAGTCTTGGTTACACACTCGCCTAGACCGCCAAGGCACCCATCTTGCATGCCCAGACCCGCTTAGGACGCAACTCTCACTTAGACAGAAAATAGATAACTTTCATTTGCATTTTATTTTTTTTCAATAAATTATAAAAGACCTGTTGAATACTTAAATGAACAAATATTATATCCTTCTTCCCCATGTTTTCATTATGTTCCAATACATTATAATTTATGTCATTATGTTTTGCAGTTTACGTATCCCGATGAAATTATTTATGTTTAAATATAAACAGAAATTTATTTATACGATATATAATAAATTTACTTAAATCCGTCTGATCTAGATCCCCACCCAAACCCCACCTAACCATCTAGGTACTAGCTCTAGCTTATCTCGCGACTAACGCTTAATGTCTTTCAAAACCTTGCCTATATAGGAGCCATCGTATTTTTAGCTAATTCAAGAAGGTACAATATAGCACCATTTCGTTATTTGATGTGTATATACCAGCTAGCTAGGTCCCACCGGTAAATTGTAGGGTAACCAAATAACTGTGATTGCATCAGCCAGAGAGGTCCTAGGAATCTAGGGTTTACTGGACCTATTTTATAGGTTAGTTTTGAATATTGATGCATCATGCATGTCCTTGAAATAGCAAGTTTACCACTGTTGTGTATTTTTCGTGCTATTTTTAGGGCTAGTTTGGTATAGCTGTGCTTTGAAAAAAAACTGCTTCTGCTGTGCTGTGAGAATAAGTAGATGTGAAATAAAGCAGCATAGTGTTTGGTAAACTTTTTTTGCAAAAGTGCTTTAAAAAAAAAAAAAAGCAATATTATAGTGTTTGGTAAACTTTTATGTAAAACAGATGTGAAAAAAAAGCCGGTTTTTCAAAGCTGAGTTTTGCAACTTCTTGTTTTTGACTTTTTTCACCCAAAACTGTGAAAAAAAGCTGAAGCTGAATGTTTACCAAACACCAAAAACTCTCCCAACTTTTTTGCATAGCAGCTTTTTTTTAAATCACCTCAATCCCAAACTGGGGCTTAGTCATGCCTGCTGTTTAAACCGCATGCCTGAATACGTACGTTGACAAGTTCCCTAGTATGTAGCTGGGTTGTCTTCACCACCTTGTGCTCATCTGATGTCAGTTACAGTGCTCCGGCGGCGTGGATGTACAGGTTTTTTCCTAATTAGGTATTTCCATGTCCCCATGCACGAACGATAATCATGATCTCAGTCCAAAAAATATGCAAGTACGCTAGATTCTGATGAAAAAGGCTTTCTTCTACTTGATATAGAGTTTATTTACAAATTTGATTGCACCCAAAGGTCGCCTCTCTTGAACCATGAGCATTAATCTCTTCAGAAGAAAATATCAATCTTACATGAATTTTAGGTTTTGTTGGGGTGTTACTTTAGCTAAATTGTGTTGCAATGTGTCAATACGAGAAACTTCATTCATTTTTACATCTCAAAAGTTTAATGTACTTAATTAATACGAGATATCTTTCAAAACAGGTGTATATCAATATTTCAAACACGAAACATCCTTTGAAAAATTATTTACCATGTCTCTTATACAAAGATATATTATATTACTTGTAATAATGAATTAATGTAGGATCCACATATGCAAATAATATGATTATTATATGTACTAAAATATCTTTTTTGTCTATCAAAAGATAGAGGATGAAAAAGACAGAAAACAAAATAGAGATTAATTAATTTACATAATCTTATTGCTCTCTTGAACCAAAAAAGAATGCAAGTGACTTCAAACTGATGACGTCATCTCACTACCTTAGCGTCGCAAATGCTCTCCACCTTTGACATTACACCCCACCCCCCTCCCTCTTTGTATTATTTTCCAGACTGCTTGGTGCTCTAGCTCCTCTCTAAGGCTCTCTATTTATATGTGCACACAGCCATTGGCTTTTTTACTCCATAACTCAAAGCACCTCATAACTAAAGCAAAAGCTCACTCAAAAACAACAGAGATGGAATTCATTGCCAAAACTACTACCACTCCTACAAGTCCACCTCCATTCTCCCACTCTCCATCTTCCTCTACTTCTCTCAGTACTGCATCATTTCCATCCCCTAACTCTCATCACTTATCTAATTATTCTTCTCCTCATGCTTCTAATAGTAATATTGCTACTAATCCATTTCCCACCTATCCTTCGCCGCCACCACCACCTGTGGTTCTCAGCCCATGCGCCGCCTGCAAGATTCTTCGCCGCAGGTGTGTGGAGAAGTGCGTTTTAGGGCCATACTTCCCTCCTACTGAGCCCCTCAAGTTCACTATTGCCCACAGAGTCTTTGGAGCTAGCAACATCATCAAGCTCTTGCAGGTAATTAGTTCAGTAGGTTGTTAATAATAATACGTTTCATTATCTTCTGTTTACTACACTAACTACCTAATACATATATTAATCACGGGATTTGGTCAGAAATATCAAAAAAGTCATGAGGAACACTTTTTCAACTTTCATTTGTTAAAGTAGAATTTGTTGGCTTTATTAAACTCTGCAATGATTGTGAAAGCATACGTGTTGTACGATTATTTATTTTTGGAATTGGGTTTTGCTTAAAAGAGTCAAAGTTTTCTTCTAAAACGTTCATGTAAAAGTTAATATTATCAATGATTCAGATTCATAGTCCGAGAATATAGCAGACTTGAATTAAAACATACCCTTGAGTTGACCATCATTTAAAAGCTGTATGTATGAAAAATTTGCAGGAAATTCCAGAGTCTCACAGAGCAGATGCAGTGAGCAGCATGGTTTACGAAGCCAATGCCAGAATTCGCGACCCGGTTTATGGCTGTGCCGGAGCAATTTACCAGCTCCAGAAACAAGTCGGTGAGCTCCAAGCCCAACTGGCCAAGGCACAGGCAGAGCTAGTGAACATGCAATGCGAGCAAGGCAATTTGCTTGCCCTAATTTGCATGGACATGACACAGTCTAAAGAACAAGCCATTTTGCAGCAGCAACAGTCTAATTGCAATGACACAAGCTGTTTTCCTGATGAAAACAATTTGGGCACGACTTGGGAGCCTCTCTGGACATAAACAGTAATTTGGATCTTGATCATTTCACATTGGGAAAAGATACTTTGGAAAAATTGTCCAATAAAGTGACCATCTCTTAGTTAATTAACGCATACAGAAATTATTTGTAAGAGTTATGGTTTAAATAGATGGTCTCCATAGTATTGCCCTTTTAAATAATATTATTGTTAAACTTTAAATTTCTCTAGTTGTAATATTGGGAAGATAAAGGAAGGGGTTTGTGGAGACAGGGATGTCTTTTATTCTTAGTCTGTACTAAATAATTCTTGTATCAAATTCATAGCAATGTTTTGGTAACCTAATTATATAATATATATATATATATATATATATATATATGTGGTGATATAATAGTCTTCCTTGTTTTGTTGTCAAACTTTCCCTTGATCTTCAGCTTCTAAGTTTCAACTATTCAGATGTCATGACGTCAAAGACTCATAATGCCATAATTATTTTTATTTATTTTTCATTACAAGCGATAATATTACTGAATTGATGAATAAGTTACTCTACAGAAATGAGGAAGAATTTAAACCCGAAACATAATGACGACTGTGGTTAACCATTCCATGACCAACTTTCACGTGACCAAAGTAAAACTTGGTTGAATATTTCCGAATTCAGTAGCATGTAATCACACTGATTAACATAACGAAATCATACTCTAACCGTGTGAACGTAGTCCTTTAAGGTGAAACCACATACATGGTATATGAGGACCAGAGGCCCAACAAAGAAGAAGAAGCAGCCGCTTAGATATGAACATGCCTCCATTTCAATGCACACGAGCAGACCAAAAAAGCCTTGATGGTGAGGTTTGCTGAAAGTCAAGCAATAAAGAGCAAACCGTCTCTGAATTTCTTCTATATACTGAATGATGAAAAGAAACGCTAAAGAGACTCTCAAAAGTGGAACTGTTCATGGATTCTCTATCATGTTTTTGGCACAATATTATATAATGTTGGTACAAGAATTAACGTCAAACTATGAAGTGACAGAGAATCCATGAAAAATCTTAGTTTGAGAGAATATCCTTAGCATTTATCCTGAATAAATGATGTAATATTACATTTCCATTTTACATATCCACGAACGCAATGATGTGGAAATCATAACTGGCTCTGATGAAATTAAAGTTCCACCATAAAACCAATTGACAATATAAGAAGTAGTCCAAGACCATATAAGCACATAGCAAACCTTGTCCCTCATTGATATGAGACAACTCTCAACAGGCTCTTACCATTTCAAGAGACTTACAACTGTTATTGGGGGAAAAAACTCTTGTATAGAATCAGCACTGACGCATGCATCGTTTCTCTCACAAGAAGGTAAGCATTAGGTTAGATAAAGAACACACATCCACATCCTCACCTCGTGTCTTGTGAGAACTGAGACAGCCGTACACAATAATTTCTCAGACTTTCGGATAATATTTCGTAGAAAAATATGATCTCTCTCATGATTGGTCGTAGTTGAACTAAAGTTAAGCTAGGTTTCCTGTGTCAATGTACCGCATTGCACTGCAATGTTGTCGACAGTCACTAGCTAGAAAAGTGAACCAGATGACCAGTTTAGGAATATAAAATAGACATAGTCAGTCTTGTGGTGGTCGTTAACTTAATTTAATCACCATTAATTTGATGACGAGAGAAGAGACTAGGAAGCGTAGTTATAAGCTAGGAATTAAGGAAGACCAACCCTCCATTATTCAAAGTCTTGTACCTTAATTCCCGGCTATCGCATGCCAACGTCGTTCGAGAATTTTATTTGGGTCCACAGTTCAAACACTACTAGCACATATTTTTCATTCCTCTAATTGTGATGAAAAAGATTTTTTAACAATTGGAGTTCTTTTCTCCAATTCTTTGGGGTTGAGTTCATATTAGGGTCAACGATCACTTATGAAATTTCCAAGGCCTCTAGCAATTAAAAAGGTCAATATTACTATTTCGTGCTATAGATTGTGGGAATTTCTGAAGAGTAGTATTATCCACACACTCATTCCTTCTCAATTTTCGGTCATCAGTTCGAATGAATTGAAAAAGATTAATGATAAAAAATTAACAAGGGTGTATGAAAGGTAAAAATAAGTGTGTGAATAACACTATCTTTTTTGTATTGTGTTTCTCTTCTTCATGAGGAAGCATATGTGTAAGTTTACATAGTAGGCTATACAAGCTAGGTTATATGATTACAAGAAACCCTAATTTACAGTAAGGTAACTCAGCTCAATTGGATTAGACTCGCGTAATTAACATTCTGACTTTTATAGCATTCATTCCTTAATTACTCAGAATTCGTTATCATGCATTTCTCTTGTACATTTTTTTTAGTGTGGAAATTAGATTTAAGTGCTCAAATTCTACATTTTATGAGTCAAGTACAACTGTACAACCATCTTTATATGTTAACAGTTTGATTTATTTTTATTTTAAGAGTACCTTTCGTTATGTATAGTCGTCTTGATTGTTTGCAGTATTCTTTATTATTTACTCAGTGGCATAAGAGTAATACTTTGTAGTTTGAGCCAAGGGCCTTAAGATCAGACTCAAAAAACCATTTACATTCCAATCATTCCAAATAACACTTGTATAATATTACCGCAGCTGCTCTTACAAGGAATCCGGATTATCGTTGAATCCTCTTTGCGATGATTTTGAAAATTTGTAAATTATATCAGTTTATCGTATATCGTGCGGTCATAAATTATTTTAAATATTTTTATTTAAAAATAAATACAAACAGTATCTGACAAAACTGATTGTACGATATACGATAAACAAACACGATTTACGAATTCCTAATATCCTCACAAAAAAAATCTGAAGTTACAACACCCATGATATTATATAAAGTCTTGTTTTCAGGCCAACGTTCATGAATCATGGTAACTTCCATCTACCTTCTTTATCACTTCCCTTTGTCGTGACTGATGAGACTGAAAGATTGAGACACTACGTACTTCAAATTTTTACTTGTCAGAACAGACTGCTAATTAAGAACTTTGATGTTGAAGGAACAATGGACTTGGTGGGGTGGTACGTACTTCAAATGTTTACTTGTCAGAACAGACTGCTAATTAAGAACTTTGATGTTGAAGGAACAAAGTACTTGGTCATGGGGTGGTATGTATTGAAGTAGTCATTAGATGACTGGCACCCCAATTTGATGACTGACTCTTGCCTTGCCTTGTGCCTCGAGTCGCCAAAGATCAAGATCAATATCATGACTTAGCCCTAGTTTGGGATTGAGGTGATTTTAAAAAAAGCTGATATGAAAAAAAGTTGTGACAGTTTTTAGTGTTTGGTAAACATTCAGCTTCAGCTTTTTTTCACAGTTTTGGGTGAAAAAAAGCCAAAAACAAGAAGCTGCAAAACCCAGCTTTGAAAAACCTGCTTTTTTTCACATCTGTTTTACATAAAAGTTCATTAAACACTATAATACTACTCTTTTTTTTCAAAAGCACTTTTACAAAAAAGTTTACCAAACACCTTGCTGCTTTATTTCACAACTGCTTATTCTTACAGCACAGCAGAAACAGCTTTTTTTCAAAGCACAGCAATACCAAACCAGCCCTTAGAGTCGCCAATTTGATAGAAAAAAACTTGGTGGTGGAAGAATTTGCGCCAAGCAACACATTAAATTTGTCATAATTTGGTACCGAACGAGGTATACGAGAGAGAATCTAACATAAAAGCTTACAACTTGTTAAAATATATTTAATTAATCCAGAGTCTTCTTTGTAATTGTCCCATGTATTAATAGGAATTAATATAACCCTATATAATTTGGAAAGTTTCACACACATCAATACAAGGAATTATATTCTACATGCGATCAATTGTCTAGGTTTTCTCTTAGATGTTTTTATTTTCTTCTCTTCCTATCAAATACAACTTGAGAGGAATAACATTAAATCTAGTAATAGTGATTTCTATGATTAATAAGTTGCTTTTGTATTTTTATACGATTTACGGTAAGAATAAATAACTTACATGTAAAAACTCAAGCTTACCTTCTTCTTTTTTCAAACAAGGGATATTCTACCTCTAGACTGCAGAAAAAGGATTTAAACTTGGTTAAATATCGAAAGCACATATGCTCTAACCAATTTGTTTACAACCACAATCTAGAGAACCTTAATATAAAAAATAAAAATAAAAATAAAAAATCTAGAGGGCCAATCATGTTTATGGGTCCTGGTAGGTCCCATCTACTTTTTTGGGTCAAACATATAGTAAAATAATTTGGGCTTCAGAAGCCCAATTAATCACCAACCAACCACAACCATAACTAAGCCACCAGGCCCAAATAACAAGAAGCAAAGCCCATGACCTGTAACTCCAACCCCAAAACCAAAAGCCACCAGCGGTCCAGCACTATAGACAGGGTAGCGCGTTTCCCTTCGGCCGAAGCAGCAGCAGCAGCAACAAGAGGGGCATCTCATCGTCTGATTCCGCATTTGTTTGGCCAGCGAGAAAGCGAGAGAGAAAATGAGCGGCGCCGGGAAGAAAGTGGCCGATGTGGCTTTCAAGGCCTCGAGGAACATCGACTGGGAGGGCATGGCCAAGCTCCTCGTCTCCGATGAGGCTCGCAAAGAGTTCGCCTCTCTTCGTCGCGCCTTCGACGAGGTCAACACTACCCTCCAGACCAAGTTCAGCCAGGTCCCTACGAACCCATCTCTCAATCGCTTACATTTTTTTTTAGATCTCTGCGATTTCTAGCTGTTTTTTTTTTTTTGGCTTCATTTCTAAGTTTATTCATCTGGATTGTATTTCGTTAAATTAGGGATTTTTGTTTGTTTTCCCTGTGTTATTTGGTTGATTTGTAAAATGGGTCGGTTCGGTTTTGTCAAATTTCATTACTTTTACGCTGAGTACTGATTTGGATTATTGGTGTAAGCCTTTTAAGCTGTTAAATTTGATTTGAATCGATGCCCTCGGGTAATTTGGATTGGAAATGTTGTGTATAACACCTAGTTATATGGGAAATTGCGGCGAAATGGAAGTTATGTAAGGATTTTTACACAATTGTGTTATTTTAAAGATTTCTATTGCATCTATGGTTGCATTAATTTCACTTGTTGACGTTACTGTAATGATTTTCAATCAATTTTCTGATTCCCAATTTTCATTTGTATGCAGGAGCCTGAACCCATAGACTGGGAGTACTACAGGAAAGGAATCGGGTCTCGCTTGGTGGATATGTACAAAGAGGCTTATGACAGTATGTTTTCTGACTTGATTAACGAATGCATCTCACTAGTATAATGCATCCATGAATCTGTCACGTATTACACTAGTTGCGGTTGCACATATATACTGATTACGTAGGTCTGCTGTTGTGGGAGTTTTTCGTCTTGTATCATGCTAGTATTCTGCTTTGAGCTGAAAACTTGGGCTTTGGTATCTGATAACGATATGGTTGTCTTGCAGTCTTTTGTGAAATACTTGTGCCTAATAATAGGATGCTTTATTGCTATTGTTGAAATTAAGTTTTTTGTTCTCTGACACTTTACTTGCTACGAACTACCTTAATGTTTATGCTTGGTTAACAATAGATCAGAAACCCTTCCTTGATGAGGCGAGCCGTATCAAACTTGTGTAGTTAACTGAGTTACCCACCTCCTAAAAGAGTCTTAGTTAAGCTATTTTGACTAATAAAAGCAAGTCATTTAGTCTAATGACCTGTACAGAACTGAAGGTCTCATCTTGATTTACAGAAGTCTTATGGGAAAGTAATTTTTAGCTAGTGATGTAACATTGCAATTAAATGTGTTTTGGGCTCTTGGTTGTGTTTTTCTCCTAGCAATTTTAGAAAAAAACAATTGGTCATCTGATGGATGTGTGTTCTATTTATTCCAAATGTTATTATTGGAAAATGTTGGTAGAACAGTACTTTTTGGGGTGGGTGGGTTGGGGGGGGGGGGGAGGGAGAGAGAACCTTGTTAAGTTTTCTTACCCAATTATCATGTCTTGTGTATCTTTTCTTTCTCTAAAAACAAAACAACAAAATTTTGCAGGCGTTGAAATCCCCAAGTACGTAGACACAGTCACTCCTCAGTACAAGCCCAAATTTGATCAATTGGTTAGTTCTCTCTCTCTCTCTCTCTCTCCCTCTCTCTTGTTGTCTCTATCTAACTCTCTCCATCTATCCTTCATTTTTAACTTTATGGGGTGCTTTATATTTTGTTGTGGGGTACAGTTGGTGGAACTAAAAGAAGCAGAGGAAAAGTCTTTGAAGGAGTCTGAGCGTTTGGAGAAGGAGGTAGTTGAAGTGCAAGAGTTGAAGGTATTGGATAGAAATAGTCCTGTGCTAACCTCGTGCTTGTATAATGTACAACTTCTCACTGCATTTGTTTTTATGTCAACAGAAAAAGATAAGCACCATGACTGCAGATGAGTACTTTGAGAAGCATCCAGAGCTGAAGAAAAAATTCGACGATGAAATCCGAAATGACTACTGGGGCTATTGATGACATCCAAGGTTTCAATATTTGGCAATATTTCTGGAACGTGTGGCGTCATGTTTACCCCCTTTTGTTTAATAATAAGGATAACCAAATTGAGTTTCTTTGTAATCTGGTTCCTTTCAGTTTGACGAATTTGAGCTTCAATAGCACCCCTTCAAGAGGGCTTGTTCCCCAGTAGGCAAATCCGTCCCGTTTCATTTACATAACGGCAGTATCCGGATCGTGGAATGCTTCTGTTGTATCCAGAGTTGTGTTATGTGTTCAATGTTTTTCCGATTACAAATGAGTCGAGTATAGTTTTCGTCGATTTCTTTGTATTCCATCGGATTTGTGAGGGGAGGCTCTTGTAGAGCCTGATTCCGGTTCAGCCGTACTGCTTTCCTCGAGGAGATTCGAACTTGGGGTACCCGACAGTCTGCTCAGGGTTCCAAACTCAAAAGGTGGCAACTAAATGCGGGATTTAACCCAACACCTTTAAGCCATGAGCCGCGACGGGCATGCACCACGCGTCCGAAGGCACCCCTCCAGCTTTTAACATTGAAAAAGAACTAGTTCATCCTTACTGTTACATTTGACGTTAATAATCCTATGCAATGTCGCCTAGGCCACGCATCAATGTATAGTATACATTCCCCGTGGCCCGGAGTTTGCTCCCGGGCATACAAATGTATAATATACGTTGCATTGTATGCGGTGCATATCCACAGCAATGTACGTCATACATTGATGTAGTTTTGAATTTTCGACCTTGCTCGTCAAGAGTATATACTCGTCCGTACAAAAGGAAACAGAGAGCAATAAAAGAAAACCATCATTTGTGGAAGACGGCATGTACATTTAGACATTCTGGTTAAATGTAAAATCAAAGAGAGAAGGAAGGTACTAACTGCAGAGATTGTACAAAACTCTGAATAATCCATTAAGTACAGAATAACGTCAACGGTACTTTCACAGTCATCGCCGGAAGACCAGAAAAGTTCAAAAGACAACCTGAGGAATTACAATTTCTGACCCCAAAAACGAAAAGGTAGAAATGTCGACTGATAGAAATTTCAAGCAAATGCTGCTAGTAAATCCGGAAAGAAAGTCAAAATTTTCCGGCAGCATATAATTGCTTTAATTTCAAATAACTGGGAGATGAATCGGTTGATAGTACTCTCATTACTTCAAAGAAAAACGCGCTTATCCGCTACCGACCACCTTCTTTTGTTGGAGCTGCTCACTGTTTATCTCCTCATTTTTGTCCATCGCCTTCCTAGCAAGCTCATAGCCAGCAAAGTTCATGGCACCCAACGGAGCAATCCAAAAGAATCTTGGTAGCGCTCCTTTGAATAAGCCAAGCGGTCCCTCGTGGCGTAGTATAGAGACGGCCACTATTGACATTGATACAGGTCGACCCTGTGGAGCGGTCATCATTCTTGTTTTCATCACATCAAAGGGAGTGGTGACAACGGCTGCTAACCCGCCAGATAAAGCCCCAACTGCAATTGTTTCCCAAGGTTCCAGATCCCGCCCCAAAAATTGCTGGGCAGCCTAAAACAGCAAAACAGTCAATTAATGAAAACAAATCCAGCAACATATTACATTATTTACACTCAAAACAAAGTGAGATAATTAAAATAAAGAATTTCTTGTTGATATGAAGAACAGGATTTCGCAGTGGAACAACACTTTAGAAGACAAAACCCGGAACTCATGGCATTATTGCACAGCTGTTAGCTATCGTCGTCGCCACAAAATGCCATGGTAACTCGTATTTGGGCATCAGTTGTGTCACTGTCAAGTCATATTACATTTCAAAATCTTCCTTTTCCAGCTATGCTAGGTAGTTCTATAAAAAAGATGAGCATAATGTAGCCAAACTTTGCCTTCTCCCAAAATGAATTTTGTAACTTTTTTATTCATATCTTAGGGATGCAACTTAGGCAATTTGAGCAGCAGGCTTCATGGCGAGGTTAAACAATCCTGATCGTAGAATACGAGAGCAAGATACATTTTGTGGCTAGAAAGGAAGGTTGCATATGAAAATACTGTACCTTTTTGGATTCAGCATACAGCCCCATGCCAGCGACATAAAATGGAACTTCACGGCAAAGAGTGGCACCAGTCCCACGAAAGAAACCCTTAAGACCATCTTGGTTCCAAGTGCCCACAAGAGCCTCCCCGACATTGTCAAAAAGGCCAGCCTGACACCGCTGCTTTAACACCTCACAAGGAATTCGCACTGCTGTTCCCAAAAATGTGCTACAGAATGATGCTAGAGATTGAACCTGTTGAGATGCCGGAAAATAGATTTTATCATGTTTCAAAACAGCATTAACAGAAAAAGAGTCGCTCATGACAGACCCACTACCACCCACCTCAAATTCATATTTCCCTTCTTTCAACTACAGTCTACAACACACTTCAAATTCAGTTGTTTTGGTTGGGCATAGGCTGCATAGCATATGCCCGTCAGGGGGAATGAAGAGGGAGGGAGGGGGGGAGCATGCCACCAGCAGCAGCATAAGAACCATTTTCAAAGGGTACTAAGGTTTGGATAAGAATGGGGACACTACTGGTTGAAGCTGCCCTAACAGAGCCATACTTTTTACTTTTTTACTTTGGGTAGTGAACACCATACTATCTGATATAGTTGTATATATACGAAGAAGAAAAAATGTAAAAGACATAATACTTACTTTTCTCAGACTACAAAGTAGGATAGTTAATTACTTTTTTAAGAAGCCGTTCTTACTTAAGATAGAAAAGCAGTAATATTAAGTAGATGAAGCCTTCTTGAGAATTGTGGAGTTGTACAAATAAACTATAATTTAATATCATTAGAATGAATGGAAAGAATGAACAGACAAAATGAACTTGCATTCGTTTAAATAGATATTAATGTCTTTTCAGAGGCATGATGGAAGTATGATGCTAGTCCCCAAAGGGAGAGAGGAAAAAAAAAACATAAGATTAGAATAACAATCATTACCTGTATATCTGGGAGCGTAGGAGAAACATTTATCAACACAAGTTTACTTGCCTCAAAAATCCCAGTTCGCAGGCCATGACTGTAATGTGACGATAACAAATCAGCCAGAAAGTGGTGAATTACACAAAGTGTAGCTAAAATAGCTGATTCATCATTATACTGTTATGGTTGGGAAGGGGGCAAAAAAAAACCTTGAAAACTGTCCAAGAATTGCAGGAATTGAGCCCCTGTATAATCCCCGCACTCCAATCTGTGGAAGCTTTGAAATAATTTCGGGGAACGTTAATGTTGATGCTTGTACTCGAGTCTGCCAAACATAAAGAAATGATGCATTTTAGGATGGAAGACCAAAGAGAAGCATCACCAATTACAGAAAATTTTAACTCCGAGTACATGAGTACAAATTCCTAGGACAAAGAATTTGCCTTAATTGTATCAACTGGGTGCATTAAAGAAGTAGATAGAGCACAAGCAAGGCCCCCTGCTAATGCAGATCTTAGTACGCTTCCAGCAGGTATTTCCACTGGTGGTGCAACAGCAACAACGGTTGCAGCTTCAAACCAGATACTCCTGTATGTATTTTGAAAGAAGTTACTGTCAGCTAGGAGTATCCCACTAACTTGTGTACACTAGCCAACTGGTAATTTCTTAAATATATACACATGGATATTATTTCTGAATTTCAATTAATTCTGCTTTACTCCTAATTCATTGAAAAGTTCATTCTCCGCATAAATGTATCAATTACCAATAATGGAACAGTTACCATTTCAGAACCAGAAAAAGCAGAACGAACCATAGAACGTTTTCAACAGAAAAACCAGTCTGACATCAACTGAACTTACAAAGGAAACTAATTGAATGAGAAATACATCTTACCGAGGATCATCTTGAAGTCGATCAGAAGGGAGTAAGAGCATAAAATTCCTAAAATGTCCATATGAAATAGATCCTTCTGTATCAGCATTGAGAAACCGCATCATAGCAACAGCATTATCTTCATTAGCTGGAAGTCCTGCATTTTTAAGTGAGGCCAATACTTCACTTTTCTGCAGTGTTCCAGACTTGCTCAGGCATAGAGAGGTATATGCTCGTAGAATGGTTGGTTCCTTCTGTTCCATGAAGGATAAAAACTGTTTCCAACCAAATGATTTTGAAAATATGTGACTTCTAGTACGGCGCATAAACTCATGAGCATATCTCCGTGGCAATTTTCTCTTTCGTATTGCAATTTCGAGATCTTCCAGAGTGACTTGCCCATCACTATCTCTATCCAGTTCTTCAAAGAATCTCCTTCCTAGACACATTCATGGTGTAAAATGTGTTAATGAAAGAATTTACATGCAAAAAAATGTATTCGATTTGGCCAAACAAACAAATTATTTAGGAGCTCATCACTACCATGAATTATAGCAATTAGGTAAAGACAGGTGATAATTACTTTATCTCTCACTCAAAGGTGCCAATGGAAGTTTATGGACGCTATGCTCTTTGTACTTGAAAAGTGTAAGAATTTTGTTGGCATTCTCAGAAGTTTAGACAAATATTAACACATCCTTAATTATCATACTGTATATCTGGACCCATCAATGCTCTACGTACTTTCATGATAGTTGATGCCCTTACAATCATTCCTAAGTAAGATATTGGATGGACAGGTTCTGATGGCCTTCACTTATGGAGCTCATATAATGTGAAAATCTATTTTGTCCCATGCAAAGCTCATATGAATTCGACAAAGTTGAAAATAAGATGACTTCTCTTAGATTTGTATCAGGTGGGTTACCTACCTTATTTTCTTTTATGACTAGCAATGCATTGACAAGATAATCCTCAGACAAATTATCTTAAACTTACTAGTCTCCTCCACTAATTATAACATGGTTGGCAGTAGAGATTGTGTGTGTGTGTGTGTGTGTGTGTTAGTCTCCTCCACTAATTATAACATGGTTGGCAGTAGAGATTTTGTGTGTGTGTGTGTGTGTGTGTGTGTGTTTAGAGCTAATAGAAAGGGAACATTGCTGATAAACATATTGCAGAACAGGCTCGGTGATTAATGATCGTATTTGAAATCCAGCAACATCTTGAATCAATCAATTTGTGTGTGTGTGTGTGTGTGTGTGTTTAGAGCTAATAGAAAGGGAACATTGCTGATAAACATATTGCAGAACAGGCTCGGTGATTAAAGATCGTATTTGAAATCCAGCAACATCTTGAATCAATCAATTTGTAACTTTAAAACACGTGTCTTCTCACTAAAGAAACTGTGTCAAAGTATCTTATATCTAAATTTTTCACAGAACACCAATACAGAAACACATATATGCTTACATACTATGAGTGGAAAATAAATAAATTCTTAGACGGGATTCAGTAAGAAACGGCCTGACTACGAGATTATTTATGCATGTAATATACAACAGGGAAAAATCTTCTTTTGTTTACTAATAAATCCTAGCCAATGGTAAGCTCAGCTGATCCGGTGCATCAGATGCATCAGTTACATAGAGAAAAGTAGGGTGAAAGTGGGCAGTGGACAAAATAAGGCTCCTTCGATAATAAGGACAGATAAGGAAATGAACAAGTTAACATATTCGTATAGCTTGTATATTAGAAATTCAATTCAGAAAAAGAGTATGAATCAGCATGAATAAATGTCCTTTTTGGGATTTTTATCTTTTACAAAAACAAGCATTAATTTCTAGGCAAAACAAAATTCATTTCCACAATTAGTAGTAAGTCCCAAAGTTATCAAAGACAACGTACCTTCAGACTCTGTGTATCTAAAGAAATCTTGGACAGAGAATAGCTTCTTCTTGTCAGGATAGTCTTTGGAAGGTCTCCCCAGCTGAGGCACAAGTTCAATTAGTTCGGCCAATGAAACGGTGGATAACGTGGATCTCAAACGCTCTACATTTGATAGAGGAATACTAAGTATATCGCTAGCAAGCTTCTGTGGTGAATTGCCAGCTGATTCTGCCGGGTTACTTGCAGTAACATCCTCATCACCCTCTTCATTAACTGAAGAGGATACTCCAACAACGCCTGATGGCACTCCTCCCACTCTAGCAAACTTCAAGTTTCCCCACAACCCATTTACATCTGCTTTTTGACCTTCAAACAAACCAGTGATCACCCTGAAATGATCATTTTGAGAGGAAGAAGGCGGCTCTCTGGAAGTGTCACAAGTATTACAATCACTCTCTTGAACACCCTGATCAAACCTCTGAAGATTCTGAGTAAGTTGATCAAAAACAAAACCAATAAGGCATTCTAGTGATACATGTTTTCCTTCTTTATGTGACATGGCTTCATTCTGAATCATTTTAACACTCTGTCCCTTAGACTCCCTCTGTTTCAAGTCACCCGAAACCTTTGGCTTTTTACAAGAACACACTTTGTCGTCATTGCTCATTTTCTGGAGCCGCTTCTTACCCAATTTGAACGGACCCGGAAATGCCTGAACAAAACTATTAACTAACACAGACCAAGTGACGGCAAACTGCATGCAATTCACACAAGACCCATCCTCCTTGTCACAATCCTTCTCTTTCAACCCACTATCCGACACCTCAGGTTGATTTCCATTCCCCGAATTTGGAGAAAACTTCCCAAATAACGCTTTTTTCGGAACCTTAACCAACATTCCTTTCTTTCTCTCCTCACCAACTGCGGCACACTCACCAGCTTTCTTTTTTCCCCCAAAGATCTTAACTTTACCATTGTTATCACCACCACTGAATTGAGTAATAAATTCAGCAGCGTTTACCTTATTCTTATGCCCTGCCCAGCAACACTCGAAGTCCTTGGCCGCTTTTCGAATGCCCAATTCGAGCGGCGAAAGCCTTTCCTTAACCAGCTGAATCGAATTGAAAAACGATTCAATTGGGTCATTCGCAGACACCATTACTTACAAAACTCCTAAATTCTCTCAGTTCCTATATATAACCACCAAACTCCAATCCACAACCACCGTTACATACACAAGCATACCAACAAAAAAAAGCACAAACTTTCTTCCAAATTTAGCAAAAACCGATTAAACTATAACATAAAACAGCATACAGTAAAAGAACTCTACCATACAGCACCGTGGACCAACCGGATGAGATCCGAATACGAAGCGGTGCACCGACTGTTGAATCCGAAACGCCGGAAACCCTATGCGCGCATTATGGGCTGCTCCATTTTTCTCCAAACAGCTTCAAATCCCTCCACTTTTTGCTTCTCATCGACCCTTCAGAGTGCAGAGAGCCAACTTTTGCATGGCAGAAACGGATTGAAAGCCATATGAAACAGTAAGCGGGTGCGCAAAACAGAAAAGGGGTACCCGATTCAGAGAAAGACTGCAGATTTTGATGGTTTTGGACAGAATCTGCGTTTCATTTGGGAGCGAGAGGAATTGGGTGCGGATAGAGGAGGAGGAGGAAGAAGTGAACAAAAACAAAAACAAAACCAAAACTGAATAACAAGACGGAGCAAAAGACCAGGCCTATCTTTTTTTGCAATTTTTAATTTTAATTTTTTGCAATTTTTTGCAATTTTTTGTTTATTAATTATTTATAATTATTATGTAGTAATCTTGTTAAACAAATAAGGGAATATTTTTGTTTACTACTTGGTGATGGTGATGCTTATTAATCTTGTTTGTACCATACTTGACCAATCCCGAAACTACTGAGAACCGGTCAACATTATACCATCAAGGACCCACAAGGTCAGAGGCCAATCACAAGGTGACATGTGTCGACACCAGAGGCCAATTACAGCGCGACACGTGTCAACATCAGAGACCAATCACAGCATGACACGTGTTAATGTCAGAACAAAGCTAGAAACTCTCTTCTATAAATAGGGATCATTCTCCCACAATAATCTCTAATGTCATTTGTACTAGACTATTCACTAGGACTCACAAAATGAGAGCTTGAACCTATGTACTTGTGTAAACCCTTCACAATTAATGAGAACTCCTCTACTCCGTGGACGTAGCCAATCTGGGTGAACCATGTACATCTTGTGTTGTTTGCTTCCCTGTCTCAGTCCATTTACATACTTATCCACACTAGTGACCGGAGCAACCAAGCGAAGGTCACGAACTTGAAACTTTTTGTTGTACCAAAGTCCTCACTGATTTTGTGCATCAACATTTGGCGCCGTCTGTGGGAATCGACACTTATTCCCACTCTCTACAGCTTTGTCAAGCTGGTTTCCACCACTCGTATACTCTCTTTTGATCAAGCATCCCTCTCCAACATGGGGAGCGAAGGAAGCCATAGCTCACAGAATGACACCCCTCTCGCACCTAGTGCGAAGCAACGAAAGAAGGAAGGAAAAAGGGTTTCTCTTCAAGCTAAAGTCGATGAGCTAGAAGCTCAGAACAACAAGATAGCAATGAAAAACGAGGTCCTTCAAGAGCAATACGAGAAGCTCTTCGAGACGCTCCAAGAAGCTAGGCATGCTCAAACACACGAGCTCGTTGCCCCTGTGAACGTCAACCATCAATCGGATGCCTTCCAACATGGAGGGTCACCTGCTTTCAACATGGTTATTCTTGATAAGGAGCAAGCTACTCCTCAAAATGTCGATCAACATGAAACTTCTCTCAACCTAGCTGCTTCAACCCGAAGCAGGAGAAGTGGAGGAAGGCACCTCCTAGCAGAGGGAGCGGAAGGATCGAAAGCTGTTTATCGCGACTGTCGAGACTTCCTGAAGCAACGTCGAGAGAACCCCATCCACATAAGCTCAAAGATCAATGACCCAAGGGTTTCTGAAAGACTCGGTCCCCTACCACGGCCCAGGCAGGCTACCAATTTGGGGAAGGGGCAACAAGTCCTAGAGAAACATGAGGGTATAGGGGACTCAGAGGTGTTCCGACAGACATACCCTAGAAGTCAGTACGGCGAGTCCAGGGAAAAATCACATGCTCTTGATCAGACTTTCTTACTTTCAAGAGGGGATGGAAATTTCCGAAAGAAAGCTCCAGTGATACAAAACTCTACCCAGGACCCCCTTGTCCTACAGCTCCTTGAAGAAGTAAACAAGTTGAAGGCCGAACGACAAGCTGAGATACCTGACTGGAATCAACCCAGGCCTGGCCCTCTTACAAGGAGGATCCTCAACACCCCATCCAGGCGAAGACAAAACAGAAGCTTGGCTTGCAACTCTGTACTGGAAAGGAGGATCCAATTGAACACCTTAACCTCTTTGAGTCTACCATGGCATACCTGATGCACACCGACGAAGAGCGATGTCTTCTCTTCCCCTCCACCCTCTCTGGTGGAGCTTTAAACTGGTATTGTCATCTTCCACCAGAGATGGTTGACTCATTTGAGGAATGGAGGAAACTGTTTGTTTCTCAACACATCTTCCAGACCGATCGCTTGCATTCTGCAGATGATTTGTACACTATCCGCCAGAAGCCGGACGACTCACTACGAGAGTATGCCTGCCGCTTCAGCCATGAATATTTTCGCTGCGCTGAGGCAGATGACAAGACCGCCCTCAAGGCCTTCACAATAGGCTTACGTGACCGTTTCTTCAAGTACATGATCAATGCCAACACTTGGAAAACTTACTCCAAGGTGATGGCACAGGCCTATAACCACGGGTGATGGCACATGCCTATAACCACGCCTCCGCTGAGGCAAGAACATATCAAGGGAAACCCCCTACAGCCACCCCTTATCAGCGAGTAGGGAGTGGAAGCCAGATCCAACCAAATGAGAAGACATCGGCCCTCCAACGGCAACAGAGTATCCCTCTGCCTCACTTAATGCTTCGCCAAGTCAACAGACATACCAATCTCAGGGCAAGAGGAAGGATTTCCATCCCTACCACTCTCATTTCAGTAAAAAGAGTAAATGGCACTATCGCGATAACCAAGGGCATCGTCACGATAATGCCCGCCCCCAGGCAGTCAATGAAGTGGGCCAAACACGTATCAAGACACGCCCTACCCCGAGGTATGAGACATACACGGCCTTGAACACCACATGCGTGGCCATTTACCCCAGTATAACTCACCTGATACCGAAGCCAAAGCCGAGAGAGCCAGTTTACAAGTCCACGAAGAACACGGGCATGTTCTGCTGCCACCATAAGCATAACAGTCATGACAGCGAGAAGTGTATCATCCTCCGTGATCATATTGAAGCTTTGGCACGTAAAAAAAAAAATTGATCAATTCCTCCTTCACTCTCCGAGGGATAACTGTAACCAACGCCAAGTGAATGTGATATATTCCATAAGCGGCGGCACACCCATATCTGAATCTTCCAACAGGGCCATGAAAAACAGTGAACGAACTTTGAGGCCTGGTCACCAAGTGTTTCACGTGGAAGACATCAGGGGAGGCAAGTATCAAAAGCCTAACTGGGATCTAATATGTTTCTACCCTGAAGAAAAAAAAAGAGGTTTACCAACTCAGAGACCCAGTATGCATAAGCCAACAGAGCTTCAAAAGGATTCACAGTACTCCAAAAATTATTCGGCAGCCTGCCATTATTACCACTAACCAGGTGATCAAAAGTACATCCAGTACTCCAAAAATTATTGACAAACCTGCCGTTATTATCACCAACCAGGTAATCAAAGGTACAACCCGTACTCCAAAAAATTATTCATGAGCATCACTCATGACAATCATACATAATCATACATGAGCATCGCTCATGACAATCATACATAAACATTCATGAGCATCACTCATGTCAATCATACATTAGCATCACTCATGTCAATCATACATGAGCATCACTCATGTCAACATCCATGAGCATTACTCATGTTAATCAACATACACATTCATGAGCATCACTCATGTCGATCAGCTTCGAAAGCTTCATTTACAGATCTCTAGCTTCGAAAGCTTCATTTACAGAGCTCTAAGCTTCGACAGCTTCATTTACAGAGCTCTAGCTTTGACAGCTTCATTTACAGAGCTCTAGCTTCGAAAGTTTCATTTACAGAGCTCTAAGCTTCGACAGCTTCATTTCCTGAGCTCTAGCTTCGACAGCTTCATTTACAGAGCTCTAGCTTCAAAAGCTTCATTTACAAAGCTCAAGCTTCAGAGCTACAATTACAAAGCCTCAGAGCTACAATTACAAAGCTTCAGAGCTACAATTACAAAGCTTCAGAGCTACAATTACAAAGCTTCAGAGCTACAATTATAAAGCTTCAGGGCTACAATTATAAAGCCTCAGGGCTACAATTACAAAGCCTCAGGGCTACAATTACAAAGCCTTCATTACAAAGCTACAATTACAAAGCTTCAAAGCTACAACGCTTCAAAAACAAAAAAGCTCTCAGGCTTATAACATGGCACACGCCATACAAACAACAAACTAGTACATTCAGAGTACATGCAGAAAGTGAAGACACTTCTACATGCAGAAAGTGAAGACACTTCTAGTCATCCTCATCTGAAGTCGAACCCCTGACAAAGTGGCGATGGAGTATGCTCTTCGTTTCAAATTCAAGGCGTCAAACAACGAGGCCGAATATGAAGCCCTTCTAGCAGGCTTACGTTTGGCCAAACACCTTGGGGTTAAACAAATTAATATCTTCAGTGACTCCCAATTGGTGGTCAACCAGGTCACCAACAACTTTGATGTTAAGGATAGCTTTATGGTAGCATACCTTGCGCAAACACAACTTTTGCTCAAGCACTTCCACTACCAGATCACTCAAGCTCCTCGAGTGGCAAATAGTCATGCAGACGCCCTGGTTGGCCTCGCCTCAACAGTGGAAGACAAAGTTGGGAGAAAAATTCATGGTGAACTGTTGGTTGCTCCTAGCACCACGGCCGCTGAAGTGTGCAACTTACAACAGGGGGATAGTTGGATCACCCCAATTTATAAATTCCTTGCTCATGGCTTCCTCCCAAATGATAAAGTCCAGGCTAAGCAAATTCGATACAAGTCTACCCGCTACCTGATCATCAACGATCAACTCTACAAGCGAGGTTTTAACTTGCCGTACTTAAGGTGCCTTATGCCTGCCGAGGCAGAGATTGTCCTCCGGGAAATACATGAGGAAGTCTGTGGAGATCATGCTGGATCTCGGTCCCTAGCACATAAGACTTTCGCCAAGGATATTACTGGCCAACACTCCACCAGGATGCCATCAAAGTATCCCGCGCATGTGACAAATGTCAACGCTATGCGACTATTCCTCACTCCCCTCCAGAACCTCTCACTCCCATAATCAGCCCTTGGCCCTTGGCCCAATGGGGGCTTGATTTGATCGGCCCAATGCCTGTAGGGAAGGGCAATGTCCATTATGCAATCGTTGCGGTTGACTACTTCACAAAGTGGGCCGAAGTAGAACCCTTGGCAACCATTACTGAGGCAAAGATAGAAGACTTCGTGTGGAAGAACATCCTTTGCAGATTTGGCATTCCCAATTCGATAGTCACTGACAATGGGTGACAGTTCGACAACAAGAAGTTCAAAATGTTCTGCTCTAAGTTCAACATCAACTTATGCTTCGCCTCTCCAGCTCATCCCCAATCTAAATGGACAAGTTGAGGCCATCAACAAAATAATCAAGCGCACTTTGAAAACCAACTTGGACAAGGCTAAAGGTTGTTGGCTTGAATTTGTACCCCAAGTTTTTTTTTGGTCATATCGCACTTCATATCAGACTTCAACAGGAGAAACTCCATTCTCACTTGCCTTTGGCACAAAGGCAGTAGTCCTGGTTAAGCTTGAGCAAACTACCTTCCGAGTCCATAACTACATGCAAATTGAAAATGACAAACAACTCACCCTCAACTTGGATCTAGTCGAGGAACACATAATTCAGGCTCACTTGAGGAATATGGCTTACAAGCAGCACATCTCCAACTACTATGACTGTAGGGTCAAACCTCGCTATTTCAAAGTAGGGGACTGGGTATTAAAGAAAAGACTACTTTGCGACAGAGTCCCGAGCGAAGGCACACTTAGTCTAAACTGGGATTGAGCGTTTGAAGTCATTGGCATCAGTCGCCCTAGCTCCTACAAACTCAGAAGCTCCGATGGCAAGACCCTTGGCCATCCATGGAACGCTAATCACTTGAAGTACTACTACAAGTAGACTCACAATGTACAAGTGTTGAGCTATAACAGTTCAGAATCCTATGTAATGAAGGTCATTTGGCAATATGCTCTATCTCACTCGAACATGCACACTCGGCATAACCAGTGCATGACTTCACCGGGCGCATCTTGTAGCAGTAGTGCCACTGATGGAAGGAGGGCTCACCTAATCCACACTTCATCCAAATAATATAAAACCCGATCAAGGTATCCCAAAAATCAGGGTTGAGTTGCCAGGCGCATATCTAATAAAAGATAGCATCTGCTGCAACCACGGGTGCAAAGGCAGCTTTACCCCTAAGGTCATTAGTATCGGGGTGTAGAACATAACATGACCCATGGGCGGCTCAGAAGGCAACTCCTAATGATGCACCAAGCGCATTCCTACACTAATACTACATGACTGCCTTAGGGCCTCAAGCTGCTTTTCGCTATCTAATAAGTTGTTTTCTAAATGGTATGCTTGGAACTCAGAGCGAATTATGGGTATGGCGTCACAAACAACTCCCCTCACCCACTAGCATGGAGGAATAACCAATATTGGCTAAGGTTTGACAATTGTGAAGATCAAACCATGAGAAAGCCCCACGTGGAAAATCTTCAACTTCCACACAAGCTAGAGAGTTTCAAATTTCAAATGTTTAGTTCCCCCACTAAAAAAAAAAAAAAAAAAAAAAAAAATCCAAAAAAAAAAAAAATGGATGGGGGAACACAACAAAGCTTCATCAATGGAGGACAACTACAATTCTCAAAAGCTTCACACACTCTTGATCAAGATAGTGTGAAGCAAAATCAATTTATGATGCAAACAAAGCTTCACCCTACAAAGCTTCCCCCACAAAGCTTCACCCTACAAAGCTTCACCCACAAAGCTTCACCCCACAAAGCAAAGCTTCACCCACAAAGCTTGACCAAAGCTTCACCCACCAAAGCTTCCCCACAAAGCAAAGCTTCGCCCATAAAGCTTGACCAAAGCTTCACCCACTAAAGCTTCACCCACAAAGCTTGACCAAAGCTTCACCCACCAAAGCTTCCCCACAAAGCAAAGCTTCACCCACAAAGCTTGACCAAAGCTTCACCCACAAAGCTTCAACATCAAAGCTTCACCCACAAAGCTTCATCCTACAAAGCTTGACCATACAAAGCTTCACCCACAAAGCTTCCCCCACAAAGCTTCACCCTACAAAGCTTGACCATACAAAGCTTCACCCACAAAGCTTCACCCCACAAAGCAAAGCTTCACCCACAAAGCTTCACCCCACAAAGCAAAGCTTCACCCACAAAGCTTGACCAAAGCTTCACCCACCAAAGCTTCCCCATAAAGCAAAGCTTCACCCACAAAGCTTCAACATCAAAGCTTCACCCACAAAGCTTCACCCTACAAAGCTTGACCAAAGCAAAGCTTCACCCACAAAGCTTCACCCCACAAAGCAAAGCTTCACCCACAAAGCTTCACCCAACAAAGCTTCACCCCACAAAGCAAAGCTTCACCCTACAAAGCTTCACCCACAAAGCTTCACCCAACAAAGCTTCACCCCACAAAGCAAAGCTTCACCCTACAAAGCTTCACCCACAAAGCTTCACCCTATAAAGCTTGACCATACAAAGCTTCACCTACAAAGCTTCACCCACAAAGCTTCACCCTACAAAGCTTGACCCTACAAAGCTTCCCCCACAAAGCTTCACCCTACAAAGCTTCCCCCACAAAGCTTCACCCTACAAAGCTTCAACATCAAAGCTTCATATACAAAGCTTCAACATCAAAGCTTCACCTACAAAGCTTCAACATCAAAAGCTTCAACATCAATTTATGGTGCCAACAAAGCTTCATCAATGGAGTGCAACTACAATTCTCAAAAGCTTCACACACTCTTGATCAAGATAGTGTGAAGCAAAATCAATTTATGGTGCCTACAAAGCTTCAACACCAAAGCTTCACCTACAAAGCTTCAACATCAAAGCTTCACCAACAAAGCTTCATCATCAAAGCTTCACCTACAAAGCTTCAACAACAAAGCTTCACTACAAAATTTCAACACTAAAACATGCAAGAGCTTCACACACTCTTGATCAAGATAGTGTGAAGCTAAATCAAATTTTGTGTCCAAAAAATAGCTTTAACTAGTCCAGCCTTTTTCCCTCTCTCTCTCTTCCGTCACCTTTCATCTATCAAATTTCCGCAACTTCTGCTCTTCTTCAATGGAGCTGAATTTTGGATATCTTATGGTTCTTGAACAGATAAACAACTTTCAAGAAGGAAATATTTCTGTTTGAGCGAAGGAAATTAGAGTTTTAAAGCTCCAAACATGACAGTCAGATTCCTGCCGATTCCAAAGCTGTTGTGATGTTTCAAAGATCTGGAAGTATTTAACCATTAATTCGTTCTGAATTTTTGATATGTTATGGAAGAGATAATGAGGAACAACTTCGATGAAGAAAGAATATTGATTTGAGCAAGATAAAATGGAGTTACGAAGCTAACAACAGGTCTGATGGGTTGACAGACAAATCATGAACAGTTATTCATCATACCTGAATGTCTAGAGTTGTACTACTCCGATGGATCTCAAATTTGGATATGTTGTAGATCACAAGTTAAGGAACAACTTTCATGAAGACGACTTTGCGATTTGAGCTACAGAGAAGGGTGTTATAATTGCAGCGACTCAGGCTGATTAGTGGAAACGAAAAGCAATTCCACCACAAAAGGGGGAAGCAGAAATGGGCAAAGGGATGAGACCTTGGGTCTCATTTTTATTATTTCCCTACCTCTCAAACATGAAGCAAGAAAGAATTGTACTTCACTAAGAAAGAATTGTGCTTCACCAAATGAAGCAAGGCAAGGCATCGATATTCTGACAACTTGGTAACAAGCAAGACACCTCATTCGGCAACTCTCCTCGACCGACGACTTGGGGGACTCCTATCATATGCTACTACACCTTGGTACTCGAAAGTTCCGTTACTACTTAGTGACTTGGATCTTTCAAGTCCCCAATCGAGAAGTTTCCCTCACTCGGGAAATTAGGGGAGCACTATTTCAACCTACAGGATCCACCCATGAAGTTTCAACATGCAAATTTCAACAAAAGAAATAATTCAAAGAACTTAGTGGAGGATGCCTTAGTGTATTTAACACAATACGCTGAATGAAGTAAAGCTTGTTTATTGACATCATCGATAAATTACATATATGTACATACACAAGAATCAAAACAAACAAACAGGAGGGAACCTTCACAAAGGTTGCCCAGGAAAAGCCTCAGTACTCGACAAAGCACCAGAAAGAGGAGGCACCGGAGGGTGGTCATTTGGAACCTCTGTACTGGGCAGAACCCCAGAAGGAGGAGGCACCGGAGGTCGATCATTTGGAGCTTCAGTACGCGGTAAAGCTCCAGAAGACGAAGGCAATAGATGCCCTTGCAACAAACCCACAAACCTCTGATGATCACTTAGAATCTGACTCTCGGATTCCCCCAGCCGGTCAAGCTTTCTCTTCATGCCCGTGGAGTAGCTATGTGCAAGCAGGTGCAACTGTCTATTATCATGCTTAAGCCCTCTGATCTCCTGTTTGAGGCTTATCACCTCAGCCGCCAAGGACTCAACCTGGCGGGTTCGAGCAAATAGGCGATAGGCCATATTAGACACAGAAGCCGCACACTGAACACTGAAAGCCAGAGAATCCTTAACAGCCAACTCATCAGACCGTTTGGAAAGTAGTCTGTTATCTTTGGGAGTGAGAAGATTCATGGCCACCACCGCAGCGGTCATGTCATTCTTCATCACAGAATCCCCAACGGTAAGATGACCAGTAGGGGATAAGAAAGACGGACGCCATATGTTGTCTTGAGGAGACCTGGCTGCCTCTTCCTCAACATTCAAGTCAAAACGACGGTCGGATGGGCCAGACATTTTCAGAAATGACAAAGGAAAAATGAGGTCCAATAAATCTCAGAAGCACAAAAATGAAGGGAAGATTTCTACAAGCAGTAACTCTCTGAGCGTACTTCTTGAACACAATTGGTGCCCCTATAAAAGAAAAGGCAATAGGGCCGTTTGTTCGAAAATCAAAGAGGCACCGCTCCTCGAATTTCGAGAGCCAGATCTCCTTGGATAAAATGTGTCTGCAATCTTCACACGCAACATCAGCTTTCCGGATATTACGGACCACTTTTTCAAAGTGCTCTGACAAAGTTAAGGCATGAGAATTTCGAAGTTCCAGCTACCCTACTATTACCCACAAGGGTAAAGGAATAGCACCACTACTTGCTAATTGGGAAATCACTATACGAGTCAAATCTATCCTCTATGGCAAAGCATACCCACAAGAATGCCTAATTTTTCCTCATCTCTGAGAATACACATTCAACAGATATGCTTGTTCAAAAGTTGAAGGGGCAACGCTTTCCGAACTTCGAAAGCCAGATCTTCAACAGATTTGCTTGGTACAAAAATCGAAGAGGCAACGTTTTTCGAATTTCGAGAGCCAGATCTTCAACATACCCGCTTGTTCAGAAATCGAAGAGGCACCTCTCTTCAAACTTCGAAGAGCCAGATTTTCCTGGATATAATTTGTCGGCACTTTTCACAAGCAACATCAGTTTTCCAGATATCACGGAACACTTTATCACAAGATCTCTGACAAAGTTAAAACACGTGAATCTCGCAGCTCCCACTACATCGATATGACCGATAAGGGTAAAGGAACAACATTACCATTTGCTGTTAGGGAAATTCCTAATATATGTGGACCTCCATCCTCCATAACCAGGTAGACCTGCAAAAATGTTCAACTCCTCCTCACACCCGAGAGGACACTCCCAACGAAGCCTCTCGAAATACTTAGCTTTCTTTCCCCCCGATAATACCTTTGCAAACAAGCCACACCAGAGCAAGAATATCTCATATCATCAGGGACAAAAGCAAGAGTATCCCATATCATGTTTTTTCCCTGTCTTTTCCTTCGCCCTTGCTCTTACCTGCAAGACAAGGAGAAAGAGAGCAATCAGCCAGCACTTGGAATCAAGCTTCCAGTCAAGAACCGATTGCCTGGAACCCCTTCCTGATTGCTTACCTAGCATTGCTCTCGAGTACTCATCTTCAACATCTTGTGCTTCCAGAGAAGATGCCACATCTGCATGGAGAACAGATAAGGCAAATGAAACTGATACCTTGAAGCATGTGGAGACAACGTGCTGATTCATCCTCAACTAAACTGAGGATCACTTGCCATGTGAGATTACTCATGGTCCGATTTCCTTCAAAAATCAAGCCACCAACGGCCCTTGAAGAAATTACAAGTCCAATTCACAATCAAGTCTCATATTCCTTGCTAAGAAGCCCTCCAGCTCAGTTCAAGAATAAACCTGTGGAAATATACTTCTTCAAAAATACCCCATATCATCAGGGTCAAACGTACTCTAGATTTGACGGACTTGTTTTGACCCTCAAATTCCTGAGTTGGCTCGCTTATTTGGAGGAAACTAGAAAACCCTCCAGCCCAGTTCAAGAATAAGCCTGTGGAAAGTTACTTCTTCAAAAGCAAAAGTATCTCATATCATCTCTTCTCCTTTTTCTTCTCTTTATCCTTCTTGCTGAATAAGAGACAAGGAGAAGAAGAATAATTAGCCGGAACCCGAAGTCAAGCTTCCAACCTAGACCTGATCGCTTGGAACTCTGATTACTTACCTTGTCTGTCACCTCTTTCGGCAGATCTCCTTGCTCAGAGACTTGGGGGACTCCTACTATAGTGTTTGTATCACACTTGACCAAGCCCGAAACTACAAGTAAGCTTCAAGTGAAAATGATACATTACCTTGTGCGTCAACATCAGCTAGAGATACCACTCATGAATGGAGGAGAAATGCTTCTAGAGAAGATGCCACTTCCACCTATGGAACAAAAAAGGCAAGTGAAAACAACATCACGCTTCAGTACTTGGAAGTTTCGGGATTACTCAGTGGCTTGGAACTTGCAAGTCCCCAACCGAGGAGCTTCCCTCACTCGGGAACTTAGGGGAGCACTGTTTGTACCATACTTGACCAATCCCGAAACTACT
Source organism: Heteromeles arbutifolia (assembly GCA_024362995.1). Lineage (NCBI taxonomy): Eukaryota > Viridiplantae > Streptophyta > Magnoliopsida > Rosales > Rosaceae > Heteromeles > Heteromeles arbutifolia. The sequence continues at coordinate 10,148,010 of JANCRC010000018.1, forward strand.
GAGAACCGGTCAACATTATACCGTCAAGGACCCACAAGGTCAGAGGCCAATCACAAGGTGACATGTGTCGACACCAGAGGCCAATCACATCAGAGACCAATCACAGCATGACACGTGTTAATGTCAGAACAAAGCTAGAAACTCTCTTCTATAAATAGGGATCATTCTCCCACAATAATCTCTAATGTCATTTGTACTAGACTATTCACTAGGACTCACAAAATGAGAGCTTGAACCTATGTACTTGTGTAAACCCTTCACAATTAATGAGAACTCCTCTACTCCGTGGACGTAGCCAATCTGGGTGAACCACGTACATCTTGTGTTGTTTGCTTCCCTGTCTCAGTCCATTTACATACTTATCCACACTAGTGACCGGAGCAACCAAGCGAAGGTCACGAACTTGAAACTTTCTGTTGTACCAAAGTCCTCACTGATTTTGTGCATCAACAAATCTATCTATTGACGAAGGATTTTACATTTCAAAATTTGTATAAGGAATATATCCATATTTCAAAATTTAAAATCATCCAATCATAATAAGGTACTTATCATTTATAGCCAAAATTCAGCACATAAATTCATTAATATCAGTTTTTGTAAAACAATTCAAATATAACCAAAAATTCACTTGAATAGACCTAACTACCCTCAAAATTAAAACTTAATTGCACCTAAAACCAAAACCTAATTAAGTATCGTTGTTCCCTAGTATCATTGTTGCCATATTGGGATATAAAAGCAACAGCATCAATTTTCTTCGACTTTGAATTTGAATCATCATATATATGATTCTCCTCATGGAAGAAGCCAATCACCATAAAATCGATCTAAAATATTCGCATCTTCCAACGCACTTGTTTGGAGTGATTTGCTGTAAAGACCTTCCTCCGCCTCCCTCCTTTTCTTTTTGCCTTTTACAGATCCATATTAAAATTGATTCACCGGTTGTGCATATTATGCTCAACTTCCTTAATTAAATGCCTAATTTGGGTAACCCTCTACTTAAGAGATCATGCATAATGCATAAGAACATGCGATCGCAGTTTCATAAAAAATAATTACCTACTGAATACTATTTAAAAAATATCCGTAAGTTATAGTTCTAACAAAATTTTCTAAGAAATATCAATTAATTATCACACAAGAATATACAAAAATTGTAGTTATGCGAATTTTTTATCATGATCTTCATTGTAGGCTTGTAAATTAAGAAATGAATTTGATAATTTGATTGACTTAATTTCCATTAGAATAAATACCTCTTTATTAAGTGTTTAATTTCATCATGCTCCTTCTTTACGGATTCGAATTGAGATATGAAAATAATTAAACCCTAAAATGAAAAAGAACACAAAGAGAATCTCTTTGGCGTTTGTTTTCTATTTTGAGGGTAATTTGGTATATTGATGTGAGGATCTGGCTATAAATGATAATTATTATAAAACTTGACAATTTTGAATTTAAGACATAAATTTTGACTATAAACGATAATTTCTCATTATAATAAGTAGAGGAAAAATGTTAAGGATACTCCCCCAAAATGAACATCTCCATAAACTCTCACAGTTTATCGTTAATTTATATGTTTATATACTACCACTTAGTACTAAGGTATAATGGTATTCATCTTCACTTGTAAGTGAAAGGTCTTAGATTCGATTCTCGTCAGAGGTGAATTCGAACCACATTATTACTAGTCATTGTGAGGCTAAGCTCACCTGACACACCCCGTCCCAAAGGAGGGCATGCTGGCCGTCACGTGAGAGTGACGTAACCATTTACACAGTTCGGAAGCTTTAAAGATACAAATACTAAGATGTAACACCCAAAGGTGAATCCTACATTTGTGAATTCTGTCAGAACGTTCGATGAGCTCCTCGTATGCCACCAACGAACGCTACCTAATACCTGGAGGGGCGAAAAACATAAAACTGAGTGGGTCAGCAACAATTCTTTTCAAAATCTTTCCTTTCAAAAGTTATAACCCCTCGCCGTAAAACCTGTATAATTTCCCATAAATAAAGTATATACTCATATATATTTCTCAAAAATCCGCTGAAAACACGTATGTGTGAAAGTATGTATATGCCATGCCAAAGTATCAACTGAATGCCAAAGCATCATTGTGAATGTGATTGAATACTCAAATATCATCTCAGCCCTCGGCTGTATATAGCTCATATCATACTCAACAATTCATATAACTCATAATCATCATAATCAAATCATATATATACCCTGCACACACATCAATACCACCTCTAGTGGTCTGCACAACATCATTAATAATAAACTAATATGCTCTAGTGCTACAATCACGTGAAGACTGAGCGATAAATCGCGGGTCACCTACGAGTCGAACCCACCTATAGTGGCCTATTCGACAGGACTGAGCACCTAACTTGGATCCAAGGCGAGCATGCGGTGCGGGAGGTGAACAACACGTGAAAGACTGAGCCCCTCTGTGGGTGTGAGCACTAATATCAGTGTGCAGGTCTATGAGCTCTAATCATATCACATCACATCACATTTCATCATTCATTCTCAATAACTAGCATATAAACTTACATGCCACTTACCTGGGCGTCCTCAGCATCGACATTAATATAAACAATCAATAATGCATAATTAACAAATAGATACTTTGCATGGCATTTCATATCGCATTTCATAACACATTTCATTTAAACTGATTTTCTGGGCAAAATTCATTTATATAGGTATATACGGAAAATAACTGCCCACTCACTAGTATGTAGATGGGTCGTAACCTCCGTGCCTAGCCCGGCTACGCTCGCCCTCTAGATAGGTCTCGCCTATATGAGAAGTAACTGAAATAACGTTAATTATTGCGCATAAACGACAATTACAAATAACTTCTCATATGTAGCTAAATTTTGGCATATGAATATACCAACGAGACCTACACGACGTCACGAGCGTCGTGATATTTTTAAAATAATTTAACTATAGCTCACGCGCCTCCACGCGCCTGACAAGGAACTGTGAAACGCGTCCCCACGCGCATGGCACGCGCCGGCGCGTGTCGTCTTCAACCTTGGGTCGCCGGCGCCGGCCACCGGTCGCCGGAAACCTGCAACTCGCCATATCTCGGCCATTTCTTCACCGTTTCGTCTCATTTTTCTTCCTATGTGCTCTAAATTAAGAGAGGAAGAGGGCTATACCTTCAAAAACCTCGAAAAAGCTTCGAATCACGACGGAGCAAAATCTCAAAAATTGGCCACTTTCGAACTAGGGTTTTTCGACGTCCAACTCGAGCCAACGATACACTCCGAGGTTCGTGAAGGTCTCACAAAGCTCCCTGTGAGCTTGGATTGCCCTAAAACAACGCCAATATAAAGTTGATGAATAGTACCCAAATCGGACCTCGGGTTTTCGACGTGAAAACGTACGAGTTCTTACCTGAAACTGGTGTCGATGGGTTCGTATGGACCTCAGAAACACAATGGAACCTTTTTCTGCTTCAATCCGTGAAGATTTTGGCGTCCTTGGGCATGGTCCGTACGTGAGGGAAGAGAGAGAGAGAGAGTGACAGGAAGAGAGAGAGGGAGTGTGTGAGGTGTGTGTGTTTTCTTTAGTCACCAATCAATTGTCAAGGACTTTGATTGGTTCCCATTAATTAGGGTAGTGCACCATTGGACCATTTTCACACACATACATACACACATGCCAAATAATCCCTGCAAGGGTAATTTCGTCCTTTCACGTCCCTAGTGACGTAAGTGTCGGGATGGGCTGTTACATCACCCCTCCCTTTAAGTGTAGGTAATATCGTTTGTTCAAAAAATATATATACTTATATACTAATAAGTGGGCAAAAACTATAGTATATACTTACGATACACCTCATCATCTGCCACATGTCATTTTATCTAATCTTGATTTTTTTTTTTTCAAAATTACAAATTTAACATTTAATATGAAAGTTAACTAGAATTTAATAAAATGAGACATAACAAATAATTAAATGTATATTTTCGTCCTTTCACGTCCCTAGTGACGTAAGTGTCGGGACGGGCTGTTACAATCTACCCACCTTATAAAAATTTCGTCCCCGAAATTTACATAACCAAAACCAAATCCGTCCGCTAGTACTCATAAAACAACCTCGGGTACATCTCTCTCTCATTTGATCCTCCGTCTCCCAAGTAGCTTCTTCCACTGAATGGTTCTTCCATAAAACTTTAACCAACTGCACTGTCTTATTCCTCAAAACCTTTTCTTTCCAATCCAATATAGTCACTAGCTCTTCATCATAAGTCAAATCTGAACTAATCTCCAAAGGTTGATGAGGTATCACATGTGAAGGATCTGAGAGATAGTGTCGAAGCATCGACACGTGAAACACATTATGTACCTTAGATAGCTCTGACGACAACTCAAGTTATAAGCAACTTCACCGACTCGCTCGGTGATCTGGTACGGCCCGATGTACCTAGGGCTCAACTTTCATTTCTTTCCAAATCGAACAACACCTCTCCAAGGCGATAACTTCAAAAATACCCAATCACCGACCTTGTACACTCTATCAGTAGCATGTCTGACTGCTAAGCTCTTTTGTCGATCTTGTGCCACTTTCAGGTTAGACTTAATCACTTGAACATTCTGAGTAGTCTCATCCACAATCTCAGGACCCACTAAAACTCTTTCGCTAATCTCTGACTAACACAAAGATGTACGACAAGCTTTCCCAAATAGTGCCTCAAATAATGCCATACCAATACTCGAATGAAAGTGGTCGTTGTAGGCAATTTCCATCAAATCCAACCGATTAATCCAAGCGTCACCAAACTGCAATACTGAAGATCTCAGCATATACTCCAAAGTCTAAATGGTCATTTCTGACTGTCCGTCTGTTTGGAAATGATATGTTGTATTGTAAAGAAATCTTATATCCAAAGCCTTCTAACACGTTATCCAAAACTTAGAAGTAAATCTGGGATCACAATCCGATACAATACTTCTGGAACTTCAGTGGTACTTAACAATCCTCGAGATAAACAATCTAGCTAATCGGCTTAAAGAATACTTCTCCCTGACTGGAATGAAATGAGTTAACTTAGTAAGCCGATTAATTATCGCCTAAGTGCCATCATAACCGTTTCGTGTACGAGGAAGCTTGTACACTGTTGATGCACAAAATCAGTGAGGACTTTGGTACAACAGAAAGTTTCAAGTTCGTGACCTTCGCTTGGTTGCTCCGGTCACTAGTGTGGATAAGTATGTAAATGGACTGAGACAGGGAAGCAAACAACACAAGATGTACGTGGTTCACCCAGATTGGCTACGTCCACGGAGTAGAGGAGTTCTCATTAATTGTGAAGGGTTTACACAAGTACATAGGTTCAAGCTCTCATTTTGTGAGTTCTAGTGAATAGTCTAGTACAAATGACATTCGAGATTATTGTGGGAGAATGATCCCTATTTATAGAAGAGAGTTTCTAGCTTTGTTCTGACATTAACACGTGTCATGCTGTGATTGGTCTCTGATGTTGACACGTGTCGCGCTGTGATTGGCCTCTGGTGTCGACACATGTCACCTTGTGATTGGCCTCTGACCTTGTGGGTCCTTGATGGTATAATGTTGACCGGTTCTCAGTAGTTTCGGGATTGGTCAAGTATGGTACAAACAGTGCTCCCCTAAGTTCCCGAGTGAGGGAAGCTCCTCGGTTGGGGACTTGCAAGTTCCAAGCCACTGAGTAATCCCGAAACTTCCAAGTACTGAAGCGTGGTGTCGTTTTCACTTGCCTTTTTTGTTCCATAGGTGGAAGTGGCATCTTCTCTGGAAGCATTTCTCCTCCATTCATGAATGGTATCTCTAGCTGATGTTGACGCACAAGGTAATGTATCATTTTCACTTGAAGCTTACTTGTAGTTTCGGGCTTGGTCAAGTGTGATACAAACACTATAGTAGGAGTCCCCCAAGTCGTCGGTCGAGGAGAGTTGCCGAAGGAGGTGTCTTGCTTGTTACCAAGTTGTCAGAATATCGATGCCTTGCCTTGCTTCATTTGGTGAAGCACAATTCTTTCTTTCTTAGTGAAGTACAATTCTTTCTTGCTTCATGTTTGAGAGGTAGGGAAATAATAAAAATAAGACCCAAGGTCTCATCCCTTTGCCCATTTCTGCTTCCCCTTTTGTGGTGGAATTGCTTTTCGTTTCCACTAATCAGCCTGAGTCGCTGCAATTATAACACCCTTCTCTGTAGCTCAAATCGCAAAGTCGTCTTCATGAAAGTTGTTCCTTAACTTGTGATCTACAACGTATCCAAATTTGAGATCCATCGGAGTAGTACAACTCCAGACATTCAGGTATGATGAATAACTGTTCATGATTTGTCTGTCAACCCATCAGACCTGTTGTTAGCTTCGTAACTCCATTTTATCTTGCTCAAATCAATATACTTTCTTCATCGAAGTTGTTCCTCATTATCTCTTCCATAACATATCAAAAATTCAGAATTAATTAATGGTTAAATACTTCCAGATCTTTGAAACATCACAACAGCTTTGGAATCGGCAGGAATCTGACTGTCATGTTTGGAGCTTTAAAACTCTAATTTCCTTCGCTCAAACAGAAATATTTCCTTCTTGAAAGTTGTTTATCTGTTCAAGAACCATAAGATATCCAAAATTCGGCTCCATTGAAGAAGAGCAGAAGTTGCGGAAATTTGATAGATGAAAGGTGACGGAAGAGGGAGAGAGGGAAAAAAGCTTGACTAGTTAAAGCTATTTTTTGGACACAAAATTTGATTTAGCTTCACACTATCTTGATCAAGAGTGTGTGAAGCTCTTGCATGTTTTAGTGTTGAAATTTTGTAGTGAAGCTTTGTTGTTGAAGCTTTGTAGGTGAAGCTTTGATGATGAAGCTTTGTTGGTGAAGCTTTGATGTTGAAGCTTTGTAGGTGAAGCTTTGGTTTGTGGGGAAGCTTTGGTGGGTGAAGCTTTGGTCGAGCTTTGTGGGTGAAGCTTTGCTTTGTGGGGAAGCTTTGGTGGGTGAAGCTTTGGTCAAGCTTTGTGGGTGAAGCTTTGCTTTGTGGGGAAGCTTTGGTGGGTGAAGCTTTGGTCAAGCTTTGTGGGTGAAGCTTTGGTCAAGCTTTGTGGGTGAAGCTTTGCTTGCATCATAAATTAATTTTGCTTCACACTATCTTGATCAAGAGTGTGTGAAGCTTTTGAGAATTGTAGTTGTCCTCCATTGATGAAGCTTTGTTGTGTTCCCCCTTCCATTTTTTTTTTTTTTTTTTTTTTTTTTTTGGATTTTTTTTTTTTTAGTGGGGGAACTAAACATTTGAAATTTGAAACTCTCTAGCTTGTGTGGAAGTTGAAGATTTTCCATGTGGGGCTTTCTCATGGTTTGATCTTCACAATTGTCAAACCTTAGCCAATATTGGTTATTCCTCCATGCTAGTGGGTGAAGGGAGTTGTTTGTGACGCCATACCCATAATTCGCTCTAAGTTCCAAGCATACCATTTAGAAAACAACTTATTAGATATCGAAAAGCAGCTTGAGGCCCTAAGGCAGTCATGTAGTATTAGTGTAGGAATGCGCTTGGTGCATCATTAGGAGTTGCCTTCTGAGCCGCCCATGGGTCATGTTATGTTCTACACCCCGATACTAATGACCTTAGGGGTGAAGCTGCCTTTGCACCCGTGGTTGCAGCAGATGCTATCTTTTATTAGATATGCGCCTGGCAACTCAACCCTGATTTTTGGGATACCTTGATCGGGTTTTATATTATTTGGATGAAGTGTGGATTAGGTGAGCCCTCCTTCCATCAGTGGCACTACTGCTATAAGATGCGCCCGGTGAAGTCATGCACTGGTCATGCCGAGTGTGCATGTTCAAGTGAGAGTGAGCATATTGCCAAATGACCTTCATTACATAGGATTCTGAACGGTTATAGCTCAACACTTGTACATTGTGAGTCTACTTGTAGTAGTACTTCAAGTGATTAGCGTTTCATGGATGGCCAAGGGTCTTGCCATCGGAGCTTCTGAGTTTGTATGAGCTAGGGCGACTGATGCCAATGACTTCAAACGCTCAATCCCAGTTTAGACTAAGTGTGCCTTCGCTCGGGACTCTGTCGCAAAGTAGTCTTTTCTTTAATACCCAGTCCCTTACTTTGAAATAGCGAGGTTTGACCCTACAGTTATAGTAGTTGGAGATGTGCTGCTTGTAAGCCATATTCCTCAAGTGAGCCTGAATTATGTGTTCCTCGACTAGATCCAAGTTGAGGGTGAGTTGTTTGTCATTTTCAATTTGCATATAGTTATGGACTCGGAAGGTAGTTTGCTCAAGCTTAACTAGGACAACTGCCTTTGTGCCAAAGGCAAGTGAGAATGAAGTTTCTCCTGTTGAAGTCCGATATGAAGTGCGATATGACCAAAAAAAACTTGGGGTACAAATTCAAGCCAACAACCTTTAGCCTTGTCCAAGTTGGTTTTCAAAGTGCGCTTGATTATTTTGTTGATGGCCTCAACTTGTCCATTTAGATTGGGGATGAGCTGGAGAGGCGAAGCATAAGTTGATGTTGAACTTAGAGCAGAACATTTTGAACTTCTTGTTGTCGAACTGTCACCCATTGTCAGTGACTATCGCATTGGGAATGCCAAATCTGCAAAGGATGTTCTTCCACACGAAGTCTTCTATCTTTGCCTCAGTAATGGTTGCCAAGGGTTCTACTTCGGCCCACTTTGTGAAGTAGTCAACCGCAACGATTGCATAACGGACATTGCACTTCCCTACAGGCATTGGGCCGATCAAGTCAAGCCTACATTGGGCCAAGGGCCAAGGGCCAAGGGCTGATTATGGGAGTGAGAGGTTCTGGAAGGGAGTGAGGAATAGTCGCATAGCGTTGACATTTGTCCGGGATACTTTGATGGCATCCTGGTGGAGTGTTGGCCAGTAATATCCTTAGCGAAAAGTCTTATGTGCTAGGGACCGAGATCCAGCATGATCTCCACAGACTTCCTCATGTATTTCCCGTAGGACAATCTCTACCTCGGCAGGCATAAGGCACCTTAAGTACGGCAAGTTAAAACCTCGCTTGTAGAGTTGATCGTTGATGATCAGGTAGCGGGTAGACTTGTATCGAATTTGCTTAGCCTGGACTTTATCATTTGGGAGGAAGCCATGAGCAAGGAATTTATAAATTGGGGTGATCCAACTATCCCCCTGTTGTAAGTTGCACACTTCGGCGGCCGTGGTGCTAGGAGCAACCAACAGTTCAACATGAATTTTTCTCCCAACTTTGTCTTCCACTGCTGAGGCGAGGCCAACCAGGGCGTCTGCATGACTATTTGCCGCTCGAGGAGCTTGAGTGATCTGGTAGTGGAAGTGCTTGAGCAAAAGTTGTGTTTGCGCAATGTATGCTACCATAGAGCTATCATTATCATCAAAGTTGTTGGTGACCTGGTTGACCACCAATTGGGAGTCACTGAAGATATCAATTTGTTTAACCCTAAGGTGTTTGGCCAAACGTAAGCCTGCTAGAAGGGCTTCATATTCGGCCTCGTTGTTCGACGCCTTGAATTTGAAACGAAGAGCATACTCCATCGCCACTTTGTCAGGGGTTCGACTTCAGATGAGGATGACTAGAAGTGTCTTCACTTTCTGCATGTACTCTGAATGTACTAGTTTGTTGTTTGTATGGCGTGTGCCATGTTATAAGCCTGAGAGCTTTTTTGTTTTTGAAGCGTTGTAGCTTTGAAGCTTTGTAATTGTAGCTTTGTAATGAAGGCTTTGTAATTGTAGCCCTGAGGCTTTGTAATTGTAGCCCTGAGGCTTTATAATTGTAGCTCTGAAGCTTTGTAATTGTAGCTCTGAAGCTTTGCAATTGTAGCTTTGAAGCTTTGTAATTGTAGCTCTGAGGCTTTGTAATTGTAGCTCTGAAGCTTTGTAATTGTAGCTTTGAAGCTTGAGCTTTGTAAATGAAGCTGTCGGAGCTAGAGCTCTGTAAATGAAGCTGTCGAAGCTTAGAGCTCTGTAAATGAAGCTTTCGAAGCTAGAGCTCTGTAAATGAAGCTGTCAAAGCTAGAGCTCTGTAAATGAAGCTGTTAAAGCTAGAGCTCTGTAAATGAAGCTGTCGAAGCTTAGAGCTCTGTAAATGAAGCTGTCGAAGCTTAGAGCTCTGTAAATGAAGCTGTCGAAGCTTAGAGCTCTGTAAATGAAGCTTTCGAAGCTAGAGCTCTGTAAATGAAGCTTTCGAAGCTGATCGACATGAGTGATGCTCATGAATGTGTATGTTGATTGACATGAGTAATGCTCATGGATGTTGACATGAGTGATGCTCATGTATGATTGACATGAGTGATGCTAATGTATGATTGACATGAGTGATGCTCATGAATGTTTATGTATGATTGTCATGAGCGATGCTCATGTATGATTATGTATGATTGTCATGAGTGATGCTCATGAATAATTTTTTAGAGTACGGGTTGTACTTTTGATTACCTGGTTGGTGATAATAGTGGCAGGTTTGTCAATAATTTTTGGAGTACTGGATGTACTTTTGATCACCTAGTTGGTGGTAATAGCGGCAGATTGCCGAATAATTGTGGAGTACTGGATGTACTTTCGATCTCTGCCGAATAATTTTTGGAGTACTAGATGTACTTTTGATCACCTGGTTGGTGGTAATAGCGGCAGACTGCCGAATGATTGTGGAAACCTGGATGTACTTTTGATCACCTGGTTGGTGGTAATAGTGGCAGGCTGCCGAATAATTTTTGGAGTACTGTGAATCCTTTTGAAGCTCGGTTGGCTTATGCATACTGGGTCTCTGAGTTGGTAGACCTCTTTTTTCTTCAGGTTAGAAACATATTGGATCCCAGTTAGGCTTTTGATACTTGCCTCCCCTGATGTCTTCAACGTGAAACACTTGGTGACCAGGCCTCAAAGTTCGTTCACTGTTTTTCATGGCCCTGTTGGAAGATTTAGATATGGGTGTGCCGCCGCTTATGGAATATATCACATTCACCTGGCGTTGGTTACAGCTATCCCTCGGAGAGTGAAGGAGGAATTGATCAATTTTTTTCTTCACGTGCCAAAGCTTCAATATGATCACGGAGGATGATACACTTCTCGCTGTCATGACTGTTATGCTTATGGTGGTAGCAGAACATGCCCGTGTTCTTCATGGACTTGTAAACTGGCTCTCTCGGCTTTGGCTTCGGTATCAGGTGAGCTATACTGGGGTAAATGGCCACGCATGTGGTGTTCAAGGGCGTGTATGTCTCATACCTCGGGGTAGGGCGTCTCTTGATACGTGTTTGGCCCACTTCATTGACTGCCTGAGGGCGGGCATTGTCATGGCGATACCCTTGGTTATCGCGATAGTGCCCTTTACTCTTTTTACTGAAATGAGAGTGGTGGGGATGGAAATCCTTCCTTTTGCCCTGAGATTGGTATGTCTGTTGACTTGGCGAAGCATTAAGTGAGGCAGAGGGATACTCTGTTGCCGTTTGGAGGGCCAATGTCTTCTCATTTGGTTGGATCTGGCTTTCACTCCCTACTTGCTGATAAGGGGTGGCTGTAGGGGATTTCCCTTGATATGTTCTTGCCTCAGCGGAGGCGTGGTTATAGGCCTGTGCCATCACCTCGGAGTAAGTTTTCCAAGTGTTGGCATTGATCATATACTTGAAGAAACGGTCACGTAAGCCTATTGTGAAGGCCTTGAGGGCGGTCTTGTCATCTGCCTCAGCGCAGCGAGAATATTCATGGCTGAAGCGGCCGGCATACTCTCGTAGTGACTTGTCCGACTTCTGGCGGATAGTGTACAAATCATCTGCAGAATGCAAGCGATCGGTCTGGAAGATGTGTTGAGAAACAAACAGTTTCCTCAATTCCTCAAATGAGTCAACCATCTCAGGTGGAAGATGACAATACCAGTTTAAAGCTCCACCAGAGAGGGTGGAGGGGAAGAGAAGACATCGTTCTTCGTCGGTGTGCATCCGGTATGCCATGGTAGACTCAAAGAGGTTAAGGTGTTCAATTGGATCCTCCTTTCCAGTACAGAGTTGCAAGCCAAGCTTCTGTTTTGTCTTCGCCTGGAGGGGGTGTCGAGGATCCTCCTTGTAAGAGGGCTAGGCCTGGGTTAATTCCAGTCAGGTATCTCAGCTTGTCGTTCGGCCTTCAACTTGTTTACTTCTTCAAGGAGCTGTAGGACAAGGGGGTCCTGGGTAGAGTTTTGTATCACTGGAGCTTTCTTTCGGAAATTTTCATCCCCTCTTGAAAGTAAGAAAGTCTGATCAAGAGCATGTGATTTTTCCCTGGACTCGCCGTACTGACTTCTAGGGTATGTCTGTCGGAACACCTCTGAGTCCCCTATACCCTCATGTTTCTCTAGGACTTGTTGCCCCTTCCCCAAATTGGTAGCCGGCCTGGGCCGTGGTAGGGGACCAAGTTTTTCAGAAACCCTTGGGTCATTGATCTTTGAGCTTATGTGGATGGGGTTCTCTCGACGTTGCTTCAGGAAGTCTCGACAGTCGCGATAAACAGCTTTCGATCCTTCCGCTCCCTCTGCCAGGAGGTGCCTTCCTCCACTTCTCCTGCTTCGGGTTGAAGCAGCTAGGTTGAGAGAAGTTTCATGTTGATCGACATTTTGAGGAGTAGCTTGCTCCTTATCAAGAATAACCATGTTGAAGGCAGGTGACCCTCCATGTTGGAAGGCATCCGATTGATGGTTGACGTTCACAAGGGCAACGAGCTCGTGTGTTTGAGCATGCCTAGCTTCTTGGAGCGTCTCGAAGAGTTTCTCGTATTGCTCTTGAAGGACCTCGTTTTTCATTGCTATCTTGTTGTTCTGAGCTTCTAGCTCATCGACTTTAGCTTGAAGAGAAACCCTTTTTCCTTCATTCTTTCGTTGCTTCGCACTAGATGCGATAGGGGTGTCATTCTGTGAGCTATGGCTTCCTTCGCTCCCCATGTTGGAGAGGGATGCTTGATCAAAAGAGAGTATACGAGTGGTGGAAACCAGCTTGACAAAGCTGTAGAGAGTGAGAATAAGTGTCGATTCCCACAGACGGCGCCAAATGTTGATGCACAAAATCAGTGAGGACTTTGGTACAACAGAAAGTTTCAAGTTCGTGACCTTCGCTTGGTTGCTCCGGTCACTAGTGTGGATAAGTATGTAAATGGACTGAGACAGGGAAGCAAACAACACAAGATGTACGTGGTTCACCCAGATTGGCTACGTCCACGGAGTAGAGGAGTTCTCATTAATTGTGAAGGGTTTACACAAGTACATAGGTTCAAGCTCTCATTTTGTGAGTTCTAGTGAATAGTCTAGTACAAATGACATTCGAGATTATTGTGGGAGAATGATCCCTATTTATAGAAGAGAGTTTCTAGCTTTGTTCTGACATTAACACGTGTCATGCTGTGATTGGTCTCTGATGTTGACACGTGTCGCGCTGTGATTGGCCTCTAGTGTCGACACATGTCACCTTGTGATTGGCCTCTGACCTTGTGGGTCCTTGACGGTATAATGTTGACCGGTTCTCAGTAGTTTCGGGATTGGTCAAGTATAGTACAAACATACACAAAATCCATATTAATATTTCCTTATTTCCACTGAGGAACGAGAAGTGACTGCATTCATCCAAAAAGGCTTTCTTCTTTCCGTTTTAACTTGCTGACATATGATACATTTACTTACATACTCAAAATTTCTCTTTTCATACCCGGCCAATAGTACATGATCGAATGGTATGACATATCTTAGTACTTCCGGGATGCATCGTAGAAGCTGAACAGTGTACTTCGTCCAAAAATTGCTTTCTTTAATTCCACATCATTAGGCACGTACATCTTGTTCTCTTGCATAAGTATGCCATCTGATTCTCTAACTCTGAGGTCTTTCTTTTTCTCGATATTCTTTGCCTCAATTAATTCCTGGTTTCTTCATCAATTCTCTGGGCATCGAGTATACGATTAATTAAAATAAGCCTAACTTGGATACTAGCAAGCAAGACTTCTTCTCGTTCTTCAATTTCTAACTTTACTCCAGTAGATCTCAAATCCGCAAGAAGAGGAACATGACAAGTATACAAAGCATTTATTCTCACGAGAGTCTTCATATTAAGTACATCAGCCCAAACATTTGCACGATCACCCTGGTCGTGCAATCATAATCACTAAGCAATTCAATCCACCTTCGTTACCTAAAATCAAGATCCCTCTGAGTAGACAGATATTGGAGACTCTTATGATCCGTAAAAATCTTGAACTTCTCACCAATAGTATAATGTCTCCATAACTTCAAAGCAAGGATGATAGTCGCAAATTCCAAATCACAAGTAGGGCAATTAATCTCATGAGGTTCCAATTGCCGTGAAACATAGGCAATCACCCTACCATTTGCATCAATACACATCCCAAACCATTCAAGGAAACATCCTTATAGACCTCATAATTCCCGTTATCATCTGAGAGTGTTAACACAAGTGCATGAGTGAGGAAATACTTCAACTGTTGAAAACTTTGCTCATCATTTTCATCCCACTCAAACTTAACCTCTTTTCTCGTCTATCTCGTTAATGGCAAGGCAATGACTAAAAAATCTTTCACAAACCGTCCATAATAGCCTGCTAAGCTAAGAAAACTCCGAATCTTAGTTACGGTTCGCGATTGTTCCAAATTCTCAACTTCTGCTACATTTTAAGAATCCACTTGAATACTTTAAGTAGATATAACATGTCCCAGAAATGCCACTTGATTCATCCAAAATTGGCATTCGCTAAATTTAGAATACATCGACGATCCCTCAATCTTTGTAATACCAATTTAAGATGTCTAGCATGCTCTGCTCTAGTCTTAAGTATACCAGAATATCGTCAATGAAAATGATAACAAACCTGTCGAGATATTCCTGGGATACTTCATTCGTCAAACTCATAAAATTCGTCAATCCGAATGGCATCACCAAAAACTCATAAAGACCATAACGAGTTCTGAAAACCGTCTTAGGGACATCATCACTCTTAATCTTCAATTGGTAGTAACCAGACTTCAAATCAATCTTTGAAAATACACAGGCACCTCTAAACTGATCAAACAATCATTAATACACGGTAATGGATAACGATTCTCAATCGTTACCCGATTTAATTGTCCATAGTCAATGTATAGCCTTAATGTCCACATTCTTCCTCATAAATAAAATGGGCTCTCTACGACGACATACTAGGTTGAATGGAACCTTTATCAACCAATTCTTGCAACTGACTTTTCAATTCCCTTAACTCATCATGAACCAATCTCTAATATAAGGTCCGTACCTGGAAACAAATCAATAGAGGACTCCACATCTTTGCCTGGCGGCAATCCAGGTAAATTCTCAGGGAAAATGTCTAACCATCTTGACCTCTTCCACACTACTCAGAGCAATATCTCTTAGTACCGCATGAACTAAATATCTTTGGCAGCCTTCGATAACGATCTCTTTGCTCTCACAGCAGAATAACGGCATACCTCACTCCACTTTGCATACCCCCAAAAGTAACCTCTGGTCATCCAGGTCGATGGAAAGTAACTGATTTCCCGTAGCAATCTTTCTTGGCACGATTATAATGCAATTAGTATGTGCCTACAATCTCATCGAAATCCACAAAATTCAACGGGATAAGATTCACTGGCATAACAACATCTTCCACCATCACTGGACACCCTGGATAACCATAACCAACATAGAATGACCTACCTGTTTACTTGCTTAACGAATCCAACGAATAAGTTATGGATATTACGGTCTGCAGTCCGCAATAAAGATAACTCACTATTGTCTCGATAAGTAAGCAACAATTCCCAAGGGTGCAATATTACCATCTTGTTTCTTATAGGGAAATACATATACACGCCTCGATCATGTTCATTCATTACTCTCTTGACAACATCATCAATAACAAGAATTATATTAGCTGGAGTCAGCTAGTATGACCTGTACGACTTTAACCCTACACACCACGGCCCATCTGACCATAACTACTAGATCCAGAAACCTGCTGGATCGGTGTGGGTGGTGGCAAAGAAGACTGATGGGCATCAACCAATTCTAGGGACAATTTGCAGCTCGGTGTCCCATTTATCCACATGTAAAGCATCCACTGCTTCCCACTTACTCTCCAAAGTGTCTGTTATTATTCCTACGGCACAAGGTACATTTCCTCTACCAGAGTCACCCTGCCTCTGAAATCTAGGACCTCAGTAAATCTACTACCTCTCATCTGACCAGTGGCACTAAAACCTCAGCTAAAAGAACTAGAACTAGCTTCACTTCTTTTGAAGCTATGAGTCTTTTAAGGTCCTTGAGATGACTAACCTCTATCTTTGTCATCTTTCCTTTGATTCCCAATCTTTTCTTTTTCCTCATCACCATCGTTGGACAAAATTTCAGAGTCCTCAATTCTCAACAAGATTTCACAAAACTCCAAGTAAGATGCATAATGGGTAGTGGTCGTCAAAGAACGCCACTTCTTAGTACACAGCTTAAAACGACATAACATTTCCACTGGATTAACAACAATATCCAGATGGTAACGACATAAGTCCGTAACTTTCTATAATATTCATTCGCCGCCATCTTTCCTGGTCTCAAATTGGTAAACTCTTGCTTCTTACCATTAATATGCTAGAGGAATAAACCTTTCCTTAAACAATTCTTTAAACAACTCTCAAACAGCTGTTTCCTCCAGTGACGTCTTATAAAACTCCTATCTCCACCAGGATGTAAATTCAATACTCAGAAACCAGGTAGTCACCTCGACCTACCTTGTAAAAGAAAGATTCCCTTGACTTTGCATAATCTGAAACGTCTTTTCCAAATGATTAAACCATCACTCTGCTCCTTCAAGTCTTTCATTTCCATAAAGTGATTCAGCTTCAACTTATAACCAGTCTTAAGAAAGTACTTGAATAATATATTGAATCACAATAGCAATAGCTTCCCCTAACTGAGCTATATCAGGGAAAACTAGACTCAACTGAACGACGTGGCTCCCTACGAGGCGGTATAGTTCTGACAGAAGACACTAGGAAATTCTCAAGATACACAGGACTACAACCTAGGCTCTGATACCAACTGACACACCCCGTCCCGAAGGAGGGCATGCTGGCCGTCACGTGAGAGTGACGTAACCATTTACACAGTTCGGAAGCTTTAAAGATACAAATACTAAGATGTAACACCCGAAGGTGAATCCTACATTTGTGAATTCTGTCAGAACGTTCGATGAGCTCCTCGTATGCCACCAACGAACGCTACCTAATACCTGGAGGGGTGAAAAACATAAAACTAAGTGGGTCAGCAACAATTCTTTTCAAAATCTTTCCTTTCAAAAGTTATAACCCCTCGCCGTAAAACCTGTATAATTTCCCATAAATAAAGTATATACTCATATATATTTCTCAAAAATCCGCTGAAAACACGTATGTATGAAAGTATGTATATGCCATGCCAAAGTATCAACTGAATGCCAAAGCATCCCTGTGAATGTGATTGAATACTCAAATATCATTTCAGCCCTCGGCTGTATATAGCTCATATCATACTCAACAATTCATATAACTCATAATCATCATAATCAAATTATATATATACCCTGCACACACATCAATACCACCTTTAGTGGTCTACACAACATCACTGATAATAAACTAATATGCTCTAGTGCTACAATCACGTGAAGACTGAGCGATAAATCGCGGGTCACCTACGAGTCGAACCCACCTATAGTGGCCTATTCGACAGGACTGAGCACCTAACTTGGATCCAAGGCGAGCATGCGGTGCGGGAAGTGAACAACACGTGAAAGACTGAGCCCCTCTCTGGGCGTGAACACTAATATCAGTGTGCAGGTCTATGAGCTCTAATCATATCACATCACATCACATTTCATCATTCATTCTCAATAACTAGCATATAAACTTACCTGCCACTTACCTGGGCGTCCTCAGCACCGACATTAATATAAACAATCAATAATGCATAATTAAACAAATAGATACTTTGCATGGCATTTCATATCGCATTTCATAACACATTTCATTTAAACTGATTTTTCTGGGCAAAATTCATTTATATAGGTATATACGGAAAATAACTGCCCACTCACTAGTATGTAGATGGGTCGTAACCTCCGTGCCTAGCCCGGCTACGCTCGTCCTCTAGATAGGTCTCGCCTATATGAGAAGTAACTGAAATAACGTTAATTAATGCGCATAAACGACAATTACAAATAATTTCTCATACGTAGCTCAATTTTGGCATATGAATATACCAACGAGACCTACACGACGTCACGAGCGTCGTGATATTTTTAAAATAATTTAACTGTAGCTCACGCGCCTGACAAGGAACTGTGAAACGCGCCCCCACGCGCATGGCACGCGCCGGCGCGTGTCGTCTTCAACCTTGGGTCGCCGGCGCCGACCACCGGTCGCCGGAAACCTGCAACTCGCCATATCTCGGCCATTTCTTCACCGTTTCGTCTCATTTTTCTTCCTACGTGCTCTAAATTAAGAGAGGAAGAGGGCTATACCTTCAAAAACCTTGAAAAAGCTTCGAATCACGACGGAGCAAAATCTCAAAAATCGGCCACCTTCGAACTAGGGTTTTCCGACGTCCAGCTCGAGCCAACGATACCCTCTGAGGTTCGTGAGGGTCTCACAAAGCTCCCTGTGAGCTTGGATTTCCCTAAAACAAAGCCAATATAAAGTTGATGAATAGTACCCAAATCGGACCTCGGGTTTTCGACGTGAAAACGTACGAGTTCTTACCTGAAACTGGTGTCGATGGGTTCGTATGGACCTCAGGAACACAATGGAACCTTTTTCTGCTTCGATCCGTGAAGATTTTGGTGTCCTTGGGCGTGGTCCGTACGTGAGGGAAGAGAGAGAGAGAGAGAGAGTCGAGTTTAAGAGAGAGAGAGTGACAGGAAGAGAGAGAGGGAGTGTGTGAAGTGTGTGTGTTTTCTTTAGTCACCAATCAATTGTCAAGGACTTTGATTGGTTCCCATTAATTAGGGTAGTGCACCATTGGACCATTTTCACACACATACATACACACATGCCAAATAATCCCTGCAAGGGTAATTTCGTCCTTTCACGTCCCTAGTGACGTAAGTGTCGGGATGGGCTGTTACATCACCCCTCCCTTTAAGTGTAGGTAATATCGTTTGTTCAAAAAATATATATACTTATATACTAATAAGTGGGCAAAAACTATAGTATATACTTACGATACACCTCATCATCTGCCACATGTCATTTTATCTAATCTTGATTTTTTTTTTTTCAAAATTACAAATTTAACATTTAATATGAAAGTTAACTAGAATTTAATAAAATGAGACATAACAAATAATTAAATGTATAATAATCATACACCGTAGTTATACTTGCGAAGAAAAATGCTCCTCGTGAAAAACATGCATCCAGTCGGATAATGAATGCTGTATGGATAAAGGGTGACAAGGCGGGACTTGTACATTGAGTTCGTGGCTTCTTTTGTTTTTGCCACTTATTAGTTTTTGTTTAATTCACAATTTTTAAAAATCCTCTAAAAACCAACCATATTTTTTATCCGTTTCTATATCCAAATGTGTTATTTGTAATAAATAACAACAACAAAAAGTTATTTTGGATTCGAAACTATGAGTTTTTTGAGGAAATAATAGCTGGTCTTAAAGTTAGACAAAATTTATTATAAATCTCAAAAGACAATTCAATTATAACCATCAATAATATACATCGGTATGCTTAGATTAGATAATTTTTTGGTCACTGAAGTATTGTATGCAATTAATACCTCTGTATTTGTTTTGCTTCATAAATGCGATATCAAATTATCGTTTCTAATTAAAAAGAAAAAGTGCAACTGTCATTGAGATTTAGAAACAAGAAGACATATACACATACTTGTTAATCCATGTTATTGAGTAAGAATAATGGAACTTAAACGGTCATACTGGTCATGACGTAAGTATTATTCTTAATTTTTTTTACGTTATTGAGTAAGAATATCGAATCTAAATTCTAAACTTGAGTCTTGAGTCTTGAGTCTTGACAAAACTTGAGTCTTGAGTCTTGACAAAGGTATATGAACAAAGAGGAGAAGAGAATATCTAGCATTCCCCTTTTATATAACACTAGCCTTTATGCACGCGCTCAAGCGCGTGTAGAAAACATTTTTTGAATTACAGCGTGCTACGCGCGACTTACATGTTTTAAATATATTTATATGCGTAAATTGACAAAAGGAATATCAAATATTTGAAGTAAATGAACAATCTTATATCATGCTAGAAGAAACCCCTCATAAACCATTTAAAGTATATGAGTTTACATAATAAAATCGGTCTCTATAGAATTTACATTAATAATAGAGAAAATAATATTTAATAAACAATTGATTGAATCACATTATTGCTAGCCCATTGTGAGGCTAAGCCCACCCTCTTCCCCTTAATGTAGATAATATCGTTTGTTAAAAAATAAAAAACAATCATTTGACAACTAATTTAATCACATTATTATCCGCGTGCGAAAGACCTTTTTTATAACTAACATTACACGCCTCTTAAGATGTTTTGAATGTGTTTAAAATAAAGAATAATATTTAATAAGCAACTGATTGAATCACATTATTGCTAGCCCATTGTGAGGCTAAGCCCACCCTCTTCCCCTTAGAGCACTTCCATCGGGGGTGAAATGTGCCAGCACCCAGTCAAAAAACCAGGATGGGGGTTAGTGCATCCACTCCAGCCCACAAACTAGCCTGGCACCCAGCCCAAGCCAGGCAACAGACCATCATATTTTTTACTAACCCAGGGACCGGCCTATTTGGCTGGCGCGTGGCTTTCACTCGCGAGTGGGTGCGAGTAGGAGACAGGAATGCATGCGGTGGGGCCTGCTATCAGCGCACTCACCCATCACCCAGATCATGGCGACGTGGCCCTCTATTTGTCGTTGGATTTCAAACGGCTAGTTTTTCTAGACCGTTGGATTTCCAACGGTAAAAAAAATTTGAATTTTACTTTTAAACTAGACCGTTCGATCATAGATCAACGGTCCACGTTTTTTTTCCAAAAATAAAATAATTATTTTTTATTATTTTATAATAAATAATAATAATATTTTAATAAAATTGACTAGGCTATTTTTTGTTAGGGGTGGAGATGTTTTGGTTTATTACTGTTCATTGGGGTATATTATTGTTCACTGAGTGGATACATGGGCTGGGTGCTGGCGCAAAGTCTTTAGGGGTGGAATTGCTCTTAGTGTAGATAATATCGTTTATTAAAAAAAACAATCATTTGACAACTAATTTAATCACATTATTATCCACGTTGGAATGACCTTTTTACTATTAAAATGATGAAAATACCCTTGCCTTATTTGATGCATTATTTTGGGATGCCTTTGAAGTTTTTTTGTCTTGGGGGCATTTTTGTTCAAATATTTTTGTTGAAGCTTAGTGACACCAAATACTATTCACCTTTTTCCATTCTCTTTATATATAACTAGCCCTCGTGCACGAGCTCATGCGCGTGCAAAAGACATTTTTTTGAATCACGGCGTGCTACGTGCAACTTACACGTTTTAAATATATTTATATGCGTAAATTGACAAAAGGAAAGTCAAATATTTTAAGTAAATGAATAATTTTAGATCATGCTAGAAGAAACCCCTGATAAACCAATTAAAGCAGCTGAATTCACAAAATTAAATCAGTTTCTATAGAATTTACATTAAGAATAGAGAAAATAATATTTAATAAACAATTGATTTAATCACATTATTACTAGCTCATTGTGAGGCTAAGCTCACATCCCCCCTAGTGTAGATAATATCGTTTGTTTAAAAAAAACAATCATTTGACAATTAATTTAATCACATTATTATTCGCGTGCGAAATACTTTTTTTTTATAAAGAAAATAATATTTAACAAACAATTGATTGAATCACATTATTGCTAGCTCATTATGAGGCTAAGCCCACCCCCTTCCCCTTAGTGTAGATAATATCGTTTGTTAAAAAAAAAAAAACAATCATTTGACAACTTATTTAATTACATTATTATTTACATGCGAAAGACTTTTTTTATAACCTACATTACACGCATTTTAAGATGTTTTGAACACAATATTCATGATTTTCCTTATTTTTTATTATATTTTTCTTTCCCCTTCACGTGGGCATCATCAACTTTCACTCATCTTTCCATTTTTTTATTCTTTTCTCTCTTCCCACTTATATTTATATTTTATTTTATGATGACCAAATTACCCCTGCCTTATTTGATATAGGGGTGTTGTCACATCTCGGCCTGGGCCCACCACTTTCCGGGCCCGCTCCACCACCGTAGCACGATATTGTCTGCTTTGGGCTTACCATTCCCTCACGGTTTTGTTTCTGGGAACTCACGAGCAACTTCCCAGTGGGTCACCCATCCTGGGAGTGCTCTAGCCCCCTTCTCGCTTAACTTCAGAGTTCCTACGGAACCCGAAGCCAGTGGGCTCCCAAAAGGTCTTGTGCTAAGTAGGGATGAGAATATACATTTAAGGATCACTCCCCTAGGCGATGTGGGATGTTACAATCCACCCCCCCTTAGGGGCCCGACGTCCTCGTCGGCACACTTCCGGCCAGGGATTGGCTTTGATACCATTTGTCACATCCCGGCCCGAGCCCGCTCCACCACCGTAGCACGATATTGTCCGCTTTGAGCTTACCATTCCCTCACGGTTTTATTTCTGGGAACTCACGAGCAACTTACCAGTGGGTCACCCATCCTGGGAGTGCTCTAGCCCCCTTCTCGCTTAACTTCGGAGTTCCTACGGAATCCGAAGCCAGTGAGCTCCCAAAAGGCCTCATGCTAGGTAGGGATGAGAATATACATTTAAGGATCACTCCCCTGGGCGATGTGGGATGTTACAGGTGTGCTATCCACACACCCCATTTTACTTCTCACACACCCTTGATAATTTCAGTCCGTTGATCTTCTTCGATTCATCCGATCTGACGGTCAAAAATTAAAAAGATGTATGAGTAGTAAAATGGGGTGTGTGGATATCACACTCCTTGATATATTATATTGGGCTGCTTATGGATTTTTGTGGTTAATGGGCAATTTTGTCCTAATATTTTTGTCGAAGCCGTGACACCAAAACTGGCATCTGGCTTTATATATAGATAGATAGATATGACCCCATTATTTGTTTTTACACAAATAACCATTTGTAAGGCCCCATGTGGAGTTTTGGCACTATATATATTAAACTTTGATTATTAGTCCACTTTGAAACATCATAATTGAAGATTCTCTGGCTAAACTCTAGCTGTTTAGCAATCCATATCTTCTGAATATTATATATACAGGCGCGGTTGGATTCATGACACCACTTTTTTTACATTATTTTTTAAACATATTTTTGTGGAATTCATCCGTAAATGTATTTCAACGATCTGAACCGTTTTATCTTTTAGGTTTTTCCTAAAAACCCATGTTCACCAAAAATCACCAAAATCCTAGATCGTATGACCGTTGGGTTAAATTTGGTGCCAAGATCCGCCCATATATATACAATGCTCTAACCAATTGCTTTGTGTATTCTAAATCATTGGTATTGCCTCCTTTGATCACAAGGCATGATAATGACTGGTGGCTAATGGCCCATTGTTTTATGCAAAGTTCTAATCTTTATTCATTTTTTGTACTATTCTTGTTTAAAATTTACAAATCAGTCACAATTTGACGCTTGTGTAGATTCTTTTTCATACATTTTTTTAATACGTTACCTACATACATATATATATATATATATATATATATATATATATATTAGTTTGTGATTTGCATGTAAGAAGAAACGACCCCTTGACTCAAGCAAAAATCATAGCGGCTCTTGTTTATCTTGAAAGAAATATGAACGGCCCTTGCTTCGGTTTTTGTCACATTCTAGTTAGGTTATGAAGTGATTTCTGTTACTTTTATGTTGGATATCCAAAAAAATTCAAAGATTTCCGCACACTTCTTTTCTTATTCTACACAACCCCATTTATTTTTGTGCAAGAGAAGAAAAATAGCTTGCGGAAATACACTCCGTTTCAAATTGCAATTTCAACTACAAAAAGCATGTTAAAAGAATGAGAAAGGCCCTTTCCCCCTCCCTCCCTCCCCACCACCACCCCCCCCCCCCCCCCCCCCCCCCTCCTTTTTTATGGCATTCAGTATCACAAACTTGAATACAATTAATTTTAACATAAATTTGAACCTACACAGACAGGTGCGATGGAATTCCTATGTTTCTATCGCACATTCCAGCAAAACAACTTAGTGAAGGGGGATTATTTTACTGACAAGCACGCTACTTGAAGTCGAGGTATTTTCAAATGCGTTAAAATGCTGATCCGCTGCCCTTTGTCTTCCCGAGCATCACATCTTTGGCTTCGTTGATTTTGGAAGCAAGGTAATGACTGCCGCCTGCATCAGGATGGTTCGCAACCATCACCTTTCTATGTGCTTCCTTGACCTTGTCTGCAGCTGCACTTTCCCTGTCAAACCATAGGAATGAAAATCAATTTTGCTTAAAAATACAGGAGAAGACAACACAGCCACGACTTCAACATTAAAGTATCAAGTATCACTCCCCGACCTTTTCTATCTCCATTTTTTTAGGGTTTGACTTGGTTCGGATAACTACACATATTCTAGAATCAAGTCAATTACAAGGTCATTGATTCGACAAAATAATCAATTTTCTTGTTTTCATGTTTGGTTGAAATCGAGACTTGCCAAATGATGAAACAGAAAACACCTAATATTTTGATCTCCAAAAAACATGTTTTGTTATAATTTGATGGAATATTCCTTTCAGTTTCTGTGACGGTGAATAAATAAACAGCAATGGTTAAGCTAGGAAAAGATTCTATATTCTACATTATAAAATCTGCTTACCTGACACCGAGAATAAGAGCTGCTTCCCTCTTTGTCATTGTCGGCTGGAAGCCACCTTCATAAAATTTCCGCATTCTAGCTTTTGGTGGTCGTGTCTTGAACGCATGCCAAGCCTGGATACCATATCTACCAGCAAGGGCAGTAGCAGCTACTGCAAGACCAGCCAAAAATGGTGTAGCCTGAAGTACATCTAAAATTTCATTAATTCTACAGAATTGCAATTTGTCATTTTAATTCTACGATCTTTCTGAACTAAATCTCAATTGGCATACTTAATCTGATAAAACTCCTTCTGACTTAGTTCCCCTCCAATATTCCAAGCGCTATTTGCCCAACGTCATGACAAAGGTGCATTCCCACTAGTTTTTGGAATAACATTATATCATCTACATAGTTCAATGCAGAAAGACACCATCATCTAACAGTCACACACACACGGAGCCAAATCCTAGACGGCAAAATCTCACTTGGACAATCAAATGAAGGCACTAACCACACAGTCCTAACCTGTGAATGTGAAAAACAATAGTTTTAAGCAATATATGCGTGCGAGACAGATATATCGAATCAAATGCATACAGGGCATGAAATTATTTGACAGAACGGTCCTGCCATCTTAAAGCCAAATTTAAACATACCGGAATGTGCACAGGTTTCTAACAAATCAGGATGCCGCTAATTGGAGACGAAAACATCCAATCATGACCAGACAACTGGAAGGAATGCATATCAAAATGTGGAGATTTCATCAAGATTTGATAAAATAATGTGATTAGCGAACCCGAAGAAGTTCCTCAATCATTTTATTCCTAAGATTAACCCATTATCCAGTTTTCTCCAAGTGGCCAATACAATTGTTTTGCTCTACAACTCCCAATACAAATATATATATATATATGTATGTATATAATATCTAGATATATGTATGGATATATGCATATGTATATACAGCAGGAAGCCAATAAAATGAGTCAAATTTAGTAGATATTCTGCTGTACCAATATATCAATGCAAACCCATAATTTTTCAGCAAACTCAAATCCAATGCAAACAACCAAGGTTCAAAATTTCAACAAAAATTAAAACTTTACGAACCCAAGTAGCAAAATCACATTAAAATTTGAATTTCCGAATAGAAATAGAGAGTGAAAAAACATAAGAGGCGGCGGGGAAGACGGGATTTTTCTCACCATATCGTTGAATGTATCGTGACTGAGCTGAGAATTTGGGGTTTGTCTTTCATTCAGAGGCTTCTCGAAGCTGGTTGTGAGTTGGGGAAGAAGAAACTGTGTGCTCTGCCTAACATGTTTTAATCCCTAATTCCCAAATCGTAATTCGTCCAATTAAAAGTTTTGGGTACCTATCTTATAGCCACGTTTTAAACGACAACAGTCCACTGCACAATTTCGGATTGTCTAGGCCCATTGTCATCCAAGTATTAAAGGGTTGCACCCAACAAGCTGGTTTGGATTGTCTAGGCCCATTGTAGAAGTACTTAAAAGTACTTTATGAAAGAAACGTATAACTGGTGTTTCTTGCAGAAAGTACTTAAAGTGCTTTTGGAACCCACAAATATTTTCTCTAAAAGCGCTTTCAGTCATTTTAAAAGCACATCCAAACGAGCCCTATATTATTTCGAAATACTTTTTCAAAACTACACACGTAAAGTTATAAAGAGTATTGAATGGGCAAAAATGTTCTCTTCGTCACCAGAATATGACACCTTAATTTGATTTGCATATTAAGCTCCGAACGAAAAAAAATCCGAGGGGGTAAAAGCTCCGATCCGACGAGGTTCATGGTTGTATTGATGAATCTTAGAGAAGTAGCACGAAGAGGGCAAGATCAACACTATCTATAGAAAGAAACAAATTAACTTGATCAACTTGAAATATCAAGCGAGGAGTTCAAAAGATATCAAAAACCACAGCAATCTGCACACAACTAAAGAAACAATATTTCTGCTACCATGAACTAACATTCAACCCCCAAACCAATCCTCATATGCTACAACATTATATGTAACAATCTCGAAACACAACGACACAAAGGATATTGAGAAGAAGAAGAAAACAGATGTTGATATTAATCATGGCGACAACTGAAACAGACACGAAAATCACAAACCGATCGATTTTTCTTGTCTCTTCTCTTCCTCCTCCACCCTCTAACAAAGCCTGGCCAATCTTTTATTCAATCTTCTTCAACTCAACATCTACCTACGTTACATGCGTGCTTTTATTTTACATGCACACTCTCTCTCTCACTCTCACTAGACTGATCACTAGCTATCTGCTGCCTTTCCTCGCGTGCACTGGAGTGCCTTTAATGGAGCTAGAATCATACCTAAGAGGACCGGAGTGCCTCCTTGGTCCAGCCGGGGAAGCAGCGAATGACAGCTGCTTCTTTACAGACGTCACTGATCCCTTCTCTGATGGTGTTCCGTTCTTCTCCGACTGGTTTGAGTTTAGGGTTGCCAACCTCGACCTGGCCTTTGTTGGTTTCGTGGGTGTCCTGTAACTTTGAACTGAAGGCGAGCTTGCAAGGCTCTCGTCATCTCTGACGGAAAATCCTGCCATGCTATGCCTCCTGTTGAAGCGTTCTGACTGGATGCTAAGCGTACTCCTGGAGTCCTCATCTCCACCCCGACCATTTCCTCTTGGGGTTCTCCTGGTTACTGATGCGGACGATGGTGCTTTGGAGAGAGGAGTTGAAGGGGATTGGCGACTCGAAGGCCTGCTTGATCTGAGGGCAGTAGGGGTCCTAGGAGAAGGCTTATCACGAAGAGCATAAGCTTTGGTGATTTCCCCCACAGACATGGAGGCACGGCTTGCAGCACTCCTCATGGAGGCCCGGTCATTGAAGTCTGCTGTACTTCGGCTCTCCCACGGCCTTGCAGCCATCCATCGCTCCAACCAACTCCAACCCCAGTGGGGATTGCTGGGGTCCATAAAGGTCGGGTGTTCAGATTTCGGAGAGTTGTTCCACATTTTCTGTTAAGTAGATTTATTGGGTCAGTTTAAGGTAGAAGATTGATTCAATATGTTAAAAAGAATAATGAGATTCATCACAGCATAATCTCAAATCAGATTTCAAAATCGCCAACCATAGACTTACTGCAATCCTGTAAAAAAATTCAAAAGCGAAAAGTAAGCTACCTGGTGAGAGAATGAATAGGCCAACGCCCTTTCTCGTCTACTAGCAGCCTCTTGTTTCATTTGTAGCTTTGCCTCAACCTGCTCCTTCGATTCTGTGCTATCATTCCAACCTTCTCCCATCTGTCACAACGAGCTTATTATATCCCAAAAACGAAGACTAAAACCTAAAACAAATATAAAACTAGAGGACGAAACAAATTGAAGATTGAACTCAGAGAACAGAAGATGCAAGTGCGCATAATATATCAGGGGAACTTACAGAAGCTTTGAATTTCTCAAGCTCTTTCTCTTGTTTCTGTTGGAGCTGTCGCTGAAGTGCCTGATTCTCCTCAGACATTCTAATCCTCCTTGCACGAATCTGAGACTGCACATGAGCAACAGTCTGCATGCATCTCAATGTGGTAGTTGCTTGTCGTTTAACAGATTGGCCCTCTATCAATGATTTCAACCTCACCAACCCCCTCAAAGCTCGTAACGCCCTTCTTGCCTGAAATCACACATCGCAGCACAACCTCATTTAACGCATACAGCTCATCGCCCAAGAATGGTCATATCGAACCTATTGTTACAGATAGTTATTTACTGCTTTACTAAATTAAAAATAGGGAACTTTTCAAGCCCTTTCACGAAAAGCTCCCGGTACCGTTCCATAAGAAGTTGGCCTTGAAATGTGACCACCAAAATTGAACAACCAACCGTTCAACCGATTCGATAGAACTAGCAGAGAAAAAACTAAAGTACTTCTGCATTTTATCACAAATCAAACATCTTAATGAAACGAATAGGACTGTAGAACAATGTAGCCAAATAAAACATACCAAGTGCCCTCGGAAAGCAGTCTGAATTATGATAGCTGCAGCCTCCTGCATCGACTTTCCAGTGTAACGGGGCATGGGCACAGCTGTAAGGCGAACAACCTCGGCGGCAGCCTGAGCAGCAGCCGCAGCTGCCTCTGCAGCCACGGCAGTGGCAAGTGCCACAGAGTAAGCATGTTTGTTCTGTGCAATCTCAGCCTCAGCTAACTCGACATCTTCTTTTGGAGGCGGGGTCGGAGGAGGAGGGAGGGTAGGGGTACTAGCGGGGGCAGGAGCAGGGGCGGGGGCAGGGATAACCAATGCGGTTTCTTCGCAGGAAGATACCGCATCCTCGTTCTTGTACTTCCCAAACCATTTCTTTGACTTGTGAGTCTTCTGGCATGAAAGTACAATTGTTCAGATCACAAACTCGTATTAGTTTTCGATACAACAACGATGTAAGATCAAATTAAACCAGTTAAGCAAACCTGATCTTTATTTTCCTTTGGATCAAGGGTGAGGGCTTTCTTGAGTGCGGAAAACCAACTCCCTTTCCTCCCCATTTCCTAGCAAAGCATGCTGCCAAAAACAAACAAATTTATGAAATTTCAGACACATACAATACAATAAACAAAAGAAGTTATGAAATTTCTCAATGCATAAAATTCAAATAACCCAGAAATTGAAAAGGAACAGTGGACAAGGAAAGTTGAAACTTGAAAGTCAAAGTTCAACCTTCAAGATTCTGACTTTTTGGTAGGAAATCTATGTCATAAATACCTAGAGATCTAATTAAACACCCGGTAAACACGAGTAATGACTTCCCGAACCTAATTACAAAGGGTAAAGAACGGGCAATAAGAAGAAAAAAAAAAACTGCCAACCCAACAGAGAAAGATGCAAACTTTCGGTTGTCCATTAATGCAAACAATAAATGGACCAAAACCCAGATTACAAAACTGGAAGATTTTCACAAAATCCACAGAACCCAGATCAAATATCCTACTTGAAGCAATGTAGAGAGAGAGAGAGAGAGAGAGAGAGAGAGAGAGAGTGACAAAATGACAGAGCCCACAAGTAAATAGTAGGACAAATGTATGAGAAAAACACAGGCCAAAACAAAAAAAAAAGGACAACTTTCAGTACCTCTGCTCGAAAATTCCCAGATTTCTGTGAGTTTTTGGGAACTTCCTCTCCCCTGGAAAAAACAAAAAAAACAGAAAATACCCAAAGGAGTTTATGAATGGGGGGAGAGAGAGAGAGAGAGAGAGTGGGGAGGAGAGAGAGAGGAGCGGGGGACCGATCTTTGGTGAGGAAAGCTTCAACGTTCGGAAAAACAGAACAAGTTGCAGAGGAGCGGAAGGAACGGAGGAGGTGGTTAAGGGAGAATTCGGAGGGGCCGACAGATCGGGGTTTCTATTTTAGCAAGAATCAAAAGACAACATTAGATATTAACCAAAAAAAAAAAAGAAGACAACATTAGACAACAACAAATTCGCTGTCTTTGTCTTAGCAGTTTTTGAGGATTTTTTCTGGATACAGCCATCGTTCTGATCTTCTGCAACTTGAACCACAGCAACGCCTGTGCTTCCTCCAAACACGGCATGCCTCACGAATTGAACTAAATTTTGATCATTTGTTAATTTCTTTGATGAAAAGAAAAAGGATTGCTTGTTTTACAAGCAAACGATGTGATTCCACTAAAAAAATCATGCAAAGCACAAATTTTAAGCTGATGAAATAGTTAGTGGGAAGAAATAATAGTATAGCAAGTTGGTATAAAATTTGTATATCTTGGATGCCAAGTTTAAAACTTTCTTCGATTGTACAAGGGCTCGTTTGAATGAAATGATCACAAATTTAGGAAGTTTGTAGACTATAAGGTAAACTTTTGTATTTAAACTATTATGATTCATATAAGGTAAACTTTTTCTTCATATATCTTTGTTTCATTGATATTGGATGTCACGTGACGGTGTACTCATACTATACAAGTCATTTTCCATGTAGGAGGAAGGAATGCTAGCATGGGTGGAGCCATGAAGGGACCAGAATGGTCCCCGGCCTATCCTGAATTTTTTTTTTCACACAAAAAACTAGAGTTATTCCTTTGATTTCCAAAGAATTTTCACAAAATTAGGACCCCAACTAGAATATTTTCCTTATTTCTTTCATTGGGTTCAATTTGAGGCTGTGACTTCCATGCAATTAACCAGCATCACTGCGAGTTTTGCGGGACTTAGGTGATCATAAGAGGGAGAGAGAGAAAGTAGGCGAGATAACTAGTTTTTAATTTTATATTTGCTTTATTCTCCTCCTCCTCCTTCCTTCCTCTGCTCCCCACTTACAAGGACTTTAAATTGTATCTAAGTCATGATACTGGGCATAGGGGTTGAGTTGAGGAAAATGAGGACACGAAAGACGTCACACCAAACCAAAATAACAGTGGTCGTAGCTTAGGACATGACATACCTTTATTTTTCTTATGTCAGGAGAGCATTTTAGGGCAAGATTTTTAGGCGCCTCCTAAGCTAAAATTATGGCTTCGCCACTGAATGCTAGCACATGGAAATTGTATGTAATGCCTTGAGACATTCTTCTCCTAATGGTCACATGATCACCTGGTGTTTATAAAAATTGATTATTGAGCTATTTTAGATTCCAATTTTGTTTTGTTATGACAAAGAGCGATTATTCATGTATTGAGATTTTTGTATTTAAGTGACTAAAAACGTTTATTCATGCATTTGAGATTTTGGATTCTGTTCCAGCCGCATGGAGATTTTGTACAAAAAAGTTGAAACTTGGAATAAACTTGCTTTCAACATTGACACGTATGACATGAGTCATGAGGTTTAATCTTTTATCTTTGTCAATTATCAAAGTCTGAAATTGGAGTGCACGTTGAGTGTTTTGACTTTGTGGTACTTTAATTGATTTAATTAGTTGGAGCTTTCAACTGACAAATTCACCACCACATTTGCCAATTGACAAATTCACCTATGACCACTCCAACTTCTTTATTTCCAACTTAGACGGACTAGGATTCTCTCATTTCCTTTTTTCATTCTCTTCCATCCCCTTCTTTCACATTCTCAAATTTTGTCTTTCTCTTGCTATAAAAAGTTAATATAAGATGTTGATGTGGTTTAATCGTGACAGTTCAATTAGAAAGGGAGGGAAGGGAAGGGAAAAAAAGAGAGGAGAGAATCCTACTCCAACTTAGACGGTATTTTTTGTTAAACTTTAAATGCAATGATGTGGTGTGCATATGATGTGTCACATAGGTTAGAAAGAAAAAAAGTTGAGATAAGTAGCATTTTCTACGCGTAAAAATGTTGCCGATAAACTTTGCTCACTTTCGACAATGGCAAAGGGAGGGCAATGACACATAATCAAAGGGACGTGGTTAATCCAAAATGCAATTCCCCTTGTGCTAAAAGATTGGATCATTAATTAGGGCAGCAATTTAATTCCTGAATTTTTAGACATTTGATTATAAATTTTACACGGAATTCACACAATTTTTTATTTTATACGTGTTAGTAAACACAAGAAAAATCAAGACTCGATAAAATTCCAATACTCAAGCCACTCAAAGGGCCACATCTTTAGCTAAGCCCATATTTTCTTGGGCGAGTTAAAGCAGGCCTCAGCCCAAGATGTAAGCCTTTTTTAACGGGCCGGTCTCGGACTTTCAGCTCAAGAGAACGCTGTCGTTTTGGGAGGAGGGGAAGCCGAAATCAGGTTAAACGAAGGGAAGCTCGTACCCTGCGACAGTTTGAGGCGCCCTGCAAAAAACGACGACGCAGCTTCCTTCCTCCATTGCAGGCTGACGAGAGAGAGGTGAGCAGAGCCATGGGCAAGCTGGGAAAGAAGGCAAGGAAGTTCTCGAAGAAGAATCTCCAGTCCGTTCTCAGAAAAAACCGCAAGTTGAATTCCAAGTTCAACAAAAGGAAAACTTCAAAGAGTATGCTCTCTCTCTCTAACATCGGGCTTACTGATTGAAAATTTGAAACTTTGGTTGAGTAGAAAATAAAAACAAAAATGGAACTTGCTTCGTTTGGTGTGTTCTTACTTGGGTTGCTGTAACATTTTGGTTATAATTTGTGTATTTTATGTGGGATATGGTGTGTGTGATTGTGAAAGTTTTAGTTTTTGAATGCATGGAGTTTTGGGTTTTGTTTAATTTTGTGGGTTTTATTTATATTCTGTGTTTTCTCTTTTTTTGAATATTGTTCCTTGCTTCTCTGATTTCTGTTTGTGGAAAAATGTTAATTCAATTGTTTCAGAAGGTGGGAAAGAAGAGAGCGGTAAAGAACAGAAAAAGGACGCAGTAGAGTTGTCTAATGCACGGTACAAAGAGGGGCTTTTTTCGCATTTCATGATTTAGAACACATACATTGTGAATGCCATTCTTTATAGTACTTGTATCTTCTTGTCTTCTTTTTAGTTTTAATTTTTCTGCCATTTAGTAGTTTCTGTTGATGGAGGATTGAGCTTTGGAGACCAAGTTTTCTAGAAAAATATTCAGATATATGTCAGATATTGAGTAGAAATGAAAATTAGAGAATTTTTGCTTGATTTTATGTTTTGATAAAGGCTTCAATCTAACATTCTAACCTAGGTGCCAGAAAAGTTTTCTTCCTCGAAGACAGCATTTCCCAAAGAAGAAGAAAAACATAGGAAATGTTTCCCATGAAACGTTTTACATGTCAAATAAGCATCAGGATATTTTCATCCAGAAAACTTTCCTGTTGAACTTTTTTCCACTGAAACAAATGGAACCAATGTGTTTTTAAGTTTCACTCTGTACTTTCATTTGTAGTTTACTTTAACTGCACTGTAGTGTTATACCATTATTATGGAAACACTAATCTGAAAAAATTGTTCTCAGAAATACTGAAGGAATATACATAGAAGACACTCCTCTTGATGCGATATTCAGTGAAGATGAGAATGATGTGTTTGGAGATGATTCAGATAGTGATGGGTATCTTTCAGAGGTATTGAAAGTACATTTTCCTGGCAACTCTTCTTAACTTCAGTCACTTTACTGGGATTTCTTTTGGATTGAATTTTTATTTTCTTTCAATGTATGATTAGGAATCAAGTGATCTGCATCTACCTCATAGTGAAACTGAGAATTCACAAGAAGGTGAGGTCATTATTGCCATCTGTTGATTTGGTATCATTCCGATATTAATTTTTCTTCTCTTCTCCTCTCCCCTTTACATTTTTATGACATTTATATGCAGGAAATTTTGGCAGTAGTGGTAGTGATTTATCTGTGCAGAACAGGGAAATTCAACTTGAACTTGTGAAGAAAACGAAAAAATTAGACAAATTGAAGGAAAAGGTAATGGTCATGGTTATCACTTCAAAGTTCATGTTTTTAAGAAGATTGTTTCTTTTACCAATTACCACCCCATTTTGCTCATCCTACCGACTATCTTTCTCCACCTCCCATCAAATTGTTTCGTTTTCTATTTAATGATCGTGTTTGCTTGGAAAATTCAGGACCCAGATTTTTCTAACTTTCTCGATGGCTATCATAAGCGATCTGAACAGTTCAGAAACAAAAAGGCAAGTTGTATCTATTGTGAAGTTTAGCTTCAGTTTTTGAGTTTTATTTGGGGCAGTACATTTGTGTGCAGTTTTATATTGCAGGATTGGTTGTTTGATGTCTCTTCTTTCTCCTGATTATGCATGTGCATGTTACAGTATGCCGATGAGGATGAGATGAGCGAGGATGATATGCAGCCGGAGAATGTGGATGGTGTTAACACTCACGGTAGCAAGTTGTTGACCAGCTCTGCCATTGATTCTTTGTGTCAACTAGTCAAAGAGCACCAAAGTGTGCCTGCGCTTACTAGTCTATTAAATGGGTACCGTGCTGCATGCCACTATGGAGCTGAATCAACCAGGGTCTTTGATGCTGATTCTTGTCGTGGAATTCAGAACAGTGACTTTAGCAAGATATTAATGTTCATGCTTAATGAGGCTGATAATATATTTAGAGGGCTAATGGGCATATCAAGCTCCAATCCCAAGATAGAGAAGAGTTTGGACTTAAGCAAGAATTCAAAATGGAATACTCTTAAGCCACTGATAAAATCATATTTGAGGAGTACCCTTTTACTGCTGAATGAGGTTAATGAATCTGAGATATTGGCCTTCTCCTTAGTACGGATCAGAGCTTCGTTGACATTTTTTGTTGCTTTCCCTTCTTTGCTCCGCAGACTTATCAAGGTATTTCTAAATGAATGAAAAAAATAGTTCAAACTCAATTTATCTATATAAAGCACCAAATCATTCTGTATACAGATGCCTTATCCATCATCGTGCTTGTTTACTTACTAATTACTATATAGGTCGTGCAACTCATGCTTAACACTACCATTTGAAACTGCAGATTGCTGTTCATCTGTGGGCAACAGGGAAAGGAACTATATCATCTCTATCCTTTTTCATCATACGCGATGTGGCTTCTGTTTTTCGCTCTGATTGCTTTGACACCTGCTTTATTAACACATATAAATCATTTATTGGTCATTGCCAATTTATGGAGCCTGTTCTATTTCAACACATACAGTTTCTAAGAAACTCCTTTGTTGAGCTATGCTCTGTGGATCTGCAGAAAGCATCTAGTAAAGCAATGGTGTCCATCAAGCAACTTTCTAAAATACTGAAGCAGGGTCTGCTGACAAAGAAGAAGGTGTTGTCACTAATTCAATCCTATTGGTGCTTGTTTAATTAAATTCTGAAACTTGAGCTTTTTCCTCTTTCAAGTTATTTGCTTATGTGTGTGAGAGTGTAGTTTATAAGAAGTTATGGTATTTTGGATGTACCAATGATATTTACTGAAGTTCTCCCTGATTTTCTATGGCCAGGAAGCTGTCAAGAAGATATGCGGTTGGCAATACACTAATTGCATTGATCTATGGGTTATGTTTATATCAGCTAACATACCTGATTATGATCTTCAGCCGTTGCTCTTTATGATCATTCAGATTATAAACGGAGTGGCTGTCTTGTTTTCTGGACCTAGATATTTGCCTTTAAGAGTCAAATGCATTCAATGGTTGAATCAGCTCTCATCTTCCTCAGGAATTTTTATTCCTATTGCCTCTTTAGTGGTGGATATTTTGGAATATAAAATTGGCAAGGATGTTGGTAAACCTGGAAAAGACACCAATATGATGTGTTCTGTAAAGGTTAGGAGTTCGTAACTTTACCGATAGAAAAGTGTGTTTACAATTGAGTTATGCAGTCTGCTCTTTTGATTTCTTATTGTTAGTACATATTTTTAGTGCAGTTTCCAAAGAATTGGTTAAAATCAAGGAACTTTCAAGAGCAGTGTGTTGTATCTGTTCTCGAGCTTCTTTCAGCGCATTTTGCTCAGTGGAGCTATCATATTTCTTTTCCTGATCTGGCGACTATTCCCCTCGTCCGCTTGAGGAAGTTCCATGAGATAACTACTATAGAGAGTTTCAAGCGTATAGTGAAGCGCTTTATTGATCAGGTATAGCCCCATAGAAGATTTAGTCTTTTACTTGCATCTGTCTCCTTGAAAACGAATTTATTTTCCAGATATAGGGACACTCAGAGACATAGGTCTCTTTTATCCTAGCATCGTTTTGAGTAGAAAATTTGCTTGAAGGTCGGACCTCAATAAAAATGGGAACCCTTTGGACTCCCACTATTTGGGCTGTCTTTAAATGCAGGATGTACTAATATTATTGTGTGTCTGGGGCATCCATCGTAAAAAAAAATCATAATTTCCTCGGTTTTTGTGATGCAAATTCAAATTAAACTATTATATGAAAAATAATGTCTGAGACAGTGACACAGTAATGGTTCCTTTGTTGGCCTTTGCAGACTCCCCAACATTGTTAATAAACTGCTTCCTCGGCCTCCATGGCTAGCAATCAAGTTATTGTGTTTAGGAATTATCTTTGTGATGTCACAAAAAGGTTCTGTTGCTTGCACTGCAGGTGGAGCAAAACATTGAATTTGTGCGGAAGAAGAGAGACGACGTGCCCTTTTCACCAAAAGATCAACAATCTGTAGAATCATTTCTCCAGGTTTGCAGCCATTATGGTCGTTATTTTTTTGACTTTGACGAATGCAGCTTGTTTTTTATATGTTAAATGGTCAATATGCAGCTAGAAAAGCACAGTGGCAATACTCCGTTTGCACAATATTATAAAAGCATCATCGACAAGGCTACTTCTAGAGATTTGGCTCTATTTGAAAAGGTGCAACATACTTAACCTTATTTTTGTGTTCGTACTGTTTTCGATTGACTAGGTATGGCACCTTGAATGTTAACTATGGAGGTAGTTTAGCTATTCTATTGCACAATGACATTTTAGGTGTAAAGGCAGTCAGAATCAACCTTTTCTTAGCAAACTCATTAAATTTTAATTCCTGTTGTGGTACTTGATGCAGTTCTCTGAAGCGGAGAAAATCAACAAGAAAACACAAAAGAAAACAAAGCAACCTCAAAATGACAAGGTAACTGAAGGTGCCAATGGTAAACACTCCAAGAAAAGAAAAGCCAACGCGTCTACTAATGGCGGCAGCCAAGGAAAGAAAAGAAAGCAGCCTCAAAATGACAAGGCAGGTGCCAATGGTAAACATTCGGAGAAAAGAAAAGCCAATGCGTCTATAAATGGTGGCAGACAAGGAAAGATGAGGAGAGAAGAAAAGTCTGAATCGTAAATCGTTCTGAAAAACCAATTCCTGAACCCTCATCAGATTCACCGAGCAAATTTTGATCCCATTGGTAATCATTTCCAGTTTTGATGTACTCATTTAAGCTTATAGATATCTTATTGCAGAACCAGACATGTTAGGTCAGTGTTCCCTATATCAACAAAGACATATAGGCTGTTGCTTTGCCAGTAATGTTATAAGGAAAGTTTTGTTTAACATACATGCAGAGGTGAACTCCCATTACTGATGAGAAAACATTTCTTGTTATATCTTTTTCTATTGCTTTTTTAAAAACGGTGTTTTTCTTCCGAATGCCAAATGCCAAATGCTGGACGATGTCTTAAGTTCGTATATGTATGTATGTATTGCCTTTGGTTCTAGAAAAAAGCAAAGTAGAAAAGGAAAAGAAGGCCGGCACTTGGCATAAATAAATTATACGCCGATACGAAATACCACTACCAATCTGTGGTACATAATTATTATGAAATAAGTATAATAAATCACGTATTTATGTGTATTTAGGCACACATAACGCGTTATTTGCAAATATTGTTTAATTTTAAATTAAGGGCATCTACATCAAGTCTGTTTTTAAAGTATTAACTTAGAGCCAGATCCTTCAATCAAGCTATGGAACAAGAGAGAAAATTATCAAGACACATTGTTATTTCCTTCATCTCTGTTTATATAGAGGTATAAGGCATTGTTCTAAAAATTCCGACGTAGCGCCGCCTAGGTCTCATATAGGCGTTAGGCGGTTGGCTACCTTGGCTACCGCCCCGATGAATTTCTAGGCGTCTGAAAATTAAGAAAGGGCACCTAGACTTGCTTAGGCGTCCGCGTAGCCTGCTTAGGTTGCGACTCTTACTTATACAAAAAATTGATAACTTTCATTTTGCATTTTATTTTTTCAATAAAATGTAAGAGACTTGTTGAATACTCAAATGAACACTCATTATATGCTTGTTTCCCTTGTTCTCAATATATTTTAATACTTTACAATTTATAGTTCATTTTATTTTGCAATTTATGTCTTCCAATACAATTATGTATCTTTTTGAAGTATAAATAAGAACTTATTTATACAATGTATAATAAATTTACTTAAATTCGCCTAATTTTCATAGGCCACCAGCCTAGGCGCTAGGCTCCAGCCAGCCGGTTGACTAGCGTTTTTTAGAACCATTGGTCGATCAAGATTTTGTCTTTGGTACTATGAGATTTTGGTTCGGTGGCTAAGACTTCGGAATTCTTTGTTTAATGTCTGGGTTCGAATCTTCATAGCCGCCTGGTTGGGGCGAAACCTCGTTTCAGCGCTCAGAGCATGCAGTGGGACTAAAGCTTCGACGAGATCCTCGATTTGTCCGGAACAAGTACTTCAGCCCTATATTCGTTTGCTCGAGAAGTTGAATGAAGAGAACCCATGATATTGCATCAGATAGTATGACCCTCGGATCAAGTATTTCAGCCGGATTATGTCAATCACCAATTTTTTAACAATACCATATTATAAACTACTCTAATTCATAGAAATTGGGGATTCAAAACTTGAGTGCTAGAGGGCGAACACACTGCCCTGATCTACGTCTCCTACTCAATCTACGTCTCCTACTCAATCGCCATTGTTAACAACAAAACAAATGTAATGTTAATCATACTCTTAGTTACGGGGTTCCAATTAGTCATATTCATTCATCCAATAAAAAAAAATTACAAAATGTGGGATTATTGCAAAAATGTGGTTGATTATACAAGTCACTATCTTATATATGCTTCCTCATAATATTCTCCTATCCTCCCCATGTGTATAATACAATGAACATCCCAAAAACCATTTCCCTACATCACTGCCACAAATTAAGATTGCAAGGTCAATCTGGGCTACCTGAGAACTCCCACATGTGTGAGCTGAGCACCAATTAAGCTTCTAAATTACACGTGCGGAACACCGGCAACTCGAACTGACACCAGCTAATAAAGAAGGCCTGCCTTTACAACGGCGTCTGCATGTGGGCTGGTACACCCCACCGCCGCCCTCAACAGCCCCCACAACCCCCTTGTCCTACTCTCACTTTTAATTCCCTTATTACCCTTAGCCCCGGCCATCTCATCACTCTCTTCATCAAATGACCTAAACATTGTCGAAGGGCTCCGCCGGCTCTGCCGGTTTTTTATGTCTTTCAGCTCCATCTCCGACGGAAACCTCGCCATTTGAAACAAAAAAACATACCACTTAGACTTCGACGGCGTTTTGGAAAGTATAGACACTTTATTCACCTCACACTTTCTGTAACTTGTCGGTGTGGGACTTTCCGGCTTCGAAGTCTTGGCCGTTTTGGAGGGTTTGGTTACCTTGTGGAAGGGGTAAGACCTCCACGACCTAAAGAATCCTTTCTTCTTCGAAAGGTTGACGCTTCTCGCGTTGCTTCCGGTTTCTTGGCTCTTGATCTTCTGATGACCTTTCTCTGCTGCAAAGTTTGTTGCTTCGTTGTTGTAGGGTATGAGTTTTCCACAAAAGATTATGTCCTTCTCTGCTGGGTACGTCGAGGCGGTGAACTCCTCGCTGAAGAACTCAAAGTAGTTGTCTTCGTCGCGGTCGAACGATGAGCTTTGGTAGTCTTTGGAGAAGTCATCCCAATGAGCTGAGTCACTGTGTGTGGGGAGATCGCAGAAAGATAGGGTTTCCTCAGCTTCGTAGGGATCTTGGTCTTGGAATTGTTCTTCCTTTTCTCCTAGAGGTGCTGGGTTTTGCTGGGTTTCTAGGGCAACCATTTTTTAGGACGTGGAACAGTTATCTACTGAGCTGGGTTTGTTGTGGTTTGTGAAGAGAGAGAGATTGAAGTACCCAAATATATATATAAGAGGCTCACAAGTGAGCATATTCATATATTAAATTGGGATTCTTTGAGCCTTTTGTGGGGTAAGTTTGGAACTTTTGATAGGGATGGCTTCTAGATGGAAGGCCACAAAAGAAAATAGAAAAATAGTGGATTATAAATAAAAAATAAATAAAAGGTTTAAAGGAGAACCTGTTAGATGGAGAGTCACGTAAGAAAATAAGACGGTGCGACAGTATTCTTGAATTTACTTGCTCTTCTAGAAAAGCAGGCTGTGTGGAAAACAATAAATAAAAATGATAATGTTAGGAAATTAAATTTGTTGATAAAACTTATAAATTAAATGATACGTCATTAATATGAATGAACATGTTTACCAACGCTTAAGTAATAATACAATTAACAACTTTTATGTTATTTAGTTTATAAAATTTTATCTACAAATTCAGTTACCCAAATAAAAAAGTTGAGAGAGGGGACTTTGTATTGAAGTCTTCTAGATGGGTTCAATGGGATGATATTTTCTTATGGTTCTTTGTTTGGATGCTTGTGTTTGTTTATATATGTGAGGGCTGCTTTTCTTGTCACCGCGTGGTTTATTCCTTTTGGGTCAACATAGAGGAGGAGGAGGCTACTTTGCTAGCCTATACCAAGATGATGATATGGTTTGTTTGTTTTTTAAGATAAAATAAAATAGAAAAGCGCCAATACAAAAGTTATTAAAGTGTTAAGGAATAAAATTAAGCCAAACACGATTCGAAGATGCTTATACTCTAAATCTGTTAATTTATCAGCCACAAAATTGTCTTATGTAAAAACATGAACAAAATAAATACAATCAAATTTAGGAGCTTATGTGTTGATTTTCTAGTTGCTTGGTAATTAGAAATTCATGATCACTTACCTGTAGATTTTAATTTTTACTTTTAATAGCAAATTTAAAAGTAATTGATCAAGTATTCCTTAGGAATAACTAAATTACAAAGAGATAATTGCAGATTATTTTTTATCATGTGTTCTAACTAAAATGTATAATTTTTGTAAGATGGTCCCATCAACTTATAATATTATTAATTTTTGTTTTATAATATGGATATTTGATTAAATAATAATAATGCACCGTAAGAAGGGAGACACCCGTGACCCAAGAAAACAAAAAATAAAATAAAACAATAATATATAATAATATATTCACGAACTATAACATGAGAGAGGATTCTCATTGTAAGGATTATGGGGATCTTTCAATCACATATGTTCATCATACATCATGCAGCCAATTTTTGTCAGGTATTGTTTATATTCAATTTTAAATAAAAAAATTTACAATAATTTATGACCGCATGATGTACGATGAACGGATGTAATTTGAAGATTCCCATAATCGTCACAAAGAGAATCTGGCGAGAATCCTCACTCCTATAACATTAATTGATGGAGAATAATATGAGATTTTTTTAATTAGTTTTTTTTTTTATTATATGTTATGAAGGTATAATATGAGGACGGGTTGGGAGGTATGTGTGACTTGTATCTATAGCGTATGATGTTGAGAATAAATCTCACATTAATAAAAAGACTTTGTATGAACTTATAAGCAAATTAGGCTACTCATTATTTTACCAATTAAATTTATAGTGAACCTTAAATTCCTTCGTATAGTATAGGCCGTCTCATTTGATAATTGTATAGTAAAATACGAATTCTAGATTTTTGGCATACTTCAAGGCACTAAAAATGATCATTAATGTAGTCAAGCAGCCTAATCAATGCCACATTTTATGGAGGGAAATGAAAATCGATCTAGCTAAACACTGTTTTCAACTTCTCAAACAAAATTTGTTAGTTAAGGTCAAAACAATGTCCAGTAATATCATCATAGCATTTTTTTTTCTCCTTAGACCATCTTCAATCCTTGGGTTAAAACCTAAGATTTTTAACCCATAAATTTAAGTATTAACTCAAAAACAGCTTTTTTGCTACAACCATTCTGGGTTAAAATTTTAGTCCCAGATTAAAGAATGAATTTAGGCTAATTTTTTTTCTTAAAGTAACTTTTTTAAAAGAAAAAAATTATGTAGACTATCCTAATTTAATTTTATGAACATTTTAACCTAAAAATATTTAGATTCTGATAAATATTGAAAAAATCACTAACCGACACCATTAAACTCATTAAACACTATGAAAAAAATATGAAACACATAAAAGATTTTTTTTTTTTAAATTACTTTAGCCGTTAGATTTAAATTTGGACCATTAAATATACACTACTACAAAAGGGGATATCAGTGGCGCAATAAA
The DNA here is from genome assembly GCA_024362995.1 of Heteromeles arbutifolia. NCBI lineage: Eukaryota > Viridiplantae > Streptophyta > Magnoliopsida > Rosales > Rosaceae > Heteromeles > Heteromeles arbutifolia. The sequence goes on from JANCRC010000018.1 coordinate 10,190,801, forward strand.
ACCAACAAAAAACAACACTTACTGTCGGATTTTTGGTAAAAATCTGACATTAAATCGTGCAATGTCGCATAGTAGAACCGACGCCAATACTACCGTCACAAAAAGGTATTGGCGTCGCTTAGACCCCTTAATCCGCCACCATGAAGCAAAGTAATATAAAATAAAAAGGGTATTGACGTCGCTTAAAACTGACATAGGAACTGATGTCGCTTATAAGGGCCATAGACTTGTGACATGATGTCGGTTCATACCGACATTAACTAAAAATAAATAATTAAAATATCAAACTTGGTGTCGCTCCCAACCGACATTAACTAAAAATAAATAATAAAATAGTCAAGCTGATGTCGGTTACAACCGACATCACCCAAAATTCGATAATACATATATTGGAGCTGACGTCGCTTATAAGCGACACTACATATATAAAAAATAAAAAAATAAAAAACTTCTTTAGTTTTTAATGAATATTAATTACAAAAATTTATATCAAAATAATTCCACATAACAAACATTTTAAATTTCACATAACATACAAAAACTCATAAAAAACATTTTATATTTCACATAATATACAAAAACTCATCCGTCATAACAAACAACAAATCTGACATTACAAATATACAACATACAAAAAAAAAAAAAACTATCGTCTCCACATAAACTCAGGTCCTTAGCTCCGACATTACAAATATACAACATACAAAAAAAAGAATAGAAACTATCGTCTCCACATAAACTCGGGTCCTGAGCTCATCACTATCTTCTTGCCCAGACTCAATCACACTTTGAATATTTCCCTCCATAGTTGCCTTGCAATAAAAAATTAAAAAAAAAAGAATTCAACAATATATAATAAAATTTAATAACAATGATATAAACATTGACATATTATACTCTCTTCAAGTAACAAAATATGTATACCTTTGTTTGCCAAAAAAAAATAAAAACGTGTACCTTTATTCTATTCCAGAAAGCTTACCTGAGATATTCGTTGATCATACGCCAATCTCTCACCAACGGAATATTTCTATAATCCCTAACCTCTGCCGCTACATGTTTTGAAAAAAGCACTAGAATTTTAACTAATGCATTTTCCAGACGCATCAAAGGAACAAAGTTGTTCCGTCCAGTTGGGTATTGAGGGTCCCCGTCCTCGTTGAGTTGTTCCTTATAAACAAAGCAAAAAACAATTAATAACCAAAAACTGAAACTAAAAACCAAACACTGAAAAACTGAAACTAAAAAACCAAAAACTGAAACTAAAAAACAATAATAAAATAAAAAACCATAAACTGAAACTAAAAACCAAAAAGCAATTATCAATTTGGGCATCATAATAGTTAGACTACAAAACCAAAAACTAAAACTAAAAACCATAATAAAATAAAAAAGTACCACATTTCCAAAAAAAAAAAAATTAAAAATGGACAACCTTCGACTTCTTCCTCTTCGAATTGAAGTTCGTCAGCATGTTCATCCTCAAAATGATCCATAGCAAAACAATCTTCAAGAAGTAAAAACCTAAAAACTGAGAAGGGAGAAGACATGGAGGTTGAAACTAAAACTCAAATGAATGCACGGTGAAATGGGGGAAGAAGAGGTTTAAATAAAGCATGTTCATCCTCACGTCGCATTAAAACCCCCTAGCGTCGTAATAAGTGAGCTTTGGTGTTGGTTTAAACCGCCACCAAATTCTGACATTCATTTCAACCACTTTCTGACAAAATTTATTGAACAAAAACTGGCGTCAGTTTAGTTGCACTTGGTGTCGGTTTAAACCGACACCACCACTGACACGCATTAAATCAATCAACTAATTCTGACATAGTTTTTTGAAATTAATAACGCGTCGCTTTAATTAACCTTAGTGTCGGTTTAAACCGACACCACTACTGACAAGCAGGAAAGTTCCCGCCTAGTTTATTTTGAATATCTAGAGTGCAAAACAAATTAATTTAACATAATATATTCTTATATTACTGAATATTATAAGTTTATGTTATATTTAATATTGTTAATTTAACCTAAATGCTTATAAATATTATTCATTTCCATTTTCTCATAACAATTCAAGTAACAAAATTAATTAATTTGAATAAATATACAAAAAGTTATCAAAGTTATCAAAATAACAACAAAAACAAATTAAAATAAGGTCAAGGAGTGTAGTTGTAAAAAATCATCAAAATAGGAGTTAAAATAACCGTTAAATCGTGATTTTTCGCTTATAACCGTCGAAAAATTTTGTCCCGTTACTTGATCTCTGAATGTTTGCTTTTTGCGATTTTTGGCGTATGCGATCTCGAAGCATATACAAACAAGTTTGACGGTTTGATCGTTGAAATTAGTTTCATAGAATGTGTATCCTATCAAAACGATAGATTCACTAACACTTAGAGTTTATTTATACTTTCATTAAGTATAACATAAGATTTGTGGTATCCAATAGTGTAAATATTTTAAATTGAAGATCGAGTTCATTCATTGTATTCATATAAGGTCAAGGAGTGTAGTTGTAAAAAATCATCAAAATCGGAGTTAAAATAACCGTTAAATCATGATTTTTCGTTTATAACCGTCGAAAAGTTTTGTCTCGTTACTTAATCTCTGAATGTTTGTTTTTTGCGATTTTTGGCATATGCGATCTCGAAGCATATACAAATAAGTTTGACGGTTGGATAGTTGAAATTAGTTTCGTAGAATACGTATCCCATCAAAACGATAGATTCACTAACACTTGGAGTTTATTTATACTTTCATTAAGTATAACATAAGATTTGTGGTATCCACTAGTGTAAATTTTTTAAATTGAAGATCAAATTCATTCATTGTATTGATATAGGGTTAAGGAGTGTAGCTGTAAAAAATCATCAAAATCAGAGTTAAAATGATCGTTAAATCGTAATTTTTCGTTTATAACCGTCGAAAAATTTTGTCCCGTTACTTGATCTCTGAATGTTTGTTTTTTGCAATTTTTGGCGTATGCGATCTCGAAGCATATACAAACAAGTTTGACGGTTGGATAGTTGAAATTAGTTTCGTAGAATGCGTATCCCATCAAAACGATAGATTCACTAACACTTAGAGTTTATTTATACTTTCATTAAGTACAACATAAGATTTGTGGTATCCACTAGTGTAAATTTTTTAAATTGAAGATCAAATTCATTCATTGTATTGATATAGGGTTAAGGAATGTAGATGTAAAAAATCATCAAAATCGGAGTTAAAATAACCGTTAAATCGTGATTTTTCGTTTATAACTGTCGAAAAGTTTTGTCCCGTTACTTGATCTCTGAATGTTTTTTTTTTGCGATTTTTGGCGTATGCGATCTCGAAGCATATACAAACAAGTTTGACGGTTGGATCGTTGAAATTAGTTTTGTAGGATGCGTATCTCATCAAAACGATAGATTCACTAACACTTAAAGTTTATTTATACTTTCATTAAGTATAACATAAGATTTGTGGTATCCACTAGTGTAAATATTTTAAATTGAAGATCAAATTCATTCATTGTATTGATATAGGGTCAATGAGTGTAGCTGTAAAAAATCATCAAAATCGAAGTTAAAATAATCGTTAAATTGTGATTTTTCGTTTATAACCGTCGAAATTAGTTTCGTAGAATTCGTATCCAATCAAGTTCAATGGTGTGTGTGTATATATATATATTTATTAAGTAGATTTAAATTTATTAATTTTGTATGTATAACACTTAAGAAATTGAATGGTATGTATATTTAAGCCAATCCAATGGTCACCAATTTTTAAAATTTAATTATATATATATATTTATTTATATAATTATTATAGTTTTTAGGGGTATAAAATTGTTAAAAGTATTAAAAAAATACTTTATGTTGCTTAAAAGCGACACCAGTATTAAAAAAAATACTTTATGTCGCTTAAAAGCGACACTAGTATTTAAAAATTATTAAAATGTATGTTTACGTTGGTTTAAAAGCGACATAGACATTTTATGACGCTTATAAGCGACAGAAAATCCGACGTCATGTTCAGTTAATGTCGCAACTATCTAATCCGCCACCATATTAGATTAAACCGACACCACCCACTGACACTATAAGGCCCTTTTGTAGTAGTGATATTTTTTTACCGTTGAATTTCATCAAATTAGATCTTAACCGTTGGATTCAATGAATTTATAAATATAAAACAAAACAAAAAATACATATATGGTGGGCCAGCCTCACTAAACCCGGGGGAAATCTTGGGCTAAATTTAGGCCCATAAATGAATTTTGAGTTTTAACTCATATTTGCCCCAAGGGTTGGAGCAAATTGCAGTAAGTTTAGAACCTAAAATTTGAGTTTTACTCCAAGAGTTGGAGTAGGTCTTAGGAAGGGGAAAAACAAACTTTTTGAATTTACTCTAGTGCGTCAGGTGACAATCACACCGTCATGTGGTATTACACAATAATGATTCATCTTATAACATGTGTATTTATTAATAAATTATACTCAAAGTCCATTAATTACCAATTATGATGTCAGCTTATATTAATTTAAATTAGTAATACTATGTGACGATGTAGCCGTGACACTAAAATAAGTTTTGCTGTTTTTTAAAAATTTATTATTATTAAGGGGAGGGAGGGTTCGAAACTATTACAATAATCTCGCTTTTTTTTTTTCAAATCTCATTGTTAGAAAGAAAGATCAATTGGTTCCTTTTGGTTTAATAGTTCAAGAAGATATGACAAATTGTGTGAATGTATGAAGAGGGTTCAAAGACGTGAATCAAAAAGCAAAAACTAGCTATTCCATTCAACTCTGAAAGTCCAAATAAGTCGTAACATCTTATATCGTCAAACAAATTTGCGTCGGATTCGTACTTGTTTTCTTTATGCATAGGAAGTCCAGAAAAGTACTAATCAGAAAGAATATAGACTAGTCAAGTTTAGGAATCAAATTAACTTTGATTAAGCAGCATCTTATCCCAGTGAAGCCGTTAGCTAACAGTTTAATTATTTGTTGGTTAACTTGTTTACTGGTGAACTTATCCATTCATTGCGTGGTCTTCAAGGTATTCTTGCTAGTTCTTCAGTCGCTTCAAACGTTGTTTTGAAACGCAGTCTAAGTTAGGGTTCATATTATATGGTAAGAAAACTGATACTACAACATGTACAAATGAGTCTTAAGAAAATATTAGATATATAATCTCCTACATGATTAAATTAATAAATGCGCATATTTCGTGTAATTGTTGGGGATTTATACGTGATATGGATAATGCTAGGGATATCAAAATTTTAAACCAAATTTGCAAACCAAATGATGTGTCACGTTAATCAACACTTAAGTAGTAATCAAATCATCAACATCCACATTATTTGGTTTACAAAATTTTATTTAGAAATTTGGTCTCTCTAGCATTACTCATGTGACATATATGTTCTTTAAATACAAGGGGTTTGTATGTCAATTGGTTAAACGAATTTATTCAAGTACTCAAAATTTTGTGATCGACTCCCCTTCTTTCTAGGCCAATACCTCTTTTAATGTATAAAACATATATGGGAATTCTGAGATTAATTGTAGCAATGGTTCTTGAATTTTATCCCTAATTTAATTTTAGTTCTTGAACTCTCATATTAGTTTCTTTAGTTCTCAAACTTAACAGTGTGTTGTTCCATTGATCATTTTCACTAACTCTATATATTTTTCCGTTAAATTTAGGGGGATATTAGGATATCGAAACATTTCAACAACAAAATCATTTATCAATCCTAATATATACATTCTAGGCTTCTAGCAGGTGTGGTCCATGCATGCACATTGATGCACACTGAGAAGCAATGTGCGTAGAAGCCATAGATATCTTGGTGACTAAAGGCTGGTTTGGTATTGCTGTGCTTTGAAAAAAAGCTGCTTCTGCTGTGCTGTGAGAATAAGCAGCTGTGAAATAAAGCAGTAGAGTGTTTGGTAAACTTTTTTGTAAAAGTGCTTTTGAAAAAAAAAAAGCAGTATTATAGTGTTTGGTAAACTTTTATGTAAAACAGATGTGAAAAAAAGCCGGTTTTTCAAAGCTGGGTTTTGCAGCTTCTTGTTTTTGGCTTTTTTTCACCCAAAACTGTGAAAAAAAGCTGAAGCTGAACGTTTACCAAACACCAAAAACTGTCCCAGCTTTTTTTCACAGCAGCTTTTTTTAAAATCACCTCAACCTCAAACTGGGGCTAAGCCTAGCCTAAGATATGTCTGCACGCCTTGGTGAGCAAGCCGGTAATCCCATCTTCTTCGTACTTTCACTCGTCCACATCAGGTATGTCTGCATGCACAGCATTCCCCCTTGTTGATGCTAACATTTTATTTTATCAATATTATATTACTTCCAGAAGACAGCAAGCTAGAATATATCGTGGTTTCCAAGTCAAATATTGGGAAGGAGATCGGTCAGCAGTGACCACGCAGAGACAATCTGCCAACAATACATGTGTAGTCCATCAATAATCCCTAAAATAAGTGATTCGACAGTTGACACTCGTGACTAAGTTGTTGTGGTTTTTATTTTTTACGTTGTCTATTTACAAAATTATTGTTGGAACTTGTGATTTTTTAGAATCATGTTTTTATAACTGAGTTCATTCACTTATGAATTGAAAAGGATTGGGCCAAGGCCATGGACCTTGGGCTTTTGACTTGGAGGGTTTGGGTGCATATATTAAATGTTGAAAATGGGCCTCGGAAGGACGAAAAACACAAATGTTATTTTTACGTTTTTTATTTTTGCATTCAGTTTTTTCTGAAAGGATAAAACTGATCACGAACAGTTACAATCGTTCCGTCAAGGTAAACATGAATGGCTTTAACTGCTCCATTACGCCATTATAAATATAGTCGTCAGATCAGAAACAAAAAAATGTAATTTCCATCGTTTCCTTTTTATACTTCACAGAGAAACATCACAACCAATTCGCCTAGAATCCAAGTTCGTGTGCAAGAACTTGGATTAGATAGTTGTATCCTGCAAGATAGACGTCTGTTGAACTACTGCACTGGTGTAGGGGCGTATTTCTGTCTTAGGAGATTGCTACTGCAAGCCTCTATCCTCCTAATCAAGTCAGTTTTGTGATTTATTATTCAATTTCGTTAATTGTTCATATTCTGAGATATATTGTATCTTTTGTAAAATTTCTATTCGAAATAAATTGTGCAATTGTTATATATTATTTACTTGACATTTGATTGGTTCTAACAATTATAACTTCTGTTTAATATATTATGACGAGGACTGTGTGAATAGAAAACAAAGGTTGAATCCATCGGTTGATTGGCCATTTGTGAGTGGTTGATAAGTTTCCCGACTACTTTTCCTTTTTGACGGGAAGGTAAGTGATTTTGTTTTATTTAATTGGTTTTATTTTGCTTTTGATGACTTCTAGAGGATTTGGAAAGATATGTTTAGGATGAAAATGAGCCACGATGCTTAGGTTAAGGGTAATGCGAGGAGGATCACAATTTTTAATCAAATTTGTAAACCAAATGATATGTCACTAATAAAAAGTAAACAAATTAATCAAATTTTTAGTAATAATTCAATCATCAACAACCACATCATTTGGTTAACAAAATTTAATTTGAGAATTTGATCTCTCTAGCATTACTCTTAGGCTAATATCTAGTCGATGGACCGTTCTTGCATTTTGTAGATAAGTGGTATTGAGGAGGAGAAAACTAGCGAACTTGAGATCTTAGACAGTGGTAGATTTAAGATTCAAACTTTGGGGGGTCTGAGTGTTAAAAGTTTGACTTTTCTAGGTAGAAACAAAGCGCGAAGTGCACAAAAAAAATTTCGGTTCATTCATTGAGCCATTTTTTTGAACACTTGGTGGGCATGTTGTCGTCAGCCAAATGATAGTGAGAACATGTCAACAGATGTCGACATATGTCGAAACAATCTGATGAGTAGTATCGAAAGAATTTTGCAAATGCCGTGGACGCAACATGTCAAGATATGCCTAGCAAACATTACTCAGGTGCAAGAATGGTATTAACCAAAACTACAAACTCATCGATATCTAGTATATACTAGAAAACTTTGCCCGCGTAGTGCTGCGGGGTCAGAAATCGTACAAATGATTATATTTGAAAGGTATAAAGATTGTGTTACAGAAGATTAATACTATTTGCATTGAAACGTTAGGTAGATTTTCGTGTCATTCTATCGCTTAATACTATTTGAATTGAAAATGTTAAGTAGATTTTTGTACCACTATTTGTACCATCTCTTTAATAGAGGTAACCCCCACCAACACGTGTGGGTCCCATATTTATTAGAGAGATTATACAAATAGATGGTACGAATAGCATTTTTGTAAGTATTGATGTTCAGTATACCCTTATGGTGCATTAACTGTTTATGCCTCATAGAAGTTTCAATGTTAAAATACATTGGCAATAGTCACTTGGTACAACGATCTATTGATATTCCTCTTTACTTGTAAGTGAGAATTTTTAGGTTCGATTCTCGTCAAAGGCGAATTTGAACCACATTATTGGGAGCACATTATGAGGCTAAGCCCACTCTCTTTCCTTAGTATAAATAATATCGATTGTTAAAATAAAATAAAAAATACATTCGCAATACTCGGATATGTAAAATGCAATGGCATTTATGCACTAATGCACTATACTTTGTTATATGACCTTAGTCCTTATTGTTTAGAAATTAGGAATGATAGTTGTAAGCGACAGAGAACATGAGAAAAGGTCAGGCATGATACAGATCTAGAAGTTATGGATGCACAGTTCAGTTCAGAGATTCGATAAAAACACATCTCCAACATAAAGATACTTTATAGTCAAGGAAGATGGTATCAACTATCAAGTGTACTGCAGCTTGAGAAACAATCAGAACAGAGTCCAACCCCACAGAAGCAAGGACTCTCAGTCTTTGCAAGTTATGTGAAGCACAAATGGATCCAAAAATGGATTATACACACTTACAATGCTGTTGATGGTTTGTTGTTTAAAGTCAGTTATCTAGACTTTCTCCGAGTACCCACCGATTGGCCGTTTTGCTGTTCGTGACATGCGCCAGACCGTTGCCGTGGGAGTGATCAAGGGTGTCGAGAAGAAGGATCCTAGCGGAGCAAAGGTGACCGAGTCTGCAGCCAAGATGAAGTGAATTGTGCGGCTTGAGGGTTCTCAGAGTGAAGTTTATGGTTGCAATAATAAAGCATGGGTTGTTGCTACTAGTGTTTGCAGTTGGTATCTAGGTTTTGTCTGTTTTGTTGGCTATAGTTTCAAGTCTCCGCGGCCGTCTCGTGGTTGCTGTTCGCAGAACTGGGTGCTCGACCGGCGGTGGCGGGTTTTATTGCGTCAGTTAATAACTCTCTTAATTATGTTGTGTCATTTTAATTCTGTTGTATTTGGAGTTTAGACTTGTTATTAGCTATGTTTTGGTCGGATAATTGTTTACTGTTTTATAATTAGTAATGACTCATAATTTTTGTGTCAAACATTGATCGTTTTCATGTTTATCATCCGTTAAACATCATTGTGTGTCATATTTGATTGAATTGTGCAGAAAATGTCAAATGAGAAGATCTTATTTGGAGATATAAAAATCACCTTTATATTCTATTTACAGTGAATTGAATAATGAAACAAAAACAATGAATATACGATACAGACAGACGACTATCTTTAAATTTAAAATATCATTAATTATAAATCATGTTCCATGTATGACACACAACATTTTGTTCTAGGCTCCGACTCATTTTAAAGCAATGACATGGTAACATTAGAATATGTATGACAAACCAATATACAAATATGTATGTCAACTGGTTTTGTTTTAGGCACATATTTCATTTCTTTCAAGCTTCAATTTGATAGGAAAATGTCTCGCCTTCCATAATATACCATAAAATGCTTAAGAAATATTTAGCATTGTACGTACACAATAATTACATATGTTTAATAGTAAAGTCGAGTTATGTTAAATGAGATGTTGGAGGAAACTAAATATATTTACTAGCAAATAAGAGGAATGAAGAAACCTATGAATACCATGATTTCTAATTTGCATGGGGTGACACTTGACAACAATCAGGCTAATTGGGTCACCGACAACCGCTTGTTCAAGTGCAAAGCGTGTAATAAAGTGATCATCTCCCACCAAGCCTTGGTGGTCATGGCTAGCCACTAGACGGTTATGATGGAAATTGGGTAATTGACCGAATCAGAAATGGATGTCGCTTAAACTATTGATCATAATATGGTATGAAAGATATGAACAGAGTGATTATGAAATTGAATGAATCTGACATAAAAGGATTTGACAAATATATAGAGATAGACCTTTCTAGAGGAGTTGTATTGCCCAATGGAAGTTATAACTTTTTACGTTGAAATACAACTGTTCATGTCTTTTTAGAATTAATTAATTAAATAAATAATTATATTATTTCCTTTATTAATTAATTAACTTGTTTCACTACAATCATATGTATATTATGACACCAATGTTATGGTGTACCTTCACACATGATTACACATATTATGAAAACCATGTTATCATTACACATATTATAAAAACCATGTTATCATAATCATATTCCAACAAGTTAAGTTGTTCTTCGCGGCCCGGCTTGATAACTTCGAAGACAGTATGCCTCAAACAGAAAATTCTGGTTGCTCACATCATCGTAAATCTCCTTGCAACTAAGAAACTTTTGGGTTCTACGACATCATCGTAAATCTCTTTGGAGGTATAAGAATTTTGGGTTTTGCAACATCATATCCGATCTCTGTCACTGACGAGTTTGCTTCTTCATTGAACTTAGAGCTTCAGGTCATTCTGGGGTCTGCTTCTTCATTGAACTTAGGGCTGGTTTGGTATTGTTGTGCTTTGAAAAAAAACTACTTCTGCTGTGCTGTGAGAATAAGCAGCTGTGAAATAAAGCAGTAGAGTGTTTGGTAAACTTTTTTGTAAAAGTGCTTTTGAAAAAAAAAAAGCAGTATTATAGTGTTTGGTAAACTTTTATGTAAAACAGATGTGAAAAAAAGCCGGTTTTTCAAAGCTGGGTTTTGCAGCTTCTTGTTTTTGGCTTTTTTTCACCCAAAACTGTGAAAAAAAGCTGAAGCTGAACGTTTACCAAACACCAAAAACTGTCCCAGCTTTTTTTCACAGCAGCTTTTTTTAAAATCACCTCAACCCCAAACTGGGGCTTAGAACTTCAGGTCATTCTGGTTGTCCTTTATGTAAAGTTTTGTCACTGACGAGTCTGCTTCTTCATTGAACTTAGAGCTTCACGTCATTCTGGTTGTCCTTTATGTAAAGTGAGTTCTGTAAAGTGAGGATTTAAGTGAAACCATCCTAGTCATCGGGTGCTGTAAAAAATCTCAGTTGAGTAGAAGTAATTGAAAATGTAGTATTTTTTTCTTCTGTGGCTTATTTTTTGCTACAACCCTGTAAATTTACCTTGATTTTATCTTGCCACTGAAACTCAAATTTCGCCAATTTGCACTTTGTAACTCAATTTTTGTCGATTTTGTTAATAAATCTGTTAAAACTCTAACGTGGCATGAGTATAGCCCCACTACTGGTGATATGGCTGCTCCATCACTTAAATATATAATCAATGTTTTTTGTCAGATAAAAATACTTGAATCAAATGAAAAGAAAAAAAAAATTGAGCTGCCGCATAAGGCTTTCTGGTCCTAAACTTGCAGAAGCAAGAGAAGAAATTAATGGAGATTTCTGAGATTTATAGTGTGCAAGATTGCATCCTAAAGGATCTCTCTGCAGTCTGCAGTGTAGAATGCTGAATTTGTGCAAGCAGACGAACTCTTTAAGCATGCTCTTACAATCCACCAAAAATATCAAACAAAAATACGAGAAACTTAGAACAACGCTTCAGATATGGGGATGGGGTGTGCTGAGCACACTAATCATATTAAGCAAATATCAATTATTTTTCTAATCCAAAGTACCTGAAACCAGTGTCGGTGTCTAAAAAAAAAGTGGTACGTGCCACAAAATCTCATTGCAATACATGATTTCTATAACATAATTCAGCCACAAAGAGCAAAACTTCCGAGACTAGGCATCACATGATCATAAGTTCTTAAAAGGCGACTCACGAGTTTCTTTCTGCGGGGTCAGTCTTGCTAGCAAAGCCTTGTTATGACAATGATCTGCGTCCACGAAGTAAAAGTTTCCATTGGCCTTAAAAGTCACAAAAGGCCTATTGGTTTCTGCTGGCCGGATATCAGAAAACTTAATCGTCCTCGGAATGAATGTTGCAAGCCATGACATCATTTCCACCTCAAAACTGTCTGAACCAGGCTTCCACTTGAGCTTGTGAATGTATGGGGTCACGAACCAGTGAAGAGCGGCTGTGGTAGAAGCACTCAAGAATATCACTGAAGATGCCACGGCACCCTTCAAGATCACATTCATACCAGGAGATGTCATAAAGGTTATCACAGGGCCTAGAGATACAGAAAGGCAGCAGGTCGACAGCGAGAGAAGTTTCACTTTCTTGATAGTAGATGAGATTGGGCCATAGTAAACAACCCCAGAGTCCTTTTCATCTTCCCCAATTTCGCCACCCCTGCGTGGTCCAATACTGATTTTGCCATCATCTTCTCTTGTTGTGGCATGAGAAGCCCATCTTTTCTGTGAAGCATTGATCTCGAAGCCAGAGTTGAAACCCAGTTTAGTGTTCAGACCAGCAGCCCATGCTGCAGATCTGCACGGCTGATAACCTGAAGAAAAACGTTTTACCATCAGTAATAGTGATGGATATAAATACAAAGAGAGGAAAAACAAAAGATGGAAGATGGAGTTTTGGATAGAAAAAGAATTCAGAACAAAAGAATTGGAAAGGTGAGGAACATGCAAAAGAAATAACAAGCGAGTGAGAGAGAGAGAGAGAGAGAGGGGATTTTCAGGTGAGCACGCATTAAATACAATGCAAATTACTAAAACAATGACATCAAAATCTCATGGGTAGAACTTGACCCAGCTTCCAAGGATCACAGAAGTTACACTTTTAGCATATCAAATACAACTTTGCTACGCAAACAGCTCAACATTAACAATTTATAAAACATAGGGCTTCGGCACTACTAGAACGCTTCACCAACTTGAAGCACCTAACTATGAGAATCTATGGGAGTCTCCACAGATCTTAATAAAATGTGGACCCGTTTTTGTTTTCTATGCTGCACTCTCTCCATGTTTCAAGAGAGTGAAGACGGATTATGTTCCCTATATTCACATAAGCTTCACTTGAAAGAGAACAAAGCAGATTAATAACTGCGATCAATCATATGATTATCACGGAAGCTTTCTCCACGAACCATTATCAATTACTAATCGAAAACTAAAGTTACCAGTTGATACAATAGTAGAAAAAGTTAAAAAGGGAAACGGAAGATTGCCAGCAGAACAGCATCGACAGTCACCATATCCAAAACGGTGTTAGAACCTAGCAGTAATACACTCCAACATAGTAATTAAGTTAGCAAAACCTGACTTTCGGCTACCTAGACTGAAGGCGGTCCAATTTCTAGAAAACATGCATGTGGCGAACACGAAAAACACTTTGAATTAGGAAAAAGGGTTCCCAGAAAATAGCAAAAACCTCAATTGGGTGCCAACAAACACGTTTCTCATCGATAAATTACACATGGAATTTGCCAAAACCATAAGCCATGCCAAAAGTGTGCAACTTTTTACCAAATTTACTAATTTAGTAGAAGAAGATCCAGAAAATGGTCTCTGAAATCAGAAATAAACATGGGGAAATTGAGCTTGTTCTGATTCTTTTGAAGTGATCAATTGGGTAGAGCATGCACTTCGGGTTTTTACTATACTTCATTTATTTCGATTAAATTGAAAATGACAAATCAAAGTGAAATGTGAGAGAGAGATCTTAAACCCTAAACCCCAAATCGATAGAGAAATTTAAGACAGAGAGAGAGAGAGAGAGAGAGAGAGAGAGAGTGGGAAGGGAGAAGAACCTGAGCGGAAGCTTGAGGATGCGAGGTGTCTGGACTGTGATCGCAGCAACTGAAAGAGAGCCGCTCTCGTCATTTTTGATCCGATTCCGAGCTACCAAGAAAACCAATTTTCAGGGTTTAAGACCTCAAAAGAAATCTGACACAAAAATATAAAATTGCACAAATGGACTTCAACTTTTATAATTTCATGAAATTACGAACTCAACTAAATTATTTACACTTAACCACCCAAATTTCAGGCGGTGTTACAATGTGGCATCCGTTTAAACTTCACAATAACCATTTTTGATGGGCCTTTGTGAAGTTTGATAAGTTAATTGCTGTAAAATAATTTCATTCCTGTGGTAACTTTCATAAAAGCGAAAACATCAAAAGGTCGTTCATGCAATTTTATCCATATAGTAATGTTCCTTCCTGTATAATTGGAGTGAAATATAATAAAGTGAAGTTACGAAACATTAACGGGCATTTGGTCTAGTGGTATGATTCTCGCTTAGGGTGCGAGAGGTCCCGAGTTCAATTCTCGGAATGCCCCCTTTCTTTCCCTTTTTTTCTTTAATATCTTCCTGTTTTTGGGTTTTTCACTATGCCACCAGGCTTTCTAGTCCTTCTAGACAAACAACAACCCAATTCATCTTTCCCTCTTTTTCCTAGGTTTTGACCATTTTCTTCTCTTTTGCCTGCTCTTCCGAACTTCCGGGGTGTTGTCAAATTATAGTTCTCAAGGATTTTAAAATTTTAAGTCAGTCAATCAGAATTTTAAACAATATTTTAAAAGTAAGTTTATGAATCTATGTGTAGTCAATTACGATCTTAAAAGTAAGCTTTCGGTTTGTTCACGCAGCCACAGGGCTTTCTAGTCCTTCTAGACAAACAACCTTCCAATTCATCTTCTCTCTTTTTAGTATGATTTAACCATTTTCTTCTCTTTTGACTGCTCTTCCGAACTTCCGGGGTGTTGTCAAACTAGAATTTTGATGGATTTCGGACTATCGGGGTTTATCAAACTAGAATTTTGAAAGATTAAAATTTTAAGATAGTCAATTAGAATTTTAAGTTTATAAATTTATGTGTAGTCAATTACGATTTTGAAAATGTTATTCTTATATTTGTATCGTCCCTCTAATGGATTCACTCTCTAATGTATCTACATGTGTTGGTTGTGGATGCAAATTTTCGCCTTCTCCTTCTTTGACAAAATTATACCTACAAAACAATCAACATCTTTCGTCAAGGCCAAGAGCCTCACGCACCCATGATGAATGGGGGGGGGCTTTGGCCGAAGAACCTCCGATGCCAAAGTTAGAATTTAGAGAGAATGAGTGTTTAGAGAATTTTGGGATTTTTGTAAGAGTGTTCGAATGAGTTTTTGGTGAAAATATGAGCCTATTTATAGGGCTAGGTTTGGCCATTTTGACACATCCCGACTCGAACATCGGGACGTGCTGGCCGTCACGTGAGCATGATGAAGCCATGTGCGCAGTGCGGAAGAGTAAATATAGATAATAAGTACTAGAATAGCATGACTAGTGCTACAGGCATATAAAAGAGTGTGAAAGTTAACAGCGTAATTTACAAAGTTCGAGCGTCCTAGGTGCAGTTCAGAAAGACATAAGCAGGAAAGTAGAATATTTACATGGATGGTGTACTGTCAGATATGCCTTGAACCTCGCTTGCCACTAACGCTATCTAATACCTGGAGGGGCGCAAAACAAAAGTGTGAGTGGGCAAAAACAAAGCCTTACCAAAATCACTTCGATACAAAAGTTGTAACCCATCTCCGTAAAACATGTATACTTCCCAGAAAATATATATATATATATATATATATATATATATATATATATATATATACACGTACTATCACTGAAAACCATCTTTCAAATATTGACATGTTCGAATAAACCATATTCAGTATCAAGCATGCATCAAATATCATCAAATCAATAAGGTGATATCTCAACACAAATCATGCCGGCAATGTATATCAGTCAGCTGGAGTCACATCTAGTGACCTGTACGGCTGAATCTATGGCTCCTCAATCAAATCCTCAATTCATCTCTCAATCAATAACCTGCACCCATGACGGAACCACATAATGTGGTCTGTACGTCAAGCTGGGTATATATATATAACGCTCTGTGCTACGATCACGTGAAGGCTGGCGACGAATCACAAGTCACCTACGAGTTGGAACCACCTAGTGTGGTCTGTACGACAGGCTGGCACCTGCCTTGGATCCAAGGTGAGCGTACGGTGCGGGAGGTGAACGATCACATGAAAGCTAAGCCCTACTCTGGCAGCACAAACCCCGATGTGCAGGTAAATGAGCCATAATCTAATCTCATCGATATCACCACAATCATCATATCACAAGCACATACTTACCTGACTTACCTGGCGCCCGCGGTACATCGATATAGAAATATATATGGCATTCGACATGGCATTCAATTTCATAAAAGCATTTTAAAACATATTTCTGGGAATCAATCAAGTATGTATCTATATATATATATATATATATATATATATATATATATATATATATATATATATATATATATACTGAAAACAAAAGCCCACTCACTGATAAGTAGACGAGTCGTAGCCCCCAATTCGACATGTCTCACCTATATGCGAAACAACTATATAACCGTTAATTACGCACATAACCCAAATCAAGTAATAACTTCTCATACATTGCTCAATTGGGGTGTTTGAATATACCAACATGCTCTACTCAATCCCACGAACACCCCCATATTTTTAAAATAATTTTTGGAAGTCCCACGCGCCTTCACGCTTCGACCAAGGCAGGCCACACGCCGTGCACACTGACGGAAACCCTAACGTCGTTAAGGAATATTCCGTTAAAGTTAACTGACGCTGTTACCCTTCGTTAGGAATATTCCGTCAACTTTGACGGAATATTCCGTCACCTTCAACCTCAGTTCGCCGGCGCCGCTGCGTCGTCGGAAACTGGGTAATTTTTCAAACTAAGATTTCTAGCTCATTTTTCAACCAAATTTCACGAAATTTACACCAAAATGATCCTTAGGACAAGGGGAAGAGATTTATACCTGTTTTAAACCCAAAATCCGCTTGAATCTCGCCGGAGCAAAATCACAATTTCCGGCCAACTCCCAAACTGGCGATCCCAACGTCCAAAATCCTCCAATTTTGTCCTCCAAGCTTCACAAGACCATTCTAAACCTCTCTATGATCTCAAAATAAGTTGAAACACCACGGTTTTTGAGTGCATGAACAGTACCCTTCACAGTACTTCACGGTTTCTAGGGTCTTCGTGGGTCTAAACCTAAACTAAGAGTATGGTTGTACTCACCAGGTCACCAGGGTTCCAAATATGGTATTTAGGGCTTTGATCCGTGACCAGATCAAAAGGAACAAGGATGTCCGTACGTTTGCAGGGGAAAAGGATAGAGAGTTCGAGAAGAGGAAGGAAAAGGTGACGGGGAAAAGGGAAGGGCTGCACACGTGCTGTGTGTATGTGTGTGTATATACTTCTCATCCAATCCCATCCACATAAAATCAACAAAATAAAATAAAATAAATATATAGGTACCCCTACATAAAAACATTAATCCAACTTAACCATTCTCACACCCCCGCAAGGGTAAAAACGTCATTTCACAACTAATATATTCCTTAGTTCGGAACGGACTGTTACACATTTTTTCCAAGGAATGGCCGGCCCTTGAAGGAGTTTTTGTGGTTGAGATTTTGGTTTAATGAGCCAATTTATTGGCTAATTAAACCTTAAAGAATAGATTGGTGGTTACATATTTATTTAGAATAAATTGATAATTAGGTTATGAAAAGGTATAAAGAATAACTAAATAATTAGCTAAAAAGGGGAGAAAAGGGTAAGGAAAGGTAGGAAATAGGATGGATCCCTTTTTAGATGGGGATGGCCGGCCATTTATGTGGTTTTGGGTGGTTTATTTGATATAATGGGTGATTAAATTGGTGATTAATGGATTAATTAGGAATTGATCCATTAATTAGCCAATTAATCTCTATTTATATGAAATAATTTGTAGGTTATGAAGTAATTACCTAAGATGAGGATGAATGAGATAACTATGTATTTGTTACCTTCCTTTGGGCACTTTTGACTTAGTTTAGGGATGATTGTCCACTGCTCGCGCGTAGGAATCTCAGTATGCCTCAAGGGTATTTTTGTCCTCTTTTACCAAAGAATCCACGTGTCGCCTTGTGATTATTTTTGGCTCCACATTGGTGGCGCTACCTCTATTAAAGAGATGATATAAATGATGGTACAAATAAGTGGTAAGTTTAACACTCTTAGGATTTTAAAGATTTTAGAGTAGTGTTATACTTACTATCTATTTGTCCCATCTTTTTAATAAATGATTGTACAAACAAAGGATAAGAATAATATTTTTGTATATTTAAAACATCTGTATGCAAATCTAGGTAGGTTTCATTAAATTGTGAATTTTAGTAGATTCTAGGATAAAAAATACATATGTCTAGGTTAGGAACAACGAAATCAAATCTTCTGCATCTAGATGTGTCATTTCTGTAGTCCTAATTATTGTTTGATATATATTAAACTTATAAAATAAAAAATTCAGAAAAATTAAGTTTATAAACACGTGTCGGATAATTATTGAAGCCACGTATAAGCCACACTCATAGCAGAAGATTTGATCTCAGGAAGAACCCACCATTCCCCAAAAGATTTCATTGGATTCTCCTGCTCTCTCCACCCAAACCTAACCGGCGTCTTTTCACCTAACCCACACCCTGGCACCCACTGCTCACCCCTCCTATCAGCACCACCACCACCGGCACCTCCTCTCTCCGGTCTCCCTTCAAATACTTATATAATATGGTCTAATGAGCATACGACCATATTGCATTCCGCCAATATCTTACTGTGCCGGTGATTTGCTGATGAGACGGGAGGCCGGTGGCTGCTTGGCCTTTAATCATTAGTTTTTTAATGTCTAAAAGGAAACATATAAAAAATTTATTGATAAATGACAACAAAATATCTGAAAATCCATAAAAATCTACAAAAATATCCACCACAATCCTCAAAAGTCCATTTGGATTCTATTAATCCCATCAAATCTGCCACAGTATATTTTTAAAATCCTCCTAAATTCTAATTGACTACACCTCTTAATCCTCTTTTCCCCTTATCTTTCAATAAAATCTCAAGTCACCAAGTTGTTGTTCATCCAGAAGCTCCAAAACCAACACCACCAACGCTACGTCGCCACTCCCACCCCATATATATACAAGCACAGATGCTCTCCCCTAATCACCAAACGCAACCAACAACACAAACAAATCAATTGCACCACTACCCAGATCACAAAGATGGAAACTTTCTCAGATTTCCAGCAGCAAGAAGTCGAGGAAGATGCCCTTTCCCTCTGCGATCTCCCGTTGCACGACGACAATGGAGAATCGGAAGAGACCCCAATAACCTCCGCTTCTTATTCTTCCGCCCCGGACGACCTTTTTGAATTTCGGGTTGATCCAATCCGGAGATATATCCCCATGGACGTCTTTTTTTGCGGAAAACCCATTTCCCCTCGGACCCAAGAGCCCCTATTCGAAAACCCATTGTTCTCCCGGTCCGAATCCTTGAAGTTTGCATCTCCCTCCCACCCTTACTCGCACCGGTCACCGGGATCGGAGCTGGTGCCGGCTTTTGGGACCTGCCGGTCGCACCAGCAGTCGAGCAATTCGCGGAAGCACAAGGTGTTCATAGGATTGGTGAAGTACCAGCCGGAGATGGACATGAATGAGATTAGGAAGCGGCAGAGTCGGCGCGCTCCGGCGCCGATGTTTCCGGTGATAAGCAGCGGAGAGCAGCCGAGTGTAGCCTGTGGGAGGAGTGGGTCCGGGAAAGGGCGTTGGGGGCTGATGAGGCCGCTGAGGTGTCGGTTCCACTTGTTAGGCGCGTTGGCTAAGGCGACTCATGGTTGTGTGCCACGTGTCTGAATGGGTCTTCTTTGGCGGGAAACTTGCCGAATCCTCTAATCACATCTATTTATTTGACAAAAAAAAAAAAATCATATCGGTTTATCGTGCATCGTGCGATCAGAAATTATTGTAAATATTTTTTTATTTAAAATTGAATATAAACAGTACTTGACAAAAACAGATCATGCTCTCTCGGACTTAAGTCGTAGATTAGTGGGTTCCAAGTCAGGGGCTAGAAAGGATAATTTAAATGTCAGCATTTATATTCTTAAATAAAGTTTTGATTAATATCTGTTCAAGATTTAAAATTGAGTTTAGTCCTTTTTTTATTAAATAAAATATCAAATTATAAGAGTTAAAATACAATTGATGATTGATATGACAATCTGAAGTCATATGTCAAATTTTGTACTTCTTTAACAGAATTGTCAAATATTATTTTATTATTTAAATAGAGTTTCAAATGGTTGTAATTATTAAAAAATGGTTAAAACAAAATTTTTATGGGTAAATTACATTTTACCTCTTCAGGTTTGGGATCGATTTCAATTCCTTACAACATCTTTAAAACATTTCAATTTCATACATTTACTTATCATTTTATTTCAATTTCATACATCCGTTAGAAAATCCATTAAGTAAACCGTTAAGTGATGACATGGCAAATATGGGATTCACATTTGTACTGACGTAGCTGCCAAATTTATGTCACTTAGCAAAAAAATAATTTTTCATTTAAAATATTATAATAATTTACCCTATTTTTAAAAAATAAAATAAAAATCATCTTCTTCCTCGAGCCTTCCCCTTCGCTGCAAGATTTACCCTAGCGGCGAAGGCCTTGGCGGCGACAAAGAGGCTATCGTTGGTGCGGAGAAAGCTGCGGTTCTTACCGACGAGGGGAATTGCGACTCCGACGACTCCGGCTACGAGAATCGATGCGACGGCGATTAGCTTGAGGACGAGCGCCGCCGACTCGTTGAGGCATGCCTCGATCTCCACGCTCCCGCAGCTCGTGTTGGCCATGGATTGCAAAAGGGACTCTGTTTTGAGCGCCCAAATGAAAAACAAAGCATATTTCAAAAAATCGAGACTTGGTCTTGTTCTTCAATTAGCTAATTTGGTTTTAATCTTAACTTTAATTCGACTACAGAAATCCCAATTGGGATTTTTGGAGTGGGATATGAAATTAATGAGTAATTACCTTTGAAAAGCCGAGATTTTTATAGGAAACTTGGAGGGCAGAGCAAGGGCCAAAGATCCTGCGCAGAAAACGCAACGTTTCAGTCAGAGAATTGCAGAGAAATCGGCACAGAGAGTGAGAGCGAACCTCAACAAATAACATGGGGTGGGGGATTGCGGGGAGGTGGGGGTGGGGTGGGATGGGGTGCTTGGGTTGCAGGGAAGGGGAGGGCTCGGGGAAGAAGATGATTTTTTTTTTTTTAAATTTTATAATTTAAATAGGGTAAATTATTATAATATTTTAAATGCATAAAAAATTATTTTTTTTTGCCAAGTGGCACAAATTTGGCAGCCACGTCAGCACAAATGTGGATCCCATATTTGCCACATCATCATTTATTGTTTACTTAACAGATTTTCTAACGGATGTATGAAATTGAAATAAAATGATAAGTAAATGTATGAAATTGAAATGTTTTAAAGATGTTGTAAAAAATTGAAATCGACCCTAAACCTAAGGGGGTAAAATGTAATTTACCCAATTTTTATTGGTTAAAATGTTAGTGGTCAAAATTCATCAAAGACATTTCAGAGCTATCTTGGCGGTCAAAATATCCTTTTGGGTACGTTTTGGAGACAACCTTTTTATCATTAAAAAAATATGAAGTGAAACGAACACGGGTAAAATAAAGTCGAGGTCGTCTTTGGTGCTCAAGTTTCGCCTTGTCGCAGAAAACATTCTTCTTTCTTACGCACCCATACTCGTAGCCCAAATCCCAATTTTAGCTCCGCCTTCATCTCCGCCGCAGAGTGCTTACCTCGCCTTCAATTGTTTATGTCCCTCCTTGCGCCGAGAGGGGGTTTTGCCGGATATTCAAAAACTTAAGTTATAACTTTTCCCGTCAGGCGACAAGTGAAACTCAATTTGACTCTTACATGTGTTACAGAAAGTTATATTATGAATAAAAAGTTATAAACCATATAATATTTTTACTAGATGATAACTCGTGTTAACTGTTACGTGACAAAGAATTCTCACACTAAAACTAAGAAACAAAAATCGCATTTCATTTGGTGGATTCAGTGGCGAAGCCAAAATTTTATAATAATGGGGTCATAATTTTGGCAAAAAAAAAAAACCTTCATTGGATCATTTCGTAGACCTTCTAGTGTTTATATGCCGAATTATGTCGCCTACTGCCGATTTTTGCCGAGGACTATCAGTGAAGCTTTTTATCAAAACACTTGTTGTGCACCCTAAGATCGCACACAAGATATAGGAGAAGAAAGACAAAAGAAAGAGAGAAGAAACCTACATATACCTATAAGAAGTTGCATAAAAGAAGTAGCAATATGTAATTCGGTGTTTTTTACTCATTCTTTCAGTTTGTCGCAGTTGTATGTAGAAGTCACATACAAATATACAGATAAATGTATATTAGGATTATGAAATTATTAGTCATGAGCAGCCAATGACCCATGTTGTGATTCCATTTATTCCTTCAAATTCCCGCAGCAAACAAACCAATTTGTAATCCGACGTTAATTCATTTAATTATTATTGGTAAAAAAAGCCAATATTTACTCTCTTCAAGTAGCTCATGCCAAATCAAAGTATCCACCTCTTCCAGAAAGCCTTGGCACCAAAGAAAACTCCCCTCCCTCTAGAAACTTATTAATAAAATAATATTTTTTTAAGCGAAGTTAATAAAATAATAATTAATTAAGCTAATCACCTTGCTTAAAGAACCTTTCTTTCTCCCTCTCTCTCATCAAATTTCAAACATCATCGGCCATATATAAAACCACTCCCCCGCACCTTCCTTCTCACAGCAATCCCAGTTCTCAAAAAATGGACGACAACAAAAACAGTGCAGTCCAGCAGGACCCGTACGACGCAGACGACACCCTCTCGTTCTGCGAGTTCTCCATCTACAACGACGAGTACGACAGCTACTCTCCCTCCCCGCGAAAACACCCAGATACCCCCGACAGCCTCTTCGAGTTCTTCATCGACCCGGAGTTCGAACTCGACTCCTCCGCCGTCGTCTTCTGCGGCAAAACCATCGACGACGTCGATTTTCCCCAATACCCGAAGTTGGTGCAGAGGGACCCGCGAAACGGCCTCTTCCTCTTCAAGACCAACTCCTTCAAACGATCGCAGAGCGTCCAGTACCCGCTCGATCTCGCGAAATCGTCAGTCTTGAGGCAGGATTCGCCGACGGCCAGCAGCTGCCGGTACCAGAGCAGCAAGTCGCGGAAGCACAGGACGTCCCTGATCGGGTTGCTGGTCAAGCCCCAGCCAAAAATGGAGCTCAGCGACATCAAGAGGCGGCAGAGCCGGCGTGCACCGGGGCCGATGTTCCCGGTCGCCGAGGGAGACCACTCGGGCGAGCTGGTTGCTGCTGCCGCCGCCGACGGTGGTAAGCCCGACAAGAGCCCGCTTCGGCCTGTCAGGTCTAGGTCCCACCTCGTGAGCGCGCTGGTTAAGGCGTCGTTTGGTTGTATTCCGTCGCCAAAACCCGTGTGTAGCTAGAATGTCAATATCCCATTTCCCGCGTGTGGACTGAGTCCTCCGTCGTACCTTACTGTGGATTTTTTGTATTTATTTTTGTTTTTTCAAATAATATTTTTGCTTTGTGATGTAGAAATTTTTTATTTAAAAATATGGTAATAATTTGATTGGTTATGTATATAGACAAAGCTGATAAATTTTTAATTGTGACGGAAACACATGTGATACACCACATGTTTTAATATAAGTGGTGATAAATTTTATTTTTTAAGTTATTAACTTTTTAGCACATATATCTCACCATTTGTATAATAACACGTAATGTACCATCTCGTGTACCGATCACACTGAAAAATCTCTAGACAAAGCTTACAGTACAGAAGTCAAAAGTAGTTGTTAGCCACTCATCGGAAGTCCTCTGTCAAATTCAAACATCCAAAATACATACATATATTAAAATGATGAAATATATGTGAGCAAAAATGCACCTATTTTTATTTTTTCCTGAAAGTTAAACATATTTCTCGCTTTTTCAATATTGCTAATATTAAACCATGGTTTAACCAAAAAAAAAAAAATATTAAACCATGGAAAAAAAGTGAGTATTAGTTAAAACTTCAAACAAAAGCAAAATATACGTCGTAAGTCCAAAGTTAAAGTGTTTTAAAGATTTTACACATTAGGTTCAAAGTCAAAATGTTTTGGCAATTCAACATCATTTAAGATATTCACTAT
Organism: Heteromeles arbutifolia; assembly: GCA_024362995.1. Classification (NCBI taxonomy): domain Eukaryota; kingdom Viridiplantae; phylum Streptophyta; class Magnoliopsida; order Rosales; family Rosaceae; genus Heteromeles; species Heteromeles arbutifolia. The sequence continues at coordinate 10,215,228 of JANCRC010000018.1, forward strand.
TTTCTCAAGTTGAATGTAACAAGTGCAAGAATTGGACTTGCTCCTGTTAGCATGAAGATGAATTTGATTCTATTTGTCTTCTTTATTCCTAAAGAAACCCCATCAGAACTACTTCTTAAGACCACCAAGGCCTCTCGAATGCGTTCTACCATAGAAGCTTTCAACGTATACCAGGAACAAATCTTTCGCTCACTGAGAAGTGAAACCTTGCGACTATATCATCATGAAGACAAATGTGACAGGAATAAATGGCATTTGGAAGTGTTGTTGGCTTAACATTTAGGATTCGACATAACAAAGATTGCACTATCTTTTTTTTGCACTTAGCCGCACATCATGCAATTGGTAATGATTCTACTACGGTGCCATAAATTCACAAACTGATCTTAAGTAATCGTTGTTGTTCATTGAATTCCAGAGGTACTACTTCGTTACGGTTGGGGAATTGCCACGATTCTTCCTGAATAGCCTGGATTCTCCTGTTGAGAGTCACTTTGAAAGTATTACCTAAACTCTTACGATTCAATATGTAAAACCCTATAAAACAAAAGCTACTATCATTTCTTCATTATAGATTGAGATATTATTCGAACTTAATGCACAAATAGATGGAATATTAGCAAATAGCATCTTTTTGGCATGTAAATCTCATTACGAAAGCTTATCTCTATTCTTGCAGAAACCAAACAGGAAGAGCTTTTGAATCTGATGCGCTCACTCAACGAGAAAGGTCTTGACCTTGCCAACCAAAAAAAGAAAAAAGAGAATGAAAGGAGAAGAGAGACTTCTTTGTAATTCTATAGGAGTCATGTTAGTTTAATCTCGAATGCTATTAATAAATTCTACAACAATAGTTTCAGGGACTTGAAAGTAATAACAAAAATGACTAATCCAATAGCGGATTCCGCAGTTTCCACCTTTAAAACCAATAAAGCAAATAATTCAAATGTTTGATAGGATCCATAAAAAAATGTGAAATATTTGATGTCACATCCCGGCCCGGGCGCAGCCACCTCCCGGGCTCGACTCCACCACCGTAGCACGATATTGTCTGCTTTGGGCTTACCATTCCCTCATGGTTTTGTTTCTGGGAACTACGAGCAACTTCCCAGTGGGTCATCCATCATGGGAGTGCTCTGGCCCCATTTTCGCTTAACTTCAGAGTTCCTACGAAACCCGAAGCCAGTGAGCTCCCAAAAGACCTCGTGCTAGGAAGAGGTGGGAATATACATATAAGGATCACTCCCTGGGCGATGTGGGATGTTACAATCCACCCCTCTTAAGGGGCCCGACGTCCTCGTTGGCACACTTCCGACCAGGGATTGGCTCTGATACCAATTTGTCACATCCCGGCCCGGGGCGGACCACTTCCTGGGCCCGCTCCACCACCGTAGCACGATATTGTCTGCTTTGGGCCCCGACTATGCCTTCACGGTTTTGTTTCTGGGAACCCGGGACGCAGCCACCTCCCGGGCTCGACTCCATCGTAGCACGATATTGTCCGCTTTGGGCCTTCCCCACGCCCTCACGGTTTTGTTTCTAGGAACTCACACGAGAACTTTCCAGTAGGTCACCCATCTTGGAAGTGCTCTCGCGTATTACTCGCTTAACTTTGGAGTTCCGATGGAACCCGAAGCCAATGAGCTCCCAAAAGACCTCGTGCTAGGAAGAGGTGAGAATATACATATAAGGATCACTCATTGGGCGATGTGGGATGTTACATTTGATAGGATCTATTTATGAAACATAAAATTTAAGAGAAATTCAAATGTTATAACTGTAGTATGATAACGAAAAAGCTCTTCCTAGCTACATAAAGCAAGAAAATTAGTGCAAATCTCAAACTAGCAGAAATTCACGCCATAAAAGGTAAAATCTCTACTCATATCCATCAGAAAACCGATATCTCGAAAAGCGATGTGTCATTGATAATTATTTTTTTAAGTACTTTACATGTTGTCCAATGTTTTGAGATAATGATTTCATTTTGTTCTAAAAGGAGGTTCTAATTCTTTTCAATTGAAAGCAGTGAAAAATAAACAGTTTATCGCTTAAAATCGGGATCATGTAAACGTTGTAGGCTGTTGTTTATGGCGGCATCCTATTGAGAAAGTATAACATGAACTCATGAACATCCATCAACTATGAGTATTCGAATTCAGTTTTATTCACTAGGCTTTGCAATGCAAAAGGAGAAAAGGATAATTAGCAAATCAACTAAGCATTAATAAAACCCTCAATTTATTTAGCTTCAACGATCACAACTGATCATAATCATCAAAAGCCATGAACAACAACGTAATTGCAACAATACTCAATCTAGTGATGCAATAGTACTCATCGTATATCATGGCTAATTGGCAACCTAGACTACCTAGTTCCCACTCACCATAAATTTATTTAGTTGTTGTTGTTGTTATTAATAGGGCTTGAGATATTTAAATAATTACACGATATTTAATTCGAACAATTTTTTTGTAAAAATAATTTTCAAATGACAATTAATAAATTAAAATGTTTCGATTATAAATTTTTTTTTTGTTGAAAATATTTGTTCGAAATTCAAATATTTCTATTTAAGGATAATTTTTTTTTTAGGATAACCCATAATACTATTTTTTTTTAAAATCCCAAAGAAAATAGTAAAGCAAAATTTCTTTATAACCAACGAGGGTGAAACAAAGGCCGACGCCGTCGCTGGTGCTCAAACCTTTCGCCTCGCAGCACAAAACCTCCTTCTTTTTACACACCCAGCCTCCCTGCCCGGAATCCAATTTCAGCGCCGCCATCGTCTCCGCCGCAGTCTTCCACTTTACGCATTGGTTCGTGCTCTCAACTTTTCATGGCTTTAGCAAAAACAATTGTACTTATTTAGCGGCAAAAAACATAACCCACTATTTCATCCTTTTGCAGCAGATGGATCAAATGGAGGCGCCAATTCTAGATGCCTTCGACGGCGGGGCAGTAGATTTTGCCGCCAATGGTGCAGAAGCAGAGTCTTTCAAGCACCGGGTTGATGAAATTTTCGTAAATGTTGATAAGGTAATCGAAAGCTCTAACCTGTTGATTACATTTACATATTGAATACTACCCGTGTAAGATTTTCTTCGTAAATTAGAAGTTTACCAATTTATGAGGGCAAATTGTTGAAGGCAAAATGAAATCTTTTTTGGGTTGGTTATTATGTAATTAGATACTGATTTGTTATGATAATTAGTGTAATCTTGGTGGTTTTCAAGTTTAGAAAGTGCTTCCACGATTTTGTTTTTTCGGGTTTAACTTAAATCGGCGTCTCGTGTGATTGATCATGAGGTTTGTTTGTGAAGGTCCAGACATTTATATAATGTTGTTGGTAATTCATGTTTTTTCTTGGGTTTTGCAGCTTGAGGAAAGAGTGAATGACATAGAGCAGTTTTACACGACTACGAGTAAAAAGATGCCAAATGCGTGTAAAAGTAGCTCAACTGCAAAGGATAAAGATCAGACAAAACATGTTCCAAGTATTAAGAAGCAGCAGCAAGATGCAGCATGCAGGGAAGCAGCTGCTGCTAAGAGAATGCAGGAACTTATGCGCCAGTTTAGCACGATATTGCGTCAGGCAATCGACTCATTATCTATCTCCTTATATTTTCCTGCATTTGTATGTGTGCCTGATTACATTTTAAAACATCAAGAACTGAATTTTTAAAATTTGGTCAGTTTTCTTTTGAAAATTCTAATCTTCTAATTGATAGCTCTCCCTTGCCCGAAAATTGCATGTAACTGTTGCTGTACTTTTGAAAACAACTCATCCATGTGGGAAGTCTCGTAGTTATCTTCTTAATCTCAGTTAGTTCTGCTATAACATAATAGGATGTACCATCTTGGCTATAAGCTGAACCTACACTATTGAGAACCTTGAGTAGATGCTTTTAACTAAACATAATAGAGCATGGCTTTTTTGATCTGTGAGTTTCAATTTGTTTTTCTGATGCATATTTACTCTGGTCATCAGATTGCTCAGCACAAGTGGGCGTGGCCTTTTTTGCAGCCTGTAGATGTAGAAGGTCTTGGTTTAGATGACTATTATAAGGTAAAGTTGATTGCTTTTTCTTCAAAATTATGTTCTGGTTGGTATAAGAATTAATTTGTGTTATCATGAGTGATCCGTAGGAGAAAGGTTAGATTTTGAAACTCCTCTGCATGGAAAGGTTAGATTTTGTGGTATTTGATTTCTTTTGTTGTCGGTTGAAAGCAACAAGAAGAAAAAGAAGGGCGGGGGGAGGTTCATCTAATGGAAATGCATATTAAGCATTTTATAAATTTACTTCTCTGACACTTGTGTAACTCTTTAAGACAATAACAGTAAAGTAGGATAATTGCCAATTGCATGTTATGACTTTGTTATAAAGATACTATCTACGGACTTCTAGCAGGCTTTTCTTACTTTCCTTATTGATCCTTGTACAAGATTCATGTGTTATCGAAGCATACATTCTATATAGGTGTAAAACTAATCTGTTGTGCATCATGTTCTAGGTGATTGACAAACCAATGGATTTAGGCACTATTAAAAATCAAATGGAGGCCAAAGACGGTACTGGATATAAACATGTTCGGGAGATATTTGCTGATGTGAGGTTGGTTTTTAAAAATGCGATGAAGTATAATGATGACAGAAGTGATGTTCATGTTATGGCCAAAACTTTGATGGCAAAATTTGAGGAGAAGTGGCTCCAGTTTCTGCCTAAAGTTACGGAGGAGGTATATCCCAACATAATTATATGGGGTTCGGTTTTGTTGGGTTTGTACTGAAAGTAGTTTAGCATCTTGGTTAATTTCATGATAATTTTTAACTTTAGAGCAATATACTTTCAGGAAAAAAGGCTAGAAGAGGAGGAGGCAGAAGCACAGTTAAATATGCAACTTGCTGAAGATGCTGCTCGTGCCAAAATGGCTAGAGATTTAAGTAACGAGGTCTGTTAATTTAACCTTCTTATGTGCATATGATCAAAATTGATTACAACCCTCCATAAATATAAGATTATTTCCAATTTTGAAAATTACTACCTTATCATGGACATCTTTTAAAATAAATTCTATGATGTCTTCTTTTCAGCTTTATGAGATTGATATGCATTTGGAAGAACTCCGCGAAATGGTTGTTCAGAAGTGCAGGTTGTTCAGTGCATGTTCTCTTTTCATACTATGTTTCCATATACATGTTGACCCATTGAATGTAAATTTATTGCGTATCTGCTTCAGTAATGTGCATATGCGTTCTGCGGTCTATTTGTGTGTGCGTGTGTGCAGAGGGAAAGAGTGTATTTTTATGCATGAAATCAGTTGTAAGTGAATGCCTTTGCAACAACCATATCTTATTTTGAGAACATTGTTTCAGAAAAATGTCTACTGAAGAGAAGCGAAAGCTTGGGGTAGCCCTCACCAGATTGTCGCCTGAGGATCTTAGCAAGGCATTGGAGATCGTTGCGCAAAGTAATCCAGGTTTCCAGGCTACTGCTGATGAGGTGGACCTTGACATCGATGCTCAGGTAACTATTTTCGTTATTGATCATCATCTAACCTCTCGTTTGTTCATATATCCAAGTTCTTATACTATATTCATGCAGACTGAGTCTACCTTGTGGAGGTTGAAGTTTTTTGTGAGGGATGCTATTGAAGTTCAAAGCAAGAGTCCAGCAAGCATGGGCGGCAACACCAACAACGCTAACAACCACAACAGTGGAAACAAAACTAACAACATCAGCAACGCTACTAATAAGCGAAAAAGAGAGATTTCTGATGCGATCGTCAAAACTGCCAAGAAAAAGAGCAAAAAGCCATCTCCTTGATCATGCTGTGCCATGGGAGAGAACATTAGGTTGTGCTTTCGGTCTTTTTATTTTATTTTCATAGAGTTTTGTTCTGCAACTTAATTTTTTCGCATTTGACCAAGTTTTTTTCGTAGTGCTTCATCTCACATTTTAGTTTGTGCATCATCTAATGACTTATATGAGTGGTGTATGTAAATCTGTATGATCTCCGAGTCCTAGACACGTTCGAATTTGGGAACAAAGTGAATCTTCAAGTTGGACGTACGGTTCTAATATAATCAGAATTGCAATCTGGTGTAGCCTTAATCTTGTCGGATATGTACATACATACATACATACACACATACATACATACATATATACATACATACATATATATATATATAATTTTTCTCAGTCAGATAATGTTACATATATACATACATACATACATATATATACATATATATACATATATGTACAATTTTTCTCAGTCAGATAATGTTTCATATTTGCTGTACTATGAAATTCGAGTACACGTTCTCAAGGAGTTCGTTGTTTGTTTAAGCGATTAAAAGTGTTTATCCATACACTTACTAAGTTTTGTGTTCGATTTCTGTTTCCACAATATTGCTTGGATGAAACCCCCTATTCCGACATATTTCGTACTATATTTAGGAAAAAGTTGAGATTTTTATTTAGTTTTTGCTACTAATTAGGGAAAAGTTGAGATTTATGCTAAGTCCTAGTGTAATGTGCGTTGAGTAGTTTAGTTGATCATGGTACTATGTGTGTCGTTGTGTAATAATTATCTAAACTACTGAGATTTGTTGCCATTTGTGCAAAATTTATTATGTACCATACATATATATATACATACATACATATATAGACATACATACATATATATATATATATATAAATTTTCTCAGTCAGAGAATGTTTCATATTTGCTGTACTATGAAATTCTAGTACACGTTCTCAAGGAGTTCGTTGTTTGTTTAAGCAATTAAAAGTGTTTATCCATACACTTACTAAGTTTTGTGTTCGATTTCTGTTTCCACAATATTGCTTGGATGAAACCCCCTATTCCGACATATTTCGTACTATATTTAGGAAAAAGTTGAGATTTTTATTTATTTTTTGCTACTAATTAGGGAAAAGTTGAGATTTATGCTAAGTCCTAGTGTAATGTGCGTTGAGTAGTTTAGTTGATCATGGTACTACGTGCGTTGTGTAATAATTATCTAAACTACTGAGATTTGTTGCCATTTGTGCAAAATTTATTAAAAATTATACTAATCAACGACTGTGTAATTTAGAATACCTTGATGCAACGACTATTAAAACATTTTGAGAATTACCATTCGCGCTGGATTTCTTCAAGATATATATCAGTCACTATGAATCTAGAGCAAAATGTGTGGCTCTTTGTCCGACTTTCAAGAATAATTTACATTTTGCGCGGCATTCATTAAAGATACATACCGATTAACGGTTATGAGTCCATATGAGTATGTTCGCCTCTTTGTACCGACAATTTAAATAAGTTGAGATTTGTTACCTTTTGCGTTAAATTCATTAAATATTCATAGCAATCAACGATTACGAGTTTAAGACAATATGCGCGTCTCCTTGCAACGACTTTTTAAATATTTAAAAATTAGTTGTGCTTTCCACGATACTCATTAAGAATTTACACAAATCAACGATTATCAGTCGCCCATCTCAAATCTAATATAATAAAATCCAAAATCTAACACCAATAATTTCTAATAAGAAAGCATTTTATAACAAAATCTGTGTCCATAGAAAAAAGAGGGTAACAAAGTCTATGATCCACACCACTGTATGAAAGCAGGTCAACAAGAAGCCGCCAGTCGTACGGCCCAAACTCCATAGCTGCTGAGCTGCAAAACATGCAAGACAAAGGGAAGAAGAAACCTCAGATATCGCTACTTAGATAAACCACTTACAACATCAAGTGATTGTGTTTCGTCGTACCTACGACTCCCAACGCGTCCAATCAGAGGCCGCCAGCAAAACCCAGCAGTGCACGGCCTGCGCTGAATCACCCAATCCCAACCCGGATTCATACGCCGAGACCAAAATACGATTTTGATAAACCATTGAAATCCGCCGAGTAACGGTCGACCAAGTCTGAGTTTTTAGGAGGGCACTGATGGCAGCAGGACTGAGCTGCTGAGTGGAAACCCAACGAGGTAAATTGGCACTCTCGACTATGTCAATTCGAAAAATGGAGAATTGGGTTTTGATTTGATTGAAATTTTGATTTTTGGTTTCAGATTGTTTTTGTTTTCGGGCTCGATTTTGGTGGAATTTGCGAATTTGGAGCTGAAATTGGTTCGGTGATTGGGGGCAAAGAGAAATGGACGTGGTGGCTGAGTGCAAGGTAAAATTGGTTTGATTTCTTGTGGTTTAACTTCAAATTGTGTGGTTTGTTAATGTAATGTGGCATTGTAATTGCATTCTGAATTGTCATTTGAGAGAGAGAGAGAGAGATAGGATCGAAGTCTCATGCTGGCAAAGTTATTGCATTTTGAATTGGGCATTTGAGAGAGAGAGAGAGGGGGGGGGGCGGTTGGAGAGAGAGGGGCGGACAGGATCAAAGTCTCATGCTTTCTGTTCTGTATAATCGAGAGAGAGGGGGTTTAGGGAGAGGGGAGGGATTAAAGTCTCATGCTTTCCATTCTGTATAATCTATTTTCGTGATTCAGTTGTTAGTTTCTTATATCGATATGTGGGCTGTACTAAAAAGTTCACATGCCATTATGTGTGAGTGTATGTTGTTATTCCCCTCTCTCTGATATCTGTTTAACCTCCAGAGAAAATTGGCATCCTTTCGAGTCATAGAGCTTAAGGACGTTCTGACTCAGCTGGGAATGTCAAAGCAAGGGAGGAAACAGGTACGTTGTTATATATATTAATTGGTCTGCATTTGCTTAACGTAGTTCTCATTGGTTTCATGTCACTGAAAATTGGTGGCTCTTAGCTTTTTTTTTTTTTTTTTTTTTTTTTTTTGTTCATTACATCCTTATCTGCTCATGAATATAGTCACCTGTATGAGTGTACTATGAAGGGATTCATTGTCTACACAGGACTTTAACGACTGAGACTTCGTATGCATTCCAGAAGATGCCCATTTTTGTTTTCTTCTAAGCACGTGATCTTTGTGGGGTCATCTTTCAATAACTAATTCCAAATGATTGAGAATAGTTTCTTTGATATGTGCTGTCTCAATCATTCTGTTTATTTATCATAATTGGTCAGTCTTGCATTGACATACTGTTTTAAATTTCCTTAGTTTTTGATTGTAGCTCTCAATCAGACATCTTTTAAGTTTTAACCACTTAGTTACTCCTTGTTATTAGAAGTTTAGGCATTATTATTTAATTTTTTTATGTTTTCATCTATGTTCAACAGCATGTTGAGAATCATTGATTCAAAACCTCATGGCTCACACATATCCATTGAGTGATAAAATGTTTTCGTTTAATCATATTTTGTTACACGAGGTAAACTATATTTTGTACTTGTCTTTTCTGTGCAGGATCTGGTTGATAGAATCTTAGCAGAAGTTTCAGATCAACATAGTAAGTTCTTCAAACAACTTCATCATCCACACAATTAGTTTCAGATTCTGTTTCATTCTGTGGTCTTTGTCCCTCTTGAAAAATGCAATAGTCGACTATGACTACAACCCAAAAAGTATTGCATCCTAGTGTCACTTATAGCCGGTTTTGGTTAGGCGTTTAATACATCCAGGGTGTTTAGAAATTTTAGTCTGAAATATTCATCTGCTGACCGGGTTCTTCATAATTGATCAAGAGTTCCTGTTCATTGAGTGCTTCATAAAAAATTAGATTAATCTTCATTTACAGGGTTCTTGGCAGCATCCAATGCACTCCATTCATCGAAGAAAAAAATAATTGAGAAGAAAGGAGTTGCAGAACTGATTGAGGAAGCTTACAGGTGCAACTTTACTTTAGTGTTTTTGTATATGTTTTATCCTGTTAAGGTTTTGCTTTTCCTCTTTTTAAGTTGCGCATTTTTTAGGGCTAATTCTTTATTCTATGAAATGTGTGTTGCGGTTACTGATTACAAAAAGAGAATTTGTGGTTGACGTCCCTTTTTTTGTTATCTTCCTTGTATCATTTTTCTGTGTGTTTGGAAATCTTTATAACAAGTTCTCCTCTCTATCTCATGGCCTTTTAATTGTTATATTATTGTTTTGTCCCAGAAAATTGCCGAATACACCATCAGCTGATTCTGCTTCAAAGGAACAGAATGGTTCAGACACCTGCTGTGTGAAACCTAAAAGGGAAGTTAAAACTTTTAAGGATCCAGATGTGAAGATTTGCTGCCCCTGTGGAAGTGCATTGTCTAATGGGTTGATGATACAGGTTCGGTAGCATTTGCTTTAGTTAGGATCGTACAAATTCTTTTTAGTTTCATATGTCGTATTGGCTGGATATTTCTTCAGGTTTGCATGACTGGCAGGAGCATTTCAGCATTCATTTCATTTTGGATTCAAGTTGTTTTCTAGAACAACTCAGAAATCTATGGACAATACCTAATTCAGGTATATGTTATCTGCAGTGTGTGGACTCAAGGTGTCAAGTGCAGCAACATCTTGGTTGTGTTATTATTCCAGAGGAAACAAGGGATTTCAATATACCAGTTCGGCCTCTATTCTACTGTGAACTGTGTCGTCTCAAACGAGCAGACCCGTATGTATCGTGCATTTTTCAATTTTAACTTAATTGAGTCTTCAGTCTGAATGAAATATAGTTTCAACTGGGCAATACGATATTTGGTTTTGCAACTTTTGCTACATGAGAGGTAAACTTTATGTTTCATTTTCAAAGGCATGATGCCATGATTGATGGTTTGAAACAGGCATTTACTTGTGTTTAATATGTCTTAAATTCCCTATTGACGAAATATAGGAAGGTTATTGAATATGAACTCTACCACTCATTCTATTTTATTCACTTATGCTGGAACTTAGGTTCAAGGTGATAAAGGTGTTTTTTATTTATTAATTTTGTTGGGTTAGCCCATCCTATTTTTGCTTTAATTTTAGTTTCCCCCCAATGAGGGGTCCTTGATATTTTTGCATCTGTTCCAACATGCAGTTTTTGGGTAACCGTGGTAGATCTACTATCTCCGGTGAAACTAGTTACTTCAAATATTCCAATTGATGAGTAAGTTTCTGTCTCTCTCTCTCTCTCTCTGTCTCTCTGTCTCAAGTAATCCATTCTGTTGTATTTTGTTTTAACATGGTTATCAATGTTTTCAGTGCAAATCCTACTCAGAGTGTAGAGAAGACATTTCTACTTTCTAGAGATGATAGAAATCTACTAAAGGATAATCAATATGATGTTCAGGTTTGTTTCATTTTGGCTATGCGATAAGTGATGGTTATATATTGCCCGGTTGTGGTCATTTATTGATGGTGTATTTTGAAAATTAGTTATTTATGTGTTTTATTTATTTATTTCTTTTTTATACAGGCTTGGTGTATACTTCTTAATGATAGTGTTTCATTTAGGATGCAATGGCCACAGTTTGCAGATTTACGGGTCAATGGTATGCAATTTGGTCATCCTTTCCCACCAATTGATGATGCATAAATTTTACCTGGACAGTTTTTTCTATGAAAAATAAATTGAAATGTGACCACACTATCTGCATTTCTCTGTCCTCTCTCTCTCTCTCTTCCCCCCCCCCCCTCTTTTCCACCTCGCCCCTCTTTTCCCCCTCCCTCTTTCCTTAAGAGAGGTGCCTAAGAAACTGTACTATTAGGTATGTCGGCTGGATTGGCTGACTTGTGAGATAGATAAAATGAAAATACCATTTAGTAATCCACATGAAGCTTTGCCTTGCAATGGTCGTGACCTCTATTGTTTGTTCTTGATTTCAAAAATTTGATGTTCTGCATCCACGTACTGTGTAAAACAGTATACTTGAAAAATACATGTAAGTAGCTAGGCAGCCTAGGCTAGTTATCCTCCACTCCTGAGGCCAAGAAATAAACTATTGCTGTTTACTGAGTTTGTATGATATTAGGGCAGCTTGGATGACCCATGAATTAAAGTTTTTGATACTACAGGCTGGTGGGGCCTACTATTGTTTTCCCTGTTTATTTTTGTCAAAATGAATGAATCCCCAATTTCAACTTACATTTCAATTTGTCCTTTATTTACAGGTGTGAATGTTAGGACAGTGAATAGACCTGCACATCAATTGTTAGGTGCCAATGGTCGTGATGATGGAGCGTTAGTGAGTGTTTCACTTCTGATTTTTATATGTTTATGTGATTGTTGATCTCATAATTGGAGGATTTCACTTGTAATCCTTGCCTTGCTCATTGTTGATAGAGATTAAGACTCATTTGTCATTCCTTTAGTATACATGTATTTTTTGGATGACCATGCATTGTATCCTCCATTTTGTTGTAAAGTACCGTACTTATTTGGTTTATGCATCCTTAATTGTTGTGTACTTCATTTGTGGCCACTTCTGGTGGTTGTTTTATAGTTTTTAATTTTTCATATTATAAACATTTAAGTACTTAACTTTTCATTTCAAATAATTAGATCCATGCATTCTAAGAAAATGTGTTTCAGTTTAATTTGATTTATTTTCATGTCAGATCACATCATACATTCGGGAGGGAATCAATAACATTTTGCTATCAGCATGTGATAATCGTGCTTTCTGTTTAGGTGTCAGACTAGTAAAGCGACGAACAGTTCAGCAGGTACATCACTGATTCTTCATTTAAAGTGTTTTCGAAAGATAATAACCTAAGTCCTGGAACATATGCTGGTGAGTAGAGCTGGTTAGCTCACTCAGTAAGTTATGTGCATGGTACTTGTGGATTGATGCAATGCATCTATCTGTAATCTGCTGTCCTTGGCACTAGATTCTCAGGACACAGAAAAGAAAATTGAGTATGTACATGAGAAATTCCCATAAGCATGAATATACAGATATCTTTTTTGGACCATTATTGATCCATGAAAAAGTAGAATCAAGGAAACATTATTGACCGATGAAATAATCTGAAAATTCTGAGAATACCATTCAAGTTCGAAGTATTAAATTCTGAGAAATACCTGTGTTGAAAGGAAGATATGCAAATCTGGATAGCATGTCATCTCACCAGGTGTGTTTCTCCTTTGTTCAACTTTTTTTTATCAAGGTTCTCAACTTGATTCCTAAAGAAGAAGATGGTGAGCTTTTTGAAGATGCACTAGCACGAATTCGTCGTTGCATTGGCGGTGGGCCTGCTGTGGCAGCTGAAGATAGTAATAGTGACCTGGAAGTGATTTCAGACTCAATATCAGTAAATCTCCGCTGCCCTGTAAGTGATGGTCGTTTTCTTTTATATTTTCACACCCTTTAACTGCATGCACTTGTTAATGTTAAATTTTATAATGTTTAGATTCTTAGAATGCTAGGATGAAGCTTTGCATCTTGAGGCTGCCCATAAATATTGAGCTTTTGATATTTTTATTTTTATTTTTTATAATATACACCTTAGAGGAAAACTAAGGCTTATATCTTAATTTGGAACTTAAAAAATGTTGGGAGAGTAGTCTGTCTGAGGCATTAGGTCAGGTTTCCTTGTGCCTATCTTGAAGCGCGGTCCACGGAACCGTTAAGTCCTAGGGATTTCCTGGTGACCATCCCTTTATCACGCCCATAGACCCATTGTTTCTCAGCATAACATAGATCGTACGACCCTTACTTCATACTGGTTTTCAAAGACTATTTGTTATTACATTCATACTGACAAGGCTTGCCTTCCTGCTAGCCAATTAATTATAAGAGCACAAAATCAACCTTGGCTAAACAGGCTGGTTGATCCCCAATGAAAAATGTACAGCTTACAGTCCTTAGCCACAGGCTGCGGATCACAGACAATGGGCTGCAATTTGCAGTCTGATACCAAACTGACACACCCTGACCCGGAATATCCACCTTGTCACTCGAATCAAGCTGTGCTGGCCGTCACCCGGAAGGTGATGAAGCCATAAAGTGATGGTGATGTGGAAAGTGCTACTAATTTAAACCGAAAGTAACTAATTCTAGAGTGCGCATGTGAGTGGGGTCAACCCATTTCACACAAGTGATGTTTAAAGCAAAAGTAAATTGCAGTAAAATAATAGTAAGGACATTTATACTGAAAGGAGAAGTCTCCTGCATAGTGTATATAAGCCTTGTTTGTAGTGTAGAGCTCATAATAATGCTGTCCATAACATAATGTTTACATGTAACCGTCAGATGAGTGGCAGTCGAATGAAGGTAGCTGGCAGATTCAAACCTTGTGCCCACATGGGTTGCTTTGATCTTGAAACTTTTGTGGAGCTAAACCAACGCTCTAGGAAGGCAAGTGATACAATAAACTTATAAATTATGATTTTTGATTATTACAAAATCTGCAAATATGTAAAATGGTGTATTATGGTTGCAGTGGCAATGTCCTGTATGCCTGAAGAACTACTCTCTAGAGGACGTAATCATTGACCGTTATTTCAATCGCATTACAACTATGGTAATTCCTGTAACGATCAATCTGATTTTGTGTAGTGTCTCTGAAATGTTGTGGAACCAAAGACATTTCTTGTTGTTTATCTGGTGGACAGATGCGAAATTGTGGAGAAGACATAGCAGAGATCAATGTAAAGCCAGATGGTTCTTGGAGTGCAAAGACCAAAGGCGAGTTTGGTGATCTTGCGCAGTGGCATTTTCCTGATGGATCTCCCTGTGGTGATAGTGATTTAGAACCCGCGAGGAAGTTGAAGCTGGAATCTGGTTTAACCGAAGATAATGGAGTTAAGTATAATTGGGTTACTGAAGTTCGTGGGCATCAGCCTGACCCCTTAGAGGAAGTATTTGAGGGCTGTAGTCACAATGTGATTACAATGAGCAGCAGTGACTCCAGCGGGAACCTTGATTTCTCTGTAAATGAGGACAATGAAATCAATTCTATACCATATAATTCTGATCCGACATTTTCAAATAAGAATGGTGATTCTGCTGAAGCTGGGAATGCTGACGTCATCATTCTTAGTGACTCCGAAGAAGAAGATGCCAATTTAGTTTCTTCTGGAACCGCCTACGGTACATTTCCAGTAAGTGGAACAGATCCTGGGTTCCAATATTTTGGTAATGTCTCTGGTTCTTTCATTGATAGCACATTGGTTCCAGCGGATCTAAATCCAAGCAGCCAAGTTATGAACTCTTCTATGTTCCATGCTGATGCTGGATTGGACTTGATTGAAAATACCTTGCCCTTTGCTAGTGAGGACCCCTCACTGCAAAATTTTCTTCCAACTCAGCCCTCGGCTTTGTTGGAACAGTCTGATTCTGGACAACATCCTCCACAATCAAACGGCATTAGCGGGGACGACTGGATCTCTCTTCGACTTGGCAGGGTCGATGAAAATGTTCCCAATGCCTGCCCTGAACATGTATCCACACATGAAGTACAATTGAGTAATGAATGTGGATCAGATGAAGGTAAAAATTTTGCCTATTTAACTTTGTAATTGTTGGAGCAAGATTTTACTTAAATGATGAAATGCTGGAAATATTTATATTTTGTGTGATTGTAATAATGCGTTAAATAAACATTGCCAGTTTTGATTCTTTTTTTTTTTTGCTGATGTTTCATATTATGAATCCTTTGCAGCTACTCCTCTAATTAAGGATGGAACTGATGAAGTTAGGTCTAACAAAGCAAAGTCACGGAAATTTTCGGATGGACCTTTCTCGTTTCCTCGTCAGCCAAGGACTTTGAGGCAACGAGTGTATCTACCAGTAGAATCCAACTCTGAATAGAGAAAGTTGTTGCTTGCTTGAGGTACATTATTCAGTTTTCATAGTCTGCTTGGGCTGTTGATTCTGAATGTTCTCATATTTGTTATTTATTTATTCATTAAATAGGATAGGCAAACCCTTTTGTGTTTGTAAAATCAAGGTTTTGGCCATGCCTTTTCACTGCAGAGTTGTTTTTAAACCACCTTGTTTTGTGCTGATCGTAAATTTAAAACCTCGCTGTTGATATGATGAATTTCAGTTCAATAATGTTGATTTTGGCATGTCGATATCTCAATTACCTAGAGAGGCATCACAAAGTAGAAGTCAGCTGAATTGCATGTTTGTGCGTGCGTGCGTGTGAGCATGGTTGTCTCGGCAAGCCAAGAGCTAGATGCATTCTCTGACAGTATTTCTTTGCCTTCTCAGGTAACTTATTTGCGTCGACTTGGTGATATTTTGAAGTTGCAGAAGAATCGATCCCTATCCAGAAATTTTTTACAATTGGACATAGTGGAAGTTTCACCATTGTAACATATGCAGCGGTCCTCTCTCGGTGCCACCTAGAAAGGGTTCAATCTGTAAATAGAAAGGGTTCGATCTGTTAGGTTTTTTTGTTGTAATGTACTGTTACTAGCATCCAATGCTTGTTCCTTATGGGAGTAGCAGTGAGGAACCGTTGCATTAGTGACGCTGGTTGTTGAACTTACAGTAAAATTGCGAAATTTCGGTTTAAATGTTTGCCCAACCTTTTCCCTCTGCAATAACTTTAGGCGGAGATACAGGAACAAGAGATGGTTTCAAATAATGGAGTCTTGATTTCGTCTAAAAAAACTTCATCGGCACATTTCTTCAAGCACCTTGTGGGCACTGTTGATTCTTGCTGACATTTTTCCAAAAGCTTATGCAGATGTATGTCAACAACCACTATGATCTGTAGAGATTTGTTGAGGGCAGTTGTAGGAAACTGGCGAGTAGTGTTGAAGACTGCCAAATATAGGGGTATACAAATACACAAACAAATATGCATAGAGATTTTGAAGTTGTTCGGATCATGGGCAACTAATGAACTCATGTTGGCTCCGCCAACAGTATATAAACCACTGTTCTAAAAATCCCCGCCTGCTAGGCGGCTGGCCACCGTCCCGATTAATACCTAGGCGTTTGAAAATTAAGAAAATGCGCCTAAACCTGCTGAGGCGCCCGTCTAGACAGCAACCTATCTCGCCCAGACCCACCTAGACACCTGCCTAGGTTGCGACTCACTTAAATAGAAAATATACAACTTTCATTTTGCATTTTATTATTTCCAATAGATTGTAAGAGACTTATTGAACACTCAAATAAACACACACTGTATGTTTGCTCCCCATGTTTTCATTATGTTTCAATACTTCATAATATTTATGTCATTCTATTTTCTAGTTTATGATGAAATTATATATATTTTAAGTATAAACAAACACTTATTTACACGAAATACAATAGATTTACTTAAATCCGCCTAGTCCGCCTAGGCGCCTAGGCGCTAGGCCCCAACTTGCCGCCCGACTAGAGCCTAGCGTCTTTTAGAACCTTGATATAAACACATACATACGTGCAGTTTGGGGTCTTCCTGGCATATTACTGTATATATGCATTCCACTACAAGCAAAACGATCTTCTTAAAGTAAAATCTCAGCGTCCCACAACACACTCCCCCTCTCGTCGCTGTAAAAGTTAGTTTCATTTGAAAGAATTACTAATGTTGAAATGACTCCGTGCAAGCGGAAGATGGAAAAACTGAGTTCTACATCGTACGAAATAAATTTAACTTGATAGTTAGACAGAAGAGCCAAGTTTACGAGTTCATAACTTAAGGATAGTAAAGAGTCAAATCTTAAAAATTAAGTGCCAACAAGAAGTTTTGATCGAGTACCTAAAGTAACGAAAAGAGAAGAAGAAGCAAGGACTGAACTCATAGCTTCGAATACCATATACACACACACACAGTACAGCAAAAAATACACAAGATAGAATGAACGTATACAAGTATGTACACGTATGCGTATACATATGTTTGACTGATCGACTTTATTTCATTACAAATTAGGCATCGATCAGATCAGTAGCTATATACTAATCATGATTAGTGGAAATGCATGCATGCAGATTAGTACATTTGTGTATGAAATATAGTGAATGATATAGGTAGAGACTGTTGAGCTAGCAACAGAGACCACTGCAGATGCCAAAAGGCAAGAAGTTAATGGGAACGCAAACACAGCCGAGCTGGCAAGGGGCCATTACAGAATTGCATGGGGAGCCTCTGCACCCATTGATCATTGACACTCCTTCTTTTCCTTTTTGTTTTTCCTTTTGATTCTAGCTTGTCCATCATCCTTGACATGATCAATTCCTCACTACTTCTGCCCTTCTCGTTGTTCCTAGTACCTGATATAGCCACCCCATTTCCATTGTTGGCATCAGTCTTGGCATCACATCTGTCGTCGACGCTGACGCCACATTTGGCGTTGATCTCGGCGTCACATTTGGCATCAGTAGTGGCGTTACACTTGGCATCAATGTTGGCTACTTCAATGTTCTTGCGGTCGGCAAAGGCAGTTGGAGGAAAGGTGGACGCGATAAGAACCACCATGGCCACCATCACACAATGTGCCTTCATACTCATCGCCATAACCATTTGTGCGTTTGTGTGTACGTAATTATTGTATGCATGCATGCCTCTCCTTCGAAAGCACTTATTATTTATAGCCATGAATTATGAAGATGATAACCAATTAGAAAGTAAGATAATACCGTACACAGCCTAACTTAGATACCATGTCCACAAAAACAAGTTAAAGAATAATATCCATGCAATCTTCGTGATTGTATTCTTTTGTTTTTGTGGAAATTTACTACGCCATGCATCTTTCATGAAAGATGTTATTAGAGGGCTAATTTCATGAACAACCATTTAGTAATTTGTGCTAATTATTCCAAGAGTAGTTTAAATTAGTCTATGAACACTTCATACTGCTGGATTATCTATTATCGTAGAAAAATGATTTATGCACACCCATTTATGAACGAAGGCGACTAAGGCCTACAGGGGAAGCTGCCCCCTTTGAAATTTTGTGCGGGAAATAAATTATGATGGGTATATATAAGGTGCAAAGAACATATTAAGCATATTATTGATGCTCCTTCAAATGAAATATAAAGTAACTAAAAAGGATATGTAACTTGACGCCGATTAAGGCAAATTCTGCGCTCCACGAAAAAACATAGGAAGTTCTTCCTGAGGCACGAAAGCTGGTTAGTTTGTTAAAAAGAGAACAGAGAGATGAGGATGTGAAAATAGCAAATATAAAGTAACTAAAAAGAATATGTAACTTGAATTTTCCATAATTTTAGTACCATAACTGATTTCAGTTGATATTTTTAAACAATGCCTACAAATACAAGTTGTGGCCTAATGAAGTTTGAGAAAGAAAAAAAAAAACGATAAAGAGGTTAAGTTCGCTCTTATTCAAGAAAGTTTCTAGCTCTGTCCATTCACTCATATTTGTCATGTGTACATATTAGTTTATTATTATTTTTGAATTGAATAAATCAAAAGAGAATAAAAAAGACTGTAATAAACAGTGATGTGAAAGAGGAGAAATAATGTTGTGATTTGGATCCTCTCCCGAGCCCAAGGAAAGGATCCTCCTGACCAAGGATTGTGGGCCGTTGAACGGTTATAATTATTACAACTTTAAAGAAATCTCTTGTTTGTAGCCGTTAGATAAAAATCCAACGGCCCACACTCCTTGATCAGGAGGATCCTCTCTTGGGGCTCAGGAGAGGATCCAAATCCATAATGTTGGACCCTCTAGAGGCTCTGAAGGCACACTTTGGCTGTCTCAGAGTTCACCTTGGGATGTCTCATTCCAACGCGAAAGAAGACGAACAGTCCTTGATGCCTATAAACTGCAAAAAGAAGACGATCAAGTGGCACTATACCTAAGAGGATTTATTTGTCTATGAACGATTGTAAGTTGAGATGTGTGATAAAGTTTCGATACAAAGGGCTCTAATTAAATTTGAGCAACTCAAGGCCACCTTCCACAGTTTGACAACAAAAAAAGAGTTTACAATGCATTTAAGTTTTGAGGAGAGCCAAGGGTTACTGAGAAATCAAGCATCTCTGTGGCCTTTCTTACTCGGTTCGAGGCTCTCCGCCCCTCGTAATTCTATTTATTTTATAATCGGAAAGAAAAATACATTTGTAAAGAATTTACAATTGAGATTTTTTAGAGAATAAATTAGTTGCGAATTCATTATTTTCGAAATTTAAAATCTTTTCCTTACAACAAGTGAATTGAAACACTACTATTTTTTTTTAACAAACAATATTATCTACACTAAATGGGTTGGGATGGGCTAAGCCACCTCACACCGAGCTAGCCACAATAATGTGGTTCAAATTCGTCTTTTGACGATAATCTCTTACTTACAAGTGAAGAGGAATATCATTATATCGTAACTAAGTACCACTAATCGTTAATATTTTTTTTTTACAAATAATATTATCTATTCGAATAGGTATGGAGTCATCTAAGTCCCACCATATGCTAATAAAAATAAATTTGACAAAAAAGAGAGTAGGTTTTTATAAAAATTAGAAAAATGAAATTAGGTGACCGACAAGTGCCCTCTCTGTAGGACACAAACACACAGTAGGCGAAGAGAAGGTGAGTGACAAAACCGCAAACAAGTTGCAATCCGTTTGGCGGAAGACAACGCAGTTCCGTCACTTCCTTTGTCCCGTCTCTCTCTCTCTCTCTCTCTCTCTCTCTCTCTCTCTCTCTCTCACTTTCACATAATCTACCAGGTAAGGTAATTTCTCCTTCTCTCTCTTTGTTTCATTTCTGCTCTCTGTAAAATCTCGTCTGTGATGGTTCAGATTTCTCAATGGTGCCGATTGATGGATGTCACTGTCAGGGTGTTTGAAAATTTTGTTTTCTTTTCGTTCTCTTGATAAAAGTATAAAGAATGAATTGGCTTCTGTTTTATCGGTTTCCCAGATAACAAAAGTTTTGAAATTTAACCCAAGGTTAAGATTTTAGTCATAATTTAGGTGTGTTTTTACTCAGCAGCTTAAAGATTGAATCTTTTAGTTTGATTTGGGTTCTATTGAAATTTTCTTAGCAACCCAATGGCAATAGGTTCTAGTGCTGCTGTTTTCCTGAATGTGCTAACATGAGTAAACCTAGCTGCAAATGGAGATATGGTGTTTTTTTCTTGCAATTGGTAGACGGGGCGGTATAGATTTTGATGGTTCTATGAGTTGATACACGGTGAACATTGTAGGTGAAATGGAGAACCCAGAAGCAAATCAGCTTCCTGAAGTTGATTCTTTGCCTGATGGGTTTGTTGTGAGCTCCCCAGAGCCGCTGGCTCCGGCAACTCCAACCTTAGAACAAGAGAAGCCGTTGGGTAACAACGAGAACGATAATTCTACAGAAAGGGATAGTTCAAAGGAACCTTTAGGTGAATCGGCTGCAGATGAGTTTCAGCCAAGCCAGGATAGGGCAGAGAAGACTCAGAAACTGAGAACGTTTCCTGTTCTGTTGTCTGAAACAGATAGTTCTCATGTTTCAGTAGAATCGGTTCAGGTTCCCAAAGATGCCTCTGCCGAGCAGACAGAAGAATGTACACTAGTCATGCCTGATTCATCTGTTTCTGTTTCTGAGGCTTCGGTTGGGGTATCTGAAGGTGGTGAGGTAAATGAGGAACAAGTTGAAGCAAGATGTCAAAGTTCAGAGAGACGTAAGTATCTTGACCCTGTGATTTCCCTCTTAAAGAAATTAACTCAAAATGTGCACTTATATTTATAAGTGGTCCTTTTCATTTGAGTTTTTGATATTTGTTTGCCACCCGTCTGTCATTGCCTTTCAGCAGCTGAAGGAGGCTTAGATGCGTCACCAACCAATTTGAAGGAAACGTCTTCATTGGAGAGTGTTGAAACTTTGAAAAACAGAAAAACAGTTAGTATTACATATCGCTAGATCGCTTTTTAGACTGTATCAATTTGTGTGCTTGACCTATGCCAAAAATCATGTGTGTTGTTTTCTTGTCTGAGACAGATTTATATGATGCTATCTTCATTCAAAATGTTATATGTGTGAATCATCAATACAGTTACCGAGTTGGATTAAATTTTTCCTCAGGAATCCACTGAAACCAAGCGTAAGAGTGTAAAGCGTACCTTTAAATCAGAAAAGGAGTTCATAGAATTCACCTTGAAGTATCAACAAGCTCTTGCCGAAAGAGATTCGGGTATGTTGAGATAGCTATGCTAATGTTTACAACCGAAACTTTTCATAACATATACTGATGTGTACGCTTCCAATATGGGTTATTGCAGAAGAAATCATATCTTTTTTTTTCCAGTAACATTGAAATTTTGTAGGGATTTAAGTATACTGCATGTATGTGGTGCTATAAGAGTTGATCCAGAAATGGATTTCTTACACTTATGATGTACTATCCTGTGTCACAAATTTTCATGAAATAGAATCAAAGCTTCGAAATTCCCAATTATTAGTAGCTAGATAGTAAAAGTTAATTGATTATGTTGTAGAGAATCTTAGTGGAGTGACATATTTATAATAACAATTATAAATAACAATTATATCAAGAGCAACATTGTAGAGAATCTTAATAACTAATTACTTGCAATCTTTTTTTCTTTCTAGCCATTTCTGTTCGAGATAAGCTTGAGTCCTTGTGCAGGGAGTTACAACGCCAGAACAAAGTATTAATGGTATGCTACCTCTTGACTGACTGCATATCCTTCAATTGATTGTTCTGCAAACTTCATATTTGTCTGAGAGTCTTTAATTTGTCCAGGTTCTGATTGACGATGAAAACTTAATTTCTTCTTTTTATTAATAGCCATAGGATGAATCGAAGTAGAGGTGTAGCCCTTGTACAGTACCCAGTTTCGCATACCATGACGAAGCCCACTTAACTACATTGTAGGCTTGAAACCAAAGTGTCAAGTTTCCCTCGATGACGTCTTTTCTCGTTGATTTTTTATTTTTAGTAAATTAGAAAAATTTGCAAAGAGGGAGCTGAAAGTATTTGTTGTTTTTTCTTTGTTGTCCCATTGCTTTGAGGTTGAGGTATAGTTTATTATGGGAAGGGTGCACTGGATTATTCTGCACTCTAGTGTATTGTTATTGACTGAGAAGTATCTGGTGTAGAAAAGAAGGTAAACTTTTGTCGAGTTGAGTGTAATTTTTTAGTTCATCTGATTTAGATCCCCTATTATCATCATGTTCACTGCCTACCACATCATCTTCAACATTTTGAAATGACAAGTTCACACTACTGGCTTGTGATCTATTACTCTTGACATTAATTTTAGTGTCAATACCATCTGTAATTTTTTGACTATCTTACAGTTTGTTATGGTAAGTTGTGAAGTTGATCAATACTCTGTCACCGACCTAGAAACACTGATGGCTTCCTGATAATTTTAACAGGATGAGTGCAAACGGGTGTCAACAGAGGGGCAGAACTTGAGATTAGATTTATCAGTCAAGTTCCAAGATGCAATAAAGGTTTGATTCCATCTTCTTCTTATCTTCTATGGGCGACCTTTTCCTTAGGGAATTGAATTGTAATTACCGTTGACTTATTAATCCAAACATTTCCTATATTATATACTACAAAACATTTCATGTACTACCATACTCTACAAACCATGAGATATTTTAAAGGTACAAACATCCAAAGTCCATATATTTTGGAACTTAACATTCCGAGTGTGTTGAAAAGTAAAAATAGACAATATTTCTTGGTTTGTACTTTGTTGTATCGTGATTATATCTAGTAGAGGCCCAAGAGAGAACATACAAGCAATAAGGGTTCAGTTGAGTAACAAGCATTTTTGTATTCTTTCCGAACATCAGAATTCAGAACTACTTCCTTTCTATTTTAAAAGAAAAAAATTATTGGTTCAGTTCATTATTTGTTTTCTTTAATGCATGTTTTCTGACATTAAATTCCTATGGTTATAGGATGTGAGCACTAAACTGGATGAGCAAAAGGAAGAATGTATCTCTCAGCTAAAGGAGAATGAAATGTAAGACCCAGATGTCGTCGGAAATAAGCTTGCTATATCTTGCAGAAAATACCGTTGCAAAACGGATTTACTTACCTTGGAGATCCCTAGCATGTGTGTGTCTCAACGAGACCAAACTTGATCAATGTCATCCTAAGTGTCATATATTAAACTTTTTCCTTATAGGAGGGTAGTGTCATGTATTATTCATTACAAAAGTTTGACAGCTCGGTATCTCTTTTTTCCGTTCACTTGGTTAATTCATGCCATTGTTTTATTCCCTTTTTGGTTGTCCTTGTGCTTGCACTCATCATATAGGCTTCTATAATTTATCTTTATTGTGTTAAAATTAGATAATTAACATTCATTCATTTTCAGGTTAAGAACTAAGCTCCAGCAGCTCACTTATCAGCACGCTCTTTCTGAACAGCAATATGAACAGAAGGTAAAATTTAGCTGTAACTTGTACGAATGATGTTAGTTTAGTTATAATGATTGTTTAATTTATTAGGTAGGGAGTAGGGACTTAACTTTTCTGTAGTGGTTTTGTTTTGGATGAACAGTTAAAGCAGAAATCACTGGAGCTTCAAATTGCTGATTTGAAGACTAAGCAGCATGAAGAGAAATTACTCCAGGAACAGTCCCAGATGAAATTATATGCAGAACAGGTGTCACAGTTACTATCAACTGAAAAGAATTTGCGCTTACAGTTGACGGCTGATGGAGAGAAATTCCAACAGTTTCAGGTTATATTCTTCTGTCTTACGCTTACGCATTGCTTCTACCCATTATTATGAAACTTGGTCACCAGAACCGGATGAGTTATTGCTTGGTTAGAGGCTGTCAATATTTCTCTGCAGAATTCTCAGAGTACAAAACTATGTTGGTCCATTTGCCCTCTAGGCTCTAGGCGTGTTAGTTATGGGGTATACTAGTAGGTTGAGTCTCACGTGTATACACTTATAGACGTTTGGTTGTTGCACACATAGTATGTTATGCAATATCATGAAACAAAGAAAAGACCTTACCTTGGTTTTTGATGGATATATTATTAACTTGTGCATTTCATGACATGATACAATTAGTGTCTTAAATTTACTTGGAATTATAAGTCCTAGTAGTTAACAGGTGAGATGTAGGCAAAAACGTGGTAACTTTCGAGTCTCCTTGGACTGTTTAAATCATTAAATGTGCTTAGACTTTGGGTTTTCTTCCAACGTATGCGTTCATTAGACACTTTTGAAGAAAGGCATCCTGCTCTTGTGTGCTCAGTTTGGAAAACTTGATCACTCTTCTTTCAAAATGGATCCTTAAGATACATGGCAGAGCACCTTACGAGTGCTGAATGTTTGTGTTATCAGCGTACAAATCTACCTGGTCTTAACTGATAAATATTTATCGTGCAGGATGCATTGTTGAAAAGCAATGAAGTTTTTGAGACATTTAAACAGGAGATTGAAAAGGTGACATGTTCATTCAAATTACATTTCATTTAGACACACTTTCACTGCTTTCTCCAGTGCAGCATAACTCGCGTTATATATTCGTCTTCAACTAAACTACCTTTCTGTTTGTTACATGTGCAAAACTCTAGATGGCAAAGTCCATCAAGGAACTCAAGAAGGAAAACTTATTCTTGAAGAGCAAATGTGAGAAAACAGATGTCACTCTTATAGAACTCGTAGACGAGGTATAGTTTGCTTGCACTTTGTTTTTCTTTCTTTGCATTGGTCATCAATCAACAGTAAACATCAAACCGTTCTGATGCTTTATTAAGAAACAGTGCAGATGAGGTATAACACTGATTTTCTGTTGGTCTGAGCAGCGTGAACGGTTGAAGAAACAGTTGGAGAAAACAAAGAACCAGAAAGAAAAGCTTGAATCATTGTGCCGGTCACTTCAAGCAGAAAGGAAAAAGACCTCCACTGGGAGCAACAACTCCGATTCTGTTCCATCTTGAACACCGCTCTACTCAACTGTGTAACTTAAAAACTGATTTTGATGACCACCATTACAATTGTTACCCCGTGTACTATTTTTCGCTATGACTTGTTTTTCAAGAAACGGGAAGAAGAGACGTGTGATATTGCTTCACTAGATTGTATCCTCTCAATGTTTAACTCGCAAAATCGAGAATTGTTTTTGTTCATTTACTCCCCGTTTATTTCAGAAGATTCGTGCTTTTACTTTGTTTTCGTATTTATACTTTTCGGTTGTAACTCTTTCCGTATGCATTTTCTTGCAAGGTAGAAGCTCTCCATATCCTACCCTTGCTGGATGGATGTTATTCTCGTCCATGATCCATAAACATGATTAACAAATAATTTGAATTCGTGGTAAACCATCCGGCAAATTTTAGTTTGTGGCATGTTAGGGACTTCTAGATGGTCAAAAGTGCTTTCATACAACCATAAGTGCTTCCAGTTATGTTTGGCAGAAAATTTTGGAAGTACTTATGCGTAGTAGAAAGCTTTTCAAAGAAGGTTTTTCTCCATAAGACACGATCAAGTGCTTTTTTTCATTAAACACTAACCGAAAAGGTAGGATTTAAGACACTACATGATTCCACTGTCACTCATGCTAAAGCTATAGAATGTTCACGGACAGGATTGGGACAAATAAGTAATGCAGTCCTAAGAGTATGGATGGACCGAGAACATTGTAACATTATGTTACTACTGTACGTGTTATAAATTATAATATAGTTGGACGATTTAATTGATATTTCACTTTAACCCCCGACACCAAATCTTTGTATAAAAATATGATCATGTCCGTTGCACGTCTGTCGGAGAATGATCAGGAAAAACCGTTTCTTGTTTCACTCTCTGAGCAAATAAACAATGAACCCTATGGCCGTGGCGACAACCCAATGCCAAAAGATGGAAGACCAAAAGCCACAACAAGGCAATAACAATGTCGTCAATGGGCGTTTGTTGGAGACCAAGGGAGCAAATATTCCACTGTGGCTCATGAAAACTCCCCCGCGCGTCTCTCGCTGTCTGAAACCTGATTTCTCAGCCGCCGCCTCCGCTTCTGATCAGCAGCAGTCTTCTCCCCCTGTGGCCAAGGTGGTTTTCTGTATGGACCCTGTCACCAAGACAAAAGAGGTACTTTCTTCTTCTTCTTCTTCTTTATATACACACACATATATATACACACACACACACACATGTTCTTCACTCACTCACATTGAATTGTCGTCGTTTTTGCGTTTTGGGTTTTGAGTTCTTCCTTTTTTGTGCATGCATTGTCGTTTCGGGCCCTGATCTTTGTTTTTCTTTTGCATTCTGTTGTTTCTTAACATTTTGCCTTTGATCGTGTGGGTTCAATAGGTTTAAGCTATTTTATGGGTTTAATAGGTTTAAGCTATTCTATGCACACTAGTTTGAATCCCTTGTCCGCAATTTTGATTAGTTTAAAGTAGAATATTGAAAATTGTGCTACTTAATTTTGCGCAGTTTTTGGTCAAGTTCTTAATGTTTATAATGCCACTAATCTTCGCATATACATCCTTGTTTGTTGCCTTCCTTGCAGATGTTCTTCCTCTATGCACTAATGCACACAAGTTCGAATTCCCCTCCCCCACATTTTAGATTAGTTTAAAGTAAAATATCGAAAACTTTCTGCTTAATTTTGTGAAGTTTTGGGTTATAATCTTCATGTTTATAATGCCACTCATCTGTGCATAAATACATCCTTGTTTTGTTGCCCTTCCTTGTTTACACAAGTTGTTTAAATGACACTCAGTTCACCATGGAACTGGCGGCCACAGAATCTGAAAATGTACCCAAGTGTTACGCTTTGGATATGACTATAAACTCAATTCCAATGTCTGTGTTTGATACTGAAATGCAATTGGCTTCATGTTATGATGCCGCTGTTCTTGTTGGATATCCACTTTGCTTTGACATTGTTCTGCTGAGAGATACATTGCGGAGTCTTCCGCTCGTTGTTTTTTTTTTTCTGACTTAAGCTAACATGGTACTTCCAACAGATTGTTGCTGCGTAAACTGGTTTTGTGTTGGGAGGGAAAGCAAGTTTTTGGGCCATTAAGAAATGAAAATACCCGAGTTTATGGATTCGGGTTCTTAAATTCGAATGTATTCATCCTCAAAGAACAGTTTAATATCACGTATTTACAGAACTTTTTCTTCTTCGTTTGAAGTATGCAAGTTATTCCACTGGAAATACATGCTCTGAGGGATTAATACTCAAATCAGAAACAATGTGTTAAAAATTGTGAAGATTATATTTACTTCGGCACAGCCACGAGCACTTATGAACTTTAGCTGTCAGTGTGGTGATCTTAACTGAATGTCGAAATTCTATATCATCATAGGGACTTTATCCGTGGAGGGCTACATATTGGACAAACTTGACATGAAACCCCATAACGAGAACCTTGAGAACTATGGGAAACTTTGCAGCAAACGGACCAAAAAATCTATGAAGAGTAGAAAGATCCAGGTACCCCGAACTACTTTATATATTTTTTCTCATGCTCTATTTGGGTTATCTAATACTCTATTCCAGTAATATATCCACTAATTTGTCCGTTTTTCAAATTTCAGGTGTTGAGCAATGACAATGGGGCTCATATGAGACCGAGGCCTGGGATGATGATCCGTTTTGTGTCTCCTGGACCCAGCGTGCGTATGGCTACCCTCTTTTTCTGCACTATTTTCTCGAGTAAAATTATTCCTTGCTTCCCTTAATGCACTCACACCATTCCGCTCTGCATTTGTATGTCAAAATATAAGTTCACTATTGATTATCCACCATTGTGTTAAGCATTAGTAGAACCTGTCTTTCATATAGGAGAAAAAGAAAACTCAAAGACTCAAATTATTGCGTGTAGCAGTAACAGTCCATCAGTGAAATATATAGTTTGATTCGAGATTATTCTTCACTAAAAATAAACAACTTAAAAAAGCAAAATTATCAACTCATCTACTACTAAGTGGTAGATAATAATAATTTAACCTCCAAATAAATAAAACTAGTGGAAACATGACTTGCCAAAATAAAAATGTGAAACATATCTCCTAGTAATTGCTTTACCCACCAACACCCACTCTACCACTCATGAATCATCCCTTCCATGAGAAAAATATATACATTTTCCTCATTTTCAAAATAATTGAGGTCCGATTTGAAAACGCTTTTTAAAATAATGCTTTTTAAGTTCTAAAAGCACATAAAATATTTTTTATAAGAAGTACTAGTTATTTTACGTGATCTCAATTATTTCTCAATATTCACTTGCATTTTATTAAGAATTGGCTCTACAAGCATTTCACAAAAAAATGATTTCAGGCATTTCAAAAACACTTTCAAATGGGTCATTAGATTACGAAAAACTATAAATCAACCCCACCACAAAGGAAAAGGATCCTCTCCGGATCCTCTTTGTGGGGATCCAGGAGATTAATCAATCATGTTCGTTCATCGTACATCATACAGTTAGTTTTCGTTTTAAATTTAAAATTGAATATAAATAGTATCTAACAAAAACTAACTGCACGATATACAATGAATAAACATAATTGATTGATCTTCCGGATCCCCACAAAGAGGATCCAGAGAGGATCCTTTTCCCACCAAAAAAACAAATATAAACAGAAAAAGCACGTGGTGCACACACCAAGAGCGACTTGGACCGGGGTGGGCCCCGCACCCCAAAAATTGGAAACGTTCAGCAGCTCGCCACGTCAGATCTTGGACCAAAATGCGGCAGGCCCCATTCGCGTTCCTAAATCCCAACGACTCAAAGTAAAAAGCGTGTGCTCACCAGACGACGTCGTCTTCATCCTCTCTCAAGCCCTATCTCTCTCCACAACTTTCTCTCTCTGCAAAACCCAAAACGGAAGTCAATATTTTCAGTTCCACCAAACACACCGATACCTTTCCTCTCCATCTTCTTCTTCTTCTTCTTCTTCTTCTTCTTCTTCTTCCTCCTCCTCCTCTAGCTTTCTCGCTGTCATCGGATTTTTGCCCCTCCGAAAAGCCTCTCTCAAGGTACGATTTCTCTCTCCTCGCTTTTGGGTTCTTGTAATTTTCTGGTTTTCTAATTTGCGGTTTCGTGAATCGTGATTGTAATTCTCTGAAGTTTCTGCATTTCTTGGCTTTAATGTTTCTTGGATTCGTAATCTTGCTTGAATTTGTGCTGCGATTGATGTGTTTTGGTGGATTCTTGGGATTCTGGGTTTTTAAATGAGTTGGGTAATGTGTCGATAAGGTCGATGCTCGATTTTTGGGTCATTTATTCTCTTGGGGAATTGAATCTTGAGAATTTCGAGTTTGGTGTCGGATTTGAGTTCATGCACGATCTGGGTTAATGGGTTTTATGGTAGTCTAATAGCTGATTAAATTATCATTTACATTAATGGTTTTTTGTCAATTAATCAAGATCATAATTTTGATGACAACTTTCTTGAAGGTCTTGCGTCTGAGTATAATCTATTTGTTTTGGGGCTTTTGGCGGTAGGTTGGTTTAGAACTTTAAGAAATCTTTAATTTTCGAATGGGTTATTTTGCAACAACTGATGCTTTCGATGGTTCTTAATCGTTTGGTTCGACCCGGATTTGATTTTCTTATATGCAAGAGAGAGGATCGATGTCTGATTTCAGACATGTTGATATTTTTGGTGTATGTGTATTCTTGCTCATGGTTTTGTGGCGGAGTTACTGATTAATCATTGTTCCTCTGTGCGCAGGTTAATTTTTTCGGCATTAGAGATGGATTCCTTTTTCAATTTCAAAGCTCCAAGTGACGATTGTGTGCCGTCTGAGCTAGACGTTCTCAAATGCCCATTTTTGAGAAACATCAATGAGCCCACCAATTTTTCCTTCACCTCATCCTTGGCGTTCCCAGTGTCCGTAAGTTATCCTTTTTCCGATTTGAATCTGCTATTGTTGCCTAGTACTAGACTTAATTGGAATTGTGGCATTTTCCTGACATTGCTTTATTCTTTTCCTGATCAGGGACGTGGAGCCAAAGGTCCAATTTTTGAAGATGGTCCCAATTTTGACATGGCGTTTCGGCTTTTCCATGGGAGTGACGGAGTTGTCCCGCTTTCTGGAAGATCATATGTGCATTCTGACATAGTTGAGCCTCAACCAGCCCCACCTGTGTTTAATCCATTAGCTGCAAAGGCAGCTACGATCAGTCTATCATCTTTTGGTGCTGGAGGGCCATTCAGTTTCGATGCATTCCATAAGAAGTGGAAGAACCAACAAAAGAAATCTAATTCCTCGAAGAAGGATTCTACCTCAAAGGTAAATTGACTGTTGCTTCTAAGTACTAATTTCCCAGCGTATTGAGTAATTGAAACTGCCTGTGATTTTGTTGGTTTTTTGTACTTTGTGTCATTGAACAAATTTCTAATAATGGTTGGAATTTGATGTTTCAGGGAGGAAATTCTAAGCACGAGGCAGTGAGCAATGAGTGGCTGCAATCCGGAAGCTGTCCGATCGCAAAGTCATACCGTGCTGTTAGCGGTGTCATTCCACTAGTCGCAAAGGCTTTTCAGCCCCCTCCAGGCATGAAAATCAAGTGCCCGCCTGCAATAGTTGCAGCCCGAGCAGCCCTGTCGCAAACCGCATTTGCAAAGAACCTCCGCCCGCAACCCCTTCCTGCAAAAGTACTTGTGATTGGAGCAATGGGCATGGCAGCCAATGTTCCTTTAGGGATATGGAGAGAGCACACCCAGAAATTCTCACTATCTTGGTTCGCGGCTGTGCATGCAGCTGTCCCATTCATAGCCGTACTCCGGAAGTCTGTGCTGATGCCTAAATCAGCCATGGCGTTTACCATTGCCGCATCAGTACTTGGACAGGTCATTGGCTCCAGAGCAGAACGGTACCGTCTGAAAGCAATGGCTTCTAAAAAATTACCTCTGACTGAAACCTGCGCTGGTGGTGTGACAAGTGAGTTACAGGTGCTCCAGGCAAAAACCCGTCACTGCAGTGCAATTGAGGAGTGGAATTCAGTTGGCCTTCAGGTGGCCCGTCCTTCGTCATCCACAGATGTGTTCTGCTGATTTCTTTGTATTTCGATGGCTGCGGATCGATCCGTTCCAACGTCTCTATGTATTATGCAGGGTATAATTCTCTGTTCCATTTGTGACTCCAAACACTGTCCAAGTTTTCTGAAGACTTGAGAGAAGAATAAATATATAATGCGGATGACCATTTTTTCATCAAGATATTTCCTTTTCGTTTTTCCCTTCCAGTTTTATGGTTTTGTGTAGAATTTTGTGGTTTCGAGGCATTTTCTTATTTTCTTCGTTTCTTGTACATTGGCCGGCGATGGTGGCTCGCCGAGTGGTTCTCTCTTCATCCCCCATCCTTTGAATGAATACCCAAGTGAGGGCTCTGTTTTAGGTACTTTAGAGTTTTGACTCAGTGCTTTTGACGGCAACATTTCTTGAATCAATCCTTGGTAAAAAAATGTTTAAAATTCAAAATCAATTTCATCAAAAACGCCTTCCTAACGATCCTTACTCGTTAACATTACGAATGTCAATCATGCTGCCGATGGAGTGCTTTCGACAAATTTAAGGTGATTGAAGGCAAAGACGTCAGATCAGATCAGATGAGAGATGGAAAGCTCGCGAACATGGAATAAATACTTCTCCATCCATCCCTCTTCCCAACTTCTGTATTTTTTTTCTTCCATAAAATACAACAAATAAAAGATGCTCCTGCTCCTGCTGCAACATTACAACCACCTAATAAATTAAAAAAACCAAAAGCACTTTACCCAAAAAACAAAAGAAAAAGAAACAGACGGGGACTTCTAAACCGTCCGTTTTTGCCTATCATGTCGCTGACTGCACTGAACCAACACCAACCAAAAACTATTATACATGGCGCAGCAAATAAACAATTTGCCACTGAGGGAGCGCCAATGGCCAGACCCCACTCTGCAACCATCTACTACCTGCCTATATCCCCTTTGCCCCCTCTCCACGACTCTTCCTCCCCGACAATGCTCCCCGCCTGCCCCCCGTACTGCTCGGTTTTTGCATAGTGCATTCTAATGGCAGCCACGGGATCTGATACCCCCGTGCATGGACCCCCTACGAGGATCCCTCCCCTCCCCATGACATTCATCCCGACAATCCCCCTCCCTTGCTGCTGTAAGCTCGTGATTGCATCCAACCCATTTCGTCTTGGAATATCAAACATGTCTTGCCGCTGCTGCTTCACATCTACTGTAAATGGTTGCACTTTGGCACCACCATCCCGACCTCTGCTAAACACCGGATAATCAACAACTCCATTGCTACCATTAATCTCCATGCCAGGAAAAATTGACACGCCATTTATACTCCCATCGCTGGTCTTCACGACCGCCTGCAGTGGCTGCTGTTCCATTTGGGATGAGGATGTAGGAAAGTTGCTAAATGCTGCAGGGTACTTGGCCAGCAAGATAGCTGAGTCAGGAAAAGATGAATAACCAGCTCGCACTTTACTCCCTTCCCAAAACCCGCCATAACTTCCCCTGGGAACATTCTCAAGGCCCAAATAACTACCACAATCAAACTTCAGTAGAGGAGAATTCCCGTCAGCACTGTGATGCCCGGTGAACTTTAAGTTAGATGCCTTGTTGCTTAATTGATGGTTATGAGCTCCCTCTTTGTTCTCATGGATGCTGCAACTTGACTTGGATGGGTTGCTAAGTATCTTACCAAATAGTTTCACATCACCATTCCTGCTTGGTTTATCTGAATCTGACGAACTCCATGAATGGGCTTTTCTAGAGTCACCTGGTTGTTCTACCTTTAGGGGCACAGGAGGAAAATCAACCTCAGAACATGGAGGCTTACAATTCCCGAATTGAAGAAAGCCATCTTGTGTCATATAATGCCCATTGATATTTCTGTCTGGCTTCGCTTCAGATAAATTACCACAACTTATATCCCCGTTTGTCTCTTTCTTGGTTGCTATTTGCAATGGATAGCCTGTGATAACTTGCAAAGGTTCGACACTTGTGTATACTGGAAGACTTGACAAGTGCTTGCGACTATCATCTTCACCAACAGATTTAGAACACTGATGATCTCTACCCTCCTGCAGATCCGGGGTTGATGACAACCTATCTTGGTCAAGGGATTTCTCGCATTCAATGGCAGCAGAATCTTGTCCCGCTGTATCTGCAGTCGCATGAGGATTCTCAAGTGGCAATGGGATGACAGAAGGCTTTTGCACAGAATTCAGCTCAACAGAAACTTCATGCAGGGACTCAGGGTTAAGACCTGAACAAGAACCATCAGTTGCCTGGTCAGAAGCATTGCTGCACAAATCGTGTACTGAAACTGGTATGTGACATCCACTTGCATCTCTATTGGTTCTTTCATCTCTCCCCTCCAACTCCTTTCCATATCGATCAAAAGAATTTTGACCCACCAATTTTTCCCCAACCATACATTCAGGATTAGGTGGGTCAGAGTTGATTCCCTCACCAACAGGTAGTGATTCTGCAATCAAAATTCCGTTTTCAGTCGCATTACCTCCCATAGCACTGGAATCCATGATATCAGTGTCATCACCAAAAGCAAGAAATTTGAGAGGCTTACCATCTCCATGATCTACTTCTGCCATCGCATTGTTTTCCTCTGGTCTGAGTGGGCTTGTTTGCAATTTCATGCTCTCCGCAGGATCAGCTTCATCGTCATTCATGTTTGTGACAGACAACGGCAAGTCCTCGTTCATGTTACAGCCTGACTTGTCACTGGAAATACCCGAACCGGTTTCCAGAACACAGGCATCTTCAGTGTCACTCCCACCTCCATTAGCATCATCACCAACAGATGTTCCATTTCCAGGCCGCGGATGCACCAAATCAAGGCCAAGGCACTTCCGAGCCTTGCTAAAGAAAACCTTGCATTGATGCTGAGACCTCGATCTAATGCATCGCGAGATCATAGCAAAATCCTTTCCATAGGATGACACTGCCTGAATAAAGCTAGACTTCTCCTCATCTGTCCAGTCAGAAGGATCCATTTCTCCACAACTTTCGTCTGAGCAAGTCTCCTCATCCACATTATGCATTACATCAGGTGTCAAAGGTCGCCTTACTACGGAATCCACTTTCTGGCACTTCCATTCCCGATAAGACTCAACAGGATCAATGGAACTAGTGATGCAAGAACTCACAGCCTCAGATGAAATCGAGCCACATATACCTGCTAAAACATCAGCAGCAGCTGTTTCGCTTTCATTGCCAATAGTATCAAAACTGCAAGGCCTTTCAACCATGGTATCATCACCATGAGACGTATTGGTATTCTTGTACCCTCCCAAAATTAACCTTCTCGAATATGTCTGTCGATTTCTTGTACTACTTTCAGCATGAGCTGCAATTGCTGAAGCAGCACCCAAAATATCAAGGGAAGCAGCATGCATCTCACGATTCCATTTTTTCCCATTTGAAATTAAGTAGGTATTAGCCGAGGACTTTTCTTGTTTAGCCATATCAGGTTTCTTCTTTGCTTTCTTAAAGCAATCAGACTTGTGGTTTTTGTAGTAAAACTCGACACAGTCAGCAGTCGTCTTGTGATCAAGAAACGAAGCAATTTTCCTGAAATCCTTCCCATAGATGGTTAGCTTTTGGATGAAAAGTTCTCTCTCTTCTGGCATCCATGGGTTCATCAAAGCTCTTTCCTTCTCAACAGCACAGGGATCTTCAACTAAACCATTACTAGAAACAAATCTTGTCGCCATCTTCTCCTTTTTGTCCAAGATTAAGGCCGGCATCTTCAATGAGTTCCGGTACAGCTTGACTTGGGAATCTGACAGCAACTTGTTAGTGAAATTAATAGTCTCTGTGGTAGGGAACAGGTTCAGACTTCCTGCTGAAAAAAATCATTAAAAACATATGATTAAAATGTTTCACCAAAACGTAAGAGTAGAGGTATTTGTTTTCAAAGATATACAGTAATATAGACTTCTCACATTGATCAAATTATAAAATAACCATACTTTATGAGAAGTAGTTATGTAAAGCATGCAACAAGAGAAATCAAATAAGCATATCAACAGAAGACCTAAGCCCAAAAACCTAACAAAAGAAATCCAAGTAATCACTACCATTAACACAGGCAAAAATAATGAAAACCATCGCACCAGAGTCAGCATCAGTGCCTCATAGGCAAGAATGGTGTATCAATCATCAGAAGCTAATTGCTAAACTTACTGAAAATCAAATATTGATTACTATCAGATAGACAAAAATTCATAAAAAAAAGTGTATAAATTCAAAGGGAATTGTTATTAGCACTCCAAGATGCTAAATGTGCCTCAAGATGGCCGCCTCATGTCCCCCTCCTTCCTTATATTCACTATAAACTGTATACAAAAAGTTCATGCATAAGTAAAATTTCATAACCACGTCCAAACAAAGACTGCAAAAGTATCAAAAGGCCACAAAAAGCACCAGAAACATAAAACAAGATTCTGCAAGGAAAAAAACCGAGCAGCATCACAACCTTAGCCATCATGAACAATTCACAGAACTGTTTTATTTAGTTTTTCTTATTCAGATACAAGAATATCAGCATGTTTATAATATAAATCACTTTCTTCCAAAACCATGAAAGACAAACAGATAGAACAGATAGAATTTTCTTACCAGGTGTAGAAAATCGAGATCGAATTGAAGATCGATGCTTCTGATGCCCATTATTAGTTGCTCGCAAGCTCAACTCAATGTTTTTGTGAGATTTTGAACGATATTTTCGCATGGAAAGCAAATGCACGTCTTCCTTCCACAAGCGTTGAAAGGCTTTAAATTTTAAGGTTATAACTCTCTCCATAAACCTCAGATGTCGCTTCCTCTTGGCAAACTTCTCTTTGATCAATGGATCATTCTTCCAGGATGATGGAACACTTACTCCAGATGGATCAACCTCATATTGCTCTTTTGGTAACAGCTTACTAAATATGTCAGATGCACTACTTGCAAATTCTTTATTGGCAGAAAATATAGAATCAGACAACTTATCAACTACACCACAGGCCGATGCAACTATCTCCTTATCCAAAAGCATGCTACTATTTCCACAAGTAGACGGGTCAGTCTTTTCTGTACATCTGCCGGGCGCTGAGCATGTCTCTTCCCCTATGGTTGTCTGGATTGGATCCCGATCTTCAGAACAACCAGTTTGATTCATCATATCAGATGAAGAAACCAAAGGTAATGACTCGACAAATTTCGATGTAGCTGTTCCAGGACTATCAATATCCTCATCGTTGACAATACCGCAGAACTCTACCTGGTCCCTGTTGTCAACACACATTTTCTGCACATCAGTGTCCCCAGAAGAATGAATTTGCAACGCAGTAGGCAGAGTAATCAAATTTGTGACGTGTTCTTTGCAAGATTTATCCTTGTCCTCCACAGGCAAAGAACTAGAAGTTGCTGGACGGGGGCAGCTGCCCCCAGAATCGGAGTTCAGTGCCTTAAGTTCGTTTTCAAGTGAATCAATTTCCGACTCAGTAACCTCCAGTACTTTTGAAATCTCACCTTTCCATATGAGCAACTTGTTCAATGCAGTAGGCCTCCGGATACTAGAATCCACAGAACTTGGATCATCAGACTGAAGCAATTCCAGTAGTGATGAGTCCAAGTTAACTATAGAATTACTATCCAACTTTTCCAATTGGAATGAGAATCCCTCATGATGACTCTGGGACATAGGACCTGGGGAACCACAAAAGTTTCTAATATTGTTATCAATATTTACTGCCTTGCAAAATGATTTCTCCTCCACACCTGTAACAACATAGGTAACTATAATCATAAGAACTTCTGTGCATAGAACATGTGATTAAGGTAGAGAGAAACATAACATTATGGAACACATAATTATGTCAAGCCAGTATTTCAACAGAAAAATATGTAATACAATTCTCTGACACATGAAGTGTTTCAAAAAAATGTGGAATTTACAAAATACAAGAAACGGATGACAACACGAGATCAAAATTTTTAATAACTATTTAGAGAGAGAAGGTACTTCAATCTATACTTTTCAATTTTACTCCCACGCCCTCCCCATTCCATTAAACCGAAAGGTTAATAATGATAAGCTTCATCTACTATTTTCCTATGAGAGGATTCACTGCCCAACTTTCTACCAAAAAGTAGCTTAATTCATTTGAATCTCATAATAAATGGTACAAGACTTGCATGCATAAATAAACATTAATGCCAACATGACAATACAGATTTAAAAAACACAAATCTTGTCAAAATCCACTTCCATGCCGGGTCATAAATTTAAATAGTGTAACATTTAATGAGAATGTAAAGATGCAACAACATACCTGGAGAAGAACTGCAAACAACAGAGGATGGAGTTGCAGGAGATGCACAATCCGAGAAAATTGTGACTCTAGGGCTTTTATCTGGCAAGCTTGAACTCAAAGAATGAGCAGGTTCGGTGTTACCAACAGAACAGACAGCTCCATCATTGTTCATGCTACCATCAGGGACCTCAACTTTCTTTTTCTCATACTTTGCCAGTCCCTCACCCCATCCAAGGCGTGGCTTCTTCCTAGAAGTTGTTTCCTCTGATGGTGCAGCAGATGTCACACCGGTAGTAGCTTCTCCCGAAGGAGACTGCACTGGAGTGGCATTTTTCGGCTGTGAATCAACCTTTGCTTCATTGGAATCAACGGGCCCCATGCTTTTTGAGCTACTTAAATGGCTGAAACCCGAAACCCGAGAAGACATGCTTCCAGACCTTGTCCATTTAAGAGGCTTCCAATCAATTGAGCCCAATGAGTTCTCTCTCTCACATTTCTGGCCAGCACCTAAACCAGTGGAACCACCCATTCTATCAAGCTGGTCTTTCAATTGAATCTGATCCCATGTACTTCCAAAATCGGAAGGTTGATGAGATGAGTATGTCAGCATATCATCCTGCGACTTCTGTTCATTATGATTTGGCCTCCCGGGCATGTTTGGAGACCCACTTCTGGCATCCCAAGAATGGCCTTTACCTTCCCTCTGGCTGTAAGGTGGCCCTCTATTATCCCTACTGTTCCTGCCATACCTTCCGTCTCCGCGTGAAAATGACAGCCTGAAGCTCTCATCTTCCAGCATCTTATCACCAGACCGAGACGATCCATAACCATGACCAGAATCATCAGAAAACACGTGCCAAGCACCCTGCTTACCATGGCCTTCAGAAAATATTTAAACGGAAAGGCAAAGATAAATAATTAACTCAAGCAAAGTATTCGAACTAAGCATAACTCAAGCAAAATATATTTAAACAGAGCAAAAAATTAAAAGGCAATAACCATTTTTCCAAAAATATCAAAGAACAACATAGACTGCCCATGTCAGATCTCCACAGTTTCGCAGATCCAAAGTGCTGAAACTTAAGAAAACACCTCAAACCGCTTACTGGTGGAAAGAACATGCTCCTAAAGATCAAGTACTTTACAAACCCAGCCCCATATCATTGTTTTTTGTTCTAACAAACCCACCCCTCAAAAAAGTGATTCTACAACCCTAGAACAGCAAAATAATGCAATTTGTGTGTGCATATATCTGGTGCCAATAATTTTAATACTGGATATACAGATAAGAAACAAAGGCAAAAGGGAGATTGTGGAAAACAAAGAACATAAAAATACCTGGCGGTCTGCGAAAATCGCCAGAAGGCCAACGACTGAAGTCGCGAGGTGCATGATGGGGCGAGTCCCTCCATCGTGCCACAGAGCCAAGGGACTCCGACCTCTCGTGCTTCCTCTCCTTGAAGAAGTCTTTCCGATCCCAAGGCAATGGTTCTAGCGGCATCAAAAACAACCAAATCGCATGGGCAGCCACACCTTCCAATCCTAATTTCTAAACCCCAAACGACACCGCCAAGATCTCCCTTGGCCGCACGCCTGCCAAAGTTTCCGCCTTTCGCCGCCCCCAAAAAAACCAGACCTCACAGCTCCCTAATCCCTCCCTACCGCACTGAATCTAGGGCTTTCCGCACACCACACACTACACGAGCCTCCGCCGTTGATTGCCGCCCTAGGGTTTCGAAGCCAGATCGAGGAGGGGACAAACCGCATGGGAGGAGTTTACTTTGCCATGGGAGACGAGGGCACCTCTAGGGTTTACTGTTGCTACCTTGTCCGTCGTCGTCTTGGCTGGCTCTCTTCCTCTCTCTCTCTCTCTCTCTCTCTCTCTCTCTGTTGCTGCTGTTTCTCTCTCTAGGTTGGGTTAGAGAAAATCCTCCAGTGGGGCGAGAAAGTGAGAGCCGTGAGCCGATAAGGGACAAAGAGAGCCTTGAGAGAGAAAGAGACTGGCATCCGGATCTCAAAATCCCTATTAAACTCGATTCCAATCTCCTTTCGCGTCCGGAGCATTTATTTATTTTTAATTAGAAAATCTCGATTTATTAATTTAATTTTCTTTTGTCACTGTTTATTTATTTTTATTTTTTATTTGTTTTTTACTTTTTTTAATTTCATCAATCAAGCCTTTTCTTTTTCACTTTGGCCCCCACTGTGTTCTCCACGTCGTGCCCATGGTTCCGGGGCCTTATTTACGGAAAAAAGGCGGTGGTTGCCCGCTGTTTTTTTCTAGAGTTCAATGACGAATTTACCCTTCCTATAATTTCAAGTGACTGCGGTTTCGTGTCACGTTTTGATTCCGATGACTTTGGTGTTTAAATTTTTGAGTATCTATTGGTCGAGTTGACTCTTTGATCTTGCTGAAAATTTGAATTTGTATAAATATTTATTTATATCTTGTTGATAAGAAGAGATTTAATTAGGTAGTGTGCACATGAACCTTATTATTATCCAAATATAAGTCAAAAAAAAAAAAGACAATTTTTATCTATAGTGTAAGAGAATTGCTTAGAAGCCTTTTTCAAAAGTGGAAATCTCAATGAACTATGTGTCGTCTTATTTTTTTGCACAATATTTTATAATGTTAGCACAAATATTGATCCTAAACTGTGAATCAGCAGAAAGTTCATGAAGAGTTCCACTTTATGAGAGTAATAAAATAGTTTGGATATTTATGTTATTATTACACTTTTATTGGTTTTAGAATTATGAATTGAAAAAAGTTATGGGTGTACGTTTTAATGATGTAAACCAAAATAAAACTTCATTGTTTTATGCTTCTATTAGTTATAGGAAATTGTTATTCACACTAGCAAATTCTTATTATGCATTCCTAAACTTTTTATATTTAAAAAAGAAAAATACACTTATAAGCAATGCAGAATAAAAAAATTTGAGTTTCAATAACAGTTCTCTAAACATTGTTAATATAAACATTATTCTCTAAACGTGTAAAATACCTTAAAAGTATCAATGCATGAATAAGTTTTTTGAAAAAATTCACCTGCAAATAAATAGCTCATCCATTTTTTCCTTCAAAAGTTCGCGTAATAATGCATGAACTAGAAATTTTCACTTGATATCTACCAAAAAATAAATAACTTGTCCATTTTTTTCTTCAAAACTTCGCCTAACAACATCCTTAAAAGACCAATATTTACAAAGCAAATATCTTGATGTCATATGTGCATGAGATATACAAAATTGCGAAGTTAATTACTCACAATAATCGAATAAAATGAAAAAAACAAAAAATCACCACCCACCAAGACTATCCAATTAAGCATAATATCGTCACTCGGTACTATAGTCTGGTGGTATTCCTCTTCACTTGGAAGTGAGAGGTCTTAGGTTCGAATCTCGTGGATGGATAATTCGATACCAAATTAGGTTGCCCATTGTGTGGTTTAGCCGAACTCTCCCTCCCTCTAGTGTAAAAATATCGATGTACTCAAAAAAATAATTAAGCATAATATCAAGCCTCAAAAAGTTGATTATTCTCAAAGTAGATAGGCAAGGGATAACTTATCAAAACCTCTAGGAATAAGAATCAAATATATACATGTAACAAACAAAATGAGAGCATCATTTTAAAAGCGTCAGGCTGCTGAGAACTTGACAAATAAGGCATTTGGAAGCTCCACCTTCTCGAATTAAGCTGCGTATTCCAAAGTTTTTCTTAACCTCTCTCGTGGACTCAAGCTTTATCTGCGCAATCAAATCCGCGAACTCTCGGAGAAGTAAAAGGGATCAGTCAAGACCAGTTTTAGCTAGGCCTTGTTTGTCCTTTTGCTTGATCGGAGATGGAGAAGTCATGGGAGCCCTTTTGGAAGTGCCCTACCAAATAGTGTCCTTCCTAATTTTGACAAGTCCTTGGTAACCTTGTCGACACGAGGATGTAGATCATGACGTTACCTATATATACACACATACAAACACATAACCTAGTGGTATTTGATGTTGCAACTTTCACTTTTGGGTCCATGGAGAGATTGAATGTTTTCATTTTCATTTTTGGAGAGCGGTTAATTAAACTTGAGACAACTTTCAGCATTAATGCATGACGAAGTATCGCTAAATCAATTATGAATTCCAAGTCAATTGTCATAGACAGATTAAGCAATCAACCAAAAATAATAAAAAGGGATATGCCATAGCCCATTATTGAAATGCTAATTTTATGTTAGATAATTGTCAGAGTAACAAGATAGTTATCGAACAGCTCTTAATTACATTATTTTCAAATTGTTAAACAAAAGAAATTTTGCATTATTTTTTATATTTTGTACACATGGTTCCATGAGTTAGAATGGCATCATAATATATAACAATATTCTTAGCAAGATAATAACTCTTAAATCCATGTTATGGCTCGTTTGGAAATACTTTTAAAATGACTGAAAGCGCTTTTGGTGAAAATGTTTTTGAAACCAATCTTTAGCAAAGTGGCAAATGAATCCTGGAAAAACACTTTATTGTTTTATGAAATAAGAACATAACTGACGCTTCTTGCAAAAAACAATTTTAATCACTAGTAGGAAAAAGTACTTGCGTGACAAAGAAAATTTCGTCGCACAATGTCCCTTTACGCAACGACAAACATATCTTCGTCGCGCAAGGGTGGTGAACTTTGCGCGACAAAGAGATTCGTCACGCAAAAACGTTTGCACAACAATAAAAAGATGTTCGTCGCGCAAAGCCAATAAAAAACGAGATTTTTTTTTGCGGGAAAAATAATGCGCGACGAAGATTTTCCGCTGAACCTTTGCGCGCCAAAGGGTTCGTCGCGCAAATCTTGTTCAGTTTCTAGGGCAGAACATTCAACGCTTGGGAAACCGAGGAACACTTGTGCCACAAAGGCTTTGTTGCGCAAGTTACAATCAGTTTTCAGTCAGAGCATTCAGTGCATGTGAATCAATAGAATCTGCATGTATTTAGTGAGGTCTTTGCATGACCAATCCTTCGTCACACAAAGACCCCAACCTTCCTATAAATATGAGCTTCTGCTCTCCTTTTTCTTCACAATTATGTTCTCTTTCTTCTTCACAATTCTATTCGTGCTGAGATGGAGGATAAAAACAAGGACCAGAACATGACAATGGCGAACAATTGCTGCAGCCATTGCTGAATGATTTGAGGCAGCATTTTCAGTTCGCTCATGCGATTGCTGTAGCCATGGAAAACAATTGTCATACTGCTGAGTGGCGTTGTTGGAAAGATGTGCCCGAGAATGCGAAGAAGGCGGTGATGCATGAATTATTAGTGAGTATACTGTTGATGGATCAATAATTAATTTTGTGAAATTTTTTGTTATATGTTAGAATTAATTATTTGCATATATGTATAACAGTGTAAGTATACTCTTGATGATGAGTCGAATGAACTGTTGATGAAGTTTATGGACGATGCGTTGGAGGGAGGTTACAATATGTGGCGTTATGATGTCTTGCTAAATGGACCAAGACCATCGAAATAGTAGTTTTAAATTTATGTTTTATATGGCAATATTTAAATTTAAGGTTTTTTTATAAGTTATGTATTTGGACTTAATTATGTTTTAATTCATGTTTGGTTATTTAAATATTTGAATGGAATATAATATCAATTTATTTAAGGTATTAATTATTTAAAGTATTAATTGAATGAAATATTATACCAATCTATTTAAGGTATTAATTGAATGGAATATAATATCAGTTTATTTAAGATAGTAATTATTTTTAGAATACATATAACTGAAAATTTGTTTGTAATTATGAAGTTAACGTAAACATAGATATTTATGTTTACGTAAACTTCAGAATTGTAATAGCTTCATTACTAAAGAGTCGTTGTTCAAACCCTTGTGCGACAAGCTCTTTGTCGCACAAGTGACATTCAGTTTTAGTCAACGTATTTGGTGCAACTGAATCAGAGAAATAAATACCGTATTTATTGTAGGGTTTGCGCGACAAAGGCTTTGTCGCGCAAAGTCATTAAGTTTCCTATAAATATGCACTTTTGCTCTCCTTATTTTTCACACTTCATTTCGGAAACGCTCTGAAACACCTTTTGACGATTATAATTAGTTCGTTCTTTGAG
Organism: Heteromeles arbutifolia; assembly: GCA_024362995.1. Classification (NCBI taxonomy): domain Eukaryota; kingdom Viridiplantae; phylum Streptophyta; class Magnoliopsida; order Rosales; family Rosaceae; genus Heteromeles; species Heteromeles arbutifolia. Next base: position 10,259,424 of record JANCRC010000018.1, read on the forward strand.
TGTTGGTACGATGGCTAACAATGGTGCGTGTTCATCAAAGACAACGGATGGCGAAGGTTCTGGAAAAGGTTTGTGTTGACATTTTTGCATTTTGTATAAAGTTTTTATTTAGCTTTAGTATTATGAAAATATTTTTTGTTGATAGACAAGAAGAAAATAGTTGCAGTACGAGTCCGACACACTTATGGTGGGAGCCGTTACCGAATCACTGCTGACGAAATAGTAGGGGTTGTGAAGTCAGATAAGCGCGCCAACTTTTTGTTCGACGTAGGAGCAATGATGCGTACCAAATGTGCTGCGGATTGGGAGTCTTGGAGAGCCATCCCCGAGGAGCTGACGATGCACATGATTGATGAGTTAGTTGTATGTGTTAATTTCATTATTTAAATAATAATTACGTTTGTTAAATATACTATAATAGTGAGATTTTAATTTATTAATTTTTGCATGACAGCCGAATTGGGACATTGACAAAAGTGACCCAAATCTGATGAAGGTTATCAACAACGTGTTCAAGTCGAGATTTCAGGAATGGAAGTTTGATAATGAACACGCTGAAACACTACAGCAAGAACCAGAACTACTTGCGGATGAGTAGAATAGATTTTCTTAATTTAATTTTATTGCTTATTTAATAATTAGATATGAATTTTAAGGGTTTTTAGTATGAAATTTTTTGATTAAATATGTACTTAATATTTATTATGAATGAAATTAATGCATTTTAATAAATATGTATATTAATTAAATATGTACAAATCGTATTATTTATTAAATATGTATGTGGGTTGAAAAAAGTTGAAGAGGGAATAGAAAAATGTTGTAAATATTATAAAAAATAAAAAAAAAAGCGTGACAACCATTGTTTCGTCGCGCAATAGGTTTAAAATAGCTCCCACAAAGTTGAAGCCCAAGTTTAAAGGCCAAGTCAGTGTTCCCAAAAAAAAAAAAAGGCTCGACGATCTATAGTTCGTTGCGCAAGGGGTTTAAAAAAATCTAGGAAAGCGTAGTCGAATGGCGCGTAAAAAGTTTAAGGCCAAGTCAGTGTCCACTAAAAAAAAGAAAAGAAAAAAAAAAGCACGATGATCTACGGTTCGTCACGCAAGTGGTTTAAAAAACCCGGGAAAAGTACTCGTATGGCGCCCAAAAAGTTGAAGCCCAAGGTTTTGCACGACGATGGCTTCGTCATGCAAAGTACTTTAATGCACTTTACCAGATTACATGAAGGCAGAAGCTGCAAAACAATTGCAGCAGCTGCCTTCCCCTGGTGTAATTTGCAACAGATTTGAGGTATAATTTTTCTTAACTAACTTATTTAATTTCCATGCATTTAATTTGTGTTGTATGTAGTTTATAGGTGTTGTGAGTTTATGTATTTGTATGCAATCATTTTTGTATGGATGTACAAAAAATGGTTTGCAATGTTCATATGAGCTTAGTTTCTCATTTGAGAATTAGTTGGATTTCGCGAATGGATGCGAAAGCATAACTGCAGTCCAATTAATTCCTGAATTGTCCAAAAATTTTGGACAGTTTGAGATTGCACATTTACATGTTGTAGTTTGCAGTTCATGCATTAGAGTTTGAACGTGAGAAATGTGGTAGCATCTATTTGCATTCTTCGGGTGCTTCGTAGTTTTTTTTATCTACGTCGTGCATTTGAAGAACTGCAGGGAGATGCTGCCAAATTGTTTCCACGCTCGAACTTTAATGTGTTGGAACCATAAATTACAGCACGTAATTGTGCATTCTCGAATGAGATAGGATCCATACCGGAGGCATAAGGTAGCATGTCATAATTGAAGTTGTTGTAACCCTTGTAATTTTTTTTTGTTTGCAGGTGAAATCGACAAACAATGGATACATAATCCTAACAGATGTGCTAATGATTATTTGGATGGAATAAATCAGTTCATCGATTTTGCAATTGCAAACAACCGCGATTCAATTCAAATTCGGTGTCCTTGTAGAAAGTGTAACAACTTAATGATTGAATATTTTGAAACTGTTCGATACCATTTAGTGAGAAATAGGATGATGGAAACCTATACTACGTGAAATCATCATGGAGAATAAATACAATATGCTTCATCCTCCCGCATTACCCAAGCAGTGGGTATAGTGGACTCTGTTATGGATCCAAATGATCAAAGTATGGACATTATCAATGATGTTTTTCCAACCGCTAGTTCGAATACCAATGTGGAAGTAGAAGATGGCATCCTTCCAGCATTCGAAAAATACGAAAAACTATTAAAAAGTGCCAAACAAGAATTATACCCTGGTTGCAAAGGATTTTTGATGCTCACAGCCATTGTTGAGTTGATGCATGGAAAAACAAAGTTTCGTATGTCGAACTAGTGTTTTGATTACTTTTTAGGGGTTTTCAAGAGGATGCTTCCAAAGGACAATTGCCTTCCTAAAGATCATAAAAATGCAAAGAAGGTGCTGAGTGGTCTTGGATTGGGATATGAAAAATTTCACGCGTGTAAAAATAATTGCATTTTGTTCTACAAAGAGAATAAAACGTTGGATAAATGCCCTATATGTAATGAGTCGCGAATTAAAATGACATCTCAGAATAGAATAACAAAGATTCCACAAAAATTTATGCGTTATCTCCCATTAAAGCTCAGGTTGTAGCGATTGTATATGTCAACGCACACTGCAAGCGACATGAGGTGGCATAAGGACAGACGGGTGGATGACGATGTTATGAGACATCCTATAGATGGAAAGGCCTAGAAAGAGTTTGATCGGCTATACCCCGAATTTGCACGTGAGCCCCAGAGCGTTAGATTAGGACTTGCAACGGACGGGTTTAATCCGTTCGGGGTTCTAAACCAATACCACAGCACTTGGCCTATCTTCGCAATTTGGTATAATTTGCCACCTTGGAAGTGCATGCAAAAATAATTTATGATGATGACGTTGTTAATAACCGAAGATCCGGGCACGTGTATTGATGTGTATTTACAACCATTGGTCGATGAACTAAAATAATTCTGGGAAAACGGTGTTCCCATGTATGATAAATCTACCGGGAAGATGTTCACTTTGAGAGCAGCTGTGATGTGGACTATAAACGATTTTCCTACGTACGTTATGATGTATAGGTGGAGCACTAAGGGCTACTACGCATACTTAATTTGCAAAGAGGACGCGACGTCTAGTTGGCACACGGGAAAAGTTTGTTACCTAGGGCATCGTAGGTGGTTGCCATGGGACCACGAGTGGCGTCAGAATGAGACTGCCTTCTTCAATGGCACAGAGCTTCGACCAAGACCTAGAGAATGGTTTGATGATGAAATTTTGGCTTAGGTGAATCAGTTGGATTTTGCTCCGTTGGGCAAGTCCGTAAATAGGACAAGACCAGACACACATCTAAACTGGACACACAAGACATGGTTGTTCGACCTCCTGTATTGGTCCAAATTAAAATTGAGACATAACATCGATGTAATGCATGTTGAGAAAAGTGTGTTTGATCGGAACTATACTGGACATCGAGGGAAAAACAAAGGACACAATAAAAGCTCGGATCGATCTGGAAAAAATGGGCATTAGGCTAGGTTTACAGATGGCGAGGGACGAAGACATAGCCAGAAAGAAGCTCGCGTCGTTTTTGGTGAAACCGGATAAGAGGAAAGAGTTTTTGCAGTTTCTATCTTCTGTAAAGTTTGCAGATGGATATGCTTCAAACATCGGCGGTTGCGCAAACGTGGATGGAGGCAATTTTTTCGGCCTCAAGAGTTATGATTGTCATGTCATACTTCAACACCTTCTCCCAGTGGGAATTCGACACCTCTTGCCCGAAGACTTGGTGAAGCCGATTATGTTGTTGGCGAGATATTGTTCTCAATTAATTGCAAAAACTTTGCGGAAGTCCGATGTTAAACAATTGTGCGACAATATTATTGAAGTGCTATGCAAGTTTGAAAAAATATTTCCTCCAGCTTTCTTCACAAGCATAATCCACGTGATGATTCACTTACCGGATTAGGCATTTCTAGCCAGACTCGTCAACTATCGATGGATGTATCCGATGGAAAGGTATATAATTGCCATAAATACTTTTAGTTCATGATGTATGTATAATTACACTAACTTTATACGATAATTTGTTTATTGATGCAAACTACTAGGTGAATTAAAAAATAGTGTACAGAATAGGGCAAAGCCTGAAAGATCAATCGTGGAGGCATGGGTCGACTTTGAGTCCCTTACATTTTGTGCAATGTACCTGCAAGACGTTGAGACTACGTTCAACCGACAGCAATGCAATAATGATGGTGGTGTGAGAAGTGAAAAAATTTCTGTTTTTTCCCAAATTGCATGACCATTTGGCGAACTAATCAGAGGGGAGGCGTTTGACAAAAAGGACATAGAGGTAGCACATTGGTTTGTACTTAACAATTGTGATGAGACAATTACGTACCTAGATGAGCATGAAGAGTTGATGAAGCGGGAACATCGTTCACATTTATATGCCAAAAAGCATCGTGAATTGTTTCCTCGATGGTTTTGTGAAAATGTATGTTGTTCGTGTTTAGGTTTTTTACATAATTGTAAATGTTAAACTAACACGACATCTTTTTCTCTTTTATTTAGGTGAATAAATTGAAGGAAATTAATTCGCCCGCTTACAGTGAAGAATTGTATAGCTTGGCAATTGGGCCCCTAAGGGCAGAATTGTACTCCGGTTGTCATGTAAATGTCATCAAGTTTTTGGTAGCTGATTGCGATGACAAGCTTTGTATGCAAAATAGTGTGGTATGTGTACCGGGTGCGGGCGACATTGCAGACATTGATTTTTATGGAAAACTGACAAGTGTTATGCAATTGCTTTACAAAGACCGGTGTCAAGTTATCCTATTTAAGTGTCGCTGGTTTGATACAAACCCACGTCGGGTTGGAGGTGTTAAGCGAGACGATGGTTTGCTATCGGTTAACACTAACAGATGTTGGTATAACGATGACCCTTACATTTTGGCAACGATGGCTAGATAAATTTTCTATATAGATGACCCTAAGGCTGGGAGTGGATGGAAAGTAGTTCAGAAGATTGAGCACAGAGAGGTGTATGATATTAGGGACTGAGATCGTGCTGCCGATGACAATTATGGTGATGTTGCTGACCAACAATTGGAGACTTCAAAGGCACTTGGTGCAGATACACTGCGGGATATGACTATTGTACAAGAACCGTATCAGGTAGCTGAAGGTCCTGAAATCGAAATACTGATCGATTCCATTACGATTGACCTCGGGGATCTACCGCGTTACAATGCACCCGAGCGCGTGAACGATGATGTTGATGTGCCTACAGACGATGATGAATGGGAGTCTGAATCTAACGATAATGATGATCTTTATTCTAGTTCAGAAGAGGATTAACGAAAAATTGTGATGTATATTAATTAAATGTATTGAATGTTATTTAAAAATGTTGTATACAAACAAAAGTTTTCTTTAAAATTTGTAACAAAATGAAATTAAAAAAAAAAATATTTATTTATTTAAACCAAAAAATAAATTAAATATACAGTCATGCGCGACGACGTTGTATAAATATTTGTCGCGCAAATATTAAAAAATTCATTTTTTTTAAATTGGTCACGCGACGAAAGTTTAAACATCTTCGTCGTGCAAAAATGTAAAAATTTGATTTTTTTTCCCAAAGTTGGGCGCGTTTTTAATTCCGCACCTTAACTCTCTATCTCCTTCTCGGACTCACTCAATCTATCTTTCGAATCTGTCCAATTCTCTCAAGTTCCTCTCTCCCTCTCTCGCTCGATTCTCTCAAGCTTATCTCTCCCTCTCTCGCACTCTCTATATCTCAGATTCTCCCTCTTTTGCACGCTATCTGTTTCTTTGTCTCTCTGACAATCTCCCTATCTGCCATACTCCGACGTCACACCCTCTCCCCGCCACCGCAATATTACTAGGTAAGCACCCAGTAATTACAACATTTAGGGATTTAGGGTTAAAATTGGGTTAGGATTTAGGGAATTGGGAATCCTGGGTTAGGGATTTAGGGTTGGAATTGGGAATCCTGGGTTAAATCTCAGTGCATGTAGCTATACATTCATCCAGGTTGTAAACCAACCTATAAAATTATAATTCAAGCGTTGATTGAAATGTTTATTTCTTGCAATTAGTTAGTCAATTTTATTTCGGAATTCGTAGAGTTTGGATTTGAACCATGTTATTTCGGGTTTATGTGATTGAATTGTATGTTGTCAATTTTCCTTTTCAAATTTTCTGTTAAATAATTCTCCTTTTGTAGTATTTGCAGCACTTCAATTTTCTCCTAAAGCTTCAGTTCAATTGGTGCATGAATTTCATTTATTTATTTGGTTTTTGTTTTAGGGTTTTGGTGGTCGAATCAAACCCAGAATTGGGGAACATAGCAGCGAGCCGAAAGTACCAATTTTTGTGTTCATGCATGAGTTATATAACCCTCTTGAGATACCAACCAGTTGAGACAAATACTAAGTTGAGATAACAAAGTGTTCACCATAGTATCCATCCAAATCCATGTATGTCTATAATCAGTCTATGTCATGTCGGGTCTTCATGACTCTCATAGATTAATAACAATTTAAGAATATCATGTTGGATAGCAAAGTGTTCACCATAATATCCATCCAAATCCTCATTCCTGGTTGTGATCAAAATTTAGTTTCATAGAAGAAATTTCTAAAACGTCCAATAGTAAATTAGTTACAAAAGTATAGTTTGCATACCTTGTAACTACAAGACATGCCAAATTGCGAATGGTGAGCTCATAGAGGTTCACCATTGACACGTTATCATTTGATCCTTCGTATAACTCTGCCCACATATCAAGGAGGGCAGCAATGGGGATTCTTTGGTCTTAGGGAAATAAAGCAAGGTCTATGAAACAATCCTTGACAAGGGCCATTTCTTTATTCAGTCATCTAAGCAACTTTTGAGGAGTGCAAGCAAACTTTTCTCTGAATCAAGAATAGAAGAACCTTTAGATAATAATGTGTTTGATTCTCCATTTGTCTATAGGCTGATTGCGAAATGAGATCCTTTTCATGCATGAGTTTTTTGCTGTATTTTTTTATGATATGTGACATGCATTACAAAGTAAGCATCATATTGGAACCTATTACGTGAAATGCTTTGGTATTTGTACAAGTCAGAAAATAAAATTGAGCTTCTATCACTTTTTGGATACATAAAGCATCTAGTGTGATGTTTGTGTGCTTGAAAGATCGAATAACTTATAGTTAGTGGCTTCAAGCGTTGAACAAATCATGGTTTGTGGTTTTTTGGGTTTTCTTGTGTTGTTTTCATTCACCTTATATATATGAAATGAAATGCTTATAATAATTTGATTATCTAAACAGATTCATGATTGTTTTTTGTAGATGTCGAACTTAATATCAAATGGCTGGCAGCTAGTAGGGGCAGTCAGACACCTTCTCAAGGAGGTAATGTTGCTGCCACCTCTACACTTGATATGGACATGACAGGTGTCCATCCGATCGCGCCATTGGGGCCAACGGTGTCTACAGCTACTACGTCATTGACTTCTTCGGTGACGCATCATGTCCTGAGCGCCCGATGAACTCATCGACGACCCTGGACTTCTGAGCAGGCTCAGCCGTCTGGTGATGCTTCCTCTGTACATGGAGAGGTGTCCTAGACATGTAAGCTTACTCCCTCCCTCCCTCCCGTCTTCTCCTCCTCTTCTGGTGTATATTAGTGTAGATAGCTTATATGCAAACACATTTAACCAAAAAAAATAGGGAACATATAATTATGGAGATGCTCATTTAAAGTGATTCTATATCCTTGATTGTATACACCAGTTGAAGTACTTCAAGCACAATAATCGTTTTGATCTTGTTTTCAAAAAGCATCGTAATTAAATACTATTCTTGATTTTTGAAGAAACTTGTATGATTCATAAGAGCTAAGTACACCTCCCTTAAAAACCAAATGTGATATAAAAGGAAGCATATATTAGCTGTTGTAAGTATAATTCTGTTCACTAAAATATTGAGGGAAATTATTAAATTGCATGGAATTCCCTTATCATTAATCAGCTTTATTTCTAAAGTGACTTGATGCTACTGAAATTTGTTGTTTTTTTTTTTTTAGAAAAACAGCAGCATGCCTGTTTTAGATTTAAATTTTCCTATACTTCCCGAACTCGAAAATCCCTGAAATTTTAACACAACTTCGTTTTAGGTGTCTACTTTGAATCTGAAAATTTTCATACTTTTTGGTTAAACGACTTATTTTCGGTGAATTTTACGGTACAAGTCGTTTCTGCAGTTTTTATTACCACAATAAGTCTTTAACTTTATTTCTTTGAGTTACCTTTATAGTTTGGTGTAATGTAATTGTTGAGTTTTAATCTTCATTGACATAATCTTAAGCTAATATTTGTTTTACACCCTTAAACAACCTTTTTATTCTATTTATTTCTCTTAATCTCACACCTCGAGTTTTGGGGTGTGACAATTTTGCTCTTAGCAACTAGAGGCATAAAGTGCAAACTTCCTACATTCTTAGTTGCAGATAATCAAACTTCCACTTAAAAGATGGATATTCAAAATCCCACCATTTCCCTTCAAGTATAGAATGTGAACTTATCTTGTGTAATTAAAATGTGAACCATAATATAATTAAGGAATTTTATCCTCTCTAATAATTGAGCAGCAAAGTAAAAAATATTTGATGCAAATCGAATTGATCTTTTAATTTATGCAAAGAATAACATGCATGCTAGCTAGTTATTTTGAATTGTGATTTTGACCTATATTAATGATTGTTAAGTAGCACTGAGAAGTCATATCAACAAGTTGTAAATTTTGTTTTAACGTCCCCAATTGGTATAAACTATTTGAATTGTTGGTGGATGTGTTGTTTATGTTGTTATGTTGTGTGCAGGTTTTAGGAAATGTTATAGTTTTAGGGGAGGTTCTGCCGAATTTTCGGTAGAAAATAGAAATCGTCTAATGTTTACTTTGTTTATTTGGTAGGTCAAAAAAAAAAAAAAACCAGGGGCCCTTGCAGTCTACAAAAGACTTCTCAGACCACTCGCACCACGACCTAGAAGATCACCATTACGTGGGATCCTCGACATCGTGCGGCTGCAACAAAGGAGCAGCACAGTGCGTTGGCCACCGACGTTGGCTGCGTTATTAGGAGCCATTGCCCCCTCAGGTGGGAGTCATGGAGAGTTATGCTACAAGAAACCAAGGAAGTCGTGCTTTATGAATTATCGGTAAGTATTTTCAACCTCAAATACTTTTTATTAAAGTATACAAAGATTATCAAATTTAACTACTATTTATTTGTTGAGTTTTGCAGCATCACTATGAGCTCTCCAACCTCGATTCCAACCAAATGAAGTACATCAACAACCATTGCTCCAGTAGGTTCACTCAATGGAAGAGCGACCTCCACAAGCATTATGAGCTATATGAAGGTCCGGAGGTCGCTCTAGAAGTTGGGTGCCCTATGGAGTTGCTAGACCGTCGAGATGAATGGGAGTGGCTCTGCGGCCATTTTCAAGACGAGAAATACTTGGTACGCATAATTTATATTTCAATAATATATTAATAAAAAAATTTACAATTTAAAATAAACATTTCATTTTTTTCATTCATTTGTTATAAATATCTAAACTAATACGTTTTTTTAATTCAATAGAAAAAAGTGCAAGCAAACTCGATCAATCGGTCAAAGAAGAAACTTCTTCACCGATCCAGGTCACGACGCTTCTCTTATAGGTTGGAGGAGAGACGTAAGGTAACTGTATATTTATTTTAAGTTTTCAATCTTTTTACTCTTTATTACACAATTGGTAATCTATGTTAATACTTTTTAAAAATTTTCAGGAAGGGTCAAAGTTTCCTGAAATTGACATGTTCAAGGAGGTGTACGTTCGGCCTAGGGATGAGCTGACGGAGCAGCTTCATGTAAGTTCTTTCACATTTATAATATTCAATTTGTATTAATATTAATTACATGTATATTCAAATTAATTTGTTTGTTTTTCATTTTTCTAGTCCACCATGGTGGAGAAGGGCCAGACGGTTATGGAGAAGGTGGCTTCCCAGCTTCCCCTAGAGACCCCGGTCGAGGAGGTGTTTCCCCTTGGCGTGGGAATGTTCACCGAGCGCTTGGGAAAGCCCGTCTTCGGGACCCGTATGCCTCATCTTCCAGGCAAAGAACTCAACAGGTCGATACGCTAACATCTGAAGTGGCGAGCTTGAATGAGCAGATTGCGGCCCAAAACAATTTGATGAACCAAATACGTTGCACACTTCATATCTCTGGCATTCAATTCCCCGACGTTGAACTACCTCCAGAAACGACCTCCCAGCCCCTCGCCACAGCAGCCACATCCTCCCAGCCCTCCGTCGTTGCAGCTACGACCTCCCAGCCCCCTGACACAGCAACAACACCACTAGCTGGCGATTGTGACGTCGCAGACTTCTTTTTTTAGTTTTGTTTTAAATTGTTTTCGAATTTTAAAATACTTTTTTTCATTGTATGTACATTTACAATAATTTTTCAATTCAATATTCCTCTTTACATTTTCTATTTTTATTTTCATTAAATTCACTTTTACATAAACAAAAAAAAAAAATTTATAAAACTAATTTACAAATAAATAAAAGATTATTTAAAAAACTAATTTTAAAATTTTACTGCGACAACCTCTATATCCGTCGCGCAGGAGTTTGTGGGTCAAACCTACATGTCCGTCGCGCAACAGTTTATGGGTCGAACTTCAACATCCGTTGCGCAAGACTTTGAGGGTCGAACCCGTGTCACCGTCGCGCAAGAGTTTGGGGGCCGAAACCCAGTTTCGTTGCTCGATACGTACAACGTCCACGACTTCTGTCGCACAATCTTCATTTTGCGTGACGAAGACATTTCCTCCATCGCGCAATAACTAACGTCACGAGCTTTGCGCGACGGAGTCTTCGCCGCCTAATGTTTCCGACAACGGTTTTTCCCTTTGCGCGACAATTTCCCCTTCGTCGTCCAAGATGTTAGTCCTAGTAGTGAATGCTCTTGGAATTGGAACCCACAAATATTTTGTTTTAAAAACACTTTCATCAGTTTAAAAGCAATTTCAAACAACTGCTTAAATATTTTATTTTCCACGTATACAAGTGAAATGTTATTAGACATACTAGTCTACTACATTGTTCTCTAGTATAACGTCTTTAAGTTAGCTCACCAAACTTCCATTGTTCATAAATTGACGTGAAACTTCACTTCATCTAATGCTTTGGGACCATATTTCCAATTTCCCAAATAATCATTTTGGCAAATCTAGAATTCATATTAATTAAAACTTCACTTCACTTAGAAGTTTATTTACACGACAACGACGGATGATAATATGAACCTCATGTCAAAAAATTGTTAATTAGTTTTACTTAGATGTTATGCTTTTGATATAATATAGAGCTCAAATTCACGTGTCGAATTTGACTTTGAAGAATCAAAGTCTTACTTACTATATATCATACTCTTAAGGGGGGATTTGATACACTGGATTAGGATTGGATTGGTAATTTTACATCAATCTAGCTTGGACCAAATTTGAGATTAATTAACAACTGAATAAGCTGATATTTCACCTTTCTTATGTGACCTTACTACATGTATCATACTCCAAAGGCATGCTTGATACATAAGATTGACTCAACGTCGACTAGTTAGTACTGGCGGATGCATTAAGGGGCAGGGGGGTCAGCTGACCCTCCAAAGTTCGATGAACGTCCATGGTCACCTTAGATGCTGATCCTCCGAACTTTGGTGAATGTCCATGAATACCTAGGATGTTGCCCTTTTGAATATTGGAGTTGGTTTCATACATGCCCTCCAACAATTTGATAAAACATGAGTGGCTCTTCTTAATATTTTCTTAATAAATATTACTTTGTCAAAACAACATGGTTTTGGACCCTTAGTCTAATTAAAAAAATATAAACACAAAGAGCCACAAAAAAAAACCAGCAGCAAAAAAAAAAATGTAAAAGAGGCCAAAAAAAAAAGAAGTAAAAGCAGCAAAAAAAAAAAAGATTACAACTTTTTAAAGGGGAAGACTTGTCCGTGTCTCCCATTCCCATTCGTGTAGCAGCAGCAGCAAAGAGAAAACCCCAGGTCCCCAGCGCAGCCCCCAAATTCAATTCCAAATTTTCAATTCTCATTCACAAATTCCAATCACCAAAATCCATCTCTAACGCCTAAACTCTTAGCACTCCACTTTGACGATCATTTCAACGACCACCTAAATTTCATCTTTCAAATTAAATTTCTTTCATGAATAGTTACATTTGATTATTGATGTGAATCATATATGGTTTTTTTTAGATTAGTTGATATGTGTGTTTTAGACTTTTTGTGGAAATTGTAAGTTTGTTTGAATGTATTTTTTCATAGATGATTGAAAGTACAAGGGGGGGGGGATATATAATGAGGTAGAAGGTTACAAGCAACCCTACCTTGGCAAATCCTATTAACCCGGTAAACCCCTAAAGTTGTCACTCCTTCAATTAAGGGAGTGCAGTAAGTAGCTAGCACACAACTATCAACAAGTCATCTAGATGTCAATCTTCCTCAAATTAAGGGATTAGGCTTAATAGAGAATCCCATGGAAAGAGGAAACATAAAATCTGGCAGCATCAGTCACTCCATATTCCATATGCAACATTAGTCACTCCATATCCCATATGCAACATCAGTTATGCAGCATCAGTCACTCTATATCCCATATGCAGCATCAGTCGCTCCATATCCCATATGCAGCATCAGTCACCCCATATCGTCTAATACTTTTAGTATTTGTGTTGATAAATTGATGAAAGTTTTTATTTAGACTATTGAATGTGTGGAGTTTTGCGTGAGGGGTTGGTTTGAGTGAGTTTATCAAATTTGAGTAATTCCTAATAAAATTAGTGTGGAATTTATTCAAATCATACAATTATGTTGCGATATTATAAGTAACAATGCACAAATCCTACGGTGAACAATCCGGGTAGTTCAAGTTCAGAAGAAGGTGAGTTAGAAGAAATTTTGAATACTCTTCCCGTGGATCCTGGAATTCGACCTCTAATGTCAGATTATGAGCCTAATATTCGAGATCAAGTCAGAAGAGCTTATCTACAAAAGGCGTATTGTCGGCCTATACTAAAGCTTTTTCCATAAAGACTTTTTTCTAGAGTTCCTCGACGCTTTAATTCCAAGTGGTATGATGAGTTCCATTGGCTAGAGTATAGTATAAAAAAGATGCCGCATATTGTATTTGTTGCTATCTATTTAGCTGTAATTTTCAACAAGGAAGTAATGATGTCTTTGTTGGGCAAGGGTTGGAAAATTGGAAGAAATGGTTCGAAAATTGGAAGAAATGGCTAGAATTACTTAGGAGGCATGAAGGAGGTGTTTCTAGTGTTCACAATAATGCTAGCAAAAAATGTTTGGATCTAATGAATCAAAAGCAACATATTGAAACAGTTTTGATCAAGCATATTGACCAAAGCCGTGTTGTCTATCGTATTATGTTGAATGCAACAATTGATTGTACTAAATTTTTGTTGCGGCAAGGTCTTCCTTTTCGTGGTCATGATGAAAAAGAAGGTTCGGATAATAGGGGGAATTATATAGAGCTCTTGCAATTTCTCACGGATCATGATGAGAAAATTAAGGCCGTTGTCTTAGAAAATGCTCCCGGTAACCTAAAGTTAGTTGCTCATTCAATTCAAAAGGACCTTGTTAATGTGTATGCTATGGAAGCAATTGATGCTATCCTTCGTGATATGAAGGGTGTATTTTTTTTCTATAATGGTTGATGAATCACGTGATGCTTCAATTAAAGAGCAAATGACGGTGGTGTTTCGCTATGTAAATAAAAGAAGGGAAGTAATCGAAAGGTTTGTGGGTGTTCAACATGTTGCCGAGACTACTTCAATTGAGTTAAAGAAGTCCATTGATCAATTGTTTTCAAGAAATAAGCTGAGTATTTCCATGCTACGAGGACAAGGTTATGATGGAGCTAGTAACATGAAAGGTGAGTTTAATGGTCTTAAGTCAAGGATATTAAGAGAAAATTCTTGTGCTTTTTATGTTCATTGTTTTGCATATCAACTTCAACTAGCTCTTGTTGCGGTGGCAAAGGGAAATGTTGATATTGCCACTTTTTTCACATTGGCAAATAGTGTGGTTACTATTGTTGGAGTATCTTGTAAACGTCGTGATGCACTTAGAGAGCAACTACAAATGATCTTATGGAAGCTTTTGAAAACGATTGTCTTACAACGGGCCTGGGTTTAAATCAAGAAACTAGTCTTAAGCGTGCCAATGACACACATTGGAACTCACATTATGGTACCTTGATTAGTATCATTTCCATGTTTGGTTCCGTGGTGAAAGTGCTTGAAATGATTGTTGATGATGGTTCCATGGATAATGTAGGAGAAGCAAATAGGTCATTGGGAGATATGCAATCTTTCGAATTTGTGTTTGACCTATTCTTAATGAAATCTATATTGGGGGTTACAAATGATTTGTCACAAGCATTACAAAAGAAAGATCAAGAGATTGTGAATGCTATGATTTTAGTCAAGGTATGTAAGCAACAACTACAAAACATGAGAGAGAATGAATTTCATCTTTTGTTTGATCAAGTGTCTTCATTTTGTGACAAGCATGATATTGAGATTCCTAGCATGGATGATCGATATGTTACTCGAGGGAGATCACGATGTGTAGCTCAAAGAATCACAAACTTTCATCATTACCATGTGGAGCTCTTTGTTGCTATCATTGATAAATAACTTGTGGAATTAAATAGTCGCTTTGATGAGGTACATACATAGTTGCTTCTTTGTTTGGCAAGTTTGAGCCCGGATGATTCATTCTCGGCTTTTGATGAACAAAAGATAATTTGTCTTGCTCAATTTTATCCGAATAATTTACTACTTGTCAACTCTTGGCACTTGAAGATCAACTTGGACATTATATTCTTGATATGCGTTCGAGTAGTGAATTTTCTCAATTGAAAAGAATTGGTAGTCTTGCAAAAAAAATGGTGGAGATGGGGTGGAATAGAGTATATAATCATGTGTATTTGCTAATTACATTGACTTTGGTTCTACCGGTTGCTATTGCTTCAGTAGAGAGAGCATTTTCCGCTATGAATATTGTGAAGACTCCATTGCGTAACCGAATGGAAGATCAATGGTTGAGTGATAGCATGATGATTTATATTGAGAGCAATGTATTTTCTTCCATTGACAATGAAGGTATAATGCAACGTTTTCAAAATATGAAAACGCGTCGGGGACTATTGTAACTTGTATTGTTATTTGTTCTATAAGCTATGAATGATGAAACTATGGTTTAATTTTAAGGTCATTATGTGTCTAAGAAATGCTTGTAAACTTTTACATGTGACCCCCCGAAATATTTTTCCTGGATTCGCCACTGCTAGTTAGAGAGGTTGACTTGGATTGGCCTGGCTTGTGTCAGGTTGGTTTTATTTAGGCCCTAATTTTAAATGATTTAAAATAAATCCACATAAAAAATTGTATAATTTCAGCTTATCGAGTGGTTAATTAATCTAGTCTTATCCAAGCAAATTACCTCATTGCATATGATTATGTTAATTTGGCGGCCGAACAAATTAATCATCGACACTAAAGTTGCCGACCAAAAACATTGTCGTTTTGATTTTGTTGGAAGAATCAAGGCTGTTTTAAGCTTTTAAAAATGCAGATCAAATTATAATGAAATTAACTTGTGAGGGACCTCACTGTAAATACGTATAACGACAAGGATTTATATAGATAAATTAAAAACTCAACTCTGTCCCCTTGCAAGCATTTCCTCAGTTGAGTTTGGAGCCCTTTGCATGGAGAGTCGAGGCAGAGTCAAAGCCGTAAACTAGGGAATGCAGACGTCAAGCAGAACACGTCGCCAATGCAAACCCAAGTATAATTTTTATTAATATTTTCATTACATTATCACGTAAACGATCAATTAATCACATTTAAAGGGTATTTTTGCCAAACTAATATCTTCCTTTAACAACAAGGATATTGACAGATTTTTCATGAAATAATCAAAATGATTTACGATGAACAAACTCAAAAACCATTTATATCGATTTTCATTGTCAATGATTAAAAAAAAAAGTTATGCTAATCTCAAAAACCATTTTGAGTAAAAAAAAAACTGAGTTAATTTGGTAAGAGTGAATTTTTAAGGGGAAAAAGAATTCAGAATTGGAGCTCAATCTAAAGTTAATATGCATATAAAAAAGAAGCAAAATTTGCAAACCCATCTCATGAACTTAGTTCTAAATTACATTTTTTGTAGTTAATATCGTTTGAATCACGGAAATGAAACAATTTTTACTTCTTTTTCTTTTCCTCCATGCGGTGAAGGTTTGATGTTTTCAAAACATAGGCACCTTGATGTTGAGGGTTATCCACATGCAGATTGAGCCGAATCTGTTATAAACAGATGATCTATCTCATGTTATTTTCCATTTATTGGTGGTAACTTTGTTGATTGACAAAGTAAGAATTATAATGTTGTTGCTAAATCAAGTATTGAACCATATCGAGGTATGTTGCTCGATATTTGTGAGTGATTATAAACAAGTAATGTGTCGACCGGATTAAATTTTAAGCTCGAAAGGTCCATACAATTGCTTTTGATAATAAATGTCTACAATCAAATTTAGCATGATCAAATCAAAAAGCTTAACGTCGTTAATGTGTATAAGTTAAAGAGAAATGTTAAGGAGACTCTCTTAAAATTGGACTCTATACCACCTCACTGTTTAATGTCCAAATTTTGATAGAGTCTCCTTAATATTTCTCTAAGTTAAAACCTTAGCATAAGTTATGTTCGTGACAATAGCTTTTTTGGAAATCTATTAAGGTTGATTATTTCAATTCAATGAAATGATATCTTGATCCAATTGACAGAAGTGTAGTAATGTTAACTAATGTTTAACTATAAAAAAAGTTGTTCCTTAAGTTTACGTCGAATTAGATGGAACCTTTAATTGACCAAAAAAAAGATGGAACCTTTAATTAGACCATCTACAACCCTTAGTCTAAAACCTAAAATTTTTAGCCCAGAAAATTTAGGTTTTAGCCCAGAAACAGCTTTTCTGCTCCAATTCTTCTGACCTAAAATTTTAACCCCAGATTATTAAATAATGAATTTAGGATATTTTTTTAAATTAACTTTAAAAAAAATTATGTAGATTATCCTAAATTAATTTTATGAACATTTTAACCTAAAAATATTTAAATTTCAATAAATATTGAAAAATCACTAAATCGATACATGAAACTTAATACAAACGACAATTTAGCCGTTGGATTTAAATTTGGGCCATTAGATCTATTTTTTACCATTAGATTTGATTACATTCGATCTCAGCCGTTGGATTCAATAAATATATAAATATAAAACTAAAAAAAATTAATTTGAATCTAGTTCGTTAGATCAACCAACAACGTGTTGATTCCATCCGTTGGATCAAAAGAGCCGTTGGCTTGGCTGAAGCTTGTGGCCGACACCCCCACATGGGTGGGGCCAAGTCGGTCCCAAGGCTGGCGCATCACGCGTGTTGCTCGCGTGGGAAGGAGTATGGCGCTCAAGCGCTTGTTTTCACTCACTGGTGGGGCCCACACCAGTTTTTGGGCTAAAAACGGGCAAGTATTTGGTTTTCATTTGAGTTTTAGGTTTTAGGCCGGACATTTAACTTGGGTTGGGTTGGATTTGTGGGGGGGGGGGGAATAGAAGTGGAAATTTATGTTATAGGCTAGGGTTGGAGTTGGCCTCAATCATTTAGTTAATGCTATTAAAAAAACCACGTCGGATGATGACAAGAAGAACGAAAAATAAGGTTACATTGTTGTTTTCACAATCAAATAGTATCACTCTACTATATTTTTAAAAAAAAGAGTAAGATTTCTCTCCTCCAAATTTCTCTCTTTCACCCATCTCTTCTTGTTTGAATGATCAGGTTAAGTCACGTCAACATCGTGTATTGACTTCTTTATAGAGAAAAATGCACAACTATGATTGAGAGAAAAATGCACTATATGAGTATTATACAAGCATGTGAGAGAGATTACATACCTTTGCAATGATTGCCATGATCGGCTCAGGGGGTAAGCCACGGAGTGAGACTGCCAATGGTGCCCAAATTGGAAGGGCCCCCCTTCCCCTCGCCCCCTTCCCCCTCACCCACCTGCCAAAAATCGGAAGGTCCCCCCTCCCCCTCATCCCAAATTGGAAGGCCTTCCCCCAACCAAATTTTTGTATCTTAGGTAGAGCACTTACAAATACGAAAAAAAAACAGAGATGATAACAATCAATGTACAGCCCCCAGCTCCCGGAAGGGTGGACCACCATCTGGTCCTTTTTATAAAAAAAATAAAAAATCAATGTATAAGTGGTGAGCGGTAAAGTGTTAGTATTGTGTGCCAAGTGGTCTTGTGTTTGAGTTCTTGTGGAGCACTGATTGATGTTTTTTTCTTTCTTTTGTTTTGTAAACTTCAAATTTTCTTGGGAAAGGTCTGCACAGAGAAATATGAGTATATCAATGATTCAACCAATTAGATAACAATAGCTTTCTTTTTTTCCTTCTATTGCATGATTGCGCTTCAGCCTGGTGGTCAGAAAATAACCATCTTCGGGTGCGAAGGTGAGAAGAAGACAAAAGGAAAAGACGTATCGAAGATGGTGGCTACAACACATTTGTTACAGAAATTTTACAGTGACAAGGGCCTAATTTAGATTTTAATGCAAGTAACTTATAACTCAAGCAGATAAAAATATCTTCTACCTAGATCACGTGTTTGATTAATTTCGTCTTATCTTAATTGATATCATTTGTGTAAAAGGAAAGTCTTGTGTCATACTAGTAGTATAGATGAAACCAGTTATTCCACGTAGACATTTGAGTTTTTTTTTCTTTTTTAATAAAGGAAGACAGCTCAATTCCGAGTCCAGAGAGGTTATGGAAAATCTCACTCTACCCATGACCATAATGAAGCAGACTCATCAATTTGAAGCATCGAACTCGGAACAGGGACATACATTTGAGTTTGATTATGATATTTCATACTTTGCTCACATGGTAGGCCCTTCTACTTCTCTTTCTTTCTCTGTCTAGACTTTGGTGTTTGCTGCTGTTGCTTGAGCATCTACGTAACTTTCAGTTTTCATACCACTTTCCGAAGGCGTGCAGTCGGAAACTCTACCACTTAGCATTGACTTACTCATCCACCATCCGGCCGCAACTGTTGAAACTTGAAACAGCACCCAATACTCTTACAAATCCTCCGATCTTATCCCTTCTCCACTCAAAGTCTAAGCCCCATACTCTTACAAATCCAGTGTGTTTACGAAATCTCACTTCTGACACCACTTATATATTTTTGTTTGAGAAATGAAAGATTAATTAAGAGAAGGAGAAACCTTGGAAACATCCAAGGCCTCTAGACTCATACATCAACGGCGGCTTTTGAAGGAACATATCCATCCCAAACATATAACTTACTACAACTATACCCAATAGAAGCGAGGACATCCGTCACAAATGATAGAGTCAAACGAAGAAGCGAGCCATTTGTTGTCTTCCACAATAGCACGAATATACCATGCACTTCCGAGTAATAGCTTCAATGACAATCTTCGAGTCTTCTTCGATCAAAATCATTATGAGACCCCGAGTCTTAGCGAGCATTAAGGCATCCCGAGCTACTAATACAAAATCAACCACATGAACTATAAGAGCTCCACTATATTAATAAAAAAAAAACTATGGATAAGAATTTCAACTAACAAGAGAGTCTTCGAAACAGCAATATTTCATATGTTAGGACCACTTAAAAATACTTTCCTTCACTCGTATAATAACATTTAGCTATCTTTTTTTATACAATGAAAATTCTCTCCAAGCTGACAGCCCAAGGGCCCATGATTCAGAAGGGTAATGAATAATGATGACAAAAAACGTCAAGCTATATCGCCAAAGCGCACGCCTCACTTTGATTCCTTCATTCGCTGGACAGCGTATTCCATGGGGTCACCACCATGCTACAGGACACACCAGCAACTCACAAATATCTACTGCCACCGGCACTCTACTCGACTCTTCCTGCTTATCTATTTATTTATCCATTTATTTATCTGTTTGTGAACTTATTTCACCATTATTATCACTCATAATTAATGATATTAATCACACTCAAACCCACCACCGCCTTCCTTATCAGGCTTAAATTAATACACTTCGAAAAGCTCTTGTGCTTTTTTGGGTCTAGATTCCGCTTTTTAGATGTTACCCGCAGGCTAAAACAAGATTCAGAGCAAACCCCGTGTGCGCACACCACCTGTTTGGTCAAATGTCTAAGTGAAGCAAACGCACGGGAAAGAGAGAGAGAAGAAATTCCAAAGTTTGGATTTTTAAACCCATAAAACAATTGCATGGCTTGCAGAGCTTCAACACACATCATTACAGCTAATCACAATCATTGGCATTGGCGTTCTGCCTGAGAGCTCCCCAAGTCTCTATAAATATCAAACACTCTATGTCTCTCTCAGTCTTGTAGTTGTTGTTTTTAAGTCTTTTAGGTGATTCTTTGCAGACCCAGATAAACATTGGGATCTGGGTTTAATTGTTTAGCGAGCTGTGGATAAATTCCCTGGAAACCCATAATTGTTTTGGGATTTGTGCTTCTGGGTTTCATTTGAATCTCTGGTATTTGATCTATTCTGTCTGCTTATAGTGATTGAATTTATGCTTTAGAGTTTTGTTTGCTTGTATTTGTCATTGCTTGATTGATTAAATCATGGGTGGTCACTCTCCATTTGCATTTCTCTGCATTTTGCTTCTTTTCTTGGGAGGTTGTTTTGCTTCTATTCAAGATCAAGTGAGGGATAGAATCACACAATTGCCAGGACAGCCAAATGTGGGGTTTGCTCAGTACTCCGGTTATGTGACTGTCAATAGGAAAGCCGGTAGGGCATTGTTTTACTGGTTGACTGAATCCCCAGAAAATCACCAACCCGACTCTAGACCTCTAGTGTTGTGGCTCAATGGTGGCCCTGGTTGCTCTTCTGTTGCTTATGGAGCAGCTGAAGAGATTGGACCTTTTCATATTAGACCTGATGGAAAGACCCTTTACTTGAATCCCTATGCTTGGAACAATTGTATGTATAGATGCATATTCTCTACATTAACTACAAAGTTGTCATTTTTTTGTTTGGTTTGTTCTAATTGATTTACAAATATTTGGCAGTGGCAAATTTGCTATTCCTTGAATCTCCAGCTGGTGTTGGTTTTTCATATACGAATACAAGCTCAGATTTGTATACAGCCGGAGACCAGAGAACAGGTTGTTGCTCACTTTAGTTTTGTTTTGTAACCTTATTGGATCTATAGTTTCTAAATTGGGAAGCCTAGAATTTGGAAGATTCTTGAGTTGTGTGAATCATGTTTCTCTGTTTGTAAATCAGTTCATTTGAACATTGCTGAATCTTCTTGGTATCTGGTTGTCTTATATCTGTAGCCGAAGATGCGTATGCATTTCTAGTCAATTGGTTTGAAAGGTTTCCACAGTACAAGCACAGAGATTTCTACATTGCTGGAGAAAGTTATGCAGGTGCTGAATTACTTTACCTCAACCTATTTGCTTCCTTTCCTCTTATAATTCATTTTTGCTCAATTTCTACGTGTACTTGATATGATGATGATGATGATGATGATGAGTTTGTTTTAAAATTTCATTTTCAGGTCATTATGTTCCTCAGTTGTCTCAAATCATTTATGAGAGAAATAAGGGAAAGCAGAACCCAATTATTAATTTCAAGGGATTCATGGTAAGAATGCAGGATTCTTTTGAATTGCAATTTTGTGCATATATATTCTGCCTCTTTCCTAAATGGGAGGGTGCTTGGTACAACCAACGTAAATGCTTTGACATGTTATTTGAAGAATACTAATAAAAAGATACTCTTTACCTTTTTCACAATGGAAATAGTAATTGATTTATTATATATTATTACTACTTTTGTAAACATTTAAAGTTACATGTCGATCACCCTATCAAATCGAGCAACTTATTAAATAAACTTTAAACTACAGCTTAATTTTATTTCTGTTTGTTTTTAATTTTTGTTCTATTTTATTATGAAAACTGAAGAAACTATTCTTATGCCCCTATATTTATTTAATTTTATTCACTTACAATACCCCTATATTTAAGAGAACTTACAGAATCTGAAATGTGAGTTAAAGCAAGTCTAGTGAAAAGGCAAGGGCTAGGTGCTAGAGGCTTTATTTGGCCTCTCAAAATGCCATTATTAATGAAATCTAGCCCTCTCACAATTTTGTTGTTCTAATGGTGTGAGAGGCTAGGGGCTAAAAAGTGTTAGGTGGCTAGTTTTCATTGGCTACTCAATTTCTTCCCAAGTTGATCATTCAAGAGCCTTGGGCAAGAGCCGAGGCTGAATTGGTCCCTTGAAGATCCCTGGGCTATTTTAACCTAGGCTATGTCCGCTTAGAAATTGATTTATTATTTTTTTTATTCATTTGGGGCTAAATAACAACTTTGCCCAGGCTAGTTTGCATGCATTAGATATGCTTAGTGCCCAATTTTATGATAACTAACCTATTTACATGTGTGTATTTATCTTCTTGATTTATTTCTTTTTGCCAGGTGGGGAATGCTGTGACTGATGATTACCATGATTTTATTGGCACGTTTGAATACTGGTGGAGCCATGGTTTAATTTCTGATTCTACCTATCGGGTGCTACGTGTAACCTGTGACCTTGGATCCTCTCAGCATCCATTAGTGGAATGCATACGGGCGCTTAAAATAGCAGAAACGGAGCGGGGAAATATCGATCCATACAGTATTTATACTCGTCCTTGCAATAGCACTGCATCCTTAAATCGCAATTTGAGGGGTCACTACGTAAGTTCTGATTTAAAAATTCTCTCCCTTACTTTCGATTTATCCCGACAGTCACCATTTTCTACTTATTTGATAGTTTGGTAACGGTTTGCGATACCTCCAAATTCTATGAAGATGAAAGTTCTGATTCTGAATTTTGTCAGTGATGGCATAAGTAGTTAAAATTTTGTTGCTTACGTTTCATTACCACATTAGCATCATCAATATGCTCCTCTTAGTCTTAGAATTTTCTCAATTGCCTCTTTTCCTTTAAATCATTCAGAAGATCTGTTAGTTAATCTTACTCTGTATAAACTCAGCCATGGATGTCCAGAGCATATGATCCCTGCACTGAGAGGTATTCTGAAGTGTATTTCAACCGTCCAGATGTTCAAAAGGCATTCCATGCCAATGTAACTAGAGTTTCTTACCCATGGAAAACATGCAGGTACGTATTTTCTTCTCAATATTCAGCAGTTTTCTCGCAATTTTTTGAATAGCAAATCTTACATTAAGTGCTTTCCACAGTGATATTGTTGGAAACTACTGGGCCGATTCTCCATTGTCCATGCTTCCTATTTACAAGGAGCTCATAGCAGCTGGCCTTAGGATATGGGTATTCAGGTAATCTGACCACTTTACCAACTCCTGATCCCCAGTTCCTTGAATTTATATGATTCAAGTGACATGTTTTGTTGCATGTTTGGAAACTTGATGGTAACTTATAAAATTTACTTTGCTGACTGAAAATCAGTTTTCCCAGAAGCACATTTCCTTTAAGTTTATAGGCTGGAATAAACAAATATAATCATTTGCTGAATCAAAATTCCGGTACTTCTCATGTTTATCTACAAAAGGAACCTGACGGTCACTGTTATTATGCTTGCTGTCGTCGCAGGGTTTAAAGTTTAAAGAGGCTAGCTATTAGTATTATTTTAGTTTTTTTTGGGTTTGTGTTTTATGCTTGCTAATGCTTAAATTTGCAATGTGTATTCTGGGTAGAATCCCAGATCTCCTCCATCATTTCTTCTTTTCTCGGTTTTACCGTGCATCCTGTGGCTGACATGGCTATTAATGAACTCTTTGTCCAGTGGAGACACTGATTCGGTGGTTCCTGTGACCGCAACTCGTTACTCCATAGATGCTCTGAAGCTACCAACCATTACCAACTGGTACCCATGGAACGACAATGGAAAGGTTAGTGCTATCGAAGAAATGTTCTTTAGAATAGAACCCGAAACTTAAATTGCAATTTCATGTTTTTTATTTTAGTTTCAACCAATAGACTTGATAGCCTTTTACATGGGATATTTTTCTCTTCTTTATTGTTTTCTTTGGGCCATGGACTCTATGTGCTTCTAACAACCATATCTTTCCTTAATTGGATATATCCTTTTCCTACCATAATATCTTAATAATTCTGCAGTATATTATGTAATCCATCCGACATAGCATTGGTACAAAACATGGAAGTTGGTGTGGTAATCACCGTAAATAGTCATAGTTTTGAGGTGTTCACTTATTTGGTACCAGTTATCCGTGTCAGTGCACAAATACTGCAATCTTCTGTTGTTACTTGTTTGGCACTGGGAATTTGTTGGATGAGTTCCCAAATGTATGAACCCTAGGATCTGCCGGGTATGCACTTTCATGTTAAAGACATGGTGTTGGCTTGATGGTTTACCATGTCCTCCTACTTCGGTGAACTGAGATTAGCTTTCTCTGCATGGGTCAATAGCATCTATATATCCCTAAGCGGGTTTCGGGTGTTCAGTTTTCTGGCCCCCTCTGTACTTTTTGTGTTAATGAAATGATCAAATGCATGGTGTTGGCTTCTACTGTTACACAAGGATTGGTAAATTAGCATGTCAACCTTGAAAATTTGGTAATCTTCGGTTGGTCACTGATTTTGTATTAGGAAACCTAATATTTCATCTTCTCAAAAGCTCTCGTTCTCTTGTTTATATAGGTTGGTGGCTGGAGCCAAGTATACAAGGGGCTGACATTTGTCACTGTGACCGGAGCTGGGCACGAGGTTCCCCTCCATCGACCCCGCCTAGCTTTCATCCTTTTCCGATCATTCTTGGGGAGCAAGGCCATGCCAAGTTAGATCCATTCAATCTTATTCACATATTCTTGATGAATAAGCACACAAACATCTGGAATTGCGGCAATTGTTCATACAAAGGGACCTAGAAAACACAAAATAAGAGAAGCATTCCTCTCGAGTGCCCCTCCATTCTTGCCGCGAGCAGCGCCATTTTATAGCTCGTTTATCGAGAAGTACGAACAGTTAAGAGTAAACATTGGAGTTGTTCTATACATAAATATATGGATTAAGCAATGCCCAGTGTTAAGGGCGGGCTAGATGCTTGGTTTCTTGGGGTCCAAGAAATGGTGTATTATAATTTGGAGGGTTTAGATGAGTTAAATCCGCTGTGGCCATGTTATACAAGTCAAAAGAGAGATGAAAGACAACACTTGTCTCTCAAAACTTGGGATTTGTTTAATACAATGAAGATCTCATGAACATGTTATGGCAGCCTGTTTGTCCCCTCGGAAAATCAAGTTTACTTTGGACTATGGACCTACCAAATCATTTCACAATGAAAAAGATCCTCTCATAATCTCTTCCACCAAAACTGATGGATCAAGTGATCTGAGCCTTTGAAATTTGTTCAAATGGCTAAAAATAGAGACTTATTTTAAAAGTTATAATAATTTTAGCCTCTGGATCAAATTTTAAGGGTCCGAATTACTTGATCCGTGGGATTTGTTGGAAGAGATCCAGAGAGGATCTCTTTCCATTTCACAATATATATGCATTCCAAATTTTCAATAAAATCTTAGTTTGAAAATCAGAACATGATTCTTTTAATTGCTAAGTGAGATGTGTGAGAAGCTAAAAGGTATATGAGAAAATCATCTCCGAGTTAATGCAGCAGAAATTAATACATTTGTATACTATTTAGTTAGTGATATATAAAATATTATTGGGGACGGATATGTGGCACTACTATTTTTACACACAAAAAGTGTGGGGTCTCTTCTTGATGTATTTTAACGATAGGCGTTTATATTTTAGGTCTTATTTAAAGATCATGTCTGCCAAAAGTAGTTTAAAACCATATAACTGTTGGATTAAGAGTTTAGGGTTTCTTTGGAGAATTGTATTCGCCTATTTCCTTCATTATAAATGAATGTTTTAATAGTTTTGAATTTGTCTAGTTTTTGCAAGTATAATCTATGAATGATGTTCTAAAAGATAAAATTATTTGGACCGTTATAATACATTATGAATTTGACCTCACAAAAACGTTTATAAAATATCGTGTAAAAAATAGTAGTGCCACATAAAGTTCATACGGATCATGGGTGGGCCAGCCAGCAAATGGCTCTCTCCAAGAATCGAGTTCTATAACTATGGCTCATTACCAATGGCTAGATATCTGGAGCCCACATCAAGGCCTAATGTTTTTGTGACTCAAGGTGGGCCTCTGTGCTCCCCTAAGGCCTTGTAGTGAGATCAACGTGTATGACTTGAGTATACAGTCACAGTGACGTTTCATGCCAATAATACAAGGAAATATAGACAAAAAACTAACATATGTTCTTGTATTAATGACATGAAACGCCATACTACTAGATAAAGGGAAAACATAAAGACTACCATTTAAGTAGTTCAAGCAAGATTTATCGTAGCAGTGTACCCGTATCATACAAAACATCCTCGGGGATCCAGGGAGGTCAGGCGGTGTTATGTACATTTGTGGTTAATGGTGGTGATGCAAGATCATAATGGAGAAAAAAATTGTTTCTCTTTCTATATAGGTTTGGTTGGTGGGTGAAAAATGGAAGAGAAATCAACAAAGAATACAATTCTTGTTTCATATGGATGTGATTTTGATCTGGAAAATCTATACATGTACGTAAAACCATATCCTTAAAGCGTACAGAGTTTACTCCTTTACCTATCACAAACTCACTT
This sequence comes from Heteromeles arbutifolia, assembly GCA_024362995.1. NCBI lineage: Eukaryota > Viridiplantae > Streptophyta > Magnoliopsida > Rosales > Rosaceae > Heteromeles > Heteromeles arbutifolia. The sequence goes on from JANCRC010000018.1 coordinate 10,286,412, forward strand.
CCTTAAAATGTTTGGTGGTGCTACATGCATTAGAAAACATCATTATTGCAGGTGATGAATTCTGCTAGTGGCGTCCTATTCAATTTGTTGTGTCCTGAATTTAAACGCTTTATTCTCTACTTATTGTCGCTTATAATTGTAATATGGCTTGTAATAAAAAATATCGTTATTATAATTCTATTCTTGACGTACTTGAGGATTAGAAACTTCATGCCAAAGTGGATCATCATTATTATATTATTGACGTGCCAAATTAATTAAAGATTATTAGAAACTTTAGTTAATTGGGAAACTTTTCCATTAAGAAAACTGGTGTCAATTGGAGCCGCTATGCCCTTCCTTTCTATTCTAATTAATTAATATATATTCTGATATTTCCATTCCTTGGTGCCAAAGTCATGTCCTAATCCTTCTTGAGATCAATGTGATCGATCATGCTTTTTAAAAGAAGCTCAAAATGGGTCCATCCATGCACCACACAAAAGCAAAAGCAACTTACTCCTTTCCTGCACAACATTCTGTAATTACCCAAATGCATGTCGACCTATTATATATTCCTTTCTTGCCTTAGGACAATGTATAATGAACTGATTTCTCCTCGACTCTTCAGCTATGAGTTTCCCAGAAGCCGATCATAGGAGAGTAATTTCAATAACACGGGTATATCGTATTGTGATGTCATGTGTCAATAATAGTTGTATAAATTCTCTAAGCACTGATGCTATTCATTAACACGTGATAGAATAACAGTGTGCCCATGTCAGACCAAACAGTAGAAGGACACTTTAGTCAATGACTAATCAAGTATCAATAATTTAGTTATATAATGTACTCTACTTGAATTAAAGTTTATGAATACATAAATATTTATGGAAAGCAAGAGCAATTGGGATAAGCATTTTGAATTCTTGAAGCTTTTTCTGCACCAAAAACAAAGTAAAGCAATGCCATTTCCACCCATTTAAAGTGAAAGAAACTAAGACTAAGAGTACTACTACACAAACACACGAGAAGAACACACAAAAATATTGTGGAGAGAGAGAGAGAGAGAGAGAGAGAGAGAGATGTACAGGTTCAGTAACACAGTGATAGGGTTCTTGAACCTCGTCACTCTCTTAGCATCAATTCCGATAATCGCCGCAGGTCTATGGATGTCAAGGAGCACCACCACATGTGAAACTTTCCTCCAAACTCCACTTTTGGTGGTAGGTTTTGTGGTGCTCGTGGTATCCCTAGCTGGGTTCATTGGTGCCTGCTTCCATGTGGTATGGGCACTCTGGATGTACTTGGCGGTGATGCTGCTACTGATTGCAACCCTAATCGGGTTGACAGTGTTTGGGTTTGCGGTTACAAGCAAAGGTGCTGGAGTGGAGGTGCCTGGTAGGGTTTATAAGGAATACCACCTTGAGGATTACTCACCATGGTTGAGGAATAGGATTAAGGATCCTAATTATTGGAGTAAGATTAGGAGTTGCATCATGGGGTCTAAAACTTGTGCTAAGATTGTTGCTTGGACACCTACTGATTATCTTGAAAGGGACATGTCTCCAATACAGGTAATATAAGTACGTACGTACATACATACATACATACATATATATATATATGTATGTATGTATGTATGTATTTGCTTAAATGGTAATCTTCAATTTCTGGCTATTTAAATTCTTTGTTCTTGTATGTGTGGGATTGTGTTTTATATTCAAAATTAATTAATGACACTGATTTAGGTAGGATTTATGTTTGAGGAATAATTAGATATATGAAAATATGAAATCATATAGTTTTTTTTATGAAGATTTAAAGTTAATGAACTATGTTACTCATGTTTAAGATCGCTTTTCTTAGAAAAAGAATGAAAAAGTATAGAATTAGCTTTCTTTTTTGTGATAAAAAAGTTTCGAAAGTAAAGACTTCGATCTAAAGCTTGTAGTAGTTAAATAGTTTTGGGTCTTTTTACAGCTTGTAGTATTTAAATTATACTTTTGGTGCATCTGTGCAGTCTGGTTGTTGCAAGCCTCCAACTTCATGTAATTACGACATGGCAACCACAGTGACTCAAGACCAAGATTGCTACCGTTGGAACAATGCGCCCAATTTGTTATGCTACGAGTGCGATTCATGCAAAGCTGGAGTTCTTGAAGATATCAAGAGGGACTGGCACAAGATCTCTGTCCTCACCATTGTCATGGTGGTTGTTCTCATTGGAGTATATTCAATTGGTTGCTGTGCTTTCCGCAACGCAGAACGAGCTGAAACGGATTATCCATATGGTCATAACAGGATGAGTAAAATCCGTCCCCGATGGGATTACCATTGGTGAGTTTAGTCCCATTGGTGAGTTTAGAGTTAAGTGAACATAATTTATGCTTTGCCTGAATTTGAATTAGTGATGATACTAATTTTGTTTGAGTATGCGATTTAAATTAATTCAGACAACTAAATATTGGCAAGAAACCATAAACCTTGAGTTAATAATACTCTTCCACCAAACTCATAACAATTGAGCATTTCTTTATGCTTTTGAAGATTACAAATATTAATGTGAAAAAATTATGCAAAAATCAAAATTTTCCAAAAGGAACTTTAGTTGCCAATAAAAACAAAAAAGTAATCATAAAAAAGATGTGAAATCCTGAAACATGGTAAGAGTTTGGTCTAAAGTGTTCTTCAAGATGGTAGAGGATCCTCTCCGGGTTCATTTTGTGGATATCCTAATGATTTTTACATTTTAGTCGTTTATCTTACATGGTACGGTCAGTTTTTATCAGGTATTATTTGTATTTAATTTTAAATTAAAAAATCAAATAATTTCTAATCGCGTAATGCATGATGAATAATTAAAATGTGAAGATGTCTAAAATCTTTGGATTCGGATAGAATCCAAATCCCTTCAAGATAGCTTTAAATATGCAGCCCCACTTAGGCTTTCGACCACTCTTTCGATCTAACTTGCTAAGCAATGCTTTTTGGTAATTTACTTATTTTCTTTTGCAGGTGGAGAAAGTGGCATCACAGAAGAGAGCAGCTTTATTAGTTGAAAGAAACTCTTATCTTCTACTGTTTAGTGTAAATCTTGTTGTTAGGTGTGCTTAAAGATGGCACAATTCAGTTGTTTTTCCAGTGCATGGGAAATTGGAGAGCTCTGATCAAATTTTCTTTTGTTTTTGTACAGACTTTTTTAATTTAGCTGTTTTTTTTCTTTTTTGGTTGTAAAAAGATGGATTTTACCTTTTTCATATCTCTGCCTTTCTTTCCCTACTTTATTTTGTAAAATATCATGCCATTGCTAATGTATATCATTTCCTTTATTTTCCTACCTCACTGCCGTTTGATGGTGATGTAATATTTTTATATTATACAGAAACATAAAACTACTAAAGCGGGTTGAGGTATATGCAACTTGGACAACTTGCTTATAGAGCATAAGCTCAATGTTGGAGCGACAAGTTTGCAAAAGAATATAGAAGAAACTAGGGACATGGGTTGGGTGTAACCGATTGTTACAATGGAATCTGGGATTGCTATTTCAACAAGCTCGAGGGTTGAAATGATGAAAAATAAAACCTAAAGCCCGAGAGTTAAGTTCTAAAATCTACGCAGGAAATGAATGCTAATTGGCCGAACAAAAGAAAAAACATCAAAACTTTAACGATTAAGATGAAAACAAGACATTAACGTCCAGATAAGATAACGTCCATATAAATTATACTGGACAAGAATTCCCAAATAGATAGCTTCTCAATTGTTAACTCAACCATGGAATTTTTATATTTTCATGCAATAACATATGTGATAGGTTTGTTGATAAGTATGAACCATTTGGAGGTGGTGGTCCGTGCCATGCATTACTGCTAGGGTTTTCTTGTATCCATGCATATATATGTTTAACATTGATCGACATGCATAAAGCTCAGTTGATGGTTAGTTTTCTTCAAAGCCAACCACCAACCCCAACGATCAAATTCAAGGACATTGAAGGTTCTGGGAATGATATTCATATATTTTCTTCAAAAATTAATTATGAGCAGTCACACCAAATGGCCCATGCCTCTTTACATTTGCCCCCTTCTGAGTCCCCCCTTCTGAGTCCATTAGACTATTAAACCAATTAACATCCATATCGCTCGCTTGCTACAATGAGAACCACACATAAATCTTAACATTTCCAATTGATTGCAATCCAGGTACCATTTTAGCCATCAACATTAATTTTGTCTGAAATAACATTGGTCATGTTCTTCTAGAAATCATGATTAAAAAAAAAAATTGTGACAATCCGTTCGATCTTAATTTAATAGTGGAAGAAATCTAACTTTTAATATTGCACTTTTTTCTGCTATCATTAAATTAAAATTGAACTGTGAGTCACCATAATTTCTTATAAAAGCTAGAAAAAAGAAGACTCGAAGTACCAAATACTATGGCTGGTTCGGTATGGGATACCGAACCGAAAAAGTCATATCAAGTCCCAAACCGACTATTTTCGGGATGGAAATCTGAGGACCGATCCCAAACCAAAATTTCGGTATTCCTGAAGTTCGGGATTCTCGAAATATTTTCTGTATTTTGGGATTTCCCGAAACCGAACATGCATTAAAAATTAAAAATTTATAACTCCAATTTAAAATCAGACATTGGTGAATTGATGAAAACTGAAGGTCTAGAGAGAGACAGAGTGTAAAGATAGTCAGACCTTCATTTTTCTCCTGACCTTAGCCCCCAATTTGAAACCCTAAGCCCTAATTTGAAACCCTAACCTTGACTTGAAACCCCACACATATAGAGAATCGCTGGAGAGAATCAGAGGTGGGGATGAAGCAGTGAGGAGTGATGGTGGCCGGAGTGGAGAGAGTTGGTCGGAGTCTGATTGTGAGAGGATGGGTGGGTCTTTGAATTCGAGAGGAGAGACATAAAAAGTCTTGAGATTTTGGCGAAGGCAGAGATGGAGACTTTGGCAAAGGCAGAGATGGGAGAGACACTTTGTCTAAAGAGTATGAGTTTTAGACATCTTTCTATAAACTTTTCTTATTTTAATATTATATAATAGGTTATGTTTGCAGTTTACTTGATTGTAATTTGGACAGCACACAACAGTCATGTGCTTTTCTGCACACTTTGATTATTTTAGTAATATATAATTGATATTGCAGTTTGCTTTTATGGACACTTTGATTATTTTAGTAATATATATTGATATTGCAGTTTGCTTTTTTGCAAACTTTGTTCTTTGGCAGTGTGAGAAGTACGAACCAAAAGCAAAAGGAAAAGAAGGTTTCGGGATTTTGGGATTAACGAAAAATGAAATCTGAAAAACCAATCCCATACCGAATATTTTGGTATTTTTTGGTACAGGATTACCAAAGTTCGGGATAATTTCGGTTTGGGTTTGGGATTTTTTCAATTTGATTTGGGATTTGTGGTAATTTTCCCAGCCCTACCAAATACCATGAACCACTTGCATGTCACAAAGATCGCGTGGAATGAGTCTTTCTTATATATCCCCTTGAATTTTGTTTGGCTAATAATAGTCAGTCTTTCAAGTTTCAATCAGTCTTCGTCTTACTTTTTTTGACTTGTAAACATTATTAATTAGTTTGTAAGAGGAATAATCTTAAGCTCTCTCCCACCACATGTCTCTATCTTCTTTGTGATTGACCCGCGCATTTGAAAAGTACAATAAAACATACGATGAACAATTAATAGCCATTTTGAACAGCATATTTGGGATTTGGTCAATTTTTAATTCCAAAGATATGGACCATGGCCGGCCTTGAGAATTTGGAACCCTAGGTGAGCCTTTGAAATAGGGTCTTAGAGTTCTTTGATTCTCGATCCTTTGTACATTGACATGTGTAAAAAAAAATTCACTAAATACATGAAAAGTCTATTTCTACATTAAATATCATTAAAAATTAATATTAAACGAAGAAAGATATACAAACATTACTCAAATATTACCCGTCTCATGTTTTTAGATACAAATGCACTTATTAAGTTTACATAATCTAATTTTTCAACCAATTCAAACCGAAAGAGAAGTCCCTACCCAGTACGCCAAATTCCAATTATTTTTCTATTGTTACAATGTTACTTATTACATTCAATAAATGAATGAATGGTTGGATTACAGAGAAACATCTTACAACTAGGAAAAATACTAGAGTGAAGAGGATAGTAATTTTTGTATATGCGCCTAGGCGGACGAAACGGATTTGAATAATTTATTATATATTATATAAACTAATTAATTTGAACATTAAATAATGTCATTTTTCAAACAGTGAGAGTTTTAGCCTTTTAGGTACATAATAAAGATATATGTGGTGTGATCTTAAAATAGGGTAATAAAACCCCATAAAAATAAACATAAAGGTGATATTTAAGAGAGAAGCAAAAAAGTAAAAATAAGATGGTGAAGACTATTTAAAAGGGAGAAGACGTGCAACTATAAAAAAAGATGGTGGGACCATCTTGAGTAAAATCGTGCAATTAAAATGATGTTGGGAATAGGGTTGTCTTCTTCCTTGTGCGAGGCCGACCCTGCAACAAAGATTTCTAAATTCCAGCATTTACATATAAGCCTACATAGCTCCCGTCCATCCCCGTCCAGACCCGTCTAGCTCCGCCTAAAAATTGGGGGCCCTAGGCGGGCGCCTACTCCGGCTACCCTCAGGGCCAGCTCTGATATGGACCTATTATGCATTTAAAATAACAAATTTTCTGAAATATGTCATATTGTTAATATATCGTTAATAAGTTGTTAATATTATTGATAGATAATATACTCATAACAAAACGTGTGTAACGACTTTTATTAATACAAAATCAATCGTATTACTCAAAGACATGTCATGCCAAGTCAATCATAATTTGTATCAAGTCCATTCTTTCGACAAATATAACTCCAATTTGCATGCCAAGTATCCCCAAGTCAAAGTTTGCTGATTTATATTTACGTTGTTTGGACAAGTTCTACAATCAAAGTCTTTGAATAAATCTTGGAATAAATCTTGACCTTTTTGTCCTTGCCCATGGCTCTTCTGCAGACAAAATTCCCCTTATAAATAACAAAGACAAACTCATTATTTATATACAAACTTATTTATATATTTTTACTAATATTAGTTTCAAAAAAGCAGTTCTTGGTAGCGAGCTTTTTTCAGTGGAATTAAGTTGTAATGGCCGAACTCGCTAAAGAGCGTTCCCTGGAGGAAACACCGACATGGGCTGTTGCTGTGGTCTGTTTTGTGTTGCTTGCAGTTTCGATCGTCATTGAACGTATGATCCACCTCATAGGAAAGGTAATTAATCCATATTCTTAATTAATTAACTAATTACGATTATCTCTGGATGATCTCAAATATACAGATCATGCATACAAATGCAACCAAATCCCATGTAGTAAGGGTGATCCCCCGCCTTTGAATCACGGAACAAGTAAACTAACGTTTAAAAATAGTAGAATTTCACTTTCGCCGTTTTCTGCTTCCGCTTAAATTACACCTCTCAAGTCACTTCACAATGTTCGGAACTGGGACTAATTTGCAACTGAGATTGTTGTTCTTACATCACTTTCAGTGGCTAGCAAGGAAACACAAGAGAGCTCTAGTTGAAGCGCTTGAGAAGATTAAATCTGGTATATAACCATCTAACTTGGTCATTTATTTCCCTTTTTATTTTTTGGGGATTATAAAATGTTATGTTTGTTCATAGCCTAACCATTTTCTTTGTTGTCTTTGAATTCTTTGAAGAGCTTATGCTGTTGGGATTTTTATCCTTGCTCCTAACTGTGCTGCAAGGATCAATCGCTGATATATGCATATCAAAAAGTATTGGAGCCACTTGGCATCCCTGCAAAGATAATAAGTCGTCAAAATACGGAAGTAATGGTAGGAAACTTCTTGAGTTCTTCAATCACAGGCGCAGATTAGCAGTAAAAGGAGATGATTACTGCACAAAGAAGGTAAAAACTAGGGGAGGGATGGTTAGTTATTATCATCGTTTTACCATGTGTATGTGAGTTGGGTATAATTGACTCTGAACTTTTTGTTTTGCAGGAAAAAGTAGCCTTTGTATCTGCATATGGGATTCACCAACTGCATATTTTTATCTTTGTGTTAGCAGTTTGTCATGTGCTCTACTGCATTCTTACCTTGGGTTTTGGAAGATACAAGGTAAAACTAGCAAATTTTTACTGTTTTGGAATCTCTCTCTCTCTCTCTCTCTCTCTCTCTCTCTCTCTCTCATCTTTTCATTGTGGTTTTGGATTTACAGATGAGAAAATGGAAGGTTTGGGAGAAGGAGACAAGATCAATTGAATACCAGTACTATAATGGTTTGTAATTTACTTCAGTTTAATTTATTCACCAAACCCTTTTTTTTACTTCAAAGCTACGTGGGCCCTATCCCAAATTATGAATGGTTTATGTATCCAAAGATTAATTTTCTAGTTCATGTTTTCCTTTCTTAAAGAATGATTAGTTGATACTGAGGTTGACTTTCTTATAGTGTCTTCAACAAAAATTCTAAATTTTGTTAAACTAACAAGTAAACTGTGTAAAAAAACTATTTTAACTACTCAGTTTAATTTTTCATCTCTAATTAGTTTCTATTTTAACGAACTTTGAATATTTTATTATTAACAATTTAAACTCAAACCCACTTATTTTTTAGAGCAACCTTCCCTCTTTTTTTTTTCTCCTTGCTCAAGAGTCCACCCTTAAATTTTAATATTTAGCAAGTGAACAGTTTCACTCTAAATTTAAAAAGTGATTGTTCATTTTGCTATAATAAATGCGCTTACATCATATATTGGAGATGAATTTTTTGAGTTTGGCTCTTTAAAATAGAGTTTTGGTTGTTTTACAACATTTCTTGTAGATGCTCATTGTCTAAAATTCTTCTACTCATTATTATTTTCTTTTACCCAATTATTTCCATTGCAGATCCAGAAAGGTTTAGGTTTGCAAGGGATACATCATTTGGGCAAAGACATTTGAACTTCTGGAGCAAGTCACCAGTCTCCCTTTGGATTGTAAGTAACATGTCACTGTGAGGTTAAGCGTTGTTTCTTGATCAACAAATCAACTTTAAAACTCTCTGTTAAGCTTCCCAGAATAGAAAAACCCTCACCTATAGTGCAATAATAGTCGGGTGCTATAATAGTAATATTCAGGGTTTTTCTTCAAAACGGTGCTTTAAGTGTTATCTACCATGAAATGGAGTTTCGAGTGGTCTATTCATGAAAAATCCTAGTTGATTTTTTTTGCACGAGCATTATCTGTTGTGTTATATATCACTTGTCAATGAACTAGTACCATGAAATCTAAATAATGCCTGGAATATTAGGGCAGCAGGACATTGGATTGGGAATGATTTAAGGAGTTCTAATTGTTTCTCCTTTTTCTTCCTCAGGTCTCTTTCTTCAGGCAATTTTACCACTCAGTTACTAAGGTTGATTACTTAACTTTGAGGCATGGATTTATCATGGTGAGTCCATCATTTGCCAAGTTTTTTGCATCTGAGATCGATGCCAGTTGTAAAGGGACTCAATTTCTATACATGCTTTGTGATTTCAGGCACATTTGGCACCAGGAAGTGAGTCAACATTTAATTTTCAGAAGTACATAAGCAGATCACTTGAAGAGGATTTCAAAGTTATTGTGGAGATCAGGTTGGTGTTCTTAATTTAGATATCCAATTAAACTCAGTAGGTTGTTTGGTTAAATATTGTCCTACAAAATTAACTTTTACTTTCATTGATTAATGCAGTCCAGTTATATGGTTCTCTGCAGTGTTGTCCCTGCTGTCCAACACATACGGTAAGTGAGATATTCTTTCATAATTGATTCCGAAAATGCGATGAACCTTAATTTACAGATGAAGAAATGTTTTCCTCTTTGGACAGGATGGCATTCTTATCTTTGGCTACCATTCATCCCTTTAATTGTAAGTTCCACCCAAAATGTATCATCCAAGTTTCATGCATGCTACATACATTTAGGCCTCGTCTTGTAGGTAGTGCGTTATCCAATCTAATCCTAGCCTAGACACCGAGCGAGGCCTTAAGATCGTGAGCAAAACGGAAGATCCTCATGGTAATTGTAAACATTGCAGATAGTCCTACTGGTTGGAACCAAATTGCTAGTGATTATAACAAAGATGGGGCTGAGGATTCAGGAGAGAGGGGATGTGGTGAAGGGTGCACCTCTTGTTCAACCCGGCGATCACCTCTTCTGGTTTGGAAAGCCCCGTCTCATTCTCTTTCTCATCCACTTTGTTCTCTTTCAGGTACATCAAAACACATCGAAATTTCATGTGTATTATAACTTCAATTCACTGATATCACATGCTCACATGCTTCTTTTCTGTGGTTTTTCCCTCTTCATTGCAGAATGCATTTCAACTGGCCTTCTTTGCATGGAGTACAGTAAGCACATTTCCTCTCTAATTATCATTTTAGTTAAAGATCCATTTTTTTAGAATATTAGAAAGAACACTCCGGCAGCTACAAGTTTTATACAAAAACACTTCACGAGCTCAATTGGAGGAAAAACCCCCTCGTCTCTCATATCCCATCATTTGTTTTTTTGTCCTTCATCAGTATGAGTTTGGGATAAATTCTTGCTTCCACCATCGCACTGAAGACATTGTCATTAGGCTCTCAATGGGGTGAGCAGTGAGCTTAATTTACACACTAATCATTACTTATGTCTCGCCCCCAAAATCCTGAGCATGTGACTGCAGCACATACGTTGATGATCTGGATGTACGTGACACTGTCACGTGTGTTCGGGGTTTTGGGGCGTGACAAACTTATTCAACGAGCACAAGTGTTTTGCTAATGCACACAATACTAAATTGTTGATCTCCACAGGGTCATTGTACTAGTTTTATGCAGTTATGTGACTCTGCCTCTCTATGCTCTAGTAACACAGGTAAAATGATCTCGCTTCGGTTTGATTTTTCGGGGGGAACTAGAGTAATGAAGCCTTGATTTAACGTCGATTTACTTTGTTTTGTTTGATCAAACAGATGGGTTCGACCATGAAACCTACCATTGTCAATGAGGGAGTGGCAGCAGCTGTGCATAAGTGGCACCACAAAGCCAAAAAGAACGCGAAACACAGCCACCATTCACCGTCAACCACCCCATTTTCAAGCATGCCACCAACTCGCACGCAAGGCATGTCCCCAGTTCATCTGCTGCACAACCACAACTACCGCAGCAATGACGACGGATTTTTCACATCTCCGAGGGGATCAAACGTTGAAATGGAGCACTGGGGCACTGAAGGGTCCTCACATTCACCAAACAACAATGTTGGACGTAGCGACGGGGATGAGATTGTGCAAATCACCGACATTGGGGATCTGGATCAAGAGCCTGGCTCAACAGAACTGGCTCGCGCGCCGCGTCGTACTCGGTCTCAGCATGAAATTGACATTACTTTATCTAATTTTTCATTTGGGAAAGGCCACTGAACAAGTTGATTATTTGGTGCATTATTTGGTTGAGCATTTGCAGCAATAGTGGCGAGGAATAGGTTCCATTCATTTGAATTGTATTTAGGAAAGTTTACTGCAGATGCAGATGATTGTAGTGTGGATTTTTTGTTCTTTTTGGCATCACATATTGTAATTTACACGTACAATTACATTTTTACTATAAATACATCATTTCAACAATTTATTTCCTTCACTCGCTTCTCGCTCACCAAGATATATCTCCGTTATTTGAGAGTTATTCTCAAAAGTTGGGATGTAAAGCAGAGGCAAAGCCAACATTTTGATTCAATGGAGCACCCTCATCAAGTTTCTAGAAATTATACGTACAATAGACATAGAAGAGTATTATTATTGGATTGATTGGGTGATCCATTACGTGTAGAAGGATACGAATAAGAAAATTTTAGAAAAAGGTCATTAAAACAAGAAACTAGCCAACAAAATTTGAGGGGGACGTCCCCCCTAAGCACCATGTGGCTTCAGCCTGATGTAAAGAGGAACGCTATTATTAGTCGCGTGTGGGTATATGTAATTATAAGTAGTTATAGATACTTCACGTTCACAAACACGACTGAACTTAATATTTTTCGGGGTTTGAACTCAATTTGATTCTACTGTTTTGACTTGCCTACCATAGATCATTCCACTTACTAAGATGCTTGATTCATATGATGTTTAAATTTGTAATATGCACTTTATTCTCAGATTCCTTTCTGTTCCTTCAGATTGTATAATATCATTTGATTCACAACTATTGCTAATGCTTTATTTTTAATTTTTATAAGAACCCTTTTGCATGCATATCAATTATCATCAAAAGATTCGTAATTTTCACAATTGACATCTTTTTCAATCTAATTCCAACTAGGTGATTGCTATGATTGCACACAACGTCTAATAAAATGCTTGATATTTTCTTCTTATTAATTAAGTCCTAACTTATTTTGTTGAGTCTGAGATTTTAACTGAGTAAGATATTAAAGTGATTTGTTACTAGGGGAAAGGAGTGGGCTTAGCCTCATAATAGGTTAGCAATATTGTGATTCAAATTCGCATTTGGCGAGAATCGAACATAAGACTTCTCACTTACAAGTAAAGAGGAATAACACTAGATCGTAGTACTAAGTGGCACACAGAGAAATAAGTTGAGTGGGTGTTAAATTCATCTAATTAAGCACACTTAAACTATTTCCTATGAAAAAACATCTTTTATAAGTTTAAAGGGAAAATTAGAATCCCCTACAGTTTTTCTATATCATTTAGATTAAACATTTGTGCATTTTTAAAATTTGATTAAAGTTCTTTGACCAATAGTCACCTCTATTTTTTAAAATTACAATAATGTTTGAATTTATCCTTTTATGATGCACTTTTCCTTATTTAGTGGAGATGTGACAGCCCGTCCGGGAAAATTATTCTCGAATGTGTGAAAAGACTAAAATGCCCTTGGACGTTAATTAAGGTATGTGCGTGTTTAAGTTTGGGGGTGTTTGGTTGGTTGTATTTGGACCACACACACACATTCACACACATTCCTTCTCTCTCTCACTCTCGTACTCTCTCTCTCTTCCATTTTCGTACAGACACACCCAGAGACCCTTGGAATTGTGATAGATCGAATGTGTGAAGCACCCATCATGATCGTGAGGTCCATATGAGTCGATTGGTACGGGTTTCAGGTAAGAAAACTCTCGAAAACCCGTAGAACCTTAAGCTCCGATTTGGATACTATTCATGCTCATGTAAAATGTTGTGTTTTTGGAAATTCTAAGTTCATAGGAAGCTTAAGGAGGTCCATACGAAGCTCGGAGTGCTTCGTTGGAAGGAATTGGACGTCGGGAAAGCTAGTTTAGAAGTTGGCCGGTTTTCTCGAAATTTCAAGGTGAGATTCAGTGAGTTTTGGGTCCCAAAACAAGTATAATGTTGTTCTACTCATCTCCAGCTTTCCATTGGTGTAAATTTCATGCAATTTGGGTTAAAAACGAAGAAGTTAGGACAAAAACACGAAATCCCCAGTTTCTGGCGACGGCGACGGTCGTTGGAGTTCGGAGGTTGAAGATGACGGAATATTCCGTTAGTTTTGACGGAATATTCCAACGTCGTCAGTCATCTTTAATTGTTACCGTTGGGTTTTAACGGAATATTCCGAGGAATATTCTTGACGGCGTTAACTGACGCCGTCAGAGTGCTTGTCACGTGGCCACGCATGGGGGCGCGTCTGGCTGTGCTTTGGCCGGCACGTGGCGGCACGTGGGTGGTTGGAAAATTTTTCTAAAAATTTGGGGATGTTCGTGAGGTTGTGTAGATCATGGTGGTACATTCATATACCCAATTTGAGCAATGTATGAGAAGTTATTAGCTAGTTTTGTTTATGTGCGTTAATGACGTTTATACAGTTATTTCTCATATAGGCGAGACCTATCCGGAGGACGAGTGTAGCCAGGCTAGGCACTGGGGTTACAACTTGGCTACTTATCAGTAAGTGGGTTTTTGTTTTCTATATATATCTATATACTTGCTTTTCCCAGAAAGTGAATTTAAAGAATAACATGATTTGAAATGCCATGAAAAATATCTATTTATTTTATTTATGCATTAGTGATTGCATATAATAATGTTGGTGCTGCAGATGCACAAGTAAGTGGCAGGTAAGTTTATATACTAGTTATGATGAGAATGAATGATGTGATGTGATGTGATTAGATCTCATAAACCTGCACACTGATATTAGTGCTCCCGCCCAAAGATAGGGGCTCAGTCTTTCACGTGATGTTCACCTCCCGCACCGCATGCTCGCTTTGGATCCAAGTTAGGTGCTTAGTCCTGTCGAATCCACTTGTAGGTGACCTGCGAATCTTTCACTTAGTCTTCATGTGATTGTAGCACTAGAGCATATTAGTCTATATACAGTGATGTTGTGCAGACCACTAGAGGTGGTATTGATGTGTGTGCAGGATATATGATATGATTGAGATGATTATGAGATATATGATATGATGAGATTGTTATCTCCGTGTAATTTTTTCAATTTTTTTGTGAAATTATATTTTTTTTGCTGTTTTTTTTTTTAAGTATAGTTGTTGGCGAATTATTACTAGGTACAATACATTACATATATATTATCTGCATGTACGTTTGAATTTACAAAAATCATTAATTGGTAAGTTTATTTGCAATTTTGGTACGTTTGATTTGATACATATTGTTAATATTGGTACATTATTTTTATTTTGGTACATTTTATTTTGTACACATTTTGTATTGGTACGTTTATATTATTCTCAATCCTATTTTCTCTTAACGTACTACAAGAAAAACTTATTTCGGTACGTTTAATTTTGGGGAATTAAAAAATATTTTAAACTATTTTGGAAAGAAAATATCTTAAATCGTAGATAATTATTGCTAAATTGTTGTATTATTGTGAAAATAAATTGAATCTAACCAACTTTTTTTTTTTACCATTATCTCTAACAGAGGAGAGTAATCAAAATGCAGATTATAGGAATATAATGTGCATATAGCATCAAAATTATGACAAAAAAAAAAGTTTAATCAAATCACTTAAAGACATGAATGTTTGATCTAGAAAATTCAAAATTGAGACGCCTATGTCAAAATATCCCATTAAACTCTCGCAACAGTAGGATAGAGTAGTAAATCACTTTTTGATTATAATGATGCTACATATATTAAAAATTTAAATTATTTTTGTAGAACACATTATGTGACGATTATTGGTTGAATTTTTTTTAAATCATTAAAATAGCAAACCATTAACCGCCGCATAATCTCTTAAAAATTGTTTAGAGGTTTGGTCTTTATAAATTTTTTTGTTAGATTAAACTATAATATTATGGATTATGATTGTAATCTTGTCACACCAACAGCTAAAGTCGCCCCTCCATTAACGTCGCATTAAAAAGGAATTAAACAGGATAAAGAAACGAAATAAACAGAAAGACAGCCTCATCGCCAACCCGACGGCCGACAACTCGTCGGCCACGCAGCATCAGCGTCAGCGCCATACACCCGCTTCTAGTCAGAAAAAGCCTCCTGCTTCTTCCATCCCCGTCGACACCACCTCCGTTTCTCAATGGTCAGTCCTTTTTTTCTTTAGTTTTCTGTTTGGAGCCCGAGAAAATTCTCTTTTTTTATCGGTCCCGAGAAAATTGAAGTCCTCACTAAAGATGGGTTTTGTTTCAATTGTGCTGTAGGCTTCAGAAGGAGTTGATGTCTCTCATGGTACTCTCTCTCTTGATTCTTTGCTTTTGATTTTTCCTCAAATTTGTGTATTTTTTTTTTAATTTCTTACCGTCTTTGTTGATTTTTGTTGTAATCTTGAATTGGGTTTGATGTGGATTTAAATTTAGATTCTGCAGTGAAAAAATAAAGCATAATTAAGAAGTAAAAGAGGGACTTTATTGATTCTTGGTAATCATGGGATGATGGGGATGGATGATACAGAGGTTGGGTTGGGCAGGTGTGCGTGAGTCTGTGGACTGCAAAGCTTCAATTTATGACTGCATATGTGGTGATTCGGGAAGTCTCCGCCGTTATCATACTTGTAGGCATATATTGTTGTGTTATTAAAATTTTCGCAGTTGAATAATTTCGTCTTGAAGTTTAAGGTCTAATAGTAGTCTATTTGAGTTTGACGCTGAAGTTAGTCTTTATTTTAACGATGAATAAGTAACCGCATTTCTTGTTATGAGACTGGTAACTGTTGTATTACTGACCTTTGTTCGTCCAACGTCCACTGGTTTCAGATGAGTGGAGGAGATCTTGGAGTATCGGCTTTTCCTGAAGGTGAGAGCATTTTTACATGGGTTGGCACAATCGAAGGTGGAAAAGGAACTATGTATGAGGGTTTTTCCTACAAGCTTTCTTTGCGTTTTCCTCTGGACTATCCTTTCAAGCCACCACAAGTCAAGTTTGAGACAATGTGCTTCCATCCAAATGTTGATCAGTTTGGCAACATATGTCTTGATATCTTGCAGGTATCTATCATTACATTTACGATAAAGAAACTGGTATCAAGCTTTGAGATACTAAACTTAAAGTACAAACTGTCCGTGACTGTAATATGGAGAAGTTAAATTGACCATTTGATTGTCATTGTTTCTTGTACCGAGGAGTAAGTACATTAGGATTCTTATGGAAAATTAGTATCGGTTGGATATATCTAAATGCTCTCCTAGTTGTATAGAAGAGAGTATATAAATTAGTATCAGTTGGATAATTCCAATTGTGATGCTTTTTCCATCCAGGGTGTTGCCCACATGTAAATGCCCTAACTCAGAAGTGCTGCTTAGATGGCAGTATGTCAATGCCCCTTACCCAGGGGTGTTGCGGTGCCCACATGAATGTGCCCTTATCGCAAGGGCGCTGCTAGCTTGACAACAGCCATAACAGCACTCATGGCTGCCATGACCATTTTCATGCAGATTAATAAAACAAAAAGTTATATCAGGATTTATGGGTAATTTGGGAACATTGATGCAAGGGTTGCGTAATACAAGTTTTATTTATTATCACGGGGGTGGTGATAACAAGTGGGTAGAGCAATCAATTTGATGGGTGGCGGAAGTGTCAGTCTGAGTCTATTGTTGGATTGAGTTTCCTTTCTTTCATTTTCGTGTAATCTCAAAAAGCTTATGTTCTACGTGGCACAGGACAATTGGTCTTCAGCTTACGATTGCAGGACTATTCTACTCTCCATTCAAAGTCTGTTGGGAGGTAAGCTTGCTCTTATATGTATTCTCTTGTAGACTTCATTCGTTCTTGCCTGACCATTTAGTTCTTACCTGCAGAACCAAACTCGGAGAGCCCCCTCAACAGCTATGCTGCTGCTTTGTGGAGTAACAAGGAAGGTTAGTTACTCTGTCATTCGTATCGAATGTTTCTAAAACTGGGATTCAAAAACTTAGAACTTCATCTTAGATGCTCGTCCTGTTTCAACCGCCTTCCAATCCATGCTAATTTCAGACTTTGTACCCTATGCAAATTTACCATGAGCTATGAAATGTCGACCTGATAAACTAATGTTTCAAACTTGAACATCATGGAATATGATGCCAGGTGATGAAGTGCCTATTCTTCCCAATTTGAATTGCACAAACCTCTGATGCAACTCTTGTTCTTATATCTTTCTTTTACAGATTACAAAAAAAGGGTCCACCGACAGTACTTTGCTGGAGAATCAATGGAGAGCTGACTTGTACGTATAACTCACGACGGAGGACAAAATTGTCATGCGGCCCCTGATTTGTGTACAGCTACGGGGAGGTGAAAATTCTGCAATGAAAAGTCAAGTTTCTCAACGAATCCGGGGTGATGGAAACGCTAACCCTGGCCAACCTTGTTTATATTGCCTGTCCTCTGTGATTGCTAAATAAAGACAATAAGAAGTTGTAAATTTGGTTGAATCAAATGAAGGTGAAAACTGTTTCTCTAACTGGAGGAGGCACCATTTCCACATCTTTTTAAACTTCCAAGTTTCAAATGGTTGATGGATGATATTTCTAATGCTATCCAAACTACGACTATGCATGCATGCATCGAATGTCCCCAGTCACTCTCCGCCTATTAACATGAAGCATGGATACATCGTTCTAGTTGCGTATCTTGTATCAGATACTTGGTCGGATACCATACATGCTAGACACGTACGGATACAGGATTTTGACCTAATGGATACGGGTATCCAAGTTACCGCCACTTTGGGGTGGTGAGCAAAAAGATTTCCGTTTTTATAATAGTAAAAAATTGAGATCAAACACAAGTTGTACAAATTCTAATATTTCAGACACATGAGAATATAATTAAGGAATAAACAGCATAGGTCAGATCAAAGATGCATTGGATTACATATATTTGTACAACATGACATAATGGCCCCTACTGGATATGGATGCCTCTTAAGAATTTCTACTCTACATATTTTGAGCAAGAACACACATTAATCATTGTGCAAAGATAACATTGTCCACAGCAAAATTCACAGCTTAAGGATCCTCGAGAATTCACAGAGAGCGGGAACAGAGAAAAAAAAGTAGAAAAGCCTTCTCTTCAAACAACACGGAACCTCTGAAGTTGCAACAGAAATGACACATTTGGGTGGTTGATTGATAGGAACTGATACAAGAGTCGCCAAGCAATTAAACATTCTCTGCGGCATCTCTTCCAGACTCTTCTGTACCGTGTGCTGCAGCCAACCTCTCAGCTGCCAATCTTTCCTCAAGTGCTCGAGCACCTCTTTCTCTGCAAGAGACAGTTTGGTCACAAAAATGATTATTCTTTTTCCTGCTTCAATTATTTGATTATTCGCATTTGGTGCTGTTAAGACGTGTATTTATACTGTCGCAATGTTAGTTTCTGAATCCATTCTAGTAAACTTATTTGATTTTCAAATATTACACGAACCACGGGTCTATATGCACCCAAGTTATTAATCTCCCTAGCTATCTAGTGGCATGTGTTCCATCCTTAAGGATCGGGAGTTCAAAGATCCCTTGTTCAAGCCCGTGTAAACAGTAAGAAATGGTGTGACTTATGAAGGGGGGAGGTTACCGTCCACAGTTCATTCGAACAAGGAATATATCAATTTCGTTTCAGAGACGTAATATTTGACATCAAGCTGGATGCTGTTTGAGACCAGAAACGTTACCTTCTTCTAGATGCTTCAATGGGGTCAGATCCAGGCAATGAGGAACCGCCCAGAGTATAACCTTGGGATTCATTGGAAGCTTCAGATCTTCCACAGAGCATCCGATGGAATATGGATGCAACAGGATCTATGACTGGTCTGCAACAATTAACAAGAAACACTTAGAGCAATAGAAACTAGGAATATTGAAGTGAAGAGTTTGAACATAATGGCAATTATTTACCTCAAAAGTTCAGGGAAGAATGTAGAAAATGCAAAATCTTCACTTGGATCACCCTTGAGTTTTGTTTCTGGTTTCCTCTGCCAGAATCTTAGATAAATCCAGCTCGTATAAGTTCCAAATATTACGAATGGAAGATGTGTTGCTGACTTTTCTGTCCAGAAGCTTATGGCAATGGACAGCAATAGCGAGATAGATGGTAACCACTGCATATAATTGAAACCAGCACCAAACAGAGTTTTAGGACTATTCAATAACCTGCAGAAATTTTCATCGAAAGGTCCTTTACGAAAGTCCAAACCTTAGCTTTTATTTTCAATAAAGGCAACTCCAGGTCAGGGATGATTTGCTTGATGCCAACCAACAAACCTGAAAGGACTCCGTGGAAGCCAGAAACAGGCATATAACTAGCACAAATGAACCAAAGAAAGTAACAATACAAAGGATGAGATAAACGAAGCGATCAAACCATGCTACCACATGTACAAACATTATTATATATGATAAGATAGATGGACAATGGAAGATACGTGTTGATAGTTGCAGAATGATCTGTTTAAAAATTTGTGTGCTGTTAGAGTTGGATCCAAATTTACCAAGTTCATCATTCACTTCCACTGACTCAGCTTCAAAGGAAAAGGGGGGAAGCGGGCAATAAATTGCACGTTAAATTTCTTATTACTAATAAACCAACAAGCTACAGAATGCCTTGAGGTAGAAGGAAGCAATAAAGCTGAAAATGTAGAAAGATGGAAAACAAGGACAAAAAATATGAATTGCTGGTATGCAAATTTTTTTAATAATTGTTCAATTGATTTCTTAGTACTTACAGGTAAAATTCCATCATTGTAATGTAGTACATAGCAATAGCAGTGACGAAAGTGCATATGGAAGTTAAGAAGTTAACTACAAAGATGAACTTC
Organism: Heteromeles arbutifolia; assembly: GCA_024362995.1. Taxonomy (NCBI): domain Eukaryota; kingdom Viridiplantae; phylum Streptophyta; class Magnoliopsida; order Rosales; family Rosaceae; genus Heteromeles; species Heteromeles arbutifolia. The sequence goes on from JANCRC010000018.1 coordinate 10,306,735, forward strand.
AAGAACTCCCTAGAACCCCACACAGGTTCAAGCAGCTTCCCAATAAAAAGAAGACCAATAGTGCTGATAAAAACCTGTTAAATAAGTATGAAACTCAGTACTATTTAGTAATAAAAGTAGAGTGTGTCGGGTCCAGAAATTCCCTTCAATATATGACTACGGCACAGAAAAATTGTTTGTGGAATCAGAAGCACATACCCCATATACTGATTGTTCAATGTAACCGGATGTTATGAGGTTCCAGACAAAAGGAATCGTCCTACAAGACAGAAGTTTGGATTAGGATTAAGTTGCACATTAGAGGTTCCAAATCTAAAGAAATGAGCTTGCTCTCACCCTTCATTAGAGTGAACAAGCATAGGGATGTAAAACATCAATAATGTAAAACCTCAACATATTATGATTATAAATCTAATATTACATTGCTTGTCTCGAATTAAGTTAAACAAATTTACGCAGAAAAAAAGTAGGCATAAAATAATAAAGGCACAGACTTGTAAAGACAAATGGAGAAACCCGAACAGCCCCAAATAGTGAGGAGCAATAAGCACATACACAGAACCGGGATTGACAATGCATCTCATTCAAGTTTTTTTTCAAGGAGGCACTAAGCTTCACTCGGGAATCAACTTCTAAGTTTCAGAAAATACAGAACCTAAGCGAAAACGAAGTCTGTAATCCAATACCAACCATATCTCCATCCCTTGTAATGCAAACATTTAACAAACAAAGGGTCAACATTATCATCTCTGCTACAACCTCCCAATTTCACTCAAGCGAGGCGAAAAACCGGAGTTGACTTTCAGATCAACCCCACAAAACCACACGCTTCAAAACACTAAATTTCACAAATTTTTCGCAAAACCCATTACTGTAAAAACACATTTACGCAATATTTCACTATTAATTTTAGCAAATTTCCAATTCACAAGTCAACAAACCCAAAATTGGACCGTGCAGGTGCCCAAACCGAGAGAAAAATACCTGGCGGGAATGAGAGCTAGGTAATCGACGGCGTGAGGGAGAAGCTGAACCACAATGTGGCCTCCAATGAGCACCACCGACAAGCCCTTGCATAGCCGTGTGAACCCAGGGAACGCACCTGCGCTCTGCAACATCCAGAGTCAAAAATTCGAATTGAAACCCGCAAATCGGAAGAAAATTGAAGAAAATTTGAAAGCTTTACCCCTGAGAGTGATGGAGTGCTCATGGCGGGCGGGCCGTTTGGCCGGTGGATTTGCGGCGGCGATGTGAGATCGGAGAATTAGACTTTGGGTGAAAGGAAGGTATGGATCGTACGGGTTGCGGATCGGTCAGATCGGGGGATGAGTGTTTGATCAGGCGGTGACTATTAAATATAAAAATGGGTTCGTGATTGGGTAAGGCGCGAGCTTACAGTAAGTTGGTTGGAGTTTACTTCACCCAAATGTTAGATTGGACTAACCTTAGTTGGGTTGCTACTTGGATTGGTTTTCGTTTTCATATAAGGGACTTGGATTAAGGTACAAGGTTGTCTAATTTAGGGGAGAAGCTATCTTGTAATCAAAGAAACTACGTAGCAAACATGTACTGGATGGATGATGTTACTTTTAAAAACAAGTGATGTTGCTAAAACAATTTTTTCGTTGCAAGAAAGTTTATCTCAATTTAAGGAGTTTGTTTTTATATGTTTTGAGTTGATACAAGTACTGTAAACTCTAAAGTTTAAACCATTTTAGCTGATGAGTTTTTGTGCTCGAATCCCCCTTGTGTGATTAAGAGCATTTAACATCGGTGAAGAGATTTTATGCTCGAATCCCTCTTCATCAATGTAACAATGCTTCAAACAAATTTGTAAGAATGTTTCACACGTGCTGCATGCGAACACATCACATTTAAATGAATATTTTCAAGGTCACTTGTAAAATTGGTCTTAGGTCGTAAGCAAGAGACTGAGATTGGAATTTCACTTCACATATCAACTACAACAACAACATAGCCATATTCTAGTAAATGAGGTTGACTGTATGAATCCTAGAACACAAGTACGCTCAGTTTTGCGTCAAGTCTTCTGTTAGCTCCAACTACTTCATGTCTTTTCTTAAAGTTTATTTTCAAGTCTTCCTCTACCCCATTTGCCCTAAAACCTCTGTCTCATAATCACATTTTCTTAGCAGAACATCAGTAGATTTTCGTTTCAGATGTCCAAACCATTTTAATTGATTTTGTTTCATCTGATGTTCAATTACGGCCACTCCTACTTGACCTCAGATATCCTCGTTTTGAATCATGTCTTTTCTCGTGTGCTCACACATTCTACTTTACTGCACGTATCAAATACCAGAAAAGTAGATGTATTACAACATGGAAACAAATCCCTGTGTTTTGTCCACCCTCTAATTGCAGACGGCATTTTTCCATCTGCACTACACTATTGAGATGCATGTCTATCGCTTACATTACATGCCATATGATGTGTTGAACCCTAAAACGAGTTCCGATGTCGTACCACTTGACGGACATTGTGCATGCAACCTCGCTGGTTTTGTACCTGTCGACAGCTTGCAATGCCATCTTTGATCCACCTCCGTCCTCGCATTTCTGGCTTAGTTTTTGTAAATACAAGGAATGCTGAGAGGACGAAGATCTAATGGATTTGGTGTGGCCTTGATACCTTAATCCAACCCAATCAAAACGACAACGATAGCATCAGCGACGACGATGCTGGTGCCGTTACCCATCGCTGGCAGGAATGTGAGAGCTGTGGTTCCTCTGTACGGAAACTGACCGTTAAATTAGGGTTAATTAGTTGTTAATTCACTGAGTAATGCTGTGATTGGTTGTTGGCCGTTATCGGAGTGATGAAGAAGAAGAAAAGAAGAATGAGTGGCAGTGGAAGAAGCGTTGTGTGCACTGTGCTCCACGTGGCATCAGCAGGCGAATAGGGTCTTAACACGTGGACAAGCTAACACAGCATGCACAGTATAACTTTGTTTTTGGTGTAAACAGTTGTGAGTTTTAAAACTTACAGTTGACCGTTGGTAGAGTATCTATACATGTGGACATGCCAAGGGGAAAAGAGTATCTAAACATGTTCACCCGACAGAAAACAAGAGTATCTAAACTTCTAAACATGACAATTGACACGGCTTAATGTAAGAGTTTAGAATAAAATGGTATAGATAAAACAATTAATCAGTATCTAGACTAGATTAATTGAGTTTAACTGGGCAAAAACTTACTTATCATCGATGAACATGAGATTAACGACTTATATAAAAGAGATACGTCAAAGTGACGATGTCTCAAACCAATCATGCGATGCTATGTAAAGTTAAAACACACTTATACAAGTGATAAGTCTGGAATGTCATGATAGCTTAATCAATAGATGGGTAAGTCCTCTCATGTGTATATGGTGACAAACGTTTGGTGTTAAATAAAGAGGAGAGAAAAAAAAAATTTTGAACCACCACGGGGTGATCCAGTGGTCCAGGTCCATGTTTCATATGGTACGTCCTAAGTATTACACGATGATGGCTATGAGAGGCTGAAATACTTATGTGAGTCTTCCTGACCCCTAAAAAGATGGAATATCGTAGCAAAGCCACTAGCTGATTCCTTTTTCTTTTTTTTTAAAAAAAAAAAACTTATTTTTTTGGGTTTGGAAGTAAAATTCCTTGGGGGCAATTACCGGAGGATGTCAAGAGAATGCCTTCAACATTGGTGATCCAAAAATATCTAGTCTTCCCCTAACATATTGGTGATCCAAATGGTTCTAATTTCTAACCATTTCTTCCCCAATTACACCCTAAAATTTTACAAGAATATCTTTTGCATGCAGAAAAGTGGTGGGTTAGATTTTCCTCCCCTTACTCAACCTCCACCACAGATACTAGATTTCACCTATCAATTGGATATTCCACTCCACATAATCACCTATCTGGATTAACAGAATCCACGTGGCCCAATGACAGAGCACCAGCCAGAAAAATTAGCCAATCAAAATCCACATTTGGATTCTTCCATATCCCACTTCCTGTACTACTAGTATTCCTTGCCACTCATTCCACCTTCCATAATCTCAGTCTCCTCCTTTCTCCTACCCACAAACCCTAAATCTTGCAGGCACTAAATTTGCTAATGGCTTCCAACACTTTGATGAGCTGTGGCATCGCCACTACTGCCTTCCCCTCAGTCCTCTCATCCTCCAAGTCTAAATTTGCGACAAGTGCAGTCCAGCTCCCAAGTGTTGGTGCCAATGCCTCCTCCAGGTTCTCCATGTCCGCCGAGTGGATGCCCGGCGAGCCCCGCCCTCCTTACCTCGACGGCTCCGCCCCCGGGTAACAAAATACACCACTTCAATAATGTTAGAGTAACAAGTTTATTTATCAAATGATGTCTCAGAATGTATGTATCTTGTTTGAAAAGTAATATTTAGAGTAGACCTAGATTTGATAAATTTCATAGTGCGACACCATTTGGTGATTAAGATTTCGTAACATGCTAATTTTTTTTAATAAAATAAGATCAGACAATATTTTTATTTAAAAATTAAAAAAAGGAATAGCTGGTGGTTTCCGCAGAGGCATTTTAGCATTTTCTAGCCACTATCATGTGCTTCATGAACGCCAAGAATCAAAGGCGTGCCATGTGAAATACAGTCCTGAATTTCATTCCCAACCAATAGGTCATCCCGTAATGGTTAAGATTAGACAAAACTAGCTCCTCAAAACATACTAATTAGTTTGGTGAGGTTGTATTAATTTGTTGCTTGTGGGATTTCAGTGACTTTGGATTTGACCCGCTTCGGCTAGGAGAAGTGCCAGAGAACTTGGAGAGGTTCAAGGAGTCGGAGCTCATTCACTGCAGATGGGCAATGCTTGCTGTTGTAAGTACCATAAAAACATTTTCCTTAAAAATTGCATCCATTTTACCTTGCAATGACTAAATTAGCCTTGCAAACCCTCAACTGCAGCCAGGGATTCTCGTACCAGAGGCTTTGGGGTTGGGCAACTGGGTAAAAGCACAGGAGTGGGCTGCCGTTCCGGGAGGCCAAGCCACCTACTTAGGCAACCCAGTTCCATGGGGCACCTTGCCTACAATTTTGGTCATCGAATTCCTTTCCATTGCCTTTGTAGAACACCAACGCAGCATGGAGAAGGACCCTGAGAAGAAGAAGTACCCTGGTGGGGCTTTTGACCCCTTGGGCTACTCCAAGGACCCCAAGAAGTTCGAGGAATACAAAGTCAAAGAGATAAAAAATGGTAAGTGCATAAATACATTACGTTTCTTCTATTACATATCTATGTTTATGTTATGTTGTCCGACTGTATTTAAAGAGTATTTAATTACTGATTGACGATCATGTAGGCCGGCTTGCGTTGTTGGCTTTCGTCGGGTTTGTTGTTCAACAATCGGCGTACCCTGGCACCGGACCGTTGGAGAACTTGGCTACTCACTTGGCTGATCCATGGCACAAAAACATTGGGGATGTCCTCATCCCCAAGGGGATTTTGCCTTGATTAATTCGTGCAGTATTGATTTTACACCCACTGTAAAAATTTAAATTCCCTGTAACCATCTTCGATGAATCCGAACTTCTTGTCATGTGCGAGTGAGTTTAAAAGCAAACTTTTACCATCACCTTCATATTTTAGTATTGATAAAGGACTGTACTTAAAGATCATGCTTGAATATATCAGTTAGTTCTTGTCAATTATATTTCAGTGCCTATATATACATAATGATATATGACTTTCTATTTAATCTAATTAAAAATATAACTTTAGCTCCTAAAATTCAATTTTTTTTTTCACACAAAACCCGGCGTGATTTTTTTACTCAAGAAAACCAGTGACTAGAATTCACATAAATGAATTCAGTAATTACATTCTACTTTACACATTTTACAATTTTCGTGTGCCGAAAATGCCTCTATTGCATGTTTGATATTGTATGCATATTATAAGGGGAGAGTTAAGGATTTTGAAAAAGATTTCGACAAAAAAAAAAGATTTTGAAAAAGAAAAAAAAAAGACATTAGTGCACGAAATTAGGGAGATGAATGCACAAAGGAGGCGAAATTAAAGTGTACAAATATAGCTAAATCAATGAATGCATTTTAGATTAATTACATATTAATATGAAATATGAGAATTGTCTGGAAAAAACTATATGAGTTGGAATTTTTTATATATTTAATGACTTCTTTAATTTAAACGCTAATAATAAATATTGAATTTTAGTGCTTATTTTCTCATTTTAAATAAGAAAAATTTAAAGAATCAGATATATGATACACGTTATTGAAGCATTGTCCATGTTTTTTTTTTCTAAATTTTTATTATTTAAAATGAGAAAATTTTAAATAATGTGTATCAAATATCTGATTTAACTTTTTATAATGGGGAACTATTATTAGTACTTCAAAAATCTCATTCTACACTCCTCACAAATATATTTTTCTTTCTAATTATAGAAAGTTTGGAATGCCAAATGAGATTTTTGAAGTGCTAATAACAATTTCCTTATTATATTACTAAATTTGAAAAGGCATAAATTTTGGGTTTCTTGCTTTTAATGCCTGCGTTTTCCCCAAAATTAATGTATTCCTAGTTCTATATAAATTTGGACAAGTTTATCAGCATTCTCACATTGAGTTTTTGTCTATATTTTTATCATTCATACTCGAGTCCAATGCGTTTTGTTTTTTCCCGTGGTTGTGTTATCAAAGTACACATTAGTCAAAAAAGAAAAACTATTTGTACCTTTTGTTTTTTTTTTATCTGTTTTCGTTTTGTTGTTTGTACATACTGTCTGTTAATTAACCTACCATGATTCTTACATACCCGTTGACACCAATTTAGCCAATTGTTGGCATCATAATTCCTTTACGTATTCTTTGACACTAGCTAAAATATATTTCATTGTTGTTTTTTTCTTTAGGTGTCAAATGGAGGGTGCTATCCTTGAAAGATGTGCTTTCAAGAACAAGCCAACGACAATTCCAATTTATCCTAATACCTCTTTTGTGGGATTGTAATTTGAAGTTTGTTCGAGGTTCAATGAACTTGTAATGGGGCTTTCCAAATGACATGTTGTGCCTGATCATCCTCCATGTTTGTTGAAATTGGATTTTGACGTGCGTATTTTTCATTTGTCATTCGTCAATGACAAAAAAAGTTGTGTGACCACACAATTTTTATTTGTCAGTGAACAATGACAAATGCAAAACATGCATGTCCAAATCTGATTTCAACAAATATAGAGGATGATCAGGCACCATATATGTCATCTGGAAAGCCTTAACTACAAGTTCATCAAACCTCGAACAAACTTTGAAATACAATTCCATACTATATGCAAAACATTCAGCTATATTGAAAAATTTGGAAAAATAACCAAAATTTGAGTCTCATACTGAATTATTCTTTTAAATTTATGATAATTATAACCAAAATTTGAGACAAAAATACTAATATATTCTTAATGACTAAAAACATAAAATGATTGGATATTTTCTCTAGTCGAGTCGAACCCGGTGGCAAAAAAATGACGTCAGCGGCGAAGGTATTGTTAGCGACGAAAGGGCTGTCATCGATGCGAAGAAAGCTTTAAAATAACAAACCCAGTCCGAGAAGGAACTTTGCTTTGGCTTGCTACATGCCGATCTTATTGGAATTTTTGCAATCAAAATAAGAAATAAACAATTAAGATTTAAGAGCAAGTAGTCTTGATCGGGACTCTCTCACTATAATGTTTAAACAGATGGCATTGGACGAAGCTTAAGCTTGCATTCGATACTGGAATTCACGACACCATTGATATTAATTTGGTGATACAAATGTTGTTAACTAATGAATAGGTACGAAAGGGGTGGGCGATCACGAAGGAAGGGTATCGTGGGTAAGGCCAATGGCTCTCTATAGCAAAGAAAATCCACCATAAAGAGGGAAAATGGATCGGTTGCCGTTGGCCAGTTTGAGAGTCCACCTCCACCTGATTTTGTGGTCTCAGGTCTCTCTGGTTTGGGGGCATTTCTGCTAAGAAAAGGGAAGGGATGGGATGAGAGAGGGTAATTAGTGTTTTAATTCAAGGGTATTCTTGATATTTCACATGGAAATTTGGTTAAATTTGTAAGAATTGTAAAAGGTAGGCTAAAATTCATTTTGTGGTACAAAAAGTGGCTAGTTATAAAAAATTCCCGCCATGTTTGTACACATTAATTTCGCCTCCTTTGTGCATTCATCTCCATGATTTCGTGCATTAACGTCTTTATTTTCTTTTCCTTTTCAAAATCATTAACTCTCCCCTTATAATTTGCATAGAATTAATTGTATATATCAAACACGCAATACGTGTACTTTCAGCACCCCAAAAAAAGAAAACTGCGTAAAGTAGAATGTAATTAACGAATTATCTTATGATGATCTTAGTCTCATTGGGTTTCTTTGAGTAAAAATCAGGTCATGTTTTTTTATAGAGAAAATTGAATTTTAGGGTCTAAAGTGTTGCAGTCCTATTGGAATAGGAATGTGATTGTATAAATCCTAACATATCTAGGGATATCTTTTATATTCTCTTTAGTAGTTAATATCCTATTAAAGTTGTAATCCTAAAACGGTAAGGAATTAACATTTCCTACTCCTATAAATAAAGGCACAATGGGGTGGAATATAATACACCTCACAATTACACATCTCTCTTTCTCTCTACTATTGCCGCACCTTTCTCTCTCTCTCTCTCTCTATGGCCTCCATAATTGTTCTGTAAATTATGCCTACAACACGTTATCAGCACGCTCTTGACGCTGCACTAAAGAGAGTTTATTCTTCAATCAGGGGAGTATTACGTTTTAATCATTCTTTTTGTGATTAATTGATTATTTTGAATTGATCTACATGCTATTGATTCAATTTAATTTTTGTGTTGAATGTGACACAACGCATTGGAGATGCAATTCTGACTTTCCGAGAAGAATCTTCTACAAATTCAAAGGCTTTTGTTGTTTTCTGCCAATCAGGTACGCTTAAAATAAAGTAAGATATTTCAAACAACCTTGAAGCATAAAAACATTCACCATGATTCATGAACCCCCCTATGTTTATATTTTCTTTCCAATATATATTGAATATGTTCATATATTTGTCAATATATATATTTGTTCATGCATTACGCAATTTATGCTATGTGGAATTTGTGAGTCAAAGAATATAAATAAATTAGAAGCATATTAAGGTTTTTCTAACCCTATAAATTTCGAAAAAGAATTTAAGATTTATGGGAACAACTTTGACTGAGCCATGGCCTAGGGTTTTTGCATTTTGCTGGGCCCGCATACCTATTTAGCAGCATACCAGTTTGTGGGTTTTCTCCTGGTCCAGCCCACGCCAGACCAAGCTAGCTCGTGCTGGGCTTGTCCGTGCACTCGGCCCATCTTCCATCAGCCTGCAGCTGAATGGGTTAGCTTCTGTTTGGGCTTGCTACCCGCGTAGTGGACCAAGCCCGATTGACTAGGTTATTCGGTGATGGGTTTCATGCCCCCGGCCTCTGATCCAAAATGCCAGCGCATGCTGGGCCCCGTTCTTTCCCCTTAGCCCGTTCTGCTGATTGCAGCATGCTGGGTTCCCTCTTTCTTTTTCTTAACCCATGACTACAGCAAGCCTGCAAAGCTTGTTTTGCAGGTTGTCGGATTGCCTGCAGCAACCTCACATGGCCCACCTTCCCATTGCAAGCCTGTAGCTTGCACATGCTGATTGGGCTCCCCCGTGTGGTTTGCCCAAACCAAATTGGCCTGTTTCTACTTCTAGCTGCACCCAACCATGGGGTGCCCACGGCTAAGCTCAAAGTGAGGCTATATTTTTCGACCCTATGCTATTATTTAGCACTTTAAATAATTTTAACCTGAATGTTATAATTATTTTTGCTTCTACGATCGACCTTGTTTGGTCTCGATCTATTGAATTAATTAAAAGTGACCTGCAGTCCATTAATCTGATAATTAATCCAAAATTATTGACCTGAAGATCACTTTTGAACGTTAACGATTCAATAATTTATTTCTCTTCTTTGAACTGTGACATCTTTTCGTAGTCCCAAAGCGCTCACACTTGAGTTCCCGAAGAAACTTAAATCCACTACAGTTGGTTGTATATTGCATTCTGTGTTCTTGCAGGAACCTCTCTTTTATGAACTAAACGTTCATAAACTAAATTGACTGTAGTTTCAAATTTAGTGTCTTTGAAGTCCAAAGTTTTCATAAAACAATACACCCATAAAAACTCGACGTTTTTCATGAAAATCATGTCTTAGAACTCGAATGTTCTAACTTTGATGCTTATGGATGATTTATTCCCATAGCACCAATCACAATCTTGTTCCCTCCAATTCGGTGGATTGTTGAACCGTCACAAGTTTGATTTTCCTGATTTGGATGTTTCTAATAGAAACCACTTTATGTGGGGTACATGACGTGAATCTCTAATTGACTATCAAGAAGCTGAGAAACCATTGACGTAAACAATGGCATGGAAGAGCTGAATAAGCCTCCGCCATGATCTTCATTCGAAGACTTATGCCCGAAGCATTACAAATGGAAATACCTCCCGAATGAGGATTCCATGGCTCTTTGGCTCGCTCTTATAGACCGTCTAATCATGAACGACATTGCCTGAAGCACACCATGATTATGTCCATGAATGAGTGCGATTCTGAAGTTTATAAATCCGATCAAATTTTGACTAGAGAATACTTTTCTCGTCCTTCCATGTTTCTAACTCGCCCTTGAAGCAACAGTGTAGAAAGCGGAAGTTTACCAAATTCTCGGATCTGATTACTACCACAAACATATGGTAGGATCAGGGCCTGCCAAGGTGTGGCATCATGCCCGAAGCGTGATCCTTGGCACCTAAGACCTAAAACTTCAAGAATAAGGGATAATATTCCCAAACCTTAACCCTACAAAATCTACTTCCGTCTTGATGGAATAGATCATTGGTTATGCACCTGTTCGTGCCCCTACCAATGTTGTTAAGGAGCACCATTCTAGTAGTCAATATGTGAGATTGATTTTGCTCCACCGAACATCGTTGGAAGAGCAGAATTTTGACATGGATGGCCTTTGTGGAGCCAAAAATAATCACAAGGTGACACGTGGATTTTTGGGTGAAAATGACAAAATTACCCTCGAAGCATACCGGGATTCCTATGCGCGAGCACTGGACAATCATCTCACAATCAAGTCAAAAGTACCCAAATAGGTATTTATTTTTAAACCTATTTCATCCATCCTCATCATATATTCTCCACAAGGTAACCCCCAAAACATTCCATTTAAAATTATGTTAATTGGTTAATTAATGGATTTATTACCTAATTAATCTATTAATTGCCAATTAAACTACCAATTACACCAAAAAAAACTCCCAAGAAGCCGGTCACCTTCTCTCCCAAAGGGGCCGGCCATGCCCTATATATTCTATCTCATTTTCTCTAAAAACCTAAGTTTTCACTCTTGCTAAATTGTCAAAAAGTTCTCAAACACTATTCTCTCAAAATTCTAACTTTGGCATCAGAGGTTCTTACGCCAAAGCCCCCCCATTCATCGTGGGCACGTGAGGCTCTTAGCCTTGACCTAAGGTGTTATTTGTTTTGTAGGTGCAATTTTGTCCAAGATCAAGGAGGAAGAAATTTGCATCCACAAATTGGTGCTTTCATCAAGAGTTGAGTCCCATATTCGTAGAAGACTCTCGCATCCAAGGTTTTCTATTTTCTTGTCCATTTGTAGATTTTTCGTACGTTCTTATTTTTAGAAATTTTTATTTGCAAAAATTCTTGATAAAACGTAAAAGAGAAGTACAATGGCTAGAAATTTAGAAAATTCAATAAGTGAAATTCCAATATTTAAGAGATGGGACCACGGCGATCCACGAGGCTAAATGTGACGATAAGTGGGGCGGCACCACCATTACGAGACTCCACCATGGCAACCACCACAGTGGCCACCACGAGAACCATCCGTGGCGAGGTCCATGGTACCACTACCACGGCCCGAGCCGTGCCACTAAAGCAAGCCCAAGCCGTGCCATCCAAGACCCATGGCACCAAGGCCACGACCCAAGCTATGTCACTCCAAGCCCAACGCGAGCCCAATGTGTTGCCAAGCTGTGCCCAAGCCTCGCACTCGTATGCATCACGCACCGAGCAGCCCACTTTCGTGGCCCAGCCTGCTTCTGCAGCCCAGCATGCTATCGCGGCCCAGCCTGCTCCTGTGGCTTCCCAAGCAGCCCAAGTTGGCCCAAGATTATCTTAACCATCCGGACCAACCATCGAGCCGGGGGCATTTTCACCATATTTCTCCGCGGATTTGACATTTCCCAACTCAAATCTCGTACCCGGAGTCTACCACCCTTCCACTGCTCAAGGAGACACATTCCTTCCAAGCTTTTCCAACCCGAATGGTTAACAACACTTGTCCCGACAAGTTATAGAGTTGACGAGCGCCCTTACATAACAGAAGACCTTGGTGAATTAGCTATTGTAACGCACCGAGATTCAACGTGCCCCAGACGAGGTGTCACGAAGTAGGACAAGGGCAGACTAGGAACATCTCTAGCAGCGTCCCGACAAGCAACCACTCAACTAACCACAAACCGAGCATTCGGGCAGCATACACTCCCGATTGGGCCTTCGAGATAGCGTACACTCCCGTCTTAGAGTGTGGAGGAGCGTGCACTCTCGACTAGGCCCACGGGCAAGTATACACTCACGGTTGGGACCACACACCGATGATCAACATGAGCAGCCTTCCAGGCAAATCGTTCATTCGCGACTAGGCCCTCAAAGAGCAACTTCTACATCTCATCGGAGTAGGCAGCATGATGGATGGGGAGAAGCAGTCACTCAATCCGACTCAAGTTCAACCAACAACCTGCAAAGAAATCCCTTGCCTGTTGGGAATCTACCTCATGCACCGCAGCAGCGGCGTGGACGAGCCGAGCATAGACAAAAGCAACTTAGACCAGCAGACCAAGACTAAGGAACCAAGAGCTCCGCTACCCCCAACAAAGGCAAATTCAGGAAGAGGTAGAAAAGCTCCTTAACGAGTGATTGCGTAATTTTCAACGCAACGAAGGAGCCGATGAAGCACTACGACGAGATATGATCAACATGAGTAGGTCACCTTTCACAGACGAGATTGAGTAGACAGAGCCTCTACGTAAGTTTAGCATGCCACACTTTACATCTTTCAAGGGAGATGGAGATCCATAGAGGCACTTGAAGCACTACCGAAGCACGATGGTCTTTTATCGGAGCAACGATGCCCTTATGTGCAAAATCTTCGCCATCACTTTACAAGGCAAGGCGCAAGATTGGTTTCACACCTTGCCACCACGATCCATCCGGAGTTTTGATGATCTTTCTTTGGTTTTCACCAAAGAATACTCATCTTACCGCTCGATCAAGAAAAAGTCCGACCACTTGTTTAATGTGAAGAAGAACACAAAGGAGTCACTCCGTGACTACGTGAAGAGGTTCAAAGTAGAGAAGGCAAAGATCGTCGGATACGACGACTCGATAGCAAATGCAGTCTTCCAAAAGGGACTCCCACTAGACCACCCATTGTTCAGAGAAATGATCATGAAAGAAGATTTAACTCTAACAGATAAGCATGCATTTTAGGACGAGGCTCGGCGAGTAGATAAGGCACCCGAGCAGCCTCGAAAAGAGTCGGCGGTGGCTCAAAGGAAGGAGGATGGGAAGCAGCCCAACATAAGCAAGCATGAGGCCAAGTGTAGGGATCGACCCACGACTAAAGAAGGCCTAACGACAAAAAATTATTCAAAGTTCACCATTCTGATCCACCAAATCTTTCGTGACATCAAGAACGAGCCATGGTTCAAGCTGCCGAAACAATCACAGAGAGATATTTCTAAGTTGGATCACACCAAATATTGCGCATTCCACCGAGGTCTCAGTCACACAACCGACGACTGTTACACTTGGAAGAACTACCTAGAGAAGCTCGTAAAAGAAGGCAAGGTTGGCATATACTTAGACAAGCCAGCTGCTCATCCTAGAAGGAACGCAGACGACAACGAGGAACCGCCGACCAAGACGATTCGAATCAATGGCATCTTCGCCGAATTCAAGCACTTAGGGGCCACCAGTAACTCCAAAAAAAGGAAGATTTAGCAGGCTCTACTGGTCTCACAAACCCAAGCAGCCGACCCCCAACTTGGATTCATCATTGGCTTCACCGAGCAAGATGCAGAAGGCATCGATTTTCCACACGACGACGTATTAGTGGTATTTGTCCAACTAGCCCATGCCATAGTCGACAGAATGATGGTCGACAATGGAAGTGTGGTCAACCTACTTCAACTCTCAGTCATTCGGAAGATGGGCCTGGAAAGCACAATCATACGCCGAGCGGAGGTACTCACTGGATTCAACAGGTACACCTCAACTGCCAATGGTTACATCACACTTGACGTGACAACACCGCCAGTTGTCTCAAAGTAGACGTTGATGATCGTAAACGACCCATTTCTCTACAATGAGATTCTTGGGAGACCTTGGTTGATCAACCTGGATGCCGTCACTTTCTTCAAGTATCAAAAAATCTGATTCCACATCCTGGAATGAGGAGTCGGAAAGATTAAGTTTGACCAGGCCGCATCCCGACGATCCACTGTGCAAGTGTTGAAAGAGTCAAAGAAGAAAACCTTTATCCTCGTGGAGGCTACCGAAATCCAAAGGGACGAAGAGGCCACCAAATAGCAATTACAACAAGCGGATCAAGAAGATGGCTCCCAAGCAGATCAAGAAGATGGCTCCCAAGCAAACGAGATATCATGAAAACCCGAAGAGGACACTGAAGACATTATTCTTGATCCCCAGTAACCAGAAAAGACGGCTAGAATCGGCTTACGTCTAAGCTCAGCCGAGAAAGAAAAACTCACAGCTTTCCTTAGGGAAAACCGAGACGTCTTTACATGGTCACCTTCCAACATGCCTGGCATCAATCCCAAGATAACTTGCCACAAGCTGCACATCGACCCCGCTGCCAAACCGATGATCCAAAATAGAAGACATTTCACACCCGAACGAGTGGCGATCATCGAGGTATAAATTGACAGGCTACTGGAGGCTAGATTTATAGAAAAGGTAGTACACTCAGTATGGCTTGCCAATGTCGTGCTAGTCATGAAGAAAGAAAATGGCAAATGGCAAATGGAGGGTTTGCGTAGACTACATCTACCTTAACAAAGCATGCCCAAAATATCCTTATCCGGTCCATCCGATCGATCTACTGGTAGATTCAACTTCCAAAAACCAGCTGCTCAGCTTCTTGGACGCATACTCCAGCTATAACCAAATAGCCATGTACGAGCTCGATAAAGAGAAAACCGCGTTCGTGATTGAGTAAGGCACCTACTACTACAAAGTTATGCCCTTTGGCCTAAAAAACGCGGAAGCCACTTACCGAAGGTTAGTAAACATGATGTCCAAGAAGCAAATTGGGGTAACCATGGAGGTCTATGTTGACGACATCATGGTAAAGGGTAAGAAGCGGTCGGACCACATCCGTAACTTGGCGGAAACTTTCAACATCCTCAGAAAGTACAAGATGAAGCTCAACCCCACCAAATGCACATTTGGAGTATCTTCAGGCCGATTCCTAAGGTACTTAGTTACCTAACGAGAATTGAAGCACATCTCAAGCAAATCCGAGTGATCCTAGAGATGAAGTCTCCAACTACCTTGAAGAAGATCCAAAGCTTGACCAGAAAAGCAGCTGCCCTCAACCGCTTTCTCTTGCGGCCTAAACCTTGGCGGACTTTATAGCAGAATTCACGCCTAGCCTAGGTAATGCAACAAAGCAGCCTAGCAACGCCCCAAAAGTAGTCGAGCACACCTTAGCCGTGCTTGTTTCCCCCGATGAAAACTTCTGGCATTTGCATGTCGACGGCGCATCCAACTACAAAGGCTCAGTAGCAGGCGTGGTCCTTATCACCCCAGACGACTCAATGCTCGAGCAGGCGATCACTCTAAGCTTCAAAGCATCCAACAACGAAGCAGAGTACGAGGCCCTACTGGAAGGCTTCTGAATGACAAAAGACTTGGTGGTGAAGAAGCTTGCAATTCATTATGATTCCCAACTAATCACCAGCCAGACTATTGGGGAGTACATGGCAAAACATCCAAGGATGGTGCAATACCTAAAGAAGGTACGCAAACAGTTTGAGGCATTTCAGACTTACACTCTTACTCAAGTTTCGCGGACAGACAACGCCCACACAGATGCACTAGCTGGCCTAGGCTCCGCCCTCGACCATCAACTCAAACGCTCTATTTCAGTGGAATATCTAGATACACCAAGCATAGAGACGGAGCCGGCAGCTGAAGTGTCACAGGTTAATATAACTCCTAACTGGCAAAGTTATATTATAGACTACCTGGTCAATGACACACTTCCCCTCAGAAAGATTAGAGTCTAGGAAGCTCCAAATCAAGGCAGCACGCTACTACATGTGGAACGGCATTCTCTTCCGAAGACCCTACACCGGACCATATCTCCGCTGCCTAACACCTTCCGATAACTTGAAGGTTCTAAGCTCAATCCATGAAGGTGTTTGTACAAATCATTCCAGATGACGATCCTTAGCACATAAGGCTCTCAACGCAAGCTACTACTGGCCTACCATGCACCAAGATGCTAAGAAGTTAGTACAAAAGTACGACCGTTGCCAACGTTACAAGCTGGTACCAGCACTACCTGCCAGCGAGTTACACCTGCAGACGAGTCATTGGCCGTTCATGCAGTGGGCAATCGACCTGGTAGAACCTATGCAGCTTGCTAGTAGGGCAATCGTGACAACCGACTATTTCACCAAATGGGTAAAAGCAAAACCCATGACGACCACGACTCAGACGTACATAGAGCGCTTCATTTGGAGGAACATCATTTGCCGATTTGGCATCCCTTAGTCCATCGTCACCGACAACGGCCCGTAATTTGTGGGCAAAGATTTGGCAAAGTTCTTCCAAAAGTATGAAATTAAGCAGCATATGTCCACGCCGAAATATCCTCAAGATAATGGGTAGGCCGAAGCATCCAACAAGACGATCATTGACTGCCTCAAGAAATCCCTCACCGACAAGAAGGGAAAATGGCCAGACGAACTCCCCGGTGTTTATGGGCATATCGCACCACCAAAAGACGAGCAACCGGTAAGACTCATTTCTCTTTGGCATTTGGTTCGGAAGCAATCATTCATCCCAACATCATCGTGCCAAGCATTGAGCAGAACAGTAAGAAGATGGCCACAAGCTTAGATTTGGCAGAGGAGAAGCGCGAGCAGACCATCACTCACATCGCATCCTACCAGCAGCAGCTCATCTCTTGCTACAACAAAAGGGCCAAGATCCAGCAATTCCAACCAGAAGATCTAGTCCTAAGAAAGGTCTTCATCACTGCCAGCAGAAAAAGCTCCAAAAAGATAGATCCTATCTGGGAAGGTCTATACAAGATCAGCAGAGTGGGCGGCAAGGTTAATTACACCCTCGCCACCATGAAAGACAAAGAGATCGAGAAGCAATGGAACGCCTACAACCTGAGGAAGTACCATGTGTGACCTTCCACTATATCAAGACCCGAAGACTCAAGTAGCTCAACAGGTACCACCTCGCAAGCCGATGACTATCTAGTTGTTATATAGTCTTTACAGTTAAGTTATTCGTTTGTTTCACTTGTTTTTCAATAAGGATTTCAAAAGTAATTTACAACTTGACTCGACTACATGTCCACAACAACTTATCTCTCATGGACTTCAAAAGAAGATAGCGCCATTCCTAGGGACTCACCGCAGGAATTGCACCCCTTGAGGGACCAACCATGCTCTCCAGTGCGAGAGGGTAAACTAATTCCCCAACACCCACATGGGTCTGCTCTCCAAAGCGGGAGGATAAACTCTACACTCTGAACATCCATACGTGGGTGAGCTGGGCTGCCCTAGTATAACTAGATGCACGATGGCTTGCGCCGGGATTCCTAGAAGTAGCCACGATGGTCTTTTTCAAGGCTTAGCTAACTGAAGGATTTTAGGTCTCTTGGTCTAATCAGCGGGGAACCGGGCCTTAGAGACGGAAATGGCACATTATGCACTACTCCTTACGGACGACTGCCCTGGAAACCTAAAGCTGCTACCGAGTGCACTAAGGTAGCCTACGGTTTTCAGAAGACTGCCTACAGCTTGCCCTTAGAGTAATAAAGTCACGCTAGACTTATACAACTGCACATTCTTGTGAAAGGTTAAACAAGCTAACGTGCATATACGAAGTTTCATCCACTGCCGACATGCTACGCAGTCGATAAACTTCACCTCTGCCAAGCGCAGAACAACCTACACCAAGTCCTAAAGTGTTGTGATACTTGCTATGCAACCTACGAAATTGGAGAAAGCCAAGGTTAACAACTTAGTGGTTACGCAGACTTGTCTACTTCTGTAAGTAAGACATCCGGCTGCCAACCCTATGACTAACAACTTTGCAAAGTTCTACATCAACACCGACGTCTACATAGACTACGCGGCCTGTCTGCTTATAAAAAAGTAGCACGCCTGCCACTGGTCTATAAAGTCTAAAGGATAGGGCATGAACAAAAGAAGCGAAGATGGAGAAAAACGAATGAAACAAGTTTATTAAATTTTTTAGCAAAATTGATAAACAACTAGCAAAAATCAAAAGAGTTCAAGTAAAGCAAAAGCAACAAGGAAAATAAAGAAACTGATAAAGGCTACCTAGAAGACTACTCTTCAGCAGCTTGGACATCCCACGACTACTCGGTCGCCACACCTTCAGCAACCATAATGCCCTCAGTAGCGGCATCATTCGACGCTTCACCCTCAGCTGCTAGCCTGGGCACCAACCTCTCTGATTACTTCACCAATAGAAGACTCAAAAGTAAAAGCGAGCAAGTCTTCCGGAGAAATAAAGAAGGTCTCGAAGTCTTTGCCAGAAAACTCAAAGTCAGACGACCGCCCAAAGAGATGATCTACATAACCTAGTTTGTAGAAATTGGCTTGACTCTGAGTAAGCTAAGCCTCGAACCCAGCCTTCTTACTATTCAACTGCTCATTTTCCTTGAGCAAACAAACACAAACCTGCTGCAGTTCATCCACTTCCTTCTTCAGATTGTCATTAATCTTCAAAGCACCTTGGAGTTCCAACACTTGAGGCTCAAGCCTATCAGCAACCTTCTTGAAGTGGATCACTTGGTTGTAAGTAACAATCAGTTCTTCATTGCATAAGCAGCGGAGCGGAATTCAGAGATGGAACGCTCAAGATCTTGAATCTGAGGTATATAACACTCGATCTCCTTCTCTGCACTTTCATGCCTTATTTGGATCGCGTCAAGCCTAGTCTTTAAATCCACGATCTCTTGGCGAGCGGTTTCAAGCTGTAGAGAAGTGGGGGCAGAGATATTAGACCCCTTCAAAATAGCAAGCTCAGATTCCATTTTCTTGACTTTCTTGGCCAATGAGTAAGCTTCGGCTGCCACAGTTCTTGCCACCTCCTTGGCAGCTTTGGTATCCTCTTGATCAAGAAGCATAGACTCGGCTGCCAGAATCGTCGTTTTCTGCATCATGGCCAGTAGAGCAATTCTCCTGTACCTGGTCGTATGCTTCGCAAATGATCTCGGGCCAATAATCCATTTGACGCCATCAACAAACTTGGCACATACATCTATGTCCTCAAGTAGATTTGGTTTCAAAAATGCACAAATCTCAACAACTTTCCTAGAAACAGACTTGGTGGATTTCTCACTACCGTCTGCACGAGCAGTCTTCTTCTTCTAAGCAGATGAGTTGGTCTCAGCAGCAGAGCGAACGAGTTTTGGCGCCACTTTAGCAAGCAGGGGCACCCTGTCGCTCTTCATAGTAGCAAGCCTCTCCAGAGGTGAACCAGACTTAGCCCCAAGCAGACGTTTTGACATAAACTTCGACACCATAAGCACGGATGAACTTCTACATTGGGCAATTCTATCAGCAATCGAGCTAGCAGCCTTCGAAATGGCAGACGCCATGCGTACAGATCCAGCAGTCTCTTCTTTCCCATTCCTGGAGGAAGTCAAGTCAATCACAAACTTGGGAGCAGCCCATAAACCCTCGTGAGCAGCGGAAGAAGTCTTTAGTTTCTTCTCAGCAAACATCTCTTGAACAGCCGGTGAACCCCTGCGAGCAGTCTTCGGTTTCTTTTCAGTAGGCATCTCTTGAGTAGGAGGGGAATACCTCTATTTGTAGCAGGCTCCACCACAGTGATAAGACGAGCCAATGCTTCTGCCTTGATTCGTTTTATCTCCTCTTTCGGGAACAGCTCATCTTTTTCCCTATGAAGAGGATTAAGCAGCCAACGCTACTCACGATACTCGAAAGGGATACCTAGAGTAATATGCACTTTCTTCATGTCAGGAGAAATTTTAGGAGTTGAGCCAAATTCTGAATCTACAAAAGCATCGAAAGGCAATCAGAAAATAAAAAGCAGCTTAGCACAGATACAAAGTAGCTGAAAGATTAAGCAGCTTACTTACCAGATATAAAGATTGTGGGAACACGCAGCTCAGGGGAAAAATCAGACTCTCATTCACCACTTATCTCCAAAGTCTCATTGGCCTAGTCATGATCTCATTTGCTCGAATTATCAAAAAGCCTATGACGAGATCATAGCTGCCCAACTCCCTCGATGTGGCCTATGTCAAAGAAGTACCAAAATTTGTTGACGGTCAAATCTAAGTCAAAGAATTGGCTAAGATTGTGGAATCCCACCATCACATGGACCACATTCGGAGAACATTGAGCGGGGGCACATCTTATGGAGCAGAGCACTTCTTGGAAAAATCGCGGCATAGGAAAAGTAAAACCCAACACAAAATAGTAGGTGTGGAATTTGATAGCTTTCCGAGCCCCATCATATGGTTCACGACTGCTACCATCTTTAACACGCTTCACATGCACTCCTGACGGAATGGCATGCCAGTATGCTTCGAGGAAGTCTCTAAACAAGTCATCGGAGCTAATCTTGAAGTGAGCAGCCTTGAAATAGCCAACCTTGCTCAAAGACCGGCCTTGACGATACAACGGCGGCGCACCATCATCATTCTTGAAGAAATTCTACAAAAGTACAAGAGGGATTCGTTAGAGGGTTGGAAAAAAAAAATTAAATAAAATGCTCAGTAGTCCTCTCGGCCCAAAAGAGGCTCTCGGCCTCTCATCTCATTTCTCCCTCAAGCACGGGCCCGAACCCAGCATGTCTTCTAAAAAAAAAATAATAATAAACAAAGTAGGGAGCTCAGCCCGTGCTGGCGCCCCACCATTCCTTCTCAGCCTAAGGGCCTGGCAGCCTAGTCCAGCCAAAAGGGGCTGGCGCCCCCACACTTTTTCCTTCCTTACAGCCCAGGCACAAAGGCCCAGACTGCAACACCAACCCACAGCCCAAGCCGCAAAAAGCCCAGCGCCCATGCCAATCCCCACGACATGGCCTGTTCACTCCCACCACCCACGGCAACAGTGCCGCAACCTACCTAGGACCTTTTTTCAATTCTCCTCGACCCTCGTCGAGCCAATTTCAAGCCCCAAGGCTTTTAAAAAAAGGAAGCAGTCCTAAGTTTCCTAAAGCAAGAAAATCTCTACACATGTTGCCCTTTTCTGCGAGCAGCCCAACAGGTGTGGGGGCATTTGTGGAGCCAAAAATAATCACAAGGCGACACGTGGATTTTTGGGTAAAAATGACAAAATTACCCTCGAGACATACCAGGATTCCTACGCGCGAGCAGTGGACAATCATCTCACAATCAAGTCAAAAGTGCCCAAACAGGTATTTGTTTTTAAACCTATTTCATCCATCCTCATCATATCTTCTCCACAAAGTAACCCCCAAAACATTCCATTTGAAATTATGTTAATTGGTTAATTAATGGATTTATTACCTAATTAATCTATTAATTGCCAATTAAACTACCAATTACACCGAAAAAAAACTCCCAAGAGGCCGGTCACCTTCTCTCCCAAGGGGGCCGGCCATGCCCTATATTCTACCTCATTTTCTCTAAAAACCTAAGTTTTCACTCTTGCTAAATTCTCAAAAAGTTCTCAAACATTATTCCCTCAAAATTCTAACTTTGGCATTAGAGGTTCTTCGGCCAAAGCCCCCCATTGATCATGGGCGTGTGAGGCTCTTGGCCTTGACCTAAGGTGTTATTTGTTTTGTAGGTGCAATTTTGTCCAAGATCAAGGAGGAAGAAATTTGCATCCACAGCCTTGATGGCCGAATCCCCTTAGTAAACCATTTACTTTGTGAACATTTTTCTATGTTCTTGGATTCAAGTTTGGTGTATGTTTTACTTATGGATAATCTTATTGATATTGTCCTCGAATATGAGTTAATTGAATCATGTTTCTTAATACATGTGACCGATTCAATTAAACACGTGATTAGGTAGGAATGTGGGGAAGTTAGTTGTCTGGATGAATGCGATACTACGCACATTAACTTTACACCCAAATCACATCTCTAACAACGACTTCAGGTCTATCCAACCTGATTAAGAGCATTGACACGCTCCTCATTGTATGCATGGTACCAAATTACCATTTAAGGGACCTTAAATTCTCCCTGTCGTTGAGTTTTTAAGGATATTCGAGATGACAATGATCATAAATGAAACCACTGAAGAAAATAGAGTGAAATATCTTTGTACCACCTTAAAAAATGAGCCTGAAGCTTTGATTTGGGGCCAATGGGTTGTCCCCCAACTGGGAACACGCCACATGTGGCCGGCCTGGAGCCTGGTGATTGAGTAGTTTAATTGCTTTGGCATAACCTTTTGGGACATATAGGTCGAACAATGATGCTACGACGCATCTCCTTACTTGAAGTAAGGATCTTGTGCCTACAAGCACCCTTTTGCCAACTTTACTCATTAGGGAAATTGATTTTCTAAATCATCTCTCGCAAAGAAACGAAACGACTCTCTTGTCATAGTGGATTCAAGGGAATATATGTGGACTAATCCAACCAAAATGCGAACCATATAAATACTTATGGTTTTGGTTGATGAATCGACAAACTGGTCATATGTTTGTCCACACACATTGCTGCTAAACCTCCTGGCCGATTAAGGGTTCACCACCCTACTTATCCCTTAAGGTCTAGGAGACTGGATAATGTCGGAGAGTTTATATCGACGGTTTTCGATAAAGTATTGCATGTAGTTTGGGCTAATAATTGACCATCGAATTCCCATGTTCACTCCAAATAGCCTCGCCTAGCGATCATAAAGCATAAATTCAATGATCGCATGGATTTTGGTAAACGTACCAAGTTTTCAGTTTTTGCCTAGGGCTATGCAATCTTGTATGCAGTTATGTAGGTCTGCCTTGAGGCCTATTGCCACCCAACCTATTTGACGTTACAGTTGGTTACTAGGTACGAACCTGACGATTTTCGTATTTACACATTTGGGTGTGCATTCCATATGCCAAGTTGCGTTGCCACAACGTACCAATATGAGTCCTCAAAGAAGAATGTGTATCTTTTGTCGATCATGATTCTCCTTCACATTAGCTCTCTTCGAGCCCTTACATGCGATCTCTTTACCACTCATTTACTGGTTGTCACTTTAATGAGACAGTCTTCCTGCCATTAGGGGAGATAAGAACGTCAACATTTTTGGAGAACGGCGCGAATTTGTGTGGACGTTGCCCACTATGTCTCATCTCGATCCTCGTACCGCACAAGTGTGATAAGCAAATGTGATGAATTTTAGCTTTCAGAATGTTGCTCCAGACGCATTCCTCTGATCTAGCTAAAGTGACGAGATCATATACCAGCTGCAAACATGCATGCAAGGACAGATGTACTTAACGGACGTCGAGTCAACATCCCTAGAGGGTGTGCTACCCCTGTTGGACGGTCCGGTACACCCGTGGATAACCAATCAATCTATCTTGGCCTGGAGCACGACAAATCATTTGGTTCGTAGGATTCACTTCCCTAAAAGAGGAAGACACGGCACAACAATGAATCCATACTTGATCGATGTCTCAAATCATTTCCATCTCATGAGATTAATCCGGATTTTCTTGGTCCAGTATACTAGTTTGGATGAGCTAAATAGAATTGAAATGAGATTACCATCGATGATGTTTTCACTTATATGGTAGCTACTGACATAAATGAAAAACGACGATATCGAACCGTGTTCTATTGATTAAGTGACAACGTAGAACTGATTGGACAACTGAAATTACAATCTAGGTCAAATTCCTTACCAAAGTGTGTTTGGACCTATTGTTCCTACACTGCCCAAGGTAACCCTGTTGTGTTACAAGTGGGAAAGGAAGCGTTATGAGATAAATGAAATAGTGCGATATGATGCACGCCTTACGGCGCAAGGTTTCTCTCAAAACGTCATGTGATTGATAGCAGCATTATGAAATATGGTTAATGTTTTTTCCATGGAAATATGGATACGGAGATTTACATGTAAGTTCCCGAAGAATTACATGGACTGGTTCAAATAGTTCCAAACCACGGAACACCTTCTTAACTTGTTTGAGGTGTTCACTTACAATCTGACGGATGTGGTATACTCGTCTAAGTGATTATTTGATCAGTCAGGGATGGATTATGCCCTTGCGTGTTAAACTATGAAGTCTTATTCCGAATTGCTAGAGTTACAGTTTATGTCATTGACATGTATCTCACTAAGACTCCGGAAGAGCTTGAGAAAACTGCCTCGCACCTGAAGATGAAATTTGAGATGAAGGATCTTGGAAAAACTCGTTTATGCCTTGACCTGAAGTTCAAGAATTGTTCTGACAGTATTTTGGTCTACCAGTCGAACTACACCCTGTATATGTTACTTTTGAGTATACCTTTGATCGTCCATACAGTATATGCAAATGAGACCCTTGAAGAGGTTATGGAATTCGAAACTCCATATTTAAAATTCAACTTTGCGCTTCGTTGTACTTAGCTCATTGTATTAAGACAGGACATCTCATTCGCTATTGATCTTGGTAAAGATGCAACACTGCGCCTACACGCAGCCATTGAATTGGTATTAAAGACGTACCTTGAAGGTACTACGAATTTGGGCAAATCAATCCCAATGCATCTCGAGTGGATCCAACCCCCCTGATCCTCGGAATGATGCTTGCTTTGTTTGTTATGCTGACGTTGGTTACTTATCAAACCCGCACAAGGCAAAATCCCCGAATGGTTATGTCTTTACTGTTAGGGATATCGCAATATCTTGGAGGTCCACAATATGACCTTAGTTGCGAAATCTTCGAATCGTTCCAAGACTCACCTTACTTCACTACGCCACATGTGAGACATGGTTAGGAGTTCTTGTTGATCATATTCGAAGTACCTGCTGTGTTTTTCATCCATCGTTGAGTCCTAACGACGATCCATGAAGATTATGCTGCATGTATCAACCCGACCAAGCCATAATACATCAACGAAGTCAACGCCAAGACATATTACGTCTACATCACATCAGCAAAACATTAGGAGATTGAAGTCATCCAAGATGATCCTAGACAACCTTGCCGACCTCTACATGACGTCACTGCCGAAGTCAACCTTCCAATTGGTATGCCTAACTATCATATGTAATGCTTGTAGTTCTCATTTGGAAGTTATGTCAAACTCAGGGGGAGTATCCAGAAGTATACTCACTTGATCTTAATGTACTATTTTTCCCTACGATTAGGAGCATTTTTCCCACTGGGTTTTTGCTACCTAACTAGGTTTTAACGAGGCACCCATCCTAGGCTGATCATACCCTTGTGAGCTCTTCTACTTGCGTCCAAAAGACGTATAGTTTTGACTTAATGCAACTTCTCACTTTTCTCCTTAGTCTATGAGTTTTTCTCCCACCTTTGGTTTTACCATAGTGAGGTTTTGTTAGTTTTACTTTTTTATGCATTCTTCTGTTGATTTGAGGCTCCCATTTGCTCATTGTGCCGACGACTTCATCAACTGTACTTACTTCATCGCTGAAGACCTGATGCGTCATCTGTTTGAGTATTTACACACTCAAGGGGGAGTGTTGCCATCCTATTGGAAAAGGAATGTGATTGTGTAAATCCTAACATATCTAGGGATATCTTTTGTATTCGTTTTAGTAGTTAATATCCTATTAGAGTTGTAATCCTAAAAGGGTAAGGAATTAACCTTCCCTACTACTATAAATAAAGGCACAATGGGGTGGAATAGAATACACCTCACACTTACACATATCTCTCTCTCTACTAGTGCCGCACCTTTCTCTCTCTTTATAACCTCTATAATCATTCAGTAAATTATGCCTACAACATAAAGTTATTTTTTTTGGGAATATTAAACTAGAGAAATACTGTATCAATGATATGAAAACGTTTGTTTATCAACGCATGCATTGTTATTGTAATTATAGGCTTATATATTACACAGCCACATTTGGTGTAGGGCTAATTATAACATCTTTGATCAAACACACACAAACAGTTACGTCACGGCCAGTAGGTATGCATTGGAAGCTTATGTATTCCTCCCGGAGATCAGCCCTGCATGAAGCTTCACATTCATGTGGATGGCAGTTGGCCAAATCTTCAGGAGAAGGGGCTCGGGCTTTGTTGGACGTTGAAAGATGGGGAACGTGAACCCTCGACAAAATGAGTTTGTTGATTTGCAGCCAAGAATGTCGCAACCACCAAAGCAAACACCAGTGTCAAACGCATTGCTTTTCCTTCCATTGAAGATAAAAAAAATTTAAGCTTATGTGATGGAATTGAGAGACTTCTCTCTAATTTCTTGGTGGTTTTTAGGTAATGATGTCAGGTGTTGGTCGTGTGATTTGGTTTTTATAGTATAAATTGATGATATGATAAATGATAGCTCGTTATTCAATGTATTGGGTGTATTTAATTATTTTACCAATGTATCTTCTGTATCTAATATTGTTATATAATGTATGTCTTCTCTGTTTATGGTATCATAGTAACCTGACTTATCTTTTTACGCTTTGAAAGTTCTATATGCATGCATATATATTGGGGAAATTTGGAAAGTAGCCAAATTATTAATCATGAATAGAATTTTAGTCAACTATTATAATATTTAATAATTTTAATCAAAATTTGACGTAAAAATACTTAAACACCCTTATTGACTGAAAATTGCTAAAGCTATTTTCTGCAACTTCTTTTCTTTCGTCCCAACTGGCATCAAACCGAAATCGTCTGATTGATTCCACGATTATATGGCTATCTTGTTAATGCCAGATCTTCCAACGATCATCAGGGTCAGTGAAGCTTTGAAGCTCCAAAACCTTCAGATTGGACGAACTCAATATCAAATCCTCCATCGTTCGATTTAGTCCTAATTTCTCAACACACCCATTCCTCAAAACGGAGAACTGAAAATTGTAATACCTGACTATATTGTCAGGGGAATCAAAGAATTCAAATTCGATTTCTTAACCTTGTCTGCAATTGCCTGCCATTGAAGCCATTTCTTCTTCACTACGCTTCCCTGAATTCACAATTCCCAAATTTATCGTGGCAGAGAAGAGTTAATCGCAAACATTGAAAGCGAAGAACAGAAAAGGATGGTAAGGTGGAAGAAGATGAGGCATAGTTTCACCTTCTTCTTCTTCTCCCTTGAGATTCATGGTCGCTTCTCAGCACCACTGCGTTTTTGGAACTCTTTCTTTCTCATTCATTCATCCTTTGTTTCCCAAGAAAATTTGTCGAAAAATTATATGAAATCTTGCGGCTTTGATTTTGATTCAAGAATGATTGCAATGAGTTTCAATTGAGTTTGAATGCCAATTCTTAAGGGTTTTGCAGAAATTGGGTTGAAATTTTATGTTGGTAATTTTCTGTCAACAACAAGGATGTTTAAGTATTTTCAGGTCAAGTTTTGGTTTGAATTACGAGACATTATAATGGTTGGCTAAAATTCTATTCGTGGACCAAAATTTGACCATTTTTCCAAATTTCCCATATCTATTTGAACGAAAGTCAAACTCATGCACTTGTGATCGAATCTCTATAATTTATATATACAAAAATAAAACTCATACACGTGTGAACCTGTGTGATCAAACACTTGTTCGAATCTTTTAGTTTGTAAAACAAATGAAACTCATACACGTGTGATAGCATTTTAAAAATTAAGAGCAAATTTGAAATTGGTCTAATTTTATAGTCCATCTTTTGAAATAGGTCCAATTTTTAGTGACTTTTAATTTTTGAAATAGGTCCAATTTTTAGTCCAATTGGATCCATATCAAAAGACCCCTTTAATTAATTTACTGTGATAATTGCAACATTTACTTTTATAATGGTCGGTTGGTCATCTTTGACATAGGCAAACTGATCTCTTTGGAATTATTGTATAAAAGAACATATATGCCTTGGAAACGTTTACAAGTGGTAAGTTTTGAGTGAAGCCTAACTCAATAGTTTCAGATTTTTTTTCAAAATAAGGTGGAAGGAACACGTGTTTTTCAAGCAGTGCTTTGTGAGGGCAATGCCGGTAGTTTATGTCAATTTTATGTTAACTGTTATAATACGACGAAAAATTAAATTTTGATTGACAAACGGATCAAATGTTTTATAAACCACTCATATCATTTGTATAGACCTATCATTTTGCTCATATAGACTCATCATTTTTTTTTTAAATTAGTCACTTCATCACTTGAATTTTGTAGACACATTAGAACAATCCATTGATCAATAAATTTTGACCAATTTCACGCATATAAACCGTTCAAATTGTGAGAATTGCATGAATTCTCCAAATACATGCATTCAGATCTTGTATCAGATACACCGTTATTCCAAAATCGGTTATATAAAAGGTTAAAAAAAAGAAAGAAAAGTTATCTTATATTGGTTTTGATGAAGAGAATTGCATTACGTGTCCCTAATTGAAAAAGAAAGGGACAATTCCAAAATCAACGGTCGATCCTATCCAACTACTAGTCATATGACTCATCAATAATACTGATGTTCAAACAAAAAGTGAATTATTATTATTTTATTTTTTTTGAAAACTACAAAAAAAAGTGAATTATACGCAAAGCATTTTGTCCTAGGTCGTCGATTCATCATCAGTCCCCATCGATCACAACCCCAACGTTATCAAGATAAGAGTAAAGAGTGAAAAGGAATTTATATTATTTTACACCAACACACTCATCAAATACATACAGGAAAAATGTATATATGAGGTAGCCAGAGATGATAGTATGACAAGAAGGGAGCTTATCTAACTACTGCTTCATTAATCATTCTGCATCTTCACTAATTACTCGCAGTCTGAGAAAACAAAGAGAGAAAGATGGGAAAGGGAGGCATGTCTGATGGAGATCATGCTGATCGCTGTTGTGGGGAAGCAATAAATGGTGATGTTCAACAAGAGAACATGGCTGCTTGGCTTCTTGGTGTTAAAAACCTCAAGATTCAACCTTACAAGCTCCGTAATCTTGGTATCTATTTCTTTTCATGTTATGATTGAATCACTTTTTTTGTAAATGAAGAATTGGATTATTTGATTCACTGATATAGTTTTTTATGAGAAATTTGTCAAGATGATCATTTTAAAAATATTAATTAGGGTTTCAGTTGTCGTTGATATTTGATTGATATATCGTTGATATCTAATTTTTTTATTAGTTCAGTGATTGAAATTTTAATTTTGGTCTTTTTAGTCAACTTCGTAGGATTTGTTTCATTTTTTTGTCAAACTATTTGTGAATTGTGATTCCTTTTGCCTAATTAATATCCTGCTCCCATTTTTTTCTCTCTGGGATTTCTTGATTTTAGGACCCCATGATGTTAGAGTCCGGCTGAAGGCTGTTGGCATATGTGGCAGTGATGTTCACCACTTCAAGGTGCTCCCTTCTTTAATTTGATGTGTAATAGTAAATTAGTTGTTAACTTGTTTGGCTTTTGATGGATTAGAGCTAAGTTGGAGTTAAAATGGATGAAAGTAAACCATCCTAAAGCGCGGAGAGAGGATTTGAACTACAGTGCATATGAGAAGCATACATCTGCTCTAGCGTGCATGGTTACATATGAAAGAATAACAAAAAAATATATCCAATAAATCATTACTGACTGGTCTGTTTTTATTTTTGTTTGATACTATTTTCAGAACATGAGGTGTGTAGATTTTATAGTTAAAGAGCCAATGGTTCTTGGGCATGAGTGTGCTGGGATCATAGAGGAAGTTGGGAGTGAGGTCGAAGATTTGGTGCCAGGCGATCGTGTGGCACTAGAGCCTGGTATCAGTTGCAAGCGATGCAACCTCTGCAAACAAGGCCGGTACAATCTATGCCGCAAGATGAAGTTTTTTGGCTCCCCTCCAAATAATGGTTGTCTGGCAAATCAGGTACACATATTTTGCAGCATTTCAAAACTATAATATATATACCAATTGTGCACTTTAGTCCGCGTTGTTTCAATTGTGTCAATTTTAATCTTCTAGGTTTGCTTTTATCTTTTGGCAGGTTGTCCATCCAGGAGATCTATGTTTTAAACTGCCAGACAATGTGAGTTTGGAGGAAGGCGCAATGTGTGAGCCCTTAAGTGTTGGTATCCATGCTTGTCGCCGGGCAAATGTCTGTCAAGAAACAAATGTCTTGGTCTTGGGAGCAGGACCTATAGGACTTGTTACACTGCTAGCCGCTCGTGCTTTTGGGGCGCCCCGAATTGTCATTGCGGATGTGAATGACGAGCGTTTGTTGATTGCAAAGAGTCTTGGCGCAGATGAAGTCGTTAAGGTTTCAACAAATATTGAGGTGTGTACGATAGTACTGCTTCTGAAATGGTTAAACACGCGTTGTGATTGATATCCAAATGTTTAGACCTTGTACTTAGAATTGATCATCTATATTTGTTCTGAAGGATGTAGCTGAAGAAGTGGCTAAGATACAAAAGGTTTTGGAAAATGGAGTGGATGTAAGCTTCGACTGTGCAGGCTTTAACAAAACCATGACAACAGCTTTGAGTGCTACTCGTCCCGGAGGCAAAGTTTGCCTTGTGGGAATGGGTCAGAGAGAGATGACTCTCCCTCTCGCTACCAGGTATAAATTGATCTGTGTTTTCAGTTAAACCTTTTGGCCGGTCTCTTTTGGGCTAGCACCCGATTGAATCAACGTGTCATAATTCCCATACGTGCGTGATATAAAAGTTAAACAGAAACTATTTGTATCACACTTTTTACTCCGCATTTGGTATCACATTTCTAGTAGAGGCGAGACTTGCTTATAGCATTACTAAGATTGTTGTGGTTTCATGATTTTTACGCAGAGAGGTTGATGTAATTGGAATTTTCCGATACCAGAACACATGGCCGCTGTGCCTTGAGTTTCTGAGAAGTGGTAAGATTGATGTGAAGCCCCTCATAACGCATCGGTTTGGATTTTCTCAGAAGGAGGTGGAAGAAGCCTTTGAAACCAGTGCTCGCGGAGGCAATGCCATTAAGGTCATGTTTAACCTGTAAAATCGATCGGATACAAGGATATTTATCATTTGGACCCAATCTTTGGTGATGTTTTTGTTTGCCATAGTAATTTGGGGTTTCTTTTTTTTGTTTTTTTTTTTTTTTTTGGTAAAGTTAGTAATTTGGGTTTGTGGTTCTCTCGGTGTTGGACTTATTATTAACCTTTTTTTTTCTCTCTTTTAAAAGTTAGTTGTCATCATGAACAATTTAGAAATTTATCTTCTTGTATGTAGTGAATTATGATGTTGGATAAGCTTTTTTCTCCTACTCAATGCGATCTGGGTTCAAACCCTCCGCTTCTCTTAATGTAATAATATCGTTAACAAAAATAAAAAATAAAAAAATTTGTGCCTACAACTGTAATACCCTAAGAATTTTCATATATATATATATGGAAAGAATCTATCGATAAGTGGAAATTGTCCTCGTTGATTAAACGTAATTTTACGAGGATGTATTTTATCCTCGTAAATTTTATCATATTTCTTGACATATATGGATAGAGTTCGATCCTACGAACCCGTAGGCAAAAACTGTTCGTAAAACGGAGTTATAATGAAGAAGTTATTAACGATTGAAGTTGAGGGTAAAATAGTGATTTTGCCATTAAATTGAATGGCTCCAGATTTTCTAGAGAGATGGGAGTGCCACGTGTGTGGCTGTGATGAAGAGGGAGGTAGAGAAAAGAGAGAAAGCAGGGTTTGGATTGCCCAATGAGGGAAGGGGGGAAAGGACGAGAAAGGAGGGAAAAAGGGAAGAGAGAGAACCGGATCCCCTATGACCCGTGACCCGACCCGGCCATATCTCTCTACTCCGGCTACCGTTAAAAACGGGGCCGGTGTCAAATTACTCCTCTCTTCAAACCCAGTCGATACCTTACTTTAATTTCACCTATGGGTTATCAGGTAGGACGAATGGAGCACGAGAACCTCTCGGACCCGACGAAACCCTAGGGTAGCTACTTCCATTTCCGGCAACGATCATGGTGGCGCACCACCTGGGGTTGGTAGCCCTTCCTAGCAGGAGTAAAACCTGACAAAAATCACGGTCATCGGACCTTTGACGGAGGAGCGGCGAGGCTCGAAAGATTTCGGCCACCCGGCCCTTTCGTGGGATTTTCCGGCCACTTCCCGGCCGAACTAGGCTTCGGCCTAGTATAAAAGTTCTTCCCCTTGTTGTGTTCTATATTTCTGTGAAATTTGGTAATTTTTGGAAATAGTTGAAATTTTCCGACGAGTCAAAGAGGACGACTGCCACCAACGGTGGCGCGTGGCCTGAGGGCCGTCAATGCTATTTTTAAGCCAAACTAGATGTCTTGAGTTTAGATTTGATAAACGTATGACGTAGGTGGATTGTTTAAACCTAAATTCATTACGATACCATACTTAATCAATTTGTGAATCGACAATCCGACCGTTGGATCGTCATCAAACTTTGATACATTATAATACATAATATTTGAGGACCTTGGGAACTTATGAATCGGGAATCTGACTTACGGATCTTCCCGAATTGGATTTGTAAGTTCGTAAAATAAAACGTCGACCGCCACTTGATTTCGTAATTGGTGGAGATCCGACCGTTGGATCATAATGAAATTTTAGTATGTTATTTTAGAAGCGTAAGGTGAACTACGAATTGCTTGATCCCTTTGTTTACGGTACGTAGGCAGTCTAACCAGGATGTTAGATACAGCCAGAAACCAAACAAAAAGATTATATTTTTTTGGTGTGGTTAGTTAGAATTATAATTAACCATTATTTTTATTGTGACCTACCCGTGTGTTTGGCTTCCTAACTAGAAATTTCAAGATGTTACAACAACTGATCGCATTGTACCTAAAAAAATACTATTCTAGGAAAACTATTCTATTTATCAAATAAAACGAAGAACATCATCAACATGAAATAAAATTCCATGATTACAAACACAATAGCAAGGCGATACAATATTTCAACCGCATAATTAACCACATCCAACTACGCGAAAAGATAATGATCATGATGACAAAATCTTGCATCACTTCCTAATGAAAAATTCATAACAAATAGTAAACTAAGAGAAAAGACCACCAGTCATGTGAAAAAATGTTACTTTATAAGGCATGAATAATCCTCAACATTATTAGAGGCTTACATATACCACAACTCGTTAACGGGTAATTTGTTATGTAAGCAGATTGGTGTGGAACAAGATCCTCTGCCAGAGTAATAGTAGTTGTGTAGCCAAGTTCACCTGTCCAATGCCAATGATATAAGAGCTAGCTTTGCTACCCAAAAAGTCTACTTGCTTGCCGAACCCTTTTGTTTTCTAGTTTGCTTGGACTTTTAGTTTGAACAGATATTATGTTAGTGTTCAGTGTACCTTAGTACAAGGTCGGAACTTCTAAAATTTCTTTTCACTTCCTTCCCGTTCAAAGAGTCTGAAATGGAACTTCACTTCTAAGGGGGCGATCAACCTCATTACGTAGCTTTCTTTCCATCTTATTGAGACTTCGATCGATACACTACTTTATTTGAAGCGAATATTATTGTATCTTTGGAAAAACACGCACAAGAAGTTTCTTCACCCAAAGACACACCATGGAAGCTTATGTATTCCTCCTCGAGTTCAGTCCTGCACGATGCTTCACAACCGTGTGGATGGCAGATGGCCACGTCAGGAGAAGGGCTAGGGCTTTCTTGTTTGGTTATTGATGGACGCGAACCCTCAACAACAACAGGACTGTGCAGTCTGTGCTGGTTTGCAGCCAAGAATGTCAAGAGCACCAGAGCAAACACAAGCCTCAAACGCATTGCAGCCGTTCCTTCCATTTGAAAGTACACAAAATTTAGAGCCTCTATTTTTCTTGTAGGGTTTAGTTAGTTGATGCTATCAAATAGTCTTTTATGCATGAAGTGGGTTTTTTGTAGTAACTAAAAGGATGACTAATATGGAAGGTAACCTTTTGGTGGATTCAAATCTAGTAATTACCAATGTTTATCTAGCTTCAGTTATAGAATCATTAATTAACTCTGGTTTAAATTAATTGTTAAGTTTATACCTCTTTCACGAAATTCACGCCTCCAACAGTCTAACTATTACGTTCTTATTTGTGAATCTCACAAACATGAATGGTTAGGAGATCAACAGAGCACACTAATCCTAAAATTTGTCCTAATTGATACATGCATTGTTACCCAAGGTATTAAATATCGGTAATATCGGAAATATCGGTAGTCCGAAAACACGGAAATATCGATGGAAATATCGGGATAATATCGATATCGATAAAAATTATATGGAAACTACGGAAATTGTAAGAAAAACTTGGAAATTTTTATTGAAACTTTGCAGGATGTTTATTTAGTCAATTATCTATTAGTTTATCACAAAAAATTGGAAGGAAATGCATTGCATGATGGATTTAACATTATCAAGTTGATTATATAGCGAGCTGACAAACATTGTGAGTAGAAAATATGTAGTAATTAATAAAAGAAGTTTAAACACACCATAATCATTTATATATAATGAATTAGTACAATATTTTACACTTTATACATTGCATGGTAAGATACATAGTGACTTAGTACCACATAGAGTTCCTATGAGGTTCAAATTTTTCACTATCTTCATTATCTCTATGTGTAGAGTGAGTGTATTGTGAAGAGTAGTTATCAAATGATAAATCCCCAAAATAGTTTTGCATGTAATTGTTAACATGCCACCCATATGGATCCGAGATTGGTTGACGTTGTCCATAAGCAAAATCATTTGAAGATTGAGTCTCGGATTCTTTCCATGAGTCGCTCGATTCCATCCCAACAGGAATGGGATATGAAGGGTAGGGAAATGGTTGGTTATGAGTATAACCATAGTTACTACTTCCCACTCCAACAGAGTCCGAAGTTCTAGATAACGAGTCATCTTCTTGACTTGACAAAATCCCCTTGCCTCTTTCTCTACGAGTATAGTCCTTCCCTATGGCACCAATTCCTGGTCCTGCCTGCCTACTGCCATGGTCATCATCCTGTGTTGCATGCGTGAAGTTTGCCTCATCAGTGAAGGGGCTCATAAATCCGGGAGGTGGTCCATAATAGTTTCCATATCCACCACCACTACCTCCAGTTCCACTATATCCTTCATCATTCCCACCTCTGGTGGTAGGTGAGTCTCCTGATCTTGTACTAGAGCTATCATTAGTATCAGCACGATGTTGTGGTTGTGTAGGATTGGAAGAAGGTGGAATTCCAATGTTTCTTGGTCTTGGGCGCAAAAGTTCTTCCAAAGAGTCAGCGCTGCTAGATCCCACCTCCTCCTCTAATACTCTTTCTACATTTATCCCTTCATTACTTGCTTCTTCAGCAACTCTGGGAGCTGGGTTGCCTTCATCATCATCTAAATGAAGAGGTCTAATCCACTAATAAAGTTAGTTACCCTCTGTATCATCATCTTCAGCAACAATATCAAACACATCTAGTGGGTCACCACGGTCGACATGATCTATTTATGCTTCCTTATCTCGAACTTGAAGCTTCATGTTGTAGTAGCAATAAACTAATTTTTCCAACCTACTATGAGCCAACCTATTTCTTTGCTTTATGTGTATGAGTGCAAATGTGCTCCAATTTCTTTCACAAGCAGATGAGGAAGCTGTTTGTGATAATACTTTGATTGCTAACTTTCTCACAGTTGGTGCATCGGTCCCATACATGATCCACCATTCAGCTACAATGAAAAACAATGTTGATAAGCCTAATAACTCCAACAAATTCTATTATAAACTTATAGTGAAATATGTTTACACTCACTAGGAGACATTTTTGTTCGAGCAGCAACTGATGTTGGTTCTCCAAAAGTTCTTCTTGCATCTTTAAACCATGTTAGCTGAATTCAATAAATCATGTTAGTTTAATCCAACAAAGTAATTATTATAATTTAAGTAATTGTGTACCTCATTTCCAAATTGGCCAATTGTTGGTGATGCAGGGTCTAATTTAGAATATACATTATCTACAGCACGTATAAGGGTACCATCATCTCCAACATTGGGTCTGTATTGGTATCGAGGATTCAAATAATATGCTGTTCAAAGAAACACATACTCTAATAAGAGAAATAATACTTATGCAACTAAAGAAATGAATTGCAAATTATGACATAATTTATACGTACAGCATGCAAATCGTGGTATAATGTTGTATACCATCGATCTTCAATTATCTTTATGACCCACCTTGCACCATGTTTTCTTTCCAATTCATCCTTCACTACACGCATCAACTCATATATTGCCCCCATAGTAGGATACACTTCTGTGTCAACGATCCGTAAAACTTTGTAAAGAGGTTCAAACACTTGGCACACATGTTCTGATTGAGTCCAAAAAGCATGATCAAGCACTATACTTTCCACCATACGACCTGCATTTGAGCGGCTCAAATTGTGGTTGGCCTAATCGTCACTAGTGAATAGATGCTTCAACCCTGCTTTCTTCTTAAGTAGGCTGTCTAATGCAATATAGTTGGTGGCGAATCGAGTGGTAGCTGGACGAATAATTTCTCCTTTGCAAAATTCACGCATCTTTGCCAACAACCAACCGTGATTGTAAATATAATTTGTGATCGTTCTAGCTCTTTTTACCACAGTAGCAACATTCTCTCTCTTCCCCATTGCCTCAAACATGAGATCAATACAATGTGCTGCACATGATGTCCAAAACACATTATGATGCTTCATTAACTTTTTTCCAGCTTTGACAAATGCAAAACCGTTGTCGGTCACGACTTGGACAACATTATGCTCTCCAACCTCCATGATTACATCCCTCAATAATTTGTAAATATACTTGTAGTTCTTTATATGGTCTGAAGCATCAACAGACTTCAAAAAAATTGTCTTTCCCTTGGAGTATACCATGAAGTTTATGATAGACAATCTGGTCGGGCCAGTCCATCCGTCACACATGATTGTGCAACCATTAGTTTCCCACTTTGACCTCAACTTGTTAACATACTCGCCAATGTCTTTATACTCCATATCCAAATATTTGTTTCTTATCTCATAGGGAGTGGGAGGTTGTACTCCAACACCGACTTGTTGACATCCCACTACCATATTTTTGAAATGATGTGATGATGCTTTCTCAGCAAGGACATTTTCATAGATAAAGAACTTGCTAATTAGACGCCCCATTCCCTCCTTCACATTACCTCCAGTGAAATAACTCCAAACACTCTTTTGACGTGCTTTGGATGACTTATATAAACTTGGGGCTATTGGTGGTGTTGGTTGTGATTCTCTAAGACTGCCTCCCCGTCTCATTTGTGCACCACCACTTGTCCCGGAACCTTGTGCTCTATTAGGAATTTTATGAAGGTGTTCTCTTTCCCATGCTGACTGTTTGGAGGCACGTAATGCTTGTTTCAAACTGCGTCGTTCTTCAGGTCCCATGTCATCATCACATTCGTCCTCATCGTCATCATCATCACTGTCAACCGCTTCGCCAATGACTTCTCCTCGTAGCTCAGCTCGAATATTTTCCATTCCATGTGTTATCTTTTCCTTCTGCTGTTTTTTATTTTTTAATAATGTGCTGATGAATGCCTTCACTTCTGGGGGGACATTATCGCATCGTTGGATATTTTTTGCTGGATCTAATCCACTAAGATGGTACTTAAGTCGTGTCACTCCGCCACTCTTCATTACCCGATGACAATATTTGCAAATTGTGCCATGTTTGTTTCCGTCTATTGGGTCTCCATGTTCCCAAGCTGGATCACGTTTAGTAACTCCACTGAACATCTTAAGCGTACCTATATTTATTTTTCATGAAAATTAGACAATTTTTATTTGGCCAAAAAATAAAGTAGTGATGACGGTTATATAAGAGAACCTAAATAATAAAGTTATTCTACAGAAGAATTAAATACGAAGTAAAGAAAATGATTGTAAAAATTTAAGTAATTATAAAAATAATATGGAATAATAAAACCTAATATTAATGAATAATAATCCAATTTGATAATAAAATAATAAATAATATTAAACATATTAAAATTATCCTAGGGAATAATTATACAACATTACTTAATTACTTCAAAAAATTAACATCTAAGTTTGTAAACTTACCTTAAATATGGAACCCTTTGTGTAAAGGCCAAATAGAATATGCGTGGACCAACAATAAAATAATAATTACACAAATGAGAGACAAAGAAGGTAATTAACATTTAATTTGAAGTGGCGTGAGTTGCAGATCCATTTATTCAGTTGAAACTCTGAAATGACTCTGGAAAGGCTCTGAAAGGGCTAAGGGAAGAAGAAGAAACGAAAAGGTGTAATAGAGGTTTTTCAATTTTCGAAGGGTTAAAAAATGTGTGATGACCTCTGGGAATGTGAAAGAATTGGAAGGAAGCAGATTTTTTGGTTCTTCTCTGACAGATTTTTTGGTCTTCACGTGGAGAAGAAGATAAAGTAAGCATATTTTTTGGTTCTTCTCTTACAGAATTTTTGGTCATTCTCTTACAGAATTTTTGGTCTTCACGTGTTTTGGTTCTTCTCTGACAGAATATTTGGTCTTCACGTGGAGAAGAAGATAAAGTAAGCATATTTTTTGGTTCTTCTCTTACAAAATTTTTGGTCTTCACGTGTTTTGGTTCTTCTCTGACTGAATATTTGGTCTTCACGTGGAGAATATTTGGTCTTCTCTGACAGAATATTTTTTTGTTCTTCTCTGACAAAATTTTTGGTTCTTATAAGCAAAGTTACTTGCTTCCAATTCTTTCATACAAAACCGTGTACCACACACACACACACACACAAAAAACCGTACACACACACACACACACACAAAACCGTACACAAAACCGTGGTTTCATACAAAACCATGTGCCAAAACCGTGTGCCACACACGCACACACGCATGCACACACGCACACATGCAGACGCAAACGCAGACTCTCGATCATTCCACACACACACACACCTTCCCTCTCTTTCTTTCTTCTTCTCCGGTTCTCCCCCCCATCTCTTCTCCGCGGACGAAACCAGATCCCTTCTTCTCCACCCCCTCATTCCCTCCCACTTCCCAAAATCCCTTCTTCCCCCCACCTTTCTCTCCCGATTCCCAGATTCCCTTCCTCTCCCCCCCCCAAAACACCTTCCTCTCCAGATTGGCACTCGGACAAAGCCCCTTCCCCCCCCCCCCCCCGCTTTTGCGCCCAGATTCCCTTCTTCCCCCCCTTCCTCTCCAGATTCTTCTTCCCTCCCCCCCAGCGCGTTCACGTTCTCGAAGCCCCTTTTCGCCCCGCAAACACACACAGATGCTACAGCTTCAACAAATTTCCAAAAATCCGTTTGTTGGGGGTCTCCTCTCTCGGGTGCCTTCCCCTGTTCTCTTCCCCCCACTTCTGTGTTTCAGATTCCCAACCCCCGGCGCTATTCTCGCCGCCGCGACTCTTCTTCCCCCCCCCCAACTCTTCGAATCTCTTTGCTCCCACTTTTTTTTGTTTCAGATTCCCTCTCGGGCAACTCTTCTTCCCAGATATTTCCGATATCGATATTTCAGTGTAGGGTTCTCTTTCGCAGTCGGCCGGATCTTCTTCTCCGGTTCGCATAGTTTCAAAATATCGCGATGTGAGCCCTGTAACGCACTGGTTTGAATTTTCTAAAAGGAAGGTGGAAGCCTGGAAGGCGTTTCTGAAACCCATGCTTGTGGTTGTGGGGGGAATGCCAATAAGGCCATGCTTGTAATTTTCTCATTTTTAATAGTATTTTTGGTTTCCTGATAAAGAAATCTACTGGTTTCAATTTTGTTAGGTGGATCGGAATACGTATAACCGTACCTAAATTGAAATCCAAGCAAAACACACTGATAAAAAAAAAACGAGTGTAGTCCTAACAAAATCTGAAATATGCATGTTTAATCATACTTTTAGTTTTAATTTAAATTAAGAACACTACAGAAAGTTTTTATTTGTCGAGCAATACCTCATTTAGCTTAATTTGACGATTAAGCTAAATGAGGGGGCCAAAGGTGTAAAGATATGTAATTTCAATGGCCCTTTTAGCTAAATTTGGAAGATGAAAAATGTGGTTGACCAAGAAAAAAGTTTCCAACTTTTTAATGGGCCTGTAAAGGGCTCAAAATAAATTTACAAGAAATTGGGCCGTCAAGTCTCTGGGAGGTCAAGCTAAAGAGCCTGTTATCTCCAAGCAACGAATTTGTGGGAACCAAAGCGCGAGAGAGAGAGAGAGAGAGAGAGAGAGGAATTAGGTTTTGGTCAGTGAAGTCCATCCGCCATTGATGATCTCCTTGCTCGCACCTGTAAAATTGCGTTTCCCTCGCGCTTCAGCTCGCACTCTTCAACCTCAAACGTAGGCGCCGCCGACCTCCAGCTGCAACCGCTAGTCATCTCCGGCCGTCGCGTCGCTGACAGCAATTAGCCAATCTCATCTCCAGGTAGATTTTTCGTTTTCATTTGATTCTGATTGATTTTCCCTCTCTGTTTTTTATTCAACGAGTTAGATAAACACGGTAGCTCTGTTGATTTGAATTTATACCAAATTTACTTAGTTTTTAGTACGATTGTTTGTTTTCTGGTATGTCGAATCTTTGGATAGAGTTAGTGGAGAAAGGATTGAAATTTTGCAACTTAGGGTCGGGAAATGACTGAAATTTTGAAACTTGGGTGGCATTTGATTTGAGTGCCTGCATCTAATTCAGTATGTAGTATATGTGACTGATTATGTTTTGGTTGAGGATTAGGGATTTTGGGGTGATTAGGTTTTAGTTTCTAGCTTTTGGGTCTTTGGGTATATTTTGTGTGTGTCTGCGTGTGTGTGTGTGAGAGAGAGAGAGAGAGAGAGAGAGAGAGAGAGAGAGAGAGAGAGAGAGAGAATTCCAGCTAACTTATATAATGAAATTCTAAGCGTTTTCGGGAAATTTTGTTGGTTAGGTAATATGGCACACAGGTTGCTTAGGAATGTGGAGGCAGATGGTTGGGAACGATCAGATTTTCCCATCATCTGCGAGTCATGCTTGGGAGACAATCCCTACGTCCGGATGACACGAGCTGATTATGACAAGGAGTGCAAGATTTGCACACGTCCGTTCACAGTTTTCAGGTGGAGGCCTGGTCGTGATGCGCGATTTAAGAAGTCGGAGATTTGCCAGACGTGCAGTAAGTTGAAAAACGTTTGTCAAGTTTGCCTCTTGGATCTTGAATATGGCTTGCCAGTTCAGGTTCGAGATACTGCTCTGGCCATCAGTTCTGACGATGCTATTCCAAAGAGTGATGTAAATAGGGAGTTTTTCGCTGAGGAACATGACCGAAAGGTAACTTTTCTGTCTTTTTCTTGAATAATCAGTCTAAGTTAGGGCATCAGTTTTATGTAAATATTTGGAAATACTTTAGCATCTAATTTATTTTAATTGGTGAGTGCAGGCTAGAGCTGGTATAGATTACGAATCTTCATATGGAAAGGCACGGCCGAGTGACACTATTCTGAAACTTCAAAGAACAACACCCTATTACAAAAGGAACAGAGCACATGTCTGCAGTTTTTACATCCGGGGTGAGTGTACAAGAGGTGCTGAGTGCCCTTACAGGCACGAAATGCCCATAACTGGGGAATTGTCACAACAAAATATCAAAGATCGTTACTACGGGTATGTCTTCATACTTTACTCCATCTTGAAATGATAAGGAAGCATTAGTTTGTGGTTGCATGTTTTTTGCTTATTGTTAGCTGACAACTGTTGGCTAGTTAAAACTTGTGAATTTGTTTGTTGATGAGCATTTTTCTGATGTTTAATGGTTTCCACCCAATTGTTTGCTCAGATTGAGAGTCTTACCTATTTTCATTTAAGGAGGAAATTATTATATAAGAAGTGGTAGATAAACAAGTATATGAAGTCCGAATTTTCTCTTCGATTTGGTTTTGTTTAATATCTTTGTTTGTATTCCTCTTTCAATAATTCAGAGTTGAACTATCGATCTGACGGTAGTAGGGTGTGCTACTGCAGCCTCTAGCTGGCATTTCAACCAACATTGTTGCTTTAAAAAACCTATAGAGCTATATCCCTAATTTTTCTGTCACATCTTTGCACATGCCTATAATGTAATCCTATGGATTTCTGAATTTTGTGATGCTTATGTTTCATCGTTAAATATCTGCAGAGTCAATGATCCAGTGGCGATGAAGCTTCTTAACAAGGCAGGAGAGATGCCATCCTTGGAACCTCCTGAGGATGGAAGCATAAGAACCTTATACGTGGGTGGGCTTGATGCGAGAATTTCGGAGCAGGATTTGAGGGATCAGTTTTATGCTCATGGTGAAATAGAATCCGTTAGGATGGTACTCCAACGAGCATGTGCGTTTGTAACCTACACA
The DNA here is from genome assembly GCA_024362995.1 of Heteromeles arbutifolia. NCBI lineage: Eukaryota > Viridiplantae > Streptophyta > Magnoliopsida > Rosales > Rosaceae > Heteromeles > Heteromeles arbutifolia. The sequence continues at coordinate 10,349,665 of JANCRC010000018.1, forward strand.
ACAAGAGAAGGTGCAGAAAAGGCTGCAGAAGAACTCTCTAACAAACTGGTAATAAAGGGTTTGAGGTTGAAGTTAATGTGGGGTAGGCCCCAAGCACCTAAACAGGAATCAGAGGGCACGGCTGAAGCTAGGCAGCCGGCGGTGACTCATGGTGGTTTGTTGCCTCGAGCGGTCATATCTCAACAACAGAACCAATCACAAGACCCAGCTGCGCCTGTGCACTACTACAACATGCCACCTCCACCTTCACAGGAGCGATCTTTCTATCCATCCATGGATCCTCAAAGAATGGGTGCCCTTATTCCATCCAAGGACGGGGCTCCTAGTGGGCCCACAGGGTCAGGAGAGCGCAGTTCTGCTTCAGAGAGGCAGCAACATAGTCAGCATCATGCTTTTCAGAACATGGCACAACCACATGGCCAATATCGTCAGCAGTTTTATCCTCCTCCATATGGGTATATGCCTCCACCACCACCACCACAGTACCAGCAATACCCTTCGCAATATCATGCCACAGTGCCGCCACCAACATCCTTGCCAATGAACCAACAGTACCAGCCTTCTGCGACACCAGGGTCAGCACCCCCAGGTTCTACATCTTCGGGATCTGCACCATCATCAGGATCTGCACCTTCAAGTTCTGGACCTTCGGAATCTACTCCATCTGGATCCGGATCTGCACCAACGGGGTCATCACAGCAGTGACACTGCCCTCCTATTATTGTTTTAATACTGTCGTTACGCGTGCTTTTGGTTATGCGAGTCAAAACTGGGCTTGCATTCTGGATTTCGGAAATTAATCTGTATCTTCCCAGGGTTTTCCCTTGTAAGCAAAAATTCTGCACCTTTTGTGGATCAATCCATTACTTTGTGTCTTTGGAGTTAACCTGAGCATTACATTGTTGCGTTGAGGTTAATCTGCGCATCACATTTTTGCCTTGAGCATTTAAATTCGGGGCTTCTGATGATGATGCCATAATTCTTACAAAATATTGAAATTTCCTCTTTCCTCTTATCAGCCTTTGAAATGGATGAAAGTTGAACCTTTTTATGTTTTCTTCAACCATTTATTCTGAATGTGATTTAGAAACTGGTGAAGGATGTCACCAACACGTAGGCTTAGTCAAAATGGCTAGAGCAGTGCACACTATACTCTATTCAAGTTTGAATCCTCTACTCCGTAACTGACATGAATATTAATGTAAAAATTGTCCTATTGTTTGTCAAAAAAAAAAAAGAAAACACACAGCTATGTTGCACTGATGCTGCAAATTTGGACAAGCGTGAGTATCGGATACCTACACTCCCACAATACCCCAACGATACCTTCCGATATGTATCAGATAATCTATTTGGAGTTGTTGACTTTTTGGTGATTTCGAATACGCTGCGGATACGGTCAAGATACTCCTAAGATATTGATATAGAAATTTGAGTGATTGTACGTAGTTTCTAAATTCTGTTGTTCTTGTAGGTTTAGAGATGGTTGTAGCCCCATACGGTCAAGATAATCATCCCGGTCCTGAGAGAGGCAAGGACCAATTTCAAGATCAAAGACTAAGCAATGTTCTATTCTGTTATGTTAAAAGATAAACATGAATTTTTGACTCTGTCATGATTTAACTTATATAATGAAATATGGACATATAAATATATTTTTAAAAATTACATTGTTTTAATTGCCATATCCTTATATTATCGTATCCTTGTTTTTGAGAATTTTGCCCTATCTATACCGTATCATACCAAATCCCTCCGCCCTTATTTGTATCCATGCAACATAGAACACAGCAATAGCGAGGAATTACCTTTCTGAATCCAAGTGGAATTCCTGACCAGTCTGAGACATTTCGACTTGCTAGACATGTTTGCTTGATCAATTTATGTTGCAAAGATTGATATTTCATGTGATTTTATGTGGTAAGTTTCATATGATAGACATGTTTGCTTGTTAATCTCATATGCAGTGGAGCGCCCAATGGCACTCACCTGAGATAGAGATGGGCTCGGGGTTGGATTAGAACTGAAATTTGCTGTTTTTGGAGAAGAATGAGGAGAGCTCGAAGAAGAAAAAGAATAAAGGAGTTGGGAGAGGTGGTTGAGTCGTTGTGCCAATTTTTTCTCTCTATTTTTAAGGAGAGATAATTTAGAAATTTTGTACATTTACATGGGTGTTCAGAAAAACATTAACTGTAGGTGTCCAAAGATCCACTCTAACATTAATAACTTGGGCGTTCAATCATCTCACTTTTACGAATATTGTATCTTGGATAAATTTCATTACGAGAAACGCTCAATTTCTTAATTTTTATTTGAAGATCATCTATGCCAAAAGTAGTTTTCATGGAAGATCATTTAGTCATCTAAAAATATCAAATAAATGGACATTATCGTCGATTTATTCTATACATTTGAATACACAAACGATCTGTGATTTGAATTATATTTTGTAAGAATGATCCAGAATCAAGATTAAGAAATTGAGCGTTTGTTATTACGTAATTTGTATGGTAAAATGCATTATTCGAAAGGAGTAGGATATGTGCATTCCAAGCGTGAGACATACATGTATTGTCCCTCGAAAAATGTAATTATGCACCTTATACAAACTTATTTTTTTATTTGTTATATTTTTATAAATTTGAAGTGCTTCATGATATTTGTAGAATGACAATAATAATCTTTACAAAAATATAATATTAATGGTACTATAGAGAGGCACAATTTGCTAGGGTTTTGAGACATGCAGACAGAGAGAAAAAGCGCCGGACAAACACATGCAAGGCGTGCTGATTAAGAGGAAGCGCGGCGGAAAGAATATATAGTACAAGTACCACAATACCAATATGTCAATAACTACAACTACAACATCATGCGTACTAAGCGTTCTCTGTGTGTTTAATTCGAGAACAAACAATATATAATTATTTTCTTAATATTGATCCTCGCCGGATTCATTTTTTAGGAATCCTAATGATTTTGTAATCGTGTCCGTTCATCGTATGTCGTACGGTCAGAAATCATTTAAAATTTTAAAATTTAAAATTCAAATATAAATAGTACCTAACGAAAACTAACCGTATGATATACAATAAATGAACATGATTACGAGATCTCTAGAATCCCTAAGGAATGAATCCGGCGAGGATCCTGATTCCATATTTAAAAATGAAGTGAAAAAGAAGCACGTGAAACTGCAGCACAAGCAGCAGCAGCAGTAGCAGCACAGGAGGAAGCAGCAGGCTCATGATGGATGGTGATTCTCAATGTAAATTAAAACCCGGAAAAGACTTATATGTTATTGGTATACTGTTATGGTAGTACCTTTCATTAATAAAATAAAGATGTATAAGTTTTGGCCGTATATTCTTATTTTATTAACACAAAACGTTATAAACAGTATACTCGTGTTTTGTAAGTTATTTTTTTAAATCTCAAAATGTTGCGTGCGTGAATGTGCAAGTGTGTTTACGTGTAGTTCGAGGCTCGCAAGCTTACAATTATTCTGATCCGAAATTAGGATTCTTTTCCCTTTTCTTTCCATCTGCTTCCATCATTTCCTTTCATTCTCTATTTTATCTTTATCTTTCTCTACAAAATTAATATAAAATATTAACGTGACTTAACCGTAATCGTTCAAATATAAAGAGAAATAAAGAGGGAAAGAAAATGAGAGGAAAAAATCATACTCCCTCAACTCCCTGCCATCACTTACCTTTATTAATTTTTTGACCTAATGTCAATATCAAGGGTGGTTCCAGTTTACTTTTCTTTCTTAATGATTTTGTGATAGATCTATACCCTAGTAGGAAAGTGTGGTCGGTCTTTCATGCGACTACACAACAGTGTCCACATACGGTACAAATTCTATAATGCAAAAGTAATGAAGTAAATTCTAACAATATTTACAATCACGTCCTCGTAATAAACACGCCAATTTACTTATTATAATTTAAAGTTTACATGAAATTATACATCTATTTGCAAAGAGGTGTGATCTAAAAAAAATGGAATTGATTTGTTTATAACGAATATATAAATACTTCAACATATGAACCATATATAATGGACGTATAAAAAAGTGCAACCCTTAAATTAGGGTTACATTGATCTCCTTAAGGGCGGAGCTAGAAAAGTTATACATGGATGTGCGAATTTTAATTTTCTGTTTGAGGCAGGCTAATTTTATCAAAGAAGGCTGGACTAGTTTTGAATTAGACAACATTGGCGTATAAAACTACATGTTTTTTTTTTTTGTTTTTCAAATTCCAAAATTTACCCTAGGATATAGCCCACCTTATTCGTATTCTCTTTCTAAGCGTTACAACCATTCGATACATGTTGAAATGTATTATTTGGTTATTTATAAATAGGTTTGCAGTCAAACGTATTCCCTTCATTCCAATTCCATGATTTGAGAGAGTATATAAGAGAAATTTTTTTGTGTGATCACCGGACTAAAAACAACTGTCATCACAAGAGATCCTACTAGCTTTACAATTATACAAAACAAGTTGTATAAATCATGGTTGATCTACGTATATTAGCTAGTAAGGTATGATTAATCAGTCGATCAAACGGCTATAACCACGCTTGCATACAATACAAAATTTATATAGTATAGAAAATCTTAATACTGTTATGATCAACGGTATGTGTTTGTGCAAGAGTACATAATACAGGCACACCCATTCACAGGCACCACCGTCCATGTAAATAGTATAAAGAAAAGTTAGAAGAGGGTTGGAGTAGAATCTAACCGTGAGACAGATAGAAACATACAAACAGGAAGGGGCAAGCAAATTAAACCACAACAGAGGAGGGAAAGGAGGTCGACTCTGATCACTGCACAAAACCAAAGGCTTAACATTTCTGACACCAGGATTCCCACACTTGTTGCTTCCAACACTCTACGATAAAATTTTATTTATTTATTTCCACTTTTAATATATGGGGTTTCTCTCCCTTTTCCTCTTTTCGTTTTTCTTTGTTTACCAACTTCTCCTACAAGGAAAGTGAAGCCTTAAAAGGAAGAAAATTCTTGCAGCCTTCCCTAGACATAGAAAGATAGATCGCTCTCCTTTCATCACCCCACACCCCCACTTCTCCTTTTTTTACTACACTCTCTCTCTCTCTCTCTCTCTCTCTCTCTCTCTCTCAATAATACATGCATTTTTGTTGCATTCCAAGTGGGCAAATGGGGGTGTTCCAAGTTCTAATTAGGTAGCAACATTTGAAAATTCATTTTTCCCATCCCTAGCTAGCTAGCTAGCATTCGTTTTGATTGTGTCTTTTACAATAATTATATATTCTTAGTATAATTTTTAGCTATATTTGATATGTTTTTGTTTAATGTTATCAATGGCATGTTCTACATTAACGTATCACACTGGCTTATTACTAATTTTGAATTCTAGTTCTAGCATACTGTTTAGACAGACAACAATTGGTCAGATTGCAGGATTTATTAAGTTCATGAGCACAACTTTTTCATACTTATATTTAGCAGACGGTGAACTGAACTAATTAAATATATATATATATATATATATATATATAGCTTGGCCACGTTCATTTCAAAGGATTTTTAACTTGAAAAACGTACATGCAAGACCTTAATTTGACGCACGAAGCCAAGAAAGATAGCTGGAACAGTAGTATCAAAAAATGAAATTACTCTTATTGTCGCTTTTGCACAACGGAATCACTGTAGTAGAATCTATAGGATCGTCCTCTCGTATACGTACATTTTGTAAGAACTGTCTCTTTTATCTGTTCATACTTTTGGTATTATCGCTTGAAGGTGCATGTACTGATGCTTTGTATGTGAATGCCCTAATTCGTGTCCCCTTTTAGCTAGAGCTTAGATGGGGTTGCTCATGATTTTCAAGTCAACAAATCCCAGTGAACATTCTAATTAATGAGAAATAAAAATGGTTTTTCTTTGTTCGTTAATTCTGTTTCTCAAGGAGATTATATCTTTGTTTCAAGACAAAATAATTAATTTGTCACTAGCTATGAGAACACTATCTTCTTTTACAAGTGTTTTGCGTAGGTAATATACTAGATTTTTTCTCTTTCTGTCAAGTAGATCATATATGATTAAATTACCAAAGTAATATCTACTTTTAGGTCAACATTACCAAATACAATATTTAAAGACTAGCTAGTTATGTAATGTTACCCTAGGAGAATATTTCGGTGACTATAACTTTGAGAAATGTTAAGGAGATTTTTTTAAAAGTGAAACTCTTCATAGACTTTTTGTCGCCTCATGGTTGAACATTAATTTTCCTACCAACATTATGAAACATTGTATAAAAAAACATGAGGTGGTAGAGAGTCTATAAAATGTTTCACTTTTGAGAGAATCTCTTTAGTATTTCTCCTATAACTTTTTCATGGAAAGAACCAATCGAGTTTTCTAGAAAAAAAGTTTCCACGAAATAGCCAATGAGTTCGCTACAAATTAAAGTTAGTTCATGATATGTTTCCAAATTATTTAGATTGTTAGAATCAAATCTTATCTTTGTCAGAGTTTTTGAAAGCTCTATGCCGAGGAATCGCTTTCCTCATTTTATAGGGAGATTATTTCATTTCCTTTAAAATAATTCATCATCTCCTTCCTTCCAACTAATATACAAGGTAAGGAATGTGTGGTTTCAATTCTCGTACTTACTAACAATTAAGAATTTAGTACGAATGAGTATGATTCTCGTTCATGTGTTTACTATCAACTAATGAATGAGAAAAATAAATACATTTAGGTATCTCATATCATACACGAAAAGTTAAGATACGTAATTAACATAAGTTTTTTTTTAATTTTTTTATCCCTATTCAATTCTTCATATTCTCATTTCTTTGGATTCTTATTCATTGGCATGATATGTTCACATGTCCTAATTAAGTTGAATTTTAACTATGGTTCTTTCGTTTTTTTTTTTTTTTTTTTTTTTGGTGACGGCCACTAATAATAACCCTAAAAAGGTTATAGAACAAAACAAGAAAATATTTTCTTGAAAATCACAGTTTTCTTCGTGCTCATGTTCGTGATGGTTATCTACAATCCACATCAAAGGTAATATCAGGTAACCAAATAAAAAGGCAATCCTTTCCTCTTCAACGTTTGGTCCTTTCGAATGGTCGCTTCATTGTTCGTCTACTTGTGGGCAACATACAAGCTCTCTTGGACTACTCTGTTAATAATTACTTTCTTCTACTGTCTTATCTTAATATATATACACATTGGTTGGACAATGCTAGCTACTATTGACATTTCCAATTCTAGTTTCTTGCATTTCAAAGGTATAGTTTCAATATTGCACTCATAATGCAAGTTAGAAGGTAGCAGAGAAGTGTGAATAGTAATTAATTAAGGAAAATTCTACGCTACTCTTTAATAAAAATTAGGATTTTTATCACAAAATGGTCCTTGAAATTGACTTTGATCATTAAGATGGTGTTTCCGTCACAATCCTGTTAAAAATTATGTTAACTGCTGATGTGGCACATAACCCATAAGTCATTTTTTCTCACAAATGGTCCTTGAAATTAACCCGCTACATCAAAATGGTCATTGAAATTGAAAATTGATCAATGTAGTCCACAAGTAAGTGTCTCAAATCAATGTAGTCCTTCCGTCACAATTCTTCAAAAATTTTGTTATGTGCTGATGTGACACATAAATGGGTCACACAAGTCTAATTTAATTTAAAAAATTACAAATAAGCTTCATAATGTAATAGTTAATAAAAAATTGTCAACCCAAAAACTCAGTCATGCAATCACTTCTGATCCCAATCCACATTTCTCTACCTCTTTCACTCTCTATTCTCTAAAAAGAAAATCTCAATACACCCGTCTTTACACACTTTGACACCCTTCACCGAATTGAACCTGGATCGAGATCACCTTTGGTGACGGCTTGACCGATTGGCAACGACTTCTAGGACATCACCGTAAACATTTAGGCTATCAACATCTTCACAAATTTAATCTTGGAGAGCTTGTTCGGCGCTTCCCTGGAGGCCTGGTAATGCAAAGAACGACGAGGTCTGCCTTGAGATAATGAGGTTATAACCGAGGTGTGTCTATTGTTGGTTGACAACTATTTCCACACCCCATCTCAGGCCTTGGTTACGCCTTGTGCCTTTGAGAATTTATGGAAGGCATCTCTCTTTGGAGTAGGCACATGATAATTAAACCCACATCAGCACATAACAAATTTTTTTACAGAATTATGGTGGAAAGATCATATTGATTTGCGACACCTATTTTCACGGACTACGTTGATCGATTTTCAATTTTAGGGACCATCTTGATGGTGTGGGTCAATTTTAGTGACCATTTGTGATAAAAACCCGTAAATCTTGTAGGGCCCATTTATGTGCCATACTAGAAATTAACATAATTTTTAACAGAATTGTGACGGAATGACCACATTGATTTGCAACACCTATTTTTAGGGACTACTTTGATTGATTTTTAATTTTGGGGACCATCTTGATGGTGAGGGTCAATTTCAGAGACCTTTTGTGATAAAAATCCTAAAAATTATATTACAATCATCAAAGTTTGTCTAATGTTACATGATAATGTTGGGGTTATAGAATGATATTATTTATTACATTACCAACGTTAATTGTTACACCATGAGCATCTTGTTATAATAATAAAATATACACGTAAGTTGTTATTAGTGGACGTTATGGAATCACCTATTAATTATCATCATTCATTTTTGGACTCACTACCTTGACGTTTAATGGTGGTACAACATGATGTAGACATTTAATTAACATTTGAATTACAAGAAATGTATAGTTACATTATAATTGTCAATTAAAGATTATAGTTGAAGGCATAATATGGGAAAACTGAAGCATTTGTCCCGTTGAAACTTTGGTCCTTGAACTAAAAATGTGTAGTATTTGTTTCTGAACTTGTTGCAATGTGGAACAATGGTTCTTTTGGGTAACATCGTTAGAACTTTAATCTAAAATAAAGGGTTTAATTAACAGGGCAAATAAGGGATGAAAGTTCTAACATATTTACTCAAAAGATATATTACTTCACATTATTATAAGTTTAGGGACTAATGCTCCAACTTTCTCTGCATAATAATGGTATGGTTATAGTTTATAAGGGGCATTTTGATACAGATGCCTAGCTTTTGAAAATTTGAGATTAAACATCCATGCCTTTTAGAATTTTGATTAAACATCTTCCTACAATTTAGGTTCCACATAATACAAAACTACACGATTTGCCATTATATGCACTTTACCAATTAGCTATAAAATCTCTAGTGGTTATGATTCAGTATTCAATTTCAATAGAAATTCTTTTACATTTAAAAAAAACGATTTGATATTTGCTTCGGCTTCTTATATACCTTTTTCTTCCAACTCCACACCGTATTAATTGATAGCACACGCCAATATCAAATTGCCATGGAAGATGGTGGGGTACGTTATATTGTACACCTTCAAATCTGAATATTGACACTAAAGCGTAAGCCTTTTGTTTTACCACACTTTGTATTGACATTTTCATATTTTTCCACGTACCATGGTACATTTAGAAAGTTAGCTTTGATTGACTCAATTTCCTTTCAGATATTATAGTGGGTACGTTTCACTTGAACACGAGTACGTTTCAAATTGCATGGTACATTTTAATTTGACATTGGTACGTTTTAATTTAACTTTGGTACATTTTAATTTGATATTGGTACGTTTTAATTTGACATCGGTACGTTTTCTATTTAAAAAATAAATTGTGGTGATCCATGTCAAGAGATACAAGATGCAATATGTGTGCATACTCAATAATGGTGGATATAAAGATCGCGGAACATTCATAAGCCAATAGAATAGATAGTTGTTTATGATCTCTCTATATCCCCTAACAAATTGCAGCTTATTTTTAGTAGTTATTGTACGTCTCTCTCTTTCTCTCTCCCCTGCAAAAGTTTTCACGCCTGTATCTCTCTTTTGATGAACTGGGTGAGAGAAACAAAAAAGCAAAAAACATGGTCTATGATTTTTAGGGAGATAATTAAGAATTAATAAGTGATATTAAAGGATAAACTGGAAATGAGGAGTATATATCCTTTTACTTTGAGAAAAATACAAAATGCTGATGTGGACATAAATTAAAGCATCCTGATTAAATTTTTAAAAGTTTAATCAAAACTTAAAAACCTACAAATGCTTAGTTTAAAAAATGTGAAAAAAGAAGTGGTACAATCTAATAAGATTGCATGTTATGTGTAAACATGGTTGCATTAAACATTGTTCGATTAAAGGGTGCCAATATACTCTTTTTCTTTTAAAGTTACCGTAGACTAATCCTTTAGAGCAAGTCCACCCATGGACATTGCTCGGGGGACAGGGGAGAGGAAAGGGCCCGAGGCCGGTGGACTCAGCTCCAGCCTTGGAGAGCCCGAGTTAGGGTGGGAGCCCGAGTGAGGTGGGGTGGGGAATCGACGGGCCTAGAGCCCGAGGCCCAAGCTTATTTAATTTTTTTTTTGTGTCAGGCGCGTGCCCCTCACGCGCGTGTGGGGGCGCGTTGCCCGACCAGAAATCAGGCGCCAGGGCCCGCTCGCGCAGAGATGCCAGTGACCGTTGGGAAGCCACGTGGCTTCCCACGGTCCGTTCGATCCCAACGGCTCTTTAATATGAGCCGTCCGATTTAAAACGGTAATAAAAAAAAAGCTGATTTAATATCAACCGTTCGATCTGAGATCAACGGTTGATATTAATCTGCTTTATAAATTTAAAAAAAAAAATAGTTTTAAAATTAAGAAAAGTTACCGTTGTGACACGTGGCACAATCTGGAGTGTTGGAATTCAATTTTTTTTTAAATCCAACGGCAGAGATTAATTAGTTGAATAAAAAATTTAAAAAAATTGTAAAAAATCCGAAAAAAAATCTGAAAAATTTTGTAAAAAATTGATTTTACTTTTCTATAAATACCACTTCTTCTCCATCTACCTTACACCACAATTTCATATTTTCTCAACTACTTTCAATCAAATTCCTATCTTTCTCTCAAAGTTTCAATCCAATTTTTTTTTTCCACAAAATGACTATTGATGCAGGTACGAATTGGTCGCTTCTTGAAGATGTTGCGTTGTGCACTAGCTGGGTTTAAGTTACTCATAGTTCGCTTACGGGTAATGAGATGCAGTTGCGAGAAATGTGGAGTTTAATTCATACCAAATTTCTTGAGAAAATGGGTGGGAAAAGAACCAAAGAATCGGTGTCCAGTCGTTGGAAATTACTTAGCCATTCCTTTAGTACATGGAGAGACGCCTTGGCACAAGCTAGTAGTAATCTTCGAAGTGGGGAAAATTACTCGGATGAGGTAAGAATATATAATTATTTGTTTGTATTATTTATTTTTTACCTAATTTGATTATAATTATTTGTTTGTATTATTTATTTGTTACCTAATTTCATTATTATTATTTGTTTGTATTATTTATTTGTTACCTAATTTCATTATTATTCATTTGTAGCAACTTCAAGCACAAGCATGGTATGGTGCCAAAATCAAATCAAAAAACAAATCATTCAAGCGGTGGGAATGTTGGAATACTGTTAAAGATTGTCCTAAATTCAAAGTTGTGCCCGTTGGTCCAGAAGTTTGCATGAACAGCACCCCTCTACAGTCTACACCCGATCATGACTCACATGTTCATGAAGAAGATGGAGAAGAAGTGCCTAAAACGCCCAACCCTGAACAAGCGTCGGGGTTGACCCGTTATCCAATTAGGCCTCAAGGTAAGAAGGCGTCAAAGAGAAAAGGGAATGTTTCCAAGAATGATTATGCAAAGTACATGGAAGAACTTGCTCGCCAAGGTGAATTGAGTTTGGCGCGGGAAATGGCGAAATTTGAGGCTGATAAGGCTAGAGATGAGGCAAAAGCTGCAGCTGTAGATAGGGCATTTCAAGCTAGTGAGAGGGAAAGAGAGCTACTTAGGCAAGAAAGGGAGTTGGCTAGAGAAGAAAGAATGGCTCAACGAGATCGTGACATTATGAACACGCCTTTAGAAGGGAAGTCTCCAAATTCTAAATATTTTTGGGCGTCGGAGAAAGCGGATGTGGTGAGAAGGAGGGGTGCAAGAGAAGCGAGATCAAGAGGAGATGGTCCTAGCACGACAAGAGAAGATCATCCTAGCACCACAAATTGGTTAAGCGATGATGAATAGGGTACTTTTTGTAATCGGCGCCCATAGTTTTCCAATCACATTGGGTTGTAATTTATTATTTATGTTGTTTCCAATTTATTGAATTTAGTACTTTATTTAAAGTGAGAGTACATTTACTTAATTTCGTAATATATTTATACTAATAAAATTACATAAACACACCAAATAAAATTACATAAACACACCAAATGAAATTACATAAACACACCAAATGAAATTACATAAACAAACCAAATAAAATTACATAAACACACCAAATAAAATTACATAAACATACCAAATAATAAAAAACTCACTACAAAAAACACACCAAATAAAATTAAATAAACATACTAAATACAAACAAACATGCTACATAAACTTAAGTATCTTCAGCTTGTTTCAATGCCCACTGGTGCTCTATCAAGTCAATTTGTCGAGCATTGTGCATAGATGGCCTTTGAAGTGCAGTATATCGTTGAATGACCCTTTCATTGTAACGTCCATCCCTTTCTAATGGCTCGTGTTGCATGGGTTCTTAGGTAGCATCATGCGCACAATATATTCGTGTTTTTGGATTGTTCATCGTGTCTGGCTCATATTCATCAACTGCATCATAATCGAACTCATCTTCCATAATCATGTTGTGAAGAATGACACACGTCATCATGATGGATCGAAGTGACTCTAAATCGAACATTCTGGCAACACCCTTAACGATCGCCCAACGAGCTTGGAGGATACCAAAACAACGCTCCACATCCTTCCTGCACCCCTCTTACCAGCTTGCAAAGTGTTTTTCCTTTGCACTTCGCAGACGTGGCACTGTTTTGACAAATGTTTCCCACCGTGGGTAAATGCCGTCAGCTAGGTAGTATGACCCGTCGTACATACGTCCGTTGACGACGTACGTGACTTTTGGTGCCTTTCCTTGCAGGACGTCGTTGAACATTGGGGATTGGGTAAGGACGTTGAGATCATTTTGAGCCCCCGGAACCCCGAAAAAGACGTGCCATATCCATGTATCAAAAGATGCTACCGCCTCCAAAATGATTGATTTTGCTCCATTTCTGTCCCCATATGCGCCTTGCCATGCACTTGGACAATTTTTCCACGTCCAGTGCATATAATCAATGCTTCCTATCATCCCAGGAAAACCTCGCATCTCGGCCCTCTTCAGAAGCCTTTGCAAGTCCATGTGAGTAGGTTTTCAGAGGTACTCTGCGGTGTACAAAGATTCGACTGCTCCGCAAAACCTCATCAGGGACTCAAGAATGGTTGATTTCCCCATCTTCGTTATCTCATCCACTTGGTCTGCAGACGCTCCATACGTAAGCATCCGCAACGCAGCAGTGATTTTTTGCTCAGGCAAGAGACCCATAGCACCACAAGCATCTTTCTTTTACACAAAGTAAGAATCATGGTTGCAAACATCAGTCATGATTCTGTTGAACAAATGTCGTTCCATTCTAAAACGACGTCTGAAGTACGTATCAGGAAATGCACTGTTATGGATAAAGTAATCGTCTAACAGCTCTTCACCCCATCGTTGCCTGCTTCTTTCAAGGTTTCTGGAACGGCTAGGCCTGCATATCTGAGCCACAGTTTGGACCACTCGACGGGAATGTGCGTGTCTGGCCATTCTTGCTTTGTCATCTCTCCTTGTACGCTCCTCCTCCTCTTCCATCTCATTTTCGTCTATCTAAAGATTTAACAATCCTTCAGATTGGTTGAGCAAGTCTTCCTCGTGCTGATCGATTTCCCACATCATCCTTGATGAAGAAGAAGACATTGTAAAAAGGAAGGAAAAACTATGAATAATGATAAAGATTTTGGTGATGAAGGAAGCAGAAACTATGAATAATGATAGAGATCTTGAGAAAGTTGGTGTGAGATTTGTGAGGATTGATGGTGGATTATATGGACGATTCAGAAAGGATTGGCTTGTAGATAGGGCCACGTGGCATACCGTCATTCGTTAAAAATCTGATCAAAATCTATCCTCAAAGATTCTGAAAAGATAACGACACGTGGCACGATGGCATTGGATAAAAATCTTATCGAAATCGATCTCCTATAATTATCTTTTCGGATAATGACACGTGGCGCAACAAGAACGATTTAAAATCTGATCGAAATCTATCGTCAAAGATTCTGAAAAAATAACGACACGTGGCACGATGGCATTGGATAAAAACCTTATCGAAATCGATCTCCTATAATTATCTTTTCGGATAATGACACGTGGCGCAACGAGAACGATTTAAAATCCGATCGAAATCTATCCTCAAAGATTCTGAAAAGATAACGACACGTGGCACGATGACATTGGATAAAAATCTTATCGAAATCCATAAAAAAAATAATTGTTTTTTGGATAAAATGACACGTGGCGCAACAAGAACAATTTAAAAATTCTTATCCGAAATTACAAATAATTTTATCTTGTATTATTTAAACAAACAAAAAAAATTAATATTTTATTGCCTATTGTGAGGGGGGAGGGCTCCAAGGGTGGAGATGCAAATGGCAATTTACTGTTTATTAATGGCGGTTACTATTCATTAAAGGCAGTTACTGTTCAATAGGGTGGATTGAATAGTGGATTGCCAGTGGGGAGGGCTCCATGGCTGGAGTTGCTCTTATTGATTCTATAATTTTCATTAGTTGGTAGATATCGATGTGTTTATATATTTAAAAGAGACCTAAAGCTGTTGTTCTTATACATTAGTTGGTTAAGAAAGTATATGAGGTCTTGTGTTCGAATTCCTTCCTTGTAGTTTAAATGTATTTAGTGTAAATTATCCTATTATTTGTCACAAAAAAAAAAAAAAAAAAAACACGTGCAAGGCACACATACACCAACCCGTATTCAGTTTCAGAAATAGTCAGTTTAAGAAATAGTGTAGTACCTGTGCTCAGTTTCAAAAATGGTTATTTTAAGAAATAGTCAGTGTTCAGTTTAAGAAATAGTGATAAAACCAACGTTCAATTCAAGAAATAGTAATAGTACCTGTGTTTAGTTTTCAGAAATATCAACGTTCAATTTAAGAAATAGTGTAGTACCCGTGTTCAGTTTCAAAAATAGTCGGTTTAAGGAATAGTCAGTGGTCAATTTAAGAAAAAGTGAAGGAGAGAAGAGCGTGTGTGTGAGGACATTCGGGTCCCGCACGTCATATTTTTATTACTTTTTTATTTTATTTTTTATTATATTAAACTTGTGTCCATTTGATTAAAATTTAAGTCATTTTCATTAAAGTTTAAGTCATTTTCATTAAATAAAGTTAGTAGATGGTTTGGTTAATAAAATGTTTGGAAAACCCCTTTTTACGAAAGCTCCCATGATCAAATTGTTTGAAGAGATAACTGGTCGAAATACTCATGCGTGATTTGAGTAATATAAAGGTAGCTATAGCATGCACACACAATATTTGGATGTTCAACTCATATTATTATTCTTCTTAAGAGAAATATTAAAGATACCCTCTTAAAGTGGGACTTTCGAGAGTATTCCATCAGTTTTTGGCGACTTTCACTTTCAACTCAATTCACCAACTCCGTGCCCTTTACATTCCGAAGAACAGTTGCCCCCTCCTCCCCCCACCCCCCCCCCCCCCCCCCGGCGGCCGTCTTACGTCTTACCACTGCTGCTAGCATGGAGTTAGCCAGGCCTTCTTGATTGAGTCCGGTCATGATCACGCACTCGACGAAAGAGCTTTACAAGCGGCATTGCCCTTCTTCACTCACTCACCTCATGGTTTTTTTTTTCTGCACAATGTTTGATTGAGTCCGGTCATGATCACGCACTCGACGAAAGAGCTTTACAAGCGGCATTGCCCTTCTTCACTCACTCAACTCATGGTTTTTTTTTCTGCACAATGTTTTATAAAATTGTCACGAAAAATTGACGTTAAACTATGAGATGACAGAGAATCCATGAAATGTCTTACTTTTGAGAGAGTTTCTTTAATTAGCATTTCTCTTCTCGTTAATTGAACCTTATCAAGTAAACTGATCCTAAGAATGATATCACCGTATAACTGAAATGAAATCAGTGATGACCATAAGGTAGAAATACGAAAGAAGGATAACTTATTGTAACAGACCCCTGCTTTTATACGTCAGTACTAAAATTTATCCTGTTGATGGCCAATTTGGATAGCTAAAGAGATTCTCGTTGGATATTGACTATTCGTAGAAAAATCGCATAAGGTTAGAATATCATTGGAAAATTTGGCGGTCTTCAATAAATGAGGACATTTCACCCTGCTAAGTACGTAGTACCCTTAAACCCATGGTGAAGCAAGAAAAGAGAGATAATTAATGACTTAATGATTTGCCATCAAAATTAAATGTCTCGTGTAAAGGTTGGTCTAAAGATATATTCACATTATTGTTAGAATTATTTTTAAGAGACTTGTAGATCAATTAAATAAACACATTTATTTATGTATTTAGAGGTCTCGAGTTCAATTACTCTATCCATTATCACTTGTATAAAATAGAAACTGCTAGGAGTAGGCCAAATTTTATGGCTTATCTTATAACTTTGTGTCATCTTGTTTCACAAAGGAGTACTCCTGTACCAGCTAGGGTTTCTTACCCCGTATATTAAAAAAGAAAAACTAATGAAAAGGGCTTCAAATCTTTACATTTTAATCAAAAACCACCCACTAACTTTATTTAATAATAAAGACAAAAGACTAACTAAAAAAAAAAAAAACCTAGCACATCCAACTTGCGCTGGGCGGGTACCCCCCAACTTCAAACACTCCATTTTTTTCTCCCATCTTTTTGTTTAATAGATTTTTTTTTCTACCCCTCGCAGTCGCCGTTGCCGTCGCCTTTGGCCGACGCTTCGGACTCGCCTATGTGCAACGAGAGGCCCGCTTCGCCTCATGCTGCAAGGTTGAGTTATATGAGGTCAGGAGGTGCTGCTGCTGTGACTGTAAGGCTCAATCTGGTTAGCAGTAGTTACGTGGATGAGGATATTCCACTTCCGCCGTCACCCTCTCATCTGTTGGATGAAGATTCTTCCTGGGATTACTTTGATCCTATGGATGAGAGTGAGAGCTTTAGGTTTGTGGGAAGTAGTGGACTGGATGTGAATTTTGATGATATCAAAGGGTGGAGACATGGGAGGAGTGAAGAAACTAGTCATAGTGTGGATGAGATGGGAAGATGGGCAAATGTTGGATTAGATGGAAGTAATGAACATTTTGAAGTTTCTGGTAATTCAATTAACCAACATGATAGTAGTATAGATATGGTAACGCGAATTCACTAAACTTGGGAGTTGATGGGTCTCTGCAAACAGGCAATGGTGAAGGGAGACAGTTAGTTGTGGGACGTAATGCCAATGGTGGAGCTACAAGTTTGACAGGCAAAGTCGATGTTGAGCAATCTGGTTCAAAGAGGGAGAAGAATGTGGGGGAGAAGGATTTATGAGCAAAAAGAGAGGACCCTTCAGAGTTTCATTTTAGTAAGTTTTCATAAACAGTATCGTAAGTTTCATAAATAGTGTCGTAAGTTTTCATAAATAGTGTAGTAAGTTTCATTCCTAAGTTTCATAAACAGTGTACCATGAGTCCGCGCATCAGATTTTTTGTCATTTTTATTAAAATTATGTATTTTTCATTAAAATTTAAGTTCTTTTGTCCTTTATATTCAAATTTAAGGGTTTTTCATTAAAATTTAAATCTTTTTAATTAAATAAAGTTATAGCACGATTTTTTATTAAAATAAACTTAGTCCAAGCCCCTTTCATGAAAGTTCCCTGTTAAAAAAGCTTATGGACATTGTAAAAACTCTCAACAAGATCAATGATAATGTTGAGGTTATAGAATGATATTATCAATATTCCGTTGGATTCGGCAGTGATGACATTGATTTTACATACATTCTAGCAGTTTTGCCCGTTTGCAACATTTCTTTTCTTTTCATCAGCTTTCCCTTTCTAATAGTTCTTTGCTATATTAATCATTAATTCAATCAATTCAAGCAATCTGTTTGCTTCTCGCACATTAGATCAATACAATTAGCTTTAAAGCACTGTTCTAAAAATCGGCCTAGGCACTGGGCGGTGGAGCCTCACCCCGATTTTGGGCAAGGTGTTTGGAAAAATTGGCTGGAAGCTAGGCGGGCCTAGGCGGCTCCTAGGCGAGAGCTAGGCGGCACCTAGGCGGTCCTAGGCGGTTTTTTTAAATATATTTTTTATTTTTTATTAATTGTGTGCTTTTTTCTTTTTTGGTTTCATGGTGGTATACTTATGGAAATGGTGTACCTAATTTGCAAATGATGGATTTACTACAAGTTCATCCAATACTTATGGAAATGGTGTACCTAATTTGCATTTTATCATTATTTTATCATCCACACGAGTATAGTTTTTTTTTTTAGGTGTAAATAGGCACTTATTTACAAGATATATAATAAATTTACATAAATCCGTCTAGCCACCTTGGCGTTAGGCCCCTGCCCACTGCCCGACTAGTGCCTAGCGATTTTTAGACAAACGATAGCCTCAAAGATAAGAGTTTGGAAGTTCTTAGGCGTAGAAAAGAAACAAATCGATCTAGTTCCACACTCGGTATACAACCGTTCGACTAAAAATCAGACGCAATTTTCTCAGATTCATGTCTACAAGCAGTTCATATTATACCTTATTCTTATATCTATAACATGTACATTATATTATAAATGAGTAATATTAAAAGGGTAATTCTAAGTGGCGCATTACTTGGCTCCACAAGATTGTGGAGCAACTTCTCATCAAAATAGTTCATGGTCGATTTATAAAATTTTATGCTTATGATTGAGCAAATTTCATGCTTAGTTTGTAGCAATTGAATAGACCGTTCGTCATAATTTTACCAATTTTGACCATCCGTTTTTATACAATTTAATGACTAAACGATCTTATATTTTTATAGAAATACTCTTTACATAATAACTTATAAAGATGAATAATTTCAAATTTATAAACATGAAATTTGTAATAGAAAACTTCATTTTAATCCTTGGCAAAGATGACTTTTACATTAAAATCATGAGTAAGATCAAAATCTAATTTTAGTCCCTTGATACATTAATAGCCTCATTTATTAATTATATTTTGATTTTTTAATTATTTCTCTTTTTCTTCCTAATTTTTAATGTATTAATTTTATTTCATTATAATTGTCATTTTCATTTCATTTATCGTAATATATTTTGTTGTAAACATTTAGATAAACTAATCTTTGTTATACAATATATTTCAATGTACTTTGTCTTCTTCATTTAGATACATTAAATTCATTATAATACATTTCGATGCATACATTTAGGTACATACATTTCGGTACATACATTTCGATACAAACATTTCGGTACATACATTTCGATACAAACATTTAGGTACATTAATTCAATATAATACATTCCGGTACCAACATTTCGGTGCATACATTTCGGTACACACATTTAGGTACGTTAATTCAATATAATACATTTTGGTACCAACATTTCGGTGCATACATTTCGGTACACACATTTAGGTACGTTAATTTAATATAATACATTTCAGTGCATATATTTCGGTACATACATTTCGGTACTAACATTTAAATACATTAGTTCAATATAACAAATTTCGGTACATTAATTGAGTCTTTCAAATTTAAAGAATGTTAAATAAAATTAAAAAAATTAAAAAATTCTTTTTTGGTCAAAAAATAAATTAAAATTTGTATGTTAATAAATTTAAATATTTAATGGGAGACATTAAATAAAATGCACATTAATTATTTTGAATTAAGGACACATCAAAGGATTATAATCAATATGTAATCTAACACCAGATTTATTTTAAATTTCAATCTTCTTGAAGGATTAAAATTAAAAAACCCCAATTTGTAAACCGGCTACAAACTACTTTGAGGAGTACTTCAAAACCTTTAGTCCAGTATTGTTCTTGACCATGGGATGCAACCCGTATGGACAGAGTATTGCTCTTCGTGACTATGGGATGCCACTGTATGGACAGAGAAGTAAAGGTGGGATATTAGGTAAAGCCAGCAACATGTCATAGATTATTCTAAATTTAAAATCTAAACAAAAAGCGGGGATAAGCACTAATCTCTATTGGTGAAGCAAAATAGTAATTATAGTGAATTTTAGTAATAAAATATGTGTGAAGGGTATGAAAAAGGAAAAAGAAAGACATAAAGATTAAAGAGGAAGTGATGGTGCAAAAAGAAAAAGATGATAAAATTATGGTATTTTCTCCTTTTTCTCTTTTAGGTCACTTTATATTTTTTTTTAAAAGGAAATGAATGTAGCCACTCAATACTACGGTCTAATGGTATTTCTCTTCATTTGTAAGTAAGAGATCTTTGGTTCGATTCTTGCTAAAAGACGAATTTGAACCACATTAGTGCTAGCCCATTGTGAGGTTAAACCCACATCTTCTATTTTAATGTAGTTAATATCGTTTGTTAAAAATAAAAAAGAAAAAAAAATGGAAATTAAAGTAAGGAGAGGGATGAAGGAATCCAAGTCTTCCAAGCACTCCCAGACAAAGTGAGCTTCAGAGAAGAGAAAAGCAAAGTTTGCTTTACGACCCAGAAAAGGAGATTTCAAACACCATAAGGCCTAGCTTAGGAAATTGCGTGGTTATTAACCCAAACCACAGACGAATCCTATTCTCTCTCTCTGGGTCTCATTCCTTTGTTTCTCTCTCCTGGTTGGCTTGGTGCCTATATTTAGAGGGCAATAGCTGGGGGTGCAACTCCAACCCCACATTCTTCCTCCTTTCACTCTGAAAATCCCACACACAAAAGAAACGAAAAAAGAAGCCACAAAGTATTAGGCTCTACCCCTTTAAATACCCAAGTTTAGCCCCCTGGTTTGCTTGTTTTATACCAATTCAAATGGGTCTTCCTCTATGCCAGTGGGGCTTTGAAACTCCATTTTGATTATGACCCAGTTCCCATCATTATCCCATTTTTCGCTCTCCCCCTTCTCTCTCTCCTAAATATAAGCCTCTCTCTCTCTCTCTCTCTCTCTCTCTCTCTCTCCACTACTGCAACCTCTCCTTGTCTTACCCTCTATAGCCATGGCAAAGCTTCTCCGGTCTAGCTTTACCTACAAAATCTTATTCACTCCAAATCCATGCATAATTTGCTCTCCCTCAAAAACCCATGTTACAAAAAAAACACTCATTTTTATAGCATACGTGTGCATACATACTCATATTCATGGAGGGTATTAGGATGTTGGGTTAGCATTAGATAAGGTTTAGGGTTGAATATTTTCTACACACCCTAGCTGGTAAATATGTAAGAAAATATATACCTCATCAATTGATCCATGTAGGTTTGTTAATTAGTCGTATATATGTAGCTAGCTTGAGTGATTCACGCATACATACATATACATGTATATATATATGTGCCTGGCTCCCTGTATGCCATTTGCAGAGTTCCACCGAACATCGATGGCCTCCGTGGATGGCGTATGAGGAGCCATGCATATAAAACCCATGTCCATGTCTGTGTCTCTTCATCTTGTTCTATTTCTTCTTCCTCATTAATTTTGCAGATAGTTTCAAAGCTTTTGTGTAATTTTTTATTTTGATTTCAAAGATTTTAGCTAGAACTAGCTAGATAGGGATATCATGGTCATGTTGGAGTATTTGTAATACTATTCCACAGGGGCAGCACTGTAATTTAGAAAGTATGGAGGCAGATGTTTCTGATCAGAAAAGGTACTTTATCTTCTTCTTTCTCTCGTTCTTCTCCTTCATGTGGATGGTTTAGGGTTTTTTTAACCATGGATATGATGAGATGAGATGCTTCTACTTTTGCAGAGAGAATTATTATTGCTTTTCTGAAATATAGATTTGTCATTTTACTGGTTGTCACATGTATTTTCCATGAGACTTTAATCATTTCACCATACACATGTAACGAGGGGCACTGGAAACCAACAAACTGTGGCAAAAGCTTTGGCCCAAATTACGGTAAAATTAGAAGCTGGTTCTGGTTAAAAAGAAGGTCGAAACCTGACACAACATGGAAGTTACAACTTACTTACAATGTTGCCCATCAGATCAGATCAGATTACTCTCATGAGCCGTGACATGTGACACCAAAATCCATCCATCTTGTTCCACGCTTGTCTCATGGACATTTCTCATGACCTCTCTGGTTAATAAACTCAAAGGAGCTATATAATTTGTTTTTTATATTTGTTTAATCCAATTTAGTTATCTGTTATTGAATAGATCATATGGTTTGTCTAACCATTCGGACAAATTACATTTTAATTTAGATTTATAAATCTAACGCAAATTTAGGGTTTACTAAATTAAGTTGTGGTCTTGGCGATTAGATTGCATGACATTATCCATGATCAATTTTCTTTCTCGACAAAGAAAAAACAAGATTTTCAAGACAATGAGAGATTTCAGATCTTTGAGTTTTGAGACGACAATATCAAATGAGTTAAGATTAAAGAAACCCAAAAATAAAAAATAAAATAAAAAGGTAAAGAAACCAAAAAATTAAAAATGCTTTGCCTGATCAATAGTCCCTTTTCCTTGGAGAGAGGGTTGGCGCTACTCACATACTTCTCTACTAAAAATATATATTAAGATGTGATAAATTTTCTTTGAGAGTTATTAGATTGGATTTAAAGGCTCTAAGTAGCGCAGCATTCACTAAAGAAAATGCTAACATTAGCCATTCAATAATATGGAGTAATTTTAGATTTTTTGATGGAGAAATTAGGTTCACATCCTTCATTTTGCTACTACATTGATTAAAATCCTATTCATTTTCAATTTTTGATCAAGGTCCTTGGGTATTAACAACATCATTAATTATTTGAATAATAAAATATTTTTATTTCTAAATATATTCCTTTAGTGTTAAAAATGTTACAATTAGTATATCTATATTTATGGCTAAATTTTTTATCATATATTTTCATTTTTAGTTTGTACCTATTTTTAATTTGCAAACCTTTTTTTAATTTGTATCAATTTTCTTTTCATTTTTAATTTGTACCCATATATCAGTTTCTTTTTGTGCCCATATTTTTTTTAAGTTTTATTTGTATATGTACTCATGTGTTTACCGTCACGTGACATTGTATATTTAGTCAATGATAGAAAAATTACATATGGTATATTTATGTTTTATGGCTAAACTTTGTATCATATATTTAGATTTTTAGTTTGTACCCACTTTTAATTTGCAACATTTTTTTAAATTTGTAGTATTTTCTTTTTAGTTTTAATTTGTATCCATTTATTAATTTCTTTTAGCGCCCATATTTTTTAAAAATTCATTTGTATTCATAATTTTTTAATCTTTTATTTGTACCCAAATTTATTTATAATGTACCCATTCTTCTTTATTAATGTGCCACTTTGTTATATGTGAAATGTATCATTTTTTGCAAAATGTACCAATTTTTTTAACACTATGGATACATTCTTTTGCCATTTATTATTTCTTATTGTTACATAGTTTTTATCCATTTATTCAATCAAAATGTTTGAATTTTTTTATTGTAACCGTTTCTAATAGTATTATAATGAGGGACTTTAAATTTATAGGATTATAAATCTCATAAAATATCAAACAATTAATGTCAAACTACAAAAATAAAAATATTAATAGTAATATAATGAGGTGTACAAAGTCAATGGACTTTGATCAAACTTTGAAAATCATTAAGGTTTTAGTCAAAGAATGTTAAGGATTAGGGACCGCATCTAAAATATCCATTTTTTGATTATATAGATAAGATTTTCCTAATTCCCAAACATATGATCACAATAATAATATTCCTTGTCCTGCAGCATGCGCACAGCTAGCTAGTGGATCAGTGAGCACATCTTCCCATCTGTGCTATACAACGAACGAACGTATAGAGAAGAGAAAAGAAAAGAATTTAAGTTTAGGCTCATCTGCGTTGTATGTATCTAGGTCTAGCTAATCTCTCTCTCTCTCTCTCTCTCTCTCTCTCTCTCTCTCTCTCTCTCTCTCTCTCTAAAGTTGTAAACACAAATTAAGAGTCACACAAGACACAAACAAACGTACGACTGGCCAGGGCTTGAAGAAGAAAAGTATGCATGTATGGATTCCAGGAAAAGCAAAAGTGTTTTTTTGCAGCAGAGAGGATTATCATCATTCTATTAGGAATCTCATACATACATACTACAAGCACAAAAGACTGGACCACCTCTCTCTCCCTCCCCTTCTCTCTCTCTCTCTCTCTCTCTCTCTCTCTC
The DNA here is from genome assembly GCA_024362995.1 of Heteromeles arbutifolia. NCBI lineage: Eukaryota > Viridiplantae > Streptophyta > Magnoliopsida > Rosales > Rosaceae > Heteromeles > Heteromeles arbutifolia. Next base: position 10,374,148 of record JANCRC010000018.1, read on the forward strand.
TCTCTCTCTCTCTCTCTCTGAATATATTTTTTATATATCTTTTCACCAATTGGCTAGCAGGGAATATATAGCATACGGTCAAAGCAGGTCAAGAAGAAAAAGGACATTTCGTCAGGCAAAGAGAATGGACCACCTTGATGAGCTTCCCTCCTGGGAAACGCAAAACCAAAACCAATTACTGGGGATTTTTGGAAATTGGATTCCCATATATTTAAATTTTCAATTTAAGTGCATGCATGCCGTTGCCTTGCTCATACACAACCAACTTTCTCCTGGGATTGGCCAGCCCAGAGGCACAAGGCCTTAATTAGCTTAAATTGTGAAAATAAAATTGTAAAAGTATACTTATATATATATATATTATATTATTATGAATCTAGGAATAATGATATAGATGTAGGTATGTACATCATGTAGAAAAAAATTTCATTGTGCCCGAAATACGGATGCATGGTACACCACGTGTCATTATATAATTTGAGAGAAGTTTTATTTTAAAGTTGCTAATTTTTTAACACAAGTATCTTACCACTTATATAGCGACATGTGATGTATATACAACCTCGTGTTCCAAACACACTGAAATATCTTCATCATGTACTGGCTAGTGGGGACCTACATGGCTACCTTCTGGGTTGTATATGTTTAGACATTGTACACTCGAACTCAGGAATAAGATTCTTTCCCAACTTTTTTTTTTTTTACAGGAAACCATAGGGTGGTATTCCATTAATTAGTGTCATTTGGTATATTGTTCTAGTGACCAATAATTTGATCTGAAGTGATTTTGCACAATTAAACAAACAAGAGTAAACCCTTAAAAAGACTACTACAAACACGCACAATCACCAAGCGCACAATTGTCACCAATATTGTCGGTCACAATAAATAATAGACGCAGCAAAGTTATACTGACATCGACATCGATCATCGCTGAAAAGCAAGACCACATAAAATCATTGCAGTAGAGCGAAACCACATAACTCATAATCCAAAGGTGAAGACCAATTCGGCCGTCACAACATCGCGACCACAGGTCCAGAGTACTCGCAAGGCGAGGCAAAAACAATTACACTACTCCGGAGAGGGAACCACTAGTCAACTCATCTCAGTGGAGGACAACTATACACTAACTTCTGATTTATCACAGTTTTGCTCTTTTTTTCTTTCTTGGGGGTCAGTGAATGATCTTTTTATGGAATTAGTGACCAAACTCCAATCAATTGCATTGGTATGAAAGAGAATCCAACAAGTACTGGATTTTCTTTTGAATAGGCCCTGAAAGGAGAAGGAAGGTTGGAACGTGAACAGGCATCTATTATTGAATTTAATTCACCCGATTTGATAGTACCCATTTTTGGAACGTCCAGTGCCAAAGTCACTGAATAGGTAAGTCGTCAATCCCTAAAACGAACTATGTAGTACTTTATCTGCTGGATTACGGGTGAGCATTTTATAATTAGTCTAAATTTATATCAAGGTTTATCATGCCCATAAACCAGCAAAACCCTATATTTTTATGAACTGGTCATTTTTTTTTCACGGCAATTGAGAAACAAGACATATATATATATATATATATATATATATGGCCCCCAACAACACATATCCATATAATATAAGAACATGTTCTCTTAGATTGATATTGTCTCTCAATGTCTATACGTGTTTATATTATCCGATTATAAATTTGGATCGCTGAAAATTAGCCTGCTTGTGTGTCATTTTTTTAATCGAGTGTGGCATAAATTCAAAATCTATATAATATAAACATTAACAAAATTAAACAATTTGTGCTTAAATGAGATATAGAGAGAAGAGTGGAGCGAAAAAGTTTATACATATACATATATATGTATATATATATGAACTTATTGATTGGATGGCTCTGCAAAAACCCTATTACATCATGTTACAAATGGGAGATTATATTCTGTTAGATTCTTCATGCCTGTATATGCAACTGCACCACAAGTAGAAGTTGCTAGGCTTGTAACGATCTATACAGCACATTACAACGGAAAAATGTAATAGTGGAGAAAAATGGTGGGATGAGTTTAAAAGAAATGTATAAAGAAAGTTCAACATACAAAAATGAAAACTAAAGACTAAAAATAAAAAGTTATTTTAACTTGTTTTTACGTTCAAAGATTTTTCTTTCATAATTCATTCATTCATCGTGAAAACTAAAGACTAAAAATAAAAAGTTATAACTTGTTTTTACATTCAAAGATTTTGTTTTCATAATTCATTCATTCATCGTTATTTCTTTCTCTCTCCCATCGTCCTCATCTTCATATCTTAAGCACCAAAATACAAAATAAAATGGTTATCAAACAAGCCTTTAAGCGCTTAAGCCTACAGTTAATTCAAATTTCTAATTTTTTTTTAATAAAGATAGATTTGGGGGCTTTGCATGCTGGCGGTGATGCTAAGCGGTGAGCTTCTCTCAGTCCTTTGGGCTATTTTGAGGTCCATATTATCAGTAATGACTCCTGGCTCGCCTATCTCCACGTTATTAACGTTGATCTCATTCATCGTCATCAGCTTAATGGCTGTAGACATGCGGGGTCGGAGGCTGGATTTTTCTTGTACACAAAGCAGACCCACCTTTAGGAATTGGACGGCTTCTTTTTCTGAAATGTTTCCATCAAGTTCGAGAGAAGAGTCCACTAGATCTACAAGCTTCTTTCCCTTGTACATTTCCCATGCCTGCATGCATCACCATCAGGTCCATGCAGTCTCACTATTAATTCAGGTTTGGTAATATTTCATATAGGTTAATTAGGATCCAAATTTGATGCCAGTTTCTTTTTTGGGTATTACGTGTACTTACTAATTTGTGATTTGAAATATGCTTACCAAACTAATTTATCACATGCATGCATCTATACATACATACATACATATATATATATATATATGTGTGTGTGTGTGTGTATGTGTCACTTTCTTGTTGGGTGACTAGAGTTAATTATATGAATAATGTTAGGGAAATCAAAATTTTAAACTAAATTTGTAAATCAAATGATGTGTCACAAATAGGAAATAAGCAAGTTAATCAACATTTAAATAATAATCCAATCATTAACATCTATATCTTTTGGTTTATAGAATTTGGTTGAAAAATTTAGTCTTCCTAACATTAGCCGATTTGTTATACATTAAGGTCTTGTACGTAACTCAAATAGTTAAAAATATTGACTTATGCACAATATAAACATCAAGGTTCGGTTCTAGAGTAAGTGTTTTAAAGGTTATATATGCATAATCATTTTAAATAAGCATTGGACCCTTGGGCTACTGTTGCGAAGAAGACCTTTCAGAAAGGTCTACCAATTATTTCATGAAGTGGGTGAGGATTTAATTTTCTTTACAAAACTACTCTTGGTCTGCTCAATCCGACATCGATACAACGTTTTATGATAAATCCTGGATAATGTTTAAAGAATTTAAAAGTGCAAAATTAATTTCCAAGTATAAAAAGTCATGCATACCACTAGCATTATAGTTTATAGAATTTGTATGTAATTATCATATATAAGATCATACCTTTTCGACAAGATAGTGTTCTCCAAGTTCCATATCAAAGTCAACTATCGATCGTCCACTGACTATTTGCAAAATTAACACTCCAAAACTGTATACGTCTGACTTTCGCGTTAACTGTCCAGTGATTGCATACTCCGGAGCCAAATAACCTCTTTGTCATCAACAAGAAGTTTGCACCATTAGTATTGTCAATACAAACCAAATCATATATGCAATTTCTATTGAAACCAGTTCTAGCATTTCAGCTCTTGGACAATATATTCTACTTACAATGTTCCAGCCACTCGTGTACTAATGTGAGAAATGTTTTGTGGAAATAGTTTTGATAATCCAAAATCTGAAATTCTTGGATGAAAGTTCTTCTCCAAAAGTATATTGCTGGCTTTGATATCTCTGTGCACAATATGTGGTTTCACCTCCTCATGAATGTGAACAAGGCCCCTAGCAATCCCAAGACAAATTTCTCGTCGTGCCCTCCAATCTAATTTCGATCTAATTTTCTCCTCACCTAATCAACAATCAACTGATGATTAATCACATATGTACTATATATCCATACATACGCACTTTCATAAAAAAAAGAAGAAGAAGGAGGATATGTTTAGCATGCTATGTTGTGAAGTTGACAATTTGAACCATCATTTTAGATTTGATTTCACATTATTTATGAACCAACGAGTCTATTAACCTGACAACATAATATATTAGATATTGTTTGATAGGAGAATGTGTTGGAAAATTTTAGTTAGCCGTTTGATAATTTATATATTAATTAGGCTTTTCCAGTAAGGATTACTTTCTTAGTAGTTATTATTGGTTTCCTATTTGTTCAGAATTAAGTTTTTATACAAATACATCTCTTGTAACTCAATAAGAACTATGTTTGGTAGGAAACACAACAGTAACTACAAATATCATTTCTCTGGTTTTCTAAACACAGGAAAATCCCTAGCCACCGACCTAGCCTTTGGCTTTTGTTTTCTCCTCTGTCCCTCCTCTTTCTTCCCTTTCTCTTTTATTTCAATTTTCTTCTGAGTTTTGTCTCGGTTTTTCTTGAGCTTTGTCTCAAATTTTTCCCTGAGTTTGTCTCAGATTTGGGCTTCATGCCTCCTGCCTCCTCCCTCCTTCCCTCCCTCTCTTTTGGCTGTGCCTTTCCAAACCCAAACCTTCATCTTCCCTCACCCTTTCCCCTACCTCCCTTCCTCATAATCTATCCCCACCCCATTCTTTGCTCCAATCTGAGCTTTGAACCGAAAATGAATGCCAGATCCATTTCTATCCCTTACTTCCCCTCCCCCAACCAGGTTGGTATCCCCTTGAGGTCAAGTGTTTTGCGGCTTCAGCCAAAGTAAAGGTATTTTGCATACCTTGGTTCTTGTCTTACTATGTTTGTATAAGTGAAGAAAATTTGGATCCGGTGACTATCTCTTGGTTTAGGGCTTTCAGTGATGAAATCTAGTTATGATGTGTTTTTGGTTGTGAGTTTGTTATTTGTGTGCTGTGATGTCTTGGTCGAATTGACCACTCGGTTGTTTTCTCTAGTGTTGTTGCCATGGTGGCTGCTACCAAAACTTTCGTTGTCATGGCGACATTAGCGGTGGCGACAGTTGCAGGGCGGGCGTTGCTTTCTGAGCTTGGAGGATAGGAATTAGGGTTTTAGTTTCTGTTTATTTGCTTATTGGGCTAGGCTTTTGTGTATCTAAGTGCCATCTGGGTTATTTTACCTTTCTTTGAGTTGACCTATAGCCTCTTTTCGGATTAATGAATGTTAATTTTTGGAAAAACAAAATAATTATGTTTTGCAAAAGTTTAATTAGTTACTTTGTGTTATGTACCCTTGTTTGACAATTTATATAATCTTCTTTTTCCTTTTGTGTAAATGAAATAAGAATCATCGTTTCAATCTGCTTTTTTGTTATTTTCTCGTCCCTTGGTTTTAACATAATGTTTACTGCTATTATATATAAGGTGAAAATAAGGAAGGTCATCATGCATGAAAACTAATAAGGAGCTAGGTTAATTTATGTGTTTACCTAGCAAGATGCGAGCAAGGCTATTGTGCTCCATGTAATCATAAACAATAATTCTACGGCGGCCTTCCACACAACCACCGCGCATCTTGACCAGATTTTGATGGCGAATACTGGAGAGTGAAGCTAGCTCAGACATGAACTCCCTATCTCCTTGCTTTGATTCAGCTGAAAGAACTTTCACGGCCACGGCCACTCCGTCACTAAGTTTTCCCTTTTAGAATTCAACCACAAGAGTTCTTACTGTTTAGCCAAAATTAATTATAAGCACTTGAAAATTAATAAAAATTCAGAATGCAAGCAGCCTTTTCTTAGTACTCCAACAGTAAAAAAAATCAACGTATATGCAGAAATTACCTTACATGCAGAAATTACCTTAAAAACAGAACCAAATCCGCCTTCACCAATTTTGTTGGATGGATGGAAATCGTTGGTGGCGACTTTCAATTCTTTGTATTTGAAGTTGTGGACATTTTGAAGAAATTGTACACCTGTTTTAATAAGTAGATAGCCAAGAACGATCCACGCTTCTATCAAAATACTAATTAACGTAGAGTATAAATTAGATAAAGTGGGACAAGTTAATATCTCATTAGCATATACAATACAATTCACATCATCAAGCTGGTTAGTTACAAAGAAACCCAAAAGTGAAAAATGAAAGGGCAAATTGAACTATGATATGCTCCAAAAATACAGGCTTCCCTATTCTCATGTTTTATGAGCGGAAAATAATTTATGCACACTCATTTTCTTCTTTTGCACACCTCTGTTTAAATTCTCTTTTTGCACACATTTGTTTAATTCTTCCCTTAATTCTTTTATACATCATTCAATCTAAAGCCCAAAAATTAGCACAGGTGCACATGAGAAGAAAAAGAGTGTAAAAATCAATTTTCTTATTATCAACCAATGAGGAAAAATAAAAATGTACGTATGATAGGTAGCGAAAGATATCCATAAAATGAGAGCGCGCGGTTTCTACAGAAAGCAGAAATTCTATTTTAAATTTATACTTACTGTATGTGTTGTTATCATCGATGATTCCAGGTGAAGAGAAACACTTTGAGCAAGGAAGCAAGAACTTCATGATATATGGTTGTTGCGGCTGGAAATTTGATGTGCGCTCTTAAACTGAATAGGATTTTAGCAAAGTAGCAGAAAGAGTTATCAAGTTACAATATGAGGGAATGATGCTGCACTTATATAGGTTAGAGACATATATTATTGTCTCTTATAAACCCAAATTAGAGGAAGCTTCGTCTTCTTTATTCTTGGAATCGATTGATGAAATTAAGTCAATAAGAGGTGACAATTATTACTGTATAATAAATAGACGTGTGTAAACTGTATAATCTACTGAAATCTTGAGGTCATGTACATTTTTTTCCCCGACATATTATTGTTTATATGTTTGATGCCACTTGAGATCTTGAGGCGGCTGGGAGCGTTGGAATAATGTCTACTTGTATACGTTTACATTTAAAGCCTTTTTTGTGTAACCAGATATAAAATAAGCATATTTTAGCCTTGTTGACTTCCTCAATTAGACTATTATAGTGGAAATGTAGAATTTCAATACGTAACGTTTTAAAAAACGCTAAGTGCTAATCGGGTGGCAGGTTGGCGCTTAGTGCCAAGGCAGCTAGGCGAGTAGGGGAGAGACTAGGCGGACTAGGCGGACTATGTGGATTTAGTCCAATTTATCATATAACATATAAATAGGTACCCACATACACTTTAAAAAAATATATATTTACATTGAGAATTTGGAAAAGTTAAAACTTAAGCCATCATGACATTAGCATCATCACACATGTCTGTGCGGAGAGAGAGAGAGAGAGAGAGAGAGAACGTGTTTGTGCAGAGAGACAAGGAGATGAGAAACACAAAACAACGAGAGAAATAATATGGGTTTTTGTGTAGGTTGCCCAAAAAACTCTTTGACTTAATTAATTTTTTTTTTAATAAAAAAACAATGGAACCTTGAACCTCCTAGCCCCTACCCAATTTTCCTCTACGTTATGGCCTAAATCGCATCAGTCCTCCGCCGCCTAGACCGATTTTTAGACTAGTGCCAATATTTTTTTTGTCAAGCGATATATTTTGTTAGATTAGATGTTAAAAAGAATTAAGTAACTAGGTGGCCGCCTAAGCTGAGTTTTAGAACAATGCCAATACTTAGCATGCGACTAAAATCGAGATAGTGAGCAGTGTGAAAAGGGTTAAGTAATTTTTCAGATCTATAAGTGTAAACTGAGGGAGCACAAGTTTTTCGTCTAGAAGAAGTCTTTGCATGAGATGTGAGAAATGACAGATGAAATGGTAGCATAATTGTTTTTCTTGTAAGATAAGATTAAGGAGTAAACTGTAGCTATGGTCCCTTAACTTTAACTCAATTGGAGCAATGATCCCTCAACTAAAAATCCATTACCATTGGTCCCTTAACTTTTCAAAACGTGCAGCTATGGTCCCTCAACTAAAAATCTATTACCATTGGTCCTTCAACTTTAATTCAACTGGAGAAATGGTCCCTTAACTTTAACCCAATTGTAGCAATGGTCCTTCCAATATAACTTGTTTTGACAAAAATTTTGACATAGCTGACGAAAAGAACCATAATTATACATTTTGATGAGTTGAGGGATCCTAATTGTATAAATGGTCATTCCAACATAGCTTATTTTGACAAAATTTTGACAAAATTGATGAGAAGGACTATAGCTACAAATTTTGATAAGTTGAGGGACCAATGGTAATGGATTTTTAGTTGAGGGACCACTGCTCCAATTTGATTAAAGTTGAGGGACCATTCATACAATTTACTCTAAGATTAAGTTATTCAAGGAGATATGAAATAAGATTAAGTTATTCAAGGAGCTACGGTTGACCGTTAACTTATTCTTAACAATTTAATTCCAATGACATAGCTAGTAAACCAAATAATCACATTTTTAATTTTATGATATGAGTCAAACACACTCTCAATAATAACCAAAACATTTATATTAATTTTTTTAGTAGAGCGATATAGTTAGTGAGTTAAATAGTTGTTAGGGGGAAGAAAATCGGTGGAAATCAAACTTTCACTAGCAGCATAAACATAATTATTTTCCGTCACTGTGATAAAGTGTCATCTATTTTATATACAATATAAAAGTTGAATACACAGTGAAAACATTTGGATTAACTAATTAATGAGACTGAAGAGGCAGGTCAGCTAGTTAAGAGTTGCACCTAAAGTTTCAAGTTCGATTCTCAGCTCTCCCAATGTTAATTGAATTATTGAAATTCTGAAGTAGTTAAAAATCCACATTTATAAGATCACTGACAAACTAATTCACCAAAATATATCTCAATGAGTTTTTTGCAACAATCGATCCATTCAACAAATCAAGACAGGACTGTATCAATACAAGTATATCTGGTCAAGGTCCGGGTGAGTAGTTCCCCAACTTTGATTTCAGAAAATAAAAATCAACTAATTAATAAGACTGAGTCAGATTGCAACTCAAATGCACGTGTAATTTTAGTATGTTGGCAACACGGTCTGATACAATAAGTGTAAATAATATAATTGGTTAGAAACTTAAGAAAATTTCAACAATTGTATTATGACATTTGGTATTCTAGGCCGTGTTCCCGACACATTAAAAAAATTTCTCATTTAAGTCCTAAATATTCTTCTTATATAGGTGCATGGTGCACCCATGCATAATCGAACATTATATTAACACCTATCATTTCTCCATCCAAATAATTATTATTTAGTACTACTTTTCTGTGCATGCTACTCATAAAATATATGACCTAAATTTTTCTAGTCCAACATGCAGTATCCATATTATGGTCATGAGAGCCGTCTCAGCTCTCCAGACTCCAGATATGAAGCCTCTTATTTTACGCACATGACCAAAACTCAAAATCAATCACTAAGTTAAAGTACTCAGAACCGGCCCTTTCTTCCCTCAGTTCCCTGTGCGGAGCTGCCATTTTTGAATGCACAAAATATGCATATAAATGCTCGACCCTATCGATGTGAATGGATGCCCTTTTTTGCACGTCATGCCCAAATACAATATACTACAACCAATGGTAGATCCAGGATTTTAAACTCGAGGGGTCTCAATAATAAAGTTCAAAATTTTTATAGACAAAAATAGCATTGAAAAGTTAAATATAATACATTTCATTCAAAAATCATACGCAAAACAACATTACAAGCTATAAAATCCCAATCAAGCGTCGACGACAAGGTTTCATAGTCTGAAAATATTCCATGATAGCTTCATTACCAATACATGAAAAAAAAAATTCTCAATGTAAACAACTAAGCTGTCACTCAATCATTGATCTCTCATTTTGTTGTGAAGTTGACCCTTAATGATATTCATAGCGGAAAATGTCCTCTCTACTGAAACGGTTGCAACCGGTAAAACCAAAACCAACTGAACAAGCAAATATACATATGCAAATGTTTGATGCAACCCTTTCTCCACAAAACATATACCAATTAACCAATAAACAAAAATTCCATCTGAATTCCAATGATAAAATGAGTATACAAACATAAAACATATCAACAATCATATCAATAATAGACTAAAAATCTCCATCAATATCTAATATAATTTAATTGAGATTAGATTAGAATTCCAAAAAGCTTACTTGAATTTTGAACCAAATAGTGGTGGAGTGGAGAATTGAAACAAGTGGAGGTATGATATTGGACTTATATAATTATAATATGTGATTGGGTCACGGGTGGGATTAGAAATTTAGGGTTTTGAAATAGGGGAAAAGAGGGAACCAAATAATGGGGAATTGTGGGAAAAACAGCAGGGAAAAGAGAACACGGGGAAAGATGTGGGGCTCAGGGGCTGCGCTTTAAAATTAAAACAATATGGAGTCATCAGTCATGGACAAACGACAGCGTCTTGTCTCTTTTTTTTTTTTTTTTTTTTAACTTTAAACAATTGGCCAAAACTATGCCATTTTGGACCAATTGTTATAAAGTCCTATTTTCTTTCTTTTCCTCGTTGTCTTTTTCTCCGCAGCTCTGCTGCAACGTGCAATTCATGTTCGAAGGGTCCCCCGAAAAATTTCTAGCAGGGATTTAGGGTCGCCGATGGGTCCTAGGACCTTCCAGGTCCCTCTGTAGATCCGCCACTGACTACAACAAATAATCTCTTTAACGATGAAGTATTTCAGCAAGTAATCTTTTATAAGTAGATAATGATTAATATGATGGTAAAAGGTATTAAGGGTAGTACAGTAAAATGACAATGAGTGGTATTGTTAGAGTTTGTTATAAGAGTTGGTTATTCATTGCTTAGTCATTAAGATAGGTGGTTACTTTCATATGTAAATGCTGATATACATATATATACCTAAGTGTAATCTTATTCAATCAATGCAATACACAATCTTATTTTACTTTCTCTCTCTACATCTTTGTCTCAATAAATCTCTCTACATTCTAACATGGTATCTATCGCTGGTGTCTAACGACTTCCGACGATCCTCTCATTCCGCTTCTCTGGGTTCTCACGATCTTCCTTTCTAAAACCTTAAGCCACACACAATGGTGGCACCTCTTTCGCCTTCTTCTGACTCTACCTCTCAGCTTCCTCCTCCAACACATTCATCAGTCCCAAATTTGTGCCCTAATTCGGCCAGTTCTTCGATCACAATCCAGAGCATTGGCTCGCTGGTTCTGATCAAATTGACGACCACAAATTGGCTTACCTGGAGTGCTCTGTCTGCACCAATCTTTCGCTGGTATAATCTCATCGAAATTGTTGATAGATCTATGGTGGTGCCGCCTAAGTATTTTCTTGATTCTTTAGGACATCACTCTTCAACTGTGAATCCTCAGTATGTGGTGTGGTTTGAGAATGATCAAAACATTCTGATTTGGATCAATTCTACACTCTCTGATTCTCTAATTCCTTACACTATTGGCATTACAACTGCTCGAGAACTCTGGTCCAAATTGGAGTCGTGCCTTGCGACGGCGTCTCATTCACACATACATGAACTTCGTTCTCGACTCAGGACAATCACCAAAAGCGATTCCACCGCAACTGCTTATCTTCAACATATTGAAGAAATCGTGGACATTCTCGCAAGTGCCGGAGCTCCGGTTGATGATTCAGAACTTATCTCTGTCACTCTTCATGGACTACCGCCTGAATATGATTCCTTTGTGGATGCCATTCAATTTCTTCTTGGTTTAACCACCATTGATGAATTACATGGCATATTGCTTAGCAAGGAGATTCAATTGACTAGTCGCAAGAAAGCTTCACCATCGGCACCATTTCAAGCCTACAATTCATCCACTGGAATTCTTCCTACACTGCTCAGTGACTCAAATTCTCAGGTGTATTATGTTCAACAAGGCTCGAATTTCAACTCCTCACAAGGCCATGGCATGGATCGAAATTTCTCTATTCTCAGAATCGCCCCAATAATTCTCGATCCTTCAATTCTCAGTAGAATTTCTCTCGCCTAAGTCATCAGAGGTACAATTGAGGATTCAGATCTAATTTCAATAGAAGAAATTCCTGTCAAATCTGTCGCTAAATCATGAGGCCATTGATTGCCCTCATCGGATGAATCTTGGTTATGATAACAAGAATTCTCAAACTGAACTTCATGCTAGTACCTCTTCTGCAAATCCTACTTGGCTTCTTGATACTGGTGCAAGCTCTCACATAACGAATTCCTCCAACAATCTTCAGAGTTTTGAACCCTACAATGGTCTTGAGCAAGTCTACATTGGCGATGGCAAAGGTTTGCCTATTACTCATTCCGGTTCTTCTAGTCTTACTACATCTACTCATACATTTGCCCTGAACAATATGTTAAATGTTCCTGATCTGAAACAAGATTTGATTTCTGCAAATCGATTTATCCTTGATAACTAGTGCTCCATTCATCAATATCATTTTCACTTTATTGTGAAGGATCTTACTTCGGGGAATGAGCTTTTTAAAGGTCATGTCAAAGCTGGATTCTATCCATTTCTTGCACCCTCTGTTGTTGGAAATCCCTATGCTTATGTCGCGAGTACTAAAGCTTCTCAGGATATATGGCATCAACGTTTGGGCCATCCATCCTTGAAAATCTTAAATAAACTAGCTTCTCAGACTAGTATTTCTCTTTCATATATGATCAATAAGTTTGTGTGTTCAAGCTGTGATCTAGGCAAATGCTATAAGAAATGATTTACTTATGTTCCTTGTAACACAAGCAAGCTTCTTGAGCTATTACACACTGATGTCTGGGGTCCTGTACCCATTTCTTCTGTTAATGGATATCAATATTACCTTATCTTGGTTGATGATTTCACCAAGTATTCTTGGTTCTTTCCACTCAAGTATAAATATGAAGTTTATAACACATTTGTTCACTTCAAATCTATGGTTGAAAACATGTTGGGGTTCAAGATTATTACTGTGACATCAGATTCTGGTGGTGAGTTTGTTAATCATATTTTCTCACATTTCTTTCAAGCACATGAGATTTCTCATCAACTCAGTTGTCTCCATACCCCAGAGCAGAATGGTTATGTTGAAAGAAAACACATGCATTTGGTTGAAACTGCCATAATTATTCTTGCAGCTTCTCAGGTTCCTCACATCTAGTGGGTTGAAACTCTTTCAACGGCTCTATATCTCATTAATCGAATGCCAACTGGTGTCAAATCCTCTCATTGGGAATCTCTATTTCACAAATCACCAGATTACACCACTCTCAAGATTTTTGGTTGTAGATGCTTCTCATGGCTAAAACCCTACACTTCTTCTAAACTTGATCCAAAAAGCAAACCCTGTGTCTTCTTGGGATATAGTCTAAATCATAAAGGATACCGATGTTTGGATGCTCAAACTGGGAAAATCTATATTTCCAAGCATGTTATCTTCGATGAACATACATTTCCTTTTTTTTCATAAGCAAGCCACTGTGAGTTCAATTCCTTCCTCTATACCTCCCCCCACTCAACCTTCAAGACCTACCTCCTTAATCTTTACCAATCCATCTACTGTTCCTTCATTCCACACACACTATACCTTTATCTACCACTTCATCACCTACTCTACCACCCCAGTTCCCACTCCATCAGTTATTTGACCACCTATACAACCGTTTACCACTCCAAATATTCATCCTATGACCACTCGGTCGAAATGGGGTATTTTTAAACCTAAGGCTCTCTTAGCAACCAAGCATCCTCTTCCATCTCATTTATCTCGTGATTTTACACCCTCTACCTATCTCCAAACATCCAAGCATTTGCATTGGAGACAAGCTATACAGGATGAGTTTAATGCCCTACTTCAAACAGGTACATGGTCTCTGGTACCTCATCATTCCTCTCAAAACTTGGTAGGGTGTAAATGGGTTTTTTGTATCAAAAGGAAACCTGATGGTTCAGCTGACAGATATAAAGCCAGGCTTGTTGCGAAATGTTTTCATTAGCAACAAGGTATGGACTACAATGAAACTTTTAGTCCGGTTGCTAAACCAGTCACCATTCGACTTTTACTCACTTTAGCAGCTAAATTTGATTGGTTTTTGAATCAGTTAGATGTTAGTAATACATTTTTGCATGGTAATCTCACTGAGTCTGTGTACATGGTTCAACCTCCCGGGTTTAAGGATTCTATTAAACCACATCATGTTTCTAAATTGCATAAGTCTCTGTATGGCCTGAAACAGGCTCCCAAAGCCTGGTATGACAAGTTAACAGTTACTTTATACTCTATTGGATTCTCTAGTTCACAGAATGATCATTCACTGTTTGTCAAGAAAGATGATCCTATAGTGTATGTCTTAGTTTATGTTGATGATATTATGGTTACATGACCAGATTCTGCAACATGCAAAACTGTGATTTCTGAACTTTATGCCTTATTTCCTGTCAAGGACTTGGGATCCCTTCATTACTTTATTGGAATTGAAGTCAAAAGATCTTCCAAGGGTATTTTTATTTCTCAAACCAAATATATCATGGATCTTCTAAAAAAAGGCACACATGGATGGTGCTAAACCCTGTGCTACTCCATTGAGCACATCCAATTTATACTACTCTTCTCCATTACTTTCAAATCCAGAGGAATACAGATCTTTAGGAGAAGGGCTTCAATACTTAACTTGGACTAGACCTGACTTATCCTTTGCTGTTAATCTTGTGTGTCAGTTTATGCAAAGTGCAAGGCAATCTCATTTTCAGGCTGTCAAAAGGATTTTCAGATATTTGAAGGGTTCTCTCTCCCTTGGTCTCTGGTTTCCCAAATGTTCACAACAACTCTGCATAAATAGTTTCTCAGATGTAGATTAGGTAGGTTGTTCTTTAGATTGACGATTTACATGTGATTTCTGTGTTTTTCTGGGTGACTCACTCATTAGTTGGAGTGCTTAGAAACAACCTATTGTGGCTAGATCCCCAACTGAAGCAGAATACAGATCAGTGGCCAACACAACTGTTGAATTGGCTTGGATTTGCAAATTATTGGTTGATATTGGACTTCTTCTTCCCTGTCATCCTAAACTCTGGTGTGACAACATATTTGCCATCTCTCTAGCTAAGAATCCACTATTCCATGCTCGAACCAAGTATGTGGAGATTGACTATCATTATATCAGGGATAAGGTTTTGGCAAATTTTATCACAATCCATTTTGTTTGTACACAGGATCAAACTGCAGACCTTTGCACCAAATCTTTGTCCAAAGATATGTTTCTTCTTCTTAGAGACAAACTTTCTCTTCAGCTACCTCAGTTTAGTTTGAGGGGGGATATTAAGGGTAGTACTGTAAAATGACAATGAGTGGTATTGTTAGAGTTTGTTATAAGAGTTAGTTATACATTGCTTAGTCATTAAGATAGGTGGTTACTCTTGTATGTAAATGTTGGTATACATATATATATATACCTAAGTGTAATCTTATTCAATCAATGCAATACACAATCTTATTTTATTTTCTCTCTCTACATCTTTCTCTCACTAAATCTCTCTAGATTCTAACAAAAGGCTCCACGGCTACACAACAGGATATGGTTCCCCAGGATACCCGACCTTAACCGAACTTGAGAATTTTATAACAAATTCAAGTCAGATAAGAAACAATGATGATATTACCGTTCTCCGATCATGACCCAAACCCTAACCGAACTTGACCCGTTTGGAGGTTTCTATGCTATTACAAGGAATGATAAACATTCTGAACTAGGATTCATTTTAATCTCTTTATGTGATCGATTCATTCTTTATTCAGCGTTGATTTTTTATCCTTAAACAATTTAATTAGATTTCATAAAAAGAAACCATCTTGATTCTTCAACAAACCTACTATGTTGGTCTGTACTGAATCACAATCTAATCCTAATCCTTAAACAATCTCAAATTTCCTAATCCTTCAACATCAACCACTTTCTTTTCCCTCCCTTTGTGAGAGCTATTCTCTCTGCTTGAGAAACTCTCTCTTTTTTGTGTGAGTAGCTGCAATTTTGTTAATTTCTGGTGTCGCCGACCCTAGCTATGGATGGGGTCGATGGCAGTTTCTTTTTTTTTTGTTTTGTTTTTTCTATTGTGTTCTCCTGTTGCGTTTTCCCTTTCCCCTCAACATGTTCTAGTTTGTTCTCCACAATCTTTTGGCATCCTTTTTTTTTGGGTCATCTCCATTTCAATCTGTAGCCACTTTTCATTGTGATTCGTTGCGATCTGTCGCGTTGGTGTATTGAATTCCGGTGTTCTCACCGGTTCAGGTGTTTTCAACACCACCACCTTATCTCTACCTTTGCCTTTGGCAGCATTGCATGTGGACTTCCACATGCTTCATGATTGGTTTCTTCCAGCTTGTGGTTACGAATGATGAGGGGGCGATTGGAGTGAGGATGCTTCGTCGGGAGCGTGGAATCGAGTTGTGCAAGATTTGCTGGTGCGGAAGCAGTTTCAACAGAGTTCTAGTTTGTTGTTTGTTGTTTTTTGTGTGTTGGACTTTTGCTACACGGACTTTAGTTTCTCTAGGGTTTTTCTGTTTGTTGTTTTTGTGTTTTGGGCTGCAAACTGTTTTTGGGCCCTTTTTTGTTGTATGGTCCATTTGTGCATATTTTGTTTTTGGACTATTGTGTTTGTAAAGTTTGTTGTTGGTCATAATACCATCCTTTGACAAAAAAAAAAAAAAAACAATCTCAGATTTCCTTGGACTCAGTCGAGCCATCAGTATTTTACCATTAGGCCGAGCCCTGCACCACTAGTCAGCAAATTTCATTATTGGGCTAGAATTTGCAGTCAGGCTTTACTCTTTCTTAGCCTAAATCTGAGATTTGAAGCTCTAACATGGATAGAGGGCTATGAGCTTTGATTTTACAGATCAAAGCATTTGTTGAAGCAATCATGGAAGAGACATGGTGCATTGATTGTTCGAGCAGTGTTCCATATATACACCTTTGCAGTTTCTCTTTATCTGAAGAGATAAATATTCAAGCATAGTTAGCATTTTACTTAGGAAATTTTTTGAAATGTTATATTAACTTGTACGCATTTTTCAATTTGTCATATAAACTAAAATTTTAAGCAATTTGTCATACCAATTTTTTGAAATCATTAATTTGTCATCTCTCCCTAACTTTGTTAAGTTTTCCATTCAATATAAGTCTTGTGTATTGCACATGACTTGTGTTTAAGGTTATTTCAGTCATTTTAATAATTTACAAATAAATGTGTAGTGAATAGTACCAGAAAAAGGTAAAAATGTGTTTTTTCGTTAAAAGTGAACAATACCGGAAGTGTTTCGTTAAAACTTCCTTTATTTATTTACTAACTTGTTAATGCTAATACAATACTATGGCAGAGAGAGAGAGAGAGAGAGAGAGAGAGAGAGAGAGAGAGAGAGAGAGAGAGAGAGATGAAGGTATATATCGTTGGCATATTTGGAACATTACTAAAGCGAGCAACCAATTTTGTAGTAGGGAACTGCATGATCATTCACATTAACTTGACGCTGACCAGGGCACTTCCCCAAGCATAGTGTAACGCACAGTTGAGGTAGCAAACAACTGTCATCTACATTAGTTGTATATCCAATAAGAAATCAAATTACCATACTGATGCTTGCTTGAACATTTTTTGCCATTTTGCGAAATGTTATGAAAAATTTCACTTACGAGAACTTATAGAAAAATTGTCACACTTCAAAATATGTGACTAAACCAATGACTAGAGTACACCTATTATAGGTCACGTTTTCTAAACCTACCATTGAATTATTAGTCAAGTAAATCTGATTAGATATTTACAAATTTCATTCATATCTTAAAGAATCTCATGACTACTAATGGAATGGCATAAATGGTTCATACAGTTTTAAGAAAACTCCAATTGAAGAAGATTGCAAAATTTATTACAGATTTTGTTTTCATTTGAAGCCTAATTCGTTTCATTCACCTAACTATTGCCAAATTTACAAAGCTTGAAGCTTTTTCTCCCCATTTGTATGAACAATTATCTTTTGGATAAAGTACAAAAAACTACCTCAACTATTGGTGTCACGACATTTTCATACCTCATCTTTTTAAAATGACAATGTCATACCTCATCTTATGAATTTGTGTCAATGTCATACCTCCGTCAGTTTTTCTGTTAAGTACTAACGTGGCTAGATACAAAAACCACTCACTAATCCAACTGGATTAAAATATAATTAAATATATATTTTAATAATTAAAATTAAAAAATTAAAAAAAAATTATATTAAATCTCTCTCTCCTCTCTCTCCCCCATCTCTCTCGCCTCTCTCTCTTCTCTGCATCCCCAAAACCCCTTCCCACTCGACCCCCCCTCGACCCCTTCCCACCCGTCCCCCCCAACAGTGGCGGATCCAGGAAATAATATTTGGGGGGTCAGTAAGAATAGTGCGCGCAGCGCGCAAATTTTTTTTAGCAGAAATAGCATGCATATCGTCATTTCATCGAGTCTTGATAGGCCTTAAGTCATTTGGAAAAGCATATTGCACACCTGTTAATGTCTCATTTGCGTGGGTAACTAACATGTTAAGGCTGCTCCCATATGAATGCTTAACAAATAAATACACTTATCTTGAACACACTAACAATGTTTGATATCATTGCATCCCATTAATATGTTTGTCCAAGAATGATGATGCTTTGTTATTCTTTGAGATAACCATTTCATTTACTTTGCATTTTTGGATAGTTTTTTACTTGGTTTTTTTTTTTTTGCCAACAATTGTAATCACAACCAACAAACAAGCCAGATGTAAATAATATTAGGATTAGACTGTAAAGGGCAACACCTCTCTAACGCATTTTATCATGCAATTGAAGGGCATATATGAAGGGCAACTCTAACCTTTAAAGGGGCAGCACCCAAGTCATCCATGACATTCACTGAAGTTCGGAGGGTCAGCACCTAAGATGTCCATGGACGTTCACTGAAGTTCAGGGGGTCAGCTGACCCCCCTTGCCCCTTAGTGCATCCGCCAGTGCCCCCCAACCTTCCTCCACCACCCTCTCTCTCTCGCCTTTCTTTTTTCTCTCTCTTTGGACACCCACCCGCATCCCTCAAACCCTTTCCACCCGTCCCCCTCCCAACCTTCCTCCCCCTCACCCTTTCTTCCCCTCGCTCCCCGTCTTCCCCAAACTCAAAACCAGAACCACCCAACCCAGATCCCACCTCGCTCCAAACTCAAAACTAGAACCACCCAACCCAGATCCCACCCTGCTCCCGTCTTCTCCATCTTCCCTGAACGGTTTGGACCACACCCATTCACCCGCAATCCGTCTTCCCCATTAATCTACTTCACCTTCACATCAATGGGTATATAAACCCCATCTTCCAAAAACTCCTTCACATTGTAAATCGTAATCAGCGTCTGAAACGCACTAGGCACCAAAATTATGGGCACCCCTTCCCCAACTTTACCTCCTTTCAAGTGCAATTTAGGCTTCGTATTCGGGTCGTAACCCGATTCATCTCCGAACTCGGTCAAGCCCCTCTTGTCGAAACCCATTAGCCTGCTATTCGCCACCAGCCCGTCTTTCCTCTGCTGCGACTCGATACGCTGCCATTCCTCTTCCCTCTTCGTCCCTGAAGTCAAAACGGCGTAAAAGTTCCTGCCTTTACACTCCAGTAACCCATCGCGGTCCTTCAACGACCTCTTGCTGGAGTAAATCAAAGACATGTAGTCCACTGGCGTCTCAATTTGAGTGAAAACCTTAGAATCCAAAGCCTCGTAATTGCCGTTGTCGTTGCTGATGTGGTTACCGTTGCTGGCGGAATCGAGGGCGGTAGGGATTTTAGGGTGGTGTATGGCTTCGTTCTGGGGAGGGAGGATGAACTTGATAGAGTCGGAGGATGAGATCTTTCAGGTTAGGAAGTTGAGGAGGAGCTTGCGGTCGGGGAAAGTGACGGAGGGGATCCGCTGGGTGCGGGCGCACTAGATGTAGAGGTGGGAGACGGAGAGGTCAAGGGGCTCTAGATGGGAGAGTTTTTGGAGGGAGAGGTTGCGCAGAGAAGATGGGAGCGGGGGGAAGAAAGGGTGAGGGGGATGAAGGTTGGGGGTGACGGGTGGGAAGGGTGGGAAGGTTGGGGGTGACGGGTGGGAAGGGTGGGAAGGTTTTGGGGATGCAGGTGGGTGTCCAGAGAGAGAGAAGAGAGGTGAGAGAGAGAGGAGAGAGAGGGTGGATCCACAATTAAAAATTTTTAATTTTTAATTATTAAAAAATATATTTAATTATATTTTAATCCAGTTGGATTAGTGAGTGGCCCCAGTATCTAGCCACATCAGCACTTAACAGAAAAATTAACAGAAAAACTGATAAAGGTATGACATTGGCACAAATTCGTAAGATGAGGTATGACATTGTCATTTTAAAAAGATGAGGTATGAAAGTGTCGTGACACCAATAGTTGAGGTAGTTTTTTGTACTTTACCCTTATCTTTTCTTAGTTTTAATTTTAAGTGTTTTTGTTAGGGGAAAATTTTCATCAAAGAAAAAAAAAAATATATATATATATATATATATATATATATATTATTTTCTTACATTTTTAGCAATATTGGGATTAAGACAAGACATGATTGTAACTAAAATCCAAGCCACTCTTATAAAGCCTCTCATAACGCAATAACTTGTAAGACATAACGCAATAACTTGTAAGACATAATATGATGTACTTTTGTTCAATTTTGTTTTTCTTGGGTAGATTCCACATGGCTACTAATTACATATTGGGATTTGTCCCAAAGACAATCCGTGTAACTAAATAATAGCCCAAATTTTGATGTCAAATTTACAAAATGTGCCATTTGTAAGGTTTTGTATACAAATTATGTATTCAGAAGCACTGTCGGAGCAATACCTTTGATATAATCATAGACTTGTTTCAATGCAACCACTTTGATATATTGTACATATATGAAGGCTTGGAGCTTTGATGTTGCAGAAGCATTATCGCAGCAATTATGGAAGAGGGGAAAGATACTTGAAGACGCAGTGATTGTTCGAGCAGTGTTGCATACACCTTTGTAGGTGCTCTTTATCTGAGGAGATAAAACACTAACTGTCGTTACCATCTTATTTATTTACTAACTGGTTAACGCTAACACAAATAATATTATGACGAAATCGACTAACGATAGAGAGAAAGAAAAATGAGAGTATATACCTGTTGACCCTAAAAACTACCAAGCCTACGTGGCGCGCAGACCGAGTAATCTATGAGCTAACTACGTCATTCGGTTGTGTGCGGGGCGTGCCAACTCGTCGGCCGAGCTCGACCGTGGAGTAAAATTTGTTGATGTTGCGTTGGTCGCGCTGCTGACTTCTTGATCTTGCGACTGCGGCCGAGGAAGGAACAATTCTCGGCCTTCGGGTTCTAGAGCCTGAAGACAAGGCTGCTAATTTGCGAAGTTCAATATCAAATTCAGCTGTCAATGTGCCGAATGTAGTAACCTGGTAACACCTCACTTCGCCCAGAAGGCTAATGAGATGACCTCTGCCAATAAGGATTCGAAAATCCTTCTCGACCGAGACTTGGATAGGTAACCAGTCGGCCTCTTCGCAGTGCTGTTTATCCAAACTGAAGGTGCTCCGCAGTCGGCTGATTCTACGGTGATAGTGCTGTTTATCCAAACTGAAGATACCACCGGTTGCCTTCACAGTGCTGTTTATGCAAACTGAAGATGTGTTGGCGAAAAGGAAAATAAAAATTTCAAGGTTGTTGAGAGGTTTCACGTAGAGCGAGGATTTGCGCAGGGCAGATTTGTGTGTTGAGTTGGAGAGAGCCTTGAATGGTGCCACTGCCTCTGTATTTATAGGAGCGTCTCTGCAATCAAGTCATACTTTGATTAGGACTCCGTATTCTGATCCAAAACTATCTCAATTAATCATTCTTCAATCAGGACTTTGAACCTAGCCTTTATCATGCCGCACACATCTCCATATCTCGTCAACCTCATTCTTGCCGAGACCTCTTAATGAATCAGGATTCATGTTATCCGTAGGACTCTGCCTGCTTCACCTTTATCCAAACAGCACTCTTCCTGACAGGACCTGGCCGATCTCAGCCCATGGGCTAAATAAACCACAAGCCTCCAAATAGAACCTTCTGGGCCGAGAACAATTCTAATTCGGCCCAACCTGATATTTTGGGCCTAGACAATACCGTCGGCATATGTTTCGCACTAGGCAAGCGCTCAACCAAATTTCAATAGTGAATTGCTTGATCATTCACACTAACATTTTGAAGCTTACCAGGGCACTTCCCCACGCATAGTAAAGCACATTGTTTTAGGTTGCAATTGACAAATGCTAAAGCACTTAACATTTGACGAAGTCGACCATGCGGAGGGATCGGCCGTGGAAAATGGTGTTTGGATCATCTGCACTAGTTCTAGTTGTATATCTAGTAAAAATCAAAATTGTCAAAACCAAGAATTAGAGTACATCTTTTATAGGTCTCATTTCCAAATCATACCCTTGAATTATTAGGCAAGTAGATCTGATTAGATATTTACTAATTATGTTCATAACTTAAAATAAATAATATCGTTTATTCAAAAAATAGAAATCGAGTACAAAAAAACCGCAAAACTTTTACTCCTGTCTCTCTAGGTTTCAAATGATATTTCTCCATTTGTGCTTGATAAATTATCAAATTAATGAACCATGAATCTTTAGACTTAGAGACCAACTATATAATACAATTAAAAATTAGAAAAAGAGGGACAGTCGATGTCATCCTTGAAATCTAAAGACAATCTTATACGTTAAATCTTATACAAAAATATACTAGCAAGTGCCAGTCAAATCCCTGTCATAAAAAATAATAATAATAAAATAAAAAGGCATAGCCTTCTGATAAACCAAACAAAATAGTAAAACGGTGCTCTGCGCCCCCCCCACCACCCTTCGGCTTTGGAAGTCTTGAACTCGAAGGAAGGAGAGGACCAGGTAGCAGCCAAGCAAGCCGCAACATGCGGCCCAGGATTTCCCCTCCACAATATGAATCTTGATCCTTCCGCCTCCTTTTTCTCTGTCCGTATCGAGTTTGTGCTCGTGGGTCCCACATCCCTCCTTTCCGTTTCTTCTTCTTCTTCCTCTTCCTCTCTCTCCGTCTCGTCCAATATACACCACCACCAACCGGGGCCCATTTCATCACCAACCCAACGATTTCTCTCTCTCTCTCTCTCTCTCTCTCTCTCTCTCTTAAGTTATAAATAACTAACCCAACAAACTTCACAAGTATTTGCAGGTCCCTAACTATCTGAGGTTAGCTTCTCATCATCTTCTTCTTCTTTTGTTTTTCCTGTGTCTGCAAGTTTATGTTTTGCTTTCTGGGAGTTTTTCCCCGGCAGAATAATTGGTTGTTTAAGCATGGGATTATTGATTTGACAGTAATTTCTTTAGCTTCTTAACATTCATTTCAGATGTCATGTCAGCTACATATTTCGTTGTTCCACATATTTGTATTTGGTGAAGGAAGTGAACCCATTTGTTTCATTGGTTTAGCAGTCACCACTAAAGAGAGCATCTTTTTTAGCATTGCCACCGCATCAATTGTCGCTGGATGAGTTTAAATTTCAAGATTTATTAGCAGATTACACTCATCCAACGACAGTTAATGCGGTGGTAGAAATGGCATTCGAGGTGTTATAGTGTAGTAAACTGTTGTTAACATGTCAAGGTGTATTAACTATAACTTTTGTGCATTCAGTGGAGTAGTTAAGAGTGGTGAGTAAATTGTTGTTGTCAAACCATTTAATTGGGGATGCTGGAAAAAGAATAATCTTGGAGTACAGGAAAAAGAATATTTAACTGTGTGCATTTTTGTGTTGCAGAAGCTCTGGTTTGGGCCCTTGTGTCTGATTTTAACATTCTCAGTCGTACGAAAATGAATTTCACCTTGTGTTCGTCATCTTCCGAGCTCAGATACCCTTTGGTTGAGGGGTTGCCATATATAAACAAGAATATGCTAGAGTCTGAACCTTTTGTGAAGGTTGATAAGTTCAATAAGAAGGATAACACTCAAGTATCTAATCATGATGCTGGAAAGCTCGTGCTGTCTACCAATTTGATGCCTCGGTGCTTAAATGGATCATATGTGGGAAAGAATAACCTCAAGGAACCTGGGCGGAAGCTGGAATTTGTGAGGACATTGTTGATTGACAACTATGACAGCTACACTTACAATATATACCAGGAGCTGTCTGTCATTAATGGGGGTACGTTTTACTCTAACCCCTTCCCCTGTCTCTATGTATCGAATTATGTATGTCCTGTGTCCGTTCATTATTTCCAAGGGCAAAATGTTTGCATCATCTTTAACCTGGTGAAGGAAAATAAAAACTATATTTGATGTTAGCCCACCAAAGGTTGGCTCTGACATTTTGGCTTCTAATTGTGCCAGTGCCTCCTGTGGTCGTGCGGAATGATGAATTGACATGGAAAGACATCCGCTATTACTTGTATGAAGAAAATGCTTTTGACAATGTTGTTATATCACCTGGACCTGGTTCGCCAACATGTCCAGCAGACATAGGTGAGTTTTTGGGAATGAATTTATCTTTTCCATGCTACTTCCGTGCTTATTTCCATGATGTATGGCGGAATATTGACTAGAAGCACAGTTATGCAATAGTTCAGCAACTATCTTCTTTTTGTGTTAACTTGAATGTTACTTCTGAATTTCATGACAGCCAAAAATAGATACGTGAAGTCTTTATGTTGATAGCCTTTATGCTGCAGACTAACAGGATAGGCACCATTCTCAGTAGTTTTCAACATGTTTTAGATTATCTATATGCACCGCACATATATGTTTCTCGTCTGTTGGTTTTCCTTTCTCCTAGAGTTCTGTTTGCAGCCCTTTTTTTTCATCTGGTTTAAATGCTAAAGCTTTTTATGATTATTTCATTTAGAAACTATTTGAATCTGTCAGGCATATGTCTTCAGGTGCTGCTTGACTGCTGGGATATCCCTATTTTGGGTGTTTGTCTTGGGCATCAGGTATTTTGGTTTTATACCTTTTTTCTTCTTCTAACGTACGTAGATGCTTAACTAGAATTTGAATTAGTTACATACAAAATAAGATCGTTTAGGGAAGAGTACAATAAATCAACTATGTGACTCTAAATGCTACCCCTAAAATCATATATACATGCCAAGTGATGTTGATTCTCCCAGATGCCTTTGGTTGAACAGGCTTTAGGTTATGCGCATGGTGCTAAAGTTGTCCACGCACCTGAACCAGTCCATGGGCGGTTGAGGTATTGTTATGTT
Source organism: Heteromeles arbutifolia (assembly GCA_024362995.1). Taxonomy (NCBI): domain Eukaryota; kingdom Viridiplantae; phylum Streptophyta; class Magnoliopsida; order Rosales; family Rosaceae; genus Heteromeles; species Heteromeles arbutifolia. The sequence goes on from JANCRC010000018.1 coordinate 10,399,545, forward strand.
TTGTTACAAGATTTTGGTTCTCATTGGTGCATATTTTTTCTTATATATCTAGTCATGACTAATTGGAAATATGCTTTATAATTGAAATTTTGGATTGAAGCTTTGGTGTAGTGATTTTGTTGTTTCCCGTAGGTTCCATTTTATTAACTTTCTACTCTTTCCTTTTCCCCAATACAGCGAAGTTGAGCACAATGGGTGCAGACTTTTCAATGGCATCCCTTCTGGTCATGATTCAGGATTCAAGGTCAGTCTTTTCTTCAACTGAAAGATCATTGCTTTTTTGCATTCTTGTATTTTGTAATTAAGTTAGCTGCACCATGGTAGGGGTATCCTTGAAAGATGTCATATATTTCAACCTTGCTCTATGACATCAGTCTGTTTTGTTGAATTTTTATATCTTGCTAAAAGTTAATCATCATAGGAAAAAATAATTTAGTATTTCCAGTTACTTGTTCACTTTCAGTTTGCTACTAAACAATAGGTAATTGTTGAGAATTCTAATGTTCAATCCAGATGATTCTGTTCCGTATACTATGATGTTGAAAACCATTTTCTCTGGGAAGAATATGTGATTAGTAATTAATTTGTGCATATACATTCACTTTTTAAGGTCCACTAAGATTAAGTTTTCATTTGAACTCGAGACACATTGCAATCATGTATTTGAGTTATGATTAATACTTAACTAAAGTCACATACTTTCAAAATCCCATCTTTTTTTTTTGCAGAACCAAAGTTAGTCATTCCTCAGGTAAAAAGAAAAAAAACTTAGAAACTGGAAAAGGTTAAAGATGGTTCCTTGAAACTATAATGTTTTAATGTGGTTTTGCTGAAGGTGCATGCTTTTGCTACCATGGACCTTTTGGGGTGATTGTGAAACTTATTCTTAACTATGCTTAGCCATACGACTTTACCTAATTTCAGGTGGTTAGGTACCATTCACTTGTCATAGATGCTGAATCACTTCCAGATGAACTCATTCCTATAGCATGGACTTCCTCCATGGATGCACTTTCTTTCATCGAAACCCAGAAGTCTGATTTTTCCTCGGAATATGCTGCGGGATATTTTTCAGAGAAAATGAAAAATAGAAGTTATTCACCTTTCAGTCATTCTGGAAAAATGCGGAGTGTAAAGGTTATCATGGGCATTATGCATTCTACCAGACCTCATTATGGTGTGCAGGTGTGTTGCATGTTCATTGCATTTGTGATTATTTGGGCTCTGCTTTTACGTGCAATATTCTCTTGACTTTATCTGTGACCCTCACAGTTCCATCCGGAGAGTATTGCAACCTGTCATGGAAGAAAGATATTCAAGAATTTTAGAGAGATCACTGAGCAGTATTGGCTGAATTCGAGACCATCATTCATCAAGAAGCGAAATTTTGATTATACAGGTAAACTAGAGCTCTTTTCCCGGAATACCTTTTATCCTCTTCTTTGCTTTACGTCCTCTGTCAATATTTCTCTCTGCCGAAATCTCACTTGCTCACACGCATATCTGCGTGTGCACGTGCTAAGTCACGTGAAGACATTGCATACTTTCATACTTTCAGGTGTTTTGTTACGAATGTTATTTTGATCCAAATTCCTTTTTGACAAACCTGAACATTATGTTCATTTGAACGATCCCACAGATGTCTAGAACCCTAGCTGTACTAATTTCATTTGTTTGTATTGTTATATGCTTTATAATTATTATTATTATTATTTATTAGACTATAAACTGCCTCTAACTTCAACTGACCAGTATAATTCTTTTAGCGTGCTTGCAGATGCCCCAGCGACTGTTCACAGAAGTTCATGGACATCAGCAATTAGTAAATAATGCAGATGGTCAGCTATATAGCAAGGCTTCTAGAAGTAGCTTATTGCAGAACAGTGAAAGTAACGCAAGTTGTTCTGGCATGGTTGATATGGTAAACCTTTTGCATCCAAGCGCTGCTGTTAAATATCTGAAGTTGAGATGGAAGAAATTTAAGCACTTGGCTGGTAAAGTTGGTGGAGCAAAAAATATTTTCTGCCAACTGTTTGGACATCATAAAGCTGAAAACACCTTTTGGTTGGACAGTTCATCGATAGAAAAGGTTAGTTTGATGTTTGTCCATCTCATAATATAACTTGTTTGGTAGGTTAATTTCACTTGCTCCTGCTTACTAGTTACAAATCTTAGCATGAGTTTTCCTTCTCTCATGATGCTCTCTGAAGGTTTAGTTGAAGCATTTGACATTATCATAATACCTTAGTTTTATTTTGAGTAGCAGTCGTAAAACCATTATTTCTTACACACTGTCTCCGTTTCTGTTTTCTTGAATGTTCAGAGAAGAGCACGCTTTTCATTTATGGGAGGAAAAGGTGGAACTCTTTGGAAACAATTGACCTTTAAATTATCTGATAGAAGGTATGACTGAGCAATGAGCATTGATTCGGGAAGATTCGAACTTTTAGTTTTGTATGGATTTTTGTTCACTGATGGTGGTATCGTGTTATAACATGAGATGGAAGTACCATCAGCTAACTACCTTCGTTCTTCAATAATCGTATTGAATTCTTGTGGAATTATTTGAAGTTCTTTTCTAGAATAAAGCTCTTATGAGTATTTTAATGTTATGGTGATATATACCGCATTTTTCAGTGATAAGACTTTGAAGGGAAGTGGTTTTCTATCTGTTGAGGATGTTCAAGGCTCTAGCAGCAGCACATTTTTGGACGAAGGTTTTCTTGATTTTTTGAAAAAGGTATTAGTGAAATTACAGCTTGTGGTGTAGTCTTAGACCTACTCCAACCCTTGGAATAAAACTCAAATTTTAGGTTCTAAACTTACCTCAACTTGCTCCAACCCTTGGGGCAAATATGAGTTAAAACCCAAAACTCATTTTTGGGGCAAATTTAGCCCAGGATTTTAGGTTTTAAGTTGGAGATGGCTTCTGAAGTTGCCCTTATCTTGTTTTGTTTCTGTTCTTGAATTATTGGGATTCTATAATTTTTCCGGTGTTATACTAAATACAGATCATCTCAATGATCATAAACTTATGTCAGAATGCACTTTCTTCTGTCCATTTGGAATATGTTTGTCTTTTTTTTGTTACCGTGTTCAGTCTCCCAGTGTGAAGTAATATCGGCTACTTGGTCTTTGTTTCAGGAGCTCCTGTCATTTTGTTACGATGAAAAGGATTATGAAGGCCTTCCATTTGATTTTCATGGTGGATATATTGGCTACATGGGGTATGCAGTTAAGTTTATTTGAATGTAATGTTCTCGGACCATCTTTTTATTCTTACCCACTACTCGGTGCATGAGTTCAATTTTGTTTGTTTGTCTTAGTTTGCGGCAAACTAGTTTCTCAGAACTTGGTCTCTTGCAAACTCTACCAATGTTTTTATCGGCTTTCCCATGTTTTGGCTGCTTTTTGGTGCAATCCAATATGGGCAGTTGGCTCTGAAGAAATTGATTGAATCTTTAGACATCTCTTGACTTTTTAGCTATCACGATTTCTGATTGCCGTTCAGTTATAAGAAGTCATCATCTCTTTCCTCTGGTTTCTGCTTTTCAGATATTTATGCTTGGATTGAATTTCTGTTGCTATCCAAAAATATTAATTTCCATGGTTCTTTAAGTTAGCTGGCTAATATTCATTGATTTCATGTAATACAGATATAGCCTTAAAGTTGAATGTGGTGCATCATCTAACTGCCACAAATCCAAGACTCCAGATGCTTGCTTTTTCTTTGCCGATAATCTTGTAGTTATTGATCACTGCTCCGACGATGTTTATATACTGTCTATTAAGGAAGAATGCACAAGTACGACGCCATGGTTGGACAATACAGAACAGAAGCTTCTCAGCTTAAAAGCTTCTGCTACAGAGGAGGGAGGTGAGACAACTTTACTGGCTCTTCGATCTTCGGAATGTCAAGGAAGTTTTATAGTTGATAAATCAAGAGAAGAGTATATAAAAGATGTCGATAAGTGTCTGGAATACATTAAAGATGGTGAAAGCTATGAATTATGTCTAACAACTCAGATGAGGAAAAGAATTGGGGAAAGGGATTCATTAGGACTTTACCTTCACCTTCGAGAAAAAAATCCAGCACCATATGCTGCCTGGCTTAATTTTTCAAAGGAAAACCTATGTGTCTGCTGTTCTTCCCCAGAGCGGTTTCTACGGTTGGATAGAAATGGTATACTAGAAGCAAAGCCCATTAAGGGTACTATAGCTCGTGGTGCAACACTAGAAGAAGATGAGCAACGCAAATTACAACTGCAATACAGGTAAAGTCTCTCTCTTTTTTTTTAACAGGATTAAACCATTATCACATATCTTTTTCCCATTTATATAATTATTGTCAAATAGATGACAATTTGGTCCGGTGAAAGAGCTGCTATCAGAATCTTAGTTTTCTACTATTAGCTAGATTTATTCTCACTTTACAGTTTGGGATGCGTTTTCTCATGTTTGAGGTCTAAAATCAACTCGACACAAATAGTGACTAAATAGTACTTCATTAGCATGTGGGAGTGATGACACATCCTCCCTCTTTAAGAATGAGGGTGAGCGATATAAGATCTAGGGTTCGATATCCAGCTAGTGTGTATGCAGTTACTTGGCAAGAAAGAAATGAAGTGGTTTTCTCTCAGTATCTCTCCCCCCTCTATAGTGAAGAGCTATTCTCTGCTGACCCCACTTAGTGGGATACGGCTTGGTTGTTGGTGGTTGTTCTGCTCCGGGATGTGTTTTCTCATGTTTGAGATTTAAAATCAACTCAACACAACAGGGACTGAATAGTACTTCATTAGCATCTGGGAGTACTGACACATCCTCCCTTTTAAGAATGAGGGTGGGCGATATAAGATCTAGGGTTCGATATCCAGCTAGTGTGTATGCAGTTACTTGGCAAGAAAGAAATGAGGTGGTTTTCTCTCCCTTTCTATGAATTAATCTCTCTCTCTCTCCCCTCTACAGTGAAAAGGATCAAGCTGAAAATCTGATGATCGTTGATCTTCTGAGAAATGACCTTGGGCGTGTATGTGAGCCCGGCTCTGTTCATGTGCCCCATCTGATGGATGTGGAATCATATGCTACTGTTCATACTATGGTGAGCACAATTCGCGGGAAAAAGCGTTCAGATGTAAGTGCAGTTGACTGCGTGAGAGCAGCATTTCCAGGGGGTTCAATGACAGGTGCACCAAAACTGAGATCAATGGAACTTCTTGACTCAATCGAAAGTAGTCCACGAGGAATCTACTCAGGCTCCATAGGGTTTTTCTCATATAACCAGACATTCGATCTCAACATAGTTATCAGAACTGTTGTTATACATGAGGGTGAAGCTTCAATAGGCGGGGGAGGAGCCATTGTTGCGTTATCAAATCCTAAAGACGAGTATGACGAAATGATACTGAAAACAAGCGCTCCGGCAAAAGCTGTAACGGAATTTCTGTAGGGATTGACATATTCTGCACTGTATTTCCACAGTTTTCCTTGTGGTGAATGTTTTGGTAGTGTCAAAGAAGATACAGGCCTGTGGAAATAGCAGGCAATATAGCTTTGTTTTTGTTACTATTGAATTCATTATTCATTTTAACAGAACAATAAAAGGGATGTTTCTTAATTAAAATCTTATTCAACCACGAGCTGGTGGTCCAGTGGTAATGGCAGATTACGAGGCTTTTTTAAAATAAAAAATTGGAGGTCTCAAGTTCGAAATCCACTGCTGGTGTGGAAGCCAGACTTGTGGCCAAGAAGAGGCTGAAATGTCTTTGTGGAGAATAATATTTTGCTGCTCAAAAGATGAGTAGAAGTTCCTATTCAAAACTGTTCGTTGTCGATTTTTAGAACTTCATGTTTATTATCAGAACTATTCATATCATAAATCATTCTATAAAAGTCGTCTCTGGAAAAAAATCAATGAAAATTAGTGTCGATTAGTTATTGAACTTTATAAAAGCATATTAACGAAATTAGTAAAAACATTACGAATTATTTCGTCTATATGTTTGCTACAATAGATTGACTAAATGACTCAAGTTTAATCCTTTTTTGCAGAGATAATCTTTACAAAGTGATTATTAATACGAACGGTTTTAATCATAAACACACAATTATGAGATTCGAACACAAAATGTTTTGGATATGAATTCATACTCATCTTTAAATAGCTAAAGCGTCTAGGAATCTATGGCAAAGTCAACCACAGCAGAGGAGGAACGTCTGCTTACCCAATTTAGCCTTACAGTTGACACCACGGACCCAATCCGACCCCAAAGGTCTATCAATGTACCAAACAACAACCAAACAGAAGAAATGATCCTCCCCAAATCTCTTCCCTGGGGATCCTCGGATTCTTCAATCACGAACGTTCATTGAAAGGTGAACGGTCAAGATTAATTTGATTTTTTTATTTCCTTCTTCTTCTCTTCACCATTTCTCTTCTCCCAAATATTTAATTTCAATGTTTTGTTCAAAATGTCCGGTCGATTGACGTCGTCTCCGGGACGACGTCTTTGTCCTTCCCGTCCCATTTTTCTTCTCAGCGTTGATGGTCTCAAGCAGAAAATCAATCAATCCAACAAATTAAACACCCAAAAATCCAATCTTTACCCCCGTCCTCCATCCCAAACCCCTGAATTCTTTTTTGGTATTTTCCATACACACTCTTATAACGCAGAATTTAAATTTTCCAAATAGGCAAGCGAAGCAATAGATTGAAGGGAGAAAGAAGAAATTTGTAAGATTTCGTAATCGAGTGACACCCAATAAACCCAGGGAGGGAGAAAGAGAAAGAGGAGAAAAATAGGGATCAAAGATCTCCGCTTGGGTCGTCTCGTTGATATGATCGGTAATTAGTGACTATTAAAGGTTTAATTCTTGAGATATTTAGTGAAGTCGGTTAGAAATGCCAGCTGGCAGTAAATGTGTAAAGTCTATAATATGAGCTGAGCTCCCTCAATTGTAGGAGATCAGAATTTACACAAAAGAAATATAGACAAAAACAATTCAAGAGTTCTGCTCTCTCTTCCTTCCCTTTGCCTCTCTATCTTCTGTGTTACTTGCAGCTTGATTAAGGGAATTGAGATTTGGATCTTATCAATGGTATCATCATTCTCGAATCCTGGTTTCCCTCCTGTGCACGCCTACCCGACCCGTCTTTCTGCCATGGATGCTGCGCGCAAGGCTTCAATTTGCGAGGTCGTGGATGCAGTATTCGCACCTTTCCTTGCGAAGGTCCGCCGTGAATTGGCTCTACTCCGCCGTGAATTGGCTCTCAGCGCTACAGGAGACTCCACTCCAACCCCTATGTCCGCTATCAGCGACGGGGGAGAATCAAATCCAGCCTCGATGTTTTCCGATCACGGAGAATCGCATGATCTCGGTCATCCCAGACGTCAAGGAGATAGCAAACAACCGAGAATTCCATCGCCAATCACAGTCCATTTCGTTCCGCCTTTGTTTTCGTCATCACCATTGTTGCGAGCAATCGCAGCTCCGTCTGTCAAGCCACAGTCGAACTCGAACGCTTCCCTGGCAGCCGACACCAACAATAGCAAACCATTTTTGAGGAACCAAAAAGCTCCAACAAGTGTGCAGGGTCTGGGTTTTACTCTCGGTAATGAAGGAGCCAAAGCTTCAGGCCCCCTTCAATGGTTACAACATGATGCCAATGATACCATCAATATTAAGGGCTAAGGAGACCACTAGAGTGTCAAATTACAGATTATTCGCCTCTGTAAGCAGCCGTCAATGAATACAAACACCACCAAACGTAGACATGAGGTATTGAGATCTTTGATTTACAATTTTAAAAATCAGAAGGCCATGTGGCATTGGCTTTTCAATAGTTTCCGTGTGTGTTATACTAATGGCAAAGTGGTCATGAATGATGCTTATTTGAATGAGATAAATGGTTGGGTCGGCATGTATGAGGTTGGCAGGTTTGTGATGGTTTTGAATGCAATGCAGAGAAAGTGTTTGATGAAATAGCTAAGAGACAAAGCGAGGACGCTGCGGGAATCCTCTTCGATCGAATGACCCCTCTTTTTCATAACAGGTTTGTGATGGTTTGTGATGGTTTTGAATGCAATGCAGAGAAAGTGTTGTATGCTCTCAGTTCTGCATAACTATAGGTGAATTCTGGAATGGATGGGATCCGGGAGGGGGATTAGCTAAAATTCTAGGGGTGATGCTCTGTTCCAAGCACCACGAGAACCATGGTGACAAGTACCCTCAATTTTTGATCCCACAGCTACACTTCATTAATCATCCAATGCATTTTACTTGTTTACTACAAGTGATGCAATATGAGGAAGCTACTGCTACATGTGAAAATGTTTTTAATATTTCGAGTGATCGCAGTTCCTTTATTGATGCCGGCAATGCGGGGAAACTCGATAAGGTGCTTAATGTGGTAGATTCAATGCCGGATGATGATGGGGTTGAATTCTTTAACAATCCAAATAAGAAGACTATGTTGTTTCTGAAGTTAACTGGTGAGTCTTCTGATGTTTTCAAATCAACATATCGTGAAGTTGCTGAGAAATATAAGAAAGAAGGCATAAGCTTTCTCATTGGAGATCTGAAGGTCATAGTCACTGACAACATCCAAGAGTACATCAAGTCCGGAAAATATGTGTTGCTGGAATTCTATGCTCCTTGGTGTGGACATTGCAAAAAGCTTGTTCCAATTTTGCATGAAGTTGCTGACTCAGATGAAAAGGATTCTGATGTCGTTATTGCAAAATTACGAGCCACTGCAAATGGTGTGCCAAGTGACTTCAATGTCAAATATTTTCAGCAGCCTCAACGCCTGCAGGACCATATGCTTGCTCACTTGTGTCTGAAGTTAAGAAAGGACTCGGAAGAATTGCAGCAACAAAAACCCCTTGATTCCCTTCCTAAAACCATATGCTCGAGTATTTCACATTATCTGTTTTACTCGCTTATAGATGTGGTCTACTTATTTCATGGGGTTTCAAATGACTTGCTTTTTCAGTTGGTCTCTGAGATGGAAGCTATAGTAATTACTTCTTTTGCAAAAGCACCAATGGAATTTCTTAGTCCTGTTGAACTTCAACTAAGAATGGTGTGTATTCTTTTATATTCATGGGCTGCACTTTTTATGACGAATCAGGCTATCCATGATAGGATAAAAGGCATAATCACCTCCATGAATGCACATATCCCTTCAAGAAAATCTTTTCCATGATTGCCAACCATCTAACAAGTTTTCTAAATTTAAAGATTGAGGTCAATCTCCCTTTGAAGAAGGATGGAAGAACAATTGCTTCAATCTTATTTCTATTAATTCATGGAATGCTTGTCAAGGAGTTGTTATGGATGGCAGAGATGAAGCAATATTGTGATGATGCCAATTTGTCTGATGCCTCGCCACTTAATCCGAAGAAGTCACTGATTGCACAGACCCTTTATTTCTTGGAAGTCATTTCTCGGGTTGCCAACAATCACAACAATTCAGGAAAACATTGTGATGGTGAAGACTCGGCTGCGTGGTTCCACTCCAATACTATATATGCAATGGACATTTCTCCTTTATTTGAGAATGCAAGCTTATTTGAGCCACATATTCATCAGCATGGTGCTGCTGCTAGTGCCATAGAGAGGAAAGCATTGGTAAATCAGCAACAAAACAAGAGGGTGAATTACACAAAGCAAACAAGGGGTCACTTTGTTGTGAAGTTCTCTGCAAAAGAAATTGCTATGGCTATTAAGTTCCCTGATGCCATGGAAATTGCTGATGCTATTGACAAGGTTGAACCTGATGGTATCCTGTCTATTGAGTCATCCTCCTTGTGGGATAAGGGAAAAGCAATGGTGAATGGTATTGTGATAGCTAAGAGACTCAACAGCTTTCCTCATTGCTGTTGTTACTGGGGGTCAAGGAGATTGAGCTTGGAAGGTCCAGAATTGATTATAAGGGATAATCTGCATACATCACATGATGGGGAGAAATTTTTTCCAGCTGAGACATCAAGGCTTCTCGGGGAGTCATCTCCAAAGCTTGTTCTTATTTTTTTTCAGCATCTGGGATGGGTTGCAGATATCAACCAGGGTTTTTGCAGTCCAAGTTTTGGTGCAGTGCCTTGGTCAGATAACAGAAGCAAGGAGGCTTATGATGAATTCACTGCGAAAAAGTTCCAGATTTCAAGTGCTAATCCTAACCTTGAGGACAAGGTTGTTTTTCAAGGGGGAGTAATGATATGATCTGTAATTAGTGATTAGCTTAATCACTAGTAAGGGTTTTTATTCTTGGGATTATTAGGCTTATTCCTGATATTTAGTGAAGTCCGTTAGATATGCCAGCTGGCAGTAAAGGTTTAAAGTCTATAAAAGGAGCTGAGCTCCCTCAATTGTAGGAGATCAGAATTTACACAAAAGAAATATACACAAAAACAATTCAAGAGCTCTGCTCTCTCTCTTCCTTCCCTCTTCCTCTCTATCCTCTGTGTTACTTGCAGGTTGATTAAGGGAATTGAGAATTGGATCTTATCACTCGTGAAGATCAGCACTCGAAGGCTCGAGGAGCAGCCCAGTAAAAGGGAAGCCGCGGAGACGGCAAACTCGCCCGTGCAGTCTTGAAAGAGGAGAGAGACGGACTTTTTGATGAAAGAAGAGAGACAAGAGAGAGACATAATTTTTCACGTTAAAATTTTTAAAAAAGAAAAATAAATTACTGCCGTAGGATATTCATCTAACGGTCACGATCAAAATAGTCTGGAGGCTCCGCATTGAAAGTCCATTGGCCAAAAGAAGACCCACCAAAAAAGAAACAAAGAAAATAAATTGACCGAAAGAAAAACAACGACAATAGAAAATAAAATAATTCAAGAATTTGTCACTTAAACTACGGTCCGATGATTTTTTTTTTACTTGTAAATGAAAGATTCGATTCTTGCTAAAAGTAAATTTGATAACCCATTATAAAACTAAACTCAATAATATTCAATAATATTGTTTGTTTAAACAAACAAACTAATGGATTGCAGTCATTGCATGCATGGGCCACGGGTGTGCTATCCATCTCAAACGTGTCAGCGTTTTAATTTTTGGGTTTTTATCACAAATGGTCCCTAACATTGATCAAACACATCATTTTGGTCCCTGACATTGAAAATCAATAGAAATGGTCCCTGAGATTGATCAAACACATCACAAATGGTCCTTTCGTTAAAAACTCTTTGGGCAATTTTCAAAGCATCGTAACTCAATCGTTTCTTAACCAAATTCGACCCATAATATATCAAAATGAAGATAGGAAAGTGTAGAACAAGATTATACCATTTGGAAGCCCAATGGTTGCCATATATGGCCGGAAAATAGCCTCAAATGTGACTAGTCCGCTGAAAAACTGAAAAACTCGCCGGAAACTGGCTTATCCAATTTCGAGCCGTGTTTTGGAAAAAATACGGAGAGTTAGCCATCAAGAAAGATACCATTATCTTCATCTCGTCGAGAAGTATGATTTTCGTTTTTGAATCACTTGATTTCGTTGATTATTGAAGAAGTTATGAACGTTTAAAATTTACCCAGTTTCCGGCAAGTTTTCCAGTTTTTTCGCGGACCAGTCACATTTGAGGCTATTTTTCGGCCATCACCGGCAACCATTGAGCTTCCAACTGATATAGTCTTGTTCTACACTTTCCTATCTTCATTTTGATATATTATGGGTCGAATTTGGTTAAGAAACAATTGAGTTACGAAGCTTTGAAAATTGTCCAAAGAGTTTTTAAGGGAAGGATCATTTGTGATGTGTTTCATCAATCTCAGGGACCATTTCTATTGATTTTCAATGTCAGGACCAAAATGATGTGTTTGATCAATGTCAGGGACCATTTGTGATAAAAATCCTTAATTTTTTTATACGTGTTTCTCAACTCAAGTCAAATTTAACACTGTTAATTTTTTATTAAATTAATTAAAAAAACTACAAAATTAAAGAAATACAAAAACCAAAAGTAAATTCCGAGTTCTTCCAAAACAAAAAAAATAAAAAATAAAAAATTCCGAGTTCCACCCACTTCAACCCATTGCTACCGATCGGCATACTATAGAACTAGCAAACGTTCTGTCAAGTTATTAGGATTTGGAGATTGAAGAAAGATATCTAATCAATTTAACACTGGTGAAATCTGTAAGGATTGAACTGACGACGAAGTGTCGAGATTTAAACCAACGCAAAGACAACTCTAAGATTCAATTCGGCTTCGCCGACGAGAGGGAGGAAGAGGGATACATAGAAAGCAAGGCTGTTTGGACTATAATTAGATCCTACATCCCAACAAAGCAAACGTTGCCGATGGTGAGAAAATGCAGCAGACAAGCATGGTGGGGAGATTGGTGGTTGGTGGCTGCGAGACAATGTTGGTTGTGAAGGGTTGCTGCTGGGTTTTTGGTCTTGGTTTAACTTCAATTCTTATTTTTCTAAAACTTGATGAAAATTTAAGAGTATTAGATGTGAAATTAAATTAAGGGACAATTGTTAAAAAGTTAGAATGGGCACACAAAGAAGAAGACACGAAATAGGAGACAGCAGACCCGTGGTCCATTGCATGGCAGCTACGAAAATCATGGACTAGGATTATTTCCTCTTTTTTTTCCCTCCTCTTTCCTCTCCTCCTATTTGAACGATCATGGTTAAGCCACGTTAACATCTTATATTAACTTTTTATAAAAAGAAAAAGATAAAATAAAGAATGTGAGATGATGGGATGAAAGGGGATGAAAAGAGGGGAGGAGATAATCCTACTCCTTGAAACCGGAAGCACGCCTTACTTTTCACTCCCTCCATATTTTTCTTCTTCTTCCTCCTTTTTCTTCTCCTTGTTTTTGGTTGTCGGTGGGCTGAGAGTTTCAGTGGGTTCAACTGCCATGGCTTCTTCTCTCGTTTCCATACCATTCCTCGGAGCTCCAACCACCAATGCCCTTTCTGGTCTTCGGACCACCTCGTCCCCCGTTCAATTTGTGATGTGCCCGAGAACCGCAAAGAAACTACGTCAGTCTCTCTCTCTCTCTCTCTCTCTCCCCCTCCCTATTTTTGTTTATTTGGTTGCTTACTGTTATTTAGCTAGAAAGAGTAACGCTTTTTCGATTTAATTTTTCTACTTCCTCTCTCCCGACTCTCTCTGTGTAACCATCCATCAAATTGTGTGGCTGGGCAATTCCACCGACTTGGTATAAGTCGGTTATGCTTGCCTATAAATATAGGTGAGTGTGTTGTAATGTAACTAAGTTAGAAAAAGTGAGAAAAAGAGAGAAGTTAGAAGTGTGAGGAGTGAGGAGTGAGAAGTAAGAAGAAGCAACAAAGCTTCTAAGAGTGTTTGAGTGTTTCCTCTTGTATTAGTTTGTTGTGTGAGAGTAAAAAAATCTATGTAATACTTGAGTGTTCTTTCTTTCTTTCTCTTGCCTATAAACATGTACAAAGTAGTGAAGTCTTTTTAAGCCCCAACATCTTTCGCTGTGAGATAAACATGTACAAAGTAGTGAAGTCTTTTTAAGCCCCAACATCTTTCGCTCTAAAGACTATAACTTATTAGCTTCTGCAATCACTAACCAAGTTCCAAAACCTAACTTTTGAGCCATGTAGGGACCAGAACGGTCCTAGGCCTACTCTAACATTTTCTTCACATAGGAAAAAAACCAAGAATTAAGCCTCTGATTTCCGAAATTTTTTTAGGGTATTAGGGCCACAACCAGAATTGGTTCCTTATTTCCTTCACTAGGTTCGATTTAAGGCTGGTGGCTGTTATGCAGCTAACCGGCATCACTGTGAGTTTTGGGGAACTCAGGTGATCAGAAGAGGAAGAGAGAGGAAGTGGGCGAGAGAGCTCCCTTCATTCTTCCGCTTAAAAAGACTTCTATTTTGAATGAGTCTTGATACTAGGCATGGGAGTTGAGTTGAGCAAAAGGATGACAAGAACGATGTCATACCAAACTCAAATGATGGTGGTTGGTAGCACAGGGCACGACATATCTTTATTTTTCTTAGATCAAGAGAGTGTTTTAGGGTGAGACTTTTGGGCCCTCCTGAGTTAAAATTCTAACTCTGCCACCTAAGGCTATATCTCCAACCGAAGGGCTAGATATAGCCCCGCTTAGAATTATAGCCCTGCAAAAAATTATTTTTAAATGAACAGTGTCAAACCATACTCATATACCATCTTCAACCGAGCCAAACATAGCCCCTCAATAATTTGTTAGCTTTAAAATTATTGGTTAATTTAATTAAATTAACTTTGGATGTTTTCAAATTCTAACCGTTAAATTTGAATCAATTATTGTAACTAAGGAGATGGGGCCCCAAAAAAAGTAGTGCTAAAAGGAGGGCTACATTTAGCCAGCCTATTGCCCATTGGCCAAATAATGGTCTGCTGGGCTCTATAAAATTATAGTCCAACCATCGGTTGAAGATGAGTTTTTTAGGCTTATGGACATTTAGCCCCCTCTATTGGAGAAGGCCTACGTACCCATGTTTACATTTGCTGGAATTGTTCCCGGGATTGAAAGAAACAATTAAGTCTGTTGCTATATATGATGCACGGATACTTCTGTTTGGTCGTGTATACTTGATTAGATCGTCGGATACTCGTCGGACATGTATTATGGTCAATGGACACGGATTTGACTTGATGGATACGTGTATCGTACATTTAGGATACAAGTATCCGGCCTTTAGGATACATTTACACTTTCAAAAAAGATAATGAGGAGGAGAAAATTAATAGGAGACATTACAATTGAAAGTTGATGAATACAACGAGTTTCCCTCTAATTAAACCTTGAATACAATTCTCACACTTCTTGTACTGTATATAAAGAGGATTAGATTTTCAACTTTTGTTCTCCAACAACTCAAATGTATGTGAACTTGAAAGATGAATGATGTTTTAAAATGTATATTTTTGTTGCTCTATATATTTTTGCTTGCCGTATCCATAGCGCATCGTATCTTAATTTTTAGAGATTTTTTGTATCACCTTATTGGTGTCGTATCCTGTCGCCATATCCGTATCATGCTTCATAGGTCTGTCGTAATATAAATTTGATATGTTAGAGATCGTAGTAAGTTACAACTTTCGGATCAATTCTGAAAGTTTTGGTGTTGAATTTCACAGGTGCAGGCAGCTGGGAACATTACCGGGAATCATTTTCGTGTTACAACTTTTGGGGAAGCTCATGGTGGTGGTGTTGGTTGTGTAATTGATGGATGCCCTCCTCGTATGCCCCTCTCCGAAAAGGATTTGCAGGGTGACCTTGACAGAAGGTATTCGACGTAGAGTTTGTGAGGCATTTGGTCTGGGATTATTGCATGCTGGCAATATTAGTTTCCTTGGATATCTAGGTGTTTATATTGGGACATTAGTATATATTATTCTATGCAATAATAATGGAAAGCTTCCTCTAAAATTGTTGAGTTCTCGTTTGTTTTGATGCAAACTTGTTATGAACTTATGGGTTGTCAGGAGGCCAGGTCAGAGTCCAATTACTACCCTTAGGAAGGAAACGGACACATGCAGAATACTTTCGGGAGTTCATGAAGGTTAGATCTTTGTGGAATTTGTGTGTGTGTGTGTTTATTTGGGGGTGTGGTTCCTTTTGTAGCTGTCTTCAGTGGCGTGTATTCTATTTGATGTTATAATTGACTGCAGGAGTGACAACTGGGACATCAATTCTTGTGCTTGTACCCAATACTGATCAGAAAGGACGTGTTATCCAGTCTAGAGGGCATATATATGACGAGGAATGAAAACGGGTGGAGAGTTTAAAGACTAATATTTCTTTGCTCGTGTTTTTTTACCTTCATTTTTTCTGGGCTATGGAATTTGTAGTTTTCAATCTGTTTAATCATGCAACCATCGTTTTTGAAACTAGACAAAGCTTAAATATATTGAAGTTCATCTCCGTATTAAATGTGTTGGATGCATGGTGCTTGTTTGAGGTGCCCAAACATTTTGCAGACAGATTAGATAAGTTGATGAACACAATGTGAGTGCTGGGAACTTGATTAAATAGCATTTTGGGTGCTAGAACTCGTTATAGGGTTTACTGTTGTATTTTCACTGATTCATGATATATAGGATACTGTACATTAACCATCACATTTATACTCTGTATAATTGACTCAGTTGTACAGACGAGCAGAGTTGTATCAATTGGCGTTCTTTATGGTGCATGGAAATAACTGTGTCGCTGGAATATCAGGTTTATGACGAAATGTCGGTAGCTTATAGGCCTTCGCATGCAGATCGAACTTATGACCAGAAGTATGGTATCAGATCGGTGCAGGTAATGGTTTTAAGCTTAGCGATTAACGCAAGCGTATTTTGGAATTTCAGATACATAAATCTTAACCTAATTTGTAATTGAAGGGTGGTGGTAGATATTCTGCTAGAGAAACAATTGGAAGAGTTGCTGCTGGAGCCCTTGCCAAGAAAATCCTAAAGGCTTTTTCAGGAACTGAGGTGTTTAATCATTGTTTTTCTCCTTATTGTAGTACAGCCTTGTCGAATTGCAAATGTGTCCCGCTATTTGTTTTAATTTTACCTGATAAACTCAAGATGGACAGGAAACACCTGACTTACAGTTGTCACTGAATAACTTATGATCTTTCTGTATAGGACATCTGAGGACACAACACTTGTGTCCACCCAAGTTGGTCGCGTCTTTGGATTCTTACGAAAATACATCTTCATTTGCGTTGAAAAATTATAAACTTATTTGAACCTTGAGAGTTTTTCAGAGATAAAATGGTTGTTACTAACGTAAATTTTTTGTGATAATTTGCTCAACAAATGATGAAATTTTCCATCAAAAAATTACACATGTATTGGCATGTCGAGTGCTTAGGCTTTCGGAAGTGAACTTGACGTGCACCCCATGTCCTTGTCAATACATGACAATCATGTCCCTGTCCTTGGATCATGGCGAACGAGTACTTAAAGATTGAAAGAAAAGTTTCCAAACTTCTCTTGCCAATCTTGTGTGTCACAGATTTAGTGATATTAGTGATATCATCTGCATCTTCTTTTACTGATTGCAATTCTTGTTCTAATTTTGAGACTTTTCTCTAATGTTTGTCACATTTCAGGTCCTAGCTTATGTTTCACAAGTTCAGAAGGTTGTGCTGCCTGAGGAATTGGTTGATCATCATACTTTGACACTTGATCAGGTGCGATAATGGATATTAATTTGAGATCTTTCGTAGCAAGCCATTTGAGAGAAGCAACAAAAAATGGGAATCCATGAAAAGGAATAACTTTCCAATCTGTCTCATTCCTTTATAAGTGAAGTGCAGACTAAAACTCTGAATGTTATTGTAGTCTATAAAGTAATTACCGGGAGGCTTCTCCATTCATTTCAAACAGTACCTCACATCTGCAAACTTGAGTACCTCAATTTGCAGCATGACGTTTTAGGCTTTTATGCTTGCTAATGTTTACAATTTTTTTTATGTGGTTGTCACATTATCTACCTCTATTTTCTGAGTTATTGACTGCAAAAGTATCCGCTCTCCCAAATCTGGGAAGAAATTTCCCTCTTCACGAAGTTTCTCCTAATTGGTTTCTGACCTGTAGCTGACCAATTGGAAGAGATAGTCTCTATACGAACACCTTCCTTATTCAAGGTTTCAGACTTTCAAGTCATAGAAAGTTTCAGATCCAAATTAGTAGTGATGTCAAAGTAAGAAACACAAGTACCAGTATGGTGCTTGCTCTTTTTAGATTTAACTCAATTTCTCTCAGTTAATGCATCTTTGAAGTACTTGTTGACACACATATAACTTTTCCTATTCACCAAAATTCAGAAGAATTTTGCGTTTATGAGTGGTGCCCTAATCAGTTGTGCTACTCATGGAACCTTTATTTTTTATTCTTTTGTGACATATTGCCAGATAGAGAGTAATATCGTTAGGTGCCCAGATCCTGAATATGCAGAGAAGATGATCGCTGCCGTTGATGCTGTCAGGGTGAAAGGGGAATCTGTTGGTGGTGTTGTCACGTGCATTGTTAGAAATTGCCCACCGGTACTCTCTCTCTCACCCTCACCCCGTGTTTCTATTGCAACCTTAACCACTGCAAAGTTACATTGCTCTTTCAGTAATTTGTTTAATCTTCATCAAGTCATATATGGAGAATTGCCGCTCATTTTCTTGCATCTCAGGGTTCGCCAGTCTTTGATAAACTTGAAGCAGAATTGGCTAAAGCTGCTATGTCAATACCTGCAACAAAGGGATTTGAAATTGGAAGTGGATTTGCAGGTTAATTTCACCAACTTTCTGGGGTACTTAAATTGGACTTGATGATTGAAGAACGGTTGCAAGAATTTCTAGTATGATGGACTTTAAAAAAAAAAAAATTCTCCAACTGTATTTTGAGTATGTTCTTCTTGTTCTCGAATACTATACCTAACAGGTACCTTTTTAACTGGGAGTGAACATAATGATGAGTTCTATTTGGATGATCAAGGAAAAATCAGGACAAGAACAAATCGCTCTGGTGGGATACAGGTACCTGTCGTAAATTCCCATTACTTCTTCCGAATGTAGAGTAAGTTGGTAAAATGTTTTGTTGAGCATCTCTTTATACTGAGATTGTATATGCTGGCATTCAGGGAGGACTATCCAATGGGGAAATCATAAACATGAGAATAGCTTTGAAGCCAACAGCTACAATTGGAGTATGTCTGACCTCTCTAACTCTCGCTCTCTCTCTCTCTCTCTCTCTGAGTACTAATTCGAAAAGAATATTGGTTTCTACGCTACGTATTCATTATTCCTGCTGTATATATGGTCAATAGGAGAATCTTGAACCACACTCGGGTCTTTCTTTCGTATATATGTAAATTCTTGTCAAATCAGAGAACTGTAATTAACTGACCCATTTGTCATGGTGGTTCTGTGGTATTTGTGCAGAAGAAGCAGAATACAGTGACCAGAGATAAAAGGGAGATAGAACTTAGAGCCCTTGATTGCTATGATCCTTGTGTTGTTCCGCGAGGTACGTCTGTGAATGATATCCGAACTCTCATGCATCATTCTCTATGCACATTCCTTTTGTCGAACTTGTTTTCCTTTCTTTTCTGCTATTAGATATAATTCAACAGAAACAAAGCCTTAGTTCACTAAGGGGGCTCGGCTGTATGAATCATAGAACGCCGTTGTCCTTAGTTTTGCGCCAAGTCTTCCGTTAGCTCTTAGTACTCGATGACTTTTCGTAAAGCCTCTTTCCGAGTCTTTCTAGGCCTTCCTCTACCCTTTTTGTCTTGAGACTCTGTTTCGTTATTGCATTTTGTGTATTAATTACATAGGCCCGTAGGAAGTGTAGAGGGATGGAAATACTTAACAAGTTTATGGAAAATCTGAGTTGCTACAGCAGAGCTCTTGTATTACTTCTTATCGTAACTTTCTTGATACAAAATGATATGTCAAAGGCTATATTTATAGTGAATACAAAATACTAGAGAGTTCTTCCTAGATAACTTAACAGACATAGGCTAGGAACAATGACTCTAGAATAATTGTTCTTGGGAATGTCTAGAGTCTTAACATTTAGGATAGTGCATTAATTCCAACACTCCCCCTTAATGCACTTTCTTCGCAACTCCAATGAGCTCTCTGAGGTAGCAAAACTTTTCTTTTGGAAGTGCCTTTGTGAGTAAGTCCGCTAGTTGCTCATCCGTTCGGCAATATTCAAGCTGAATTTCTTTCTTCTCAATAGCTTCTCTGACAAAATGATATTTGACTGCAATGTGCTTAGTACGATCATGATTGACTGGATTTTTTCCAATTGCAATGGCTGACTTGTTGTCACAGTACAATATAGTGCCTCCTTCTTGCTTTTCTCCGATATCTTCAAGAATTCTTCGAAGCCATACAGCTTAAGATGCTGCTTTTGCTGCTGCCACATACTCTGCTTCGGCAGATGATTGTGCCACCACACTTTGTTTCTTCGTACGCCAAGAACATATCCCTGAGCCAAGAGAGAAAACATAGGTCGATGTACTTTTCATATCATCAAGACATCCAGCCCAATCACTATCGGTGTACCCGATAAGCCTTGAACTTCGTGCTTCAACCTTGTACATAATTCCATAGTCAAGCGTGCCCTGCACATATCTTAACACCCTTTTTTCGGCACCAAAGTGAAGCTGACTTGGTTCCTCCATGTATCTTGAAAGCATACTTGAAGCAAACATGATATCCGGCCTAGTGGCAATGAGATATAAAAGACTACCGATCAAACTTCGATACTTTGTGGCATCTGCTTTCTTTGCACCATCACATTTCTTCATCTTTTCATTTGGCATCAAAGGAGTAGCTACTGATTTGCAGTCAGACAAATTGAACTTCTTGAGCAGATTTTCTACATATTTCTTTTGAGAAATAAATATCCCATTTTTGGTTTGAGAAACTTCAATTCCTAAGAAATAATGAAGCAAACCCAGATCACTCATCTCATAGGTGCTCATCATATCTCTCTTGAACTGCTGTAACAAACTTTGATCATTTCCAGTGAAGACTAAGTCATCCACATATAAGGAAACAATGAGAATGGAAGCTCCTCTCTTCAAAACATAGAGTGTAAGCTCACTTTGGCTCTTTTCGAAACCACATTTGGCAAAATACTTATCAATTTCAGCATACCATGTTCGAGGTGCTTGCTTTAACCCATAAAGGGCCTTTTTTAGCTTGTAAACTTTGTCTTCTTCCCCTTCAAGCATGAAACCTGGGGGTTGTTTGACGTAAACTTCTTCTTCCAACACTCCATTAAAAAATGCGGACTTCACATCAAGTTGACAAATCAACCAATTCTTTTGAGCAGCAAAAGCAATCAAAGTTCTAATAGTTTCCAACCGTGCAACTGGAGCGAAAGTCTCAGAAAAATCAATACCTGGCTTTTGAGTAAAGCCTCTTGCCACGAGCCTAGCTTTGTGCTTTTGAATGCTCCCATCTTGATTGAATTTTGTCTTGAAAATCCACTTCACGTCTATGACATCTCTATCTTGTGGATAATCAACTAGCTCCCATGTTTGATTTTTCTCGATCATTCTCATCTCCTCCTTCATGGCTTTCACCCATATTTCATGATTGTGTGCCTCTTCGAAACTTTCCGGCTCTACACCAACAAAATTGCAAGTCTCGTACACTTCTCGCAAACTCCGAGTTCTTAATGGACTTTCTGATGAAGAGTAGTTCGGAGAAACAGGTTCTGCATTCGAACTGCTTCCGGCATCATTTGAACTTCTTCTTCTGGCAACTACTGGAGTCTGAGGCGTGACTTCTTCTTGCTGCTGCTCTCTTGGAATTTCACCTTCTTCTTGCACAATTGCATGTGGCATCTCCTGCACTTTATTTTCATTCCAATCCCTTTTTCATTAAAAATCACATCTCTACTCACAATCAATTTCTTAGTTTCAACATTGTAAAGCCTATAACCTTTGGTGCTGGAACAATAGCCAAGAAAGATCCATTTTTGGCTTTTTTTATCAAGCTTAGTTATCTTTTCAGCGGGAATATGAGCATAACAAATGCAGCCAAAATTTTTGAAATGACTCACCGAAGGTTTGAATCCGCTCCAAGCTTCAAATGAAGTTTTGTTATTTACGGCTTTGGTTGGACATCTATTAAGAATGTATACTGCTGTATACACAGCTTCTGACCAAAAACTTTTTGGTAGGCCTTTCTCATTCATCATGGATCTAGCCATCTCCATGATCGTTCGGTTCTTTCTTTCGGCAATCCCATTTTGCTGGGGACTGTATCCTGTTGTCAATTGCTTCGAAATGCCTTCATCTTTGCAGTAGTCTTCAAATTCATGAGAGGTATATTCGCCTCCTCGGTCACTTCGAATGATTTTGATGCTGCAACCACTTTGCTTTTCTACTAAAGCTTTGAATTGTTTGAAGACAGTGAAAGTTTCTGATTTCTCCTTCAAAAAATAAACCCATGTCATCCTCAAAAAATCATCAATGAACGTGAGAAAATACCTGTGCTGGCTTAAGGAAGGAGTTGGCATTTTGCCACAAATATCGGTATGCACAAGTTCCAGCGGTGCCTTTGCTCTCCATGTGCTTTGACTTGGAAATGAATTACGGTGCTGCTTGCCCATAACACACCCTTCACAAGCATCAGTTGTTGCTTCAATTTCCGGTAACCCTTTCACCATGCTTTTCTTCTGAAGAAGCTTTAGGCCCTGGAAATTTAAATGACAGAACCTTTTGTGCCACAACCAAGTGTCTTCCTCAACATCAACGTTCAAAGAAATTTCATTTCCACAACGTATTGAAAAAAGAAAAGTTTGATTTGTCTCCATAGGAACCGTTGCAACGAGCTGCTCATTATCTTTCTTGTCATAAATAGTGCAATCCACATCTTCGAAAACAACTTTGTAGCCATTTCGCATAAGCTGCCCAACACTTAATAAGTTTTGAGCTATGTTTGGAACAAGCAAAACATCACGGATATATTTGACTCCCCTTTTTGTTTGGACAGGAATAGTGCCTTTCCCCAACGCTTGGTGATAATAATCATCTCCCGTCTTTATTCTGGGAGTAATGGAAGTGTCTAGATCAACAAATAATTTTTCATTTGATGTCATATGATTGCTGCAGCCGCTATCCACGTACCAAACATTATTTTCTTCTCCGAATTTTGATTGGCCGGCATAAAATAAAATTCCTTCTTTTGCATCATCCTTCTCCGCAAAATTTGCTTGATTAGAATTCTTGAATCTGCATTCCTTTTCAACATGTCCAAATTTGTTGCAATAGTGACACTTTGGCTTCCCACGGTTGAAACAATCAGCTGTATCATGGTTACTTTTGTTACAAATCTTGCAAAAAAGCTTATTACCTTTAGTGCTTTTGGCATCATCTCTTTTGCTAAACTCACCTTTCTTCCATCTTCTTTGCTCCCCGCCTTGCTGGTCATCTCGAGCATTGCCTTTCTTGAAGAACTTCTTGGATTTGAGTGTGAGCTTTAATTGGAAAGCATTTTCAACAGATTGCTCATTATTTCGTCTCAGCCTTTTTTGCTCATGAGACTTTAGAGAACCCATCAATTGCTCTAGTGATAAAGTGGTGAGGTCCTTCGACTTTTCAATGGCCGAAACAATCGAATCGTATTTTTCCGGCAAGCTGATCAAGATCTTCTCAACAACCTGCTGGTCAGACATCTCTTCTCCAAGTGTTCTAATTTGATTTACCACTTCAACAACTCTAGAAGAGTAGTCTTGGATGCATTCTGATTCCTTCATCTTCAAATTGTGGAACTCCCTGCGCAATGATTGGAGCTTGATGGTTTTTACCTTGCTGTCACCTTGGAACTCCTTTTCTAATATCTCCCACGCTTCTTTTGCTATTTGGGCTCTTGTGATTCTTGGAAAAATGTTGCCAGTGACTCCATTTTGAATTTTTGAGAGAGCCTTGGCATCTTTCATTACATCTGCTTCAAACTTTTCTCTCTGTGCAACCTGAACTTCGGCGTCGGCAGCTAGTTCTTCAAGTCCTGTTTCAACTATGTTCCAGAGTCCTTCTGACCAAAGCAAAGTCCTCATCTTCACCTTCCAGAAATCATAATTCTCTCCTCCAAAAATTGGAAGAATAGAGTAGGAAACTGATGGACCTTCTTTCCCACCAGAAGCCATCTGCTAGAGATGTTTTGAACGCCCAGATATGAACGAACAAGGCTCTGATACCAATTTGTAGGAAGTGTAGAGGGATGGAAATACTTAACAAGTTTATGGAAAATCTGAGTTGCTACAGCAGAGCTCTTGTATTACTTCTTATCGTAACTTTCTTGATACAAAATGATATGTCAATGGCTATATTTATAGTGAATACAAAATACTAGAGAGTTCTTCCTAGATAACTTAACAGACATAGACTAGGAACAATGACTCTAGAATAATTGTTCTTGGGAATGTCTAGAGTCTTAACATTTAGGATAGTGCATTAATTCCAACAAGGCCATCATAATTTCATACTCTCATTTTCGCCCTTGCGTACATATGTTTTGCTAGGTGGAATGGCGCAGCTGTGCCGATTGTGGAAGCTGCAATAGCCCTTGCACTCGTGGACCAACTAATGGCTGATTTTGCTCAGTGTCACATGTTTCCTATCAATCCCGACCTACAAGACCCTGTGCGGCAGCCATTCGTTGAAGCAATGGAGGCTGCTGCTCTGCACATTTGAAAGTAGACCAACTTTCTAGTGACACTGGCGCACTGGGATAAATGTGAGAACTTCAACTGTTAGTTCGAGAATGATGTGTTTGAACTTCAACTTTGAAACTGAACGCAGCTCACTCGATTGAATCCAAAGCTGGAATCTCCCCTTTTCATTGGTCACAAGATACGAAAAAGGGTAATTTTATTTGAACTCATATATAATCTCTTTCTACATCCGGCTTATTCTCTACCGTCTACACTCATATTATTGACTACCTAAATAGAACTACCCCCACAAACCCAATTCAATATGTTAATTTAATTTTAGGGAATTGTTATTGGCACTCCAAAAATCTCATTTTACACTCCAAACTTTCCGTAATTAGAAAGAAAATAACACTTGTGAGGAGTGTAGAATGAGATTTTTGAAGCGCTAATAACAGTTCCCTGATTTTATACCAATTTAGAAAATAAAAATCCAAACGTTCTGCTAGTCAAGGCGTAAAGAGAGCAGTCAAATGAATGATGTTTACCACAATATGTGAGTGATCATTCAAAAAGAGTGTAGGGTATTCCTCTAGTGTAGATAATATCATTTGTTCAAAAAAAAAAAAGTGTAAAGAGAGCAGTCAAATGAATGATGTTCACCACAATATAGTGATATTCAAAAAGAACATAAAGAGAGCAGTCAAATGAATAATGTTTATCACAATACAGATATATATGGACATATAGATATATAGACATTCAAAAAGTGATATTTTATTGTAGTCTCTCTGTCTAAATATCTATATATCTATATACATGTTCTTAATATCTATATATCCATATACATGTTCTTGTTCCCACTCTGCAATCTGCAAGCTGCAAGCACACAACGCCAGGCTTGCCTGCTGCCATCCAACTCTTCCCCCAGTGTAGAAGAATCGCATCAGCAAGAATCACCTGTTGGAGAGTTGACCTTTGTAATTAGTTTAGTTACATGTTTGGATCCTTGTAATCAGGATTTAATTAGAATAGATATTATTTGGTGTTTCTTTCCTTGTAAATCAATCTTGTACAATATATATTTCCCTCCTTAATGAGAAGAATAACATCAGAAAATTAAACCCCAAAATAAGCCCTAATTAGCATCACCTACACTTCCTAGAGACATATGTAGTTGGAGGAGGTTTCCCAAGGTTGAGGCCACAACTCCAAGTCGAAATATTCTCTCTTCCTTGCTTTCTCTTAAGTTAATGGGATTGGACCAAAACCAAAGCACGTGTTGAATTTTCCAAAGTGCAACACCCGTCAAAATCCAACATGAGAAAAGAAGTTCAACTCTTGACTTAATGAGATATTTCGTTACACCCGCAGTCTCGACCTTTAGAAATTATACTGCGGAAGAATTTTATACTGATGCCAGTCTATAAATACTTCTGTCACTTTGCACTTCCATACATAGAAATCATTCGCATGGTTATTGTTATGGGGTTACTTGATATCTCCATCATTCGCATGGTTTCAAAACTAGTACTAGTTTTGTCGTTGTTTCATGATGTTGTTATTGCTAACTCGTCCTACACTTTACACAAGCAATATCCATCTTGCCCTGATAAGGAGAGGTCCGCCCTGCTGCGATTCAAAGACAGCTTTATTATTGACAAATCTGCTTCTAGATTTGCCGATGCTTATCCAAAGGTTTCATCATGGAAACCAGCTGAAGCAGAAAATAGCCCCTGCTGCTCATGGGAAGGTGTCAAGTGAGATGAGAAGACGGGTCATGTGATTAGCCTGGATCTTGGCAACAGTTGTCTCCATGGCTCTATCAACACCAATAGCAGCCTCTTCCGCCTTGTTCATCTTCAAAGGTTAAACCTCTCTGACAATAACTTCAATTACTCTCGAATTCCAACTAGCATTAGGAATTTCCCAAGCCTTACTCATCTTGACCTCTCTAGCTCTATCTTTTTTGGTCAAGTCCCTTCTCAAGTTTCACTGTTATCCAAGTTGACATACCTTGATCTATCTCGCAATCTCGATAGATTGTCAAAACATGAGAATCGTCCCTTGTTGAAACTTGCAACATCGGATCTTGGCAGCCTAGTTCAAAACTTAACTAATCTAGAAGTACTTTCTCTCAACTTCGTAAATGTATCTTCGGCAATTCCTCATTCAATGGCTAATTTATCATCTTTGACAACCCTAGCCCTCAGGAACTGTCACCTGTTTGGTGAACTTCCGGTGAGAATTTTCCAACTACCAAACTTAGAAAGTCTTAGTGTGAGATTCAACCGAGATCTGACTGGATATTTTCCTGAATTTAATTGAACTAGTCCTCTCATGGTTCTGAAAGTTTCCTATACCAAGTTTTTCGGGAACATACCTTCTTCATTAGGAAAGCTTGATTCACTGCTAGAGTTGGATGCGGCTCATTGCTATTTTTCGAAAGGGTTGGTTCCATCTGCATTTGGGAATCTTAGGCAGCTCACTTATCTAGACATTTCAGCCAATCAATTTGGAGGTCCAATTCCTGATTCCTTGTCCAATCTTACCCAAGTAACTGTATTTAGGATTGGTTGGTGTCATTTAACCAGTTCAATCCCATCTTGGCTAGGTAACTTCAGTCAACTAACATGCCTAGATTTTGCTTTTAATGGACTGAATGGTTCGATTCCTGCGTCATTTTCCAATCTCACAAACCTTCAGATCATTTGTCTACATTCGAATAGTCTGAGTGGCACACTGGAGTTTCGAATGTTTCAAAATCTACAATTTCTTTACCAACTCCAATTAAATAGGAACAATTTAGAGTTTGTCACGGAATCCAGAATGGTGAATTCAACAGTTCCACAGTTCACCATTCTAGGATTGAGTTTTTGCAACGTAAGAGAGTTTCCATCTTTCTTACAATATCAGAAGAGATTGGAGCGTTTGGACCTTTCTAGCAATAAAGTCCAGGGCAAAGTACCAAAATGGATGTGGAACACAAGCATAGAAACTTTGGTATTATTAGACATTTCTCAAAACTTCATTTCAGACCAACCTCCACCTGTCCTTCCTTGGCTGAACCTGATATGCTTAAGGATTTCGTCCAACATGTTTCATAGACCACTACCGATACCTCCACCAACCATGCGAGAATATGCAGCTACAACCAATAACTTTACTGGAGAAATCTCACCGTTGCTTTGCAATATGAAAAATCTTCTGTACCTTGACTTGTCGAGAAATAACTTGAGTGGCATGCTACCTCAATGTCTCGGAAACTTTAGTGATCATTTGATTCTTTTACTTCTTGGAAAAAACTCTTTTCACGGAATTATTCCTCAGACATACAACAACAGAAGCAGTTTGAGGATGATTGATTTGAGTCATAACAAATTGCAGGGGCAGTTGCCGAGGTCATTGGCCAATTGCGTGATGCTTGAGTATCTTGTTTTGTCAAACAATCGATTCGATGATGTTTTTCCCATTTGGTTGGGGACTCTTCTAGAGTTAAAGCTTTTGGCAATGCGCCATAATGGATTCTACGGTGTGATTGGAAAATCTAGAAAGAATGTCGATTTTCCCAAGTTGTGCATTTTTGATTTGGCTTACAATAATTTTATTGGTGCGGTTCCATCTGTGTTTCCAGATATTATTATAAACAAGTCAACATATATGTACACAGACATAATTTATGATGTCAGTGGATTCAAGATGGTTAATAGTGTTGATTACCCACTCACAATAGCAACAAAAGGTTTGGAGCAATACTATCCAAAGATTCGAGAAGAATTTGCATCCTTTGATATCTCAAGCAACAACTTTGAAGGGAAGATTCCAGAATTCATTGGGAATCTTAAGGAGCTTCGTTCGCTGAATCTTTCCCACAACATTCTCACTGGTTCTATTCCGTCATCCTTCGGAAACTTGATGAAGCTTGAATCGTTGGACCTCTCACAAAACAAGCTCTCAGGACGGATCCCCCAACAGCTGATGCAACTAACTTTTCTTGCCCATTTCAATGTGTCTCACAACAATCTCACAGGTCTTATACCACAAGGAACCCAACTTACTTCATTGAATATCACTTCATACGAGGGAAACCCAGGGTTGTGTGGAGATCCATTGCCAAAGAAATGCGGAAATCCTAAGGCCCCTCAACTTCCACCTTCAACCGTAGACGAAGGTGATTCTAGCTCAGCAGGGATATTTGAATTTGATTGGAAAATTGTTTCGGCTGGATGTGGAAGTGGGTTGGTTGTGGGAGTAGTTCTTGCAGATGTTGTCATCACAAGGAGGCCTGACTTGTTTCTTAAGATTGTTGGAACGATCAGACAAATGATAAGGAAAATATAGAGTTACAATGTTATGCATTTGTTGTTGTCGTTTGTTTTCTCAGTTGTGGTTTCTTTCCTTCTCTTTCTATATGTTTAGTTATAAGTTTGTTTCACGTTATGTAACTGTATGTCCTCCTATTTTCTTGTATTTTTGCTTTCTTTTGTTTATCCTCTCTTTATTTTGAGAGGTAAGGTTTATGTCCCTTCTTGATTAAGTATAACTTCTTTTTTTATTTAATAAAATTTTCCGTTATACCGTCGAGGTTTTTTTAAAAAGAAAGAAAGAATGTATTCGTGCTTTTTAGCTTGTAGTTGATTGTGTTGTTCAAGTTTAAGACTCTGTCCTATATATCATATTGTTTTAAGTTATATCAAAGTTCATTCGTAACGTTTAGTTTCTTTAACAAACAAAAAAATGGAGATGCAAGTAATGTAAATAAAGTCTGCATGTTTTTATGGAGCCCAAGACCAAGAAATCTCTAGCTTATCTCACACAAATCAAATGTCCGAGTCTCTCTTTCTCTTTCTTAATCAGTCCAGATTCTAATCCTTAGGCTTCCGAGAGGATCCAAATAACCCACCGGAAATCTCATAATTCTTGATCTGTGAAGATACGTTGTTAGCTGCTCCCGAAAACAAAAACAAAAAAGAATTGACCAAAAGAAAAGTAAAGAAAATAGAAAATTAAATAATTCAAGGTTTATTTTTTGGGGGGTAAAGATTGAAGAATGAGGAGTTGTGGGATTTGGGGGTAGGTGGAAGCGGGTTGGTGGGATTGTATGGCAGCTACGAATACGATACCGGCAGCACGCCAGACTTTTCACTCAAAACATACTTATCACATCTAAATTCTCAGCCCACCCACTCCCTCCATATTTTCCATACAAATCACATTTTTATCACCCAAATATTTTAAATCGAATTCTCATCTTTCCTCATCTTCTTCCTTTTTCTTCTCGTTGTTTTTGGTGGTTGGTGGGTTGAGAGCTTCAGGGTGTTCAACTGCCATGGCTTCCTCTCTCGCTTCCAAACCATTCCTCGGAGCTCCAACTACCGATGGGCTTTCTGGGTTGTGCTCCTCCTCCGATCTTCGGACCCTCTCGTCCTCCTCCGTTCAATTTGTGATCCGCCCGAGAAACCCCAAGAAACTCCGTCAGTCTCTCTCTCCCTGATTTTTGTTCATTTGATTGCTCAGTGTTGTGTAGCTAGAAAGATTTTAGCTTTGTCGTTTTAATTTCTACTTCCTCGATTGCAATGTGGGAGAATTTTGTTATCTGCATTGCAGCAGCTACTGAAATTGTTTCGTGCACAAAAATCATGAATCTTTCACTTTAAAGACTAGAACTTTACTTTAATTAGCTTTTGCAATCACTACCCAAGTTCTAAAATCTAAGTACACATGTTTACATTCGGTCGAATTATTCCCGGGATTGAAAGAAACAATTGGGTCTGCTGTAATATAAATTTCGAAATAAATGGAATTTTGATACGTTAGAGAGAGTAGTAAGTTACAATTTTCAGATCAATTCTGAAAGTCTTGGTGTTGAATTTCAGAGGTGCAGGCCGCTGGGAATACTACCGGGAATCATTTTCGTGTTACAACTTTTGGGGAATCTCATGGAGGTGGTGTTGGTTGTGTAATTGATGGATGCCCTCCTCGTATGCCCCTCTCCGTAGAAGATTTGCAAGGTGACCTTGACAGAAGGTATTTGATGCTGGGCTCGCCCTTTTCATGTTCATTTTAAAGTTCTTGGGGTAGCTGAACAACGCACCTGACTTGTGCGTTATGGCAGTTGTAATGGGTTGAGGCCTACTTCACGTTCAATTTAAGGATATTTTACTAGTATGTCTTTTACATGT
Source organism: Heteromeles arbutifolia (assembly GCA_024362995.1). Lineage (NCBI taxonomy): Eukaryota > Viridiplantae > Streptophyta > Magnoliopsida > Rosales > Rosaceae > Heteromeles > Heteromeles arbutifolia. Next base: position 10,429,891 of record JANCRC010000018.1, read on the forward strand.
TCAATTCATCGTAGAGTTTGTGAGGTTTTTGGTCTGGAATCATTGCATGCTGGCACAATTAGTTTCCTTACATATATAGGTGTTTATATCAGGACATTAGTATAGATCATTCTATGCAAAAATGATGATAGCTTCCTCTAAAGTTGTTGAATTCTCGTTTGTTTTGATGCAAAATTCTTATGGGTTGTCAGGAGGCCAGGTCAGAGTCGAATTACTACCCCTAGGAAGGAAACTGACACATGCCGAATACTTTCAGGAGTTCATGAAGGTTAGATCTTTGTGGAATTTGTGTGTGTGTGTGTGTTTATTTAAAGGGGGTGTTCCTTTTGTAGTTGTCTTCATTGGCATGTACTCCAATTGATGTTATAATTGACTGCAGGAGTGACAACTGGGACACCAATTCTTGTGCTTGTACCCAATACTGATCAGAGAGGACGTGTAAGTAACCCGTGTTAGAGGGCATATATATGAAGAGGAATGAAAATGGGTGGAGGGTTTAAAGACTAATATTTCTTCACTCGTGGTTTTTACCTTTATTTTTTCTGGGCTGTGGAATTTGTAGCTTTCAATCTATTTAATCATGAGACCATCGTTTTTGAAACTAGACAAAGCTTAAATGTATTGAAGTGCATATCTGTATTAAATGTGTTGGATGCATGATGCTTGTTCGAGGTGCCCAAACATTTTCCAGGCAGATTAGATAAGTTGACGAACACATTGTGAGGGCTGTGGAACTTGATTAAAAAGTTTGTATTTTGGGTGCAAGAACTGGTTAAAGAGTTTACTGATATTTTTCTAGTATTTTCACTGGCTAATGATATGTAGGATACCGTAGATTAACCATCACATTTATACTCTGTATAATTGAGTCAGTTGACATTCTTTATGGTGCATGGAAATAATTATGTCGCTATAATTTCAGGATTATGACGAAATGTCGGTAGCTTATAGGCCTTCACATGCAGATCGAACTTATGACCAAAAGTATGGTATCAGATCAGTGCAGGTAATAGTATGAAGTTTAACAATTAAAGGTTCACAAGCGTATTTGGAATTTCAGATACATAAATCTACCTAATTTGTAATTGAAGGGTGGTGGTAGATCTTCTGCTAGAGAAACAATTGGAAGAGTTGCAGCTGGAGCCCTTGCCAAGAAAATCCTTAAGGCTTTCTCAGGAACTGAGGTGCGTCTAGTAAACTATGTGTATCCTTGAATAATTGCATGGTGATGCCTAAGACTCCAGTTCATTTAATCATTGTTTTTCTCCTTATTGTAGTATTGCCTTGTCAAATTGCAAATGTGTTCTGCTATAATTAGTTTTGATTTTACGGTTACCTGATAAATTCAAGATAGACAGGAAACACCTTGACTTACAGTTGTCACTGAGTGACTTATGATTATTCTGTATATGACATCTAAGGACACAACACTTGTGTCCACCCACGTTAATGACGCCTTTGGATTCTTACGAAAATACATCTTCATTTGCTTAGAAAAGTCACGAACTTAATTAAACCTTGAGAGTTTTTTCAAGAAAATCTGAAAATGAAAAAATGGTTGTTAGTAATGTTAATTTTCTGTGATAATTTGCTCAATAAATGATGAAATTTTCCATTAAAAAAAATTACACATGTATTGGCATGTCCGAGTGCTTAGGCTTAGCAAATGAATACCTGAAGTTTGGAGTTTTTTAATAATTATTGTCCTGCCTGTTGATTGAAAGAAAAGTTTCCAAACTTCTGTTGCCGATTTTGTGTCATAGATTTAGTGATATTATTGGAAACTGTGTCCATAAATTCTTGTCATAAGTTTGAAGATTTTTCCCTATTGTTTGTCACATTTCAGATCCTGGCTTATGTTTCACAAGTTCAGAAGGTTGTGCTTCCCGAGGAATTGGTTGATCATCACACTTTGACACTTGATCAGGTGCAATAATGGATAGTAATTTAAAATCTTTTGCAGCAAGCCATTCAAGAGTAGCAACAAAAAATGGGAGTTGTATGTTGATACAAGAGTAGCTAACTTCCTTTGATTTCCATACATATTTGAGAATGCATGTCCTGGAAAAGGAATTACATTCCAATCTGTCTAATTCCTTTATAAGTGAAGTGCGGACTAAACTCTGAATGTTATTGTAGTCTATAAAGTAATTACTGGGATGCTTCTCCGTTCACACTTAAACAGTATCTCACCTCTACAAACTTGAGTGCCTCAATTTGATACGTGACATTTTAGGCTTTTACGCTAGCTACATTACAAATTTTTTTATGTGGTTGTCACTTCTACCTCTATTTCCTGAGTTATTGACTACAAAAGTATCCACTCTCCCAAATCTGGGAAGAAAATTTCCCTCTTCACAAAGTGTCTCCTAATTGGTTTCCAACCTGTACCTAACCAATTGGAAGACAGACGCTCTATACGAATACCTTTCCCTTAGTAACTGAATCCAGTGTTATTCGAGGTTTCATGTCAGAATCTCAGATCCAAATTGATTCAAAGCAAGAAAGACAAGTACCAGTCTGTTGCTTGCTCTTTTTAGATTAACTCATTTTCTCTTGGTGCATTCTTGAAGTACTTATTGACACACATTTATCTTTTCTTATTCAACAAAATTCTTCCGAATTTTTTGTTTATGAGCGGTTAATCAGTTGTGTGTGCTCACTCACTGAACCTTTGTTTTTCATTCTTTTGTGACGTATTGCCAGATAGAGAGTAATATCGTTAGGTGCCCAGATCCTGAATATGCGGAGAAGATGATCGCTGCCATTGATGCTGTCAGGGTGAAAGGGCAATCCATTGGTGGTGTTGTCACATGCATTGTTAGAAATTGCCCGCCAGTAATCTCTCTCTCTCTCTCTCTCTCTCTCTCTCTCTCTCTCTCTCTCTCTCTCTCTCTCCATGTTTCTGTCTGCAAGCACATGTCTTCAACTGTTTAGATTAGGGGGCAGACTCTTTACCTTAACCACTGCAAAGTTGTATTGCTCTTTCAGTAATTTGTTTAATCTTCATCAAGTCATATATGGAGAATTGACGATCATTTTCTTGAATCTCAGGGGCTTGGTTCACCAGTCTTTGATAAACTTGAAGCTGAATTTGCTAAAGCTGTTATGTCATTACCTGCAACAAAGGGATTTGAATTTGGAAGTGGATTTGCAGGTTAATATTCAAACTTTTTGGGGTACTTAAACTGGACTTGATGATTGAAGAACAGTTGCAAGAATTTCTAATGTGATGGAGTTTTTAAATTTTTTTTTCTCCAACTATATTTTGAGTAAGCTCTTCTTGTTCTCGAATACTATATTTAACAGGTACCTTTTTAACTGGGAGTGAACATAATGATGAGTTCTATTTGGATGATCAAGGAAAAATCAAGACAAGAACGAATCGCTCTGGCGGGACACAGGTACTTGTAGATTCCCATTACTTCTTCTGAATGTAGAGTAAGTTGGTAAAATGTTTTGTCGAGCATCTCTTCTACACTGACATTGTATATGCTGGCAATCAGGGAGGACTATCCAACGGGGAAATCATAAACATGAGAATAGCTTTCAAGCCAACAGCTACAATTGGAGTATGTCCGACCTCTCTCTCTCTCTCTGAGTACTAATTTGAAAGGAATATTGGTTTCCACGCTACGTATTCATTAATCATATCTATTCAACAATTTGGTATTATTCTTGTTGTATATATGGTCAATAGGAGAATCTTGAGCCAAACCCGGGTCTTTCTTTCATATATATGTAATTCTTGTCAAAACAGAAAACTGTGATTAACTGACCAATCTGTCGTGGTGGTTTTGTGCAGAAGAAACAGAATACAGTGACTAGAGACAAAAAGGAGATAGAACTTATAGCCCGTGGTCGCCATGATCCTTGTGTTGTTCCGCGAGGTACGTCTGTGAATGATATGTGAACTCTGATGCATCATTCTCTATGCCCATTCCTTTTTTCGAACTTGTTTTCCTTTTTTTTCTGCTATTAGATATAATTCATCTAAAAAAATAGAAGCATATCCATTAGGAATGTGATTTGGTCTTGTATGGTCTTTAATAGCAAAATTTGTATTAATTTAGGCCATTTCATACTCTCTCATCTTTCGTCCTTGCTTACATATGTTTTGCGTGGTGGAATGGCGCAGCTGTGCCGATGGTGGAAGCTGCAATAGCGCTTGCGCTCGTGGACCAACTAATGGCAGATTTTGCTCAGTGTCATATGTTTCCTATCAATCCCGACCTACAAGACCCTGTGCCGCAGCCGTTGGTTGAAGCAGCGGAGGCAGCAACTCTGCACATGTGAAAGTAGACAAACTTTCTGTAGCATTATGTACGTTTTGTATCGGGCATTGAAAATTCATTGTGCTGAAACGCATGTGTGGTGTGGAACGGCAAACCAACGTTTACAGTACTCAATCAAGTGAAACAGTGTCACACTGGAATATATGTGAGATGTGTCAACCATTTTTTTTTCCAATAAGTTTTTGTTCAATCATTCAATTTGTAGAAGTAAACTTTTGAGGCAATAAAATTCTTCTGTAATATCATTATCAGAGTTATTTATTTTCAATATGTGAAAACAATTTGTCGTTTTTCCGGTCGAGGTACGGAATAAAGTTCGAGATTGATGTGTTTTAACTCCAATTTTGAAACTAAATGAAGCTCACTGAATTGGAACCAAAGCTCGAATTTTCCCCTTTGCATTGATCAGAAGATATAACTACATATCAATGAAAAATTAGTAAGGAATGCATAAACCAACTCTATATAAACTTTTTGGACCATAATTTTCAAGGACTATGACCCAAAATAAAAATGGACTTGGGCCGAAGGGAAATCATTTGAAGCCCAAGTCATAAAAGACCTAAAATGTGAAGTCCAAACTAAGATGGAGAGAAAGGGATCCGAGGACTTTATGACATGAGTTCACCGTCACTCTTGTATCTCTTATTGGAATGGAACAAAGTCCCTCTAAAAGGAAGTCACCTTTCCTACCCCATGCGATGGAAAAATCTTGGGCTATTAGGATATCTCCCTTTTTATTTTCTGATCATGTGATAAGAGATAAGTTTATCTTTCATATAATAAAGAGAACCCCAAGTTACGCGTCAAATCTCAAACATGCCCAACACATGTAATATTATATATTAACACGAAAAGCCCAATTGATTATTCTAGGTTGTCAATTTCATTTAACGACCAGAGAGAATAATTACCACCTAATTTCACCTATAAGACTATGCTTCTTTAGGACTTCTCCCCATTAAGCATGATAGTTGGTGACATCAAACAGGGACTCATGTCTTTTTTTAGGTCCCGTTTATGATAGTTGGCCGCACAACTAATTTACCGAATATTTAGCCTGTTAGATTTCTTAACTCTTTTGACCAAATAAAGAAAAGAAAAATCTTGACTCTCCGTTCGACTTTGCATGTCATACAATAGAGCATGATAAAACCTTTCGAGAGGAGATATGCAAAAGCTAACCTGAAAGAAGATTCCTTTATAATGTTTGGTTATCCAAATATTGTTGAAGAAAACGAACTAACATTAGTTTGTCATACATAAAACAGGCGACTAAACATTGTATATGACAGACAGGTGAAGTGACTAAACAATGACATTAGGCAACATATTTCAAATTACAAAAATATTCATGTGGATTTTTTAGAGATGACCACCGACAGATACTTTTTTTTTTTTTTTTTTTTTTTTTTTAAAAAGATCAGTTGATGGCTTTATCAAGGCAGTCCACATTTTCAGCGGTCGGAAAGACTCAAGAGACATTTCAGCCTTCTCCTGACCACCATCGTATGATTCATCAGCACCAGGAATCAAACCCAGGATGTGCCGTGTGGAATACGAGTTTGAAATTCGTCCCTAACTCTTAGGCCACCCCATGGTAGTTACCACCGACATATATACTTGAGGTAGTGTCAAATATCTCATTTTGGTAAAGAGATTGAGGTGCTTTAGCTCTCTTATGGTGGAGTCATTTTCTGCTACATGTGGTAATATCCCTTTCAAGTTACTGTGGGCGGTGGTTTAGAATTTAGGGTCTAGGGTTTTATGGAGTGACTATTGCTCCCTGTTCTAAAAGTGGAAGACGGGATTTCGAGTGCAGGGTAAAAAAATATTACTTAAATTACAGGATCTCAAGTGCAGGTATAAATTGGCAATGTCATATTAAATATTAGGTAAATTATGTGAAGGAGGTTGAAGGGGAAATACTCTTTTCAGTTAAGTGCAGTTTGATTTCAATTGAAATGAGAAAAATGCTTTATATATGTGAAAGCATGCATGCATGCATGTATATCCTTAGATATAATTGTGGTGTCTACTGTCTATCATCATGATTTACTTAATTAATTATCTTATCTCCAATAATACATAAGGTCAAGTCTATTATACGCTTCTTTTCATCATTAATCTGACATTATGTTTAACAAGAAATTTTTCAATGGTGGGATATGTGTGATGAAAAATTAAGAACTTAAAGAATTAAACTTCTCACCATTTAAATAACAATACGTAGTATACCATTCATATTCCGGTTACAATGAAAAATTTCTCATGTTTTAACAGATAATTACTGTTAGCGACCCGACATGCACCAGTATGAGCTAGGTGGTACATGAATACATAAATAAATTAATTAGGATGTATTGGCTTCCTTCTTGATTGATCGATCCTGACAATTATTGATCGTTGCATGCATGAGTACCTAATTTTCCTTCATGAAGCGTAGACGCATGCAACCAACTCGATCGACCACATAAACCTAGAATACTTGATGACTTCAGTAACAATCACTTAGCAACTACCATACCTAATTAATTAGGAGGAACAGATACATACATACATACATATATATATACACACACACACATATATGATAATAGTATATTTTATATATTATATATGATATGCGCGTAGGTAAATCTCCCACGATATTATGTTCACCCAAAAAAAATTAATTGATTTGTTGATGCTCACTAAAGTCCAAAGAGATGTAGGTTTAGGATATATAATCAGGATTTAGGTGTGCAGAGGTATTATGATTAATTAAGGATGATAATTATGTATAATTAGAGAAATTTTTTAGTGTGTTCAGAACAGAAAATGGTACGTGTCATTATATAAGTGGAGAGAAGTTTTATTTTTCAAGTTGTTAATTTTATAACACGAGTATCCAACACTTGTATAATGATACGTGGTGTATTACTTCGTGTTCCGAACACATTGAAAAATCTCTCTTATAATCCTACACCACGTCATCATGTCATGTTGAATTATAAAATGATTTGTCTAGCTAACAAACGCTATTGTTTAAGCTAATTATAATATAATTATCATTATACGAGAAAGAGAGGGAGAGAGGTCTGTGTCATGTCATGTAGGAATTAGGATACAGACGATCGAACGTTTAATAAACACTAGTTGGCAAAAGAGAAAATAGCACCATGCAATATTAAGAGATGGTTTACCAACCAAACCCATATACAAAAGCAAAACAATACGAAGATAAAAAGATGAGAAGGTGACAAAAAGGAAACATATTCTGTACCCTTTACTTTGTTTTGAACAAGGACTTAGCACCCAATTCAGAAATGACTTTCGTACAACGACTTGGCCATTTTCCCAACTTCGTAACCAAAATAATACACGTTCCATGCTCCTACATCATCACCAAATAATACACGGGAATCTACTTTAGTGATAGTGGTTAGGGTCCTCTTTTATAGTATGATTAGGTCTGACAAACCAGTCATGTTCGTGTCGTTTTCATATCATTTTTTTTAATAGGTCGTGTCGTGTCAAATCCGTTATCTTAAAGAGTTCTTAACATGTGACTCAATAACGATCTAGTTCATTAACGGGTCTTGTCGCTTTGTGTCAAGTTAACTGGTCGTGCAAGAAATTGTTATGGCTAATGTCTAGATCTAGCAAACGATATCTTATCGGGTTTTTAATGGGTGACCCGATAACGATCCGACTTATTAACATGTAGACTTGAAATCCGTTATTATCGTATCGTTTCATGTTAAGTTAACGAGTCATGTAAGAAATTACTAGATCTAATTATCATCTTACATAAAATGTAATTTCTAAAAGAATCACGCTAACATGAGACGCTCACACGAAAAGTTGTATGACTTTTAACTAAGTGGTTTACGTATTATTTATTAAGCTCCGCGTGAAAGGAGCTACAAAGCCAAATTACCATGGAGATTAATTAGGTTTTGATGATTGATCATTGCTTTGTCGCAAGAAAGGTTATGGAAGAGGGAAGAGGTCAAAAGAGAGGATTCACTTTTCTTTTCATAAGTAGGCCGGAAAGGTTGTTAAGCATTGAGTAATGGCTAGGGATTAGACATTGAATATTACTTAAAATGCAAAAGGGGAGCCACTGCCAACGTCACAATATGCTTTGGTTCATGAGAAACTTAATTTGGTTGAACAAGATTTAGGTGCATCCTCGAGTGCAATTTCTTGTGTATGACTAACAAATTCTCGTCGTACGCTTATCATAATTAAAAATGTTCATTTTTTTTTAAAATTAAATCAATCGAATTAGAGATCGTTTAGTGGTTCATAATATCAAGCAAATCAATGGTTTGGTAACAATTCCAACGCTCATAATGAACCGCTCATTTATTTAACACGTATGGATTATCAAACGAAACGTCAATTCAATTATGTTTTTAATCTTACATGGTAATTATTGGACTATTCTGGTTATGACATAAACAAGAAGAAAATTTGTTAACACAAATAGGTAGACAAGGAGAGCATCCGAGGGTGCACCGATTCGACTTGGTGGGTCAATCCAAAGCCAACTTATGCGGAGTAATATTGGTCTAATCAACCTTTTTGGCTTCAAGTTGTTGTACTAATTGTGTTGAAATTTGGTTAAACTGGATGCTTGCTTGAACATAAAACCTGTGTAATTGTCTTGCCATGTAGTAGTCTTCAGGTGGGGAAGTTTTGGAGATAAAGTAGCAAAATATTGTGGCCACAGTGATAAGATGCCCACACTGAAGAGGTAGGTTTTTTTTTTTTTTTTTTAAATTTTTTTTTTTTAAACAAACGATATTATTTATGCTAAGGGATGGGAAGTGAGTTAAGCCTCACAATGGTCAAACCATAATAATGTGGTTCAAATTCGTTTTTTATAAGAACAGAACCTAAGACCTCTCACTTACAAGTGAAGAGAAATACTACTAGACCGTAGTACTGAGTGAAACTAAAAATGTAGTTTTAAGGAGGGCAGAAGTTACCTACAAAAGATTGATTACCACAAGTAAATAATTATGAACATGTAGTGATGGTTGCATGAGGTCTCAAAAGTTTACTTTCTATTTTTGGGGAACTTTATTGGACAACTTTCTTTGGTCTTGAGAGATTTAGAGAGAGGAGGATCCTCTTTTTTCCAATTGAGTAACACATTTTGAAATCCTTGGTCATGAGATAAAGTGGCATGGATGAAAAACAACTTACATTTTGCTATCACCTGTACACTTTTTCTCAATGTTTGCTTTTTGGCCTTTTGATCGATCAAACAACTGGTTCCTCCTCAAACTTAATAGTTGGTCTCTAAACACAAAGGATAGGGATCAGAAATACGTGGCAGATGTACTCAGGTCACGACAAAACTTATTCAATAAAGATGAATATTGCGTATAATATAAAGTTTATAAACAGTTGTGAAAACTATTTATAAGCTTTATAAGTTTCATCTCTCACAAATTACTTAAATACTTTCTGGTGCATTTCAACGAGTGACTTTGAATCTCATAACAGAACTAAAGAAATCACAAATGAAGAAATCAATGGAAGCAAGAAAGGCTTGAAAGCTTAGAGAGAGAAAGAGAAATGAAAGCTTAGAGAGAGAAAGAGAAATGAGAGTTTGTTATTTTCTGAAATGGTTTTACACACATCTTACATTGTTTTCTTAGCGTATATATAGCTTGAGAATACTAACAAATTATTCTAACCATTCTAACTACCTTGACAAAACAGTTATAACAGTAATAACCACAGCTGCCAAGTCATCAATTTTTAACTGTAAAAATCAGCCATGTCATGAATGAGCTGCCAAGTCATCAAGTCATCTGCTATAGTCAACAGAATCTACATATAAGTTAGGCTAAATTATTTATGAATGCACTACAAAAATTAGACAAACATACTTAAAAATAAGTGGTTAAGGAAAATTTCAAATGATACCATGAAATGTGTCACTTGTAAGTCCTTAATTTATTGCCTTTGTTGTCCATTTGTAGTATTTTAGTAGTATCTTTGTAGTAACATGTTGATTGGTCGTGTTCTTATAGTAACTGACACATCCCAATTCGGAATGTCCACGTGTCCATTCGAGTCGTGATATGCTGGCCGACGCCGGAAGGGTGACAAAGCCATAAAGTATGGTTGATGTGTAAAAGTTTGGATAAATTTAAGTTTTAAATAAATAAATCATACTTTATGACTTCATCACCATCCAATGTTGCCCAGCACATCACAACTTGAATGGATACATGGGCATGCCAGGTCGGGGTGTGTCAATGTGGTATCAGAACCAAGAGGCGGGCCTGTACTGACAAGCGATTGGGTGGGTCCCCTTTGACCCCATGTGTTAGGTGAGTCCCAACTTGGCTCCACGTGTGACCCACTAATTGGGTCCCACGTGCAGGGGCATGTTGAGTATTCTACATCTGATGGGGGAGAAAGAAAGAGGCGTTTAAATATGATTACTCCACTTTAACTAGCACCGATGTATTTTGTGATAAAACTCCACATCTGACGATTTGGGCAGGTGGCAACTATCAAGTTGAGGACAATATTGGTATTGTTGAAAGTGGGGCCCTCGGCCCGTCTCTTTAAAAATTTGCAACATGGTATCGTTTCTTAGTACTTTAAAGTCTCCAAACTTAGGAGAAGAGAACCTGAATTCGCTCACATCAATATAATTACTTTCATGCCTATTATTATCGCTTTAAAATAATTATCGTTTTTTTAGTGTCAAATCACAACTCTATTTTTGTTCTTTAGTTTTGGTCTCAACTCATATATTTTAGGATTACGAGTATCTTTAAGGAGATGTCAAATTTTAAAATTTAAATTTGACTGTCTGTGTGGTATTTTAATATCTTTTAAAATTTTATTCTCCACAAGATATATCAAATTAGACTATGATTTTATTACATTAAACATTATAATAAATGTAAAAGAAAACAATAATATTATTAACAAAATACATTTAATAATCAATTAAAAACAATTTGAAGCTGCTGTCAATTTTTGACTTGCAATCCACGTCATGCTATATCAGATTTGATTTTTCAATTAAAAATATTGTTACTGACTTCTTCTTTTTTGTGCTGTTAATATTAAGTTAGATATTTTGACATCCGTACTCTGAAATGATCGCCCATGTATAGGTTTAGGTGGTGGATTCTGGTGTGGATAGTGGAATAGGATTTTCTCCTGATCCTATTTGTGGGGATCCGGAAGATCAATTAATCGTGGACGTTCATCATACATCGTGTGATTAGAAATTATTTTAAAATTTTAATTTAAAATTAAATATAAATAATACCGAATGAAAACTGATCGTACGATGTACTATAAACAAACATTAGTGATCGATTCTCCGGATTCCCACAAAGAAAATCCGGAGATGATCCTTGTTCGTGGACAGTCAGTGTTGAGTGTGTTATGACACAACAAATATTTGGGTCTGAACAGAATCTTCACTTTCATTCTATTAAAAGTAGCGAAAGAATGTGTTCATTGCGGCCACGCTGACCTTTCTCCATGCAGACTACACAAATCAGTCATGCGCAGATATCATGACAAAAGAATTTCAAACTGGACAATCCTTTCCATCTATTCTTTAAAGTCATTAATGCCAAAAACTTAAATCGTGCGGATACACTATATTATAACGTCTTGTGTCAATTAAAAACCGTCACATAAAAAAGTCGTACAAGACATTATATTATTAGCACTCAACATCACAATGACAGCGTATTCGTCCCATAAAACTGAAAGAAAAAGTGAAGAATTCCACAGCCACCAGAACAAAACAACCAAACCAAACACTTCTTTAAATTACAAAAATGTACAAAAAAAAAGTTGAAACTTTCTTAAAACGATTATGCAACTTCAAAAATAATACACTTCTTCAACATGCAGGAAAAACAAAAGAATACTACTTTTCTCCCCTAACCCTAGAAAGCCCCACCCATCAGCAACAAGAAGGACCCCCCCACCCTACCCATGAGAGATGGAGACGGTCAGTTGCTTGAAAAATATAAACCACACCCGGAAAATTACCCTTCCCACACCCTGAAAATTACAAAAAGCCGAAGGCAGACAAATAGCTTTGACTATTTTTTCAACTCTGGGTCTTCCTCAGGTGTATAGGCCCTATAGGGTAGCTAGCCCACCACCACCCACCACTCACCACCCTCAAGTTTCTTGAGAAAAGGATGAAAAGACAAGAAATGGAAAAACATCTGGGGGGAAAAGTGAAAAATACAAAAAGGAAAAGGGTATGGGAAGAAATAAAAAAAAAATGGAAGCAGATTTTCCCACCCATGATGAGCACTCTCAATTTTTGAAACTGAAAATTTGATATCTCAAAAGCTTTTGAAGCTCTCTCACTTTGGTCCCTTGCCATTGTATAAAGGTAGAGACTGGGAGACCACAAATGCATGTCCTCTGCCAGGCAAACAAAATCCCACTCAGATCTCTCCCCTCCTCCCGGACCCCCACCCCTTTCTACAAATAGCTACTAGTCCTTTTCACCTTACTCTTCTCCTGTTTTTTCCTCCTCCTTTTGATGATGTCTCTCCATTCTCCTGCAATATTTGGGACAAAATATTTACTGTGATGGTTGACATCTACAGGTAGAAACATACATTTGAATTGCATAAAGTTCAATGATTTGCACTTCAATTTTTCCAAGTCGGATGTTCATACTGAAGGACGTTAATGTTTCATGCTAAAATTAATTGGTAATAAAGGGAACGAACCAACACCTTATAAACCGCTACAAGATTTCTTAATTTTCCGATGCGAGACTTCTTTTCTTCTACGTACAAACTAACTACAAGTACAACTTGGAAAAGTAAAAGGAAACAGAGAGAATAGTTTGAACAAAGAAGAGGATTGATGAAAGAACCAATGTAAAACTTCAGAAATTTGACCAATTTGGCTTTTTCCACAGGTTTTACCCCTTGTCTGTTAAAACTTAAAAGTTAGTTGGGAGGTGTACTGACACAATTTGCTAGTCCTTTCTGGTTACCAACCCTTAACACTTCTTACCCCACAGGTTTACCCCCATGTAGTTAATCCCATGTGATTTTCCATACAATTATTTACTGTCTAAAACTCCTTCAACGAAATTATCTTCATCCTATGATCCTAGCAAAACTTCTATTATGCTCCAGTGTATCCTATGCACAGCAATTTTTGACCGTTAAAGCACGGTCCTAATCCTCTAGGCTCTACCTAACACATAGGTCTTTAAAATGATTGATTAAACAATACCTCAAGCATATGGCCCCACTGACTTGTACACGAAATAAACATTTCAATCTATGTCTATGTTAGGAGACGGTTCTCATCGAGCATTAAAAAAGTTACGGACCGTGAAGCACTACGTGTACAGAATCTACAGACATTGATGCATCAGTGAAATAAAAAATCAGTTCAAGGAATGAATTGCTTATTTCGTGCACGGCATTGAAGTAGTTTTAAGAAGTTGAATGTTCCAGTTCTAAATTGGCTAGTTGGATGAGTTCTTCACCCAAATAGGCATTGTGTAAATGTGTGGGGCAATGCCATTGCAACACAGCAACCCAAAACATTCAAACTAAACATTTGCATGGATGGAGGGAGAAGAAGCAACCCTTTTTCTTTTTCCCGGACTACGGACATTGCCTTTAGGAATTAGGACCACAAAGATTTGCTTCCCTGACGAAATGACCACAGCACCCTCCCTTCCCTTCCATGCCTCTACAAAAACTCGAAGTGTCGGTACGCCGACAGCGGATGGGGATCTAAGCATTCTTTTTTTTTTTTGGTTTCTTGTATATACAACAACAACCTGGTTGTTGTAAAGGAGGAAGAAAATGACAGGTCTAGGCCACAGAGAAACAAAAGTTTGAGTGTCACCGAAAAAAAAAAAAAAAGAAACAAAAGTTTGAGAATTTTCAATGCATACGTGTCATGACACCTAATTAATCAATGTCTGTAACCCTATTTGCTAACATGTAATACCAAACAAATGATAAGATGGCATGTAAACATTATTAGTGGAACGCCTAATTAATAATATGAATCCCACCAACAACATTTCTTATTTTAAATTGTTAATACTGTGCATGCCTAGCATGATAAGATAAAACAAGCAATTAGGGGCCAAGACTTTCTCCCACTCCAACAGTGTCACAACTACAGAAAGTACTTGTTCTAATTATATTCTGACAACCAATCATATAGCAGATCTACCTAAATTTCATGACTTTAAAAGATTCAAAAATGACAGAAAACAGAGGATAGGGATTGCACGAGTTGTTTAGTCAGCATGCGTCAAACTCAAATGCTGTACATGAGTCCCACTCATTTGAACCGTAAAATTAGTATTATTTTTTAACCGTTAGATCCTTTGGCACCATAGAGTTTTTGTTTATCACAAAGAGATGTTCCTATTTTGTTTTTATTCAAGTTAATGAGGTCTGAGCACAACATAAATATAAATGAAAATTCGTAAACAGAACAAAAAGCACGTACCTTTGAGTTCTAACTTGTTTTGGGAGCAGCTTGCTTGAAGGCAACAGTGGGAGCTATTCTGCAACTCCTCCTCTGATGCTCGAGCACCAGTTCTCCGGCAAACCAATCGAGCTTCTCGAAATTGCTCTGCTCGCCGATCCTCTTACCGCCAAAGAGCACCGATTCAACATTCTTCTGTTTCAGCATTTCCTCTGCCACTCCTACCAGCTTCTTAACGTTGTTAGGACTTGGGTCTGTATCTACATTTGGCCCGCAACGTCCTAAGCTTGTCCCATTTGCCTAAAATATTACAATTAAACATCCATTTTATTAGCTATTTTTGCAAAAGCTAATTTCTAAATTGATCCAGAACATAGACATGCACACCCACTTAGAAATTTAGAATTCAACCACAGTTGCTGCCTAAATTATGATATTCCAAACAAAATAAACAAGAATTTGTAAAAACAGATGCTTTGCTCAAATTTAATATTAAAATTTAAAACCAAGCAATGCACAAATTTGGAAAGATTCAATTGCTAATAAAAAAATGTACCTAACTGTTTGAAAACAATTTGGATTTGGGTGGCAGCTCCAAATTCCAATTTAGGACCACCCTCATAGATAAAAATATACCATGATGGAAAACAAGAATATGGCAAAAAGTTGTGGGTCAATTAGAATAACCTTTTTTTATCCAAGAGTTAGGAAAAAGAAAAACACTGCAATTAAGTCCATTTCATTTTCTAAAATTGAGAGAAATGACCACGGTCAAATTAAAGGGAACCCCACATTCTTTTTATAGCATTAAGAATTTAAGATTAAAATAAACTGCAACTTAAATAGTCTGAATATATATGGTTTGGAGCTAATTACAAAAATGGATGTTAATTAAGGTTTAAGTAAATTGTGACCCCATCTCTCCGAGCATTTCTACCTACTTACTAGTTACTGCAATAAAACAGGTTCAGAAATCCACACAGTAATACAGGTCAAGATTTGTCCAACTTTCCACAGCAGGGAAAAATAAAGGCTGACAATTAAGGTAAAAGAAAAGGGAAAGAAAGTAAAAAAAATAATGGACCACTGCCCCAAGGAGCAAGCTTCAAAGGTAATAAAATTTAAAGCTAAGAAAACAGAAAACAGGGGAAAATCATCAACTTTCACAGGGAAAATCAATGGGAAGCAATTGCAGTGGGACCAAAGTTGCTAAGTAAAGCAAAAAAAATTTAAAAGCCAAGAACCGAACCAATTTACTGAGACAATCGTCAACTTTAGGCTTTAGGCCTAGCTGTTCTACAAAGACAGAAAGTCCTAATCAGCTAACCTACTCCGGACCAACCAAAATCCCTTCCCTCCCGGTCCTTAAATCTAATCGAAAAAACAAAACCAGAGCTCTCTCAAGCTCACAATGGGCATATCCCTATTCGTATATCGCCCATCACGTGACGTGAGATGGTAACGGGAGAGAAAAAAGAGGTGTTTTCCGCACACTACCAAAAGTTCGCAAAACATAAGTGTGCGGAAATCATTTTTCGGTGATGGCAAAATTTTGCTCCATTTGGTATGTGCACTTGCAGCATAGCAACATTTTGGATCGGCAATGCCCTCCACAACACTCCACACGGGGCCAAAGATTTTACGTTACAAAACACCCGCATTTAATTGCATGAAAGCGAAACCCATCCCCAGGCGCAAGTTAGCGCCCTCCATACGCGTGTCTACGCATTTTACATGTCGTTCTTAGCAGTACCCAGCCTGGCTAACAGTGTCGTCTCGTAGTCAGTTGCAACGGAAACGGCAAAAAAACAGCCAAACCTCGAAAATTTAACTCCGTGACAAAAAAAAGAATTAAAATTGGGAATTAAATGCGCGCACTGCGCACGTTAGCAAAGGTGTGGCGTTTTTCGTACCTGAATGCGCACGTAGTTGCTGCTCCCGGACTGACCAAACGCCATGGCGACGGACTGGTCTACCAGGTCGGATGACCCGTCGCCGGCGATTCGGGCCATGGGCCGAGCCCATTCCTTGGCACGCCACTTCTTCACTTGCTCGTACTCGTACCTCGCTTCTTCCAGAAACTGGCCGCTTCCTATGGAAAGGACCATTATGTCCTCGACCCCTCGCACGAACGGGAACTCCTGCTTGTTGTGCAGGACGTGCGTGATCGCCGCCGCGGTCGGGTTACTCATGGCCAAGCCCCCGTCCACGGCCAGGCACTTGGTCTGGTTGTTGACGGACTGCATTTGGACCGGTTCGAAGACTCCCGGCTCGGCTGACGTGGCGCGGCAGACCTCCCAGAGGTGGAAGTCGTAGCTGTCGGTCTCGAGCGCGTCGGCCCTGGAGAAGAGAAACGGCGCCGTACTGGAGAGGTCGTAGCACGGAATTAGAACCGGCTTCAGCGTGTCTTTCAGCGTCAAGGTCCTGTCGTCGTCGACGAACGCCTCTTTCATCACTTTTTCCAAACCGGCCGTGGCGGACCCCGTTGAACCCGAGCCCGAACCAGAACCTCGAATGAGGCGACGCAGCAAACCGGGGGAGGAGGCGGAGGTGGAGGAGCGGTTATTGTTGAACAAGCTCTTCCCGTGATCGGAGAGGAAGCGCCACGTGTCGTCGGCCTTGAAAATCGGGCGGGCATGGTCTTTGGTGGCGAAGAGCATGGCGGCGAATATACCTCCGACGCCAGCTCCAGTGGCGACGTCGAAGTAATCGGCGATTCTGGCGTCCGGATTCCCCGATTTCTGCTTCAACGCTTGCTCAAGATACGCCAAGGCCTTTCCGGAGAGAATCCCTCTCATTCCTCCGCCGCCGTCGATGCTGAGAATGCAGATTTTGCCCCTCTGGTTTTTGATCGCCGCGACACCATTTTCAGATTGGGGCTGAACGCCCACCAGCTGGGCGGGGTCGGGTTTGGAGTCGGAGACCGGCGTGGGGGACGGAGAGACCTGTTTGGGAACCCAGAGCTTCTGATCGTCGTAGCCAAACAGGAACTTGCTCTCCAATATCGAGAAAATCTCGTAGCTCAGCTTATCAGTGTCGATGCTCGGCTCCTGCATTTCGGTCCGAGTCGAATTCATCATCGCCGCCGTCGTCCTCCCCCAAAAAAATGATTAAAATTTGGTCAACCAAAAATCTCGGATTAAAATTTTCTGTATTGATCAGACAAAAGGAATGAATTTCACTGCCATTTTACTTAAGTCTCCGAGAAGGAAAATAAGAGGGAAAGAAGGGGACGAAACGAGGTCGTTTGGGGACGAAAGAAGGGGAAGAAGGCACGCCAACAAAGCAGCATGAAAAGCTCAACCAACGCGAAAACCAGAAATGCCAACGAATTGCAGAGGAAGAAGAAGAAGAGGAGGAGGAGCAAAAACGCAGAGCTCTGCAGAGTAGCAGAGCATGTCTGTTTTTTATATACCCTTTTATTTTTTTATTCAAATTAAATAAATATCAATCACGAGACGATGTCGTTTTTTGTTTCACCCCTAGTAGGTGGTTATTTTACCTTGTTTTTTACAGTGTCCATTGGGACAGGGACGGTTGAGGCCGTTGGTTTTGCTCGTCTCGTTTGATCGGACGGTCGGGAGTCCGCGGACTTCTGTTCGTCCGTGATGAACGGTCAATTGGGGGGGTTAAAAGGAAAATTTCCATCTTTCGCGCCCTTGCCGTAACCGCGTGGGGCCCGGCGCGCCACATCCGTCGGTGAGAGAATGGAGACGCACTACTGCCGATGCTCGTCTCCCTCTTCTGTTTTCCATTAGGGTCTAAATTAGAGCTTTTTCTGTGACAAATTTGACCCTGATTAGGCTGGTGTTGTGGGTGCCCACTCGTGTTTTTACGTGCTGACGTGTAAGGTGGGTTCCGTTGTTGGGTCAATGGGATTTCCATTTCCTTAGTACGACGGTAAATAGTGAATAGTAAATACCACTAGTTTGGGGAGGATCCCTTTCCATCTAAGCCTACCGGCCACACAATTCGGACATTTGAAATCTGATCTAACGATTAAAATCAGGAAGCCCCATTAAAAGTTATAATAACTTTATCCGTTCAATTAAATTTCAAAAACCCGAATTATCTGGTCAATAGGCTCAGATGAAAGGGATCCGGAGAGAATCCCTTTCCCTAGTTTGGTATTGCATATCAATATATGAAATTAAGGATTTAAAAAATATTGCAAAAAATAAATATTTTAATTTAAAACACATGTTAATGCAAGTCGTGGATTGTTACGAGGAAAAGACATTTTTTTCTTTAACATATTGTGTTTTGAAGCGTTTTTCTTGAGCACGTTGCGTATTGAAGTTAGGCGTTTTCTCTCTATTTAGTGTAGTTTTAGAATATTAATAATGGATAGTGTTGTTCGCAGCCTAATTTTACCTCACACACATCCTTGCTAATTTGTAGTCATAAATCTTCTTAAATTATTCGACGATTGAAAATTTAAAAAAAAAATATAAAAGTAAAAATCGATGTGTGAACAGTAACAGTGAGGTCTGCTTGCCGGTTGGGTTGGACAATTACTTTCATAGGGTCAAAGGTGAATTTTACAACTGTCATTGTAATAAGTAAAATACTAAAGGAGGCAGATTATCTGCCCTCCGGCTATGGTGCACTCTTCATCTCCTCTTATTTGTGCGGTTACGATTAAGCTACAGTAACATTTTATATTTCTATTACTTTTTATTTTATTATCTCTATAAAAAAATTAATATAAAATGTTGACGTGACTTAACTGTGACCGCACAAAATATCGTATAGGTTGGAGACAATTGGTTGCGGACGTTGATCACCGATTAACCACGACCATGTTTGGGCTGCCCTTCCGGTTATGCCAAATTTCACAAGTTCTCTAGGTTTCTTCTTAAAAGTAAAAGCGATATTTACACACTTTATTACTTTTTATATATTCTTGTTAATTATTAGTTATTGATCTTCGACATGAACAAGATAAAGCACTTCCTTAAAGGACAAGTGCTCTTTATTATTGTTGCAATTAGACCTGGTAAACGGATCGTGTTTGTTTTATTTGTATCGTTTTCGTATCATATTTGATATCTTAACAGATAGTGTCAAACTCGTTATCTTAATGAGTTCTTAACTGGTGACACTTGATTCGTTAACATGTTTTGTTTTATGTCAGGTTAACAGAGACTGCAAGAAACTGTCAATGTCCAATGTCTAGATTTGGCAAACAATATCTTATCGGGTTCTTAATGGATGATCCAATAACAACGCAACCCGTCAACGAGTTGACTCGAAACCACTATTCTAAAAATCTACCCCTTGCTCTGTCTAGATCTCACCTAAGCGCTAGATGGCTGGTCACCGCTCCAAAATTTGCTAATCAAAACCAAAAAAAAAAGTTTGGGTTTCGATACTTTCGGTTTTGGTAATTTTTGTTCGATTTTGGTATTCGGTTCAGAAAATGTTTCTTAGTGTATATAGATAACGTAGTTGCTGGATTTGGATTACGTAAATCTATATATTTTCTCATACTCTCTGACTTTTCATGGTTCTCCAACTTGCAACATTGTAGTCGTCCTTCTACAAGAGGTGACCAAATGGATGAAATTAATCGAAACATGTTAGTGTAATATTTTCAAATACAAAGTACACGTGTACGTAGAAAGCCAAGTTTTTTATATTCCGCCTTTTTTCATAAAACTACAACAAGGTTTTGTCAACTTGAATAAATTATTGACTTTGTTAAGTCAACATGAACAAAGGGTTTAATTTTGGGGTGTAGTATCCACACACTTCTTTTTACTTCTCACACATTCATTTAATTTTCGATCGTTGGATCAGATGAATTGGAAATCAAAGGACAGAAATTAACAAGAAGTGTGTGAGAAGTAAAAAGAGATGTGTGGATATCATACCCCCTTTAATCTTTTGCACTTATTTTGTGTATGACATTTTTTTTCTGTGAATAGGGGGACTAGTGGCAAGCCACGGCTATCCACCATTTTCAAGTCCGGAGAGGTTATGAGGAATTTCACCCTACCCGTGGCTACAGTCAAACAGGCTCACCAGCTCGGAGCATCGAACCCGGGACATCCCACATCTTTTTATTTATTGAGTAGCCGCAGTCCTCACCCTTACCTTTGTGAGATTTTTTAGCGTGACCGTAATACAAATTGGTACACCACCACATGTCTGTATACAATTAGTACACTTAAAAAAAAACTTCCCTCCAATTATATAATAACATGTGGCATACCGTGTACTATCCCATATTTCGGTTACACTAAAAAATTTCTCATTAACTTTGTTGTCATAAACTTAACATATGTCAATCGATTAGTAAAGCCACAGAAAGACCACATATAAAATGAGTGTGGAAGATTTAACCTCGTGGACAAAAAATAATAGTTACTTATGGTTCAAAAAACAGTCATTTCTTGTAAACAACAGTCATTGCTTGTAAACCTCAAAAGGTGCTGATTGTGGAAGGAGGGCCAATCAAATTCAACGCAGAAAATTGTGAAAAGGGGAAAAAGTCTTTGAAAACAGTAATTTGCTTATGGAATTTTTGCCCCAAAAGCCTGAATTAGAGATTGATTAGCTTAGTTAGGCATAGTTCCTTCCTTTATGTCTCCTCTAAGAGTTGACAATTTTTATCTAATTAAATAATTTAATTAATTATTTGGTTGTTGATTAGGCAGTTCCCTTATGTATTATCCACAAAAATATTTGTGATTTGTTTAAAATAAGTAAGGGAAGGACTTAGTGTTCCACTAATACTCACAACATATCGTTTTAGTGTTCCACTTTTCCTTATTGCTTTTGCTTAGTGCTTGTAATCTACTACCATCATGTCTTTCATGAAGATAATACATCCAATTTCAAGCCCCTATGAGCAACATGGGTAGATGATCATCAGTGTTGAAGGGAATGAACGTCATTATCAGTCATTCACATTGATCAATAGTCGATAATTATCGACTAAATCTAACAATAGTTGCTGGCAATCGTTTCCTTACATTTACAACTAATAATCAAAACATGAAACGAATTCTGATTATTTTACGAGTCGGGCAGATACATCAACCGATGATAATCGCCTAATTTGAAATAATTGACGGCTATTAGTATCTGTTATATCTTCTGAACCCTAAATTGTGTTTCACTTTTGGAACACATTATATATGCCTAATACATTCTTGATGAGTTGGCCTATCATGTCCAATGGCCCCAAATACTTGACCCTTATGGATATTTCGTTTATGGTTGGCTCGTCTAAGGTTGTTTTTTCCGTTGGGTCAAACTATTTCTCTTGGGCTAAAGTTCGCAAAAATTGGGGGCTTTCATATATGTTCAAACTAATTTCGACAAGAGTAGATTACTTTTTTTTTTTTTTTAGTATATCGATATTTTTACACTAAGGAGATGGAGAGTTCGGTTAAGCCACACAATGGGCAGCCTCATTTGGTATCGAATTCGCCATCCACGAGATTTGAACCTAAGACCTCTTACTTTCAAGTGAAGATGAATGACACCAAATTAATTTAGAGAGAAACACATCAAACCACACACTTTAAGAAAAACACTGCTACTGAATTGAAATGGAAGAATGACACCAAATTAAGGAACTTGCAAATTTAAAGGGATTTAGGCCAAATGCTAGGGAACGATTTTGCACCACTTGGATTTTAGGCGAAAAGGCCACCTGGAAAGCACTACTCTGACAAAGTTGTATTGATATTTCAAACGTTAAAATACTTTTGAAAAGAGTGAGTCGTGTGCAAATCACGTACAAAGTTTGTAGATGAGAAAGTAGACGGAATTAGACTACAAGTGATACATTGTTTCAAACCTTTTTTTCTTTGTAAATTACAAATTGCAACACGTCCATAACTCAGATTATGACATGAACAAGTCGTATGACATTTTCAAATTTTATTGCAAATGCAAATTTTTCGATATTTAGGAAGAACAGTCAAATCAAAATTTGAATTAACAAGTATACGTTGATGTTGGTCTCCTATCTCACACTATAATTTTTTGTAAATCAGAGAAAGCTTCTCCTGGCTGCAGCTCCATAGCGGCTCCGTCTAACGTTAGCGCGGCGTTTCTTGTACACGAAGCCACCAAACCCGATCAGTCCTACCCCAATCAGCACTCCAAACACTACCCCTGCCTTCTGTCCACCACTCAGTCCTCCCGAAGACCCTTTGCTATTTGTAGATGGTGGAGGTGGTTCAGATTCTGGTGATGGTGGTGGTGGTGATGGTGGCAGAGGCGGCGGTGATGGTGTCGGAGTTGATGGTGATGGTGATGGTGATGGCGATGATGATGGCGATGGTGATGATGATGGCGATGTCGATGGTGGTGGTGATGGTGATGTTGATGGTGATGGTGATGGCGATGGTGATGATGATGGCGATGTCGTTGGCCCGCCAGTGGGCGCAATCCCTGGTGCGCCGAATCCAAACTGGTTGAAGGAATTCACAAACTTAACATAGAGAACCAAAACTAGGACACAATAGGAGCATAAATGAAGCAGTTTGGCCATCAGAGAGCTTTCGAGTTTTCGATGATGTGCAGAAAACAATCAAAAACTTGAAATGCAAGTTCATATATGCACAAACTATAACTGTTTAACCTTCACAGAACCAGAAAAGGACAAGA
This sequence comes from Heteromeles arbutifolia, assembly GCA_024362995.1. Classification (NCBI taxonomy): domain Eukaryota; kingdom Viridiplantae; phylum Streptophyta; class Magnoliopsida; order Rosales; family Rosaceae; genus Heteromeles; species Heteromeles arbutifolia. The sequence continues at coordinate 10,453,293 of JANCRC010000018.1, forward strand.
AGCAGACGGCGAAAAAACCTGGTACGAAGTCATGAAGGTAAAACCAAGGATGCGAGCTAATCGCCCGCTTGGGTTTTGTCTTGCTGTTTGATCTTCTCAAAACATAGTATAGTTCGCCGATCAATTGAGAAATGTTGTATTTTTATTTTGTTTTCCTTGTTGGTTTCTTACCGTCTTTTCCTGCAGCCTTGTGTTTCTGTTTGTTTTATCTTTTTCTTCTATGGGCATGTCAATTTTTCGATGCATTCACAACTCCAGTTAGTTCCGCCTTGATCAATCGTAAGATGTCCGAGACGTGCAGGAAAATCGAGTGACGATAAACAATTTACATTTCCAATGTAAAACAGAAGTTTGTGTATTATGGAAAGGATTACTTAAGCATCGGTAAAAACAGAACCTTGCGACACAAGAAATGGGGAAAAGAAAACATTGCTTACCTCGGAATAGTGCTGCAGAACTGGTGAGTGATCACATAATGTTGTGTATGTTTTCTCAAGGAGGCCTATAAGAACATCCACTTGATCACCAAGAAGATCAACCTATTTATGACACACATCAACCAATATTAAACTTGAAATGATTTAATCATGAACAAATCAAAACCGAAAATATTAATTTACTGCAGCCGAGAACCCCAGCTTCAGCCTTCCAGAGATCGTGACATCTCCTAGTAAAAGTGTTGATAGGATTTTTACCACCTACAAAAGTAGGGATAAAAACACTTAAAAATACTTACAAGAGTACAAGGTTGTCGTAGTATAGCGGCTCAAGTAAGATCGTTTTCTACAATGATTGAATGAATAATTTGTGTTTAAAACCAACTCTTAATTAATTATTTAAAACAAAGTTTGGAAAATATTGATTTTAGAATTTAATATAATAAAAACGAATTTTAAAATAAAACAATTAAAGAAATTAACTAGAGAACAATTTAAAGAAAGTCAATTTGTAAAGTCTAGGGTTCCGCCGTCCCATTAACAATCCTTCGCAATTTTACTAATTACTTATGAATTTCTACATACATGCTTTGAAGGTTAGGCTTTCCTAATACATATTTTCCTCGTGATGTTCAAGCGAAAACGTATATCTAACATGCAATCCGTATGTGATGTTCATATCAAATATAAACATGCAAGACTCGTTAACCTTTGTGAAAGCCCTTTGAAAAACCATGTAACCCTTAAGAGCGTGTTGTTCGCCTTAAGTGAACTTACAATTACTAATCACAAGAAGCCCTCCTCAATTTTAGGGTGATGTTCCAACAGAAATTGCATCAAATTACTTGTCTAATATCCTAATGGTGATCAATCATTAAGATATATAGATAGTTTTGATCGCGGTGATTAATAATTCAAAGCAAGCATGCATCCATTCATAAGCAAATTAATAAAATTACATATTCATGCTAAGGTTTATGGCCTAACCTTAGCAAAAGGAATTAGTTACGCATACTCATAATAAAAATCAAAGAGAATATCATTAACTAGAAAAAGAATGAAAACATATTGTAGGTAAAAAGTCTGAAATTCTCCAAAGCTTGCTAAATGTTGCGTTAAAGTACGTGTGAAGCCAAAAATAATCACAAGGTGACACGTGAATTTTTGGATAGAAGATGACTTGAGGCACACTAGATTTCCTACGCGCGAGCAGTGGACAATCATTCTTCAACCAAGTCAAAAATGTCCAAAAAAGGTAACAAATTCAAAGTTATTTCATCCATCCTCATCTTATATTCCCTACAAGGTATTTATTCCATAACCTTCAAAACCTTCTATATAAATTGAGTTAATAGGCCAATTAATGGATTTATCCTAATTAATCCACTAATTGCCAAATAAATCACCCATTACACCCCAAAAAACACCCAAAGGCCGGCCACTCTCTCTCCCAAAAAGGGCCGACCATGCTCTATAAATAGGACTCCATTTTCTCTAAAAAGCTAAGTCCACACTCTTGCAAAACTCCCAAAAAAACTCTCTAAAACACTTTTCTCTCTAAATTCTAACTTTGGCATCGGAGGTTCTTCGGCCAAAGCCCCCCCCAATTCATCGTGGGCGCGTAAGGCTCTTGGCCTTAACCAAAGGTGTTAATTGTTTTGTAGGTGCAATTTTGTCCAAGAAGAAGGAGGCGGAAATTTGCATTCACAAATTGGTGCTTTCATTGAGAGAAGAGACCCACAGTCGTAAAAGACTTTCGCGTAAAAAAGTTTTTCTTTATTTTCTAGTCCACTTGTATTTTTTTGTACGTTCTTATTAATAGAATTTTTTATTTGCAAAGATTCTTTGATAAAACATAAAGGGGAAATACAATGGCTAGAAATTTAGAAAATTCCAAGGGTGAAAATTCCAATAATCAAGAAATGGGACCGCGGCGATCCACGAGACTAAATGTGATCTTAGGGGGAGCGGCACCACCACTACAAGGCTCCACCATGGCAACCACCGCGGTGGCCACCACGGCAACCACCCGTGGCGAGGTCTATGGCTCCACTAGCACGGCCCGAATCGTGCTATCCAAGGCCCACGCCACTAAAGCCACTACCCGAGCCATGTCATTCCATGCCCAACGCGTTGCCAAGCCAAACCTTAGCCTTGCACCCACGTGCGCTACATGCCAAGCAGCCCACTCTCGTGGCCCAACCTGCTCCCGCCAAGCAACCAACTCCCGTGGCCCAACCTGCTTCAACCGAGCAGCCTGCTTCCGCGTCCTAGCCTGCTCCCTTAGCCTTTCAAGTAGCCCAAATTGTTCCAAGATTAGTTCAACCGTCCTGGCTTCAAATTTCTGGGCCTACGATTAAACCGGGGGCATTTTCACCACATTTCTCCGCGGATTTGACATTTCCTAACTCAAATCTCGAGCCCGGAGTCTACCACACTTCCACTACTCAAGGAGATACATTCATTCCAAGCTCTTCCAACCCAAATAGTGAACAACACTTGTCTCGACAAGTCATAGAGTTGATGAGCGCCCTTGCACAGTAGACGACCTTGGTGAACCAGCTCTTGCAGCGCACCGAAATGCAACGTGCCCCAGACAAGGTGTCCCGAAGTAGGATAAGGTCAGACAAAGAACCTCTCCAGCAACGTCCCGGCAAGCAGCCACTCTACCAGCCACGAACCCAGCGTTCGGGTAGTGTACACTCCCGATTAGGCCCTCGAGATAGCGTATACTCTCGTCTTAGCGTGCGGAGGAGCGTGCACTCTCGACTAGGCCCATGGACGAGCATACATTCACGGTTGAGGTCACACTCTGATAGTTAACATGAGCAACCTTCCAGGCGAAGTGTTCATTCGTGGCTAAGCCCGCAAGGAGCATCATCCACCTCATATCAGAGTAGGCAACACGATGGACGGAGAGAAACAGTCACTTAATCAGGTTCAAGTTCAACCGGCAGCCTGTGAAGAACTCGCTCGCCTGCAAAGAACGCAACATACGCACATCATTTGCGGTATAAAAGAGCCAAACATATGGAAGAGCAGCCTAGACCAGCAAGTCATTACTGGAGGCAGCCAAGAGCTCCGCTAGCTTAACAAATGCAGATTCAGGAAGAAGTAGAGATACTCTTGACCAAGTGATTACTCAATTTCCAACGCAACGAGGTCACCGACGAGACACTACGATGGAACATGAACAACATAACCAGGTCATCCTTCACGGACAAGATCGAGCAGGCAGAGCCTCCATGCAAGTTTAGCATGCCACATTTCACATCCTTCAAAGGAGATAGAGACCCGGAGAGACACTTGAAGCATTATCAAAGCGCAATGATCCTCTATCAAAACAATGACGATCTCATATGCAAGATATTCGCCACCACTCTACAAGACGAGGCGCAAGATTGGTTCTACACCTTGCCGCCATAATCTATCTAGAGTTTTGACGAACTATCTTTGGTTTTCATGAAAGAATATTCATCATATCGCTCGATCAAGAAGAAGTCCTACCACTTGTTCAATGTCAAGAAGAACCCAAATGAGTCGCTTCATGACTATGTGAAGAGGTTCAAAGGCAAAGATAGTCGAATGCAATGACTCGATAGCTAGAGCAGCTTTTCAAAAAAGACTTCCAATAAACTACCCGCTATTCAGAAAATTGATCATGAAAGAAGATCTAACTCTAGCAGAGAAGCATGCACTTTGGGATAAAGGTCGCTAATGCATATTCAAGGACTTGAAGAAGTACCCGACATTACATCCCTATTATCCAAACCGAAAGCAGCGGATGACTTATTCGCATGTTTGACGGTATCTGAAACGGCAATAAGCTCTACCATCATACGAGAAGAGCTGGGGCCCCGATTACCTGTATTCTTTATTTCAAAAGCTCTCATCGATGCTACCAAAAATTCAAAAGCTAACTTTGGTGATAGTTGTTGCAACCTGGAAGCTCAAGTTTTACCTTCAAACGCACGCAGTCATCCTCACGACGCACTATTCCGCCCAATCCAGACACGAAACGATAAAGGCGTAAACCCTGGTGGATGCAAAGTTTTATGACGAACGCAACAACTTGGCCCAAAAAACTTGCCAAGGGCAGACGCACATCCAACTACAAAGGTTCGGGAACAGGCGTAGTCTTTGTCACCCTAGACGGTACGATACCCGAGCAGGTGATCACTTTAGGCTTCAAAGCATCCAACAACGAAGCAAAGTACGAGGCCCTATTAGCAGGCCTCTGAATGTCAAAAGACTTGGCAGTGAAAAAGCTCGCAATTCATTCTGATTCCCAGCTAATCATTAGTCGGACTACTTGAGGCGTTTCAGACTTACACCCTCACTCAAGTTCCGCGGGCAGACAACGCATACGCGGACGCGCTAGCCGGCCTAGGCTCCGCCCTCGACCACTAACTTAAACACTTTATTTCGGTGGAGTATCTAGACGAGCCAAGCATAGAGGCGAAGCCGGCAGCCGATGTGTCACAGGTTAGTACAACTCCAAACTAGCAAGATTCCATAGTAGACTACCTGGTCAATGGCACATTCAGCATAGAAAGATTGGAGTCTAGAAAGCTCCAAATCAAGGCAGCATGCTACTACATGTGGAACGAGATTCTCATCCGAAGATCCTACATCGGACCACATCTCTGCTGCCTAGTACCTCCCGATGACTTGAAGATTCTAAGCTCAATCCACGAAGACGTTTGTGGAAATTACTCCGGAGATCGATCATTGGCATAGAAGGCTCTTAACACAGGCTACTATTGACCTACCATGCACTAAGATGTTAAGGAGTTAGTACAAATGTGTGACTGCTGCCAGCGCTACAAGCCGATACTAGCACTGCCTGCCAGCGAGCTACATCCACAGACGAGTCCTTGGCTGTTCATGCCGTAAGTAATAGACCTGGTAGGACCTATGTCGCCTGCTATTGGGGGTAAAGACATAATGATCATGGCAACCGACTATTTCACCAAATGGGTAGAAGTAAAGCCCATGACGACCATGATTCAGACGGACATAGAGCACTTCATATAGAGGAACATCATTTGCCGATTTGGCATCTCTCAATCCATCGTCACCGACAACGGCCCGTAATTTATGGGCAAAGATTTGGCGAAGTTCTTCCAAAAATATGGCATCAAGCAACACATATCTACGCCGAGATATCCTCAAGGCAATGGGCAGGCCGAAGCATCCAACAAGACGGTCCTCGACTGCCTCAAGAAATCCCTTACCAACAAGAAGGGAAAATGGCCAGACGAACTCCCCGGATATTTATGGGCATATCGCACCACCAAAAAATGAGCAATTGGTGAGACTCATCTTTCTTTGGCATTTGGTTCAGAAGCAATCATTCATCCCAATGTCATCAAGCGAAGTATCACCGCTCTACTACCAAGCATTGAGTAGAACAATAAGGAGATGGCCATAAGCTTAGATCTAGCAGATGAGAAGCGCAAGCAGACTATCACTTGCATCACAGCCTACCAGCAGCAGCTCATCTCCAGCTACAACAAAAGGGCTAAGATCCAGCAGTTCCAGCCCAAAGATTTGGTCCTAAGAAAAGCCTTCATCACTGCCTGCAGAAAAAGCTCCAAAAAGATGGATCACATCTGGGAAGGTCCGTACAAGATTAGCAGAGTAGGTGGCAAGAGCAATTACATCCTCGCCACCATGAAACGACAAAAAGATCAAAAAGTAGTGGAACACCTACAGTCTGAGGAAGTACCATTTGTGACCTCCCACTATATCAAGACCCGAAGACTCAAGCAGCTTAACGGGCACCACCTCGCAAGTCGATGACTATCCAGTTGTTATGTAGTCTTCTACAGCTAAGTTATTCATTCGTTTCACTAGTTTTTCAATGAGGAGTTCAGAAGTAATTTGCAACTTGGCTTGACTACATACTTACAATAACTGATTATCCATGTACTTCAAAAGAAGATTGCACTCTTCTTATGGACTTATCGCATGAATTGCACCCCTCGAGGGACCAACCATGCTCTCCAGTGCAAGAGGGTAAACCAATTCCATGACACCCACATGGGTCTGCTTTCCAAAGTGGGAGGATAAACTCTACACTCCGAATATCCAAACGTGGATGAGCCGGGCTGCCCAAGTATAACTAGAAGCATGATGGCTTGCGCCGGGATTCCTAGAAGTAGCCACAATGGTCTTTTTCAAGGCCTAGCTAACTGAAGGATTTTGGGTCTCTTGGCCTAATCCGCGGGGAACCGGGCCCTAGAGACAGAGGGGGCACATTACGCAGTACACTTTAGAGACGGTTGCCCTGAAATCTTACAGCTACTATCGAGTGCACTAAGGTAGCCTACGGTTTCCGGAAGACTGTCTACGGCTTGCCCTTCGAGCAGTAAAGCCGCGCTAGACTTATACAACCGCACATTCATGTGAAAGGTTAAACAAGCTAACGTGCATATATGAAGCTTTATCCACTGTCGACATACTACGTAGTCAATAAGCTTCACCTCTGCCAAGCGCGGAACAACCTACACCAAGTCCTAAAGTGTTGTGATACTTGTTACGCAACCTACAGAATTGGAGAAAGCCAAGGTTAACAGCTTAGTGGTTACGCGGACTTGTTTTCTTCTGTAAGTAAGACATCCGACTGCCAACCCTATGGTTAACAACTTTGCAAAGTTCTACACCAACACCTACGGCTGCATCGGCTACGCTGGCCTGACTGCTTATAGGAAAGTAGCACGCCTGTCACTGGTCTATAAAGTCTAAAGGTTAATGCATGAACAAAAGAAGCGAATATGGAGAAAAGCGAAGGAAACAAATTTATTAAATTTTCTAGCAAGATTGATAAACAACTAGCAAAGACCGAATGAGTTCAAGAAAAGCAAAAAGCAACAAGGGAAACAAAGAAAATCCTAAAGACTACCTAGAAGACTACTTTTCAGCAGCTTGGACACTCCACGACTACTCGATCACCACACCTTCAGCAGCCGCAACATTCTCAGCAATGGCACCCATCCGGCGCTTGACCCCCGGCTGCTCTAGCCTGGGCACAAACATCTCCGACTACTTCACCAATGAAGGCCTCAAGAGTAAAGGTAAACAAGTCTTCCAGAGAAATAGATAAGGTTTTGAAGTCTCTCCCAGCAAACTTGAAACCAAACGGCCTACCAAAGAGATGATCTACATAACCCAGCTTGTAGAAATCGGCTTGGCCCTGAACAAACGGATCCTCAAGCCCAACTTTTTCACCTTTCAGCTGCCCGATCTCCTCGAGCAGACCAACACGAACACGCTGCAGCTCATCCACTTCTTTCTTCAAACTTTCATTGATCTTCAGTGCACCTTAGAGTTCCAACACTTGGGGTTAAAGCTTATCAACAACCTTCTTGAAGTGGATCATTTGGTTACAAGCAGAAATCAACTCTTCATCCTTTGCATAAGTAGCGGAACGAAGCTCGGAAAAGGCACACTCAAGATCTTGAATCTGAGGTATGTAACACATGATCTTATTCTCTGCATTTTCATACTTAACTTGGATTGCGTCAAGCCTAGTCTCTAAGTCAACGATCTCTTGGCGAGTGGTCTCAAGTTGCAGAGAAGTGGGGGCAGAGATATTAGACCCCTTCAAAACGACGAGCTCAGAGTCCAACCTCTTGATCTACTTGGCAGAAGAATAAGGTTCGATTGCCACAACCCTTGCCACTTCATTGGCAACCTTGGTATCCATTTTGTCAAGGAGCATAGACTCGGCTGCCAAAATAGTCGTTTTCTGCATCATGGAAAGTAGGGCAATCTTCCTAAACTCGATCGTATGCTTTGCAAAGAAACTTGGGCAAATAAACCCTCTAATGCCATCGACAAACTTGGCACAAGCGTCCATGTCTTTAAGCAGATCTGGTTTCAAAAGCGCACAGATCTCAGCAGCCACCCTAAAAGCAAGCTTAGTGGATTTCTCACAGCTGCCCACGCGATCAGTTTTCTCCTTCCCAACAAACGATTCAATCTCAGTAATAGAAATAGTGGGCCTTGGCGCCACTTCAACAGCAGAGTCCACCTTATCGCTATTCATAATAGCAAGTCTTTCTAAAGGTGAACTAGCCTCAACTCCCAACAGACGTCTTGGTACAGACTTCAGCATGGGGACATGACAGGACCTTTACGATGAGCAACCCTATCAGCATTCGAACTAGCCATCTTTGGCATGGCAGGCGTCACTGGCTCAGATCTAACAACCCCATCTTTCGTCCCCTTGGAAAAAGTCAAGTTAATCATAAGCCTGGGGGCAGCCGGTGAACCGTCGTGAGCAGCGGAAAAAGTCTTTGGTTTTTTCTCAGCTAACATCTCTTGAGCAGGCGGGGAATATCTTTTTTCCCACATTCACTTGCATCGGGATTTATCATATTCATCTTCTCTCTCGGGAGCAGCCTACCTTTTTCCCAGCGAAGAAGACTAAGTAGCCAACGCCATTGACGGTACTCAGTAGGGGAGCTCAACCCATACTGGCTTTTCTCCCATTTTTTCTCTCGGACTAGCAGGTAGGAGGCCTGCATGCCTAGCATTCCAGTAGCCCATGAGGCCCGCGACCTCCTCATTTCTCCCAATCACCGACATGGCCTATGTTAGGTCCAAGAGCCCAAAAGACATGAGCCATGCGACTCGCCTAGCACTGCACCCCATTGCCACAATCCGCGGCCCTAGCCGCACAAGCTGCCCTTGGCTCTAACCAAGCTGAGCAGCCTGAAGCAGTGGTCCCTACCACGACACCTCATCGGCCCATACCGAGCAAATTGTTGGCCCCTGCCAGCCGACGTGCTGCACCACCCTGACAGATGCCCCGCGATAGCATTATCTAAGAAAAAGACAAGAAAAATTAAATTTTTCTTACATCGGCGCGGCACGGAGAAGACGAAGAAAGCAACGAAATACGGTCATTTGCACGGGCAAGATGTAAAAGATTGCTACAATAGGGGGAACAAATATCCTCAAAGCTCTCTCTCTTGTGGGGTAGAATAAATCGCTCTTCAAAGTTGATTTAATAACCCAATTAAGGTGGACTTAAATAGGCTTTGAGAGAAATTTATTTCCCTTTCCTAGAAAGATCTAATTTCCTATTCCTAGAAAGATCTAATTTCCTATTAAAGAGGGAATCAACATCAAAGTAGGAAGCGGTCCAAAGTTTCCTAAAGCAAGAAAATCTCTACACCTATTGCCCTTTTTTGCGAGCAGCCTAACAGGTGTGGGGGCATTTGTGGAGCCAAAAATAATCACAAGGCGACACATGGATTTTTGGATAGAAGAGGACAAAAATACCCTCGAGGCACACCGGATTTCCTACGCGCGAGCAGTGGACAATCATTCTTCAACCAAGTCAAAAGTGCCCAAAAAATCTAACAAATTCAAAATTATTTCATCCATCCTCAACTTATATTCCCTACAAGGTATTTATTCCATAACCTTCAAAACCTTCCATATAAATTGAGTTAAAAGGCCAATTAATGGATTTATCCTAATTAATCCATTAATTGCTAAATAAATCACCCATTACACGCAAAAATCACCCAAAGGCCGGCCACTCTCTCTCCCAAAGAGGGCCGGCCATGCTTTATAAATAGGACTCCATTTTCTCTAAAAAACTAAATCCACACTCTTGCAAAACTCCCAAAAAAAACTCTCTAAAACACTTTTCTCTCTAAATTCTAACTTTAGCATCAGAGGTTTTTCGGCCAAAGCCCACCTCATTCATCGTGGGCACGTGAGGCTCTTGGCCTTAACCAAAGGTGTTAATTGTTTTGTAGGTGCAATTTTGTCCAAGAAGAAGGAGGTGGAAATTTGCATCTACAGTAAGCGTACCCCAAACTAAGAACGGAAAAAACCTTAAAATCCCCTCTAGCTATCGCACAAACCCTAGAAACCAGGTCATTTAGTCCAACTAGGAAACTAAAAAGAATAATAAAATATCTTAGAAACTAAAGTTCTAATTAAACTAGAAGAATCTGCCAAGTACTTGTCCAGCCATGTTTTAGACTCAAATATCCTTTAAATCCGGCCCATGATAGCTTGTTTTAAAGATCAGGATGTTTCGAACACATCTACAGAAGGCTACGAACCCATCAGAGGTCATCTTGAACTCCAAAAATGCAATTCAAGCCCAAAACGTCACTATTCCAGCACCGCGCACTGCTCCTTTATTTTATTGTCATGAAATAACCGCCTGGTGGAAAAATCTAATATTTTGACACAATTAAGCTAAGCGACTCACGAACGTCCTCGAATTGGAATTACTCCAAAATTCATCAATTTGATTATGTCCTGCTCCAGAAGAAGTCGAAAGTCCTATATTGAAAATATAATTCAAAGTATCAAAATTCTTTCAAAATATTAACCAAAATATACTAAGAATATGGTTAAATATATAATATAAAATCAACTCATCAAGTGCCTCGATGAATTGATTTCTTTTTTTCTCAAGGAGGAGGATACAAGTTTGACAAGTGTATCTAAACTATCCTTCATCTTGTCCAATCTGTAAAGAAGTAGGATTGCAATCTGGTCAGTCTACCAGATTGCAATCTGGTTAGTCTACCAGAAGCCTACTAGAAGTAAATTAAAGCTTCAGTGAGGAATGACTTGTACATAGAACAATACCTCAAAAAGTTCATTTCCAACTTATCGCTCGTTCTATGTTCAAAATCAGCCAATGCTTGTGATTTGTGAAAATCTGAGGGCAGGTGGAGATAAAGAAACAGAGAGTTTAATTGAACCTCTTCGAATGGTTTAGGTTGGCAATAAGAAGGCTCTTGGAAATGACACTCTCCATTTTAAAAGCAATTAAACTCCGTCTTCCACTCCTTCATAGTTTCTCTGATGAAAACCGTATAGACATCCTCCCTGATAAAACTTTCTGCGCTCTGCATAAACTGTGTAGTAAAAGTATCTCGATACTGATCCAATTCATCACTGGCGGTTTTAACTACACATTTGATGGTCTCGGATGTTGTAAGCCGTTCTATCTCTTGTCTAATACTGCTTTCGGTTTCATAGCCATCTATGCATTCATTCCATTCCTTACACATTTCCTGCAAAAGGGTCCAGCATATATCCTCTCATTGTGCCTTCCAGGAATATACTATTTTCAGCCCTCAAATCCTGACACTCTACTAATGTAATCTTACCATTTGAGCCATAATCCGTGATTCCCTCGCGAATGACGGTGCAATATATATCTTCTCTGGTTCGAGATTCATTGCTGACACTTTCTATGTTCTCCTTCCATTGATTGACCACTTCTGTGAGGAGAACCTTGCACATGTCCTTCGAAATCGCATTCTCTAACTCATCATCCTGTAACTCGATGTCATTTTGTTTTATCATACCTTCAAGAAGAGCAACATAGGTCTTTTCCATTATCACGGCCCTCAAATCTTCTCCTTCTTGCTCTTGCTCCGCTTTCATCCGCTCATTTTGTAGTTCTTCATTTACTTCATAAGGTATTTTATCCATCTTCCAAAGTATCAAGTTCCAAATTCTTGTCGCGACTTGCATCAGACTTCAGAAACCTGTGGTCCGAAAGAGTTTCTTCCTTGTGACGGAACTTACAATTGTCCCAAGTTTCACCCAGTTTAGCATCCCAATCTCTTAATTTGTCTAGTCTTAAAATAAAATTTTGGACCTTTTCTTTCAAGCTGTTTTCTTGCATCCCCATCTCTTCTCTCTTGCCAGACAAAATCAACTTTTGTCGAAGAGTTTTTCGCCTCAGCAAATTCAGCTCCTCTGCCTCTGCACTCTTCTTCCGGATGATGGACTCGTGATTCTTTATCATCTTCGAAACATAATGCCCTCCCTCGTCTTTATTCACCTCTTCGTGGAGTTACTGCATTAACTCTTTAGCCTTTAAAGACCGCTGCTCTTCGTGGAGTTCCTGCATTAACTCTTTATCCCAACCTCTTAATCTTCTGGTGAATGTTTTTTGCCTCCAACGCTCGTCTGCAATGAATCAACACTTTTCACTTCCACTTCATTCTGACCTACGAAAGACTAATTTGCGGCTCAAATTTGCAACCTCATTCATCAAATCGGACCAATACTCCTTCAAGCCAAGAGAAACCTGATTCTCTTTTTCTTGGAAATCCGTCATAAACCCTTTGAGCAAAATAGACTCTTTCTTTCTCAAAACTGCATCTCCATTGCTGCTCGATTGGCCCGACATCAGACTTGAAAATGGCTTTCTGCATTTTCCCGAAAGCAAGATCCAAAGTCTTCTTCAAGACCCACATGTCCGAACCCATCTGCTCGATCCTCTTCTTGTTCACACCGTCTACTACTTCCGGATTTCCTTCCTTGTCCTCATAATCCGGCTCGAGCTTCTGCCTGATATTCAAAACCTGCTGATCCACTGAATGTTGGTATATGGTCCAGCCCATGATGAATGTTCTAGATTATTCTAGTAAGTAAGTGAGGTGTCTGGAGCATGCTAGACAATTCTAGCATGTTATTAAGTTGATGGAAGAAGCTAGAAAGCACTAGTTTCCTTGGTTGCAAATGGAAAGATCTAGAAGCTACAATTTTGTGGTTAGTCTAGAATTATCTAAGTTAGAAGTTGGTAGAATATTCTAGAAACTAGAAACTAGTTCTAGTTTATAGAAGGAACTAGAAACTAGTAGAATGCCAAGCCCTCACCTATAAATATAGGTGTAGTGCAACCAATCATGAAACGAAGTGAGTAGCAAAGGATCAAGTCCAAAGCTAGAGTTCCACTCCAAGAGTGAGAGTGAGAGTGTTCCACTACACATTGTGTGAGTGAAGTTTAGTGTGAGAGAAAGTGTTTTTATACTTTCTTGTATCCATCAAGCCTTGTCTTTGGCTTGGTAAGACTACTATTGTTGTACTCATTATTTTCATATAGTGAAGATTGATTGTTGCTCTGTGGACGTAGGCATAAATTGTTGAACCACGTAAATTCTTGGTGTCTATTTTCTACTTTACTTTGTGCATTCTCTATCTTGTAGTACCGTCATTCCTAACAAGTGGTATCAGAGTCCGGTTGGCTCGTACTACCAGATGGAAGGAAGTGGCACTATGATCAAACTCACCAACTCCAATTGGGTAACATGGAAGCCAAGGATGGAGGACATTTTCTATTGCAAGGATCTGCATGAGCCAATTGAAGGAGATGCCGCTAAGCCCGAGAGCATGTCCGATGCCGAGTGGAAGAAGATGAATCGCAAGGCAATTTGCACAATTAGACAATGGGTGGACGATAGTGTTTTTCACCATGTGTCTAATGAAACCAATGCCCGCGAGTTTTGGACAAAGCTTGAGTCCTTATTCGAGAAGAAGACCCCAGCTAAGAAAGTCTTCTTGATCAAAGAGCTCATCAATGTGAAATATAAGGATGGTTTAAGTGTAGCAGAACACTTGAACAATTTCCAGAATATCATCAACCAATTGGCTACTATGAACATGAAGATTGAGGATGAGCTGCAAGCGCTCTTGTTACTTGGATCCTTGCCAGATAGTTGGGAGATCTTTGTGGTGAGTATAAGTAACTCTGCTTCTAATGGTGTTCTTACTCTTGATAATGTTAAAAATAGCATGCTCAATGAAGAAACGAGGAGAAAGACTTCTGGTACAGATAACAGCCAAGTATTTGTCACAGAGAATCACGGAAGAAGCAAGAGTAGAGGGCCTAGAGGTCATGGTAGAAGTCCTAGCCGTTCCAAGTCAAGGTTCAGGGGTGCATGCCACCATTGTGGCAAAGAAGGCCATATGAAGAAAAATTGTCGAGTTTGGAAGAGAGAGCAAAAGGAAGGAAATAATCAGAAGAAAGATGATACGGGCAATACCACCGCAGTCCTATGTGGTGATGTACCAGAAATATTGTCTGTTGGTGAATGTTTGCATATGTGTGATTTTGACAGAGACATTGAATGGATCTTTAACAATGGAGCTTCCTTCCATGCTACATCCAAATGGGAGTTCTTCAGCACATACAAAGAATGTGACTTTGGCATAATGAAAATGGGGAATGAAAGTTATTCCAAAATTATTGGAATTGGTGATATTTGCCTAAGAACTAATCTCGGCTGCCAGTTGATGTTGAAAGATGTGAGACATATTCCTGATATACGTCTCAATCTGATATCTATCGGTACCCTTGATCGACAAGGTTATTATCACCATATTGGCAAAGGAAAATTGAAGCTTACTAAAGGCGTAATGGTGGTAGCAAGAGCATGACTTTGTTGTACGTTGTACCGATCAAATGCCAAGGTTTTGAAAGGTGAGTTGAATGTTGTGGAGGACTCATCTTTAGACTTGTGGCATAAAAGGCTAGGCCACATGAGCGAGAAAGTCCTACAAGTTCTGGCAAAGAAGTCTCATATTCCATTTGCCAAAGGTACGTCGTTAAACTCTTGTGAGCACTGTTTATTCGGAAAACAAAGAAGAGTTAGTTTTTCTGTTCCATCTACAAAGAAGGGAAATCTGTTAGATCTTGTTTATTCAGATGTGTGTGGTCCCATGGAAGTTGAGTCACTTGGAAGAAATAAATATTTTGTTACTTATATTGATGATGCTTCACGAAGGGTCTGGGTGTTTTTGTTGAAATCCAAAGACCAGGTGTTTCAAACATTCCAAGAGTTTCATGCCATGGTGGAGAGGGAAACTGGAAAACCTCTCAAGTGCCTTCGTAGCGACAACGGCGGCGAGTACACATCTCACCAGTTTAGAGAGTATTGTGCGAAACATGGCATACGTCATGAGAAGACAGTTCCTGGAACTCCACAACATAACGGTGTTGCTGAAAGAATGAACCGAACCATCATGGAGAAAGTCAGGTGTATGCTGAGGACTGCAAAGTTGTCTAAGCAGTTCTGGGGTGAAGCTGTAAGGACAGCTTGCTATTTGATCAACCGATCTCCATCAGTACCATTGGATCTTGATGTTCTAGAGAAAGTATGGACTAGTAATGATGTGTCTTACTCTCATCTGAAGGTGTTTGGTTGTAAAGCTTTTGTGCATATACCCAAAGAGCAGAGATCGAAGTTAGACTACAAAGCTACACCATGCATCTTTCTTGGTTATGGCGGTGAAAATTTTGGTTACAGATTATGGGACCCATACCAGAAAAAGTTTATAAGAAGCAGAGATGTGATCTTTTATGAAGATCAAACAATTGGGGATTCGGATAAAGAGGCTCAGCCAGATGGCGCAATCAGAAGAGTTGGTCCGTTAGCTTCAGATGAAGAAAGTCACGGTGACATCCCTGAAGCAGTTGCCAAAGAAGTGCCTGCAGAACCAGATAATGCTGATCAGGGGAAACCTGTTCAAGATGAGCCAGACCATGAAATTGCTGATCAGGGGGAGCCTGAATAGCAGATTCAAAAGGAAACCAATCAGGGGGAGCCTCCAACCCCGCAAGATAATGAAGATCAGGTTAGAAGATCCAACAGAAGTCGAAGACCGTCTACCAAGTATTCTTCATCAGAGTATATCATGTTGACTAATTATAGAGAGCCCAAAACTTATGAAGAGGTCAGAGCTCATAACGACAGTGACAGATGGATGAAGGTTGCTGGGATGGACTCCAAGTAACTTGGAGTCATGATTGGAATTCCTCCCTCATGGACTGGAGGGGGAGATCATTGGTATATGGTCCAGCCCATGATGAATGTTCTAGATTATTCTAGTAAGCAAGTGAGGTGTCTGGAGCATGCTAGACAATTCTAGCATGTTATTAAGTTGATGGAAGAAGCTAGAAAGCACTAGTTTCCTTGGTTGCAAATGGAAAGATCTAAAAGCTACAATTTTGTGGCTAGTTTAGAATTATCTAAGTTAGAGATTGGTAGAATATTCTAGAAACTAGAAACTAGTTCTAGTTTGTAGAAGGAACTAGAAACTAGTAGAATGCCAAGCCCTCATCTATAAATATGGTGTAGTGCAACCAATCATGAAACGAAGTGAGTAGCAAAGGATCAAGTCCAAAGCTAGAGTTCCACTCCAAGAGTGAGAGTGAGAGTGTTCCACTACACATTGTGTGAGTGAAGTTTAGTGTGAGAGAAAGTGTTGTTATACTATCTTGTATCCATCAAGCCTTGTCTTTGGCTTGGTAAGACTACTCTTGTTGTACTCATTATTTTCATATAGTGAAGATTGATTGTTGCTCCGTGGACGTAGGCATAAATTACCGAACCACGTAAATTCTTGGTGTCTATTTTCTACTTTACTTTGTGTATTCTCTATCTTGTAGTACCGTTATTCCTAACACTGAATTCTTCAACTCACAGAGAAACTCATTATCTCTATCATCACCATCGCCATCATCTTAGTCATCATCCCTACTCAATCTATTATCGAGAATGTACTATTCAACTGGCTCACTTCTCGTTATTCTTTCGAGCTTGACATTCGTGCTACTCTCACTCAGCGAAGCCAACTCCAAATCCTTTGCCTTGATTACCAGCTCAAACTCCTTGAGTTGCCCTTGAATGCAGGTTTGGATTTCAGACAAGTCTTCTAAAAGCTGCTCGTGGCTGCTCTCGAGGGCGTAGCTGTCTGTTTCTGGTCGAAAAAACTTCAAACACCCTTCTAACTGCATTACAGCCAATTCATAAAATCTGCAAATCCCATTCAAGTGCTGGAGAACGCCTTCTTTCGACTGCATTTTTCCGTGTGCATTGTTCATTTCTTGGTGCACAATCCACATCATGGTCGAATCCATCGTCCTCAATTGTTATTATACTAAAACTCAACAAAAAATGAAGGAGTAGATGCAGAAAAATTCATCTTCTATGGTGGAAACAAAACTTATGGTAAAATTATTAGCAGAAAAACGATCTCTATTTTCTCATATTGCCCAAGAAACGTGGGTGATATGTTGTATGACCTATTCTAAGGTATTGTTTTTATCAATTCAATTCAATTTTATTCTTACAAGGTTAATATTTTTTCATTTATTTGATGCAAGAGATAATAGAGGAGCGGGATTCAAACACGATACCTCAAATACATGCACATCATATGTCACATGCCCGTAACACATGAACTACAAATTCATACTCTCGTAAACCCTTAATCTAATAGTAGCCGAAACTGTGAGACCCTGAATTTTTAAAGTCCTTAGCAAATGTTGTTATGAATTTTGAAGTATCTTCGAATTTTACAATTTTTAGTTCCTTTTAAATGGGTGATAATTTTACATGAAATCAAGGGTTATTTTGATATGATAAGTTGAAAGCAGGCGAGACCACGAGTTTACAGCATTTTCGAATTATTTTTCAAAACTCGAACAAACTTATAGTGGAAATTTAAATATGATGGATCGGAGAACACCATGTGTCAACTAAAGAATGGCCGACTTTAACACATGGCAGCAAATAATGGCTGGTTTTTACACGTGGCAGCATCCAACAATTCCAGCAAAATGGATGCTGGTCATCATCTAAGTTAACCATGTTATTGCCTGGTAAGTTGGGATTGGACCCAAAGAAAAAGGAATATAAAAATGGAAGAAAGATCAAATCTTCCTTCTTAATTTGACACTTGGTGAGTTTCCATTGGACCCTAATTAAAGGCAGCGGTGCATTTGGAACAAGGATCCTCGCCGGATCCATTCTCTAGGGATCCTAGAGATCCCGCAATCCTATTCATTCATCGTATATCGTGCGGTCAGTTTTCGTTAGATACTATTTATATTTAAATTTTTAATTTTAAATAATTTCTGATCGTACAATATATAATAAACGGACACGATTGCTGAATCCCTAGAATCCTAGAGAATGGATCCGGCAAGGATCCTTGTTCGTGCATCTGCGGCTATATATACTTCAGAAGAAGGTCAGTTTCTTCTTCTCAATACCACTTGAAGTACAGTGCGCAGAGAGGAAAAATTTCCCTCCAATCTTTCAAGATTCATAACTTTCAATCTGGGAATCCGATTGAGGAACGGTTTTCTCTTACATGCTCAGTGAATCGAACCCAACGTTCGAAGGTAAATTTTGAGGATTATTACTTAAGTTTGAATAATTCGTTCAGATTGGGATTTGTGACTAATTAGACTCGAATCTTCGATTTCAAGCTTGTTCTTGCACGATTTGAAGGCTTTGAAGCCTATTTGATGACTGGAGAACGATTTCCGAGACATTAAGGTAAAGATTTACACATGATCAGATTGCTGGGATTTTGTACAAGTTTCATATGAATGAGATGTAGAGGAATGTGATGTTTGATTCGAAATTCATCAAATTTGGTCTTTAAAGGACGTTTGTATGGAAGAAGTGAGTTGTTCTATTGATGGATTGTGTTTTGGCTTGAAAGATACGTTGAATTTCTGGGAAAACATACCTCAAAGCCGCTGGTTTCATACCAGGGACTGAACTGCGAAAATAGTTTCAGTTTGGGGGTAATTTTGTAAATTACTGAAAGTTCAGGGGTCAAAGTGCAATTATCAAAAGTTTGGAGAACCTATTTGAAATAATAAAAAGTTCAAATACAGAATTTTTATTCTGGTTAAGTGAAGGTCCCTATTGGATATAATTGTTGTTATGGGAATAAAGTTGAGTCATTATATATGGACATATAGTGACATATTGTAATTGTTGAACTAGGGACTCCACTTACTCGCGGTGCTTGCGTTTAATCCAGATATTGGTGATGAATATTGCTTGCTTGGCTTGGAGACCAGGTAGGGGGATCCTCACTTACCCTAGTTATGGAATTTTGTGAATGTACATATATGTAAATATACTAATGCCTATAAAAGCTGCATATATTTTGTTGTGATAGAACCATGAGGAAAAATGGTTTGTTTTATATCATGATATGCATGTTGTTTTATGCTACAAATTAATTGATGACTTAAGAGTGAAGGGGGCATAGTGACCGCCTTGGGTTTCGATCCCCTTAACCTCCGGAGGGGCTACTACGAAGGGATTACTACCACTACCTTTCGAGGAGAGGTACTAGGATATCTAAGGGTAGAGCATTAAAGGACACTCTCGCTACACCTTACCATAAGTATATTTGTTCGGAGTTGGTCCAGGTAAGGGGGTAGTTGGTCATTGGACCGGTCATCAGGCATGTAGCGATTTATTGGGATCCCTATTTTCTTTTTAAAAGGAATTTGTGTGAGCATACAATCTAATTTCAAAACTAAAGCTTTTGTTGTGCATCAGTCGTTTTCCTATAGTATATGTAGTGTCGTATACTATTTTCAAACCTAGCTGGGGTGGATTCCCTGAGGGGGAGCGATGAACGTTTGTGATGCTCACCCCTACTTTATTACAGGACCGGTGCACCTACAAATAGACGATCTGGACTAAAGTCGGGACAAGCATGGTTTGTTACTGGTCAACTTCTTAGTCGCTCACTGACTTTCCACAGGTTTTGTTCGTACATATGCTTGATTCCCTCCGTCTTGAAGGAATCTTTTGTAGCTAAACTTAGCGCTATGTACTTTCCAAATCGTACTTAAGAGTTTGTCTAGTATGTTTACTTACTTTAAACTCTTTGGTTTTGTTGAAAGTTGTAGTCTATGATGTAAAAAATTTATCCAAATTCCGTTGCCTTTTATTCTTTGTTTTACCAAAATGATTTCCGCTTCCGTACTGCTTAAAAATAAATTATTTTATTTCCCCTTAAATAGCCTTACGTTCTATTGGGAATGTAGTGCTATAGTGTTGCAATTTAACACTATAATACTGTATTACTAATAGAGCATGACACTGTTACGTGCTCGTTTTTGGGGCGTGACATAAACCCATACTTGGATCCCTTTAATTGGACCAAAAATAAGGCTTGGAAATTTGGGGCATCGAACATTTTTCATCTGACAAACGATTACTCTAAACTGCAGGAAATGGAGAGGAATTTGAGCGAGGGACCTCGAATGCAAATGCGACTACTTTTAACCTGCTTAGCTAGGAGTTAACAATTTATGAAAGTCACATGAAGCAATATTAAAATTTTAATTAATTACTAATATATTTATTTAAACTTGAAGTGACATGTCATGCTTTCATTGGCTGCATGTGCTTCTTCCTTCCCACAAGTTTAGCTAAACTAAGGACCAAGCCCTAGAGTTCTACACTAGGCACCACCACCTCCATTCGCGGCGGCGGCGCCTTCAGCTCGAGTACGAAGCCACTCCACCATTTCACCGAACACCAAATCCACATTCTCCTGGGACTCGCCAACCAGCTGGTGCCACAAGCCCTCGTGGATCCTGAGCGTTTTGTCCTTGCTCGACGCGCGCCTGTACAGCTCCTCCGCGCACGCGGGGTCGCAGACGACGTCGTCGCCGCCATGGACTATCAGCAGCGGCACCTCCACCTCCTCGAATTTCCCCTGCAGCTCCTTGCACACTCTCAGCAGCTCAAGCGCCGTCGCAGCGCGTGGCCTCGCCACCAGCCTCCTCGGACTCGCCAGCGCCATCTTCCGCTTCCACTCCTCCTTGAACGACAAGTCCGGGATCGACCCACGCGTAGGAACCACCCTCCACGTGGGGATCACCGCGGCCACGAGGAAGAGCAGGTGCTCGAGCGGCCACGGCGGCTTGAACTTGGGGCTAATCCCGCACATGGCGCCGTTGAGGATGAGACCGTCCCACGCGCCGCTTCCTTGCCGGAGCGTGATGAGAAGGGCGATCGCGCCGCCGAGGGACTCAGAGTAGAGGAACGAGGGGCGGTTCTTCGGCGCGTGGTTGGCACGAAACGAGTCGAAGAAAGAGATGCAGTCGTCGACTACGAGGTTGATGTCGGGGATGTGAGCAACGAGTCCATCAGAGAATCCATGGCCCTGGTGATCGATGGCGCAGACGGCGAAGCCGGACTTGGCGAAGTGGACGGCGGTGAGCTGGACGACCCAGCTGGTCTCGCCGGTGTAGCCGTGGACGATGGCTAGGGTCCCGACGATCTCAGTCGGAGGCAGCGGGGTCCACCACTGGGTGAATAGCTTGAGGCCTCGGGGGTTTGTGGTGTACTCGGAGGCGTGGGAGACGTTGTGGCGGGAATAGAAGGCCTCGGGAGTTAACGCGCCGAAGGGGCTTTGCTCGTTCGCCTCCGCAATCGGGTGCGCCATTTTGAACTTGCGGTTGCTAAAATGCGCTGGGTGGCTTACTTAATGTTGGTGCTGGGCTTGGTGGTTGGGCAGGGTTGGGTTGAAGTTGGGTGTGATGGGTAGGTGGGGGGTGTCACAATATTAATGGTGATGAATGCATTGGGATGCTTTTTACAGGAAATAAATCTTGCCACCGGATCAACTGATCTGAGTCTTTGAAATTTCATTCAACGGTCCATCTGTTTTAATCATTTAAATGTTATAAAAAAATTTTATCATTGAAAGAAATTTCAAAGGCCCGATCACTTGATCCGATAGTTTTGGTGGAAGAGATCCAGAGAGGATCTCTTTCCCTTTTTATAAAGTTATGTTAGTGTCTGTCGCATGTAGACTTGTCATAATTGTTCGAAGGTGCGAAATCTAAAGAATTATGCTCGCATGTAGAGTTGTCATAATCGTTCAAAGGTGTGTAAAGTTGTCATAATCGTTCAAAGGTGCGAAATCTAAAGAGTTATGCTAGCAGCAGTCGTGTGTTGATGCTATTATAGTTGTTAGAAGATGTGTTGTGCTAGCTTGAGTTGCACGAGACACCCTCATAGTCGATGGAACTACAGAGACTCAATGGGGGTTTAACTATATAGATATGTCGAACCAACCCTACTACCACTCTAGTGTTAATCGCCCACCAGATAATCCAGTGTGGGCGATGATGCCTAATGTATTACGGCTGAGCTTCTTAGAGCAATTTAATGTATATTTTGCTTGTCAAAAACTTGAAACTAAGTTTTTATGCATAGAATGTGAATTTCAGATTGTAATATTGTCAAACTTAACAAATAGATAGGCCAAATGCTCATTTCCAACAACACCGATGTTGTTTCCAACGTATTAATTAGCACCTGCACAGTTCGACAAGTGTGGATTTTATCGCAAAAAGGCTCGGTGTTAGTCGGAGTAGGGTTAAAATATTTAAACTCTTCTTTTCTCTCCCATCCTACCCATGTGAGATACTTCAACACCACCTCATGTGGGATCCAATTAGTAGGTTACACGTGAGAGATCCACACATCGGCAGCCGCGTCAAGCCAAGGGGATATCACCCACCACTCGGGGGCTAAGTGACACACCATCATAAGGCGGGGCAATTTGCTCTAATACCATGGAAAAAAAGTAGAGTTCCACCGTAAAACCAATTGTAAACAATGTTATTCTATCCATAGAAAATTAGCAGCACAAGCATTCTGCGTCTTATTAGCACCCAACAATATACAAGTCCAGACATCCTGCTCCATAGTTGTAACAAGAATTCCAATTTTCCCTTGTATCATCTCCGTCTTGTTGACATATACCCCCAGGGAAGTCTAATATTAAGACCAAACCTAAGAAAGACTCTACATTATTGTCTGTGACGTTCGATTCCTAGACTCGTCGTCAAAAGATAAGATCAGCCTCTTCATCTGCGCAAGCTGAAAGAAGAAAACCCTCATATCAGATGACCGAATTTTCGAGATCAAGTCATTACTTGGTGTTTGTTCATGCATAGGCAAACGGAAAATGGTTAGTGTATGAACTGAAAGACAACCGCTGGGAATAAAAAGGATATGAGCGGACATAACCAATCAGAAGAGACTATCGACTGTTAATTGACAAAGCGGATAGAAATGATTTCATAGATATACAAATAGAGCCCTTAATCAGCATCAAATCAAATTAACCTGATCACCGGCTCATAGTTTCACACTCTGCCAGTACTATGTTATCTTCAGAACACCCCACGTAGAAAGAAGTCTGTATATGACATGCCTGAAGCAAGCATATGATCCTCTTATCATTACGGTCTTTCACAACTACCATCACACATTTCATTTACCGCAGACTATAAATTTAGGCAAAATGATGTCACTTTGTTTTCCAACTGCACCGAGAATATACCATCACATAGAACATTCAAATTACAGACTTCTTAGGTATCCATTCTTCACATATATGTCGACATGCTTTAGGGCATAAATCCATAGGGACGCCAATAAGTTTGTGAGAATATATGATCACGGATGACAACGCTGTACCTCACACTGATATCCTCCCCCAATTTAGCACTTTCTCACCCTGGAATTAGGCATTCCCACTATTCCCAGCTCAACAAGACAATACTGATAGTTAAACCAAAAACTGTTAACCTCTACGGAAAAAAAGTCCCCATGTCAATCTAGAGCACGTGCACTCCTTGTTGAATCTTTTGAAGTAATTTGCATCTAATCTGCTGATACCGTTCATCAATGATATCTCATTCAGTCCTCCAGTCACCTCCCTTACCAGCTTCTCCAAACAAAGTACTCTAAAAATATTCTACATAAAACGATGGTCACAAGAATCCTTGTCAAGCTGATCAATTCTTAGGCAACAAGCCACCACCAGCCCACCTTTTACAGGCTCACAAAAGCAGGTAGAATCTTTGAATCCTCTAACTAAAAGATTGACCCGACCTTGATAACAATCAGTTTATGCTTAAACTAATCGATAAACAAAAAAGACATGACAGGATTCCAGCATCATCTTGTGTCCAAACTAGCAATCAAACCAAAGGCACACTGCTCGAATTCCGAATACGTATTCTACACTATCAATAAGTTTTCTTTCTCACACATAATTAAGAGAAAGCCACATTAAACTCCCTAAGTAACGATTATACAACAAGATCCCTCAAAGAATTCAATTTTAGCCCCAATTTTCCACCCAAGTTAAAAACTAATTCCCCACATACAAAACCAAAGAAGCTCATATAAACAAAACCCAAATCATAAAATTTCAATTCCAACACAAATTTCAAAACTTTATCATGTCAAATCAAAGGGGGCCGAGATAAATTCAAGTTTACCTCCACAGCAGAAGCAGCAAGAAAGAAGCATCAGAGTCTCTCTGCAGTGTCCAGCGACCATTCTATCTCTTCCATGAGCCCTTGGATTGGTCAAGTCCGCCGCTTTTCCGTTGACTTGGCCTCGTGGGCTATCCAACTGTTTTGCGGCTCCGCCGTCTTGGCCGTCGAGCAGGTTCTGCTTGACTGATTTTTGTGATTCCTTCTCGCTTTTCATCCTCTGGAGGTTCCAGTCGAGCTTCCTCAAGTAATCCAGCTTGAAGGAGTCTCTGATCGTCGCCGACGGCCATAGATGCATGTCTCTGTCTCTCTTTTTGTGCACTGGTGATCTTCGACGACGGAGGAAATGGAGGGGACTGTATGTTTCGAGAAGAAGAGGGACGCGTTATAATTGGCTCCCTGAGCAAAGTCAGATAATTGGCAGAACCGACAAGTTCCTCCCCAACGACGTCGTTGGCCTTCTTCATTTTGTTGACTAGATAATAACTTACCGATATTTTGACCCCAAAAAAAAAAAAACTTACTAATACTTTTATCATAAGTAAAATGTCTTATGTTCGACATATGAAACTAACTATAAACTTGTTATCGATACCTGACAAAAAAATCAAGAGTTATAGCTCCCATTTTTGTGAAAAGAGGCAATTGTTGAGTTTATGCAAAGATATTACAAATGATTTGGAAGTGATGCAACCATTTTACAAGCCCCATAAGGATTTTTATTGAAACTTTAGGTTGAAAATTTGAAAATTCAAGAAAAATACTAATAGGGCTCAAAACAGAGTTACGAATTTTATGAAGCCTGTGATGTGGCAAAAACGCCAAGAAAATACAGTTTATATAGTTTTTCAAAGAACTTAGTAAAACAAATAAAAACGGAGAGATAGCTCATAATTTTTGGGAAAATGCGATTGTTGAGTTTTTTTTCAAGATCTTTATATTTTAATTAATTATCACTTAACCAACCTTGTTATCGAGTTCAAATTCCCTTCCTCCTAAA
The DNA here is from genome assembly GCA_024362995.1 of Heteromeles arbutifolia. Taxonomy (NCBI): domain Eukaryota; kingdom Viridiplantae; phylum Streptophyta; class Magnoliopsida; order Rosales; family Rosaceae; genus Heteromeles; species Heteromeles arbutifolia. The sequence goes on from JANCRC010000018.1 coordinate 10,478,641, forward strand.
TAAGAATAGGATATGCTCATGAGTAAAAAAACAAAAAAAAACTATTTGTGATTATGTCTAAATTGAAATGAAAAATTTGTTGTATAGTACAAAAATACACTCATGTAATAAATAATTTACGTGTTATGATATGAATAGACAGCGAGTTTATTCTTTTGGTATGATATTGGTATCAATTTTAATTTACATGTAAAAAAATAATAATTATAACTTTTGACGGTGTTTCAGTTTCATGCAATAATTTATCATTGAGACGAGAAAATTCCCTTCAGGACTAAAAGCAAGTGTCTAGATACTTTATGTAACGAATGATAATGATATTCACATACTCATTTTTACCCTACACACCCTTGTTAATTTTGTTGTCATTAGTCTTATTTGATTTATTTGATCCGATAACTGAAAATTGAAAACGTGTGTTAAAAATAAAAACGAGTGCGTGAATAGCAGTACCCATTAATGAAATGTGGTCTATTGCATTGAGTGGATAAGCGTCCCCATTCTGTGGATTGGGGGATGGTCATGTGTGGTTTTATTGGGCATGGGATGTAAGGAAGGCTTGGAGATGGACAACTGTGTTAAGTTATGGGTTTGGATCATCGAGTGAATGAGACTTGGAGTATGATGATGAAGTAGAATTGACAGTGACGTGGAAAGACGTGGTCCGTCAGATAAGAGAAATTATTAATTATGATGGGAATACGGATGGTACACCATGTGTTTTTATGTAAGTGATGAAAACTTTTATTTTTTAAGTTGTTAACTTTTTAACACACATATTTCACCATTTGTATAGTGACATGTGATCTACCACTTAATATGCTGGTCACACTAAAAAATCTCTCGTCAGATAATGCATGTTTTACTTTCAAATTCTCAAAGTTTGTTGGTGATTTATAGTGATGTGTCGTTTGGTGGCCAAACTAGAGATGGTAAGTGTAGTGATTAGCTCTTTAATTGATTTTCCTCAAAGGCAGGTCAACTACCCCTTTTACTTAAAGCATAAAAGTCAATACACTCAAACTTGTTACGTTAGAGCAACTCAGCGTATCAAGGCCCCTTAGGGTAACTTTCTATTGAATAGCCTCCAGTGAACAGTAACTGTCTTTAATAAACAGTAATTACATTTTGCATCTACATTCCTAAACTGAATAGCCATGGCAATATGTAATAAAATATTAGTATTTTTTATTTTATAAAATAATAAAAAATAATTTTATTACAAATTTCGGATATGATTTTTAATCGGTCTCGTTGTACCACGTTTCATTAAATAAGTATTTACAGTATTTGAGAAAATATAAACTTGTGGTGTAAGGTGGAAGATAATGATAAGATATTTATAGAAAATTTAAATCCTTTTTGTTTTTAATTTTTTTAAAAAATTCGGATTTTTTTTTTATTAATTGTTTACATTTTTTTTTAATTTTTTAATATGGCTGACGTCATCCTGACGTCAGCCTTGCATTACTGCCCTCAGGCTCTCGGACCAGCAATTCCAGCCAACCCTCTCACTCGGGCCCCACCCCCTCAGCCCAATCACCCGCATAGGCTGGAGCAAGGAGCGAGGGCAATTGGGTAGGAAACAAAGCCGGTCCACCGGGCTATTTGATATGGTGGACTTGCTCTTAGAACCAACAAGTATTGCTCCGGCGGTTAAAATTTTTATCTTCAACTCATTGTATTTCAGATTTGAACTCGCTCTCCTCCTAACGATTAGTGTAGAATATCGTACTAAATAAAAAGTTGTTAAATTTAATATCAATCCCAATTAAAGCAAATAATAAGACCCACTACATTGCAATGCACCATATGACAACTGAAATGAATGCCACGTTGCGTATATGATACATACAATTATTTCTCTTGATCATAACAGTAGATTTACAGTGATGTTTTGCTATGATCACAACACCATCTGCAGCTCCAAAACCGATGAACGGCCTTCACGATCACTTCATCGACGGGGATCAAACACAGCCGGTCATGTGGGATTCTGATTCTTTGAGCATGTATACATATGAACACACACATATATGTCTTGATTAAGTTTGAACAACAATTAAATGCTGGTAGCTGCAGACGATGAGATTAGATAAGGGTTGCAAGTTCAGGGTATAGGGTGTGAAAAACCAAAACCCAAGTGAGAGAGACCGAGGGGATTTTCGTACCTGTAACTTTGGAATGTATATCGCTCAAGCTCAATGAGGTTTTCATACCTGAAGTTGTGGAGCAATGTGGGTGTCCAGAGAAAACCAAAGTGAGTGAGAAGGAAGCAGACGAGGTTGGTGATGGGTGCCATAAGAAAATTTGATTAATTTGTTGGTAATTTTTTGCAGTTGAAGTCTGAAAAGGAAGTGGCAGGCAATGTTTGCTATATAAAATTGCAGGTGGGGGTGGTTGCTTGACTTTGAAGTATTGCATTTGCATGCCGTGCTACCACAGGCAATCATAGAAGCGTGCACACCACAGCACCGTTTGCTTTGCTTATTTGGTTTTCAGATAGGTCTCTCTCAGTTAATTACATCAATGTGAACATTTTTATCTCTAGTTAACTGCAGTTTACCCCCACAAGTTTTGGTGTCGATTGCAGATGAGCCACGAGGTTTTAATTTTGTGCATTTTACAAAATTAGACATTAATTGCTGATATGGCATATATTGGGCTTGCATTTTAAGCACACGTTCATAAAAGAATTAAAAGAGTAAAAGAGTACAAATTACTAAACATTGAAATTGAAGATCAACGGGTGCTTAAAATGCGAGCCTAGTCTATGCCACATCAACGTCCAATTAGAAGGTGAAATTGACAAAGAGGTTAAATTTGTGCAAACCACATGGTGTGAAATACAAAAATTAGAACCTTGTGACTGATTTTGCAATTGACTCCTAGACATTACGGTGTAAAATATAGTTACATATTCTATTAATGTGTGAGAGAGATAGAGAGCAACAACTGTTAAACATGTTGCGTGAGAGTTTTAATCGTGGAAGAGAGTTTTCAATACAGTAGCTTGGTGATCATGCCACTCACACAAAGGATGAGAATCGTGTTATTGTAAGTTGTACCAACATGGGGTTGCATGGTACCCTACCCAAGTGCAATTGAGACGCTCTTTTGTAAGAGTGCATGACTATCTAGCTGGTCAAGCTGCCTTAACCAAAATTTTTAATGTGGTTGCTAATGTCAAATGATGTTATCAATCCACCTATTACATAACATTGCCTGGCAATGTTACGTTCAATTGAAAATATTCTCCACATGCCATTAGTGTGAAGTAATATGTTTATGATACGTTTAAAATGGCAAGAGTAAGGATATTTCTTATGTTTAAGTCACTCTTTTGGTCCTTTGGGGTGGAACTCCTGGAATCCAGCAGCTAGTCTCAACTCTCAAGAGACCCAGTGGCAACTCAAACTCAATGTGGGTGAGGGTAAGATAGTATTTTGCTGAGCTACATGACTAACCTCACTTGATCTGGCCAAACTGTCTACGAGCTATTAGGGCCATCTTCAACTTGTTGGGTTCAACAACAAGAAACAAGATACAAGCCACAAGGCCTGCCCAATATTTTATAAGAAAAGAGCCATGATCCATATCTGCCGTGTTTTAGGCTTCAGTGTAACTTGTTGCATTTGAAACTTTCATTTTCAGTAAGATCGATTTTATGGTTGAACATTATTCTCAGCTATTAGACTTCCTTTTTTTAGGATGGCAGAGGCTTGAACTTTGTCCCTTAGGCCTGAAGGTAAAATACTAAAATCTCACTATTACCAATCCTTGCATCTACATCTTAAACTTAATTAAATTTACAAGCACAACTAAAAAAAATGAAAAAAAAAAACCCCCAAAATTAAGTTAAATATAATTTTACAGCCACCAGGCCCTTTGTACAAAAGATCCCCATTTTTGGGTAAATGAGGACTAATTGTAGGGCTCACTCCACGTCGAACTTTAATGATCCGAATCGTTTATTTTGTAAATCTTAATTCATAAATCACCCTTTCAGAAATTCAATTTAATCTGAAACCATTTGTCAATTTAATTATCACGATGAAATTTCAATGTTTCTTATAAAACAAAGTATTCGTCAATTTCTTTGTATTTAATTAGATGTCTCAAATATTTCTGATTTGACCAATATTTTGCAAGAATAATCTATGAGGTGCAACTTGAAAAATAGATAGTTGAATAGTTAAAGTTCAATGTGGTTTAAGCCCTACAACTAATTCTTATTTATATAAAAAATGAAGATGCCCTTTTCTTAAAGGCTTCTTTATAGACGTATAGATATTGGAAGATAAGATGTCAACATTCATGGATTTGAGGATTCATGAGCTACTAAAAGTCGCATATATCACACTTACAGCACATGCATGCATGCATACATACATACGTACATACATACATACATGTGTGTGTGTGTGTGTGTCTATATATATATATTCTATGTGCCTGCGTGTTGGGATAGATCATTAGATTTTGTTGTTGGGAATCTTGATAAAAGGGTGAGATAGTAGATAGTAGTAGAGTGTACAAGGAAAGCGAAGGCAACGAGTTGTATATGTTAAGCAACATATTAAGTTGCAGAAAATGTAATCTCACAGGGAAGATGAAGAAGTTACGAGAGAGATAGAGAGAGAGATAGAGAGTAATCACTGTGTAATATATTGCACTGCTTACTATTTCAGTTATTACAACTGGTATTTATTCTTACATATACTTGTTCACTAAGACACCTTGTAACTACCTTATCCTTCTTATAACAACCATACTAATCTCTTGACACATGTCACTCTATCTAACCATCCATTATATACTGCTAACATCCTCCCTCAAGCTCAGGAGAAGGAGCACGAAGCCTGAGATTGCAGCAATGAGCACGAAAGAGTGGTGCAGATAGTCCCTTTGTCAGAATATCAGCAAATTGCTCATTAGAAGATACAAACTGCATGTGAAGTAAATGTTTGGTAACCCTTTCTCGAACAAAATGGACATCAATCTCAATATGTTTGGTTCTTTGATGCATCACTGGATTACCAGTAAGAGCAATAGCCGAGAGGTTATCACAAAACATAATGGATGGAGTTGAAACTTCAATCTGCAGAAAAGTAAGAATTTGTCTTATCCAATCAAGCTCAACGGTTGTTGTAGCATGGCACGATACTCAGCTTCAGTAGATGAACGAGAGACTGTGTTTTGCTTCTTTGAAGACCACGATATGGGATTAGAGCCCAAGAAAACAACCAATCATGTTGTAGAGCGTCTATCATTAGGATCCCCTGCCCAGTCAGCATCACTAAATGCATTTAACTCCAACTCTCCCTTAACATATTGAATACCATAGTGTTGAGTGCCATTAAGGTACCTTAATATCCTTTTTACAGCCAAGTAATGTGACTCCATGGGACACTGCATGAACTGAGCAACCTGATGCACAGAAAAGGCAATATCAGGTCTTGTGAAGGTGAGATACTGTAATGCGCCCACTATACTTCTGTACAATTGAGGATTGTCAAATGGTATGCCATCTTCCTTAAGGAGTCGATGAGAAGGTAGGCAATGAGTGGCACAAGGCTTTGGACTGATGCATTTCTGTCTTTGTCAATAAGTCTGTGACATATTTATGCTGAGACAAAAACAACCCTTCTGTATTGGTTGTGATTTGAATACCAAGGAAATAATGTAGGGGTCCCAGATCCTTGATATCAAATTCCGTGGCCAAAGCAGAAATTACCTCTGGAATTACAGATATGGCACTCCCAGTGATGATTATATCATCCACATAGAGGAGAAGAATTACTATCCCAAAACCAGTGTGTTTGACAAACAGTGAAGTGTCTGCATAAGTTGTTTGAAATCCCAAGGAAGGTAAAAATTTTGTAAACCTCTCATTCCATGCCCGTGGGGCTTGTTTAAGACCATATAAAGACTTGTGAAGTTTACACATTGAGGAAGAATAGATAGGGTCTGCAAAACCAGGAGGCTGTGTCATATATACTTCTTCTTGCCAAATACCATGCAAAAATGCATTTTTGACATCGAGCTGTCTTAAACCCCAACCAAAATGTGCTGCTAAGGCAAGAACAAGTCTTACTGTAGTAGGCTTAACGACAGGGCTGAATGTTTCACCATAATCGATACCCGCTTCTTGATTGAACCCCTTGGCCACAAGCCTAGCCTTATATCTCGAAACAGTACCATCTGCATGTCTCTTGATCTTAAACACCCACTTGCACCCCACAAGGTTTCTGTTTGATGGTAACAGAACTAAAGACCAAGTTTTCTGAGAATGCAAGGCTTGTATTTCCTCCTCCATGGCTTTATACCAAACTGGAGATTTTAGAGCAGATTTATAAGAAAGTGGTTCAATCTGAGATAAATCAACCTCTGTATTCTCAGAAATCATGGCACTGAATGCTTTCTTCTTGACAATTCCACTTTTCGATCGTGTTTGCATAGGATGTAAGTTGAATGGAGGTATAGGAAGAGTGACTTGTAAACTTTCTGGATGAAACTCAGGAGCCACAGGACTGGAAGGAGAAGTACACTGAGGAACAGTGCAAGTAATGGGTGAACTGTTGTCTCCTGTTGCTGTTGGCTGAGACAGATCAAGTGTAGGAGAATAATTCTGAGATCTATCAGTGGCATTAGCAGAGCTAGGTGTAACACTAGGGCTAGACACAGATGAATGTGAAAACACTCCAACAATCAGGTTGTCACTTGTAATAGACACTGTATTCACTGGAATTTCAAGAACAGACTTTGGAGGAGAGACATAGGACTTTTGTATAAGAGAGGGATATGGGAAATCACACTCATCAAATAGAACATGTCTTGAAATATAAAATCTCTTTGAGCTAACTTCAAAACAAATGTATCCCTTGTGTTTAGATGCATAGCCCAGAAAAATACATAACTTGGTTTTAGGTTGCAGTTTGTTACTGGTATAAGGCTTTAATAATGGGAAACATGCACAACCAAAGATTCTAAGGTGTTGAACATCTGGAACTGATTGAAACAGAACCTCAAATGGTGACTGATTGTTTGTAGTTGAAGAAGGCATCCGATTTATAAGGTATATCGCAGTTTGATAAGCAAAAGACCAGAAGGAAGCTGGAAGATGTGCATTCTGTAACAATGTGATTGAGGTTTCAACTAGATGACTATGTTTTCGTTCTGCCAGCCTATTTTGCTTTGGAGTATAGGGACATGATATTTGATGAATGATCCCTTTATCTACCAGGAATGATTGAATAGTGTGACTTGTATATTCCCCACCCCCATCACTCTGTAAAGTTTTAATAGAAACTGCAAAGTGATTAAAAATGAACTGATATAAACCAATGAACACAGAACAGACTTCACTTTTATTATGAAGAGGAAATAGCCAACAATATCTAGTGCATTCATAAATGAATGTCACGTAGTATTTAAAACCATCAATAGAGGTACAAGGAGCAGGGCCCCAGACATCACTATGAATTATTTCGAAGGGATTTACAGATTTAGACACAGATGATGAAAAAGGTAGCTTGCTGAATTTTCCTTGTAAACAAGAGTGACACACAGAAGATGAGACATCATATGAGACTGAGATATTAGACTTTCTAAGTATAGTAGACACAATGGAATTGGATGGGTGACCTAGTCTGCTATGCCATAAATTGGAATGTACTTGTTGTCCAAGAAATGCAGCTTTATATTCTGGATTCTGAATTGCAGCTGGTCTTGACATTGGTATTGGATATAACCCATTACTGCACTGACCCTTGTACAGAATCCTCCCTGTGGCTTTGTCCTGAATCCAGAAATTAAAAGCATCAAAAATTAGCCAACAATGGTTATCTAGACAGATTCTGTGCACAGACAACAAATTCTGAGTAATTCTGGGAACATAGAAAATTGAATTAAGCTTTAAGTTTTGAGTAGGTGTATGAATGACAGAAGACCCAATGTGTGAAATTGGTAAACCTGCACCATTGGCAGTTTGAATTGTCTCTGTGGATGAGAATGGAGTAGCCAAGGATAGATTCTGCAAGTCTGCAGTTAGGTGATTTGTTGCTCCTGAATCTGTAAGCCAGAACTGCTGAGATGAGGCATCTGATGTTGGAGTAGATGATGAAGAGTTTACATGCATTGCAATCATTTGAGAAGTAGAACCAGAAATATTGGCATTTCGAAAATGGCAAAACTGAGCAGTGTGATTCTTCTTGCCACAGATTTGACAGCCATCAACTACAGCAACATCAGTATTCCGAAACCGACAGGTATCAGCAAGATGACCAAATTTTCCACAGATTTGGCAAACTGATTATGTTGGAGGTGCACCAAGAATGCCAGAAGTAGGAGGTGATGTGTAGGTAGTTCTTGAATTCCCAAAGCGAGAATTATTATGATAATTGAATTTACCTCGGCCCTTGTTCTTGGTGTAGTTATTCCTGAAATATGTATGCTGTTGAGGTGTGACACCAGAGACATCAGATGACTGATTTGTCGAATACCCGTGACTTGGATTGGCAGAAACCCCAGGACTATGATCACGAGAATACACATGGGGTGAAAAAGATGAGTTCTTGGAACCAGATTCAGAGTTCTTGGCAACCATTGCAGAGAGAAATGGTGTAACAGCTGTATGCTCGATCATTGCTTCTTCAGCAAGCAACTGAGACCTCAGATCTTTGAGCGAAATAACATTCTCTCTACCTCGAATGATAGATCGGATGGTATTATATTCTCCCGATAAGCCATTAAGAGTTAGAAAAACAATATCATCATCCTCGAAATGGACTCCTGCAGCTGCCAAATAATCACGAGCTTCCTTGATCCTCTGCAAGAATTGAGATATAGAATCAGGGCCTTTCTTGATATTTTGTAACTCAGACTTCATCTGGAAGATGGTTGCACGAGTAACAATAGAGAATTGCTCTTTGAGGCGAATCCATAGATCCCGAGCACTTGTACTTCCAATGACATATGAAATAGCGGATGGATAAAGGGTGACAGTAATAAGTTGCATCAAGGCTCGATCATGCATCTTCCAGATCTTGTATGTGTCTGTTTCAATTCTTGATGATGAATCTCTAGAGTCAATATCAGAATCTCCAGACCCAGAAAAACCAAACTGTGCAGGACAAGGACTAGAGCCATCTAAGAACCCCATAATTCCATGACCTTCAAGGAGTAATTGCATCTGAAAATGCCATGTGAGGTAGTTGGAATCATCAAGCTTTACAGTCACCGACGTAGGAACGGTGGAGATAAGAGAAGTGATAGGCGATTGCACAATTTGTAGTTGATTGGCAGTCACCATTGCAATTTGTCAAAGAAGATTTCACACAGGAAATGTATCGAACACTTAGAGAGCACGATTGCAAAGACGAAGAATCACGACCCAAGGAACAATGAACAAGTCCCAAATCAGAAGAACAAAGCAGAAAGAAGCTTGAGCGGCGGAAGCAAGAATTTCCAAGATCAGAAGTACCTTTCAAGCAAGTAGAGCTCGATCGGCGAATGATACCATGTTAAGCAACATATTAAGTTGCAGAAAATGTAATCTCACAGGGAAGATGAAGAAGTTACGAGAGAGATAGAGAGAGGGAGATAGAGAGTAATCACTGTGTAATATATTGCACTGCTTACTATTTCAGTTATTACAACTGGTATTTATTCTTACATATACTTGTTCACTAAGACACCTTGTAACTACCTTATCCTTCTTAGAACAACCATACTAATCTCTTGACACATGTCACTCTATCTAACCATCCATTATATACTGCTAACAGTATAGTGTGTTGCGCCAACGGACAAATATAGCAGACTCCTTGTGTGACTTGATCAACCAAATCAAGCATCCCAAGATTTGCAAGATTATGATTATCTCTACACGGGGGCGGTAGAGGATTTGAAGAAATATCTTACATCAAAAAGTAAAGAAAACTTATAAAGAACTCGAGTTTTGATATTTGTTGATGTATAAAATTAGGTCAATCTTGAACCAACGTAAATCCAACCGTAAATCACACAAACGCATAAGAATACAAAGATATAACGTGGTTCACCCTAAGTTGGGGCTACGTCTACATTGGTGTCGATTCGGTTACTAAGTAAATTGAGGATTACAATGTACATGGAGATATAGAGGCTAGGGTTTGCTCTCCTTAAAGTGAGGGTGAATGATCTCTTTTATAGAATAAGGGTTTCCTTCACCCCTACGTACATCATGGACTAGGTCGTGAAGTTCAAATACTAAGGCTCAATATATGGTACAACAATATTATTGGCATGAGACTGTAACTTTATTTTCTTTCATAGTAACAGAGTAAATTTGTCACGTGTAAAACCAACATTTCACGTGTGTTTCACACCACCTAGTTCCTCATTGAAGAAACAAGGCAATTGGATACAATTTCTTTTCACAACATATGCATTTAGATTATTTGTTCATAAAATTAAGCTTCATATTTCGCTACAGATAAAGTCCAAGTTATTTCAGAACAAAAAGTTAACAAACCTTACGAGTGCTTATAGCGAGTGGTGCCAAACTCCCCATATTTCCACCCTTATTTGCCTTTGGTTTCTAGATGCAAACAAGTATTCATTCACCTTCTGCTTTTTCCAGTGCCCAAACCGACTAAGCTTCAAATGCAGCTCATTGAGCCATCATATAGCAAGCAAAAGTGACCCAAAATTATAAAAACACTTGTCTTCAAGCATGATATCAGTAGAAAGAAGAAAACAAGGAGAAACTCTTGAGAAAATGGCAATGACATTGAAGTAAATTCAAGGGCAAGTTCGTGACAATATCTACAAATTCATGGCCTCTCAGCCCCTTTTTCTGATGGAAATTTAATTGAGAGAGGACCAAATGAAACCTTCATACACAAAGCATAAGTTAAGCATAATTAAATATAAATATTATCCCTTCATAATAATTAACATTATTTTCCAAATCCTATCACATTCTCAGAAAATATTCAAATTCAAACACTCGGGTGGCTCCTGAATGATCCAAGGGCCTTGACAGCTCCTGCTCTCAAGATAAATTGGTGGTAGAAGGCTGCAATTGCTGCTCCGATGAAGGGTCCTACCCAGAAAATCCACTGCAACCAACAAAAAAGTAGACAAGAATATATATTTAGCGAAAATTCTGTGGAGCTCTGGAATATCTTATGTTATATAAAATTAAAAAATTATAATTGTAATCTATAAAGTGATGAATAATTAATATTGGAATACATACTTGGTCATCCCAAGCCTTGTCTTGGTTGAAGATAACAGCAGCTCCAAGACTTCTAGCAGGGTTGATGCCAGTGCCAGTGATTGGGATGGTGGCCAAGTGGACGATGAACGCAGCAAACCCGACTGGCAGTGGAGCCAAAACCTTCAAAATTCACAACAGTCCACAATTTAGCCACCTAGAATACGAGAGAACCTACCATGTAACCAGTTGTATATTATTTCCTGTCTTTCTCTTAGACACGTGATTTTAGAGATAAACACGAAAATATATGCGACCGGAGATAATTAAAAATCTTCATCGGAATATATACAATTGGAAAACATATATAAAATGTAGACAACAGGATGGAAGCGCCCACAGATTCATGATTCATGACGATACTAGAAGAAGGCATAGCACGTTACGAGGGACGCGTAGTAATTGGCTCGCTGAGCAAAGTCAGATAATTGGCAGAACCGACAAGCTCCTCCCAAACGACGTCGTTGGCCTTTTTCATTTTGTTGACTTGATAATAATTTAGTATAGTTCTATCCACATACAAGTAGAATGTCTTATGTTCGACACCTGACAAAAATTCAAGTGCTATTGCTCACATTTTTGTGAAAAGAGGTAATTGTTGAGTTTATGCAAGATATTACAAGTTATTTAGAAGCGATCCTACCATTTTACAAGCCCCATAAGGATTTTTATTGAAACTTTAGGTTGAAATTTTGAAATTTCAAGAAAAATACTAATAGAGCTCAAAACAGAGTTATGAATTTTACGAAGCATGTGATGCTGCAAAAAGGCCAAGAAAATACAGTTTATATAGTTTTTCAAGAAAATACTAATATGATATGCTCATGAGTAAAAAAAAAAAAAAACTATTTGGGATTATGACTAAATTGAAATGAAAAACTTATTGTATAATACAGAAATACACTTATGTAATAAATAATTTACGTGTTATGATATAAATAGACAACGAGTTTATGCTTTTGGTATGATATAAATAATTTATGTAATAAATAATTATAGCTTTTGACGGCGTTTCAGTTTCACGCAATAATTTATCATTGAGACAAGAAAATTCCCTTCAGGACTTTTGACGACGTTTCAGTTTCACGCAATAATTTATCATTGAGACGAGAAAATTCCCTTCAGGACTAAAAGCAAGTGTCTAGATATTTTACGTAACGAAGAATAATGATATTCACACACTCATTTTTACCCTACACACCCTTGTTAATTTTTTATCATTAGTCTTCGTTGATTTATTCGATATGGTAGCTGAAAATTGAGAACGTGTGTGAAAAATAAAAACAAGTGCAAGAATAGCACTATGCTGTGATGAAATGTGGTATATTGCATCGAGTGGATCGGCGTGGGGGATGGTCATGTGTGGTTTTATTGGGCATGGGATGTAAGGAAGGCTTGGAGTTGGAGATGGACAACTGTGTTAAGTTATGGGTTTGGACTTTAGATCATCGAGTGAATGAGACTTGGGAGTATGATGATGAAGTAGAATTGACAGTGACGTGGAATGACTTGGTCTGTCAGATAAATGCATCTGTTACTCTCAAATTGTAGAGAGATTTTTCAATGTGACCGGCACACGGGGTGGTACATCATGTGTTACTATACAAATTATGGGATATGTGTGTTAAAAAGTTAATAACTTAAAAAATAAAATTTCTCATCCCTTACATAAAAACACGTAGTGTGCCACCCGTGTTCTTATCAGAATGAAAAATTTCTCCAAATTCTCAATCAAAGTTTGTTGGTGATTTATAGTGATGTGTCGTTTGGTGGCCAAACTAGAGATGGTAAAGTGTAGTGATTAGCTCTTTAATTGCTTTTCCTCAAAGGCAAGTTAACTACCCCTTTTACTTAAAGCATAAAAGTCAATGCACTCAAACTTGTTACATTTAGAACCAGCGGGTATTGCTCCGGGGATTAAAGCTTTTATCTTCAACTCATTGTACTTCGGGTTTGAACTCTCCCTTCTCCTAGTGATTAGTGTAGAATATGTACTAAATAAAAAGTTGTTACATTCAATATCAATCCCAATTAAAGCAAATAATAAGACCCACCAAAACTAAGTTAAAAACAACATTGCAATGCACCATATGACAACAGAAATGAATGCCACGTTGCGTATCTGATACATACGATAATTTCTCCTGATCATAACAGTACATTTACAGTGAAGTTTTGCTATGATCACAACACCATCTGCAGCTCCAAAACCGATGAACGGCCTTCATGATCACTCATCGACGGGGATCACACACAGCCGGTCATGTGGAACTTTGATTCTTTGTGCATGTATACATATGAACACACACATATATGTCTTGATTAAGTTTGAACAACAATTGAATGTTGGTAGCTGTAGACGATGAGATTAGATAAGGGTTGCAAGTTCAGGGTGTGAAAAACCAATACCCAAGTGAGAGAGACCGAGGGGATTTTCGTACCTGTAACTTGGGAATGTATATCGCTCAAGCTCAATGAGGTTTTCATACCTGAAGTTGTGGAGCAATGCGGGTGTCCAGAGAAAACCAAAGTGAGTGAGAAGGAAGCAGACGAGGCTGGTGATGGGTGCCATAAGAAAATTTGAGTAATTTGTTGGTAATTTTTTGCAGTTGAAGTTTGAAAAGGAAGTGGCAGTGTTTGCTAAATAGAATTGCAGGTGGGGGTGGTTGCTTGACTTTGAAGTATTGCATTTGCATGCCGTGCTACCACAGGCAATCATAGAAGCGTGTGTTGAGAATGAGTCATATATTGATGTGAGGAGAGACCTTGCATGGGCTTATAAGAGGTTGGACTATTCCTCATATCGCCAATTGATTTTATGATGAAACCTGAACCTTCTTCATGGTATCAGAGCAGGTTGTCCTACGTGTAAAGTCAAATGGCCACACGCGTTCCACGTCTTAGGCTTGAAAATTCGCCACACATGAGGGGCGTGTTGAGAATGAGTCTCACACTGATGGGAGGAGAGACCTTGCATGAGCTTATAAGAGGTTGGGCTACTTCCTATATCGCCAATTGGTTTTATAGTGGAACCTCAACCTTCTTCAGTGTGCACACCACATCACCGTTTGCTTTGCTTATTTGCTTTTCAGATAAGTCTCTCTCAATTAATTACATCAATGTGAACATTTTATCTCGAGTTAACTGCAGTTTACACCACAAGATTTGGAGTCAATTGCAAAAATCAGCCACAAGGTTTTAATTTTTGTATTTTACACCACCTGATTTCTGAATTGTACCAACTTAACCTCTCCGTCTAATCTGCCATTAAATTAGAAGTTAATTGCTGATGTGGCATATAGTGGGCCCACATTTTAAGCACACGTTCATAAAAGAATTAAATGAGTACAAATTACTAAACATTGAAATTGAAGGTCAACGGGTGCTTAAAATGTGAGCCTAGTCTATGCTACATCAACTTCCAATTAGATGGTGAAATTGACAGAGAGATTAAGTTTGTGCAATTCAGAAACCATGTGGTGTGAAATACAAAAATTAGAACCTCGTGACTCATTTTGCAATTGACTCCCAAACCTTACGGTGTAAAATACAATTACATATTCTATGTTTCGTATCCTTTCTATCTATCTTTCTAATCACACATGACTAATGTGTGAGAGAGATAGAGAGAAACAACTATTAAACATGTTGTGTGAGAGTTTTAATTGTGGAAGAGAGTATTCAATACAGTAGCTTGGTGATCATGCCACTCTCACAAAGGGTGAGAATCGTGTGATTGTAAGTTGTAGCAACATGGGGTTGCATGGTACCCTACCCAAATACAATTGAGGCACGCTCTTTTGTGAGAGTGCATGACTATCTAGCTGGGCAAACTGTCTTATTCAAAAAATTTAATGTAATTGCTAGTGTCAAACGATGTTATCAATCCACCTATTACATAACATTACATGGCAGTGTTACGGTGAATTGAAAATATTCTCCACATGCTAATACTGTCAAGTAATATGATTATGATAAGTTTAAAATGGCAAAAATAAGGGTATATATTATGTTTATGTCACTCTTTTGGTCCTTTGGGGTGGAACTCCTGGAATCCAGCAGCTAGTCTCAACTCTCAAGAGACCCAGTGGCAACTCAAACTCAATGTGGGTCAGGGTAAGATAGTATTTTGAAGAGCTACATGGCTAACCTCACTTGATCTGGTAAAACTGTCTATGAGCTATTAGGGCCATCTTCGACTTGTTGGGTTCAACAAGAGGAAACAAGATACAAGCCACAAGGTCTGCCCAATATTTTATAAGAAAAGAGCCATGATCCATATCAGCCGTGTTTTGGGCTTCAACGTAACGTGTCGCGTTTGAAATTTTTATTTTTAGTAAGATCGATTTTACGGTTGAACATTATTCTCAGCTATTACACTTCCTTTTTTTAGGATGGCAGAGGATTGAACTTTACCCCTTAGGCCTGAAGGTAAAACACTAAAATCTCACTATTACCAATCCTTGCATCTACATCTTAAACTTAATTAAATTTACAAGCACAACTAAAAAAAATGAAAAAAAAAAAAAAAAAAAAAACCCCAAAATTTAAGTTAAATATAATATTACAGCCACCAGGCCCTTTATCCAAAAGATCCCCATTTTTGGGTAAATGAGGACTAATTGTAGGGCTCACTCTACGTCAAACTTTAATGATTCGAATCGTTTATTTTGTAAATCTTGATTCATAGATCATCATTTCAGAAATTCAATTTAATCTGAAACCATTTGCCAATTTAATTATCACGATGAAATTTCAATGTTTTTTAGAAAACAAAGTATTCGTCAATTTCTTTGTACTTAATTAGATGTCTCAAATATTTCTGATTTGACCAATATTTTGCAAGGATAATCTATGAGTTGAAACTTGAAAAATAAATAGTTGAATAGTTAAAATTCAGTGTGGTTTGAGCCCCACAACTAATTCTCATTTTTATAAAAAATGGAGATCCTTTTTCTTAAAGGCTCCTTTATAGCCGTATAGATATTGGAAGATAATATGTCCACATTCATGGATTTGAGGATTCATGAGCTCCTAAAAGTCGCACATATATCACACTCACATATATTATGTGTGTGCGTGTTGGGATAGATCATTAGATTTTGTTGTTGGGAATCTTGAGAAAAGGGTGAGATGGTAGATAGTAGTAGAGTGTAGAAGGAAAGCGAAGGCAACGAGTTGTATAGTGTGTTGCACCAACGGACAAATATAGTAGACTCCTTGTGTGACTTGAACAACCAAATCAAGCATCCCAAGATTTGCAAGATTATGATTATCTCTACACGGGGGCGGCAGAGGATTTGAAGAAATATCTTACATCGAAAAGTTAAGAAAACTTATAAAGAGCTTGAGTTTTGATATTTGTTGATGCATAAAATCAGGTCAATCTTAGGCCAACGTAAATCCAACTGTAAATCAAACAAACGCACAAGAACATAAAGATATATCGTGGTTCACCTTAAGTTGGGCCTACTTCCACACTGATGTCGATTCGGTTTCACTATGTAAATTGAGGGTTACCATGTACATGGAGATATAAAGGCTAGGGTTTGCTCTCCTTAAAGTGAGGGTGAAGGATCCCTTTTATAGAATAATGGTTTCCTCCACCCCTACATACATCATGGGTTAGGTCGTGAAGTCCAAATACTAAGGTCCAATATATGGTACAACAACATTATTGACATGAGACTGTAACTTTATCTTCTTTTATAGTAAGAGAGCAAATTTGCTACGTGTAAAACTAACATTTCACGTGTGTTTCACACCACCTAGTTCCTCATTGAAGAAACAAGGCAATTGGATACAATTCGTGAATTCCTTTTCACAACATATGCATTTGGATTATTCGTTCATAAATTAAGCTTCATATTTCGCTACATATAAGGTCTAAGTTATTTCAGAACGAAAAGCTAACAAACCTTACGAATGCTTATAGCGAGTGGTGCCAAACTCCCCATATTTCCACCCTTATTTGCCTTTGGTTTCTAGATGCAAACAAGTATTCATTCACCTTCTGCTTCTTCCAGTGCCCAACCCACTAAGCTTCAAGTGGAGCTCATTGAGCCATCATATAGCAAGTAAAAGTGACCCCAAAATTATAAAAGCACTTGTCAAGTAGAAAGAAGAAAACAAGGAGAAACTCTTGAGAAAATGGCAATGACATTGAAGTAAATTCAAAGGCAAGTTCGTGACAATATCTACAAATTCATGGCCTCTCAGCCCCTTTTTCTGATGGAAATTTAATTGAGAGAGGACCAAATGAAACCCTCATACACAAAGCATAAGTTAAGCACAATGAAATATAAATATAACCCTTTATAATAATTAACATTGTTTTCCAAATCCCATCACATTCTCAGAAAATATTCAAATTCAAACACTCGGGTGGCTCCTGAATGATCCAAGGGCCTTGACAGCTCCAGCTCTCAAGATAAATTGGTGGTAGAAGGATGCAATTGCTGCTCCGATGAAGGGTCCAACCCAGAAAATCCACTGACCAACAAAAGAGTAGACAAGAACATATATTAGCGAAAATTCCGTGGAGCTCCGGAATATCTTTCGTTATATAAAATTAAAAAATTATAATAATAATATAAAAGTGAAGAATAATTAATATTGGAATACATACTTGGTCATCCCAAGCCTTGTCTTGGTTGAAGACAACAGCAGCTCCAAGACTTCTAGCAGGGTTGATGCCAGTGCCAGTGATTGGGATGGTGGCCAAGTGGACAATGAACACAGCAAACCCGATTGGCAGTGGAGCCAAAACCTTCAAAATACAGTCCACAATTTAGCCACCTAGAATACGGGAGAATCTACCGTGTAACTAGTTGTATATTATTTCCTCTCTCTCTCTCAGACACGTGACTTTAAAGATAAACACGATAAAATATACAACCAGAGATAACTAAGAATCTCTATCGGAATATATACAATTGTAAAACATATATAAAATGTAGACAACAGGACAGTTTGGAACAGGATGGAAGAGTTGGAAAATGGACTAAAACAGTATTTAGAAAAGACGTGCCCCGTGATTGTGAAGCTAAATAAAAACAAAATTAGGCAACTTTCATTCATTTCTGACTCAGCATATCAAATGTTTGGAACTGTTAACACAAGAAACAAATCAGACCTTAATCCAACTTTTTAATATCAAACAATAACTAAACTAGTGGTTTTTGAGGTGCTTAAACGAGGTTTTCCTTAAGAGGAATGTGAAAAGCCCACAGATTGACGTTGAGACCTCGAGTGAGTCATGATTCATGACGATACTAGAAGAAGGCATAGCACGTTAGGAATGATGGAGAGGTGAAAAGTTGGGAGAAAATAATTGAAAAAGTTGAAGCAACTTGTTGAAAGCAAACAAAATTAGGTGACTTCCGCATCTATTGCATTGCATGATACCCTGAAATGCTAAGCAGAAAAAAAAACCCTTGGCCCAGCTCATTGTCTTCACCCTACTCATAAGAGAAATGCTATGTCTTTAAGCTAGACCAATGAGAGGGAGAGGGTTTGAATCGAGATGCAGTGAGTTGATGAGAGAGACTCTAATTCACCAAGGCAATCCACCACTTGGGAAATGCTATTCTCAACAATGTATCTTTTGCTATGAGACTTAAAAAGAGTTTTTGGTTCTAATATTTTTAAGGGCAACATCTAATATTTGACGAGATTGTGCTATGTAGCCGTTGCAATATCCCCAAAGGAACAGTAAACTCAAGATTTTGCCCTAATACTTGGTTCCGAGATCTCATTTTGGATATAAGCACGATATAAACACCAAAAACACAAGAATATGATCCTATTAAGAACATCTATATGTGATGAACATATGTACAACAAAACCCTAAAAGGATTAGCAGTAGTGTGTGGGACACCTAACCTTGTCCAAAGGTTAAATGACGGTTAAATAAGGGTATAATCTTTCCACAATAAGTTAGAGAAAAATACAGGCCGCTTTGTCCCATCTCCTTTTATTAAATGAAGTTTATAGTCTTGTATCAAACAAATCATGCACTTGTTCAAAACACACCAAAAAATTTAAAGTAAATAATGTGATAAACAGGGAAAAAAAAAAAAATATATATATATATATATATATATAATTAATTAATGCATTTACTAGCTTGTTAAAAAAATAATGCATTTTCAGAAAGATCA
Source organism: Heteromeles arbutifolia (assembly GCA_024362995.1). Taxonomy (NCBI): domain Eukaryota; kingdom Viridiplantae; phylum Streptophyta; class Magnoliopsida; order Rosales; family Rosaceae; genus Heteromeles; species Heteromeles arbutifolia. The sequence continues at coordinate 10,498,067 of JANCRC010000018.1, forward strand.
AAATTTTCAAAAACTAGGACATGTGATTAAATAATGCATTTTCAGAAAGTGTATAAATTAAAATAATAATAATCATGTAATGAATTCAAATAAAAAAGTTTCCTAAATTAAAATGGTTTCAAGAAGAATAAAAGCAAACAAAAATTAGAATCCCAAAGAGACATGCTTGTGGATTCTTATTCAAAATTTCTCAAGACACTAGATTTTCTCTAATTTTCTCAGCTCCCTTGTTTTTATTTTTTTTTGAACTTTTTCGAAAGATAAGTATTATTAAACACGAATCGCAACGTTTATATCAGAAACCATAGTATAGTATAAAGATTAGTACAAGGAAATGGTAATTGCATATTATAGATGAAAGGTGCATATGTACCGGAACATGGGAGTCTCTAGCACTCCTCTTGGGGTCGGTGGCAGAGAAGACGGTGTAAACGAGCACAAAGGTGCCAATAATCTCAGCAGCCAATCCGACTCCGGTGCTGTACCCAACGCTAAGTGAGTTGGCTCCGCCGCCGTACTTGATGTAGTAGCTCTTCTGGAGAGCCTTCACCAGCCCAACACCGGCTATGGCCCCCAAGGACTGAGCCACCATGTACAGCACAGCTCTCACCAGCGACACCTTCCGAGCCAGGAACAGCCCAAATGTCACTGCCGGGTTAATGTGACCCCCTGTTCAATAAAAAGTTACAAAACCCATTTTAAAAAGCAGCTTTTTCGACAATTTCTACATGTATAAGCAAAATTAAATCCCACAAATTAAACCCACATGAAAAAATAAAGCAGCTTTTTCAACAAGTTCTACATGTAGCAGCGAAATCAGACAAACCGCACGTCAAAGACTTCATCTTTTTAGCTAAATTCTACATATATATACAAGAAAAAAAATACAGAAAACCCACTTAAACTGTTTAGCTAACTTCTGTATTTTACAAGCAGAATCACACAACCCACATCCAAAATGTACTTTTTAGGTAATTTCTGTATTTTACAAGCAAAACCAACATCAAAGACTTCAACTTTTTACTAGTTTATATACGTAGAGATAAAACCAGAGAGAGCGAGAAGAGAAAACAAACCTGAAATCCCAGCAGTGCAGTAAACAAGGACAAAGATCATGCCCCCAAAGGCCCAAGCAATCCCCAGGGTCCCAACCCCACCGCAAGCGTCTAGTTCGCTCTGGCTCTTGTAGCCAATCACAGTGAGCACAGTGACGTAGAGAAAGAGAAGAGTGGCTACGAATTCAGCTATAAGAGCTCTGTAGAAGGACCATTTGGCGAGCTCCGCCGGGTCGAAGAGCGGGGCAGGCGGCGGGTCGTGGTAGTCCTTGGCTGAGAAGGAGCCCCTCTCTGCAACTTCCATGTCCTTGGCCATTAACAAAGCTTAAGCTTCACAGAGTTTGGGAGAAACAGAGAAAAACAGAGGCCTTTTGGTGTGGGAGAGGGAGTGAGGAGAAAGGGGGTATATATGGTGTGGTGAGAGATTAGGAATTAGATTTACTGGAAAATTTGAATTATGTGGAGTGTACCCACCTACTATTTTTGTCTTCTTTTCGCTTTCACCGACTATGTGTGACCTGGCTTTTTACTACAGCCCACCTCATCACCTTCCACTAAATTTACTTCAACCCTCTCTCTCTCTCTCTCTCTCTCTCTCTCTCTGTTCCTCCCACTCACCTACAACAACAATCTCGATTTTTCTTCTTAAAATATAAGAAATGTTTTGCTTTGGGAAAACTCCCGCATCGGTTTCAAGATGATGAAGTTTTGGTATTAAACACTATTTTGAGCTCCACTAAACAGCCAAACTTGGCATGATATTTTAAAAAATGATAATGCTAGACTGACACCTATTTAATTATATTTTATAAATTATATAACTTCATTATTAGTGATTAGATTATTATTTAATTGTTAATTAACATTTTTAATTTTTACTAACGACACATCATATGGTTTGTAAATGTGATTTAAAAATTTTGTCTACCTAGCATTACTCTTTATAAAACAATACTTAGAATAAGAAATTAACTTATAACTTGTAAGTACATATATAATGTTCATAATTACTTGGGCTATAAGTTTTTAAAATATTATAAGATATTTTTTTCAAAATAGTGAAAAAAATTCATGGCAAAATGTTGGTAACATAAAATATTTATTGTATCAAAAAATGTAAAACCCCAGCTAAATACAGTAAGGGTAGTGTTATTCACAAACATATTTGTTAATTTTTATCTATTAATCTCGTTCAATTTATTCCATTACATAATGAAAAGTTAAAAAAAATTATGTGAAAGATGAAAATAAGTGTGCCAATTTCACGGTCCGACATTAAAAAAGGGGTGTTGATTTGAAACACCTAAACAATATTGTCATGCACCAAAATAGTAGAAAAGATCCGAATTGAAAACCACGCACGGATATTCACTCATTCAATACATGAAAAAACACAAGAGAACAGTGCAGCACGTGCAAAATGACCCAGTGAGTCGTAACTCGCGACGAGCGAAAAGCACAACTGTGCGGCAGAGAGGGTACAGCTGTCCCTTCGACTCGTGAGTCAGTGACCCTGGTCGGGGCAGACGACTCACTGTACGCACGAGCAGACGCACGAAAACGAAGGCCTTTTTGGAACTTTCGTATTGGGTGGACACGAAACGGTAATAAGTGCTGGTTTGGAAGGACACATGGAGGGATGTGAGCCGTGCATAGGTACAAAGGATGATCGCATGGTGCTGGACGGCTGCTTCACCGGAAAATCAGCGAAGTTAGGCTGAGAAATGGGTGGTTAGAGATGGCTTGGCGGTTCTTGAACGTTAATAAACCAGCCGCAGGGGAGTGGGACCCATTCATGCTTGGGCTTTACTGGATAATAGAGACACATTGACACATGCGGATTTTTCACCCCAAAATAATACTAAATAAATAAAAACAAGCTTCATACTTATCCTTATAGACTCTGGTTAATGTTGTATGTTTTTTTTATTTAACTTATTCGATTTGATGGTCAAAAATAAATGAACGATATTTGGTATTTACTTTACTTTTTTGGGGGCTGAGCTCATTCTCTCTTACAAATAACGTATCTGATCCTTACAAATTTCGTAAAGTCATTCAACTTTTTAATATTTATTTGAGAATCACTTATACAAAAATTTATTTGAATCTTATGTTATTTAGTCATTTAAATGTAAAGAACATATCGGCAGGTAGATATCAATTAACATATTCATCATTAACTGTCCATTTATTTGATACGCTTAGATGATTAAACAATCTCCACTTCGAATGATTTTTTTGAAGTGGTCTAATAAATTGAATGATTTGGATTGTTGATTTTATTTGGTCAAGATACGTTATTCGCAAATGAGGAATATATGAGAGGAAAATTTTGAATATAAGAGGGGAAATTTGGGTGTCGCTATGAAGTTATCATGATGTATTTAAAAATGGTGGTGTGATCAGTTACATACTCGCATAAAGATAACGTCTTAGTGTTGGGATAAAACTTCGCATGCGAGGCTGGACATGCTCAACGTTGTATTATAATGCATTTGTAACGTTTAAACCAACTCTTCAACCCAACTTATGTTTTCATTCTCAGTCCGCTACTAAGCATGTTGCGATATTAAAATCTTCAAAAAAAAATAAAAATTAATTGTACCATTTCGTCAACACAAATTAATCATTCAAAAGAGAAAGAGACATCCTTAACCGTTGGAGAGAATTTCCAAGAAAACATGTTTTTGTCATAAAAAACAGATTGACTAAAACATTTTCCCATAATTTATTTATTTAATTATAGTGATTTGAGAAGTGGAAGGGAAGTGATTCCCAGAATTAGCAAACCCTAACTAATTATAAAATGGTGATGACGTTTTTAAGTGTATTAAGTTAATAGAATGTGCAAAGTGATGAGGGCCGCAGACTTTTTTGGCCTCACTAATCATTAGTTATTATACACCATTACCGTGACATGTCCTGATTAATTAGTGGACGATCTGACGTGGATTTGCAAAAACGAATCAGAAGACTGATAAGCACAAATTAAGAAATCAGACAACGCCATATGTCATTGGTCGGTCGGGCAGCGAAGCAAATATTTGATCCTCGAACCTCCAAACACATGACATTCCACCAAGGCAGATATCCGTTGCTAACAACAATTGTTCATGCTTTTGAATGATTAGGCCAATTTTATTGTTAAATTCAAACTCTTATACCTAAATTCAAACTCTCACGATTATTTAGGATTAACCGTATATTTTATTGTCCGCTTCAACTCTATATATTATAGATTCAAATTCTTTATTTTCGTAATTTAGATGAATTTAATATGAATTATCTTATATTTTTTATGAAAAGAATATTATATTTCATTAAAAACGCCAAAATGCACATACAAGGGCATGGTGGTCTCGGTAAATAACCCAAGTGGATTTTGAGTTAATCTCGATTCCTCTTTAATGTGTGAAGCTACTAAACGTAAACTCAAATCAGTATATGATTGTGAGTTTAGAAGAAATATGTCATATTTGAGTTTGGATACTCTGATTCATTGAAGGAATGCAAAGTTATACTTTGATCTAAATAGAAATATTATATTGCATTATAGATAAGCTTTTTACATTTTTTGCATCAACATTAGAAGTCATTTACACGTGTATGAGCGAATGCTAGAAGCACAATTCATACACCAATTTGAACAACTTCTCTATGTAATTTTCAACGACAACATAATATAGGACGCTTTTCCTAATAAGGAAAGAAGAAGAATAATTAAAATGAACAGTTTGAGAGTGTTGGATTTTTAAGTAATAAGTGAGAGATTTTTTAGTGTGTCGAAAACACAGTTTGGTACACTAAGTGTTTATAATATAATTGGTTGAAAAAAATATTCTTCAAGTTTTCAGTTAATTGTAATATGACTGGTATATCAAGCCATGTTCCCAGCACATTGAAAAATTTCTTGTAAAATTAACTTGTTTATATTCTATAATACATGTATCTACAATAACCAAGATTTATGTCACAACTATGTTTGTCATCATGACCTTTCATTCATAGATGTGAATCTCAGACCTGCCATGTTTAAGCAATGTTAGTGTATTATTTCATGGAGCTAAGGTCTAGTATATAGAAGAAACAACATGTTTCTACGACTCTACCATGACACCTAGCCAATTCTATTCTAGCATTCCACTAAAGTTCTGCTTCATAATCACATATCTTTCCCGCTAAGAAAGAAAAAAACAACAATTTCGTTCGCACATATTACAACACATAAAATATCTGTTAATGTGACCATCACAAACATAAATTTCTCCAAGAGTTTAGGTGCATGAATTCTGTTTTAAAAAAAAATCGGACCACGAAACTCCCTGCTATAACATCATATTAAAAAACTATATAATAAATGAATATTTAAAAAAATAAAATAAAACTGATAGACTATTTCAACATATATGTGACTGCTACATGCTTATCGTTTTTCTAATAAATGAATATATAGAGCACAAAAATCACGTTTCTGATGTGATCATGAATGTGATGAACCCACCATCACCGTCCACGACCGCCCCAGATTTACCCTAGTTAGTAGGCCAACGAATCACCGCATGCCACGTACGAGGACCGGCTGGTCTTCCATTCATCCTGTGCAATGATTAGCTCACCGGACGGTGAGACTGTGGGAGGACCATCACCACGTCTCCAGACATATCCCATCAGCTGTCGATTTTTCAGTATTATTTTGTTATCGCTCGGAATTGGACGGCTGTTTTTATTCGTAAAATAGTTCAAGTTGATTTTTGGTACGTTTGTTTTTCATTTCACTTCGCACTGGAATGCACGAAAACAAATAATATTATCGGTTGATTTTGTTTGGCAGGTAGGAAAATACCCTTGAATTCATGGCATTATTAGCAGATTTTATTACTTTTCTTTCGTTCTGTCCAAAAAAAAAAAAAGATATCGAATAATCAATTCATCATTAAGAGGATCAACCAAAGGGCGCACCTTCAAATATTAGGATAAATAAATTACAAATGGTCAAATACCCTAATACAATTTTACAAGCAACAAGGAATAAAGTATGCATTTACACCATGGTTAGGTTTAAATTAATAAATGTTTTTTTTTATAGATAATGATCACTACACTAAATTCGTTTAAACTACGACGAGAGTTAAGAGGTAATTGAACTTGTGTGCAGATGGAAAGCAAAATAATATAACCAATTTGACCAAACCAACGCTTATAGAAAAATGATGTTTTAAGCATTCTTGCCTATGAATGTGAGCTTTGACAGAGTATCTTTTGTTTTTTTTTTTTTTAATAAAAGTCTGATAGTTCCTTTTAACATTGGTAGTTACATGTGCATAGAGAAACTCACAGGAATTTGAAGCTAACACGTTGATGATATATAGAGAAATTCTCTATGAACTCTCTGCCGCCTCACATTTTAACATCAATTTTCGTGCTAATATTATAAAATATTATATTAAAAACATGAGGTGGCAGAATGTCTATAAAGAGGTCCACTTTTGAGAGAATCTCGTTAACATTTATCGTTGGAGATATTGAGTGATCATGGAAAATTGGGAAATATTTGCAACACAAAAACAAAGTGCCTTGTCAAGAAAGCAAAGCAAAACGTGCTTTTTCTTTTCAGAATCATCGATGGATTCACTACTTTCTGCATCCCATATACGAAGAAAGTCCAAAAGGACTGCACACTTGATGCATGGTGGTGGAACATCATGACTGCATTCATTTTGATGTGCATGACTGATCTGATCCTACGATTTGTTCCACTAATTAGTGAAACAACAATTCTTTGGACCACTTATTGCAGATTCTAGGTCATCTTTCTTTGTGGTGACCAAAGAATTAGAAAGAGATTTCTTGGCAGTCTCTTCCTTAGATTAATATTAGACAAATTATATATCAAACATCCTTTCCAATTCTTGGGTGGCCCCATGAACCATTTGCCTGTATCTGTCATCGTGTGATCACAATGAGAGATAAACACGGGTGTTATAGAGACAATCTATGAAAGTTTAGTTGTTTATCTCTCATCGCGTCACTGCAATGAGAGATATAAACACTTCAGCGTTACAACCTGATAAATCCCAACAAACAAAAGTTCATTTTCATCTCTCTCATTGCGTGAATGCAGTGAGAGGTAAACACAAAGCGTTGTATGGCCGACCTATGAAAGTTTTTTCTTCAAAGAAATAAACACTATTGTGGGGGATGGCCCATGTGGCATTTGTGTCTCTCTCTCATTGGGTTACCGTGCAGAGAGAGATACACACACAAGCACAATAAGACCGTCATGTGGAAGTTTCTCTCCTTAGTTCGATACTATGATCATATAATATAACAGCATAGTCGAGAACATGTTGGTTCCGTTATCTAGATGATGACATGGGTATAGCATATGTATTCAATTCTACATAACAAGTCGATCAAACCAAACAAAAGTGAATGAGAAAAATGAAATCTCCCACAAATCTTGTGTGATGGGAAAGCCAAGAACTTGGTCCTAAACTGAAGGGCAAAAGACAAAGCCAAAAAGGAAACGCAGCGCACAGGAAGAACATGAGCCACATGGCCGGCACCACCACAATTCTCAAAGCAGATAAGAGAGAAAAGACACCACATTCATAAATAGTCCAGGGAGAATGTATGCCACAAGTAACCGTGGCCAGAAACCCTTGTAGCACCACATGGGACTCACAATCACAAACAAACAACGCACAAAAAAGGAAGCTCGTATTTCAAACATTTACCGACATGGATGCAAAATCGACAGGCCTATATAAGAATCCTCACAATTGTCGGCACCTTCGTTAATCAAATATTTTTTTAGGATACTCCGGAGTATGAAATATTCTAGATGTTTTGGTGTTTTTAAATAAAATTTAACTGTTAAATCCGCCTTCATTATAGACGTTAAGACCTTCCATAGTGGTTTTATTCGTATAACAACGTTGCTGAAGCGGTGTAAGTTACGGTTACGAGAGTAATTCTGAACAATAGAACTCACCCATACTAAACTCAAATTTTTCGGCATAGTCCCAGTTGGGTTCCAGTTTATAGAAATCAAACTCAAAAATCTCCGACCTACTAGTAGCCATTTTTTCTATGTAATTCAGGGCATTATAAAATGTCAAACAAGCATTCTCCCGGTAGAAAATCATGAACTACGAGTTGAAAAACATAATTAAGAGACCACAATTCACAAATGAATATTTGTGGAGGACAAGGCGCAAGAGCAATATATCACAATGAAGAACACAAATCACGTTGCTGTAGAATCTACCGTTCTCGTTCATCATATCCGTCTCGGAGTTTACAAACCGATCATCGACTCAAAATGCAGATACTTTGCCATGTGTGGGTTTCTAAACAGAATATACACAACCCCACAACTGAAATCTAACACCAACTATGTACATCTGACATGAGGGGCAACTCTCCAGTATTTGCGAATACAAACGAACCGGGGATATTAACCCAGCTATGCAAACTTGAACCGCTTTACAAGAAGCAAGTTACATTGGAGAACGGAAACCAGCATCAATTGCTTGCAAGACTGGAGCTACGTCAAACCTGAAGTTTCTGAAACTCTTGCCTGCTCCTGTGTCTGGAGGACGAACCTCGGGTTCAGGTTTAGTTGGTTGGCTCTCCACTATCATGGTGCTACTCCCTATCGAGCTGCTTTTTGCATTCCACACGCTGATTCCTAAGGATGAAAGACAAAGCTCATCAGAGAAGTGGAACAGAAATTTCAGTACACGTGGGTTTTTACAAGGATCAATGACAACTCAACATTAACATGAGTGCTCAAGTTCGATTAAACTTGTACACTACAATATGCCAGCACTACTGTAACCTGGGTATGAAAACCAACATCTGGTGGAAAATTAATTATGTTCATATGCTTTGATTTCTCCAAGTTTGTAAGATTCATCTTTCATTTTCCTTTTCCTTTATCCCGCAAGTTTAACATAAACCTGAAGCTTATAGGCTACCGAAATATATCAAAGGAAGGGGAAGAACCTTTGAGAGGCATATCAGGTCTTGGAGCAACCGGGGACTGATGTGATAAAATCCATGATTTCATTGTTCTGTTAGAAAACATCGATCCTATTAGACATAACAAAAAGTTGGAACGGTTGAGAAAGTAATTAAAGTTATAAATCAAAATAACTTACGCCAAAAAAGGTGACACCATGTAAAGCTTGAGGCCGGTGATACCACGAGATATCACATCATCACTTGCAGGCTGAAGATCATCCAGCCGGTGCCATGCAATTTCCTGCAAACAAATACAAACGGTGTGCACTTGGCCAATGATATTGTGCAGGAAAAGAGGGGCCTATATTCTATGAAGCGATAATGAAGACATTAAATAAAATATAGAGGTCACACAACCAAGAAAAAAAAACCCACAAAAACTCAATAAAGAGAGAACTCTGCAACTTTACCAAAGTGTAACCTACAATGGAAACTACAAGAGGTGTTCCTTCAGAATAAATTTCACTAAGAAATTTAAAACTCTGTGAAAACATAAATGATGAAAAAAACGTGGATGCATTAAGAATCACATACACTGATCTCCTTTTTGGTGAGTGGTGCAAAGGCAGTATCCTCCCTCACACCAGCAATAATGTACAGCCGCACCCTTTGTTGTCCAAATATAACTTCAATATACTCGTCTTTGTCAAGAAGATTTGTAACATCAAAACCTGTTTCTTCCAGGACCTGCATTCACCACAAAGAACCAGGTCATTTATAACATATGGAGGTTCACAAGAACTGTCTAGATTGTGCGTGCCTTCGGAGAGAAAAAATGACACCTACTGGTGTTAAGTTTCATACAATAAATTTCCTAGTAAAATATGCAATTTCCATTGGATGAAGCCATAAAACCAGACTATTTTCTCCCAACTCTATCACACTGACAAAGTCCAAAAACATCCTCAGTCTCCTACATGTCAGAGAGTCATTAAAAAGTTGAGTTCTGAAACGTTTCCTTCCATACACGCTCCTAATGTGTCACAAAAGTATAGGGCAATAACATTGTTATGGAATGGATATGAATCGTAAAATCATCGCGCCTGTAGTTTATCTTGTCTGCTCAGCAGCAAATCTTATTACCTTAAGAAGATGAATATACATGCATCATGGAAATAAAATGTCAGATTGAATATTAGTTGTGCACACACCACCCACCCTCTGCCCTCACGACACATCCACCCGCGGAGAGAAACATAGAGATAATTTTTACAATATTGTCAATTTCACTGGTTCAAGGCTGTGAAAACTTGCTGTAGATATCCGGGGGAAAAATCGATCTGGATTAAAAAAGAAACTGCCATACGGAAAAATCTTACTTCTCTGATGGCACATGCATGGTCTTCTTCATCTTTGTTCTTTTTGCCACGAGGGAAACTCCAGCTTGATCCTTTCCATCCCTTCACGAGTAAGCACTGCAGTTGGCCAAATGTAAATTAGTACAAGAGAAACAATCGCACTGCTTTAAGAAAGCTCTAATATTTGACCAATAACTTCACCTCATACAGAAGGTTGTGCATGGACATAACAAAAACTTATGATATCAACCAGTCATCAAGTTTTAAGATACCAAATGGTTTACAACATTAGAAAAATAGCTTTTAAAAAGTCATTCACGTTCAAAAAGGGTTGAACTTGGGAGGTTCTAGAATCATTCACAGAAATCCTCACCCTTTCAAAGGTTTCATCCAAAATGATTGCACCAGTTACAGGAACCTTGACCTTGTAAGAAGTGAAGTCCTTAAATATGTCATCTATATGGGCAACATAAGGTTTAAGAACATCACAGCTGTTAAACACTGCCAAACATTAAGGAAAATAAAGCTGTACTAATAATTGGAGGAAATTATAGATGGACTAACAAAAAGATAAAAATGGAGCAAGGGTATGATAAATTGGAACAGACAAACCATATGTGGTACACAAAAGGTCCATAGGAATCTAAGAGAAGTATACAAGTGATACAAGAAATTCTGGCATAGAATGGTTTTGGTTTTGGTTTTGGTGGGGTTGATACACATCAACATGGCATAGCTAAGAACTTCAAGCTTTGCCAACCATAGTGTCAGCAATGCTTTCAGACGGAAATTGTCAAACTCTCCATACGTGCAGGAGCTGCAATAACCAATTTGGGCTCTGCCGTGCATGCGGAAACAATACAATGATGCTATAGGAAAGCAGGTATTAAGCTAGATATTGCTGGTACAGGAGAGAGGGCGTGTGGGGACAGATATGTGTATATTGACTTCACCAAGGTGTATAAGAAACAGAAAGATAAATTTGAGTCATTGACCGCAAAGGATACATAAAGAAGTGAACTCCTTCAAACTAAATGACTTCAGCGATGGATTTTTCTCCACTGAGTTGTCCTCATAAAACCAATGAGCATACTCCACGAGAAATAAAATCCTCTCAAACGATTGCAGGTCTTCTTTTGGCACATTTAGAACAAACCGACTGCCAGTAAATGGTAAAAGAAAAGATTCAGATGCATATCTAAACAAGTTAAAATAACATAGACAAACCGTAAGCAGAAGGAGGGAGAGAGGAAGACCAAACCAATTGGCAATTTGAATCTTGTTTTAATGAAATGAAACTAGGATGCATAAAAGGAAAAGCTTTGTAGCGAGAAAATTGCACAATTCATCAACCTTCCAAGTTCAGTATATAATCGTTTGTTGTACCTAGGACTCGTCACTAAAAAGCGAGAGGAGAACAATACTAAATCTGAAAGGAGCGTGTCTTTACGGACCTGCAGAGATCATCAAGGAGTTCTTGGGGGGGAAGGCCGTTCTTCAGTAAAGCACTCGATGACCGAGGGAGGCCAGACATGGCTTCCCTTTTGCTTCTTGCTTTGTTTCCTGATAAATTTAATAGCAAAACAAATGCAAATGTGGGTAATTTAGGATATGCACCAAAGTTCAAAATCTGCAACCTAGCTAAGCAAAGTAAAATGAAACTAAATACAAAAAGTCTTTAGTTCCATAATATTAGTCGATGCACATCTTTTAAATCCTCAGCATTTACGGCTACACTGCAGACGTTGCAGCTACGATGATGGGCATTCTTCATCTTTTAGATTTTTTGAAAAACAATGCACTAACACCATAAAACACACAAAACTACACTTAAAAGATCTAGAAATATCCCCTCATGAATTTAATGAAAATACTCGAACTTACTTTTTTATTCGGTTTAATCAATGCGGCTTGATTCCACATTACTACAACCATTTCCCCTTTCAATTACTTTCTTTTCTTCCTTTTGTCAAACAATTACAGCCCAAAAGCACAATTTATAACATTTGTGACAAATTTTGAAATAAAATAACAACATATGTATCGCATAAATATACCAATGAGGCTAATAATACCCAGAGAGCCATAGATTTCAGTACAATCAGTCGCTTCTAACTCTGAGCAAGCCAAGCTGATTGAATTCAACAACAACCATTATTCAATGGATTATCTTTACCACCAAATCTAACACAACAATCCTCAGAAATTACTACGGCATCCATCCCAGTGCTTTCAAACGTCGTAGTTTGAAGCGGCCGAGATCTCGCGCCAGTAAATGACCCAACAAATTGCAGAGAGAGAGAGAGAGTTGAAGGGAGAGATAAGATACCTTGGTGTTGAATGTTGAGTTTCGTCGAGGGAGTTGTGGATAGAGACTACAGTTGCTGAGTTTATTGGAGGGACTTTGCGAAGAAGAAGGTGGGATTTTGCGGAGGGGGAGGGGGGGGGACTCAGATCACTCAGCGCCTGTGCGACTGCCGAGTGGTGGAAGCCTATGAAAACTACGCTTTATTTATGTCCCCAATGTGATTTCTTTTCCTCGATATTTCAAATTTTTCTTTATGGTATGTGCTCCTACACTCGAAAAATCAAAGGTTAAATCTTGTATATTATTATTCTTCATATTTTTTTTTAAATATCCAAAATTACTTAAAAAACCTTTTTTTAAGTTTTGACACATGGACTGCATCTTTAGTATGGATGTATCACCACGTGTTACAGAAATTTTGTGTAAAACATCATACATGCTGTGCATATGGGATCTCTTTTTTATAGACATTTTTCGCAATTTCGTAATTTTTAGATGATTTGAAATGAGGACTGTATGGACCAAAACTCGACACGACATAATTGCGTTAACTCTATTAAGATGACAAAAATGCTCCTTAAAAAGGTGGTAACATGCCCAAGAAACTGACGGATTTTTTTACTGAGATTAAGTATGATAATACGTTCACACTCAAAATATAATGTTGGTGATAAAGAGAATGAACCAAAAAAATGCTACAATGAAATCAGATTATTGGTGAAGACTAATGAGAATGAAGCTTTACTAACTCAGTTAACTGCTAAACAAACTAATTAATGTGCTTAATCCAAGCAACTATTAACCAAGCAAGCATGAAAACGAACACAGCCATGATTCTTAATACAACTTATTTATTTGTATGGCTTTATAGGTTAACTTTAATAATTAAATACTTAAGAAAATCCTGCAGAGCAATAGCCCATGGTCAGTTTGTGTAAACAATATTTTGTAGCTATTTGCTCTTTCAGGAAGCTAACGTCCCCAATTTTCATTTTCCTCATTGTGACCTCCATGCCAACTTTCAAAAGTGAATCTTTTTGTTATTTCTGCATACATTTGGAAAATAACTGTTTACTACCTTGCCTTGTATTTGCTTGTAGGAACTGGCGCCCCTAAGTGAAAAAAGTTAAGGTTCCACCATAAAATTAATTGGTAATATGAGGAGTAGTTCAACATACTTATAAGCCCATGTAAGGTCTTTCCTCCCATCAATGTGGGACTCATTCTCAACATGCCTCCTCACGTGTGGCGAATTTTCAAGCCTAACACATGGACAACACAATAGGATGACGTGGAGCGCGTATGGCCGTTTGGCTTCACACGTGGAACAACTTGTTCTGATACCATGAAGAAAATTGAGGTTCCACCATAAAACCAATTGGCAATATGAGGAGTAGCCCAACTTATTTATAAGCTCATGCAAAGTCTCTTCTCCCATTAGTATGAGACTCATTCTCAACACTTAGTGGCTAACGAATGTTATAATTGCTGTTTTTGTTTTTGTTATTGTGTGCCTGACTTTGGTGTATCTCCTTTCATATATTCATCTTCCAGGTTTTTGTTCATCTCAAATTAAGCAGTTGGATTTTTACGGTGTTGTTGCGTTCTCGAGTGAATGGTGCCATATATATCGTATTAATTTTTACGGAGAGAACTTCACTACCTTGTTTTATATTTAAACTAACCTGATTGATTCGTCACTTTCTCTCTAGGTGCCAAGAGAGTGATTGCCCTTTCAACGTGCGTGCTGTTTGACATCTCACTTGCTGTTGTATTTTTTGGTATTGTTCCACCATTTACCACAGACACAAGTTTCTGTTAGCAGTGCACCTACCTCCTGGAGTGTCCTTACCTCTTACTTGCTAATTTTGTACGTCGTATACCAATGAAACTTTGTACCTTGTATTTACGCTCATAAGGCTGTTTTTTCTCTGCGCGATCCATGACGTTATTGAAATATCACTAATTGGAAAATATTTTTGTTTGTCCTTTCAATTAGAATAACTAGATGTATATATGGATATTTACAAATACTATATGGTTTCTCAGGTTGTGCATGTTGTAGATACAAGAAGCAGCTTTGGTGAAAAACAAGATCCTAGGTCGTATGTGTCTCTGTTTTCTCTTACTCCTGGAAGTTGACGAAGGAGGTTGAGCAAATTAATGAAGGTTTCAGATGCGGTGAAGGCAAAGTTGTTGATCTTGTGACTTTTTCAGTCAAGTACGGTTGTTGGACTGATGATGACAGTGACAGTGGGTGGAGCAAATCAGATATTCCCCCACCATGCACGTTGACGTTGGTAGCGTACTCATGGTAATGAAAGAACAACGCGAGTACTGCTTGATACAAAAGGTTCAACACGGTGGACTCTTGCTATCAACGCTGATGAAATAGAAGATTTCACATTCAAAGGTACAGTAAACTTCAACTATGTGCATTATTTGATCTCGCTGTTTTCACTCGTGTTTGTAAATGAAGTGCTAAGCTGAAAATTTCAGTTTTGTACCACCTATGGATGGACTTAGCTTTCTCTCACAAACTTTTGACCTCAGATGCAGAAAGTTCGGAGGAATTGGTTCTTTGGGTGACTTGAGTAGCGTAGATGGATGGCACATTATTCAGTATTCCGGAGGACAGAATGCACCGACAAGGTTCGATATTGCACTCTTCTGGTCACAGAACTCTACCCGGATGGCTCACGAGGTTGAATGGAAGAGAGACGAGCACACTCCCCTGTTAGAAATATATGTATAAGGATCGTTAACAATCAAACCCTAACCCTAGTTCAGTGAATGATAACTGCTGCAATTATTACGTTGTTATGCATGCAGCGATTATAATAAGTAGTAAGGGTTTACTTACTTGTAGAAGAAGACATTGACAACAAATTAATCACTTGTCTTCTCTTCTCTTGGTTACGAAATTGATCCGAGAACACCTAATGGGACTGTTTCTTCGAGAAGGATCATACACACCCGAGAAGAGAGACCAAAGTGATATATATATACCTACTGCAACCCATCCTCCCATCAAGGATGCAGTTACAAGCAGTTTCTCCAATTAACTGCTACCTAATTCAAATAATTATAACTTGAAGTTTCCCTCCTTTGTGGGTCTAATCTTGTACGAGTCACACATATAAGTCCTAAATGAAATACAACCATTTTGTTCTATATAATTGCACTAAACATGAACTGATGAAGCTCACTACATTTTAGGGTTTCTTACATGCCCTTCTAAAATTAAGAACTGAGATGGGCATATTGACTCCTAAGTGGAAAGAGTTCTTTCAAAGCTTCCTCCTTGGGGCTCGCTGTTTGGCAAGTTCATGTCCCCCACACCCTTGCATTTTTGAGCAATCTTCCTGCTAATTTTTAGGTGCTTCGAATGTAATTTATACGTTTTGCTTGAAATTACAAAGGAACTTTCAGAATGAAGAAAAGAAAATGAATCATGTATAAGCAGACACAAATTAAACGAATATATGGATTTCAATATAGCATTACCGTTATCATTTTCAAGTGTAATTAAGAGTGCACTTTTGTATTGAAGACATCGTCAAATGACATTGTGCTTATAATGACATGTTGATCTACCCGAAACCTTAAAGTCAAGTTCAAATTATACATCCTATATACAAGATACTCGTCATTTATTAAAGAATAAAAGTTCATTGATACATACTATTGACACATTATCGGTGACAAAAACTCGGTTCCATAGCCATACTATTGTCCAACAGCAATTAAAACATTTGGCTTCTCTACAGACATCATTTGTTCACATACAAGATTTGCATGTGAAAGTTGAAACGACATACCTTCACCGTTTACAGGCTTAACTTGCACCACAAAAACATTGGTTTTATCCATTACCCCAGCGAAGTAAAAGAATGGGGTTTTACTTTTACCCGAAGTGAAATGAAAGAAACAGAGATACACACGTGTGGAAGGAAAAGTTAGGTAACTCAGTTACTTTTGGCGTGAAACAGTGGCTCCCTCATCAGATCAAACACAGTGGCTTCCCTCATCAGATGTCAGATAGCTGAAACAAACCCCCAAAAAGAAAGAACCTGAATCTGATATAGAGGGAGAGAGAGGGGGAGGAGAGAGAGACAGGGTCCAAGAAATGCGGACGATATCGTTGGGAATATCAGCAGCATCCCCAACCTCCTTAAACAGCTCCTTCCTCAACACTCTCAACCTCAACAGACCAAACCCTCTTGTTCCTCTTACTAATTCCACTTCTTCCAGGGTTCCTGTTCCTGCCTCCACCTCCACTGATGACTTCTCTTTCCTTAACTTCTCCAAATCTGGTGGGTAATCCAAAAGCTTCTGTCTTTTTACTTGTTTACTTCAATTCCTTAATTTCCATGTCAGAAAGTTTTTGGGTATTTTGTAAAATTTAGTTTTGTGTTGACTCCTCAACTGGGTTATGAATAATCAAGCTTAGTTTTTCATTTCCCTTTAGTTTTTCTGATTTGTTTCGGCAATCAACAGAGGTTTTTCCGTTTTGGGACTGGTTTTGTAGGAAGCACTTCGTTCATAATCGTTCTTGCTAGAAGCGCTTTAAGTAGAAGCACGTTCGTATTTTTATTAAAAACTGCTTTTCTAGGAAGCACCTGCTCTGATCTATAAACCCTTTAAGTGTCGATCGTCAAACATGATTAGAAGCGCTTTTGTTTGTCTGACGCAGCTGAGTGATTTTTTTTTTTACTCAAAAGTCATACGGGAAATTTGGGTTTTTGAGATTCTATTTGGATGATTTTTTTGGTTATTGGGTGTAGGAGTTTGCAGAGCGAGTCAAGTGGCTGATTTATTTCCCACGGTGTGTCCCGAGATTGTTGTCCGGGAGGCACGGTTGGAGGATTGTTGGGAGGTGGCTGAGACTCACTGCAGCTCTTTCTTCCCCGAGTATTCTTTTCCCTTGGACTTTGTTTTGAGGATTGACCGGCTGGTGGGGATGCTGGCCGGATTTTCTCTGCCGAATGGTTGTAAGAGAACTTGTCTGGTTGCTGTGATTGGCAACGCTGGTTATGAAACGTTCCTCTTTGGGAGTGATGATTTCAAGGTTGGCGGTTGTGATGGGAAGTTCAGTCTCCATAGGAGGTATGTGGCTGGAATATTGACTGTGGATACCGTTGCTGATTTTCTTCCGAGAAAAGGACCTCTTCGTCAGAGAAGGTCAGTTCACAATTACTTAAAAGAATTTTTCTTTGACTGTTAAGCCCTGAGCAGCTTATAGTTTACTAGTCGAGTTGAATTTCGATGAAACTTATTTGTTAGCCATTATAGAGTTGAAGTAAATCAGTACTGTCGTCTATGAAAAACCGGTCTTTTTTGTGCAACATCATATGAACTGCTTGTCATCTTGTTATAAAGAAAGGTTTTTATTGTATATCAGAAGCTTTTTTCATAACACAGCTATCAGATTAACAGGAGATAAGAGGATCGGTTTGTTACTTTCTTCACCGATTAGTGTGGAACCACAATTATTAGCTTTTCTGGTCCGCTTTATCAGCGCACAAAAAACCATCTTTGGCATTGTTTGGTTTCGCCCCTACTTCTTTTGATCTCCGACATCATTCCCCTTGGCCTGTCTATAGAGAACCTCATCCGAACCAATTACGTGGGTTTTTCCGAGGCCCTTTCCCAGCCTCAACGCCCACCCTCGTTTCCTTCCCTAGCCCTTTTCCGTGTCTGTTCTGAATTTCTCTTCATCGCATCAGCTGTTGCAGCTCAAATATTCATCTCCTGTGCATGTGCAAATGATGTGTTCTCATCTGTCACAAATATAGTTTCTGATACATAGGCGAAAATAAATTCTTAGATTCATATCGCACATAAGAAATGATATGGTGCTGGCTAGTACCAACCGTAGACCAACCATGATATTCAGTTTCTTGTAATCGATGAGAGTTCAACTCTCCGAACCCTTAAATCCAGTGACTTCAGATGTTCATTCTAAAATATGGCAAGATATGTTGTTCATCTGGTATCATTCGTATTTACTTATGTGCATGGATTTTTTAATCGCAGGACTGGAGTTGCGTACGTGTCAAACGTTGCTGTCCGGGAGACATTCCGGCGAAGAGGAATAGCTAAAAGGTTGATAGCAAAGGCAGAAGCCCAAGCCAGGAGCTGGGACTGCCGTGCCATTGCATTGCACTGCGACTTGAACAATCCCGGGGCCATAAAGCTGTACAAAGGCCAGGGTTTTAAAAGCATCAAGGTACCGGAAGGAGCGAACTGGCCCCAGCCCAAGACCGGTCCGGACGTTCGCTTCAACTTCATGATGAAGCTTCTGAACCCCAAGACTGCTGGCTTAAGAAACGAATAAGACAGACAAAAGACACGACATTTGGAAAGACAAAAGAGGAACAAAAACTAGGATGTTTGAGAATAGATTGTATATAATTATGTAAGCTTAACAGGAATCTGTGCTAATAACCTGTATTTTTGGTTGGATAAAACGCTAATTTTGTAAATATTTGGGGGAGGTCTGGTTGGAGCATCTTCATATCTTGTGAAGATATACTTCTGCCCGATTTATATTTCTCCAATTTTTTTCAGAGTCGTGTAACATGTCGTGCCTGAAACTGCCGATCACTGGCACCGCCATGGCGGAACTAAAAACAGCCATGGTACCAGACAAAGAAAATACAGAAATTGCTGTTCCTCGTATACAAATTCTAAAACAGAGAGACCTTGATCACAAAACATAAAATTGCAACGTTTCAAACCAAATCAAAATTGCAACGTTTTACCATGGATAAGCAGATACATGCTCTCATAAGATGCCGCTTAGAATTCCACGTTATTCGACAAGTTTATAGTTCTAAACCGCCAAAGTATGGTAAACTCAATCTTTCTGCAGTGGTATTATAGTGCCATGGGTAAACAAATGTCGTCGAGATCTATGGTGCTTAACAACCAATGCCGGTAAACATTTTGAGGCATGAAGATGCCGAAGAAGCCAA
This sequence comes from Heteromeles arbutifolia, assembly GCA_024362995.1. Classification (NCBI taxonomy): domain Eukaryota; kingdom Viridiplantae; phylum Streptophyta; class Magnoliopsida; order Rosales; family Rosaceae; genus Heteromeles; species Heteromeles arbutifolia. Next base: position 10,517,739 of record JANCRC010000018.1, read on the forward strand.
AGGATTTTCCACTTGGATACACGTAAAGCTTATGATGCTTGAACAAATTTGTCTAAAGCAGATGTATCCAAAGCTGGGAACTCCTTCACGGCAGCAAGCACAATGTTTCCAAGTGAAACGGCATCATTGTTGCTCGGTGCCTACAGTGTAAAAGTCGTATGAGTTGCAGTACATTAAGAAACGATTGCAAGTTGTGAGTTTTTTGCCTACCTCTATGTTCAAGGGAAGTACAGGATCATGAAGCGAGAGTCTAAGAAGAAACCATCCGCCGTAGCCAGAAACTCGGACCTGTTTCCAAGTGCACATTGGGGAAGCATGAGTTTAAGAAACTAAACAAAATGAACCAGTGACAATAAAGTCAGTCTCGACGAAAATAAACTTACCCCTTCGTAGTTAACAGGGGCTTTTTTAAGCTTCGGATCAGAGTCGATATAGTTCTCCAAATGTTTCAACACTGCTTCTCCATAGTCTCGGAAAGATCTGCAAGCTTTGATTTATCAGAAACCTTAAAGCATTTACCCATGTACACAGATACGCAGAACAAACTCTTAACGAGGATTAACATATACAGTAACATACCCTCCTTTAAGATCTGGATGACTTTGATTGATCTTTAATCTCAACTCAACTGAAAAATCTGGTTCCTCAAGACCTTCCAAAAGACCGGTCAAAACTTTGCTGCCACCGACTTGCCCTGAAGCTCTGGCTGAAGCAAGTTTATTCAATATTTTGACCTGAAAATAACGCCACAGTGGCTAAATTCAAACAGTAGGAGCAGCAACAACAATCTCACCAGAAATGATAACAAAAGATGAGCGAATTTTTCACATCACGGGATTGTATGTCAATTAATGGACAATCAATCTCAAGTGTAAGAATACCCTAGCGCAGTGTTACATTAAAAGCCTACCATGAGGTATGCGCCATCGTCAAGCCAGTGGTTTTCCTTGAGAGCTCCATGGCCACTTGTCTCAATAGCCAGATGTGATTCCTCACCAGCAGAGTTCTGTAATCAATATAGAGACTTCAGTTGAAAAACAAAATAAGATACACAATGTGACGAGAATTATCAACACAATGCTGGCTAAGATGTGATATAACTGTTTATTTCACGGGCATATTTGGAATATAGAAAACAATATAATTAGGGAAAACACTATGCCCAAAAAGATCTATGGGATTGGAGCCTTGAACAGAAAAGGTTTACAAAAAGCAATGGGTGTAAAGAAAAGAAGTTAAGGATCTAGCGGTACCGCCAAAATATCAGTTGATTTCATTGCCAGTTGCTGTTGACGGTTGGTTAGAACTAGATTGATTAGGAAATTTTGTTCGGTTCATTGATAGTTCCTAGATTATAATGTACAAACCATGCCTGGAAGGACCATACTGTTCCTAATGATAGATTCAGGATAAAAGATCTCCTGGAGTCCGTCCTTTCTAATATGCAAAAAATATCTCCAGGACTATGGGGCTTCTAAAGCTGGAAGCACTTGGATGCAAGATCTTCCGTGAATTATTCCTTATTGATTTTTTATGAATCATAAAAAGTGTAAGCAAGATAACTAGACAGTTTTTCTTACCAAACGAATAGCTTCATCAATGACATTTTTGTAGCCTCTTTTGAAACGATGGTGCTTTCCCCCTACAAGAAAATGCTAATCGGTAACTATTAAACATTCCATACAACAAGAGAAGTACACCATTTTCAGTTTCTTTCATACCAAGTTTCTTCTCAATAAATGCGGTGAGACCGTCTGAAGTCACGCTGTCTGTAACAATGGTAGTTCCCGGATGCTAAGAAAATTAAACCACAAAAAAATATTGAGATAAAACGTGGAAACACATGAAATGATATATTTTGAAATACAAGAGCCTTGTTGCAAAAACAGAAGAAAAATCTTACCTCCTCAAGAACAATTGCAGACATCAAGGCAATCAGACGATTCCTATTGAACTCCAGGCCGGTTGAATCCACCGCAGCAGATCTAAAAGAAACTCTAATTAGAAAGAGGCAAACAAACTTAATGTAAAATAGATCTGTGGGCCGCAATAAAATGTACCTATCAACATCTGTATCAAAGATGATCCCCAAATCAGCTTTGTTATCAAGGACTGCCTGGGTGATAGCTTTCATTGCTGTTTTGTCCTCTGGGTTCGGGATATGATTTGGGAACATACCTGATCCAAGATCATATATCTTATTAAAAATCCCGATACCGTATTTACAACTTCAATATTCTAGCGTTCAACAATCAATATTACCATCTGGCTCCAAGAACTGACTTCCAGTAGTGACTGCACCAAGAGGTTCAAGCACTTTTGCCTGATAAAATTGAAAAGAACACACTTATGATTTAACTTGAGTACGTATTGAACAAATATCAAACCTTTTTCATCAATGCACATAGCAGACTGCCATCAAATTACAAATTTACGTCAAATAAAATTCTCTAACAGTACAGGCAGGAAGCCAAATATCAGTGTCCAAAACAAGGAAACTTACAGCAAAAAATCCTCCTGCTCCATTCCCTGCGTCAACTACAATATGAAACCCTTCCAGTGGCTTCTCTGAGATTATATAACACCGCACAACAAATTAGGAAAAAGAAGACAAAAGCGCCTCAAATGACAATCATTTAAATGGAAGGGCAAAGAAGAAGCTGATTATAGAAAATTAAATGAAAGATACTAATAATAACAGATTTATACAGAATGCAAGTGCTAGTGTTTGACACTTATCAAACCAGTCAATTACAACCAACATCTCACTTCATAGTAGGGATGAAGAACTGAATCTGAGTACATTTCCACAATGATGAAGATTCCCTACAAGTCGTACCTATATTTCCTGCAGCTTTGCGAACTGCCTTTACAAGATCAGATGTATATACACTCATGTAATCAACTCTTTTTACGGAGGCAAGCACTTTTTCTTTTGAGCTCGTCAAACCTTCAACTGTAAATTTATCATATATATCTGCAGCACGCTCTAAGATGTTCTTAATGTCAGGTTTCCCGAGCCCTCCAGAATTTGTGAAAAATTTGAACCCATTCCTGTTGTAAGGCAAATGACTTGCTGTTGAAATAACACCAATATATTGCATCAGGGGAAGCCAACATAGATGAGATAGCCTTAAGGAAAAAATATAATCTCCAAACTAATGCGAAATTTAATCCTGCGTTATCAAATTATGGATAGACAATAAGGCCTAAACTCTAGGTGGTAAAAAAACATAGTTTACAAATGAACATGCATACCCTACCTGTTATCATAATAGACCCATCGGAGGGGCATAAGAAAGAATCATCTTCAGTAATTGTGCTATTAAACATTGCGGGTGTGGATGCCAATCTACATAGAGGAAAACAGTTTCAATCAATATCCAGGTCAATCAACACTTACTGGTCATATGCAAACCAGTATCTATTTCAACAAAACTATCAATCCAAATAGTCATTCCAGAGTCTATCAACGCTAAGATCAACAATATAATAAAGAGACGTTCATCACCCACCCGTATTGAACAACATCCAGACCAGCACTGGCAATCCCTCGCGAAATGGCATCCTGGAAGTTGATTTATTAAATAGAACCAAATTATCAATAAAAGGAAAGTACTATCAGTAAAGCTTTCCAGCTACGTTATTGAAAAAGGTAGTGTGAGATTAACTGTAACACCTAACAACGGTAATGTATCTATCCAAAAATATAATTCTCTTATATTTGAACAACACTGAAAATTTTCAGAAACTAAACTAAATATAGTAAGACAGGCTACCAATCCAAAAATTCGAAGTGCTACTCCCATTTTGACCCAAACAAGACAACTAAGAATGATGAACACAACAAAAAAAGATTTTTATTTTTTATCTTACTTATAATCAACTTGCAATTCCACGCAGCCAACATCTAAGTTTTCTTCTGAATTTCCAATTTAAACAATAGTTGCCATATTTAAGTTTACAAAGTTATTACTAAAGTAAAATGTTTCTCAAAAACACCAAAAAGTTATTACTAAAATGTTGTAGAAAATGAAGCACACAAAAGTTACTTGGTAAACACATATTCAAGATAGTGTGTGACAGATATAATACTTAACCGAGCAATCCAAAAAATATCACATACTGCATAACCAGAAAAGTGAAGAAAAAACCATACTTGAACATACTGTGACAATTAGGACATACCTCTAACTTTTTTGCAGATATTCGAGAGTCATGGCCAACAGAAATTCTCAAACGTTGAGAACCATCAGATTTCTTCTTTTCCACTAACCATGCAGCAAAAGCAGCTCCTATTGCTTCTGAAACAGGTTCAGTCAGACTGATTGGCTCTCCTTCAACCCCAGCAACAGCAACACCTCGAATATCACTGTGTATGTAAACATCAAACCACAAAGAATAACAAATCAAATCGGTAATTCCAAAAACTGTCAAGTGCCAAGAAAGTTGGAAACATTTTAATTCAAGACTACTCTATGGTGGCATCGTTTGTTACCTGCCATTTTGAAGTTTTGAAAAATCAATTTTGTCAAGATTTGGCACTGCAGTGGTAGATGGAGCGGCTGCAAGAAAATCCCAAATGAATATCATATATTATCCAAAAAGGTAACAGTTTATAGGACCATAATGAATAAGTTGACATGCGATCCGAAATTTTATAATTTGAAACCTAGGCCATCCAAACAACCCAAATAAAAACTCGCCCATGCCAAAGAAATTTTTTTTATGACGAGCACAAAATAGAAGAGTATGTATTTTAAGGAAGTGTTGAACACTAATTTTAAATCTGATATCGACCTTGATAATGAGAGTCTAGAACAGACCATTGCACTGAACAGTTCTTCGGTTTATGCAACTGCTCTGATATTTCGATAAGTTGCGCAATTGCATGGATGGAATGGAAGTGCATGCTAACTTCCCTTGCTGGAAGGGAAGCATGTTGCGCAAAAAAGGGGCAAAATTGTCCCTTTGATATTGGGTGTCAAACTTCCTACTTAGTTGGTAGCACTGAGACACAGAAACATTTTGGACAATCTTCCCTGACATTGCTGCATAGAAGTTTTGCAATTTTATCAGATCTCATGGTCATAAAATATTAATCAAGAGAGTTGTTCATCAACGGTTTTGTAAGTCTTGAAACCCATCTCCAAATTTCATCAATATTATTTCCTTGCGAGCTAAGAGGGGTCAATTCTACGAAACAGTGCAATCTTTTGGTATTTCGAATAACAACGTCCGGAGAACTGACATTATGAGTAGAAAAGGGTTTCATCTAAATTTTTTTAAGAAATGCCATACAATGTGATAACTACTTGATCAAAACTTGCATGATATCAACAAAGCACATAACAGATAATAGATAGAATTAGGATTCAATCTGCAGAGCAGAATATATAAACCGCAGTTCATGTCGTTGTCAGCAAAACATACTTCACAATCTAAACAACGATTCAATGCGTATTTTGGTTATCTTTCATCAACATAATCTACTTACTAAGAACAATTCCATTCACCATTAATCCAAACCAACTTAAGATTCAAATTAAAAAATACAAATAAAATAATCACCAGTTTCATGTTCAGTAATCTAGCTGCTAGGATTGAACTTCAAAGTATGAACCGACAACTAAATTAATTAACAAAGACCCCAAATTTATATTCTCTAATTACGCACATCCCGAACGAAGTGACCAGATTTTATGCAAAAATCGTCACTTTCGTAAAGCAAATCCACAGAGCAAATAACAACTTACCAAAAAGAACAAATCTTTATCTAATGGGAAAGCTAGGAGGATTGATATTAGTTCAAATTTCAGAAAAAGAAGCAGAATTTTACCTTCCATCTTGTAAACCGATCGGCGTTTGTGGAGAGAGAGAGAGAGAGGTAGGCGGAGAAGCCGATAGATGCAAGAAGAAGACGGTGGTGGAAGAAGAGGGTAGGTGGTGGATGAATATTGAAGGCCACGGACACCTGGCTATTTCTACGTATTTTATTTGCCTACAGGTTTCCGTCACTCAAATATATTTGTCGAATCAAGGAAAACACTATCAACAAACAGTAACTCCATCTACTACAGTACTACCCACCAAGTTCTAACACCCCTTCTGGTACCTTCTATTCATATGACCAACAAATAAAAGGCAATCTTTAGCACGGACATGATCATACAAAGCTCTCATTTTCTTTTAGACGTATGGAGTCCTTGGAGTTAACGGAAGACTCAGACTCAGTGTAAAATCGAGCGCACTATCGTTGTAAGATATATATAGTCGATCTCATTTAGTAGAATAAGGTTTTGTTATTATTTGTGTTTTAGTCACGCACTTTTTTTTAGAAAAACTAATGAAAATAACTTGAAAAGTTTTAGTTTTAATAAAAAATCATGTTATAAGTTTTGTTTAATGGTTAGTATAAGGTCCATATTAAAGCAGTCCAACTAAAAGTGACCCAACTATAATAAATTATGATTTGTCGATTTTACCCCTAACTTTTTAGGTTGAGTTGTTTTAAATTTGTTCAGTTCGGTTTTCTTGTTAAGCTCTTTTTTTCCAGGGCTGGTTGAAGGCTCTGAGAACCAGACTTTCGAATTCTTTGCAAAAGTCTTCCTTCTGATTTTGGGTTTCTTGGTTACCTGTATTTGTAAAAATGAACAGAGCTTAGGAATTATAATTAACTTTTAAGAATGACAAGCAGAACATGGATTGAAGAAAACAGATAGTCAACGGTCAAGTTTTTACACAAATCAAACTGTTTCTGGATTCAAATCATAATAAGGCACATTGTGTCTGGAAAAGTACCCAAAAAATCACACTGTTTTTTGATCCAATGTTTATTTTTTGTTCGATTTTTCCAAAAACAGTGTTATTTTGGTGCGTTTTGCACTTCTTTTTCTCTGGTTTGTTCCGACGGAGGTTGTGGTAAGTTTTGCACCACTTTTTCGTTGGTTTGTTTCGACGAAGTTTCAGCCATTGAACTTGTTTCGGCGGTTTTGTTCCAATGAATGCTTCCTTTTTCAATTTTGATTTGAACTTTGATTTGGTGGTTTTTGAAATGGGGGAATTTGATTTGATAGGAAGACAGAGGGTTATTATGGCGATTTCATGCTAGGGTTGAGCTTGGTGAAGAGTCGGGACAATATCGAATCATTTAGGGGTATTTACGAAAGTGTAGATTTGTAGCGGGTTAGGCTTGTAAGTTTGGTCCGTGAACAATAGTTTTGGATGGTTTTTTATTAAACTTTGAGCCATTTTGGTTAAATAACATTTTGGGATGATTTTTGATTAAATATTTGTTAGCCCAAGCCCTTTTCATTAAAGCTCCATTTTTTTTTCTTATGGATCGATAAATATAAAGGAAATTAAAAATCAAAATAATTTCAATACTTATGTGTTAGTAAACACATAAGAATTCAAGACAGAATAGTTCAGTTTTCAATTCAAATTAGTAAACACGTCATTTGTTAAGAGTATGTGTTGAGTTTAAATCTCAGTAATAGGAAAATGTATTGAGTTTAAATCTCATAAACGAAAGTTGTTAGATAAAAAAATCTTTTATCATGTTTCAATTTATGACCACATGTGAAGTGGAAGATAAACCACCCAACTAGACCGTCGACATCAGCAGAAGAAGATGGGAACGAAAGTTGGATGAACCCAGAAAATGTGTCCACAGAAAGAATGGGCTCAATTACACAAATTGGACTAAATATCTAATGGGCTCATCTGTTGGCTAATTTTTCTGACCCAACGATTTAGAACGACTTTCCATTTTATTACAAATACAGAAATACAACGCTTCATAATCATACGTTGATGAAATGTGTCATAAATAGAATTAGGATTAAATCATACATAAATCTCACTTGTAGCAATTAAGCAACTTGATCCATAAACGTTGTACAAATAGGTTTTTTCTTGTCGGAAAACTTTTACGGTTCGTTCTCTCATTGTGTATAAAATTGTAAAATAAACTTTGAATACGTGCAATCACTTACAAACAACACGTATCAAATAAATTTATGCGACTTTGATAAGAACCCAGTAATTTCATACTCACCATTTTGTTTCTTTAGTTTGACTGTTAAAGTATAATTCTCATTTCCGAGTTCTCCTTATTAGTAAACTCAACCCTATATATTGACATTGTAACCATTGTACATTAATTAATACAAAAAACATATTTCTTCGTTGACTCTAGAACTACACGCAGTTAGAAATGAATGTAACATGTTTACTGTCTAAATAAAACATAATGTCACATGCTTAGCCTCAACATTTGCTTCGTGGTGTTCTTTGTGTTGACTTTGAGATTAATCAATGTCTCAAACTCTGTTGTTAAACTTAATTATGTTTTATGTTCTCATGCATGCAATGCGTGCAGGTGATTAGATAAGGCAAAATTAATTAAGATTCTAATGGAAACACAGGTTGGAGTTTGTTTGCAAAAACCCATGTCGGAAATCCGATCGATACAATTGACTAATAAGGGGAGTAGGGACGCAAACTATGGAAATCTTGGATCTTGGTCAATAAAATAAACACATAATATTGAGAAACACATCATCGTTGTAAATTTGTTATACAAAAAACGAGTTCTTTTCAAGCCACGGTATCCACTCCTTTCGGACCCAAAGAGGTTATGGGAAAATTTTACCTTATCCGAACTACAATCAAGCAGACTCACCAACTCGTAGCATCTAATTCGAGACCTTGCATATTTTCTTTGTCTCTTTTGGGAGCCGCAGTCTGCACCTCTACCGCTGGGCCACTTATTGTGGTTACAAAAAACGAGTTCCAATTTTCAATTTTTGTCTAATATTATGGTCGACCAACCTGGATTTCTTTGAAATTTGGTTGTACATGTTAAGATTTTAGCGTGATTGTTGATCCAGTACTAATCACATTAATATTGTGCTATTACAAATTATCATTGCAATTAGAAGTAAAACTTTTTAATATAAGCTATAATTTGTTTCGTAAAATAGTCGATTCGAGACTTTTAACATTATTTGACAAACGCTACTTTAATTTGTCAAATGAAGATCCAAATTCCACGCAGAAATGGTGTGATATCTCCATCTTTTGCTGTCTTTTTATGAATTTGGTTTGTCTCTTGGGTTGGTCCAGCTTGTGAGGTTTGCTAAATGTCAACTCGCAATCTTAATTTTATAGTTGAAAAATAATAATATTGGTGTGGAGTTACCTGTCTCACGAATTTTTGTCGGTTTGATTTTTTATGATCTCAAGCTTTTTAAGTAAAATAGTTCAAATTCCAAAACCTATATTTGTGGCAGAATAGTAGATCAAAATGGTTGGGATTCTGGAACTTGTCTTGCTAACAATCATCAAAACTCCAAGACCGTTTTAGGGTTCTTGATTTCCAATGCCTCAAAAGATGGATTAGTGGTTCAACTCATCCAAACAAGAAATCCTTAGAGATCTTTTAATGAGATAATAGATAAGAAAAAATAGTTAAAAACTAAAATCGATACTGGTTATTGGTTTTCTTCTCTCACTTCATGTTCAGTTGCAAATTAAAATTTGAAGGATATGACTAATGTACGATTACAGTATTATAGTATCACGAGATATAATTAATTTACATGTTATAATGTTATAATATGATAGTATTACTTCATAAATATCCATTTTCATGAATAAAACCATGAATTCTTATGCATAATCTAACTAATGAAACAATCACACTATATTACACCCTCTCCAAGTGTTATTTCAAGGTCTTGTTTCTTTTCTCGTTAAATGTAAGGATGAGTTGAAAATTTGCATTGATTAAAGTATCGAAAGACTTCAGATAATATCACATAATACGTGCAATTTTTTCACCACATTTGCGACTTTATTTAGGTTAAAATATTGGAAGAAAAAAAAGGAGAAAATTAAGCTCTCAAAGAATACACAATTTAGTACGGTGGGAGTTACTCAAAATTTGAAACAATAGAAAATGAAACTCTAAACAAGGATGAAGAAAAAGCAACTGTACAAGTTTCTCATTTGAGTCTTCGAGTATGGATTCTACCATTGAAGTTTAGTTTATTACTTGTATGGCATCTTCAAGATCCATTGGTGCATTGGTGCATTGGTGCATTGGTGCAAAGGCAAACATGAAGCATCACCGTTTTTAGATGTTAGGCCATATAAAGTCCTTTTGCTGTCTTCAAAAACTCACTGACAAAACAAACAATACAATTGTAAGTATTGCTCATATACATAATGCATAGCTTAGAAAAAATATGCACATTCAAGTAAATGATTTCAAGGGAATAAAACATGTGTGAAATTACCAGAATGGCTCGTCTCCCGTGTGTTTAACAACACCTGATGCATCTCGGTAGAGCACATTTCTTAACTTCTTTGAACTTTCTTTGCCAAACATATTGGCCAGCTTTCCATACAATTCTTGGTATGATCTAAGGACAGAGAGATCAAGGGTCCCCACGTCCCCTGAATCAATAAACACTTTGCAATAACCAGTCTCCAAACTAAGATCACTTTTATGGTAACCTGTCTTCCAGGGAGACCCTCCATCAGAACAGTTTTCCACTGAACCATGACCATGTGATGTAGAACCAGAGCCATCAGAACAATTTGTTGTTTTCTTTGAATGTCCATCTGATAAACTATCGTCACCAGATGAGCTCTTAGATATCTGTTCTCCTGTAAAAATTAGCTGACCAAATAATAATATGTGAGGTGTCTTTATCTCATCATTATCCTTCAAACTCTGGGTGGGAATTCCCTTTTTCAGACAACATGAGATATTATCATTGCTTTCAGCCTTGTGCATGAAGCTGCCCCCAGTGGTTTCAAGAGGGGCAAAATGACCATGTTGTTGAAAACCAATTGGAAACAAACCCGATTGCAGTTTGTTGAAGAAGAGCTCCGATGAAGATAGTCCAAACTGAGCATGCCTGGCTCCCTGTATGCCTGCAGATAGGTTGTCTGATACATTACATAAGAGGTTGCTCGAATTTAGGGAGTTGCTACAAACTGATGGCATGGGAAGTTGTCCAACAAGGGAATAGTCTGGGATATGTTGAAACCGCAACTTCTTTCTTGGAGGTGAGAAGGGGGAGAGATGGATGGCTGGTATGCTCGATACCAATTCAACCAACCATGGGCTAACACGTTTCACATTTTGGAGCAGATCTGGTTCATCCCATGAAACCTAAAAAATAATCTTTCGTTTAATGTCTAACAAATGATAATTTCATATTTCTGTGCCACTAAAACTTGTAGTATGATAGATATCAGTCGTGAATGTATAAATACAATCTACTCACAAACTTACAGAATTTTACTTGCTAAAAAAGGTATCCATTGAATACCACAGATGCACATTTATGTTCTAGGATGACGATTTAGCAATAGTTTGGGAAGTAGTAGTGAAGATGAATTACATGCAAGTTTTGGAAGGTTAAACTCAATATGATAAAATCTATGGAGTAGGTATGTAACCAACCTGTAAAAGACGCCATGGAGACTCGGGCCAACAGATGGGATCTGCAACCTGAACAGAAGATATGGTTCCCATGAACCAGCTTATCCGAGAAGAATCCTCAGTTTCAAAGGGCATTTTGAACCTCATTCCTGAGCACCACCGTATTTGCATTGCAGCTCTCACAGCTGAGGCCTTAACACAAAACTCCGGTGTGCTTGCACGGGGATAGTACGCAACCTCAAAGGGCTGGCCACTGGCAGCAAGAGTTGCAGCTTCTATAACATATTCAGCACTGATTTTTCCCTTCGCATCACCACTAGAAGTCTTTTCCATCCCTTTATTGCCATTCTCCCTTGAAGAGCTTGAATAAACCCCATATTCAGAGCCAGAATTTCCAGATGCGTATTCAGGTCCACCGCCAATTCCCCTCTTAGCCCTTCTAATGCCAACACAAAGATCCCCATTTTCCGCTCTGAAAAACACAATTGAATCCCCAGCAACAAGCTTCTTCTGATTTACAAAATTACTCCACCCCGTTGTCAAAAGGTGACGCCGAGGAGTACCTCTATAAATATGCCTAAAATTCCAAATCTCTCCGTGCACATCCTTTGCAAGAATGTTCTGAACTGGTGGCTCAGCCGAGTAATCCAAGCGCGGGAAGATAGTCTCCGCACAGTAACGAGGCACAGAGAAGCCTCCCCCGTTGTTAGCATCAGATTGGGTCAATGTCTTTGCGAAAGAGGTGGGTTTCTCAGGATTCTCAACTGTACCATTGTTTCCCACAAACCCATCATCCTCAAGATCAAAACCACTCTCTCTCACCGGAATCAGCCTCATTTTCGCAAAAACCTCATCTGTTTCGGGATCTGCCATGTATCTAATAGCAGATATCTTGGAGAGAATGAGTGGTGGAATTCTGGAATTCCCAAAATCCACTCTCCCATGGGCGTACTCAGCATGGCCCTGAGGAAAGTAGAAGACTTTCGTGTTAATGGGCGGCAATTGAACCATGCCGCCGGCACAGGCATGCCAGAATTGAGAATCCAACCATTTCTCTGAGTTGCTCCTCAATGGTTCTCTCACGGAATCCATAACTGTAATCATTATGTCAAACAACCTATGAGTCTATGACCCTCCAAAGCATAAAAATAATTCCTTTTGTGTCTTGTTGCTTTCCACAACAAAATGCAGCTGTAACACATAAAATTTACAGAACAACAATAATCATGTCAGATATATTACTGCCAAGGGAAAACCCAAACTTTTTCTGCACCAAAATTCTGAAAACTTGAAATTACAAAACACAACTGACAACTACAGAAGAAAAGTTTCAACCTTGATTTAGTCATCAATGAAAAATCCAGGACATTTATAACTATAATTTCTGGGATTATGAATAAACACCAAAAAATGAACAGTTTCAGAAACAACAGCAGAAAATTTAGATCAAGGAGAGACGACAAGTGCATATAATTGACCTGTTTTTCAGAACAAGCTGAGATATGAGAGACAAAAAGTCCAACAGGATTTGGAATTCCCCTGAAATACCAAGAGGGTTGGTGTGGCTCCTGTGACTTTGTGAGTGTGAACTGTAAAGGGCCGGTCTCTCTCTCTCTCTCTCTCTCTCAAGAAAACTGAACTGGGTTTTCTCAGACACACACAACAACAACAACAGTGAACGCAGAAGAAGGGTAAAAAAGGAGGCAGGTGTTGCTGTTGAAAGGTGCTGAGGCTGAAGCTTCGTTGCCGACCAGAGCAGACTGCTGGGAGTGTGTGCAAAGAGAAGAGAGATTTAGACGACAAGAGACACATTCCGAAACGCAAAAGCCACCCTTTTTATATTTCTGTGTCGCGGGGGCCGGAGATTTGCGTAATCTTTTCGATGGTTTCGGATCGCAAAAGTCCAACTGGCTTCGCCGAATTTCAGGTGAATTCACTTTCTCTTTCTTTTTCTTTAATATTTTTGTTTCTTTCATAATTTCAGTGCCCATGATTTTTTAAAATTTGTTCTAATTTTATTTCTAAGAAGTTTTTTAGTGTGGCCGAACATTCTATCAGGTGATGTTACTAATTAACGTTTCATAGTATGAGATGATGATCAAGTCAATGTTAATATGTCATGAATTTATAATGTAATATCAATTAATTAATTGATTACATCATTTAACGAGTACAAAAATATATTACGGTCTTATTTTATATGTATGTTGATGATACATGTGCAAATAAAAATCAATCTTGCTTGGAAGGCACAAGGCTCGTGGCCATGCATTAAACAAAGTAAGCCAATTAAGTGGCACTAAGCATTCCAATTATTTTAAGAGAAGGCTTCCCCACAAAAATCAAGGCCATTTATTTTTTGGAACTTTAACGAAAAACTCTCGGTACTGTTCAATTTAACGAAAAACCATATTTTTACACTAAAAAATCAATCTGGTACTATTCACTTTACCTTTTATTTTGTTATTATCGTCAAAACTCAAAGTTTTCAAGCCATTTTCATTAATTGTCCTTTTATTTTATGTCTAGGTCACAAAACACAATTCGAAAGGCATGAAAAACTCAAGTCAAAGTTGAGAGAAACTGAACAAATATTTTTCCTTATTAATTATTGGTGTGTTTTTAGTTTTCTTTGGTCACAAAATCTCCTTAACACATAAGAGAATACGTGTCATCAATCCATCCATAATTCGGTAAAATCTGCGGAATTAAGTAGTACAATATCCTTAAAAATCGTTCTTCCTTTTGACAATGTTATGTCACCAAAATGTTGGTCAAGTTTGTGAACAAAAAGATAGGAAAAGTTGGACTGTTGGAGTAAAAGTAATAAGTGTTTACTTCTACCAACCCTTTTTCCCAACGTACATGACCAGAAAAATTGCTAAAAACCAACATTGTTGCGAGAGTACCGGGCAAATTTGAAGAAGAAAAAAAATCGAGTAATGGATGAATAAATTTAGAAAAAAATATTTACTAATTAATTTAAATGTGCTTATAAATTGAGTTTATTTGCGCATATGTCTCAAAATTGTTAAAACACAATGCGAGTTTCATGCACAATTCTGAAATCAAGGCAATGGTTTTAACCAAATTATGTGGACTATAATCAAGTTTATTTTGTCCGATGCCCTAACTCTTTGGGCTTAACCATGGTTAACAATCTAACTACAGTTTAGTTTGTACAACTAACCATATGTTGTTCATGATCAGTAGTTCATAGTCAACTCCCAACAGTATTCACTGGTTGTTATTTGTGTTCCTTTTTTTGCTCCTAGGTATGATGATCTTGTCGTACTATTTGATTCTAAAGAAAAGAACATGATAAACAATTTTTGAAAAATGGATTTGTATAAAAAAAGGAAAATCGAACTCTTATTGGATATGCATGTTACTGTTGAAATAGAAGTCACTTGATAGGGTCTAATAGTATTACTCCTCATTTGTAAGCGAGATGTTTTGCGTTCGATTCTCGTCAAAGACAGACAAATTTGAACCATGTTAGTGCAGATAATATCGTTCGTTAATAAAAAAAAGTGGTGAGAATGACGGATAAGAGTTGAGATTAAGTTAAATAAGATGGAGTTGCCCTAATATTTTAGGGTATTTCACCAACAGTTCGTCTCACTCAATTTACCCCCAAAATAAATGTCTAAACTCTTATGGATTATTATTATTTTTTTTTTTTGTGGGGAAAAAGTTTAAAAGTAGGGAAGGCTATCCCATCCTAGGATCAGGGCATGCCATGAACCTCTTTGAAGACTTGCAGAGGGTCTTAGCCTTTTTTGTTTGTTTTTACAGATCGGCGAAAAGGATAATCCTTACCAACTCAACCGACCCCTCGTTAGCAAATTGTTATGGATATTTCGTCCACGTCCTGAAATGTCTTTTTTTAAGGTTTAGTGCTTTATATATACAATACTAGCAAATATACTATTGACTTGTTTGCTAGAAACTCTATATATCATATATAATTACGAGAAAACGAGATTGACTTGTTTGCTATAACTCTATTTATGATATATATATATATATATAATTATATATATAATTATGAGAAAACGAGAGAGAATTGATTAGA
The DNA here is from genome assembly GCA_024362995.1 of Heteromeles arbutifolia. NCBI lineage: Eukaryota > Viridiplantae > Streptophyta > Magnoliopsida > Rosales > Rosaceae > Heteromeles > Heteromeles arbutifolia. The sequence continues at coordinate 10,533,278 of JANCRC010000018.1, forward strand.
ATTGGCATTTGGATCGTAGCCAAGTAATTTGATATTGATAGGAGATTATGGCAAAAATTAATGGGATTAATTTTGGATTAGAGAATGGACTTGATAATGTATCAAAAGCGATATTGAGACACTAGGACAAATTAACATGACAATGGAATGGGATATAAAGAAAAGCCAAATCATTCGGCTAATCACTTCGGTCGGTCTTATTGAAGGATATATATACCCTTCTCTTATCAAAACACAATTTAGGGTAATCAAAACCATGAATAATGCGTATGATAAGTTGGTTTAGCAGCATTCGATCTTTACTTAGTTATAGAGGATGTCGTAAATTCGACTCAAATGGATGTGAGAACGATATATTTATAGTGAGTTTGATACTAATAAGGATTACAAACTCATCATCCGAATCTCAAATTACCATCAAATTGCCTCCAACTTGATAAACACCTAGCAGACATTCTTGAGAACCAAAACTGTTAAAAGTAGAGGTAGAAAGTGACCACTTAGCCCGACATATGTTCTACAAATGGACACGAACAGTTAGTTGGAGGAGATGCAAACACTGACAACTACACCAATTTTGTCACTACACGACTTGACCCCCCAAAATTTATTATTTTAATTAATTGGCCTCTCATATATGTGGTCGGCCAAGTTTCTTGCACTTCCATATATGCCACAACACAAGTTCCTAACTAACACTAAGCCCCATTCATTCAAGGGGTCTCTAATTAATTGGGGGTTGTCTAGTCACTTGCGGGTAGACCTGTAAACGGATTGGGTTTATTGGGTTTAGGTTGGGTAACGGATCGGGTTTATTGGGTTTGGGTCGGGTTCGACCCAACCCGTTAAGCTAACGGGTCATCCAAACCCAACCCGTTAAGCTTAACGGGTCACCCGAACCCAACCCGTTAAGCTAACGGGTCATCCATTTCAACCCGTTTCCCCCGTTAACCTTTTTTTTTTTTTTTTTAAATTAATTTATTTATTTATTTATTTTACACATTTCATCCAAATCAATTACACCCGTTCTTAGCATCCTAGTGCTTGTGCTAGCCACCTCCTTCCTTCATTCTGTTTGTGTGCATATGCAAGTCATGGAGTGATTTGATGAACACCTGGAGCTTTATTACGATGCATAAGAATACAAGATTGGGAATGTCACAAATGTTTATGTCTGTCATGTCTACTTTGCCTCAAGAACTAAATGAAACAACTACAACCACGACCCATGGTTACAACGAGCGTTGCTGATCAATAAACCAGGGGGTTGCTGCATATAAACTTCCTCACTCAAAGAACCATGTAGAAACACATTTTGAACATCAAGTTGATTAATAGGCCAATTAAAATGGATAACAACTGATTAAATTAACTTGACACTAGCATGATTGTGTTTTTATATAGTAGAATTCGACTTTCTATCAATTACATGCGTCTCCAAATCTTAACATAGATCGGGAAATTGTTTAAGTAAAACACAGTAATTCTCTTTCTCAAGTCTCAATCAATGTCTCACTACAGAGTCTATAGTGGCTCTATTTCTTCTTGCATTGCATGATTGCAATCTCTGCTGCTTTTTTGCCAACCTTCTTCTTGCATTGCATCCTCTGCTCATTTTTTGCCTTCAACATTCACCTTAAGTGAAATTTCCTTGACAAGTGAAATTTCCATTAGTAAGAAGCTTGTCACAATAAAAAGTAAGCATTAATCTTGCACAATCCATCCTAATCAGGACCAACATGCAATTCTTCAAACAAAGTCCAAACACGGGATCTCTTTTGACGTATCTTACCTACTCGTATACCTTTAGCCTTTCTCTTTGAAGGACTTGGTGCACTTGTTGTACCTTGCGTATCACTTAGATTGACTGTAGCCTCGGTGTTCTCTTCATCAATATCCATCTGCACTAACCATAAACGAATAAACTGTGTGAATACCAACCTCGAAACTAAAGATTTAACTAATTTGATTGGCTGACTAAATTAATAGAATATGAAGCGGGCGAAATAAGAATAACATTCTCAAGTCTGGGTAATTCACTACAGAGTCTCAAGTCTCAATCAAATTAATTACTAAGCAGTAAGCACCTATGAATATAGATTATAAGAAGCACCTAAAAGGGAAACATTTCTAAGGCCAAGAGAAAATAGAAGGAAATATATAAGTATGAGCAGGATGCCTACACAAGGAGGATATAGAAACTTACTGATCAGTAACTTATGTTGTTCGTATCAATTTCAGTAAAACCAAACAACAACAACAACCCAATTCCAATCCAAAAACCAACCAAAACAAAGCAAACTCAATACTTTTAACTTCATGAGCCTCGGAATCGCAAAACATTTCTTCTTTCGTCATCCAAATTACACACCTCGGCATTAACGAATCGCAAACTCAATACTTTTAACTTCATGAGCCTTAACGAATCGCAAAACATTTCTTTTTTCGTCATCCATTACTTTTAATCGATGTGAAGAAATAGGTAAATTAACAGCTCCAAATTACCCAAAAATGGAAATTTTAATCAGAGAATATACAAATGAACAAATTTTACACAAAACCCATGAACAAAAAGAAAAACCCATTATCCAAAACACAACCAAAAAATTTAAAAAAAAAGAAAAGAAAACCAGAGGTGGAAGGGAATGAGCACAACCCATGAACAAATTTCAGTCTGTATATTGTTACGCATGAAAGAAGAGGTGGAAGGGAATCAGAGCTTACCAGAGAGAGAGAGTGGTGGAGTCCAAAGGGAATGAGCACAGCGATGGCCGATGAGCGATCTCTCAGTCTCAGAGAGCAAAGCCATGCGACGGTGCGAGAGAGAGAGACGTGAGGAACCTGAGCCCTGAGGGTTTTCTATTAGGACTGTTGAAATTACACAAAAGTCCTCAATAACAGGTCTTAACGGGTAGTTAACGGGTTTCGCGGGTTCACCCAAAATGACCTGTTATTTAACGGACGATTAACGGGTTGACCCGTTAATCACCCGACCCGTTTATCACCCACCCGAATACTAATTTTAACAGGTCGGGTGAAAAATGCCAGGTCTACTTGGGGGTCTTTGAGAATGACTGTCCAACACGCAATTAACGTTATAATTTATATGGCATCGAGGGGTGATGAGGATTCAATGATTACTTGTTGGGATTTCGATGGAATTCGTTAAGTTGCATTGTGATGTGATCACAAATGCTCAAAAAGTCGAAATGCACTACTTCTTGCTAGGAAATCAGTTCACTAGTGAGGAAAGCTAGCTAGTTTTCTCTAGTAATAATGGAAGGAAAACCTTTCTTGTAATTCACATAAATTAAGAGGTGTTTTGGGGGAGATAAGTTGTTATTAATCAATGTGTTAATAGTATAAGTACGTGGATGGATTGTAAAACCATTGCAGTGGACTAGTAACACCCAATAGCTTCTCGTTGAAGAGGCTTTACAATAGTAATATGTGGTCAAGTCTGCCAAAGTGAGACATTTGAGATGTTGGCTTAGGGCAAAACTCCTTTGTAGCCGAGCTATAAGGATTCTAAGTCATGCTCATTATCTACCACTGAACTGAATTAGGATAACTAACACGATTTAATGTATGTTGAAGTAAGAAATGAATGTCAATGTCCAAATTATATTAAGTTAAAAGGTAAGAGATGGAGTAGTTATGAAGAAAAGGTTGATGGGCCTTTCACATAGGTGAAATTGATAATGTAATCGTGTTAAGCTTCATTTATAACTATTTCATCTTCTTCCTTTGGTTTTTGCAAAATTTAGAAATTGACACTCTTTTCTGTTGAGCATGTATTGAAATTTAGTGAGTTATTAAATAAAATACAATTTTAAATGCATGGATTTATAAATAAAAAAAATAGTGAATTACCACTTTGTGATAATCTAAGGGATCGTTTGTATGTGCTTTTAAGATGATTGAAAATGCTTTTAGAAAAAATTATTTTTGGGTTCCAAAAGCACTTGAAATGCTTTTTTGCAAGAAGTACCAGTTATGTGCTTCTTCTAAAAAGCACTTTAAGTGCTTTTTCAAGATTTACTTGCATTTTTATTTAAGATTGATTCTTAAAACATTTTCACTAAAAGCGTCTTCAGTTATTTTAAAAGCATATACAAACGAGCTCTGAAACTATATTAATGAAACCCTCTTTATCAACCAAAAGATGGTGAAATGACATATTTGTCTTCTATCATAACAAAAAAGTTAAAAACAGTAATGTAATTTCACAAAACAAAATTTTACTTTTTTTTAATCCTCACCTGCATTTAAGTTTAGCATCTCTAATTTATAAAAATAAAAAACAACATCTCTCCCTATTCTCACGTTCTCTCTCACTCTCTTCCTTTCTCCTTCAATTTTAACAATCAAAGTAAAACATTTCACACTTTGTGTGTGGGCATATACTAGTTTCAATTAAGGAGTGAGGTGTTATTTTTGGTTTTAATCCTTTGATTGATTGCCATCAAGTAAAAGCAGGAACACCGACAACTGCCAAGAAGCAGATTCACAGGCGACTCGTCGCAGCAGCCAACATCATCAGTCGCTGCCGCTGCCGGAGACTGCCACGACATGTATTTCTTCAACCTCATTAACGCGGGGTTCGTTTGCAACACGTGGCGAGCATCAAACGGAAGATGGTTGTAAGGGGTGGTCACCACCCATGTTGCTGCGTTGTAAACTCGTCAGTGAGATGATGGGATGGGATACCGGAGAATGGGAATGGGGACGTGACGCGTCTGGGGGAGAAGTGGGGCCCGTCACCGAATCTGTGTCGTTTCTTCTGTTGACCCAACAACAGTGAAAAAAGCTGAAAAGCTGTTTTGGAGGCTGACTCTTTGCACTTTTACCCGGGGTCCACTCTAGCGAGTTCGAAACTGTCATTAATTTGGGAAGGGTCATTTTGATTCCCATTTCTAATCGATCTAGTTGTTAAATTGAAATCTTATTTGTTTAAAGGCTAAATTACATTTTCATACTTCAGGTTCGGAACATATTTTAATTCCTTACAACATCTTTAAAAAATTTCACTTTCATACCTTAAGTATTATTTTATTTCAAAATAATACATCCGTTACATTTTCCATCCATTGATCTGTTAAATGCTGACGTGTCTGCCAAATGTCTGCCATGTGGCAAACAAATTAATTTTTTATTTTTTTTTTAAAAAAACCCGAATTTCAAAAAAAAATAAATAAAAAAAATTTGAACCCACTATCCCTTCCCCCCATCCCCCAACGACACAATGAAGAAGAAGAAGCAGCAGCAGCAGAGGGAGGAAGGAAGGGGAAAAGAAAAAAAAACCCCAAACACAGAGGAAGAAAGAAGAAGAAGAAGAAAAAAAACCCCAAACCCAGTCCGAAGATGAAGAAGAAGAAGAAGAGGAGGAAGAGGAAGAAGAGGGAGGAAGGAAGGGGGAAAAAAAACAAAAAACCCAAAACACAGGAAGAAAGAAAAAAAAAATCCAAACCCAGTTCGAAGAAGAAGAAGAAGAAGAGGGATGGGATCGATTGCGGGGACGGGATGTGGGTCGCCGGGGGGGGGGGGGGGGGGAGGGAGGTGGGTCGTCGGCGGGGGGAGGGGAGGTGGGTCGTCCGGGGGGGAGGGGAGGTGGGTCGCGGCGGGTGGTGGGGGAGACGGGATGTGGGTCCCCGGGGGGGGGGGGGGGGGTGGGGTGGGGTGGAAGGGAGGTGGGTTGCGGCGGGGGAAGGGAGGTGGGTCGCGTCGGGGGGACGGCCGGACAGGTTGAGGGAGGAAGTAAGGAAAAAATAAAAAAACAAAAAATCCCCAAACCCAGTTCGAATGAGGAGGAGGAGGAGGAGGAAGGTTCACGGTCGGACTGGGTTTCAAATTTTTTTTATTTTTTTTAATTTTAAAAATTCAGGTTTTTATAAATAAAAAAAATATTATTTTATTTGCCACGTGGCAGACGTTTGGCAGCCACGTGGCATATATGTGGCAGCCACGTCAGCATTTAACGGATCAATGGATGGAAATGTAACGGATGTATTATTTTGAAATAAAATAATACTTAAGGTATGAAAGTGAATTTTTTTAAAAATGTTGTAAGGAATTGAAATATGCCCCAAACCTGAGGTATAAAAATGTAATTTACCCTTGTTTAAATATTTTGATCGAGTTCCTTAGCCTCATTTATAAGATTTAACTCATGCATTTATGCATTTAATGATCCACAAATTATGAAATTTAAACAAATTCAAATAATATTTTTAAATATAATAAATACTTAAAATCAATTTTAGAGTAATATTGTTCTTCACAAAAATTATAGCAAAAAAAATAATGTACCCACATAATTAACATATTTAAAAAAAAAAAAACTATTGATATATTTTAGAACATAAAATAAATACATATAAATAGCATGGGTACATTTAACAAAATTAAAAATGGGTACAAATAAATTAAAAAATATGGGTACAAATAAAAGTAAGAGTTTAAAAAATATGGGCACAAAAAAGAATTAATATATGGGTACAAATTGAAACTGAAAAGAAAATTGGTACAAATTAAAAAAAAAAGGTTGCAAATTAAAAATGCGTACAAACTAAAAATAAAAATATATGATAAAAAATTTAGCCATGAATATAAATTGACACACCCCGATCGAGATCGAGGCATGCTGGCCGTCACGTTAGCGTGACACAAGCCATCTGCACGAAGCGGAAGCATTAAGATATGGAAATTTCGAATAAATAAAACCAAACATCCAGAATGGCTAAAAAAGAAATAAGTGTTACTACATCTTCATAGCATAATTAAGTATAAGTGCAGTCAAACATAGAAATTACTAAATTAAACAGTAACCAATATTCCTACATGGATGATGTACTGTCAGAACTTCCACCAGGATCCTCGTGAGCCATCACAAAAGCTACCTAATACCTAGAGGGGCGCAAAATAAAGCTGAGTGGGTCAGTAAAACAACGCTTATGCAAAACTTTATTTTCCTTTGAATATACTAACCCCTCACCGTAAAACAAGTATAACTTTCCCAGAAAATAGAATACGTAAATATAAATCAAATCATGCTCAGTATATCAAGATTCATTTTTGTATGTATGCCATGTATATGCTATGCCCAATATCACAATATGATAAATAATAAGCCAGGTGATGCAATTCAATATAAATCATCTGCTAGGCGAAGTCACCTGACGTGATCTATACGGCAGAAACTAGAGCTCAATTCAATCATATCTCAATCTCATATCTCAACATATTTATACATATCTGCAAACAAGTCGGTACCACCTCACGTGGTCTGACCGAAGGCTAGGTGTATAATGAATACGCTCAAGTGCTACAATCACATGAAGGTTATGCGCTAATCGCGGGTCACCTACAAGTCGAACCCACTGAAAGTGGTCTATATGACAGGCTATGCACCTATCTTGGATCCAAGGTAAGCGTGTGGTGTGGGAGGTGAACGATCATGTGAAGCTATGCCCTGACTCTGGCGGGAGCACTAACATCGGGGTGCAGATTAATGAGCTCAATATGCATCACAGCATCATCAACTATCTCATAATCATTACCAGCATAATATACTCACCTGGGGCTTACCTGGGCCTTCGCAGCACCATGCAACAATATGCATAATTATGATAATGTATATGCTAAAAATGCAGGCATAACATGACATTTAAATCACATTCCATTAAATACGTTTTCTGGGAAAAACGTCGAGTGTGTATATATATACTGAAAATAACTGCCCACTCACTGGTATGTAGTCGGGTCGTAACCCCCACGTCTAGCCTAGCTATGCTCGTCCTCCGGATAGGTCTCGCCTATATGAGAAATAACTATAACAACGTTATTTTAAGCACATACACAATTCTAGCTAATAACTTCTCATACTTTGCTCAATTTGGGTATATAAATATACCATAGTGATCTACACAATCTCATGATCATCCCCATATTTTTAAAATAATTTTTCACCTTCCCACGAGCCCTCACGCGCCAATGAGTGCACAGACCTACGCGCCCCCACGCGCGGCTACGTGACAGTCACACTGACGGCATCAGTTAACGCCGTCAGGAATATTCCGGGAATATTTCGTCAAATCCTAACGGTAGATGTTAAAGTTAACTAACGGCGTTAGCATATTCCGTCAACTTTAACGGAATATGCTCTGTCTTCTCCGGCTAGTCGCCGGTCGCCGGTGACTGGTCGTCGGTCGCCGGTGATTGGTTGCCGGTTTCTGGGTAAACTTCCAAACATGGTTTCTCACTCATTTTTCAACCATTTTTCATAAAATTGGTACCAAAATGAAGCTATTAGGTAACCATACAAGTTTCAAAGCTTAGAATCCACTAGATTTTACCTGAGGAAGCTCGATAATTCGGCAAACTTTGAAATGCTTCGATCTCAGTCCTCCGACGTCCAAAACCTTCCAACGAACCACTTCAAGCTTCCTTAGGGCCTCCTTAAGCTCCTTATGAGCTTAAAATCTCCAAAAACACAAGGTTTTACGTGAGCATGAATAGTGACAAAATCGGGGGTTACAGTTCTACGGGCTTTCGAAAGCTTTCTTACCTGAAACTTGTACCAATTGATTCGTATCCACCTTAGGAATACAATGGTGTCCTCTTTGACCACCATTTGTGAGCTTTTGATGGGTTTTGGGTGTTTGTCCGTACAAAACAGAGAGGGAGAGAAAGAGAAGGTCTGAGAGATAGAGAGAGTGTGTACGGGAGAGAAGAGAGAGAATGGGGAAAGGGAATGAATGTGGTCTTAGTTTGGTTACCAACCAAACAAAACAAGGTAACTAACGTAGGAGAATTAAACTTGTCCAATTTAAATACATAACACTCACCACACATTAAATTTCCAAGGGTAATTCCGCCATTTCACATCTTCAAAAACAATTCCCCGGGACGGGCTGTCACATAAATATAACAAATGTAATGTTTCTAACACTATATGAATATATTTAGAAATAAAAAATATTTTATTATTGAAATAATTAATGACGTTTATTAAAATCTAAGGATCTTGATAAAAAATTGAAAATGAATAAAGTTTTAATCAATGGAGTAGGAAAAATAGGGATGGGAATCTAATTTTTCCATTTGGTAATTACCACATGCCCAATTTGCTAGGTGTGGAGTTTTATTACAAAAGACTTCGATATTAGTTAGAGTGGAGTAATCATATTTAAACTCTTTATATTTCTTTGCACCCACCGATGTGGGATAGCCAACTGAATCTTCACGCGTGGTTTTTTTTTTTTTTGGTTAACTCTTCACTCGTAGTTTAGCTTGCATAATGTCTTATGATATGAGTTAAGTTACAAGAAGAGAGTAGTAAGATATTTTTGGAGTACCAACAATGTTTACGAATTAGTTATTATTAGCGTAACAAAATAAAAAATTATTTTTTAGTTTGGTTTTGCTCACGTCAAACATGAAATCATAATCGTTTCGGGTAAGGTTTGTCACTTCCATGCACTAAGACGTGCCTTGTTAGAGCATGCTAGGTCATGGAACCTCCTTATTGTGTGTAATAATTTTAAACGATAAATGCTAATCCCTATACGTAGCGTGAACCAGTTAAGTTAATAATAGTGTTATTATTCGTGAATTATATATGTCGATGGGTTTGAGCTAGCAAATAACCAAGTTTAGGGCTTTTAAGTAAGCTATTTGTAGCCAAAGTGAGACGTTTGAGATGTTGGTTTAGGGAAAAACTCCTTTGTAGCCGTGCTATAAGGATTCTAAGTCTCGCTCATTATCTAGCATTGAATTGAATTAGGATAACTCACACGATTTAATGTAAGTGAAGTAAGAAATGGATGTCAATTTTCAAATTTTGTTTAAGTTAAAAGGTAAGAGATGGAGTAGTTATGAAGAAAAGGTTTAGAGCCCTTTCACCTTCACCTAGGTGAAATTGACAATGTAATCGTCTTAAGCTTCATTCATAACTATTTCATCTTCTACCTTTAATTTAGGCAAAATTTAGAAATTCACAGTCATTTTCTGTTTAGCATGTATTGAAATTTTGTGAGTTATTAAATATTATATAATTCTAAATACATGGATTTATAAATAAAAAAAATAGTGAATTACCATTTTTTGATAATCTAAAACTACATTAATGAAACTCTCTTTGTCAACTAAAAGATGATGAAAAGACATCTTTGTCTTCTATCACAACAAAAAAGTTAAGGACAGCAATGTGATTTCACAAAACAAAATTTTGTTTTTTTTAAACCTCACCTACATGTAATCATCTCTAATTTAAAAAAATAAAAAATCACCTCTCTCCCTCTCTCCTCACTCCCAGTTCTCTCTCACTCTCTTCCTTTCTCCTTCAATTTTAACAATCAAAGTAAAAAAATTCACACATTTTGTGTGTGTGGGCAGATACTAGTATCAATTAAGGAGTGAGGTGTTATTTTTGGTTTTAACCCTTTGATTGATTGGCAACAAGTAAAAGCAGGAACACCGACAACTCCCAAGAAGCAGTTTCACAAGCGACTCATCGCAACAGCCAACGTCATCAGTCGCTGCCGCTGCCGGAGACTGCTACGACAAGTATTTCTACAACCTCAGTAACGCAGGGTTCGTTTGCAACACGTGGCGAGCATCAAACGGAAAATGTCAAAAATTCGGAGTAGGAATCTATTCCCTTCTAATCTCTATCCCCTTTCATCTCCTTCTATTTAAACGGTTGTGATTACGCCACGTTTACATCTTATTTTGAATTTTTTATATAAAGAATAAGACAAAAAGATAAGTGTGAGAGAAGGGGATGGAAGGGGATGATAATAGGAGGTGAGAGAATCCTACTCCCAAAAATTCAACCCCGCTTACGAAACCCTAGATGAAAAAAGCTGAAAGCTGTTTTGGAGGCTGACTCTTTGCATTTTACCCCGGAACCCACTCTAAGGATATCGAAACTGTTCATAACTTGGTAATTACTACTTGTCCAATTCGTCAGGTATTGAGTTTTATCACAAAAGACCTTAGTATTAGTTAGAGTGAAGCAATCATATTTAAACTCTTTATTTTTCTTTGCCCCCACTGATGTGGAATAGCCAATTGAATCTTCACGCATGGTTTTTTTTGTTTTTGTTTTTGTGAACTCTTCACGCGTAGTTTAGCTTGCATGATTTCTTATGATATGAGTTTAAGTAACAAGAAGAGTGTAGTAAGATATTTTTGGAGTACCACATTGTTTACGAATTAGTTATTATTAGCGTAACAATGTAATAAATTATTTTTTAGTTTGGTTTTGCTCATGTCAATCATGAAATCATAATCGGTTCGGGTTTGTCACTTCCACTAAGACTTGCCTTGCTAAAGCATGCTAGGTCATGAAACCTCCTTATTGTGTGTAATAATTTCAAACGATAAATGCTGATCCCTATACGTAGCATGAACCAGTCAAGTTAATAATAGTGTTATTATTTGTGAATTATATATGTCGATGGGTTTGAGGTAGCAACAGTTTAGGGTTTTTAAGGAAGCTCTTAGCTAGCGTGGGTGAGGAGACACAATAATTGGGATTAACAATATCATTGAGGGGCTGGAAAGCAAAGCAAAGCAAAGCAAATGCAGTAAATATTGAGTCCAAATTAAGTGGCTGAGTCGTTGCAAATTTGCATGAACATAGGTGGCTTGAACAGTTCAACTTGACCAACATTGATGGAGGCGGGTGCTGCTGCACATGGCCGGCACATAGGCAGCGGCAGCTCCTACTCACATGCCGCTCCGCTAGCCACGGCGCTGCTTCCTCCATTCGGGAGCTTTAACTTCCAATTGGTCAACTTATTAGCTTAACTCTCTCTTACTTAATTATCCACTAAGTTTTATTTGTTTAACCAATAAGACTGACAAACATCAATGCTATTGAGTCGTTGACAGTATGATTAAATGGTTTGATTCATGATCCCCAGTCTAATAACATTGTTAATTACAATGTTTTCTTCAATTAATTAATGTTGTATGTGTATTCTGATGAAGCAATTGCTTTGAGAAGCAAAAGAAACTTGTCACACGTGAGCTTGGTTTCTCGATCATTTCATAAAAAATGTGGATGCCGGCCATAATTTTGGGGTTGAGACTTTTGAGTGAGCTTGTATATATGGTTACGATTGGATATTTGAAAAAGATTACGAAATAAGTCATACAAAATGTGTGTCAAGATTTGTATCTCCGAATCTTAACCTATATATACATAATATGTGTGTGTATTTGTATGTAGAAAATGGAATGACTTGGGTGATCAAAGTAGTTGGTTCGTGTGCTAAAACAGCTCATATCAAATCACACAGAAGTAGGAAAAAGTCTTCGATATGGTTGTTGCATGCTTATCATACTCATAAGAGACTGAGATCTACATACGTGGATCACTTCTAATCTCACATCTTTGTGAGTGTGGTAGTCCACGCAAAGACTATTTTCTAACTCAGGATCTATGGAATAAAATTATGGGACAGTTGTTCTTGTTGTACTCATCATCTGACAAATCACGTGATGAATGTTATATGAACAACTGCCCTATTAGGTCAATTGATTAGTACTTTAGGAACAACGGCCCTGCCAGTTTTTGTTGACAAGTTGTATAATACAATACCATCAATCGCAATATGAATGGCTTGCTAATGCTGTTGCTCTGCCCTTTTTTTTTTTATACGTATGGGCCTAAAGAAGATAGGTTAGTGCTCAATTTGGGCCTAATTGCACCACAGCTAGCCTACACAGTCTTTTGGGCTTAGCACAAGAATTGGGTCTCGAGCCCCAAACTAACCTTTTGGACTTTGAAACAAGTCCATCCTCCAATCAAAATAAAGAAAGTTTTCCACGACGGTTTATGCGTGGTTGAATAAGTATTGAGAATGAATTTCATATTGACGAAAAGAGGGACCTTGTATGTGCTGATAAAGAATTAAACTACTCTCTATATTGCCAATTAGTTTTATAGTGAAATCTCAACTTTCTTCAATGTATACGTTGAGCTTTGATTCTTGTAACACTATTTCTGTAGTGCTGTAAATTTAATAAATGTGGCCAAATATTTAATAAGAATCAAACTCATGAGGTTTCTTGATAATTAAACTCACTTTTATTGTATTCAAATTTTCGACCTATTGCACGAGTTTGATTTAAATTTTCGAAATCCCTAAACGACTCAGTTTACAATCATGTAATAATCAAAGTAGAGATTAAGGCTTTGTTTAGTTAGTAGGACGGGATTGAAATTGATAACTCTCTACTTTCAAGGTATGTTGAGGGGAGAAACGAAAAAATTAAGTCCAATTAGGCAGCAACGGATGGATGAGTTTTCTTCATGTCTAATCCAATCTTCTCAAAAATTAGAGGATCTAAAGGGATGAGTTTTCTTCACATCTAATCCTCTTCTATTACCGTCCATATGAAGAAAAAAAATCACTTTTATTTTCAATACACCTTGAAATTAGAGAGTTATCAATTTCAATTCAATTCGACGTACGAAACTAGCCTATGTATAGTTTTGATAATAACACATTTGTTTCGTGCAAATGAGCAACATAATTGAAGTTGAACTTTTTTTGGTCCCATTCGAAATGCATTGGGCCTAATCCTGTCCATCTCAATAGTTGCCAGTTTGGACTTTCTAAGGACTATATTCGGTTCAACTTTTGGGTCCCCATTTCCACAAAGTCAGTTTTCAGGCCAACCCATATTTGCACATTAAATCATGCCCTTAATCCAAAAATTGCAATTAGTTTAAACTAAACAACCCCACATTATTTGAGTTTTAAACCAAACTTATTAGGTTGCCCAGAGTTTTCATTCTAGAGGGGAAAATAGACGTTTCTCACACAAATTATTTTATTTTTTAGGGTTTTAATTAATTTTGTAATGTAATTGAAATGTCTAATTAAACCTTCCGAATGAAAGAACACGAAAAAAAAAAAAACGAATGCAATATTTTTTATTTTATTTTATATAAAATAAGGACAATTGGTGCTGAATCACGATTATCCACTCCTTCCGAACTTGGAGAAGGTTAGCTGAGAATTACACTGTATACGTGGTCACGGTTAAACAAATTCACAGCTCATAAAATATTGAACCTATAATCTCTCGTGAAACAATGCATTTGAGATTATATAATTTCATATGACTAGGGAAGTCGAGTCAGCAGCTTAATAAGAAAACGAAATTAAGAGCAGGTTAATATGGAATTGGAATGAAATTATTGATGGTAGTCGTATTTATTTGGTTTATTAAGCGCATAATAAATACTATCATTGTTTGGTAATAAAAGTTGAAATTATTCTTTCGTTTGGTCCGCGTTTGGTCAGATTGAGACGTGTTGCCAAAGCCTTTTGACACACAACCTTATAAGAATTTCTAACCCCAAAATTAGCCAAACCCAATCTCCGATTCTGAACCACCACGGGATGACTCGGTGGTTGGGACGAATTTTAGGTCCGTATTTCACACAGCACGTTCTGAGTTCTGTTCTTGGCGTTGGTGAATCATATGATGATGGTCAATGAGAGGCTGAAATGCCTCTGTGAGTCTTCCCGATCCTCGGAATAGTGGAATGTCCCAGTCAAGCCACCAGCTGGCCTCCTTTATTAATTTTTTTTTTATATAAAAAATGTCTAATTCTGGAAAAAGTATAGTGGAGACGTTCCGTTCAGTTCATGTGACAGTTTGAATGACAAGTTCGATCAATACTAATAAATCTCAACTATAAATTAAAACTTATAAAATGCTGTTAATTTTAATTAGACAGTGTCTATCACTCAACCTGTCACCTGACAGAAAAACTTTTACAAAAGTTTTTAACATTTTCTAACCCCTAAAAAGGCAACTCAATATGTAATTTGGGGAAAGTTGCAGTGGCAATTTTTCTATTACGAAACAATCTGAATGACAACCATCCTTCATGTACTACAAAATCCTAATTATACATGAGAATTTTATAACACACAACAAATTTTAATTCGATATTGTAAATTCTTTACCCTTCTGCGTGATACAAAAGCTTTTATAAAAGCGCACGTATCATACTTATAAAAGTATCCATAACTCAAGACAAATTTTAAATGAATAGCGTCTATCACTCAAACAATTTATCACATGATTGATATCGCTTATGGAAGTTTTTCTCGTAGTACTCATGGTGGTAATTATGCCATTTAATTTCAACACTAGTTGGGGCAGTTCAGTTCAACTTTAACCTATTAATTTGGCACCCTAATATTAATACTAATTAATAAAGTAATGTCCTAACTTTGATTAATATTAATACTAATTACTAAAGTAATGTCCTAACTTTGAATTTCAATGCCATAATATTAATGAGTTTGTTTTGTTAGATTGGCATGTGGAACTTTAAGTTTTTAACCATAATTGAAAGACGACTTTCAAGCCTATGTTATAAAATGACTTTAATCCACTGGTTTTCTGCTGCAACCTAGATTTATATATACATATAAAAAGATATATACGGGGCAGATCTATGACATCACTTTTTTACACAACTTCTTGTACACGTTTTTGTGGGCCCATTCTGTAATATATTTAACGATCATAATTATCTATTTTTAAAACATTATTCATAGATCATCCTTACAAATTAGACAAATCCAAAACCATGAAGACATTCATTTGTAGTGAAAAAAATGGACGAATATGATTCTAAAAAGAAACACTAAAACCCTTAATCCAACTATTATATAGTGATGGATGGTTCAGATCGTTGAAATATATTACGAAGTGAGCCTCACAATAATGTGTGTCAAAAGTTGAAATACAACGGATTTTTATATACATATAATCCTCTAGTGTTTTGATCATGAGGGGTTAATTAACTTTTAAGCAAGGTTGTTGCAGAGGGACCAATATTAATTAATTAGCACATTCTTGGCATCACTTAGGCAAATTGGCAAAACATGAACCTTAAAAAAACATCGCTAAGTATTAAGGAAAAACATTACGCAAGTGCCCAAGTGAGAAAATCAGAATCAAATCCACCAAATAAATAAAAATATACATGGACTGTAAATCTCCCAACCTCCTAACTAAAACCCTAAAACAAACAAGACCAAGAATTTAAAATTAGTCCCAATTTGAAAAAATCCCAAAAGAAAAATTAGGGTTTTAGGGGGAAAGAGGAAGTGAAATCTCTCCAAAAATTTGAAGACTTTGCAGCTGATAAATATGCTATTTTTGTGCTTGATTGGTTTGAAAGATGCATGAAATAATGTGTAGCAACTTTAGCAAGTTCATCTTGGACCACTTTGTAACACTCACTTCATGAGCATGACAATTCAAAACAAGTGGAAGTAATGGGGAGGTTGGCAACTCTCAACTGGTAGAAAATTATGTGATAGGGTTTAATGGATTGTAGGTAGAATTCCATTATAGCAACTAGAGTTTTGGAAGACTTGTTTGCACGGAATAATTTGTCTGAAACGGAATGTATACCCTCTTTTTTTTGTCGCACTTGTGGAGAGTGACGCAGATAATAGCGTTTGCACCCTGTAGCAGGTGAGATTTTCGTTCTTGTGTCGGAATTTAAGGATGTATACAGTCTCTCGTGTGACGACTTATATAGCACGTGAGGAGAGCAATAGAGGAGAGAGACAAATAGAAGGGATACACCCGCGGGTGAGTTTTCTCTCGGATTTGCGTCATTGCGTCGGTATCTAAGAGAGCCATGTGATTTTCTCTTATACGTTTTGAAAAAGATAGGAAGTCTAGTAGATAGGTGCAGATTATGGCACAAATTGTTCGAATCAATTGTTGATGAATGATGATTGAGGAGCATCTTGCAAGCTTCAATTGTGGAACAACGACCTTACAGCAACAGAAAATGATTACTCAAATGTGCCAAAAAAATTGATTGAAACAACAACGGCAACAACCAATTCCCATCATTGATAATTAAGCTTTCCTTCTTCAAGCCAAACCTCGTAGGAAATTTGAGTGCTTCTACCGGAAGGGAAGAAAATTAGGTACGCCCGAAGGCCGAAGAACCGAAAACAATAGCAAAAGAAACCGATACGAAGCATAACAAATCTCAAATTCCAGTACTCATTTCAGAATTTTGTCTACTACAAATGAACTGCAAAAAGAATTCCCTTGCAAGGAAGAAAAAACCGAAAAAAAACGAATGCAAAAGGAGACAACACAGACTCTAAAAACCTCAAGGACCTACTAGCCATCATCATCGTCACTAACATCTAAGAGTCTACCATTAAACTTGCATCTCTCTAAACCTTCATCCTTCTTTTTTTTCCAGGTCTCTCCTTCTACTTAGCTAAATATATGGTCATCTATATTGGCTCCTTACCCCCCATTTTGCATCCCTGTACAAAGAACCAATGAACAAAGAAATGAAATGACGCTACGGCAAATAACATAAACTGACGACAGAGAGAACGAAAAGCTGTGGACTGTGGAGTGTTCAGACTAGGGAACGTTGTACTCTACTGCATTCTCCTCCCCCTCACATGTAATCCAGCGAAATGCTGTGGTTAGTATTGGGGATGAGCTCTGGAGTTTCGGTCATTGCTGTTGTGGTCTCTCCAAAGGGAACCACTTCGCCGCCTTTGTTTCTCATCTCGATAACCTTCTTGTGGGAATTGGAGTGCAAGGCCGGAACAAAGGTGGGACTGGCAGCGGGCCTGTACTCAGGGAAGAGACGGCCTGACTTGTAGCGGACGCCACAGGCATTGCATAGGGTTTTCGGCCCCATTGGGCCTGCCCTCCACTGGGGTGTCTTGGTAATCTCACAATGCAAGCATTTCCTCACTGCTCCCTGAGTAGTGCCGGAACTTTGATTTCCCTCCGCGGGAGCCTGGGGAGGCGTCAACTTGATCTTCTTTCTCTTCTTCTGCTCCCCGGAAGCTTGCTTTGGTATCTTGATCACAGGACGGGACTCTGCGAAATTCTCAGAATCCGAATGGACCTTGGGAGGGAGCAACGGCTGATGCTGAAGGGCCTCTGCCTCGGTAACAGAGGAAGCAGGGGAAATGAGTTGAATTGCGGAACGAGGGTTGAATGTGGCCGGGCGGGGGCGCTTGCTGCGAGCACGTCCGCGCTTGCCAGGGACCACCGCGCCAGGGCTTTGCGGCACATTCTTCTCGACGGAGCAAGAGCTGCTGCTGTCGAGGACGGAAATCGGGCTGGAGGTCCGGAACTGCTGGTGGGACGATTCCTTGTTGATGAAGGAGCTGTCCGGTTTGTTGATTGTGAGGCTTCCTCCAGAGAAGGAATCCTCACAAAAGTTGGACAGCCATTCCAATTGAACAATGTCTTCAATCTGTCAAGCGAACACACACACAAAATTCAGACAAATTAAACAAAATTAAAGCTTCTAAATTTTAATTAATTCAAATCATTTTGATGAACAAAAATCCAACAGAAATTGTGCTTTTTGAAAATCGGAGGTACTCATCACACGACATGCCCCATACTTCACCAAGCAATCATGAGTTGTTTTTACTGTTCATAAAACCCTCCACCGACGTACGAAACGGTGTAGTTTAGGTGGTTAATTGTCCGAAATACCCTCGGCGTACCGGAGGGAACACTGTATTATCCTCTAAGAATGCCCACCCACCACATGATCGGCACATGCGGCAACCCAGAGGGCCACGCCCACCTTTACGTCTGGACTTGCCAGCCTGGCACGTCAACTTCTAATTTTACTCAATTAAATAATAAAAAATAAAACGAAATTTTTTGAAAAATAAAACCTGTCCTAATTTCAACTATGACGTCATCCTCACGGAAATCCCGTGCAACCGACACTGACAGATGCCACGTAAGCAGCGAGAGAGAGAGAGAGAGAGAGAGAACAGAGTGAAGGGGGAGAGTGACTCACCGGAACGTCGAGCTCCGCGGAGAGGTCGGAGGCGGAGTTGCAGGAGAAGACGGCGTCGTTGGGAGGCTGGAGCGAGCCGGAATGGCTGGGCCAGAGGGAGGAGGAGTTGAAGGCGGCGTTGCAGTCGGGGGCGGGGTCGAGGGCGGACTCGACGTCGTCGGTTGGGAAATCGAGGAGGTCGTCGATGGTGTCGAAGAGGCTCCCGCAGTCTATATCGTCGATATAGTTCGGTCCGATCATTTTCTCCGTCGCAAATTGTCCTGAGGAAAACAGGAAAAGCCAGAAAATATAATCAGCCACGGAATGACCTTTGAGTTTTTTCAAATTTAAATCTTTATGGCAATGTGGCGCATAAAGCGTGTGGCGCATTTTAGCAGCGGTGCGCAATTAAACGTAAAGGTTAAAGGTTCATACGGTTGGCCTTTACTTGTATTTCACACTGATGAAGAAAAAAGAAAGAAGAAAAAAGAAAGAGGAAAAAAATAAAAGAAAATTACAGTAAAAGGAGCCGAAAATTAAGGTGAATTTAGAGCTTTCAGTAAAGTGCAACCAACACATGGCGTAAGATAGCGCCAGCTGGTACCAACTCCAACTCCGAATTTTCCACCTTTTTTCTTTTCCTTTTTTGGAAAATAAATACAGAGAAGATAAGGAATTTTAGGTAGAAAGTTTGAGAAAAATCGGGTGGAAGGAGAGCTTGAATTTGAAGCGAATTCTGAGAATTTCCAGGAATTTGAGAATTTAAAATTTGAAAAACCAGTTCACGTTTTTGAGCTTCCAAATGCGTTGAATTTCTGAAGCGAATGCGACTGAAAACGAACGAAATTCAAGTTTTCGAACTGATATTCAGTAAAAGGACGAGAAATACGTAAAAACTGGAGGGAATTGTGCGTTTCCCCTCATTTTCCGAGCAACCAAACAGAAAATAGCCATTGCCGACAGTTCAGAAACTGGAGAGAAAATTACAGAGGGAGTGGAGAAATGCAGAGCCAAACCTGTGAACTGGTTTTGGTTTCGAACTCTAACTTCACTCTCCCGCCTAAACAAACCCGTAAGAAGAAGAAGAAGAAGAAGAAAGAATCCCCAAAATTTGCAGAGCCACAAAAACCTCCTACTGCTTCTGCTTCTACTACAACTACCAAAACCCTATTCCTTCTCAGTTATAAGGAGGAGTGAGATATAGAGGGGGAGAAGGAGAGAGAAAGAGAGAGGGAATTTAAGAGAGAGAGAGGGGGGAATGGTGAAGGCTAAAAAGGAAGGAGGAAGAGAGTGAAGTTGTGGGTAATACGGTAGGTGAGGCTCCTCCTTCATTGCTAGCTGTCTCCTGCTATCGTCACCTTCAAGCCACCCTTCCCCTTCCCCCACGGGTCCCACGCACCCCACCGCTCTCTCCCTCTCACACCTTTTTTTTTTTCCTTCTTTTTTCTGTGAATTTATTTAAATTTCGACACGGATTTTCACCGTGAAAATAAAAATTAAACAGAGAAAAATAATAATTGAAAAGAAATAAAATGGAGATGGGGTTTTGGGTTTTGTGTGTATCCGCTTACTTTTTCGCTTTCAGTTTTCTATCTCTGAACTTCTGCTTTTCTTCTTCTTCTTCTTCTTCCTTCTGTGCTTTTGCGTGTGAAGAGACAGAGACAAGAGATTACTTATAGAAGCCTCCTCGCAGCTTTAACCGCCGTTCCTTCTAACTTTCTCCCTCCCTCTCTTTTTACCTCTTGCTTTTCATCTTTTTCGGGTTACTTCAGAATGTCGCAGTAGCGTTATTTCAAATTAAAACTTATACTTATATAATAAGTTTAAATAAATACATGAAAAAATTTAAAGAAAAACTAATGAAAATGGTTTGAAAACTTTGAGTTTTAACGATAAGGACAAAATAAAAGGTAAAGTGAATAGTAACAGGATTAACTTTTTAGTGTAAAAATGTGGTTTTTCGTTAAAATAAACAGTACCGAAAGTTTTTCGTTAAAGTTCTCAAAATTTAATTGGATAAGATTTTGTATATGTGGCGATATTTAATTGGTTTAAAATGTTGTCACTCACTGCGCGCAGTAAAATTTCTTTGGCCCTTAGTTTTCCGCCACGCCGTTTTATTTCCTCCTCGTTACGCGGTTACGTTGACAAAATTACTACCCGCTCAACATGGAAACGTAATTAAATTTTTAAACGCGTAGGGCATTTTTGGCATTACAAGGTTTCTTTATTTTCTCGTTCTGTTTCCTTTTTTTCGTTTTTTTTTTCAATGCCATAAATGGTTTATTATTATCTGTTGTTTTTTCTGGATTTACCTTCTATATTTTTGCCTAGGTCAAATTGCTATTAGGTCAAGTTTGGTAAATTAATCAAATTGGTTCATTCGTTCCACTTGTCTATTAACACAAGTAAGAGGATATGATTTGGTTTTCACTATTTGTTAGGTGTATAATTCCATACGTCTTGATTTAGTAATAGGTTGCAAAACGGATATGCACTCAAGATACAGTGACAGTATCGGTGAAATTAGGTGTAATTAGGGATTCGTGAGTTTATAAGAGCATGTTAGATGGTTTAGAAGGTAAAATGATTATTACATAAGTCGTCGCAGCGCAAGTGACACACACGTATAACACATGGTAACTTAATTTAGAGAGTGAATACGAGCAAACAAATTAAGAGAACTCCGATTCGAAAAGTTTATACTTGAAACCTAATGAAAACTAAATGCCACTTAAATAAATGGAGGCAGATTGTCTGCCCTCCTAATACCATGCCCTTCTCATCCCCTCATATTTTGTGCGGTTACGGTTAAGTCACGTCAATATTTTATATTGATTTTTTTTATAGAGATAATAAAACAAAAAGTAATAAGAATACAAAATGTTGACGTGGCTTAACCGTGACCGACCGTATAAATAAAAAGTGATGAGAATGATATGTTAAAAGGAGAGCTGACAATCTGCCGTCTAAATAAATAAATGTGGGTCAATCGAACCTCGAGCGGAGATTAATCTCTCCGTTCGGGTGTGGGGCCATTTCGTGGCATTTACCAAAAAAATAAATATACAAAAATAGGCCTCCTGCTCCATGTAGGACCCCACAAATTTATATGAAGCAAAATATTGAAAAGGGAATTGTTTTTTATGCTTTATAATGTGTCAAATTCCACCCTTTTCTTTTCACTGAATTGTTTGTTAATTATGACACTAACGAGTGAGTGTGATTGATAATCTCACACCGTCCAAATTTCATCATATGATTCAAATCGACCGTTCATGTGTCACTGTGGCATAATTCCTGATATTATTAACCATTGTTCGAAATTGAAAATGCTGTATGCGTACAACCAGAAAGAAACAATATATACAAATACTTGGTGCAGTGCCGCGTCAGTAATTTATGGTTTAGGGTTAGGTCCACGCGGTTGAAAATCTTTTGTTGAAGAAAGTTATGTTACGATCAGTTGTTCCTGCACGTAAATGGTTGCCAAACTTACATTTAATCTTAACGTAAGAAATTTGCTACATATACAACACATTTCAGATTGTTAATTATTGTAAAACTAACATTTGATCCATCTTCTAAAATTGTTAGCATGCATAAACCATTGACGTTGACAAAATTCATGATAAAGTCTAAATGGTCACACACTGGTAAAATGCCTAAATGGCAATACAAGATGGACTTTGTGTGAAGTGGATAATCACCAGCTGTTATTTCTAACTTAGTTCATGGAGTAGCTTAATATCCTATTACTTTAGGATGATATAGATCACGTTTGAACGTGCTTTTAAAATTGATGAAAACGCTTTTGGAAAAATAGTTTTTGGAACTAATCATTGGTAAATATAAAAGTGGATTTTAAAAAAGCACTTGAAGTGCTTCCTACAAGAGGCGTGCAAAAAGAGCTTTAAGTGCTTTGGAATACAAAAACATTTTCTTTAAAAACACTTTCATTATTTTAAAAACACTTCCAACTAAGTTCAAAAAAAAAATATATATATATATATATATATATATATGCATTTTCTCTCCAATCTCCACTACCTAATGCCATTGAGATTTTTGGTCAAATCAGAGTACAAGCAAAAGAAAAAAAACACCATAGTGCACCTCCACCAGTGTGCTTAATTAAATTTTGAAAAGCCTTTACCAAGCTAATTAGACCAGCAAATCACATGTATTAACTTTGGAATTAATTAAAAAATACAAAAATACAAAATTGAGAAAAAAAAAGGTTAATAAAAGTGACTCCACAACCGAAGCATGTTTGATTTGGGACTCATGGCAATGATGGGCTTCACTCATATTATCGTCTTTCTTTCACTCTCTTTTTAACTTTGACTTGATCTCTACTCTTTGCATCGATCCTTCTAAAATACTCCGTCTCAGAAAATTCAGTAGGGAAAAGGGGGTCGTGATTCGGTCTAAAATTAAACATTTTGTTTTAATTACGAACAAATAAAATTAAATAAAAAGAAGAAAGGTTTT
Source organism: Heteromeles arbutifolia (assembly GCA_024362995.1). Classification (NCBI taxonomy): domain Eukaryota; kingdom Viridiplantae; phylum Streptophyta; class Magnoliopsida; order Rosales; family Rosaceae; genus Heteromeles; species Heteromeles arbutifolia. The sequence goes on from JANCRC010000018.1 coordinate 10,556,616, forward strand.
AGTGTTCTATGAAAACCCTTTTCTTTTATGTTTAACTTCGATTTCACTCTTTGTATCACTTCCTTCTGAAAGACTTTACCTTGTTCAAATAGCGAATTTGGGTAAAAATCCATATTGACTTTTAGCCTGTAATGGTTTAGGCGTCTTGCAACTTGAACACGGAGTGGACCGTTGGAAATAGACTAACATTCCAGTAATGCTACTTAGACGGTCAAAACCAAGTAAATTTGGTGTCATGCTTTCTATTAGAAATAGGGCATACTATTGTATGTAAAACTTATTTGAATCAGATAGTACTTTAGACAATATGATCAGTTGTGCGTGTGCGCTTCAATAATGTTATTCGAAGAAAAGTACTGTGATCAAATCAACTAATTAAAAGAAACCCTATTGGCTAATCTTGAAATTTATAAAATCTAAAAACATAATCTTTGAAAGCTTTTCGGGGCTTTTTATTTCCTCATTTATAATATGCACCCCAACATGACCTTTCTCAATTAAGGTTTAAACAGTATTGCAAGGACGTCCAAGGACAACCATTTGTTTTGCTTGAACAAACGGTAGTATCCACACTAAAGGGATGAGGGAGTGAGCTAAGCCTTACATTAGGTCAACCATAATAATATTATTCAAATTCGCGTTTTGCTATAATCGAACCTAAGACATTTCATTTAAAAGTGAAGAGAAATACCACTAAACCGTAGTACCAAATTGTCAAGGACAACCATTTTAGTATATAAACAAACCAAAGAAACCGATAATGGACACATTATTTCTTCCCTTCAAAGATAAGGAAGCTATAGATTTTGTGGTACCATTATTTACATATATATATATATATATATATGTGTGTGTGTGTGTGTATGTATTGATACATACGTGCGCGAATCGTTTTAAAAGACGACTTTTCTTTAAAAAAAAATTATAAAACATACGATAATATAAAAATTTAGAAACCACCGAAACCCTAAGACTGAAGCACCGACGAAATGCATGAAGGCAACGTGCATGGAAATGGGCACACATGAGATGAGACCCAGTGCGCTCCATTAATCACGGGTCGGATTGGATGGCCATTTTACCGGCACGACGTCGCGTCGATCAACACTGTGAAAGTAACATCTCCTACGACGTCCCCAAATTACTGATCGATCAAGAGAACACCAAATTTAATCACACTATGATCATGTGTCGTTGTCACGATTTAACCTAATAAACTAATATTAATTAGCCATATAATACGAAATTAATAAGATTAAAAGCAAATCACAATCTGGCTAGTTGCTCTCTGGAATCGACAATCTGTCGGTAAGAAAAATGACAAGGGAAATAGCACATCGGCTGTTATGCACATGCCACCGTGCCCCAATGGTACTATTGAGTGACCAGGTCACCATGCATAATTCATTTTTTTTTATAACAAAAATGGCCATGAATTGTGTCATTAATATCAAAACCTAGTAGGGGTTTGCTAAATTTTGGTCAAATAAATTATCAAATTATTATAATTCAAGTCTTGTAGCTTTGATTAGAAACCAATCCCCCCAAAAAAAGGACGTAATTTTGATTCTTGCAACTCTAATCGCCTCATTGTAATTTGGTGAGGTGAAGCTTGATTGACTCGTCCGATGTATAAACCATATTCTTTTTAATTATTTATATTAAAGATTTTTTTTATATAAAATTTAATAAGGTGATTGCTAAAATTTGATTTATATGTTATCAAATCAATCGTAATAGATTCAAGTCATTGAAATTTTGATCAGAAATAAACCCCACCTAAAAATGACTTAATTTTGATTCTTAAATATCTCCGACTTCATAATTGGTGTCTTAATCTCCGATTTGACAAGTACGTCAGTGCACATTGAGTACAACTCTAAACAAAACCAAGGTTCTAAAAAACGTTAAGCGTTAGTCGGACGGTGGGCAGGGGCCTAGCGTCTAGGCGACTAGGCTGATTTATGTAAATTTATTATGTATCTTGTAAATAAGTGTCTATTTACTCCTTAAAAAAAACTATACTTGTATGGATAATAAAAGAATGATAAAATGCAAAAATAGAAGTAGAGGAATACACAAAACATATACATCCAAAAAGTTCAATATTTAAAAAACAGTAAGCATATAATCATAATGAGGATGATTCTTGGATCATAGACTAAATTCTTCTTGTTCATGATCTTTGCATTGGATTGGACATAGACTAAATTATTTAACCTTGTTGTATCTAATTTATTTCCTTTCTTTGTATGTATCCCTTCAAAAGTGCTCCAATTCATTTCACTATTAGATGAACTTGTAGTAAATCCATCATTTGCAAATTAGGTACATCATTTCCATAAGTATACCACCATGAAACAAAAAAAAAAAAAAAAACACACACACACACACAATTAATAAAAAATAAAAATAAAAAATCGCCTAGGACCGCCTAGCCCGCCTAGCTTCAGATCGATTTTTCGAAACAATTTGCCCTAAATCGCGGGGGGCCTTCACCGCCTAATGTTTAGACCAATTTTCAGAACACCGATCAAAACAGATACAGACTCATTGCTCATGGGTGACTTGAAGCCCGGCCGCCTCATTGAACATATACAAAATTAATTTTATTTTTTTGTTATATTTAAAATTTTACTAATTATTCTTTCAGAACACAAATTAATGTTAATATTGAGTGTGTTGGTCATTCACTTTCTCTAAAGTCCAACATTATTCTGCCAGACAGTTGTATTTCACGCGCCAACAAATCACGTTTTTGATGGTAAGTGTTGGTTGTCATATTTCCATGGAGTTGATTAGCCGAAAAGACCGCGTAACCTTCGTATTTTCGAAAGGACATATTTACCCTTTAGGTCTACTTCTCTTGATTTCTGATAATGGGTATTAAAGTAACTTCAGTTCTCTTGCTGAGGTGTCGGTGCCCGGCGCGACAAGCGGGGGAAGTCATAGTGTCTAAATGTCATATGCGACGTGCGTGCGAGCATATAGAAAGAGCCCATATTAAGCGGGACCCACCTTCCATGATCCACCGTCAACGCTTATGACGTGGCGTTGGTGGATTGTCTGCTTACGGTGGACCCCACGCAGGGAATCAACTGCTCAATGCTAGCTACGCTGTGAGCAAATTCTAAGGAGGAGAGAGCACGAGACGTGGGGTCGGGTCACGTGACCCTGCCTCCGGATTCGTCTTCCCTTGCTTAGACGCACTACTTTTGCCTATTTGGACTAATGGCTGGCCGCCTCGTTGCACACTCTTACTTTTCTTAATAAAACGTCGTCGTACCGTTGGAATCCCTTTTTTTTTTTTTTTTTTTTTTTTTTTAATTTTAATTTTTCCACCTTGTACTATTCGTGAGCTAGATATTTTAGGAATTGGATCCGCTCCGGATTTTAGCTTAAGGATCAATTCATCTGGGTTGCTGATTGATATGTAAAAAAAATCAAAACCAACGATTTTGTGTGATGGACCAGAAAAATGGGTTAATGGTGACCGTTGGATTGAATTTGTGCGATCTAAATGAATTGATCCCTAAGCTCCGAACACTAAGGTCTGGAGCAGATCTACTTCCAATATTTTACATGGGCGGTGGGGCCACGAGCAGAAGGCTTTGTGGGGCCCGGCAGCACTGAAATACAAATACATTGTTGGCGACTAAAATTGTGATTTGGGGGCCCTTTTGTGGGCCATACCATGTTTGTGTAGGTCTGGTTTGAATCAAGATCTTCGCCGGATCTCCCCCTAGGAATCCTAGGGATCCCGCAATCATGTCTATTTATTTTATATCGTGCGGTCAGTTTTCGTTAGGTACTATTTATATTTGAATTTTAAATTTTAAATTTTAAATAATTTTTGACCGCACGATATACGATGAATGGATAGGATTGTGGGATCCCTAAGATCCCTAGGGAATGGATCCGGAGAGGATCCTGATTCGTCTGGTTTTAGTCCAAAAATCAGTGCTCAATTTTGGACAACTATTCTATTACCCAAAATATCGTGGGTTCTGAAAAATGTTCCTATTTTATTTTAGGATTTTTATCACAAATAGTTCCTGACATTGATCAAACATATCATTTTGGTCATTGACATTGAAAATCAATAGAAATGGTCCATGAGATTGATCAAACACATCACAAATGGTCATTCCGTTAAAAACTCTTTGGGCAATTTTCAAAGCTTCGTAACTCAATCGTTTCTTAACCAAATTCGACTCATAATATATCAAAATGAAGATAGGAAAGTGTAGAACAAGATTATACCTATTTGGAAGCCCAATGTTTGCCGAAGATGGCTGGAAAATAGCCTCAAATGTGACTGATCCGCGGAAAAATTGGAAAACACGCCGGAAATTGGGTAAATTTTAAACGTTCATAACTTCTTCAATACTCTACAAAATTGAGTGATTCAAAAATGAAAATCATACTTCTCGACGAGACAAAGAGACTGGTACCTTTATTGACTACTAATTCACTGTGGTTTGGCTGGAAAACGGTTCGAAATTGGATAACCAATTTCGAGTTAGCCAATTTCGAGCCGTTTTCCGGCCAAACTATGGCGAGTTAGCCATCAAGAAAGATACCATTCTCTTCGTCTCGTCGAGAAGTATGATTTTTGTTTTTAAATCATTCGATTTCGTTGATTATTGAAGAAGTTATGAATGTTTCAAGTTTACCAAGTTTCTGGCGAGTATTCCAGTTTTTCCGCAGACCAGTCACATTTGAGGCTATTTTCCGGCCATCTCTGGCAACCATTGGGCTTCCAAATGGTATAATCTTGTTTTACACTTTCCTATCTTCATTTTGATATATTATGGGTCGAATTTGATTAAGAAACGATTGAGTTACGAAGCTTTGAAAATTGCCCAAAGAGTTTTTAACGGAAGGACCATTTGTGATGTGTTTGATCAATCTCAGGGACCATTTCTATTGATTTTAAATGTCAGGGACCAAAATGATGTGTTTGATCAATGTCAGGGACCATTTGTGATAAAAAAAACCCTTTATTTTATTTTTGTTTTGATTCGCTATTTTGTGGAGAAAAAGGTTGTTTTCCTTAAGAAGAGGACTCTAACCATGTGCATTATATTTCACATTCTTGATGAAAATTAATTGCATACACCATGTAACCTATACAAATTAAGTAACTATTAATACCGGGTCACTCGTGTTTGTATCATTTACTTTGATGATGGTTACATTGTTGTTTTTATTTTTATTTTTAGGGTTTAGGATATGTGGATACTAATTTAGTGCCAACGTGGTATGTAGATATTATATTAGTATGAGGTTTTGTATTTGATTATTTATTGAAGTAAAATATATTTTCTTGAATGGGTATTGGGTCGGGTCATATTACCCGTTTATTTTAACGAGTCGAGTTCGGGTCGGGTCATATTACCCATCCATTTTAACAGATTTTACATGACGCGAACAAAGAAAAAACGACCCAACTTAAAATCCGAATGTACAAACAAATCATGTAAGAAACACAAGTACGAAGCTTGGATTCACAAATGGTCAATCAATTGTTCCTTAGGTCTTATTAATTATTCACTCCAGATCGTGACAACTTCGAACAAGGGTGCTCTTGATTTGTCCCCCATTAGACATATCGTGGGGACTCTAAAGCGCTGCTACTCGGGGTCAATGGAGCAACTGCTTCCAATACGCGTCGCCAAGCCAATGTGGCTGCCCACCGTCTCGCGCGCCATGCCCTCTCTTCTTCATGCTTTTGCTCCTGGATTGAATAACCCCTAGACATTATCTCGGATGTTCTATTTTCGGATTGTAATCCTCTGAATTGCTGTTTTTATTTTCCAGTTCGATGCTCTGTACTACCTATTGCGCTTTGAGCCTTTTATTTATAATGAATTGATGTCGTTGCTTTTTCTTTTCTTTTTTTTTAAAAAGGTCTTGTTATTATAGACAAGTGTGTGAGAAGGATGAAGTTCAAGAGTGCGATTCGAGTGAGGAGACTGTCGATGGTCAAAACAAAGTCACGTGTCAAAAGATTAAATGAGCAGATATACATATAGTTAGTTGGAATCTGGTGACTTTGCATAATGTGGTTAGAAGAAGTTAGTTGGTATAAGGAGGTTGGTTAAACAAAGAATTACTTGCTCCGCAAGTCTTGTATCCAAATACATATATAAGTAAGGTTTGTAAACCATAGACAATTAATGAAGAAAGCTTTATCTGATATACTTATCTCTCTCTCTCTCTCTCTCTTTCTCTCTCTCATTTCGATCTCTCTTATTTCCGCCATTGAAGCTATCTTAACATGGTATCAGAGCCGGCCGATCTGGTGTTTCCGCTCGATATCTAAAGCATTTCTTTCTCCTCTCTACCCTCTAGTTTGCATCTTTCTATGATATTTGGTGTCGGAAAACGTACCAGTTGCTTAGAAAGTTGGTTTCTTATCGTCTACCACCAACTGTTCGATCAAAAGTCTCAATCAAAGATTTTTCAAGAAATTTTGCAAAATTGTCACTGCTGCTCAATTGCACATTGTTAAATCGCCTATCACCGGTCTTCTCTCCACCGTCTCCACTTCTGTTACAGTAAAACTTGACGACTCAAACTATCTTACATGGAGTTTTCAGGTTCGATTGCTTCTCAAAAGCCATGGAATTATGGGGTTTATCGATGGTTCAAGAAAGTGCCTACCAAGATTCAACGAAGATTCTAACACTGAAAGAGTTGAAACTGATGACTACTTAGTCTAGAAAATGCACGATCGTGCACTGATGCAATTGCTCATAGCCACATTATCGACGACTGTCATTTCCTGCATCATTGGGTGCCAGAGTTCTGCAGAGATGTGGTTGAATCTCATTGAGCGATTTTCTGCATTGACAAAAGCCACAATCTTTCAGATGAAGATAGAACTTCAGAATATCAAGAAATGATCTGAATCCGTTTCTGTTTATCTTCAGAAGATCAAAGATGCAATGGATCATCTTGCTGTAGCTGGAGTAATCTTTGATGATGAAGATATCATAATACTTGCATTGAAAGGGTTACCTGCAGATTTCAACACATTTCAGTATGTGATCAAATGACGGGAAAATGGAATATCTCTCAAAGATTTTAGGTCTCAACTTCTGGCAGAAGAAGCAATCATCAATCAATCTTTTGACAGTTCTTTGGGATTGTCTTTTAGTAGCGTCATGGCTGCTGGCATTCAATCTGACAAAGGGAAAACACTTGCTCTTGATCAAGATCAACCAAGATGTTCCTCTGATCATTCCTTCAAGAACAATGGAGGATCATGTTCAGCTAGTCATAATCAAGGTTCTACTCACGGTACTGGGTCTTATAACAATTTCAATGGGAGTTATCACAACTATGGTAAATGAAGTTCTTTCAGAGGCAGATTTCAATACAATTCAGATCCAAGATTCTCCAATGGTAATCCCGGCATTCTTGGTACTCCAAAGGCAACCAGTTTTATTGCCCGGATCACCCATCAGAAATTCCCACTTGTCAAATATGCAACAAGAAGGGTCATGTTACTGCAGATTGCTTCCAAAGACATAATAACACTACCTCGAATTCTCCTACTCAATGCCAAATATGTTGGAAATATGGACACTTAGCCCTTCAATGCTACCACAGAAGTAATTTTGCTTATCAAGGGAGGCCCCCAACTCCTAATCTCACTGTTATGCATGCAAATCATTAACCTTCCGCACCATCTGAGCAATTCTGGCTTGCAGATACTGGTGCTACATCACACATGACCTCTGAATTGATGAATCTGGATCTGTCTACCCCATATCAAGGAATTGATACAATTACTACTGCAAGTGGTGCAGGTTTGCAAATTTTCAATATTGGCACTTTTAAATTGATTGTTCCACAACATTCTCCCACTCTTAAGAATGTTTTACATGTTCCAAAGCTTACCCAGCATCTGTTATCCATTTATCAACTCTACAAGGACAATAGGTGCAGGTTCATTTGTGATGATGTTTCTTTTTGGGTTCAGGATAAATCCACGAGGAAAATACTCCTCCAGGGGCTGTGTAAAGCTGGTTACTACCCTATACCTTTCACCATTTCACAGAAGCAGTTATCCTCACGACCTGCATCTCATTCATGTTTCCTTGCAAAACCGGTTCAGTCAAGCATATGGCACAAAAGGCTAGGGCACACATCAAATGCAATTACTTCTGCAATTCTACATCAATCTCAAGTTCCTGCATCACTAGATACATGTTCATTAGTCTGTACACCATGTTTAGACGGCAAGTTTACCAAATTACCATTTAATTTTTTTGTAAACAAATCTGTACACCCTTTAGAGAAAATCCACAGTGATGTATGGGGACCTGCTCATTTGCTTTCTTATGAAGGATTTCGATATTATGTAACCTTCATACATGATTGTACTCGTTATACAGGGATTTTTCCATTAAGAAATAAATCAAAAGTCTTTGCAACTTTTGTTCATTTTCATGCTTATTTGACTACACAATTTTCTGTTGTAGTTAAAATATTCCAAAGTGATGGTGGTGGTGAATATACAAGTAATAAATTTCAACAATTTTTGGCACAACATGGCATTTTACATCACAAATCATGCCCATATACACCTGAACATAATGGTTTGGCAGAAAGGAAACATAGACATATTGTAGAAACAGCAATAATCCTCATTTAAACTGCAAAACTGCCTAACCAATTTTGGGTTCATGCTTGTGCTACTGCTACTTATCTAATAAATAGAATGCCATGTGCTTCATTACATATGCAGTCACCCTTTCAAATGCTCTATAAAACTGTTCCTGAGATTAAACATCTTCGGGTGTTTGGTTGTGCATGTTTTCCCCTGCTAAAACCTTACAATTCCTTTAAATTTCAACCTAAAACAGCCACTTGTGTGTTTTTGGGATATGCAAGTCAATACAAGGGATACATATGTCTAGATCATACTACTGGAAAAATACATGTGTTTAGACATGTTTTGTTTGATGAAGCTAGTTTTCTATACTCAACCCTCAAATTTTCTTCATCTTCACAATTGTCTACTGCATCATCTCAGTTATATTCATCACAAAGTCTAGTGCAATCACCCCAGTTCAATCCAATCATCACATTATCAAATCAAGCATTATCACCCTCATACCATTCATTATCATCTCAGACCACAAATTCCTTGAATATGCATTCATCTAGTGCCTCATAATCTTTTTATGTATCTCGAGCCTTAGAATCATTGGAAATAGTTGCATCTCGAGCTTTAGAGTCTAATTCTTTACCTACACATGACAATACTATAGTACACACACCCAATGACTTGCCACCAAATCAGGTGCCTTTAACTGGTTCCAGTACACAGCACCCTATCCCTATGGATCCTGATTTTCAACCTGAGAGACTAAGTGTGGTTCTACCCATACCAGTGAATGTTCATCCCATGCAGACAAGGTCTAAGAATGGGGTGTTCAAACATAAAGCTTTTGTAGCAACTGTTACTTCCGAACCTAAAACCTTCAAAACTGCATCACAAAATTCAGAATGGCAGAATGCAATGACAGAGGAAATAGCAGTTCTTCATTCTCAAAAGACTTGGACTTTAGTTTCATTACCACCTGATAAGAATTTAATTGGGTGTAAATGGATATACAAAATAAAAAAAAATGCAGATGGATCTGTGGCAAGGTATAAGGCACAACTTGTAGCACAAGGGTATAGTCAAGGAGATGATGTTGATTACTTGGAGACTTTCAGTCCGGTGGTGAAACCTACAACTATAAGACTGATCTTTGCCTTAGCTGCTCAATTCAAGTGGACTCTTAGGCAGCTAGATGTTAAAAATGCCTTTCTACATGGCATTCTTCAAGAGGAAGTATATATGGCGCAGCCTCTGGGGTTTGAGAGTACAACACACCCTTCAGACTATGTTTGCAAACTTTACAAATCATTATATGGTCTAAAACTGGCTCCCCGAGCCTGGAATGAAAGATTCACCAGTTTCTTACCAAGTTTGGGGTTTCAGGTGTCACCGGCTGATCCTTCTTTGTTTGTGCAACAGTCTTCAAAGGGAATTGTGTTATTGCTTTTGTATGTTGATGATGTCATTATTACAGGCAGCATCTCACAATTAATCAACCAAGTTATCATTGCTCTTACTGCAGAATTTGAAATGAAGGATTTGGGACTATTGCATTACTTTTTGGGATTGTAGGTTAGTTATACTTCAGAAGGTTTGTTTGTGTCACAGACAAAGTATATTATTGAGTTAGTTGATAAAGTTGACTTACAAGACTCCAAACCATGTGTTACACCATGTCTACCATATCACAGGCTACTCAAGGATGATGGGAAGCCTTATAACAAGCCTGAACAGTATATGAGTGTTGTTAGAGCTCTACAATATCTTACTTTTACAAGACCTGACATAGCATTTTCAGTCAACCAAGCTTGTCAGTTTATGCACAATCCCATGATTTCTCATGTTATTGCAGTTAAGAGAATCATTAGATATCTCAAAGGGACATCAACCTATAGTATTCATTTTAAACCAGGACCGATGCATATGTAGTCTTACAGTGATGCAGATTGGGCAGACGACCCAAATGATTGAAGATCTACTTCAGGATTTGTTGTGTTTCTTGGTTCAAACCCTATATCATGGGCATCAAAGAAGCAACATACAATATGTCGTTCATCCACAGAAGCTGAGTATCGAGCACTGGCTATCACGGCTGCTGAACTTGCATGGATTCGACAACTATTATGCGATATGCATGTACTGGTATATTCATCTCCTATGATCTATTGTGATAATGTCTCAGCTATTGTACTCTTTACAAATCATGTGTTTCATGCTAAATCCAAACACATTGAGATCGACTATCATTTTGTCCGTGAGAGTCACTGGAGGTGATATTCAAGTTCAACATGTGTCGTCCACGGATCAGTATGCAGACATACTAACAAAGGGTTTGTCTGCACCATTGTTTCCAGCAGCATTGCAGCAATCTGATGCATAGTGCCCTAGAGCATCAGCTTGAGGGGGGATGTAAGAAGGATGAAGTTCAAGAGTGTGATCCGAGTGAGGAGACTGTCAATGGTCAAAACAAAGTCACGTGTCAAAAGATTAAATGAGCTGATATACATATAGTTAGTTAGTTGGAATCTGGTGACTTTGGATAATCTAGTTAGAAGAAGTTAGTTGGTATAAGGAGGTTGGTTAAACAAAGAATTACTTGCTCCGCAAGTCTTGTATCCAAATACATATATAAGTAAGGTTTGTAAACCATAGGCAATTAATGAAGAAAGCTTTTATCTGATATACTTACCTCTCTCTCATTTCGATCTCTCTTATTTCTGCCATTGAAGCTATCTTAACAAAGTGTTCTTAATTTATATATCCGATAAATTCTCATATAGTAAGGATTTAATTTGTAATATGTCCCATAGTTTGAACCGTTAGCCGGAGGGTGAACTAAGGGAGTTTTTGGGGTCCCAAGATCCTATGGAAGTCGTCGGACGACCCTATGACCTTCAGTATGGAACTTGAGGTTGCCTACAAACTGCTCGACGAAATTGCTATTCGGCATAATTCGTCAGGTCTTGGGACATGCCTTGGCAACACGTCTTGACACACGATGCTCGACAAGCCTCGACATCATGCCTTAGAAGTATTGGACATATGCAAGTAGCAAGTTACGGAAGTTGTCGACGACAAATAGTGATAATGTCAACTAAATTGGTTGACTAAATATTTTATATTAAGATTTTACAACATTAGAATCCTGAATCCACCATTATAAGTGCCCATATCGACTTGTATGTTGTTAAATAGTAGTACCAATAGCGAAATGATGATGACAAAGTGGGCTGGATTGAAGAGAAAGGTCGAATAATTGGGATGGAGGGTGGGACTACTTTGGGTCATAATCGATAAACATACACAGAAAAAGTTAAGACATAAGAACTTTGTGTTGAGTTGTAGCTCAAAATGTTTCGTGAGTTTCGTCTTAAGTACTTTTATGTTCTATGGAATGACTAAATTTCTTAATCAAATCGTATTCACTAAATATTTTATGAAATAAGATTGAGATAATGATATAAGTAAATATTATTAATCACTAAAGTTACAAACCTCTCGTAAAATTCCATTATTTAAAGGAAATTTTTAGTTTAAATACCAATTCTAAGAAAAGTTTAGCTAAAGTACCATGTTTTTAGTTTAAGTACCAATGAAAAAGTCAACTAAAATAATCTACTAATACTATACAATACAAAATAGTTACATGATTGCCACTCAATCCTACCACGTTTTTCGACTCACCAATTTTTTCCTCCGATCAATTGATCAAGTTTTTTAGTGACCAGCCAATCAAATTGTTCAGTTTCAATATCACTACTCAACAGTGACCTTACAAAAACATGTTAAGTAATGAATTTTCTCCTAAGTTCTCTAACTTTAGTGTGTATATATGTAAAAAAAAAAAAGAAAAAAAAAAACACACACACACACACACAATAAACTCACAAAAATATTGTTGAAGATAAAAAAAGTTGCGCATATTATTTTTTTAAGTCACTGTTGAACAATGACTTGAAATTTTTGGCGATTGAAATTTTTTTAGCCACAATGACGGTGGCCGACGATAATTTCTGACATCGGCATCGGAGGCATGTGGGTTATGTGCATAAGGGAGAAAAAATTAATGTTCTTATGCTTATAAGTATATTTGTGCACAATTTATAGCTTAACCCAAATAAAATGGAAAGAAATTCGTAGTTTTCCTCAAAACTTTTATTTGATTTTTTTGCTAGAAAATAAAAACTTCTATTAAAATTGGTATTTCTTTTTTAAACGATATTATATATACTAAGAGGAGAGGTGGGCTTAGCCCAAAATGAGTTAGCAATAATGTGTTTCAAATTCGCCTTTGGCCTGCTACTTAGTACTACGGTCCAGTGATATTCCTCTTTACTTGTAAATGAGAGGTCTTAGATTCGATTTGTGCCAAATACGAATTTGAACCACATAATTGATAGCTCATTGTGAGGCTTAGCCTACTTCTCCGCTCCCTCAGTGTAGATAATAACATTTGTTCAAAAAAAAAGATCGCCTTTGTAAGAATTGAACCTAAGACCTCTCACTTACAAGTGAAGAAGAATACTATTACACCGTCTTACTAAGTGGTTATTAAAATTAATATTTAATCTGAATTATTTAATTTACGATTAAGTAAGACACAGATGATTTTGAATTTAGTAGGAAAAACAACTGAAAACTACTAGAGATATGGGGGAGTATTTTTGCTCACTATCATTTAGTGTGGTATATACTTACCACTCTATTTATCATCGTTAGATGAGTTTGAATTTCAAAATTCGTGTAGTGGATAGGAACAAATCTCAAAATTCAAACTTATCTAACGATGATGATAAATAAGATGTTGAGCATACATCACACTAAATAGTTGTATAGAAGTTTGTCACGACCCACGAGAGTCAAAAATAAACGCACCGACGGGTTAGGATCCCCGTGTATCGATATTAGGGCCCAACAAAACCTTCTTGACCCGGTAAAACATAAAATTTGGCGGACCCGGTCACCTCTCACTCCCGGTAACCCTCCCACTCAAAGTTCAAAACTACTGTCGGCACCGACACGCCAGATTCTTTCCCGGTAACCTTCTAGTTTTATATGTGGCGTCGGATATTTGACAGGGATGTGATATCCACACACATTTTTTTACTTCTTACACATCCTTATAATTTTCGGCCGAAAATGATCAAGTGACAAAAATTAACAAAAAGTGTATGAGAAGTAAAAAATAGTGTGTGAATAACACATCCCTATTTGACATATTTTTTTTTTTTGGTCAAATCTGGACGGTTGACACATCCCTATTTGACATATCTGGACGGTCGAATGTGCTTTCTTTTCCGTTAGTCGCCGTTGTACGTCTTACACACAGATGAGATGCCCTTCTTGGGATTTGTGCCGATCAAAAGTACAGAAAAACGATGGGGTTGGGGGTGAGGGATTGGGTGTGGTAAGGTGTAGATTGGTACCGTGTGTGTCAATAGTACATGCATTGATTGGTGGGAACGGGGGGGACCATAAGCTAAGCCATGCATTTGTTCCTCACGTGACTTACAGCTGACATAAAGGGGACATCTCTTTTTTGTTTTTGTATGTTGGACTAGTGAACAGTGGCGGAGCCAAGTACAAGACTCTCCTAAGCTATAACATAAGGAGAGTTCTGGTCCTCAAGCTTAAAAATATTAGCTTTTTGGGCTAGATTTATGATTTTTAATTGTTATATTTCACTTGGCAAATGAAAATTTGATGATTAAAGATGTTTTTAAGAGTAATAAGAGCTAACCGATGTTAAATAAACTCATCACTTTAACTAATACTATATTTTAATAGTAATAAATTAAAACTTCTATACCACAAATGGTTCCTTATTTTATTTACTTGAAAGCTTTGAACTCTAGAAACCTAGAAAACATAGCATAAAATTCTTGCTTCAAATTATTACATTCAAGTTTTTATTATAACAAATGATTAAAAATTTGATTTCGTAGTAATAATTTTAGCTTATCCCACCCATCGAATAATTTCTGACTATGCCATTGCTAGTGAAGCTTCGTACAAGGGAAGGGGAAATCTGGAACTCTAAATAGTTTATTAGATTTTGATATAACTCTTTACATTTATTTTTAAAATGAATGATAATGCACAAACTCATAGACCAATTTTATCAATTTTAAATCTTAGAAACCTAAGTGGTGAATTATGCTAATTTCACGGACCATGTTAACTAAAAAGCCAAACTAAAATATATCGTATTCATGACATAAATAATTGTTATGCATTTAAATAGTAAATCATCTACTTGTTAGATATTTGTTACGCAGTGTCAATAGTTGTAAAAGATAATTTATCTTAGAGGTAGGCATGTGAATATGTCAATGAGGTTAAAAAAAGATTGAAAGTCTGTTTGTGCTCAGTCAGTTTATTTATTTTTTTGTTCCGTCATTTAAATCCAAACCGGACTTGTTATAGTATGTCAACAAATGTATGGATAAATAACTTTATTTATTTAGGCATGAGCTTCCATGATGCTGGAAAAAAGCTAAGGAATGAACTCAAGGTAAAACTGAATAAAAGCGATTGAACATAACTAAACTGAACCGAACCAAACTAAATTGATTATTTATTCAGCTTAGTTTTCAGTTTTTCGGCTAAATCG
Organism: Heteromeles arbutifolia; assembly: GCA_024362995.1. NCBI lineage: Eukaryota > Viridiplantae > Streptophyta > Magnoliopsida > Rosales > Rosaceae > Heteromeles > Heteromeles arbutifolia. The sequence goes on from JANCRC010000018.1 coordinate 10,571,852, forward strand.
AACTGAATTGGACGTGTGCACCCGTACTTCTTCACTTTTATGTCCTTAATCTTTGTTCTTTGTCCTTGGATTAATTTAAGTGGTAGGGATTATAAGATTATAGGATGGTACTAAGACAAGCTCAAAGTTCGGTTCCCTCTCGTGTAACACAACGACATGTTTTGCTCCATCAACATGAGCATGGTTTGTGAGGTTCAGAAGATGTAACATCAATAGTGGAAAATATAACAATTAATTTACACCATGTAGTTAAAAGAAATACGGCTTATATATAGCCATCATACAATATTTTTTCTTAAAGAAATGCATAACATGGTGTTGATTATGAAAGTCATTACGTTTAGGGACGAAACCAAAGATCTGCATAGATGGAGGCCTCCTGAAACAACAAAATCACATATTAAAAAGTTCAATGATATGTACTAAACAACACATATATCAATAAGGTTTTTTATACAACATATTACAATATCCTTCGACGCGTTTTCATGTTTTGAAAGTGTTGCATGACAACTTCATTACCAATACCGTCTTATATCTCTCTCTATAAAAATAACCATGTTATCATTCATTCATTGATCTCTTATCCAATCTCTCAATCAATCTTCAGAAATTTCATGAGCGAAAATGTTCTTTCAGCAATGACAGTAGCACATAAAATAGTTAATGCTAATGCCACAAGCAGCTAGAAGAGTACATTTTTTGTTACTACCAAAGGGCATCTGCCTCCCTTAGGCCCAAGGTGGCTCCGTCCATGATTACGTTACAAAATGAATTCCAACGTCCTTTAGTTTCTTAAGATGAACAAACCAGTAAAATGTAGTATAAGACGTCTAAATTTGAGAACAGAAATACCAATAGACTAAGAGCCAGTTACTATCTAATACATAATGTCTTTGAAAGTCGTCTATAAAGAGATATACACTTCCCACACTTCCCATATATTAAGGGACAATGTCATCTATTTTAACCACAATTCTTCTGTCTTCATACTGAATAATCAAATTAGGAAATGTACTTAGAAACACCAACATCCCCACTACTACATCAACATACAAGTGTAAAATACAGAGTTGAACGATCCTTGTGGATATATTAAATGTCTCAGATGAACAGAGAAACCCTAAACAAAATCAGCGTGATCTATCGATGACATCTTGAAGGAGAAAATTAGTACTACTGTGCTAGTGTGCTGTGTTCCTGTCACTCAAATACATATATAACATGAATATCTGAACAAGAAACCCTAAAAACCAATATATTTGTCAGATTAGGGCAGAGTCGTCGTTAAGTTATGGCCATTTTTGTCAGATAATAAGGTTAAAAAATAGATCAATAATTAAGCTGGAAGAGATCGATCTTGCAACATGCTGTCATGCAAGAATAATACATATTCATCCACATGTGGTCCTACTCGTATCGTACCCTAGTGGCTACGATATAGTCTCAATATATACATACACATACACATACATATATATATATATATATATATATACACAATGGTATATTTTTGTTAAACGAGGAGAGATTTGGGCTAAGCGACCTATTATGTAAGCTAATAATTTGTTATCAAATTTTTATTCACGGAAGTGAACTTAAGATTCCTTATTTATAGCTGAGAATGAATACCACTAAATGTATCGCTAAAGATGAGAATACATAACGTGTTTTCAAAAAAGAGAAGGAATAAAACGTTAGAATTTTATAGGGTGATGGACTGATAGTGATGTGGAAAATTATTTAAGCATTTGGACTGAGCGTTATAAGCGCCGGGAACAGGTGTATTATGAAGGCGATGCTTACATGTGAGCCTTTGTTCAGATTAACCACACAAAATTAGTAACTAATTAATTTAAACCCCCCATTTCTTTTTAATAATTAAAAGGTAGAATTTTGAGTCTTGGATTGTGGGCACGTGCCACGTGGGTGCCTCAATCACTTGACACAACGTGGGGACAACGTTCGGAATTTTGTTTTCATCAGTTTAATTATCAATGAAGCTTTCAAACTTTGTCATGATGCAGAGTTTTTATGCAAGGGCTTCGTGGTCATTTCATAATTCGAGTTTAGAAAAAAGAAAATTGTGAGAGTGCAAAGTGGCATGCCACATCTCTTTATATTTTTTTGTTTTTAAGATACGATATTATTAACATTAAAGGGGGCAGAAGATTGAGTTACTAATTATTTGGTTTAAATTCGTTTTGGTGACAATTAAATTTAAGATCTGTCACTTACAAGTGAAAAAAAATATCACTAGACTGCAGTATTAAGTGACGACACCCCACGCCTCTTAGTTATTGAATGTTCATTGGGGAGGCACCCATAAATTAATGGCATTTAAAAAAAATAAATTCGAATTATTTATTGTCATTTTAAATTTTAGTTAATACTTTGTATTTATTTTCGTTTTATTTGTATTATTGTTATTATCATTTGATTTGATGACCAAGTAATATTAGTGTGTGACTAAGACAAGCCACTGAATTCCAAGCACAATTGTAATTTGCAATATTATTTGAATTTTGCAGAAATATTTCTTTGAATTTCTCGTTGTGTTTTGATTGTCGGGACTCAGAAAATATGTCGGCAATTCTATACAAATTATCTGTATAGAGATAATGTATTTTTCTAGGGTTGTGCTAACTCAACCTGGGTTGGATTGATTGGTTGCATGATTGATTCAAATATTTGAGGAAACTTTCTAACCTTGCGTTTGGCATGAAGTGACAGGTCCTTGGAAACCCTACTCGTTCATGCATGCAGTAATCCAGGGATGAGACCACGATATATATGTATTGAGTTCGATGTTAAATTGTAACTTCGTCTGACCTTGTGGGTGGGTTAACGCGTTGTAATCCTGGGTTTATACGAATTCTAGCTAAACATGTTGTATGTCGTTATTCGTGTTTGACACTAACTCGACTTTGTCGTCATTTTGTTAGAAAAATAGTACGGTATTCATTCACAAGAAAATATCGCACAAGAGGAAGGTGCATCAATGACCTCATGATAACATTTCTGGAATTTTTTCATCATTTAACTTTAGTCAAATTTTGAGTGTAGGAGCTTGTGCAAAAGTGTTTGTTAACTCAAAACTTGTTAATTTCGTGTTATGCCAATCATTTAAAATTACTTACTGCAAACCCAGCCCAGGTCAGCCTTTGCAAACTTGGCCTAATGAGTATTGAGCGCACTGAAACTTAGCCCAATTTTCAAGCTGATCCATATTCAATATATTTGAGCCAAACCATCCTTATCTTTTATGCATTTTGAAATGCACCTAAGAACCAACTAATTTTTTTACTATCTATTTTTATTCAACGATATTAGGTGATCAGGATTTAGGCTTAAGCCATACAATGAGATATTAATAACTAAGTACCGATTTTGCTATCTTTGAGATTTGAACATAAAACCTCCTACTTACAAGTGAATCTATAGCAACATCAATAGCAATAGTAGCATGTTTCAAGCTATATCGAGGAGGGTCAGATTCAAATACAGAACCTTCGAGTTTAAGAGTACACGCTCATAACCACTTAGCTACAAACCCCATTTTATCAAACAAAAAACTACAGTTCGCCTTTTAGATTTTCTTTTCATTCTGATTTATATTTTAGGTTATGTATCCTACATATAATTCAATCACAAGGACAAACAAAGGAATTTATACACCAGTAACACAAAGGATCAAGCTTTACACAGTTCATCCTCCAAAAAAAATTATATCATTGACTGGATGGACAAATGAGTATAAACAGATAGATTTCAAGAACATGCTGCATTTCTCTCTCTCTTTACATCTTTCCTTTTTTTTTTCTTTCTTTTACTTGCTGGGAGTTCATATTTGGGCATCTTCCTCATTAGGATTTTGGTTTATGGAGTTTTTCTGGGTGAAGAAAATCATGGTTTTACCAGGACGGATTTCGATGCATCCAGTTGGTTAATTCTGCATGTTCCAAGAAGCACTTCTGGCAGTTCTTCTTCTGTGTTGGCCTGCACAACATTTTCTTACTTGAGAATCACGGTAACTTGCCTCACTTGGTAAAATGAAATTTTGAGATCATTAACTGTTTAGTTTACCTGTATCAGAAATGCCATTTCTATGACCAAATTGTTGAGGTAACCAAGAACAAGATTTACCACCCCCCTTGCCACCGTTGATGACCCAACGTCGACCCCAAGCTAATTCAGAAGTTTCATAGGTTAGAATTAGATATAAACCGCAACATAATTATTATTTTCAACTGTCACTTAAGTTAACACGATGAAGGATTTCGTAAAATGGTAACTTACCTCAAGATAGTTCTTCCCGCGGAAATAATGCACTTCAAGCGCTTGCCCTACCAAGCAGGCTTTCTTCCCTACACTTTGCTTGACTATCCATGACCCCTAAAAAAACAAATCAAGGAATGAAAATGGTTAAATACGAAAGTTATACGTGTTGTATGAATACATGTTCTTGAGTTGATTTAGTACTGACCTTAGAAATGTATGGTATTAGCTTAAATCTTGAATTCCTATAGGAATCATCTCCATTGACAAAGTCATGTAGCAAAGGAGTTTCCTCCAGAGGAGTTTTTATCATGTAATAAAACGCCAAGGTATACATGGTTGTTCCGGGCACCTAATTCATCAATATGTACTGAGCGATCTGGTTTTGATGATGATAACAGCGATATTACTTTACAAAAACTCCAATCAAAACTTACTTGTATGTTAACAATAAAGAAAAACTCTGATCCACCTCGTTCTGCAGATTTCTGCAAGAATCCATCCAGTAGCTTGATAATTAAATTTTTATATGCACATGTGGAATCAGATTGTTGAAAAGTTCATGTGTAAATAATAAAAAGTACTACAAAAACTGATAGATCGAACCTGAACAATACTACCATAACGGCTGCCAAGATCATCTTCTCGCTTGTCAGATCTTAGCCAATCTACACCAACCAGTTGCATCAAGGTGCTCTTTGCCTTGATCTAGTACAAAGAAAATTACTCAGTTCATAAATTAAAGAAAGCTAACACCAAATTCACTTTCAGAACAGAAAATGTTATGTACATATATTAGCTCTCAGATGTTTGAAACGATATTTCAGGCAATGTTCTAACTAGATCTCCGGCTAAAGCAAAATCAGTATGTAATATTACAGTAGCACCGATTTATTCCCTCTATTTGGAGTAGGTTATGGAAATCACGTTCTGTATCTGTTTTGCTGGTAACTCCATCTAGAATCTATATTCAGTTCATTCATGGCCCAACATGTCTTGCCTTGCATTACAAGTACCCCCACTTTGGTCTTCCCCAATCACAACCAATAATATTTTACCTGGACAATATTATCCATCACTAGATCCGCCTTCGATGGTATGGCATAACCAATTTTTCTCATCTTGTTTCCAGGTAATGCTATCCAACGTTTATCAAGGTATTAATTAGCAACAATGCGGATGCCTTTCATTCCTTCTTACTATAGAATGATTGCTTCCACTTCCCCAGTAAACTGTCTAGTCATAAACTGAACCAACCTCTCAGACATTCTTGCTTCCCAAAGGAGTCTTTGCATGAATACTCTCTTCCAAAGCTTCTCAGCTGAGAGGAAACTATCATACTGATTTGGCAAGTAGCGCTTTGCGTATATCTTGCCTTTTACAGAGGTGACTAAACATTTTTCCACCATCCTTTCGCATTTTAAAATTTGACTACAACACTAACACATCTCTGAACCTCATCATGTTTCTCGAATAAGTTCACTTCTGCTTTCGAAATCAAGTATCACATGATACAGAATGTTAGTTTCTTCTTGGTTATCTGCGTTTCTTCTAACCTATTGTCGGTGAGATGCTCAATAACATGGCTCAAGAAGACCATCTTAATAAACTCTTTAATATTGTTCAACACTCGTAGAGGAGGAGCATTAATAAACCCATTTAAGAGAACGAATCAAGTTTATGAAATATGGTTGGTGTGCTACGACTAAATTATGACAGTTCCAAGTCAAGAATACAACGCATAATCTACAACTTTCATGGAATCTTGTTGTATTTCAAATCTTTTGGTTTCTTCTAAGAAATAGTTACCTTTTAAGAAATAGTTAGCTTGAACTGAAAAGTAAATAGTTACCTTTTGACGATCTCGTAAATAATTTGGCCCGCGTATCAAAAATGAAGAAGGATCGGCTGATCCCCAACTGCAAGGTAAAGCACAACTTGGGTCCTTTTGAAGAGTTGCCCCATAGGGGCATACACTGTCTTCCTTAGACACCTCTTGTAAATCCATATAACCCTTCTTTTGAACTGTAGTGATAGAAATTTAAGGCCAAAATTAATCTAAATATAACCGAAAGAAACAACTAGACACCCCCCCATCCATCCGGAGCAACTTTTACTGATGAAAAAAACTGACCTCTAAGTTCATGCAATTTCTTCACAAGAACGGCAGCTGATGACAGTTTGGGATGTTGTATACTCTGCAGATCCGATGTGTTGAGAAACATAGAAACATTGTCAGGAAATAATAGATTGAATTGCAACAATGTGCATGACAGAATATAAAACTTGACAGGAGCAACTGGTAGCAAACATTGACTCTGAAAATTTGGATATTTATAGTCTTGGATGTAAAGTTACCGTGGGATTCTGTTCCATGCTCACATCTGAAGGCCACTCGTTCTCGAACTGGTCATACTCTGTTGGTTCTGGAACATCAAAGAACTCGTCTGCAGCATCGTGCAGCCCCTTTAAACTTGCTCGACCTTCTGGCTTTTCCACCTCATCTTCCACGAGAACAACCTCCTCCATCTTTTTTATTTCTCCAGGGTGCTGAACTTCAGTCTTGATATTTTGCTGTCCACTTTGAGAAAATTTGATCTCACTTGACATGTCTCCGGATGAGAATTCAGGGGAGCTAGTTCCAGCTTTGGCTCCGAACAGCTCTCTTAATGCTGCGAATTACAGCAATAATGAAAGTTTGCATCAACAAGAACCCAAAAATAGAAAGGGAATGAAAACTGAAATCCTAAGCAATGGATGGAAGGGTACCAGCAACTCTCTCAAGCATACGGATGGTGATGCATCTTGCAGATGATGGACGCAGATACAATTTCCAGAATTTCCAATCAATAGCAAGCATATGTCTCACAAGAGATTGTTTCCCTTGGTTCGCAGGAGTTATAACAAATCCTCCGCCTGCATTTTTACAGAAATCATATTCATATAGAAGTTATCTAGGATGAAAAGTAAACCAAAAAACGCAATTGAGTCGCAGATGATTGAAAGAAAGGAAGAGAGGAAGAACAATCAAGTATCAGCAGTCGGAAATAGTTCATGAGACTGAAAATAGAAGATTCACATGAATTTTCCAAATATCAAGCCATATATGTAAGTCAATTAGTATCTCTAGCTCAAAGCGTGCATTACTTTTAAGGCAAGCACGGACATAGCCTCTTTTCGGTGGACATTTCTTGTGAGACACTGAATGGTAGAGGATCACTGTATCAAAACCAGATAAAGAAAGTTAGGGGCAGCTAACAAATGCCTCCATAGCTTTATGTTATGACTTAGATGTTGGAGAACTTCAGTACCGTATGTGCCATCATCCTCCCTTCTCCAATAGCGACGTATCAGTAGATCTCTTCGTTGCATCCCCCTGCAAACTATGATGTGTCAAAGAACAGCATATATATATATTTTATATGATTCTCTTTCATAAGGTTCGAAATCTAACCAGGGTAGCCAATCACTGTATAACTGCTGGTGAATAATATCTGTATGACCATCAAGCCTCTCAACCACGCTACCCCGGTAGTAACAGAAATCCCATCTGCAAGACACTTGGTTGAAATGACAGCATATTTTTATTTTATATAACTATATAAACTAATATAATGGCATCAAAAGCCCCATTTAAAAAAAAAATGCTGAAATAACATGTCAGTGATATTACTCTGATCTTGAGGGGCCAAGCGATAGAAGAGTCCGGAAAATGGCCTCTGAAGTTCCATCAACCACTCCTACTGCCATTATAGCCGGATGATCATCCCAATGCTGAAATTAGAAACGTTGTTGAGGTAAGAAAGTAGACAACAGAGTACAATATTAAGAACTTGTACATCAAAAGAGCACCTCACCCTTCCACGGGAATCCCAATCTTTCGCTTCTTTGAAAAGCCGTAGTCCTGCAGAAGGGATAAACTTTTCATGCATACGCATTAAGCACTTGAAATGCAGAGAAGGAACATGAAGTCTTACCATTCTGACAACCAAAAATTTTCCACGGTGAGGGAGCAATAACATCAGATGTCATTCCTTCTGTGTGCATCAATGAGCTAAAAGTCCAGTCAACGGAGTTTTTACGTTCTGTCCTCCTGGAACCAACCAGTCTGTCAAAACAATTAAAGTATGAAAGAAGTGCAACTGTAGATTTGGATAATGATAGAGTTACAACCTAACTAAAACAAACAAGTTAATCCAACTTATTCAACTCTAAAGGAAGAACATTTTAATTGTACTCACTACTACCTTCAACTGATAATTTATCAGAAGATTACGAAGTTTGTTTTGTTTCTTTTATCAGTAATTCAATCAGTCTAGAGCAGTACTATACTACCATTATCCTGTATGTAGGATTTAACTATAGCTCCTAACACTGAGATCTCAAATCCATTAGAGCATCGAAGAAAGATGTAATAACACAGGCATATACAATATTTACATTGAATTGCAGAAGAAAATATATTATGAACTAGGAGATGAAATTCTTATGAGGTGCAACTGATCCATATACCTAAAAGATGGCCATCTGCTCTTAGAACAAGCCACAAAATCCTGTGTTGCATTCGGGCAGGCCTGAAAATATATAAACTTTATTCTACATATCATAAAAATATAGCTACTATACCCAGTGTAGTAGTTTAGCAGCATGAAACCTTTAATGCAGCATCCTGCAATGAACGAATCCATTTTGCCGCTTCTTCTGAACTACTTGCTCCCAACTGTCAAAAGTTCAAATTTCAATTGTTAATCAATACAACGAAAAATCTAAGTAATGATGTATGACTTGGAATACACCCTACCTTGAGCTGATCGCTGTTATTGGAAGTATTGTAGAGCGTGAAAACAAAGAAGCCCTGCAGGTAGCACAAACCATTAGATACTTAATGCTAAAAAATGTACCTATCACATGCCAACAAGAATTTATCCAGAATCTCTGAAAATCAAAGGGCTTATAAGGTCCATACTTTCTTATGAATGCTTGCCCTTCCATTATCTGTGGCCCGAATGCAGGTATCTATTACTGCACTTCTAACTGGTTCCTGATAAAAGAAAGTTTTCAGTGAGCATTTCTACTGATAATTAATGCAGCTATCCATTATCAACAAAATCCTTGCCCAATTTGCAAAATCAAGGAATGCTGGAAAGCGTCTCGGGGTAGTTGATTATACAAGTAAATGGGAGGTTAAGATGTCATCCAGCAATAAAAGAATAAAGACTAATAACTACCAAGCCAGTAAGCATAATTGTGTACCAATAAACATAAAAGCAAAGAAGAAAATGAATCCATTCGTCCAATTAAAATCAAACAAAGGCAAAGCTTTTGTGCACAACACACATTATATACACGATACGTATATAAAACCATCAAATCAAATTATCAAAGGACATATTGCATCTGCATAAAACCAAAAATAAATAGATCAAAAATCCCAAAAGGAAAAAAAAAGGGGTATGAGGATCACAAATAACACCATAATGATTCTGCAACATGGGTTTTAACCCGGGGACACAATACATTGCGTCCGCCCCAAGGATGCACCTCATCGTCCTCCCAGTTGTGATTAACGAATTTTCACCGCACGTATGTTATGATCACATGTCATAATAACACAAACAAAGACAACAATGATTCTGCAACATGGTTTTCACATAAAACGTAGAACTTTTAAAAACAAGCCAGAAATGCAATGCATGCAATGAAAAAACAGAAGAACAAAAAGCAAATGAGACGAAGAATAAAAGATGTGCACCTCCGAGTCAGAGGAAGGTTTGGCTTTGAAGCTTCTGAGGCAATTATCCTTGAGAATAAAATACCTTTTGCGCGAGTATTGCAGTCCAAATCGATTGGACCCGATTATATAAAGCCAACCTTCCATTTTACCATCATTCTGCGAGATACCCATTTGAGCAGAAACAACAAGAACCCCGCTTTCTGATTTCCCAAAAGCACTTCTCTTCAGAAGAGGCTTTTAGCTTATCAAATTGTCTGAGACCTTTCTTGTTATGCAAACTTGAAATGCCTGAACCACAAGAACCCAAAACGAAAAATGGGAATGTGTGGATTGGGGGAGGAAAGATGATCCTCTGATCCCAGCACTGGGAATCAGAGAATCAATACAGAAATTCAGTGCTGAATTCTCAGAGCAACGCCCTGCGCTTTCCTTACGTGCCTTATTTTCTTCGTTATTTTCTGTTCCTTTCTGTGTTTCTCCACCTCTCCCGGTTTTTGAATAACTGACTTTGGGGTATTTATACGATCCAGAGTTCGATTCGAAATTACTGGTCTACCCCTATTGCTTTGTTTTGTTATTTCATTTTTTATTTTTGGATAAAGCAAAATATAGACAAATTTATCTCTATACTGTTACATAATTTGAAAAATATTATTCCTGCTACATGGAAAATTCTATTTTAAATTTTCTGAATTTTATGATTTTCCATAAGCAAATCACACATCCAAATTGTTGCATTTATACATATGTTCTGTAAGACATGAAATGTGCATTATTAGTTCCAAACTGACAAATTTGGTACTTTCTAAATGTCTGATTAAAACCCAATTAGTAAATACCTTCTAAATGTTGTGGATTTTGGGTTTTTCAAGCTTGACAGAAGATGATTGTCACTATCAGATATTTCAGTATGTCACACAGTTGAGCAGTTTTTGTATTTATGAACATTTGCTCGGCTGTTTTAGCAATGTAAACACTCTGAGGAGAAGACTTTATGATAAAAGTATATCGTTACGGTAGTGTTTTGTGCGAATAATACAATTTCATATGAAGTTTGTGTTGATATGACGTTATTTTGACACAAAACATTGTAGTGACGATGTATTTATGCCACGTGAGTTGCTCTCTTTCTAGACAACATCCAGCAGATTAACTAGGATTGTGAATTTATCATGCATTAATTAAATATCCAAATAATTAATATAATTTTTACCAACAAAAGGGCACAGAGGTAAATCTGAAAGGTTTGAACACTTTATTCAAAACTCCTAGTAGGTGTGACACCCTAATCCATAAAAAAGATGATGAGTTGTAGAGTGAATCATCTTGATTAATGGTAAAAAAAACCAGTTAAGCTTAATTTAGTATCTAGAATTCTTAATTAAGAGCTGTTTTGAATATGATTTTTACTTATTTATTGGTTGGGAGAGAAACAAAAACTGCCATAGCATATCGCCCATAGAAAACCAGGAATTTGGATCCTCTCCGGACCTTGTGTCTAGAGCTTAAGGAGTAGAAAATTTGGGCTCTTGGTTTGTGCGAAAGAGAAATATGAGCTCTTAGTTTGTGTGAGGTGCGCCAGCAGAATGAGTTAATGGGAACCATCGAATTTGATTTGAGTGGTCTGGATTGCCTAATTGTTGGACTTCGGACAGTGAGATATAGAGTAGATCTCTGTCCGAAAAACAGGATGATGTGTGTTTCTGTTTTGCTTAAAATAAGAAAATTGAGCTGTTTAGGCAAATCCAAATGGATGGTGTTCAATCAATGGATTCCAAAGTCCCTCCAAAGTGCTGCTCTGGCTCTTCCTCCCTCCCTCCCTGTCCATTTACTAGGTCAAAACTGTATCCATTCACAAAATCTTCTTTAAATCAATCAAAATTTAAAAAAGCAGCAAGAAAAGAAAAAGAAAAGGAGTGTCTAGATATAGGTAATAGCGTGGGAAGATCATGGGTTTATGAGGCCGGATTCTTGAATACAACTGATATTATTACGATCATTAGTAATTTTCCATCTTGTTACTTAAGTGACTGGAAAAATATTAATGAAGGATAATTCTGATTACATGTCAATTTTTCTAGCTTATAAACCAGTCTTTCTATCATGAAACATTAGTGTTAAAGTTTTAGAGAGACGAGCAAAATGTTTCAACAAAGAAATTGTTTCCAACTTAACCACATGTAACCCAACAAGTGTCGGTTTTATTTAGAAAGACCTCAATATAATTAGAAATGAAATCTTTTGTATATAAATCGCAATTTGTTTTTTCAAATCTCCGATGTAAGAATTCCAGAATATCAACTAAACATATTTAGTTAGGATGGTCTTTAGGTACGAAGAATATAGGAGAAATTAGATTCTCATCCTTCCTTTGCTACTCATTTGATTAAAATCTTATTCCTCTTTATTTTTTGATTAAGGTCCTTGGTATTAATAACATCATTAATTTTTTCAATGATAAAATATTTTTTATTTCTAAATATATTCATTTAATGTTAAAAATGTTACAATTAGTATATTTATATTTATGGCTAAATTTTTTATCATATATTTTTATTTTTAGTTTGTACCCATTTTTAATTTGCAACCCTTTTTTAATTTGTACCAATTTTCTTTTCAGTTTTAATTTGTACTCATATATTAATTTCTTTTTGTGCCCATATTTTATAAAGTTTTATTTGTATTTGTACCCATATTTTTTTATTTATTTGTACCCATTTTTAATTTTGCTAAATGTACCCATGCTAATTATATGTACCATTCATGTAATTTTTTTCAAATTTTTAATCTTAAAATGTACTCATTCTTAAATATACCAATTTGTTATATGTAAAATGTACCCTTTTTTTTATATAAAATCTATTCAATTTTTTTCTAATCCATTTTTAAACTTATATGGGTACATACATTCTTTTTTCTTTGATTTGAGAATGTATCCATGTTAAGTTTAATCGAAGAAATTTACAAATTTTATTAAGCCTAATATCTTTTTCTTTTTTTTTTTGTGATTTTGAAGAATGTACCCATGTTTTGATACAATAAATTTTTGGTTAATTTTGATGAATGTTGACACACCCCGACCGAGATCAAGGCATGCTGGCCGTCACGTGAGCGTGACATAAGCCATATGCTTATTGCGGAAGCATTAAGATATAGAAATTTCGAATGAATAAAAACCAAACATCCAGAATGGCTAGAAAGGAAATAAGTGTTAATACACCTTCAGTGCATAATTAAGTCTAAGTGCAGTCAAGCATAGAATTACTAAATCAAACAGTAACCAATAATCCTACATGGATGATGTACTGTCAGAACTTCCACCAGAATCCTTGTGAGCCACCAACAAAAGCTACCTAGTACCTGGAGGGGCGCAAAACAAAGCTGAGTGGTTCAGTAAAACAACACTTATATAAAACTTTATTTTCCTTTGAATATACTAACCCCTCGCCGTAAAACAAGTATAACTTTCCCAGAAAATAGAATATGTAAATATAAGTCAAATCGTGCTCAGTATATCAAAATTCATATTATATGTATGTCATGCCCATGCTATGCCCAATATCACAATATATTAAATAATGAGTCAGGTGATGCAATTCAATATAAATAATCTGCTAGCTGAAGTCACCTGACGTGATCTATATGACAGAACTAGAGCTCAACTCAATCATTTCTCAATCTCATATCTCAACATATTTATACATATCTGCACACAAGTCGGTACCACCTCACGTGGTCTGACCGACAGGCTAGGTGTATAATGAATACGCTCAAGTGCTACAATCACATGAAGGCTATGCGCTAATCGCGGGTCACTTACAAGTCGAACCCACTAAAAGTGGTCTATACGACAGGCTATGCACCTATCTTGGATCCAAGGTGAGCGTGTGGTGCGGGAGGTGAACGATCATGTGAAGCTATGCCCCTAACTCTGGGCTGGAGCACTAACACCGGGGTGCAGATTATGAGCTCTATTATATCTCATCATCATCATCATCACATTTCATAACCATTACCAACATAATATACTCACTTGGCTTACCTGAGCCTCCGCAGCACCATGCAACAATATGCATAATTATGATAATGCATATACTAAAATATAATGCAAGCATGGCATGCCATTTAAAATACATTTCCTTTAAATACGTTTTCTGGGAAAAACGTCAAGTATAAATATATATACTGAAAATAACTGCCCACTCACTGGTATGTAGTCGGGTCATAACCCCCACGTCTAGCCTGGCTACGCTCGTCCTCCGGATAGGTCTCGCCTGTATGAGAAATAACTATAACAACGTTACTTTAAGCACATACACAATTCTAGCTAATAACTTCTCATACTTTGCTCAATTTGGGTATATAAATATACCACAGTGATCTACACAATCTCAGGATCATCCCCATATTTTAAAAATAATTTTCCAACTACCCACGCGCCCTCACGTGCCGGCAGGGGCACGGTCACACGCGCGGCCACGCGCAGGGGACCCTTACGAAAACCCTAACCGCCGTTAGGAATATTCCGTTATATACTAACAGAAGTTAACGGTGTTACCTGACGCCGTTAGGAATATTCCGTCAACTCCGACGGAATATTCTACTTCTTTCTCCGATGGACTTCGCCGGCGACCGCCGTCCACCGCCATCTGCAACTCACCAGAAACTGGAAAAATTTCAAATCTTGATATCTCACTCATTTTTCCACCATTTTTCATGAAATTTTTACCAAAATGCCACAAATCACGAGAGGAAGGAGATTATACCTCTTTAGAGCTTCAAATCTTTCGAAATCTCGTCGGGAAAATTCTACCAAAACCGGCCACTTTCGAACCTCGTGATCTCGACGTCAAAACTGAGCCAACGAAGCACTCCGAGCTTCGTGGGGACCTCCTAGAGCTCGCTGTAAGCTTGGATTGTCCCAAAACACAACCATTCAAAAGTTCATGAATAGTGCTCAACTTGGAGCTCGGGTTTTCAATGGGTTTTCGAAAGTTTTCTTACCTGAAACAGGTACCAATGTGTTCGTAGGGACGAGATGAACACAATGGTGGTCTTCACGTCCACGATCTGCTAAGTTTAGGGAGGTTTTGAGTCTTGTCCGTACAAAAGCCGAGAGGGAGAGAGAGAGACAGAGTCTGTGAGAGGGAGAGAGAAGGCATGGGAGAGGAGAGAGAATGAGGTATAAGGTTTTGGATTGGTCCATAACCCCAAAATACACAAAACCTAATCCTAATTGGTTCCACACAATTAGGATTACAACTTAATTTCCAAGGGCATTTTCGTCAATTCACATGTAATGTACCCATGTTTATATATATATATATATATATATATATATAAAATATACACACACAATAGTATATTTATATTTTAATATTTTTAATCCCACAAATTATGGTTTTTTATTTAAAATCTCATTAATATAAACAACTATAAATTTCAATTTTTAATTTAAAAAAATATAGTAACGCACATAGAAATAAATTATCACATTAATTTCAAGGACTTGGATTAAAAAATTGAAAATCAATAAGGTTTCAGTAAAAGAATATTCATAGTTAGGGACCACATCCAAAATCTTCCAAGAATATAATTGCTTAACGCATCCCATCTAATTCAAGTCATAAAGCGGCAGTAAACCAGAAAAAGAGGGTCAAACATCGTAATATATGCATCCTCCTCTCACCAATTTACAAAAATATTGGTACTTTGTAAGTTATATTTGTTCATTGTGGTTGTTTCTTTAAACAAAAGCAAACTATATGATAGGGTCACTCACACTTTTCTTTCTGATATTATACATATTTTCGAGACAAAACAAAAAATCGGAAGATTAACTTTGTGCATGGAGCTCATAATTATGAAAGAATCAGTTCCTCAAAGGATTATTTCACAATTATCTTGTAATTGTTTCCATGATAATTTCCTTGTAAATTCTTAATTATTAGCTTTCTGCTAGTGTTTTAGGTTTATCCAAAAAATTGACCCCTCGTAGTCAACGGATTTTGTATGGCCTTCAATCATACTTGTATAATCTTTTAAATTATATACTTATATGAGTCTATCCTAAGACTGTCTTGACCTCAATTTTCATCTTTTTCCCCAAATGATTAACGATTCACTTATATTTCTTGAGCTTTTGAAGATTTCTTTTTATTGTTTATTATTTAGGTAGAGATGTTTGATCAAATAATTTATAAGACACTTCTGATAAAAATATGAGACCACTTTGTTTTTGGTTTCAGTTGACTAAATTCGTCATTGTGAGAACCGTCATAATCAAGCATCCTCAACGCATTTTCTTTCCTGCAATTGATGCATGTTGAATACCAAATTCATATTAGTCTGACAAGTGAATTTTAGTTCCTAAAATGAGACATCTTGATAATCAAATTCAAACCACTCCCGTCCTCATTTTCTGTATCTATAAAAAACAAAGTCTATGCACCATTTAACCTTGCAGTGATGAAAGGAATTAGACCCAACGGAAATCACATGTACTAGCTAGTTCAGAAATTATAGACCTACCAAGCTGTCCTTGTTTTTTTTCCCCCCTTATAATTTTCCCAACCTCATCCATGAATCATGATAGTCAACTTTAACCTAACTTGAATTTATTATCTTATTCTCAAGTCTCATAAAATCTTTGTATATTGAAATTACTTCGTCGCAAAACTACTTGCTTGTGTACATGCAGCACCGTCATATGCATATATGATAAACAAAATATTGTACAAATTTTTTTGTCTAACTTTCGGTTTAGTGATATTGCTCTTTACAAAGTTGACAAATGTTGAAAGAAGTCGTAACCTAAATTCAGAAAAATTGGATAAAGAAAAACGTGTTGTTATAATTGGCCCAGCCCTTGTCTTAATGCATGCATGGGTTGCGTTATGGGAATCCTAAAGGAAAGGTATGGGGAAGAAATATAACTGTGCTGGTGCGGAATGGGGAAGAAAAACACATTGATTTTTCTTGGTGGGATATGGCTGTGTGCTGGAATATGGTTGCAAAATGCAAACCCTAGATTGAATGCATGATTGGAGATTTTTTTTCTTTCTTTTCAGTGTTTGTGCTGCTGCCTGCTGAGATCTAAGGTTGAAACGACAAGGCAGATATACAAAGCGACAAAGTGTGATGGAGGCTTTGAATTTTTTATACCAGAGCACTATGATTTTCCATTTTCCAGATCATCCTAAATCGATTTTTGTGCATGCATACATGCTCACGCCCGCGCACACACTTATAGTATTCAAGGAACACTATATGTATTCAAACCCCCAACAATCAACAATATATATATATATATATATATATATATATATAGTTTTCAAGGAACACTGAACCAGAAGCAGTCATTACTACGTGATGAAATTGAGGTTCCACCATAAAACTAATTGGCAATATGGGGAGTAGCCCAAGACCATATAAGCACATAGCAAACCTTGTCCCTCGCTGATGTGGGACAACTCTCAACACCCCCCAGCACGTGTGGCGGATTTTCAAGCCTACACGTGGACAACAACTGGGTGACGTGGAGCGCGTGTGGCCATTGGGCTTCACACGTAGACAACCTTGCTCTGATACCATGATAAAATTGAGGTCCCACCATAAAACCAATTGGCAATATGGGGAGTAGCCCAAGACCATATAAGCACATAACAAACCTTGTCCCTCACCGATGTAGGACAACTCTCAACACTACGTACTAGCCATTCATATCTCATTCTCAAAGAAGTGTCAACCCAAAATATATTTATTCATTTTCTTCTTATGCTACAGTGACCCAACCATTTTCTCAACTTTTTCAACTCTTTCCTATCTTAATTACGTGTTTACGTGTTGAGTGGGATGTGTATAGAATATGAGCTCTACCTTCTCTTCCCTTTTGTTAATGGATTTGTTCTTCTTATCTAGACAGCCTTAAATTGGTGTCGCATTCCATCATATCCCAGTTTGATGAAGAAGATCGTTGTCGTGTAGGAGTGTGTAAGACACCTTAAGATCGACATTGAACTGAAATTTCACCCAAACTTTATCAAAATTTTCAATGATACTCTCCAAAATATACTATTTTAGATATTGAACCGGAGTGCTGTAATCCCACCAATCAATATTACCAAAATTTCAGACAAATTTCTAGAAAGATATGGTTCAGCACCCTCTCTCGAGTAACGGCAACCCCATTCATTCATAATCTTACAGTGACTAACGGACTTCGGCACTTGGAAAAACCAATTGTCTACTGATACAACCAAACCAAACAGTGCCATCACAAAGAGATTCTAGTTTTCTGCCATATTATCTACAAGGATTATAAGACAGTACCTTTTTCACCATCAAAAGCACATTCGCATTTCTTGTGTTGTGTACATGAAACCAGGACAATAAATAATTAAAATCATAAAAACGAAAAAATGGACTTTTAATTCGACTAAACTCGTTCAATTACAACCTCCCACGGGCCACAATTTCATGTTTCAGACAAATGGACCAAGGCGGTGTAAAGATGTATTAGATGCTTTAGATATTGACAAGTGTACGTAGATTAGGTTGCTAAGTAGTTAAGTTTGTTATTAGTAGTTAGCTTACTTAGTGACTAAGATAGCCTTGTCTATATTTATGTGCAGCTGTTGTAACTCAGATTTCTTCATTCAATACATACAAGATATAATTCCTTTCTCTCTCTAAAACTGCTATTCTCTCGAATCTCACTCTCTCTATCAAGAAAACATATGATGAACAAGAATTTCTTTGTATTCTGACATGGTATCAGAGCCGGGGATGAAGATTTCTCGATCCTGAGCTGCTTTTTGCTTCTGCATTCCTGATCAATCTGTTCTGGTGTGAATTTCTGCTCTCTTTTCTCTCTCCATAGCTCGGTGTGTTTGTGTTTCTATGAAGTTGTTCTGTGAAGTATATGCATGATTGTGCACACCAAGTGTTCAATTAATTGCTTCTTACAAGATCTGTTTGCATTGATGTCAGTTTACAAGATCTTTACAAGTTGAATTCTTTGTGATTTTGCACAATTCCTCTTTCTGAAACCCTAATTCTTTGATATTTTTCACAAATTCTCAAATTCTTGCATAGTTATCTCTGCAAATATGGTGACTGTTGCACAATTACAGATTGTACAGTCTCCGATCACGAATCTCATTACGAATGTCTTTAATTCTGTTATTGTGAAGCTTGATGATACAAATTATCTTCTATGGAACTATCAAATTTGATTACATCTTGAAAGTCATGGTATATTTGACTTTGTTGCTGGCACTCATCCATGTCCTACTCGGTTTAAAGATGATTCGGATGTTGAAGGTGTTGAAACTAAAGAGTTTCAGATTTGGAAAATGCATGATCGTGCTCTCATGCAGTTGATCATTGCTACACTATCTCTCACTGCCATGTCTTGTATCATTGGTTGTCTCACTTCTCATGATATGTGGACTAATTTGGAAGGATATGTTCTCCACAGTCACGAAAGCCAGTATTTTTTAGTTGACAACTCAGTTGCAGAATATAAAGAAAGGTTCTGATTTAGTCTCTCAATATCTTCAAGGGATCAAGGATGTAAGGGATCATCTCTCTGCTGCAGGAGTGATCTTTGAAGATGATGACATTGTAATTTTGGCACTTAAAGGCTTCCCTGCTGAGTATAATACTTTTCGAACAGTTATAAGGGGGAGAGACAATGTCATTTCACTCAAGAATTTCAGATCCCAGCTATTAGTAGAAGAAGTTGTTGTTGAAAATAATTATGTGAGTGAAACCTTTGTGTCTGCAATGATGGAAAATGAGCAAAAAGCCAAAGTAAAGGCTCTAATGTTGGGAGAAGGGTCTAATCAATCTCAATCACAGAACTATACTCCTAGTGGATCAACCAGCACTGGTACTTATAATGATGGATCTTCTAATCATAATGGAGGGTACAGTTCCAATTAGAGAGAGAGAGAGAAGAAGAGGCAGAAACAACTATAATTCTAATAACATACTCAATTCTGGTTTTTCAAATTCCAGTGCAGGAATTCTTGGTCCAGGAAAACCACATGTTTCTACATGTCCTGATCATGGTTATGATATTCCAACCTGCCAAATTTGCAACAAATGGGGTCACATTGTTGTTGACTGCTTCAAGAGACATTCATCCTCCACTACTCCATCCTCCAGGCTATAGTGTCAAATTTGTTGGAAATTTGGACATACTGCCTTGCAATGTTATCACATAACTGATTTCTCATACCAAGGAAGGGCTTTATCTCCCAATCTATCTGCTATGCATACAACTTTTCAACCATTAGCACCTGAGGACCAGTTTTGGGTGGCTGATACAGAAGCAACATCCCACGTGACTTCTGATTTGGCAAACCTTAATCTTGCAACTCCATTCTCTGGCACAGATACAATAACCACAACCAGTGGTTGTGGTTTAGGTTTGCACATCTCTCATATTGGCTCCAGTACATTAAGGATACATAAATATGCATTTGAATTGAAGAAAATTATACATGTTCCTCATATATCTCAACATTTATTATCCATTTATAGACTTTGTAAGGATAACAAATGTAGATTTATCTGTGATGAGTTCTCTTACTGGATCCATGACAAGGTCATAGGGAGAATCCTTCTCCAGGGACTGTGTAGAGCTGGCTTATATCCTATTCCCTTCTACATTCCACAACATCTCATCAATCAAGCACAACAACCATCTGCATTCACTTCAACACACTCATGTTTTCTTGGACAGCAAGTCAAAATAACGTTGTTGCACCACAGGCTAGGACATCCTTCCAACATTTTGACATCTGCAATGTTAAAACAATCCAATATACCTATGCCTGTTTCTCATGTGTTTTCAGTTTGTAAATCATGTTTAGAGGGCAAATTTACAAAGCTTCCTTTTGTTTTCCCTGCAAATAAAACTGTAAAACCCTTAAAGGTGATACATAGTGATGTTTGGGGACCTTCATCTACTGTTTCAGTTGAAGGTTACAAATACTATGTTACATTTGTGGATGAATGCACCAGGTTTACCTGGATCTTTCCATTGATAAATAAAAGTGAAGTGTTAAATATCTTTGTTCATTTTATTAGTTTTTGAATACTCAATTTTCTGCCCATATCAAAGTCTTTCAAAGTGATGGAGGAAGTGAATACTCCAATCATCGGTCCAAACATTTCTTGCTTGACAAGGGTATAGTTCATCAAAAATCATGCCCTTACACCCTTGAGCAAAATGGTCTTGCAGAAAGAAAGCATAGACACATTTTAGAAACTGCTATCACCCTTTTACAAAATGCTTCCATGCCCTCTAAGTATTGGTTTCATGCATGTGCTGCTTATGTGTACCTTATTAATAAAATGCCCTGTTAAACATTGCACATGTTTTCACCATATAAATGTCTCTTTGGTCAGCCTCCTCAGATTTCTCATCTTAAAATCTTTGGTTGTGCATGTTATCTTCTTTTAAAACCCTATAATACCACTAAGTTGCAACCTAAAACAACTCAGTGTGTGTTTATAGGATATGCAGGCCAATACAAAGGTTATATGTGTCTTAATCCACTTACTGGAAAAATCATGGTTTCCAGACATGTGTTATTTGATGAATTTGCTTTTCCATTTTCAAATTCTCCGCACTCATCCACTCACTCTCATAACATTTCATCTCAGCCACAAGTATATGTCCATATACCATAGTCATTACCACCATTAGTCACTTCCCAAAACATAGTCATTCCTCCTCAACCATCTCCTTCACTTGCTTTATCCCTTACAGCCTCAGAGTCTTTGAATTCTATAACCACTAGAGCCACATAGTTATTGCAAAACCTTCCCTTTAATGCCTCAGAATCTTTGGATTTCTTTAACCATATTTAATCTTATGAGCCAACATTTTAGAGTTCTACACAGTCTCAAATCCTTGTTGATCCAGATTTTCAAACAGAAAATCTATCTGTTGTCATTCCCATTCCCTCAGTTAGTTTGCATCCAATGCAAACTAGGTCCAAAAGTGGAATCTCTAAAAGGAAAGTGTTCACAGCAGCTGTTCAATCATCTGCAAATGCCATTAAACCTACTTCATACAAATCTGCTAGTAAAATTTCTGAGTGGCAATCAGCTATGTAAGAAGAGATAAATGCTCTTCATGCTCAGAAAACTTGGAGTCTAGTTCCTCTACCCTCTGGGAAGAATTTGGTTGGCTGTAAGTGGGTATATAGGATTAAAACACACTCTGATGGTTCTATAGCTTGACACAAAGCCCGCTTGGTTGCAATAGGATATAATCAAAAGGAAGGTATTGATTATAGTGAAACTTTCAATCTTGTAGTTAAACCCACCACTGTGAGGTTGATTCTCGCTTTGGCAGCATAATTCAATTGGTCATTGAGACAGTTAGATGTCAAGAATGCATTTCTGCATGGTGAGTTAAATGAAGAAGTGTATATGACCTAACCTCCAGGATTTCAGAGTGCAATTCATCATTCTCAGTATGTGTGTAAGCTAAATAAGTCATTGTATAGGTTGAAGCAAGCTCCCAAAGCTTGGAATGAAAACTTTACAAGCTATTTGCCTGGTTTGGGTTTTAAGTCCTCTTTTACAGATCCTTCATTATTTGTTAAACATAATGTTGCTGGTACAGTTGTATGTGGATGATATTATTCTTACAGGCAGTTCATCTACAATGAATGATGATGTTATTGTGGAATTAACCAAAGAGTTTGAAATGAAGGATTTGGGCCAATTGAAGTACTTTCTGGGGTTGCAGATTACTTATCAATCTGGTGACTTGTTTGTCTCTCAGTCCCAATACATCAAGGATTTGTTAAACAAAGTTAATTTGCAAGATTCCAAACCTTGTCCTACCACTTGTTTACCATATCACAGACTTCTCAAAGATGATGGCACTCCATATCACAGTCTAGAGCAATACATGAGCATTGTTGGGGCTTTGCAGTATGTGACTTTTACAAGGCCAGACATAGCCTTTTCAGTAAATCAATGCTGCCAATTTATGCATAATCCCATGAATTCTCATGTTGTTGCAGTTAAGAGAATTATTAGATACCTCAGTGGAACAATAAACTATGGTCTGAGCTTCAAACCTGGAAAACCACATCTGCAAGCATACGGTGATGCAGATTGGGCAGGTGATCCTAATGATTGCAGATCAACTTCTGGTCATATTGTATATTTTGGTTCAAGTCCAATATCTTGGGCTTCCAAGAAGCAACACACCGTGTCAAGATCTTCGACTGAGGTAGAATATAAAGCATTAGCTATTGCAGCTGCAGAATTGACATGGATTAGACAATTATTGTGTGATCTTCATGTTTCTGTGTTCACTACACCAATGATTTACTGGGATAATATTTCAGCAATTGCTTTATCTTCTAATCCGGTGTTTCATTCTCAGGTGAAGCATATTGAAATAGATTACCATTTTGTCAGAGAAAGGGTGATTCGAGGAGATTTAAATGTTTGTCATGTGTCCTCCAAAGAACAGTTTGCAGATATTCTCACCAAGGGTCTTGATGCACCTTTGTTTCAGTCTCATTGTTCCAATCTAATGATTGGTTCATCCAAGCATGAGATTGCGAGGGGATGTAAAGATGTATTAGATGCTTCAGATATTGACAAGTGTACGTAGATTAGGTAGTTAAGTTTGTTATTAGTAGTTAGCTTACTTAGTGACTAAGATAGCCTTGTCTATATATATGTGCAGCTGTTGTAACTCAGATTTATTCATTCAATACATACAAGATATAATTCCTTTCTCTCTCTAAAATTGTGATTCTCTCTCTCTCTCTCTCTATTAAGAACACATATGATGAACAAGAATTTCTTTGTATTCTGACAGGCGGAACTATATTCTTTCATGCGAAACCCATTGATTTTTCATATGAGGAACTGTTGCGTTTTCTCAGCATTTTCCCACCTTTTCTCAGCATCCAACCAGCGATTTTGTCGGTTTATCTTTTTTCTTGGATATTTGAGAATGGAACAGGAGTGTCAAATTGTTTGTTGTTACAGACTGTTCTTGTAGATAATCTTTTCTCCAAAGTTGGTGTCTGGATATTTAAGAATGGACTCCAGGTAAGATATTCATATATATTCAGAGTCCATAGTTTTTATCATGCGAGATTTTTGTCCTTAATAGTTGGGTGATGCTAGAAAGGCTAATTTGTAAATAAAATTTTGTAAACTAAATGACATAATAGTGTTAGTATAAATTGGAATATAGCTCAGTTAATTTGTAGTTTGAAAGAAGAAGAATATAAGAGAGATGAGTGCATTCGAGAGAGAAAATGGTTGCAGGTTTCTCTCTGCAAATCATAGAGGAAATATTCTTCTCATAGATTGCTATTCTCTCACTCCCACACACAAGTCGTGTAAAGGAGAATAATACCATTAGAAATTCTTAGCTGGATCACTCTCTCTAGAAGCTGATCTCAGCCACTCATCTAGCTAATAGCTAGGATCATTACACATGGCACTCATGGCCTTACATATTAGAGCCTTACACTTAGTAATCTTAAACACAAGTGAATACACAATTAAGCACATGAATTATTCACTAATACTAATCAGCTCACTACTTATAATTCAACAAGTGATTGCTGATTGAGTTATTACTTAAGGTTGATAAAGGTTCGCATTCTTATTGATGACAAATAATTTAGTTAATTTATAAATCTTGTCTACAAATTAGTCTCCCTTGCATTACCCTAATAGCTTATCCATGCATGGTGGTTTTTGGATTGACTTTTTTTTCTTCAGCAAACAACGTCATGTAAAAAAAAACTTATCACGAAAAGTTATGGTGATAAAATCTCTCCTCTAAGTGTTTACATTGCTAAACCTTCCTACTTAATGTTATTAAATACAAAAACTGCTGTATGACATATACAACGATGGTGCCAATCACCTTAAATCAACTTTGAAACCCCAAATTCCAGAACATTTAAAAGGTATTTACCCAGAAAAAAAAAACTCAAACATTTAGAAAGTACCATATTTGACGTTCTACAAAATATACATTTTTATTGTAATTAATTTAAGGTTTAATTAGTGATAATGTCGTTTTTTTTTTTTTTTGGTCAAAGATTGATATGCGAGAAGTTGTGTATATAAATATTCTTGCTTAGTCAATAATTACCTCCTCCAAAGTGATTAACGGCCGCCCAACCTTCAATCTTTCTCTCAGGGAAAAAGATAATTATGACTTCAGGTACGTTTGTTTTGTGTTGGCTTTAGTTCTTACATGTTTTTCTTCTTTTCTTACGTTTGCATCTGTTGAAGATACAAAATAGCTAGGGTTCTGCATAAATTTATGAGTTTAGGTACGTTTCTGGGTTCTACTTAAAATTCGATCTTCAGGGAAAGATACAAATTAGGGTTTCAATTTTTTGGTTAGTAACGGAGGGATTCTGTGTATGTGTGTGTGTGTGTGTGTGTATTGGGTGATTAGGATCAATTTCTTATTTCATAAAACCATGTTTAGAAACGGGGACATATCTCCTTCTTCACTATTATCTCTCTAAATATTTTATTTTATGCTCTTTTTTTTTTTCTAGATTGGGCAAGACTGCCAAATCGTCTTTTGGATTTAGTATTTGAGAGAATAATGTCGCCATTAGACTATTTGCGAGCTAGTCTTGTTTGTGAGACATGGCATCGTGGAGTAAAGCATAACAAAAAACAACTTGAGAATTGTCATTGTTCACCACCGATGCTCTTAATTCCAACTGGAAAAAAGGGGACATGGAGGTTATACAACGCCATGAATGACACAGTTCTTGACTTGCAAACTAAATTGTGGAACAAGCGACTTTGTGGATCTTCAAAAGGATGGTTAGTCGTGGAAGGTGATTTCAGAATAACCCTAATAAATCCATTCTGCATGATCAAAGGGAAGAGAATGATGGAAAATTCAATTGTTCACCTTCCTCCCATATCCATCAAAGGTTGGACAGGCGAGAACACAACAGCAAGCGAATGTGAATATAGTATTTTTAAGGCCACGA
This sequence comes from Heteromeles arbutifolia, assembly GCA_024362995.1. Classification (NCBI taxonomy): domain Eukaryota; kingdom Viridiplantae; phylum Streptophyta; class Magnoliopsida; order Rosales; family Rosaceae; genus Heteromeles; species Heteromeles arbutifolia. The sequence continues at coordinate 10,597,898 of JANCRC010000018.1, forward strand.
TTTCAGCAGATCCCGTATTAAATCCGAACGAGTGCACTGTTGCAGCCATATACGAGGATATGTGTCAATTGGCATTTTTTAGACTTGGTAAAGACAAAACATGGAATTATGTTGACCAAAGGTATACCTTGATCGAAGAAGTTGTTTTTGTTGAAGACAAAATTTTTGCGGTTGATGATTGGAGCAAACTTTTATATATGGATGCTGCTACTTCGTCCAGTGTTAACGTAGTTGCGGACCCGATGAAACGACCCGACCATATGGTAAAAAAATATCTCGTGGCTTTAAATGAGAGAGAATTTCTTATGGTTGTAAGACATTTTGGGACATGTGATCTCTATCCTACAACAAAATTTGAAGTTTTCAAATTGGATTTCGAGAATCGCAAGTGGATTGAGAAAAACATGTTAGGCGATGTTGCTCTTTTTGTGGGTGATAACTCTTCAATGTTTGTACAAGCTTCTGCGTTTCGAGGATGTGAACCAGATTGCATATATTACACTTATGATAATGTTCATACATTTACTAGTGTTGGAACTGCTGGGCCTGTTGATTATGGTGTGTACAACGTCAAAACAAAAAGGCTTTTAAAGCCGTATGGAAAATTTGCTAAGAGTCTTATAAAGAATGCCGAGCAACCACCAATCTGGATGTCGCCAAATCTTCTTGAGTTGTAAAAAGCTTGTTGTGTTCTTGTTATTACTTATTTTGTCCTTTGAAGCTTTTTAAAGATTTTTGGCCATATTTTTTCTATTGAGCATTATTAATAGTTCAGTAAATATTTGATATGTTTATTTTTGTTTTATTTTTCTGCAACTCTATTATATGCTAAGCACGAATTTTGATGCGTCATGTAAACATTCATGCTAAGTTCAAAGAAATAATGTAGGCGATCCGATAAGAAAAAAAGGTGTTTGAAATACATGATATATTTTTGGTGGGCGAAAAATACATGGATCAGGAAAAAATATAGAAATAGGGGTGAAGTCTAAACTTCACTACATATCGGAGAAACTCTTAAAATTTCGGTTAAAATCGACATATTTCATCGATATTTCCGACATATCGGAGAAACTCTTATATTTTGTCTAAACTAGTATTTGACATTCCCTAACACTGTGTTTGGATGAATGAAATAAACTTGGAATTTTGAAAATAAAGCTAGAATTTATAATTTGACATGTACTAATTCCCTTGTTTGAATTCATAATTATAGAAATTTAGAATTTTCGCGTGAAAAAAAAAAAACTTGGGATGTGAGACCTCCAATTCTCAAGTTTAAATTCCATATAAATATGTGTCATTTCCAAATTTCTATGAGTGAGAGTTTAAAACTAACAAATTCCGTATTAAATTTCTATTGTTCTTTTAGGTTAACCAAACAAGAAAATTCACAAATTCTAGATAATAAAATTTCGTCATTTCAATTTCCATCATTTTGAAATTATTTATTAATCTTAAATTTCCTCATACAAACAGAGTATAAAGTTTCATTTTAAGTTTTCATCATTTCCATTAAAAGCTACTGATATCGATATATCCATTGAGTTCTACAAATTTACAATCATTATTTCCACCAAAATTGATATTTTAAACACTGATCTCAACTACCCGAGGAACCCGGAAGCCTGTAGAAATGCCTTTCACTTGCATTGTATTCTCTCTCTCACTTCCTTCCGTACAAGTGCAATATATTATTTTGGAGCTTTCACATAAATTTGGGACTTAAAATAACAAAGGAGGCTTATGAAGACCAATGTTGACATGTTTCTATTGGAAAATATTAGTATATTATGATTATTTGAGTTTGCTTGTTAGTTAGTATATGGGTCTAGTCCATCCGAATTAGGGTTTCGTTTTCTTGCTTATTAGGGTTATGTTAGTTCTCTATATATATGATGCTTTGTAGCTCGTAAAATAATAAGTCATTTACAATGTAGCCTCTTAGGATTTTGTAGTCATTTCGGCATTCTCGTTAGTTTAATAATATTCCTTTTATTTTGTAATCTTGTTCATTGCGTACTCTAATATTCAACTGTTTCAAGTTCTTGGTGAAAAAGTAACCATGCATGCCTTGTGTCTACTCATTGTGTTGTTAACAAACTCTCCCGCCATTTTTCTTCTCGCTCGCTCTCTCCCTCCTTTCTTTCTCCTCCACCCTTTGTTATAAATGCTAAAACAGAGGTCTGAGTGTTTATAAAATCTGCCATACCAGAATCAACAAACTAGAGAAATGCTTTGCAATTCATGTACTAGAAGTCTTGAACCTTCACTACCACAAAGAAAATGGAATAACAGCAGAAAGCTATGCACAAGAAATCTCAACCGCTTCAGTGTGGCCAATGTATCTGCATACTATGAAACTTATATTTTTAGCATTTTAAACAAAGGAAGCCTCTTATATTAGCACCTCATTGGCCCTCGCAATAATCTTAGACGTTGATATTCATAATATCCTGATGGCCATCGCCTTGAATATCATAAGTGTTGAAAGCTACGTACTATGATCAAACTCATATATTAACATTTTAAATTAAGATAACCTCCTATATAAGCACATCCTATCCTCTCTCAAGAATCGTCAACACTAACACTCATCATATTTTGATGGCCATCGCGTTGATATGATGGCCATCAGCACAACTCATCCTTTCTCAAGAACCGTCAATGATAAATTTCGTCGCTAATTACGACACTCATATACTCGGAAAAAACTCACCTCCAAAAATCGGAAAAACTTAAATCAAATCAACTTTTTGGCAAAAGTATTGGCGTCGAATTACAACACAGAAATGAAAAATTGGTGCATTATCTCGTTCTTGGATTTTTGGTGCGCTTTCAATTTTTTTTGTGGTATGAAAGATTTTAGTAGAGCCTTTACAACATATTTGTCAGGTTTGGTAATTTTTGCTCTCACAGGACCTGAGTGTGAGTGTGTATAATAGAAAGAGGCAAGGAGAGGGGAGGAGGGAGAGACAAAGAAGAAAATGGATTTAGATAGCACGTTAACTAGGACGCGACCTCGTTGTCTTCGTAGTCTTGTTATTCGACTGTTCCCTCTTAAGGTTTGTTGTCGGTGGGCTTGGTAGTCATTGAAATAGCCATCACTGTTAGTTTCTAACATCCAAGATTTATCTCGATCTCTCGGGGTGCATCATTGTCTGGCGTGACGGCAACCGGGGATCCTGTGCCGGCTCTACGCCGAATGTCAATGCTACTTGATTTGTTGGTGTTTTTCCCATCGTTGATTTCTTTTTACTGACAGAACGTGCTTCGATTGTCATGAACTTCACGGTTTTAATACTTGGTCTCATTAGGCGAGCCAAAATGTTGTCCTAGAAGTAGCAAAACCTACATGGCACGCATGCTGAAGTAACTAGGCGCTAACTATGTCCTTTAGTGGCTTGAATGTGGTGGAAAACGTTGTTAACTTCTAGATCAAGCGACATTGGCTAATGAAGGAGCACTCTCAACCTGGAGTTCTATAACCTAAAGACAAGGTTATGCAAATCGCTGTGAAGTTTTGGATCTCGTGCACCATGTTTGGCAAGATTGACTATATTGATGAGAACATAGGTCTGCCGAATCGGTATCAACTATAAGGACAAAGATACTCAAAGGAGATAAGTGTCTTTATTGTAAAAATGGTCTGGTCTTATGCATATCGAACTCTAAATTGACCTGAGATTATACGATCATAAAACACTTCACTTTGTCGAGAATGCTGATGAAGGGATCTCTTTCAACGAAAGAATCAAAGATTCTTCGTCGGATAAGACTTGATAAATAGTCAGTCACATTTTTGAGAGAATGCCAGTCTGTCAAATCGGTCAAAACTTCTAAGGAAAATTCTACAAATCTAGCTCCGTTAATCCAATCAGAATATGTGTTGACGGTTATTGAAGCATTTAGTTCTCATAAATAGTGTGAGAGGTTTTGCATAGAACATTTGATTTGTGTGTTGAGTTGAAGATGATATGTTGCAAATCTTCTTGTATTTATAGGGACAAATTTTTTTTTATGCTCAAGTAGTAGAGTTCTGATAATACTACAGTTCCTCACATTATCTGGATATACTTGGAATTATCCTCATCGATCCTCCCACCGAAACTCTGTCAATGGCAAGGCTCCGTTTCTTCGACTTGAACTAAGATTCTGAATGTGGTCGCATCATGTGATGAATTCATGCCTTATCCAAAGACCAATCCTAATCCTTGGGTGATTAATTCAAATATTATCAGAAACCCATCTTGATCCTTGGATAATCATACTTCGCCTAGGACTCGGGCATGCCCAAACTCAATCATGATCCCTCAGACAACCTTACATCATCTAGGACTCAATCGAGCCACCAACACTTCACTACGGGCCGATCATTTTACCATTGGGCCGAGACCTGCGGCCCTTTTCTAGGCTATCAACTAACTTGACCCAAATTCAGGATTTCAGGCCCAAATAATATCTTTAAAATGCTTCAGAAGGCATAAGGAATTAACAACGAGAACACAACAAATTTTTACAGCTTGAAAAAGCTTTGGCAACACCCAGATTGGCAGTTGCTTGGCATTATTTACAAGACTCTTAGCATATTTTCCATTCGGCTTTGAAAACCTTTTTGATTTGATGTTGTACACACTATATAATCAACAGGTCCAGCGGTTCCAACACTACTTATCGTACGATCGTTGGCATAGCTGCAATATCCGCAATTCGGTTCACATCTTCAAAACGCAGAAGCCTGTACAAATATGAGGAAAGAGATTTTATCACGTTTTGTGTCACACGACATCATGCATAAGTTTATTTCTACATGACACATGACGTCGTTTCATTGATGTGAAACACCAAAGCGACTGTGTATTTGTTCTGCATAAGTTGCTCTCTTTCTCAATGTGCTCTGTAACGAAAACATGTGAGAGACTGCAGCTTGGTGGTTCCATGTATCCACATTCTAGGCTATCAGGATGAGCTTCAAGTCTTCTGTCAAGTTATCTAAAAGGATATATAACAAAGTATTTTCGCTAACGAAGCACATATGAATCCTTGTGTATCTAAAACTACATCATTATTATAACCCCCACTTTGGGAGAGGCAGTGAGAGGGTCAACGCGCAACAAAATATTCCTCATGGTAACCTACATTATATAAGGTAGTTTTAAATTTTAGAACCCAAAGTGGCACAACGTTCACGCTCAACAGTCCTGGCTCCTCTCCTCCACTTAACGATCTACAAGTCAACAGTTTCACCAGATAAGCTACAAAACATGGTTTTGAATAAATTATTTTCAATAAGTGTGTAATTCCAGGTTGTAGAAACGTACCTTTGTGAATCAAGATGATTTGCATATGGAAAAATCTGTGTGTAGGTAAGCTACACTAGCCATGAAAACGAAGAAAAACGTAGACACCAACATCAGTGGTTCTGCCAGCATAAAGATTGGGTTGAAGGTGTAGTAAACCTGCCAAATAAAGCAAAGGAGAGAGATAGCTTCAGCCACTAATATACATATTATTCGAAGGTTGTGCACAGGATACGTGTCTCATGTATGGGGACAAAACATAAGAATACGAACCTAGGAAATTCAATTCCGTCACAAGACAGTACTTCAATACTTAGTTGATCAACCAATAGTATCATTGTATGAACATTTCACAAGTGAACATATATATGCTAGGACCAATTCCATAACCTTGCAATGCGAAACTAAAATACATGCTAATCTTTAAGGCATATTTCTATCATGGGATACTATTAGGTGAGCATAACTGATCCTAGATATGCTCCCACAAATGACACAGAATTTAAATGAGCATAAGTTCTCCAAGTGGTAAGATAAACCTCATCAAATCTCGTAGGCAACATGTGGGAGCAAAAATCTTAACTGTAGGGTTCAGAGTAGGGTAAAATCCAACCAATGTTAGTGATATTAGTCACCTGGAAACGAGAGTTGTGCTCTGGAACTACGTTCCTCTTTTCAAAAACCACCACTGTCCTTCCAGCAACATCAAGGTATGAATATTTCGTCTGCAGGTATAACAATGAAAATATATGTACAGTACCATTATATATATAAAAAATATTCTTGGCAATGAAAAATTAGAGTTAAGATTGCTTCTATGCACTTTACAATTAATCAGATGTATAGAGAATGTTGAGAATTATCATACAAAGGTGTTTGTCCATATGAATAAAGCGCTACATTAAGTTTACCTCTAGATGTTGCTCAACCGAAAAAGGAACCACAGCAGAAGGATCTTTTGATCCCTCTGGTAGCACAACCTGAAATATAACAGTGCCTGAATCAGTAAATTAATATTCCCATGTCTAGGGGCAGACAAAATGAAGAAAGAGCTGACAGGAACTGAAAAATATAGAAATATTGAAGCAAAAACGTAGTACTAAACCCACTTTTACAGTTAACTTGTCCACCACCGTCTCAGCAAGAGGACAACCAAAAGTGAAATTGAGGTATCGCCTGCCATCAGGTGACTCAAAAAGGAAATCTTCCAATGGTAACCCATACCCAATCACAAATGCAGCTTTCCAACCTCCCAATAAAGGATAGCGTGGTTCAATTTCAAGATCCGACTGAAAAAAAAGAAAAAAAAAAAAGTATTGAAAAAGTCATGATTAATAGAACCAAAATCAGAGTTGTCTATGCACAAAATGGATATTATTCTGCATTGTTTTTCCAAGTGAACTTCCCCGTCTAGTTGCTATAATCTTGTTATCGTGTTTCCAATGCACAAATGAAGAGAGATTCTATGAAGATGGCAACGAGCAAGCAAAACATACATACAAGGTTAACTTCCTCGAATATATAAATGTTAAATTGCCAGGGAGAAAAGTTACCCTTAGATAATCTGTACGTAAATGCGATGATGAGATGTTCCCAATTTCATCCCTGTAGTAGACAGAATGGACCCTAGGAGGTAGTCTGGCTAGAAGATGTTTGAATGAAGAGACACCACCAGCATGTGGCCTAGATTGATAGTCTACCCTGCCAAAATTAGGAAGCCTTGGAAGATTAATATTAAGAATGAAGCTGTCTTAACCTTGGTCAAGCATTACACAAAGTAATTGATATCTTTTGCATTCATCCAACTCAGCTGTGCAATGATAAGTCTTTAAAGTTCACCTTATAAGTAGCTTATTCATAACTTTAAAACCATCCACATAGTGTTATGTCTTCCAGCAATTAAATGAGGATGATTTTCTAGTATGAGACTGGTTATCTAGTAAGAGGCCCATTTCGGTTTGTCTTAGGCCCCAAAAAGCTCAAGATCAACCTTGACCGTATATTGGAGACTCAATTTTCTTTTAAGTAGGGTGTTTGTATTTATTTATATCAACGTTATATATAGATGCATATACTTGCAAAGAGCAGGATTTGCGACATCATCATATTATGAAGAAATATAAACATTTTATGATCAATTTATCCTACAAAAGTTTTACTGCATTCAATTTTATTGTATCAAACTCTTTTCACTGACTACAACCTTTTTTAAATACACAAGATAATGCCAGCAGCAGAGGTTACCTCGAAAATATTCCTTTGTGTCGAGCACCAGCATGTGCCAACTTGTAATGCTCTGTGATCTGAAGATTGCCCCAGTGAGATACTTCGACTTCGCGTACAAGCTCCTCAACAACAGCAAAGGGATTATTATTCTCAAAATGAACAATTATTGGAGAATAAGAGTATGTTGGGCGATCCTTGTATGGCCCATACTTTATTTCGGAACCAGCACGGTTAGTGGACTCTACTCTTGTAAATGATTCCACCCTAGTACTAGGCGTTCTTATAAAAGTTGTCTGCTGCTTGATATAGTACGGAGACAATATGATTGCACTATCACGGTAGTAGACCAACTGAGACTCTGATTGGCTTATCTCCGCTGGGAAAGGCTCCAGAGAATGTGTCAATACGTAAAGCACCTCTAGTGTTGCAGTTTCACCAGCATTTAGTGGGTTGAGCAACGAGATAGAAAACGATTTAGCCCCATTTGGTGCATCAGGTAGCTCAGTGGGATTGACTTCCAGGGGCACATAACTTTTCTTTTTCTTTTTTCCAACAGTGATAGCTGCTTTGAGTGATGCTAGGTGATCAACCTGTGTGGGTGGAAAAGCAAGGAGTACTTCCGAAACAGGAGATGTACCAGTGTTTTCGACCTAAAAGACAACTCCATCAATTTAATAAACGATAAACATCCCAGTAAAGTAGAATGAGAAGTATTACTTTGAAAATGACTAATCTTGCTTGATCATAAAGTATGCTTGTCTACAGTGTCATGTTGGTCATCGTTTCAAGCATCGTGTCCCGCCTTTGCACAGCCAACTCGCAGGTCGCATGCCGATTTATAAAAACTAAAATTTCAAAAATATCTGATATTGTGATTCTATTATCCACATTATGCCAGATTTGGGCCAAAAACGATTGTCTATTGTACCATGATGTCGATCATCGTAACAAGTGTAGCGTGCCAATTTGTAAATATGACAACCCGTATTTCCAGTATTCAACATAAAAGGTAGTTCATTGATCCACATTATGCCAGATTTAGGCCGAAAACGATACAGTGTAGCATGAAAACTCAAATCAAAGACTGAACCTAACCTCAAGTATCCACATTCATGCCGAAAATGATAAACGAAAGACATGTATGAAATCTCAAACCGTGATAAAGATTTAAATTTATTCGCAACCCACCAAGGTTTTGAAATTTTTACAAAACTGGGTTCATTTTACTACACAGAAAATCCAACAAAACATAAAAATCCATACCTTTAACGTCAAGAAAACCTTCACAATATGAGAGGTCAAGTCAATCTGCAACACAATAAATTAATCAGATCAAACGTAATTAGATACAACCAAATCAAATTAGAGTATTGATGAAGAGGAAATGAAAGGAAGAGGCTTACTCTGCGCTCTGCGTTGATGATCTGGAGATCCTGAGTGGAAGATGAGTACGCGAGCAGGGAGAGATGGGAGAAGATCGACAAGGCTAGGACTAGTTGACCTAAGCTTCGCAGAGCTTCCATGGCTTCCGGTGAAAGAGAGTGTGGCAGCTTAGCTTGACTTCCGGCGACGACTGATCTGGGAAAAGGCTTTAGCTGGGCTATTCCATGGTATTCAAGCTTTGACCTTTGTGCTTCATGGGTTTTTGGGCTTAGATGGACCTTCTTTCGGCTGGCTCATTTTTTAATATATATATTTTTATACAACTATTTGTTAAATCTCAGTTTACTACCCATTAGTTTCATGGTTTTCAACATTCGGTATATGAAATTTTTTTTGTCTCACAGTTATACCAAAAGTGTTAATTTTGGAACAGTCTCATACATCTGTTACTCTGGCTGTTAAATCAGGCGCCTAACTCGACAATGACTGGACGCCAATACGTGAATATTAAAAAATTTAAAAATTAAGAAATTTAACAATTTGAAAAAAAAATAAAATAAAATTCTGGGTCTGGGCGTTCACCCCCTCCATCTTTCTCCCTCCCGACCCCTTCCCTCCTCCCTCCCTTCTCTTCCCTGCACGCGTCCTCCCCGCACACCCACCCATTCCCCTCATTCTCCCGCCCTTCTCTTGGGTTTACACAACGGACCCGATCCCCAAACCTCGATCCATGTATCCACCCACTTATTCGTCGTCCGTTTGCTCCCAAATCGATGGCTCTCAATGAGCCTCGCTCCGACCCCCAATCCGCCGCCCAGAAGGTCGTCGCGGTGATCGGGTCCGGGTACGATCTCTGCAACGACATCCGGCTCACCGAGTACAAGCCCATGCTCATCGACCTTGACCCGACCCGGACCCGCGACCTCATCGTCCCTGGCGGGCCCGTCGTGCTGGACGTCTCCACCTCCATCAGGTGCGATAAAGGCGACCGCACCAGGTTGCCTCCGACGTCGTTTCGTTTAATCAGGTATTGTTTTTTCCTTTCTTGGGAAAGGAAATTCGTCAGCCCGCGAAGTGGTTTCTGGGTTTTGATTGTGGTTGGTTTTCTGACTGGTATTTAGCTGACGAATGAGGGATGGAGAAGGAGGGGAATGGGTGGGTGTGCGGCGAGGATGGGTGCAGGGAAGAGAAGGGAGGGAGGGGGTGAACGCCCAGACCCAAATTTTTTTTTTTTTTTTAAAGTTTAATTTTAAATTTTTTTAATATTCACATGGGCTCTATATTGACACGTGGTGTCCAATCATTGTCTACGTGTGTGCCACGTTATCAGTTAACGACTGATTTAACAGTCAGACTAATCAGTTAACGACTGATTTAACAATCAGACTAACAAATGTATGAGACTGTCCCAAAATTAACACTTACTTTGGGACGAAAAAAATTTCATGTACCAAATGTTCCACGAAAGTAAACTGAGATTTACCAATAAGTTTATATAAAAATATAAATGAATAAATAAGTATCGAACTCTTAATTTAATTTATGAGATTTAAACATTGATATTAAGTAGTATTTGACTGACTCATCTTATTTGTTTCAGTACTTTGATTGAGACGAATAAGATTCCAAGTATGAAGAGAACGTAATCTGTTTGTATCGAACAATGTTTCTTAATTCTTTTATCATCATATGTCAAACGAAACATTAATTGTATACAACGGGTGATAGTCTGGTACATAATTATGTGTCCATTTTTGTCAATATGTATCACATGATATATGATTGTTTACATTTATGAGTAATAAAAAACTCTGTATTTATTTTTATTATCACACTATATGGATGATAATTTTAACCGTTAAACCCGATAATCGTCTGAATGGAACAAATTTGACTATGGAAGTTTGGGTATATTCTGAATATGGGGAAAAACCGTTTATATTATTTTGTTATGGTTTTGAACATGGTTATAGAGGTCCCCAAACCGTATCCATAACCAAATCCGACCATATTAGTAAATAATATAATTTATATATAATATAATAGTATATATATGTATGTATGTATTTGTATATCCATTATTCACCGAACTATTACATTGAGAATACAAAAGTTGCATTTTGCAGGAAAGTAAAGTTTTGAGTCAAAATCAATGTGAACTCAATGATGCTTATCTGAGATATCAAAGACAAACCAATATCATTAGTGTTTTAATTTTTATACTCAACAAGATCCATTTATTGGATCATTTTATACATCAAATGTTTAATTACGAAATTAATATCTATTAACTTATCATGTCTTAACTGAACGAATATATTTTTTGTATTGACGAAGATGGATATACCCGTTAACTGATGGGGAATCCGTTATCCGGTGGGTATGGTTATGGATAATTCCCGATGGTTAATTTGCGGTTATGGATATGGTTAATTTTCGTAGTTATGGGGATGGATATAACATTTCTGTCCCCAAACCGAAGCATTGCCATCCCTCACATATCACATTAGACATAATTATATACAACTGGCGGCATATATGTTTTTGCCATCAATAAGATAAGAATTGTGCTCAATGTCCAATTGAATGGTAGAAAATTGCTCCAAAATGGCTAATATCATTTTTTTCCACCTTACATTCAAAGTAAATTTTTACAAAATTTATATGTTACATTGAAGTAAATAAGACATAATATTACAAGGTTCGGCATATGTGTCTACATTTTTAAGACAAGAGTAGTACTTTATTCTATTTTCTGAAATAATAGGAGTACAAAATAACTCTCACAATTTTTTCTCCCTTTCTCTAGTCTTGGTATATAGCTAACTAATATTTTTCTTTTGCATTCCTTTCTGTCTTTCTTTCCTCTTCTCTTGCTTGAATGATTGTTTTATAGGCAAAGTGTCTTTCAAGTTTCAATTTAACAAACCTATCAAGACACTTTCTCTAACAATTTTATTAATGTATGGGTCGTCCACTCAAACCAAATAATAGATGGAAGACACGTGACCTCCCACATTTACACCAGTTCCAATATTTTATATTTTATTTTTATTTTTGCCAACATTTACACCGAAATCAAAACTTAAATTCTTGTTATATGCTAACTTGCTAAGTCTAAATCTTATTTAGACTTCGAAAAATGGATAACAACCGTAACCTTTTATAAAACAGTACACAAGGGAAAATAATTTTTATTTATTATTTGATGAACAAAGTACAGTGTATGCACACAAGAGAATTTGAAGCAGTTTAGACAATATTTAATGACTTCAATAAAGTCGTACATTCCTATATACCACTGTTCCTCAAACGTTGGAAGTTACGAAAAAATATATAAAAAAAGGGTAATGTGTTCTAGAGAGTGATGCACCAAACACTGCCCTTTTCCCGTAACAGCAGCAACTGAACTGAATTCTCTCTCTCTCTCTCTTTGATTAGATCCTCCCCTTTGGACTCGGGACCATCTCCAGCCTACCCCTCCCCCTAAAAGCTCATAAAAATAAGATTTTAGAGAGAGAGAGAGAGACACTGACGTCGTCATCATTGTTATCACATTTTTGTATGAGCCGCCTCGTTTGGTACGTAGGACTGTTTTGAGTGATATTAGAGAGAGAAGAGAGGGACTACTGAATCAGACATGGCGTGTGTGAAGCTGGGATCCAAATCTGAAGTCTTCTTCCTTGATGGCAAAACTTGGTACGTTCTTTTCTGGTCCTTCAGGGTTTTCGTTTGTTTCTGTATATTGCTACCACATTTCTTTTAACATGGTGATTTCAGACTGCTGGGTTTGGGTTTTTCATATATTCATATATACCACTGAAAATATTTTAATTTATGGTTTCTGGGATTTCTCATTCCTGTTAGTTTCTTGTAGAGAATTGTTCAATTGGGTTTTGTTCTTTTTGTCAATGATTTATGAATTAATCAAACGTTATGAGTTGAATTACTGACTTATGCTAATACTGAGGATGATTAGTTAATGGTTAATTTCGTTTAGCAATACTCTTGATTTGCTAGGGTACGTATTTTTTAATGTTTCATCGATCCCAGACTGTAGACTGTGAGCATCAGTGTGTGCGTGTGACTCTGCACACATTGTACGCGTATATTGTGTGTTCTGATGCATTTACTTATGATTAATCATAAGAATGTCTTCATTTTTGAGCTTTCTTGTAGTAATGCACCTTCCTTCCCTAATCTTTTCCCGGCGTTGTCAAAAAACTTTACTCCTTTGTGCATTGTTATTTTTCTGTCAAGTCACTCGAGGGATCTGTCACATGTAATCCGGGATCTGCGAAAACTTGTTTTCATGTGAAAATGTTAGAAGATTTACCAGCCGTTACAGGGTGAATTGATATGGTTTAAGCATATTGCACAATTTCAATGATACAAGGATTAGGAGAAGATGCATTAATTCAGTTCATAGAGAGATTTAGAAGCGTAAATTTTTTGCTTTATAAATTGTTGGTGTTTGGGAGGCAAGCAAAGCATGGAATTGGTCTTATGAACTGCGCAGAACTGTATAAATTTCCACGTCGAGACTTGTATCATTGTGACCGGGAACTCTCTTTTTATAAGAAATGCTTTATGTACTTACTTTCATCTGTTTCAATCTTCTCTGAAAATTGTTGACTTAAGTAATATCAGAAAGTGTACGACTTAACCTTGCTATTTTTTTGCCAATGCTTTCTCGCCAACGGTTTTTATGTGGTTTTGGACTGAAGTTGAACTTTTGTAATTCTTTTGTCACAATTCTGTGCCCTCTGCTGTTAAAACTCCTTCATCCTTGATCCTTTTGGGGTCACTGGCCTGGTTACAACCTGTTGGCCACTTTCGCTTAATGAAGCGATTGTTATATGTACATCTGCACATCCTAGTCGTCATTTTCTGTCGGATCCCTCAACGGATTTTTTTTGAAGATAAAGGATAAGTTTCAGATAGCAGTTGAGTTAAATGGTGCGATCGATGTACAGTCTCCACAGTTTATAAAAGAAAACCTAACTCGTAATATGTACCAGTTATGCCTTTGTTAATCAATTCGACCTCTATGTCCTTGTCTTCTTTACCGGAGAATAAGTATTCTCTTTGGCAGGCTTTGCTCAACTGGACTTGCTAGTGACGTCATAGTTGAAGTTGGAGAAACGTCTTTCCATCTCCACAAGGTGAACTTTACTTGGTCAAGCTTAAAATTATGTTCTTCTTTCGTTTCTCGTTATGAACTCTACATAATGTATTAGTACTACGATTTTGTTTCGGAAATCAAAAGCCTATTCTCTGCCTTGCATCTCAAAACCTTTGCAGATTTTATCAAATGTTTATATATGCAGTTGTGTGTTTGCTTTCACGCCTGTGCTCATGAGCTGTAATTTTTCTACCTTTGTTCGATATGTCCACCAGTTTCCGTTGCTATCCAGAAGCGGATTACTAGATAACATTATTGGAGAACTTCCTAGCGAGGATGAGCAAAAAGGCATAGTGCAGCTGCATGACATTCCAGGTGGAGCCAAAATTTTCTTGCTGGTAGCCAAATTTTGTTACGGTGTAAGAATAGAACTCAACGCATTGAATGTAGTAAGTGTGAGGTGCGCTGCTGAGTATCTTCGTATGAGTGAAGAATACAGTGAGGGAAACCTCATCACACAAGCGGAGGATTTTCTAAACGAAATCTTCAGCAATTGGAGCGACTCAATTAAAGCACTCGAAACCTGTGAAGAGGTCTTGCCTCATGCAGAAGAGCTTCATCTTGTTTCGAGATGCATCAATTCATTGGCAATGAAAGCGAGTGCCGATCCAGGTTTATTCAGTTGGCCTGTGCCGGGAAAGGATGCCGTGCAGAGCTCAGAGGGTGTGGCATTTTGGAATGGAATATGCACGACAGCAAAGCCACACCCGGTCAGCGAAGATTGGTGGTATGAAGATGTCACATTCCTGAAGTATCCATTTTTCAAAAGGCTGATTCGAGCAGTTGAAATAGGAGGCATGAAGCCAGAGAGGAAGGTTGGCTCAATAATGCACTATGCAAAGAGGCATCTTTCCTTGTTGGGCAGGCAATCAAGTTTCCATAATGGAAATCGTGTTGCCCCGTTATCAACTGTTCCTGCTGCATCTGATGGAGACCAAAGGACTCTCCTTGAGGAGATTGTGGGATTACTTCCTGATCAGAAGGGCGTTACGCCAACCAACTTCCTGCTTAGGCTTCTCCGAACATCTATGATTTTGCAAGCTAGTGCATCATGTCTCGAGAGCTTAGAGAAACGAGTTGGTGCTCAATTGGATCAAGCAGCTCTTGAAGATCTTCTGATACCAAACATGGGGTACTCAGTGGAGACCCTATATGATATTGACTGCGTTCAGCGGATTCTTGACCACTTCATGCTCATGGACCGCGATTCAATTAATTATACTTCTAGCTCTATTGTTGATGAGGGCCAGCTGATCGGCGCTTCTCAACCGCTGACTGCAATAACCTCGGTGGCTAACCTGGTGGATGGATATCTTGCTGAAGTTGCACCTGATGTTAACTTGAAACTGCAGAAATTTCAGTCACTAGCTGCTGCTATCCCGGAATATGCCAGACCAGTAGATGATGGAATTTATCGTGCTATCGATGTATACCTCAAGGTAAAGGTCCTCTAAATTCTGTTCATACTCAAGATTATTTCATAATTTAAATAGCGCTAAAACGAGCTTTTGGTTCCTGTAATTTTGCTATTGAAAAATACAGGAACGAAAGTGGAAACTTTGCGATACTACAGAGACTAGAAAACGTGCTTGCGCTTTTTAATGTCTGTTTGATAACCTTTTCTGACTTAGCATTCCAATGCTTACATTTTTCTCAAGTTCAGGCCCATCCTTGGCTGACAGACTCCGAGAAGGAACAAGTCTGCCGGCTTATGAACTGCCAGAAGCTCTCATTGGAAGCCAGCACGCACGCAGCGCAAAATGAGAGGCTACCACTTCGCGTCATTGTCCAAGTTCTATTCTTCGAACAGCTTCGCCTGCGCACATCAATTGCCGGCTGGTTCTTTGCATCTGACAACCTCGAGAACTCACAAAACCAAAGTGGAAATCTTGCGCTTGCTCGAACTGAGGCACCTACTCAAGCTGGCACTGCGCGTGATCATGTTGCAACAGTTGACATGAGAGAACGACTTTCGGAGCTCGAGAAAGAGTGCTTGAGCATGAAGCAAGAGATTGGGAAGCTGGTGAAGACAAAGGGAAGTTGGAACACATTCTTGAAGAGGTTTGGCTTGAGGCTCAAGTCAAAATCTAATGCAAAAAAAGCACCCAAACCCTGCAAACAAAATTATGAATATAATCGATTAAGAGATTGAGATAAAAAACGCGAATTTTAATGGAACTTGATTTTTCTGTTTTTTGGGATAATTTTCTATTCATTTTTCTCGTATTCTTTTTTCTCTAGTTAATTAATAATTAGTTTATCTTAGCACCCAGCAGCAGTCTTTTTTCTTTTTTGAGTTTTAACGAAACACTCCGGTACTTTTCATTTTTAACGAAAAACCAGATTTTTACCTTTTCGTGGTATTATTTACTAGACATTTATTTGTCATTTTTCATTAAAACTAAAGTTTTTTTTTAAAAATTTTTCGTTAATTTTCCTTCCGTTTTTTTGGGAATCTTAACCGCAGGTGGGAGGACATGGAAAAGAACTGTTTGGCTCGAGTGTTCATGCGAGTCGGACCGGAGTCTCTCCTCCTTTTCATCCCGTTTGTGTGCAAATCCTGGTACCGTACTAGTTGTAACGACCAAAAAGGAATACATAAAATATTGGACATTTTGTTTTAATATTACTCAATTTGTTAGTTTACTATGCGAATTTCCGCAAACGTGAGTTGGACTGGTTGGTTGATTACAATAATGTGTTCACAACAGTAATGTTCATCTAGGTTTTCATTTTGAGAAGATGTGAGGTCATCTTTCATTTAACCCTTAGATTAAATGGACTGTGGATTAATCAGTAACCTTATATTATCCTTGTTATACCCTAACAAAATAATAATCTTGATTAAAAAGAAAGTTCATGCGCGAAACTTCTCCATCTTCTTCCCCTACCCGTCTCTCTCCCCTCCATCCCTCTCTCCCCCTCCTCTCCCTCTCCGTCTAAGCTTTTTGCGTGAGCAGCAATGCAAATTGTTGAGATTAATGAGGTCATCTTTCCTTTCGATGTTGTAGAAAGTGGATCATTTATTAGTCAACACAGGAATAGTTTCTTGATTGGCCAATATTATTCTTAATTTAATATACTAATATCCTGCACTACTGCCCGTGCAAAAAGCTCAGACGGAGCGGGAGGGGGAGAGAGAGGGAGAGAGAGCTGGGTAGGGGAAGAAAACGGAAGAGCTTCACGTGTGAACCTCTTTTTTAATCGAGATTATTATTTTGTTAGGAACTTAGCGTGTGACAAGAATCATGTAAGGTTATTGATTAATGCATCATTAGATTAATTTAAGGGTTTAAAGGAAAGAGGACCTCACAGGTCCTCAAAATGATGACCTTAGATGAGCATTACTCGTATTCCCAATCTATTACATTTTTAAGTTCGAATTTTATTTTACTGGGATTTGACCAATTGGTTAAAGCGGCATGCCCGTAACTTATCAAATTTAAGTTCAAATCTTCTTTTATTTGGATCAAGAGTAGTTTAAAAAATATTATTTTATCCAAAATATGAGAAAATTCAATTTGTGTTGATCTCTCAGTTTTCCATTTTTCTAAGAAAAACACTTAAGAAAAGGTTCGTACTCGAGATTTTATGTCCGATTTCTATTCTCTAGTAATTTTCCATTTTTTCCTAATAAAATATTTAAAAAAAACTGTTATACTCAAGATTTTAAATTCGATTTCTCTAATTCAACATCGGTTGTATAAAAGAACGAAGGTTGGTAGTTTCGGGGCCTAGTCAAACCAAGCTGCAATCCAAAACAAGAGTTGTGGGCCGAGAACAAATAAGGCCCATTTTCAGAATCTGAATAGATAAAGGAGGCAATCGCTCTCTGCAAAGAAGCAAAGCTTACATCTTCCACCTCTGTTTAACGTCGTTCGTCACTGTAAGCACCCTCACCTGCAATAAAGTTTAAATATTTACATAATTTTTTGGTGTTTTTTGTAATATTTTTATTTCATGTGCTTCTTGTGCTTTATATATCAAATTTTGTCTGTTTTAATTTTTGGAAAATGGGTAACAAGATTGAGTTTCTTGAGCAATGAACATAAGGTGTTTGTTGAAATGCCCAGCTGAAATTTTCAGTGCCTTCTTTTTACATGTTGCGATTTTGCTAACTAAACTGTTGTCATTGTATTGTTTTCTGTATATGCTAAGTGGGTTTAATGTTTCGTGGGTTCATGCTAAACTTTGCAATCTGATGGTATCTAATTTTCTTCTGGTCTGAACTATTTCTATCTTTCTTGCAGATATGCTTTCTTATTCACTTGTTGGGTTTCTGGTTTCGTCTTAAATTTACGAAAGATTCTTAATATCTAGCATTTCGCATTATGCCTCAAACCCTTTTGTAGTTGTTAGAAGCTTTGTTAGATTGTGAAGCTATAATGTCATTTGTAGTCACCTCATCCTCTATTGCCACCTCCTCTTACTTTAGCCGCCATAGCGTTTCTAAATTAAAATCCTGTGAGAATACTACGAAACATTCATGTGTTCCGTTTGTTCATTGCAAAAGCCCATTTTGCATTACAGAAAATATCTGTACAACTTCGGCAAGAAACCCAAATGGCATTTTGAGGTCTGCTGTAATGAGATGCACAAAGCATGATTATCAGTCTTTTGCTGGAGAAGACGCTGTTTTTCTTGACTTGGGGGATAATGAAGATACAGAGTCGCCCTGGGAAGGGGCAGTAATTTACAAGAGAAACGCTTCAATATCACATGTTGAGTATTGCACAACGTTGGAGAGGCTTGGATTGGAGAACCTTTCAACAGAGGTCTCAAAATCTAGGGCTTCAGTTATGGGATTACGGGTCACCAAAGCTGTGAAGGATTATCCACAGGGCACACCGGTTCAGATCTCCTTTGACATAACTAGGAAGAAGCAAAAGCTGAGGCTTGATGGGATCATTAAAACTGTTATCACGCTGACTTGCAGCAGGTATGTTAATTTCTCATTTGATTGATTCCTGTCATCCTGTGATGCCGATAATTGACACACTTTATTTCTCTTGTTATACTTTGTTGATATGCATTCATATTATATTCACTTTTGAAATGTGTAAGTGTTCGAGTTTGCAATTTCACTGTTATTGTTGCTGTTTCCCGCCACTTTTATGTGTTATATAAAATTAGGATTAATTATGCATGAGTCTTCATTTGATGCTTGTGCATTGAATCAATTTAGCTGGCCTTAGAGACTAGGAAACGTGTCCATCTGAAAATACAAGTTATGTTGGACCGCTTACCCCTCTAGTCCGCAAGATCAGCTCTAGACATATGGGTAGGTGCAAGATGCGAATAGTAAGGAGACATTCCACTGTTGGGAACCTGCCATTTTCCTAGGTGGGAAGCCTCTAAGCTTTCGATGTTAAATCCCGAAAGGGGGAAACTTAAGATAAACCAGGAACTACCAAGAGATCCTGTTGAACTTCTATCTTTGCATTCACCTCTCTTGGCAATGAATATTGTTCTAGCTTCTTAAAGTTGGGACCAGTTCTATGTATTATTGCTCTTAAGTCGGCTGATGGAAACATTGATAACGTTTCATACATTTTTCATTCTTTATAATATGCTATTTTCTCTGAGTTAAGATTTGTTCATTATGTTGAAGGTGTGGAGAGCCAGCGGCCGAGTGCATTTTCTCCAACTTCGCCCTTCTCCTAACTGATGAACCCATTGAAGAACCTGATATCATCAATCTGGGAGTGATGTATGGGGACAAGGCCAAAACTTATACCGAATTCGGTGACCAAGAGGAGGAAGATGATGAAGCCGCAATTGACTTTGAGGATCAGCTGTATTTTCGCCCCGATGAAAAAGAAATAGACATTTCGAAGCACATAAGAGACGCCGTGCATCTGGAGATTACAATCTCCGCAGTATGTGATCCGAGTTGCAAGGGTTTGTGTCTCGGTTGTGGTAGGAATTTGAACACAAGCAGTTGTACTTGCAGTAAAAAGGAGGTAAAGAAGGGTCTTGGACCTCTTGGAAACTTAAAGAAGCAAATGCAGCAAAAATGACATATATATTGATTTGTGAAAATGCAGCCAAATGTTTTTAGTTCAAGCACATCGTGAATAATTTATTTCTTCAAACTGAGAATTACTACAAAATTAGGGCTCATCACGTAGTTAATCAATCCATAATCTAAAATACTACAATGTGCTTGATCACTTGACCTACAAATCATTGCAACATCGTTTATGAGACGAGCGCAAAATTGGCACGAAAAAATGGTAGAGATGAGATATGAAAAGCCGACGTGTAAATATCAAAAATCAATCATTTGTTACAACGTGGGAAAATAGAAACTCATTGCGACGAGAAAGATTTATATGAAATGAGTTGAGCGTCACCGTGACGTTCTAATCTAATAATATAATGTCATGTGTAAGTTTCTCTCCGCATAACGTTGTATTATTAGGCTAGGACACCAATAACGAGTCCATGTAAGTTTTTATAAAAGTGATAGGTTTTCGACATCTGTCTCTTACTTAACTCCTGCATAACGGTGTTAAGATTGAATGCAATAAAAAAAAATGGAAAAAAAATTAAAAGAAAAAAGGAACAGCCTAGCACCAAGCAGGCATCGAAGCCTTCCCGCAGGCCGGGTTCCCACCCCCCCTCAGCCACTCAGCGATCCATCCCTCAGCCACCTGTAGGCGGCCATCGCACTCCTTGTCGCCGGAAAAATATCCTTCTCTTTATCTCTTTCTTTCTCGGGATACGGGGGGATAAATCGAAGGAAGCGAGAGAGGAAAAATTCGGAGGTTGTCTACTCCGTCATTATAATCATGAAGATCTTGTGGATTTGTGTATAAATTTTTGAATTTGGTTGAATCTTGAGAAGGAAGCAGTGGAGAAAAATAGAAGAGAGGAGTAAGGAAACTAGTGGGCGATTCGGAATCTCGGATGATGAAGTGACGACGAGAGCATTCAAGGAATTTAGCGAGAAAAGATCCGACTGGGAACCCATTTCCGGCGGCTCTCAGCGTCGGGTCGGTGGAAAGGGTTGGTGGCTGCTGGGTTTTGTCTGCGGGGCGTTTGCTAATCCGTAATTGGATTGAGAATGAATTGGATTGAGGTGGAATCAAAATTAGATTTCTGTTGAGGTATGAATTGGATTGAGGTGGAATCAAAATTAGATTTCTGTTGAGTTTGTTTATTAAAATTGTCTGGAATCAGAATAGCAATGATGTTGAGTCAATATAAGTTGTTTACTAATTCATCGGAATAAAAATTAATATGATTACTAAAATACTCTTGTCCTATTTTATTTTATTTCATCCTTATATTTATTTTTAATAACATTTTAATTCATTTTATTTCAAGCCTTTATTCCTAAAAAATTACAATTGTATACAAATTTATTGAAGGGGAAACTTGAAATAGGTCCAATTTTATAGCCTAACATTAGGATTAGTCCAATTTTTAGTTACTTTTGATTTAGCTCCAATGACTAGGATTCCATGTCAGCAATTTTTCTGATAAGATTGATTTTTTTGCATTGTTATTACTATTTCACCCTCCCATAACTTTTGCACGTTCTTCATATATTTCTCACGTTTTAAATTTTTATCAGCAATTCAAATTCATAGCCTTCATCTTTATCCCCGATTTCTTGATAACAATTTTTGAATTTGAATTTCTTATCTTTGGTTCGTTGCATGTATCATCAGCAACAACAACGCAAATTGTGTCCATCCTTTTCTTTGCCTTGGTCAAGACCGTGTTGCCGGAACAGAGCTGGAGCTTTTCCGTAGTGTCCCGGTGCAACGCTAGTTCTGAATCATACCAGGTACATATTATTTTCAAGTTTCCCCATACTATATAATTACAGCTTTTGATAAAAGCCGCAGTATAACGTTGTGTCCATCCCTTAATTGTTCTAGCATGCTCTTGTTGCAATACCTGTTCTCCAGGTATACCAGGAGCAGCAAATCAGAAATTCGCCTTCTCCATCTATCAAAGGACTAAAACACAGCAAATTGAATGCCATTTAATTTTCAAGTCAGGTATATTATAATTGTTTTCTCCTTTATTGTTGTTTGTTGTGTGAATTTTTACATGAAGACTTTATCCTAATCCCCCTAATCCCTTTCTATCATCTCTCATTGATATGCTTCTTCCTCTGTTTATTAAAAAAAACCAATGCACAGAAGGTGTTTGATGTTATGCCTCTTTGAAAATTGTACTCTTTAATTTCCCGTACTCCATATATTCATGACTTTCATAGTTATATCTTTGGAAGAATGTATAACGTTCGCGGGGTTGTAATCCTGGATTTGGCAGACGAGATAGATTTAACATGGTAATGGTGTGCGACTTGTACGAGCAAAGACGAGATAGAGCAACAACATGAACAACTTGAAAATTATATCGGAACAAAGTGAATATATTAATGAGTACTATTTTTAATTCATGACTTTCATAGTTATATCTTTTTCAACAAATTACATTTATGTTTTTTTTTTCTTGTGTTTTATAATTGTTTAGTTATGGAAAGAGCTATCATTGTGAAGTGCACTTTTGAGAGCAAGACCCTTTTAATTCCAGTATTTAATCATACTAAGTTCAAGGACATTGCTGAACAAATATGTTCCCGATTTGTGGGATTAAGTCCTGAAGTTATGGAGTTGACGTACTCTCTAGGAGAACACCAATCTTGTTTGCTGCAATCTGATATGGATGTGAGTGTAATGATATTTTCATGTTATGCTGAAAACATAGCATCTATCCCTGTCAGTGTTTCCATGGTTGAACCAGTTAAGCAACTTGATCCCATTTCTTCCCCACATGATAAACAGATTTTTACATATGAAGGCATAAAATCATCAGATGATCGTGCAAATTTAGGGAAGTTTGCCACTCCTCATGGGAAGACATATTTGTCCCATGCATGGAGAAACTACATTAGCCATGTTGGTCAAGAATTTCCAGGTGGTGTTAAGGAGTTCAGACAAAGATTGATGAAGTATGCAGTTGAAAAGGGTTTCAGGTACGTCTATGCAAGAAATGATAGTGAACATGTTACTGCTGAATGCTTCAATAAAGATGATGAGGGTTGTGTTTGGCGTGTGCATGCCATTTTGAATCGTTCTAGCAAGTTATTCTACATTAAAAGTCTGAATAATGTACATACATGTAAAGCTAGGTTTCGTGATCAAAAAAGCATCAAGATGGGTTCCAAAATTGTGGCGTCGGTCCTTGTTGACGAGATTCGAACCAATCCAATTGTAAGACCAATCGATGTTGTTAGAGATTTCAAGAAAAACTATGGTATAGCTATTTCTTACTATAATGCTTGGTATGGTAAAGAGTTAGCAAAGATGAAGGTACATGGTGATGATACACAGTCATACAAACAACTATTATGGTATGCAGAAGCAATGCTAGCAACCAACCCAGGCTCCCATGTCCAACTTGAATATAATGATAGTTCATGTCGGTTCGAGCGTTTATTCATTTCATATAATGCTAGTATTGAAGGGTTCAAATTCTGCAGACCTTTCTTGTGCCTCGATGGAACTTTTATAAAAAACAAGTATAAAGGTCATTTGTTGGTAGCCATTGGGAAAAATGGTAATCAAGGTATGATTTAGACATCTACTTATATTATAGGCTGTGAATGAGGGCTAATTATTTTTTTTTCCACATTGATAGGTAGTTTAAATGTTTATCCATACATGTTGACAAAATTGATTTTGTTAATTTTGCTCCATGTTAGGTAGTGTAATAGGGTCCTAAATAGTAATATATGCGAAAGTATTGTTCTATAACTTTATACATGTTGTGTCCATCCTTTAATTGTCTAGCATGCTCTCGTTTGATAGGAGGTATCAAATATTGTATGCCTTGATATGTCCCAAATAGTATTATATGAAAATTAATTAACATGAGAATTTAATTATCTACAATGCTGAGCAGTTTATGTTATATAACTTGTCCTTAATAGATTTTTTTCTAACATGTTCTTCTTCCTCAACACATGACTCAGGGTTCTTCCCGCTAGCTTTTGGCATTGTGGACTCTGAAAATGAAAACAATTGGACATGGTTTCTAGAAAATTTAGCAGAGATATTGCTTCCCTAAGGTCGTACGGTTACATTCATATCAGACCGCAACAGAGGTTTACTTGAAGCTGTTTCCACTGTTTTTCCAGAAGCACCACATGCATTTTGCATGTTTCATTTGAAATTGAATATACAAAGTAAATATCCAAAGCAGATGGGTTCTGGTTATGGTGAAGTCATTGCTAACCTGTTCCAAAAATGTTGTTATGCTCCATCCCAACTTGTGTTCAATCAGGAAATGAAAACTCTCATCAAGGATGGTGGTACAATAATTCAGAAATTTTTGCAAAGCACACCCAAAGAACACTGGTCCAATGCCTACTTCAAGGGAAAAAAATATGGTGAGATGTGCTCTAATATTGCAGAATCCTTCAATTCTTGGATTTTGGATGAACGCAAGATGCCAACTTACCAAATGATTGATAACATACGTGTGAAGTTAATGGAGATGAGTTCTGTTAGGCAACGTGAAGCCGATAGATGGACCTCACCAATATGCCCAACAATGGATGACGAAATGATGAAAATGGTTGAAGTTGGAAGACATTGGAATGTGTGTCATTCAAGTGAACATATTTTTGAAGTCAGAGATGAGTATTCTGTCATGATGGACTTACAAAGTCATACTTGTTCTTGTTATCAGTGGCAAATTAAAGGGTTCCCTTGTGCACATGCTTTGGCGGCTATTTTGAAAGATAGAGGTAACCCATACGATTATGTCGAAGATTATTTCACAACAGATTTCTATAAGTCTTCTTATTCATATCCCATCATTCCTGTACCTGATATTGAAAAGGATGAACAATCTATGAGTCAGGAGTTTGTGATAGAACCCCCATTGACAAAGAGGCCCCCAGGTAGACCAAAAGTTAAAAGACTAAAATATATTGGGGAAGAAACACGCCCCAACAAGTGCAGTAGGTGTGGTGATGCTACACGCCACAACCGGAAAACTTGCAACGCCCCTATTTGACATACATCTCCGTTGCCATTTGAATTTTTTATTCAAATATATGAACACATGCTTTTTTTTTTAATTATCAATGTAATAAAATGATGCCTTCGACTTTTTGGTTTACTCATATTCTTCTTTTTTCCATTATCTACTTACATGTCATATGGCTTATGCAATCTGTGAAGACTATATATTTTTTATGATATCATTACTAAACCTTCCAACTTAAACCTATATATAACAAGCAGCCATAAGTTGTTAAATTTAATCCTACCTATCAATTCGGCTTACAGTATAAACTACCTATCCTTGTAGAATATGATTTTTACATTCACAATTAGTTGTATATGTATATTACTTTTTTTAATTCTGGTTTTAAACTACCTTAAATGTAGAAACAATACCAACAACCATTTTTTATCAACAAGTATGTGGTAAAATTTTAACCAGCATATCTGTGTAGACATTCACAATTAGTTGTACAATCATATTACTTTTTGGGATGGTTTTAAACTACCTAACATGTAGGAAAATGGCCAACAACCATTTTTAATCAACGGGCCAACATATCTGTGTAGAATATGAATTAGATGTACAAAGGAATGGTTCTACAGAGATCTTCAAAACTTAAAATAGCCTCAAACTTAAAATAAACTCAAAACTCATAACAAAATCAAGCTATTTTAAACTACCAATCCTTAAACAATTCGAAAGTACACCAGACGAACTATGTCCAGATAATGACAAAATAACATTATCTGAGGTATCAAACAAATCTTATTGTGCAATCAATAAAGGAAAACATGAAGAAAATCCCCTTTCAATTGAAATTCAAATTAAAAAATAGATATGACAAAGCATATCTCAGTTCACATAACAACCAAACTTATCTAGCAGAAAATGAATTCGGATGGATTGGAGTCCCATCATTTTATTAAATTGAAACACTTAAATGAAACAAAAACTCAAATTTCGCATAACATCTTTATCCTACTCTTCCTTTTCCCAGCTACCATCTCCCTCATTTATGAACCTGCAAAGGACATGTGCTCTCATATTCTTCATTGCCTCTGCCGAAAAGACACATTCGACTAATTCTCCATCAGCTTTTTTGTGTGCAATATACATCACAGCAACTCCACAGTCATAACTGTTTAACGGAAAAAAAAAGGTATGAATTTAACTATTACATTCTATCACCAAGAAACCAACAAATAGTCATAATACAGATGAAATTAACACTTACATGTTAGGAAATTGTTGTGAGCATGATATGTTTGCTTTCAGTGGATACTCAACATTAGTTTGCCTCAGCCACATGAGAAATTCTCTGTCATCATGGCTAAGCGTGTACAACAACGTCTGTACCTTATCACCTTTCATGATATGTTTGCAAATAGAGTTCTCATTGAGCTTTCTTGAAATACTATCTTTCATGTGCTTAAAGTAGTCAGAAATTTTCACATGCTACAAAAAAAATAAAAAAAGAACACATTACAAAGGTAGTGTGTGAAATAAAACTTGAAGGATAAGGG
Organism: Heteromeles arbutifolia; assembly: GCA_024362995.1. Lineage (NCBI taxonomy): Eukaryota > Viridiplantae > Streptophyta > Magnoliopsida > Rosales > Rosaceae > Heteromeles > Heteromeles arbutifolia. Next base: position 10,624,555 of record JANCRC010000018.1, read on the forward strand.
GTATACTACATGGTTATCGACTTACCAATTTTTTAGCATCTTCGAAATAAGGATCCACATACATATTCAACTTGGTTTGTAATGTGTTGTAATGTTCCCACCATCCACTTTGTTTGTTGAACACAAGCAAAGTATAATGCATTCCCTTGAAATGATTGAACACAATATTACCTGTAATCTAGGTATCAAAACACCACAAAAGTAAAACTTGAATATGTTACCAATTTGATAATATGTTAAATCATTTAAGAGAATACCCCTTTGGAAACCTGGATAATAAATCCGACTTAGATGTAGTGAATATGGTGGTCTCGTTCAGAAAGATCAAAGACATATACTTTACCTCGAGTGTTGTTCTAAGGTGTTGAATGAAAAAATTTTGGGACTGAATCCTTCTTAAGTTTATAGAAATATCCACCTCTTTTCAGCTATCAGTTTTTCTTAAAATAATTTCTTCTGCAACTTACTAAGTTGTCGCAAATGTTGCATGCATTCGAAGAAATTTTATGGATGTATACATGTTGTGACTGTCGTTAGAAGCAGTACAGAAAAACATAATGAAACAGATGGTATGTATGTGGAAATAGTGCTTACAAAACTGACCCTTTATTATAACTTATTCTTATGTATTCATCCTTAAAGTTTCAAATACTAAAACACCAATTATTAAAGATGCACTGTAGTACCTGTAATCTAGGTATCAAACACCACAAAAGAACAAAGCAACAGCAGCATACCAAAAAACTAGAGAAAAACCTGAACTCGAATCAAAGGGTAATCAATAAACTCAACATTCACTACTGACAGATCTACTGGAAATCTGGTTGTCATTGACAGAATGAGCAAAAACCTGAACTCGAAACAAGGATGCAATACCAGAATTCAAGTGAAACCAAAGGAAGAAATCGACGGAGTGTAATACCTGTTATCCAGGTAACGAACACTGCAAAAGCAAAGCCCAAATCACCAAACCAAAAAATTAGTAAACCCAGACGAACACTGCTGAAATCTTCCGGGAATTTTGCAATACCTGTTCTCCAGGTATACCAGGAACATCCAGAAATTCGCCTACTCTGTTTTCATCATATACGGGGAGAAAATTTATAGCTTTCATATCTTCATATGGACTTAGAATTGAAAATTGGATCCGTAGGATACGCATAGCAATTTGATAGGGATGAGGATAAGGTTTTGAATATAAAAAATGAGATTAATTTTGGGTTATCTGCAAGAGACCAGATAAACCATCAAATGGCAACTTTTGTAATTTTGTTTGTAAATCATGTGCACTTTAATTGCTGACATGGATGATTGTTGTACCTACTAGCCCCCACTTATGCTTATGCAATATTAGTGGATTCCATTCAAAAGAGGCTTATAAAATTGGACCCATATCAAAAGACCCCATTTAATTACCAATATTAAAATATTAAACAATTTAATAATGCTCTTATTCAAACACAGCTGAATAGAAGTATAGAACACTTCTCCTCTCTCTGCAAGTCTGCATACCATTCCTCTCCTGACCCTCACCTCCACCTTCCCCATGCACCCTACCCCATAACCACCACCTCTTCCACCTGCGAAGTATTTCATGATTTATGGTTTTGTTGAGTGATTGCTCCCACATATTTGTGGGTTTGGATTTGAATTGTTTATTTTTTTGGGTTTGGGTAGTTGATTTTGAATCTGATTTGCGAGGTACGTGGCTGGGGTTCTTAAGCTGGTGGGATGGGAAGTGAAGCACGATTGCACGGGGAGGTGGCAACTGGAAAGTGAGGCGCAGAAGCATGAAGGCAGGGTGCACATGGAGTGGTGGGCTGTTGGGTTGAGTGGCAGACTTGAAATTTTAGAAATAATGAGAGGGTCATAACAGGTAGAAAAAATACATTCCTGATTCCCTCACTCACCCGGAATCCAAATACCTCACCCATCTAAGGCCATCTCCAACCGATGGTTGGCCAGAGGGCTCGTTTTAGCCCTTTGGCCCTCCAAGATTCTCCAATATATTAATATTTTAATGAACAGTATAGGGCCATATTTGCCTCCGTCTCCAACCGAGGGCCAAATGGCTCGTTTTAGCCTTGTCACAAAAAAACGTCTCCAACCAAGGGCCAAACATAATTTATTATTTAAAAACTACAACTTAAATGTTGTTTAAGTTTCATGTTGTTAAATGTTTTTTTTATGTTGTTTAATGTTATTTAATGTTGTATAATGGCTTAGGAAGTTATAGGAAAAAAATAGAAATAAAAAAAAATACGAAACAAATTTTGTGAAATAGAAGTTATAGGAAAAATTAAAATTAAAATAAAATGAAACAAATTTTGTGAAATAGAAGTTATAGGAAAAAATGGAATTTAAAAAAAATATATGAAACAAATTTTGTAAAATAAAAGTTATAGAAAAAAATAGAATTTAAAAAAAATGAAAAATAGAAGTTATAGGAAAAATTTTGTAAATAAAAATAATAATAAAACTGTAAAAAAAAAAAATTCAAAGCATATCTGTCGGTTATAACCGGCAGTAATACATTTATATTAAGTAATATAACGTATTCGTGTCGGTTATAACCGACAGGAAATCCGACAGATTTTAAAAAATTCTGGCCAACCCTCTGGCCTAGCCCTCGGTTGGAGACTATTTTCAGGCTATTTTCTGCCCTCTGGACCCTTCGATTAGAGATGGCCTAAGGAGTCCAATTCCTCCAATTTGGGGAGTTGGATTCCTGATTTCATGTGGGTCCCACGATTCTTTTGATTCCCTCATGTTTGGTAAACGCTTCAATACTCCGTAATCGGAATTCAACTTCTTATTTTAATTCCGATTACGGGTACGTAAACACGCCATGAGTTTTTTCCCCTTTTTTCTTTAATTTTCTCTGCAGTTAGCACTGTTATTGAGGATTAAGGTTAGGGACAGATGTCAAAACATTAGGGTGGCGCACGGGGTTGTCAAAGGGAAATTCGGTACAGCAGATCCGGACTCACCACTTTCTCTGTTGGCTTGACTCTTTCCTTCCCTCCTGATCCGACTAGAGAGAGAACAAAACCCTAAAGTCCCAAATTCGATTCACTTCAATTCAGTTCGTTTCCAATTCAATTAGCAGTGGTTTTGGGGCCAGATGAACACGGCGATGACAAGCGTCAGCAGAACAAAAGCCGGCGCGGCTGCGATTAAATCATCGACGTACAAACGATGGGGGCGGAGACACCCGTTTATCCGGTACGGCCTTCCCATGATCGCGCTCACCGTGTGCGGCGCGGTGGGGCTGGGTCACATGATACAAGGAAGCAAGGACATCGCGAAGGTGAAGGACGATCAGGAGTGGGAGATAATCGAGACCCGAAAAGCACTTTCCAGAACGGGGCCCGTTGACGCCTACAAGCCGAAGAAGACGTCGCTCGAGGAAGAGCTCAAGGTACAAGCTTTGTAATAAGCCAAAAGCCATAAGCAGTTAGAAAGTGCTTTTGGGAGCTTTTTGATTGATTTTGGCACTTACCCAATTCGATTTTGCAGGTTTTGCAGCAGAAGGTGGACATTAACAAGTACGATTACAAGCCTATTCCTCGCCCAAGTGAAGGCAAATGATAACTCTACCTCAATGCAATGTATTAACTTGTGGTTTTGTTTTGTTTATGTGCTTGGAGGGAATTTGTTCAAGTTTTTCGGCTAAATCAATAAGCAATTAACAGTTTAACACCATGTTTGATGCTTCATTCTCTCAACTGCACTGCATCTTTCTTTCTTTGGTGTCCTCCATAGTGATTCGGACTCCTCGTTTAGCCATTTTGCACCCAACATATTGATTAACCTGAAAGTAATATTTTGCTACCCAACCTGAAAGTAATATTTTTCCATAGCTATCCTCAGTAAACCAAAAGCACGAGGCGGTCGAGGAGGTGGTCTTGTGTCCGGTGGGATGGGGTTGTGTGCATAGGTTGGACAGGTATCGTGGTTCGCTTGAAAGAAAGAAAAACAGCCGAAACTCTATTGCCTTGCGTTCCAAGCTTCACACTCTGTCTCTCCCTTTCTGTTTTGGAATTTTGGACATGGGCCGGGTCCCGTTTTACCGCCTCAGTCAGAATTTAGTTTCTTTTCCCTTTTGGTTTTAATTCCTTCTGGATGTAGGGTTTTAATTGTTGTTAAGGATTTGCTATACTCTTGGCCGTATATATAAATTGTAATCATCCTTCTCTTTAAGCATTGCTTTCAGTTTCAATTCTGGATTTCTTCTTTTTCTTCTCTTCCGTTTATTCAAACGTCGATCCATCACGTAATTGTTGGCCTTACTCTATTTCCATCTGAATTTTAATTTTGTCCATAGGTTGTTCTCTTTTTGCTCTCTCTGGATATTCTGTAGAGATTGTTATTCTGTCTGGCTTACGAATTTTTGTTACCTGTTTCGGGCTATAATTGTCTTGTTTTCGTGCGGGATTAAGAAATTTGGCTCCGACATTGCTTGGTAGGAGTTGAAAGAGGGAAGAATATAGAATGTCTGTGACAGCAGGTGTTAGTGATACTGAGGGATAAGCTCAGAGGTAAAATTGGGCAAACAAAAGTTACAAGGTATTGGCCCGGAAAAAGCTTCCGAGTAGGCAGATGCTGCCGATCAAGATGGGGATATTAGGATGTTCAAGGCAGCAGAATCTCCCCCTCAGGATTCTCATTCTTACAATGTTAGGAAAGATGATCCTAGGCTGCGTCGTTGGGTTGAAAGCAGGACAGATAACCGTGAGGATGTTAGAGCTGACCATAGGCGTTTCCGGCAAGCTGAGATTGTTGCAACAACTGAAGAGGAAGCCATGACACACCAAGGTGGGAAGCGGAGTAAAAGGATGCAGATGCCAAGGAGGAAAGAAGACAGGATTAAGGAGAAGATGTTGCTTCAAAGGGAGCAAGAAGATGAAGCTCCACTGCTTCCGTCAGAAGACGAGGAAGAGGAGGAGAAATCTGAGTATGATACTGAATCGGAAGAAGAGCTTAATGTTTGTTCCCAAGTTGGGGAGACATACTATTGCTGAGCGTGTGCAACTTGAAGCCAAAGAATGGACCCTTGAGGAGTCGGGGAAGAAGAAATTGGAGGAAAGGAAGAGAGAGACAAAGCAGATTGTGGTTGAGGAGATTTGGAAGGATAAGGGTTTGGATCAGGAAGCAAACATTGTTGCTGATATTGATAGTGATGATGAAGTAAACGAGGCAGAGGAGTATGAAGCTTGGAAGGCAAGAGAGATTGTCCGGATCAAGAGTGACAGGGAGGACCGGGAAGCAATGTTGAAGGAGGAGGAGGAGACTGAAAAGGTCAGAAACATGACGGAAGAAGAGAGGAGCGAGTGGGAGAGGGCGAACCTGAAACCTGCACCACACCCAGGCAGAAGTGAATGTTCATGCAGAAATATTACCACAAAGGTGCTTTCTTCCAGTCGGAAGCTGGTGGCTACGCTACAAAGGCGGGGAACAGACGGCATCTACGCACGCCATTATTCTGCCCCAACTGGAGAAGCTAAGATGGACATAACAAATTGCCCAAAGTCATTAAGACACCGTAAATGTCGAGGATCATAAGGGTTAACATTGTTTACTCGAAAGAAGTAATGCTAACCAAGAAAGGTGATTGATGAGTTCAATACTAATTTATTTTCTCATAGAGCCAATTTTCCGTGGACGTGGCGTTATGTTGATGAACATCTCACATTCTATCGTCGAGTAAATACGTAGATAGAAAACACAAAACAAAATTACTCATGCATTGAACAAAACTTTGTCAAATGAATTGAGAGCAGGGTAATTACATACCATTTTTGACAATTACATACTTTTTGCCCCCATCTCTCATAGAGAAGAAAACCATTTGCTTTATGTACACCACCCAACAAAAAACACAAGAAATACATAATCTTATAAACCCTAAACCCTACTCTTCCAGTCTTCCTTCTCTTCTTTCCTTCCCAATTATACCTTTTTCACCATCTCCTCGTTTTTCTTTTTCGGTTTTTTATTGATTTACATATAGAAGGCAGGCCGCGGGAGGCCAAATCACATCCAAAAAAAACTCTCCTTATATCTTCAATTTATCTTCCTCTCCCCAATAAAAATTGAATGGCAAAAGGATGAGCACACAGCAACCTTCTATGATTACCTCGGCTTTGGTTGTGAATAAAATGGTCGGACAAGCCGCTGGGCTGATGGACTGCCCAACAACATAGCTTGAGATCGAGTAAGCATCTCAACCATTGATGGGGTTTGATAGGCCTGAACAAGACTTGAACCATCGGTGGAGTCACCTCTTGCTGTCGCTCGTTGCCATGAGTGTGAGCTCAATCCTGAAAGGATGTACGCTCTGCCAGATGCCTCGTACACATGCCTGCTTGCCATCCTCTCTTGCATTTCCTTGAGCTCAGCATCCAATGCTACACACAGGCGGTCCTGGGATTTTGCTGACACGGTCTCTGACAATACCCTTCGACAATTTTCAAGGGTTGAAACTGCACCGGTTAAGTCTCCCAGCTCAGCCGCTCCTCGTGCTTGAGCCATTGCCTCAGCTGCCTGGAGCCTATTACGTTGCCTGTCCACTTCTATTGACACTACTGCTTGCCGAGCTACATCAGGCCTCTCAATTCTAACTTCTTCACTTTCTATTGTTGCCGTTTCTTTATTCAAGGGATCCTTGTAAATGCATCTCACCTTTATCAACGATGTGAGATTGCTACAAGACTCTGTTGGGACATTCACTGAAACCAGAAAATCCCTCTCTTCATCGGCATACATATCTCCAACATCAATAACCCCCTTCCGTCCATCACCCATCACACGACTTGGGTAGCTTCCTGCTTTTACTGAACCAAAGCAGAGACTTGTGTTCACACACTCAACTACCACCTGCAGCTCTTGCACCACGACACTCAAAAGCCCCCCAATGCATTGTGCAAATGCATCCTGGATTACAGCTTCTGTCTCAATGAAAGAAAATGTTCCCCCAGATATCTCTGAAATCGAGTGCATCGATGATGCATCGTGATCTGCACCGAATCCAAATGCATGCACTGGAATCTGGAAGCCTGTATTGTCACTGTGATGAATAGACAAAGGGAGGAGCAACTGATAGTTTGGCTGAGATTGGTTAGGCCCAGAGCCACTGACAGTATAAGTGTCCTGCCCATCCGACAACAGTATTATACTGGCAACAGGATTCTTTCCCCTTCGATCTTCCAATACCTTGCCACCTTTTCTTAAGCCCTCAGCAATGTTGGTCCCACCATTTGCAACCAGAGAGTTAACAGCTTGCAGTGCCTGCTGGCGTCCACTGTCAGTCATTCGGCAGAGGGGAAAGAGGCGACGTGCTGTTGAAGAGAATGCAATAACTGAGAGTCTGTCGTTGGAGCCAAGATTCTGTATTACGAACCCCATAGCCCGTTTTAGTAATGCAAGCTTGGTTCCTGCCATGCTACCACTGGTGTCGAGCACTGTGACTAGGTCTACTGGAGCACGATGATTGTGTGAAAACTGAGGCAAACTGGAAAGATTTATGCTAGGATTTTGCCTTGTAACTGAAGTAGCAGCTTTCAGATGCACCAAAACAGTAAAATTGTCGTGAGAATTGGATTTTGAAACAGCTGTCACCTCTGGGAATGTTTTGATCTCTATCGTCCTAACAAAATTGTCGTCTCCACCATTTTTATTGCAAGAGCTTCTCTCATCAAACACAGGTTGGTGATCTAAGGTTTCATCATCATTAAATACACCAGGCTCGTGTGCCTGATACAGTGGCACGATGTGCCGTCGGCTCAAGTCTCTTTGAGGAGGAGGTAGTCGGCGAACCACAGTCATCAAAGCATCATTTTGGGGCCAACCTACCGGACCAATAGCTGCCCTTCCAGGAGGAGGATCCAGACTAGGACCCTGTACTGGGATTTCTTTCCACTTGGCCCTACAAACTGGGCAAATTTGATTCCCATGTTTCACGTTCGATGTGATGCAATGAAAATGAAAAGAATGTGAGCATTCCGCAGTGAAAAGAGCATGGCCACCCCCTTGTTTCATCTTGGTTAAGCATATCGAACACGTTTGCTGAAAACATAAAACAAGTGTAAGAAAGAAAGCATAAATAAGCCACATCCATCCAACGACATACATTATCGCACACAGGCATCGTGGAACTTAAAACTTTTAAACAATCTCAAAGAAAATATCATATATCAACACAGTGCGACGATTCTAATACATTGAGCAATTCAACAACATTGTGCTAAGTACAAAAACAACTGTGATACTAAAACTAGTCATGCCAACAAAAGGAAGGAGGAATTTTTGTGTGGTAAGAGATGCCTTTAAACATAGGGTAGGCAATGCGAGATGCCTTTACACATAGGGGAGGCAAAGCGAGTAGAATTATCACAAACAGACAAATAAAAGAGAGTGATAGATCTACTGGTAAGATGATAAAAGTCAAGGTTAGGTATCCACGCTTAGATCTACATGCAAGGGGCATATTAGGAAAAGGATAAAAAATCTATCATGGAACCCAATGTAAAGATAACTAAACCTAAAAATTTGCTCAATTTTTTACGGTGCTCCGGAGTATCCTATATTTCGGGGTTTTTAACCGTTGGACCAAACCAGAGCTCTGAAAGGAGCCAGAGAAACGAACAAAAGGGAAATAATAACATGCTTTATGGGACTACTTTCCCCTCTCTTTTTTTAACTTGCTTGATGAAATTTACTGCCAGAAGGCTTGCAGATGATGAGTCAACAGATAAGGGCAGCAAATGTTTTCCTTTTTTTTTTCCTCTCCATGGGAGGGAGGAAAAGGAAACGTTTTTACCATTTAGGCAAACAAGAATGGTCCTGAAAGTGACTTGTGCATTAACATTTAACCCCACATCCTCAAACACAGGAAAACAACATAACATTAACATTTGTCTCCTCAAAATCTGCTAAATGTGTTCTTCTCAAAGACCTGATGTCTTTTGAGGCCAAGAGAATTGAGACCTGATCTGTGAATGCTCATGTAGTAAGTAATATATATCAAACATTACTTTAGGACCAAACTATAAATTAAATTTCAAGTCACAGCACAAAAGTTAATTAAACAAAATTAACACAGAAAAATGATATTAAAGTACACAAAAAAAGAGTTAATTAAGCACCATATAGTATGTTAAACTACCATAGCAAAATTATTAACCATTTTGGTTAGCTGAGCTAAAATTTCTAAACCAAACACAAAGAATTCACAGAAACTTCATTTTCTCAGCATCCAAACAGAATAAACTAAAACTGATAAGAACCCATCAGTTATAAACTCAAACAAAGGAGGAAAATCAAAGACAAACCTTTGAAGATTTGCTTCCACTTCTGGAGAGCTTCAAACCATGAGAGGATGGGGTTGGAGTGGTGGGCCTGGAGGAGCCATTGGCCCAATTGGCAGGTGAAAGCAGGGCTGCATCAGACAGTCTCTCAGCTGAGTCCACAGAGGAGGGAGATGAATCCTCTAGTGTTTTGGGAAGATACACACACAGATTCAGCCCCAGTGCAAGCTTTGCTTTCCTCCATTTGCTCCCCATTTTTTAACTTGAAATGTTTCAAAGCTTAAAACCCAGAACCAAAAATCTGTGCTTTGAGCTGAGGCTCAAAGAAATTTAAGAGATAGCACAAAAAAGACTGAAAATTTAAGCAAAACTCACAAACCCCAGATCTCAAAGACCTTAAATTAAGCTGCTTTTTTGGTCTTTTCTCCAGCTGGGAGAGAGTTCTTGGAATGAGAGAGAGGTAGTGTGGGCTTTAACAAAAGTTGAAATGGAACACGAAAACCGAGAGAGAGACTAGAGAGAGAGAGAGGTAGGTTTAATGGAGGTGTTTAGAGGGAAATCTAGAAGAAAAGGAAAGTTGGGGTTGAATTATATTTGCAGAAAAGTGAAGCTAAATGTCAAAACACAGCAGCTGAGTCTTAGTTGTACTAGTCTTCTTCTTGTTAGTGTCCGTGGCCGCCATGAGAGAGCAAGAGAGAGAGTGATTGTGCTTGGTCTTAGTGTGTGGGTTTATTGAGAAGATGTTGACCTTGGTTTGGTACTTTGGTGGGTTGAAGTAGTAAATAAGCTTAAGCTGTAGATAACGGTAAAGGCGTAGGAGTTAAAAGCGCTTAATTGTAAAAGCACGTTTTGATTGAATAGAGGAAAGTTGGGTGCGCTTTTGTATTATCTCCCACTTTATTTTTCATCGAATTATCATTTATTGAACCACAACTTTTCTTTTTCTCTTTTTTTCCTTTTCTTTTTGGCTTATTATATTAACACCTCACGTATTGTTGAATAAACCCCACATACTTAACGCACTCTATATTTATTTTTGTAATTAAAAATTATCTTAATACATCTCACATACTTCCCCATAATACCCTCATACCCCACATTCTCAACATACACCTCACATTTTCTCCATGCACCCTATATTTTCTATGCACACCACATTTTTCAATCTTATAACACTCATTTTTAAACGTTTTATGATTTTGTTTTTCGTTCTACTGTGTTGTTTTTCGTTCATTTTTAAACGGCTTAGTTGACTCATTGAACTGTGACTTGAGTTTACTGCTTCACCATCCGAATCACGCTATAACATCTTAGAAATTAAATGTCTTATTATTTTGTTTTTCGTTCTACTCTGTTGTTCAGGCAAGGGCTTGCCTGTGTAGCCTATTAATTTTCGATGGTGATTCTGATACATGTGAACTTTCAAGTTGTGCTTTGATGTAGTATCTTATGAAGCAGTATTTGGCTCGTGTAATGAAACCAAAAGCTCTTACCAATTTGTAGGCATTTTTTATATGAAAAATTATGGTTTGCTAACAAATTTTATAGCTATCGGATATCTGTGTTCATCCAATTTGTAGTATTCATGCTTCCTAAATGCTCTGTACCTTCTATTCTGTTAGATAAACCTAGTTGAAAATAACCATAAAAAATGGAGGGTGTGAGGAGTTTTGATAGTTGATGAAGATAAATAATAAAAGTGATTTGTGGTGTATTTAGAAATTTTTTATTTTTTAAAACCTATTAAGGTCAAAATTGTCATTGCACGTAAGATACATAAATCATTTAGTATTAAAATTTAATGTGGGATGCATTCAACATTTTGTGGGGTGCTAATATAAAAAGCCTTCTTTTTTCTCATTTACTACTCTGTCTTCTATTTTCCACTGCATAACAAGAAAAAAAGGGGACTCTCTATAAATTTTTTATCATCTTATATTTTTAGCACAATATTTTATAATATTGACATGAAAATTAACGTTAAACTGTGAGGTGACGAGGAATCCATAGAGAGTCCCAATTTAATAGATTCCTTTTAGCATTTCTCTAGCTTAAAAGTCCTAATGTATGTACTTACTTGACTAGAAGGGTAACTTGGAAAATTAAATGTTGTATCTTTAGTCAACTTTAACGTTATGTTTGGAGGAGAAAAATAAACTTGAAATTTAGACAAAAATAAGAATTTATAAATTGGTATGCATCAATTTCTGTATTTGGATTCATAAACAAAGAAATTTAGAATTTTCGCGTAAAAAAAAAACTTGAAATTTGGGATCTCAAATTCCCAAATTTAAATTCTCTGTAAATGTGTAATTTTCAAATTTCTATAAATGAGAGTTAAAAAAATAAACTCGACCATGAGTGGCCATCACCTAACACCACCACATGTCACCACCACCACAACGCTGCCACCATCACCACATGCCGTTGTGGCCCCTGCAGTTGCCACCACCTCCACCCACTGCCATCACTGCCGCCGCCACCACCCACCATCATCCTTCCCGTCGCCACCACTACTAGCTACCACATTTCATAACTATTATCTTTGATTTATATTTAATTAATGACTCTATACACACAATAAATTCTGTATTCAAATTTCATTGCTCTTTAGGTTAATCAAATAACAAAATTCACAAATTCTAAAAAATAAAATTCTATCATTTCTATTTCTGTCATTTTGAAATTCTTTAGTAATCTCAAATTTTCTTATCACAAACTTTGTCTTTTATTATAAACAAAGAATTCATTTTTTTTTGGGGTAAAATAAAATGATGGTTGCTGAAAAAGAGAAATATATTTCACGGTTAAAAATTGCCTCTTATATTTCGTAAAAGAATTAACTTATGTCTTTATATAGAATAACCTTTGAAACCTGGAAACTCTAACTAATTTCATGACTAGCCCAAAAAAAAAAAAAAAAAAAAAAATTGTCGGCCTACCATGACCATGTTTTTTTTTTTTCTCAACATTTATAAATATGTTTTTATATCTCTGTGTTTTGTTTGAAATTTTTTTTTTTGAACAATCGATATTATCTACACTGAGGGGTAGAAGGTGGGCTTAGCCTCAAAATAGGTTAGCAATAATGTGGTTCAAAGTCGTTTTTGGCGAGAATCGAACTTAATATCTCTTACTTACAAGTGAAGAGAAATATCACTAGACCATAGTACTAAGTGACATATTTTGTTTGAATTGTGTTTTCAACACACACACACACACACACACACACAAATTTCTCAATGCCTAAGTCCTAAAACTATCGTGTTACCTTATTTAGCAAAGGTTTTTATCACAAATGGTCCCTAGAATTGACCCTCACAATCAATATAGTCCATGAAATTAAAAATCAATCAATGTAGTCTCTAAAAATAGTTGTCGCATATCAATGTGGTCATTTCGTCACAATTCTGTTAAAAATTATGTTAAGTGCTGATGTGGTACAAAAATGGGTATCATAAGTCATGTTTTCTCACAAATAGTCCTTGAAATTGACTTGTGACATCAAAATGGTCCCTGAAATTGACCTGTAACATCAAAATGGTCCCTGAAATTGAAAATCGATCAATGTAGTCCTGCAAGTAAGTGTCCCAAATCAATTTAGTCCTTCCGTCACAATTCTGTCAAAAAAATTGTTATGTGATGATGTGACACATAAATGGATCACACAAGTCTAATTAAATTTAAAAAAAAAATTACAAATAGGTTTAATAATTTAATAGTTAATAAAAAGTTGTGAACCCAAAAACCCAGTCTACAATCACCTTTGATCCCACTCCACATTCCTCTACCTTCTTCGCTGTTTATTCTCTAAAATAAATCTCAACACATCCATCTTTACACACTTTGACACCCTTCACCGAATTAAACCTTAATCGAGATCATCTTTGGTGACGGCTTGCCTGATTGGCAACAACTTCTGGGACATCACCGTCAACAATTAAGAGATCAACATCCTCACAACCTTAATCTTGGAGAGCTTGTTCGGCATTTTCTTAATGGTCTGGTGACTCAAAGAACGGCAATGTCCACCTTGAGATAATGAGGTTATAACCTAGGTGCGTCTATTGTTGGTTGAAAACTATTTCCAAACCCTCTTTTAGGCATTGGTTAAGCCTTGTGCTGTTGAGAATTTATGGAAGGGATCTCTCTTCGGAGTAGGTTCTATTATTAAAAAAAAAAAAATTCCACTGTACAAAAAGGTATATAGATAAATTTTTAAATCAATTATTAAACCCACATCAGTACATAACAATTTTTTTTACAGAATTGTGGCGAAATGATCATATTGATTTGCGACACCTATTTTCAAGGACTACATTCATTGATTTTCAATTTTAGGGACCATCTTGATGGTGTGGGTCAATTTTCAAGGATCATATGATGGTGTGAGTCAATTTCAGGGACCATTAAAACTCGTAAATCTTATGAGGCCCATTTATGTGCCACATCAGCATTTAAGGAAATTTTTACCAAAATTGTGACGGAAAGACCATATTGATTTGCGACACCTATTTTTAGGCACTACATGGATTGATTTTCAATTTTAAAGACCATCTAGATGGTGATGGTCAATTTTAAAGACTATTTGAGATAAAAAAACCCTTTAGCAAATTCAAGTGCGGTGGATTTGGAATGTTATCTAACATATGTTTCCATGTATGTAGACAAATAAAGCAAAAAAGCCGTCCTCCATGATTCTTGCATGTACTCATGATCATTCCTTTTCCAGGCTACACTACACTAACTTGCCAATCCCACTTCTATCTTGCATTGTCAATTCAAGCAGCTTTGGTTGGTAATATAGTATTCGTGGCCAATGAGAAGAAATTTAAAGAGTTATTGGAACAAAAATATATTAATGCATTTTGATGGTATTTATCAGTGTTCTAGAAGTCTTTTCTTAAGCGCTAGGCGGTTGTTCACCACCACGATTAATCTCTAAGCGTTTAAAAATAAGAAAGGGCACCTTGACCTATCGAAGCACCCGCCTAACTTGCCTAGAACCGCCTAGGCACCCCCTAGATTGTGACTCTCACTTAGATAGAAAAATATAACTTTCATTTTGTATTTTTTTTTAATAAAGTATAAGAGACTTGTTGCATACTTAGATAAACATTCATTGTATACTTGTTCCCCATGTTTTGAATATGTTCTAGTACTTTGTAATTTATACGTTATTCTATTTTGCAATACAATTATGTATTTTTTTAATAGGTAGACCTTTATTTATACTTTATATAATAAATTTAATTAAAATTAAAATAACCGCCTAGGTCGCCACTTAGACACTTAGGCACTAGGCTCTTGTCGACCGTCAAACTAGCGCTTAACGTCTTTTAGAACCTTGATATTTACACTATGTATTACTGTGTTAGTATTTAGCTGATATTATCATATTTAATAGATAATTTTTGCATCCCCTAAGTGGGTGCTGCACATATTCCCTCATTTGTATAACGTATCTTAACCGAATAAAATCAACGATTAGAACACTTCAATCTATCTATATTATGTATAAGCATAAAGGAATGAAAATACTATGCAAATATGCAGCAATATTTAGGGCTAGTGGCTGGTTGTCAAATCCCTCTTTTCTCCGTAGTCTATTGAAACATATCTTTTACTTTGGGTGATAAAATAACACTAAAATGTTGGGTGGATCATAATTTAATGACAAAAAGAATACCCCCATTACAAAATGTATGAATCAATTTGTATCATGAATAATGGGGTTTGGGGGCCATGGCCCCCATGCTAGCTTATTATGCACCATCATGATGAATCATTGTTGGCCATGGAGTCAAATGGTGCCATTTTTTTAATCATGCAATTTCAATTTTTAATTTAATTTTTGAAAATTCTTTTTTTTTTATTTTCCTCCCACATGAGATTATGATCATGATAAGTTTGCCACACGTGCACATCATCACAGCAGTCGTTTTGTGGGTTCCCATGTCAAACCTGTTGACATTACGACTTAGATCTTATCATCACATGAGTTGGATTTCTCTTTTCTGTATTTTCCATTACTTTTCCTTTTTATTTTGCTTTTTTCTCTTTGACTTTAATAGCAAATTATGAATGAAATTTAACTAAAAGAAAGACATCATATAAATTGAAAGAATATTACATACAAATTTCTGAAATATTCCCCAAATGAAATCTGTTATATTCCCAAATCGTTTCATTTTCCTCACTTAAAAAGAAATTGTTTAATTTTTCTGTAGATTATTTCTACAACCAAATGGACTTTAAATACTCACGATTTTTACATAAAGAGAAATAATGTTTACTTACTTTTTTATATATATAAGAATGATATTTACTGTTTTAAAAGTTAATGAACTCATGATATATCATGAAAGAAAATACTAGATATATGTTGCGTGCTTGTTGTTGGTAAATAAATATGTCATAAGCGTGTACAATTGCACTAACTCTCCACCATTTGCTATACATGAAATTATTTAATGTTCCTTTCATGTTTTCCTTAAGCACCATGGGGCCAAATGTGAAAAAAAGAAAGAAAGAAAAGCCTCAAAGAGAACTAGGTACGGTAGGTAGCCAAGAACAACCAGCCAAAATAATGGCGTGTGAACATCACCTTGCCTCCAGGAGCAAAAATTTCTCGATTTGCCACTACATTCTCTTTTCTTTCTCCCCATAATTTTTTTAAGAGAAATGCTAATGGAAATCATTTATAAATGAGACTCTCTATAGACTACTTGTCATCTCATATTATTTGCATAATATTTTATAATGTTGACGCGAAAATTAATTTAAATTGTGAAGTGACAAAGAGTTTATGAAATGTCTGCTCATCATTTCTTCTAATTATATGTTGTCTTCTTATTATAACAAGATGACGAAAAGAAAGAAATAGAAACAAACTTTTCAGGACAAAGTAGGTTTAGGTATGTCTAGACAATCATCTTGGACTGTCGATTTCTTAAAATAAAAATGCAAAATAAAAAATTATTAAACTATGCATGTTTAACTTTCCCAGAGCAGTAAATAAATTGTTTAAACAAATTTCCCACCTAAAACAATGCATTCAAAGTTCCAAAACTTGTAATATTAATACTAAACCCTAAAGTTCCAAAACAAATTTCCCACATAAAACGATGTATTCAAAGTCTTTAAACCCTAAAGTTCCAAGACTTGTAATATATATACTAGTGATGACGATGATATATGTCGTTTTAAATCTTAATAATCTTGGTGTTCTCGTTTCTGTTTTTTTTTATAATCATATACGTTACTCGGTTTCGTGTGTGTTTCAGAACATACAAAACATTGGGTCGACGAACCATGCAAATCATCAACCTCTAGAATTGGCATACCGATTCAATGGTCAAAAACTGGCAGTTGGAAATATATTAGTCTATAGCTATAACCACCATTAGTTAATGAATCCACGAGAATATAGTCGGCTATGGGCAACCATCATGAATGTGTTCTTCGAGAAAACTCGTGCTTGGAAATTACATATATGATATATATACTCTTCTTGGAAGACAACGTACTAAGTTGACTGAGTAATTTGTCTTAGGGAAATGTTAAGAAGACTCTTTCGAAAGTGAGACTCTTCATAGATTCTGTCACCTCTCAGTTTAACGTCAATTCTCATTTATAAAATATAGTGCAAAAAACATGAGGTGGCAGAGATTCCATGGAAAATCTTAATTTTAAGAAAGTTCCCTTAGCATTTTCCCTTTGTCTTAAAATGATATACATTCACATCTATTCATGCAGTGGGGCCTTGTATTGATTGATTCTTCTCTCGTGATATCGTTCTGGGGAAATGATTCATGCTCACAAGTTTATTTTGGCATACCTATGTTGAATTCTCCTTCACTTCATATAATCGTTTCAAATTGAAGGGGAAAATAGTGTGAAAGTCATTTTCCTGTCGTTTATATTAGAAAAACAAATATTGTTGTAAAATTTTCTTAAGACACCTTTTGGTTGAGCGTAATTGTTTTAAAAAGGGAAAATAATTTATTTATTACGTTACATATGCAATATGTTGGTGGTGTTTTTTTTTCTTTTTCTTTTAAACAAATGATATTATCTACATTAAGGGGGTGAGAGAGTGGACTAAACCTTACAATGGGCTAGCAATAAGAATCGAACATAAGACCTCTCACTTACAAATGAAGAGAAATTATGTTGATGGTGTTGTAGTAGGATAATTTTGGGGGGAAAAAGTATGATTCTTGAGGATTTATTTATTCCTCAAATATACCATTAAATCCTTATGAGGTTTACCAGTGGGTGTGGCCTTGGTTGAAAACTGAAATTAGGTCAAAATATTCCCCTTCACATTATGTTTGGAATAGTATAGCTGTATGGTACAGTCACATACACAACTTTGTTCTCTCTATGCAAATACAATCTTCCATCTCTATCTCTCTAAGAGTAAATTGGGAAGTGGGATTATTGGAAGTTTGAAAATGTGAGTTGGAGAGCTGAGTGCTCAGAGAATTTGTATCTGCCATTCTCTCCATTATTTCAAGCATTTGGTAATGGTCTGCTGAGGCATCAAGAATCTTCATTTGTCCAGTTGTTCTCTATTACTCAGAAAGTAGAGGTACTGTCATAAAAAAAATTGAAAATATAGAAAGTAATTCAACTCCTTATAAGTACATGCAAGGTCTGTTAACTTTCCGACATGAGATTCACACTCTCAAAATCTCGCTCTATCTCAATCACAAGAACCTTAACGACATGACACCTCATGGATCAGCTTCTGAAATTGAGAGTGCACACAGTAGGGACCCAAGGCATCCAAGCACCCAACACTAAATCCAAATAATCAAAAGACTTAACCATCATATAATGAGGTGAGTGGAGTTCCCTATTCCCACCACTTTATATATCACAAGATAATATACCTTTTAAAAGAAAATTAAATTGCTGTAGCTTTTTAGAATTGCAAAAGTTATTCCTCTCCCCCACAAACGAACATCAACAAAGAACCAGGAAAGTGACCCCTTTTCATTTCACACCCCCTTTTGAGGGCACACATGCATGCCTCACACTACAAACTTGCCCTAGCTACTGAGTGAGAACCAGAGAGAGAGAGAGAGAGAGAGAGGGAGGGCAATGAAGGGCTTCCTATGGCAGTGAGTGGAGATGCATTATAACAAAGAAAGAATCCTCATAAAAACCCTTTGTAGGGAGGGTATAGGATTCCCTTTACTATATCTCTAAAATTCGCCAGACTTTCTGGGGCAAGTCAACGAGAAAGCTGACCTTTTTTAATATCCAAGGGGAATAATAATCCCTCCTCTTATGGTGCTCCCCACTTGGGTAGTGAAAGTGATTAAGGGCATTCGATGTCTTGCATTTGAAAATTCTCATAATCATGCATCCATTGCTTAAATAACTAATAATCTCTCTCTTTCTCTCTCTTATTGTGTAAATTAAGTATTGATTAAGTTGAATTTACCGTTTGATCAACTTGATCGATGGCTCTCAGTCATCCACGAATATTTTGGCATATTAAACCTATTGAAAGATCAAATTTCTAAACGCATAATGGTTCTTCATTCTTATTTTTCATAGAGTGCGTACACACCGATCTTATTGTGTCAATTAAAGAATTTAGAGAATATTTATATTATATGCTACGTTTACTTTAGTGGGGAGACAGAGATTATGTAACAAAATCATAATATGCAAAGTCGAAAAATCTTTTACTTGGTAGATTGGAACATTAATTATTGCACATGCATGCTTTTCTTCTCTACTCTCTTTTTTTGTCAGAAAGTAAACTTCATTAAAAATCAAGGGAAATTACAATTTGTGACCGATGGACTAAATTCAAATAAAACACAAAACACTAAATAAACAAAGAAAGAGACGAAAGTAGAAAGACTCAAGCCAAAGAAGAGTTACAACTCAAGATAGAAGCTTACACACAGACTTATACCCGTAAGTTGCAAAACAAACATCAACCAAAAACCCTGCAGAACCCAAACCACCGGCGCCGCAGTCTCATCCCCGAGGGAAGCCATCACCCCAAAATTAAGATAATTTTGATTCGGGTGTTATTTTAATTCTATACTCTTTTTAATTAAGATAATTTAGATGGAGTCTTAACCATGCATATCCACTACAGGGGAACAAGTTGCCAAGGAGCTTTCCTTAATCATGACGTCACATGAATTTGATCATCAGCAAGTCAAACCTAATCCATGCATCCACTGGGGTCCTTATGTTTAAGATCATGCTTAATTTGAGTTCGTGCAAGTCGCTTTCTAACTTTTTCACTGTTTACTTTTATTTTTTAAGCATATTCATGTATGCTGCCGTGCATATGTGCATGTATCATATACATATAAATAGGATAGAATTTATTTGTATTTGTAATGTTATGTCTGCGCTGCGGTGCATGATTGACTTGAAATTTTGATCTTGCCACATTTCAGCTGCAAGAAATTTCTTGTTTTATTATGCACTCGACAGTCAGATATCCCACATTTCAGCTGCAAGAAATTTCTTGTTTTATTATGCACTCGACAGTCAGATATCCCATAAGAAATATAGAGGTTATAAAATAATAATCTTGTTGATTCAAGAGGAAAAGGTGCTGCAACACCTTCAGGCCTTTCAACGTAACTGAAATTAAAACTATGAACAAAACCCTAAATAAGGCTAATGAGAAAATGGAGGCGTTGCCTCTCTTGACGTGCTGCAGCTGCAATTACTTGTTCGATCAACCTCTTCAGCGAACATCGAACATTGTTTCACTTGTGCTATACAAATGGGAAAGAAACAGTTAAAGAATTAGCAAATCAATAGTTTGATTTCATCACCAAAAAGTGGCTTGTTTCGTATCAATTATGAAATTAGATAAACAATATTTTGTTTAGCTCAGAAAAAA
Organism: Heteromeles arbutifolia; assembly: GCA_024362995.1. Taxonomy (NCBI): domain Eukaryota; kingdom Viridiplantae; phylum Streptophyta; class Magnoliopsida; order Rosales; family Rosaceae; genus Heteromeles; species Heteromeles arbutifolia. The sequence goes on from JANCRC010000018.1 coordinate 10,644,757, forward strand.
AGGCACCAACCTGTACAAGGTTTGCCACAAGACATGCAACCTTACATGCTCAACTTGAGCTTTACTTAGTGAACTCTCAATGTCGATCAGTAATCCAAACCTATCACGTATTATTATATCTTTTAACTTTCTTATATGACAACATATGCTTAGCTTTAGAATACCTTCCTCAATTGTAGGGAAAGTTTTGTCGGAAAAGTTAGAGCTTCGTAATTTGGTTTTTTATTTTCATTTTTATGTTGGGGGTATTTTTAGTACTTTACATCTGAAGAACTTTTTTAGTAGGATAAGTATTATGGTTTGATTTCCTATTATTTACTAGAGTTTACTATTGCATCTTGTAACTTAGTAGAAGAATCAAGTCTTGAGAGGATGTAAAAGAATCAAGTCGTCGTTTTTACAGTTATTTTTAAGGACAAGATGCAATTAAAACTAAATTCCAAATTTATTTATAAATCCACACCCAATAATCAAACACTCACAATCACACAACTTTTTTTCCTACATTTTATTATGGCTAAAATCCTTATTCTGTCCACTCCTCCTATAATAAGTAATAACCAAACCCTAATACGCTTTCATACAGAAAAACAGACCCTTTTTCACGATAGATGGTGATCTGAAGTTTTGGAGCTCTCCTACATGGGTTCAAACTCAAAAATGCCAATCGTGTTTGAATATCTTTGCCTAACTTTGACAACAAGACATCCACCACATTCCAGTTCATTGCTTCAAATCACTTGCCTTGTGTTCCTCTGATCTTTTGCCGCGATGGCCCGGATTGTTCCCATCCCAAGTGTGGCATTTGAGTTGGGAATGAACAATTAAGTCGACTTCGATGATTATTCCCATGGTAACCCTAATACCATACCAGGGACTATGGGATCAGGTACAAATCTTTACTTATGATTTGCAACTAGGAATCCCGTTGAATATTTTTAGGGATGTGCTATCCACACACCCTTTGTTAATTTATGTCCGTTGATCTTCTTTAATTCATCCGATCCGACGGTCGAAAACTAAAAAGATGTGGGAGAAGTAAAAATGGGTGTGTGGATATCACACCCCTATTTTTAATGAATATTTTAAATATTTACCCAAATCCTATAACCCTAATGCCGTTCCCCTCTAAGGTTTTCCTACTGCCTTCCACCACAATTTGAGGCGCAGACGTATTTGTTACATTTTGGAAACAATATATGTAGAGGGTAAGTTGAGCGTAGAGAGAGGTAATATGGGTTTAAACAAAATTTAAGAATCAAACTTTGTAATCAATTTTTCTTCTTCTTCTTTGTCCCTTGATTTGTTAACATGTTCTTGTCGTATCGTATATTCAGTAGAAGTGGTATTTTTATCACATGATTCTGACGTTTTCAAAACTCATTAGTTTGGTTTCTCACTTTGAAAATATATCGATGTTGTCATCCACATTTATACCACACCCCTGCTGTCCAAATTCAACAAAATTTATGTTATGTGCTAACGTAGCACGCGGGTAGGTCCCCCAACTCTAATTTGAAGGCACGACGTGGACTAAAAAAACAGAAAAATCAATTTTAAACATTGTTTAAAATTTTACACCATAAAACTTTCGGGGGGCCTTGGCATCATTGAGTTGGGCAGACTTGCCCCATTCCAGCTTCATCCCCACCTTTTAATAAAAGAAAATGTGACTTGGGCTTGATCTGGTCTAAAGCTTGCAAATGTGTCTAACCCAAGCTCAATCCCTTACCAACCGGCCTAGTCTAGCTAGCACAATTGAAATTGGATTTTGATTTGAAAAGGAGTAAGCTTCCAGCCCAGCTCTAACCCAAAGCAAAATAAACAAAATCATCCAATTCCAAATGAGTAGGGGATTGCTTTGCACTTTACTGATGAAAACTTTGCTTTAGCTTGGTTGGTGTTATCCACGCCCATTTTTACTTATCCCACATCGCTTTTAATTTCCAGTTGTCGGATCCAATGAATTGAAAATGATCAGTGACAAAAATTAACAAGAGTATGTGGGACATAAAAAGGAGTACGTGAATAGCACTACCCCTTTAACTTTAAGGTTGCTTCATAATTGTCAACCTGTACAAGATTGGTTGATAAGATACTACTAATTCACCATAATCTACTTCAAAATTATTGGGATGTAAAAAGAAATGTTAAACCAATTTGCCCTATCCCTATGAATGACTACTCTAAAAATTGAAAAATCAAAACAATGTATGAGATCCAAGAATCTCTCTCCCTCTCCTCTTCTCTTCCTCCCATTCAAATGCGTAAATCATCGGTCGGAACAGTTGGAAATGTCAGTTGAGACTTGAGATCACTTGCAACTCATTGTTTTCTAATCCCACGTCTTCAAGCCTTTGTCCAACTTAGCTCTACATGTATCCTTCCATTTTGGGAGTCAATCAAATGGTACTTATGGTTGATACGGCCATTGTGTACCACATCGGCGAGATTAATTTCCACGTATCCCAGTGATTCCTACACATGATGAGATGATACAGAATCTGAGCACTGTAAAGCATGTGGAGAAGAGTAGGGCATAGAGAAAAATAAGGGAACAATGGTGTTTTTCATACCTTGGCTCGGATTAGGGCTCTGCTTTTGCTCTTGACCTCGATAAGAATCTTGTCATTCAAAGGAGGCTCATCGAGCATAAATTGAAAGTCTTCGTTCCAAAGTGGATTACGAGATTTCTTAATCATCTGCCAACGAAATAGAAAAAAAAACTTAAGAAAATACGTGAACAAAACCACGAGAATGCTTACAAGATTTTACTGTCACAAAAGATTGTGTAGAACATGATTAAAGTTAAATAAATAGGTAAATGGAGCCACGAGACTGATTACAAGATTTTTTCATTGAATTTATGGTTCATGCCTATGTTCACAAAATGTTGTTGATGATAAAAAGGAGTTGATAGTTATCAAAGTGAAGGTTCACCTTAGTTTTCTTTTCTTCTCCTCTAAAGCAAAGCAAAGCATAAGGATTGTTGTGATGCTCCCCTTCTACGTCCTCAGCTCCCTGGATCAAAACGGATAGTACACCAGCTCCACTGAGGGACTCATCACTCTCCGATGACCTTCCACTTTCGCTTTTCCCAAAACCATTACTAGATCCATTAAGTTTACTGCTTTCTGATTTGAAAGGAACAAAAGCAAGCTCCACCACAATTTGCCCCCTACGCTTCTTGTTTTGAGGATCATTGATATTTGTGTTCTTGACCAAATCTAGCACAAATTCCATTGTCACACCGGGTGTTAGTACTTTTAAAGGAACTAACTGCATTCCCAATTTGTCATGTCTGCCAACCTGTGAACACAAAGACGATCAAAACCTGAAATTGAACCTTGTTCATAAATTCAACAACTAACAAACAGAATCTTTCGTCTAAACCTCACCTCAGACTCAGAGCAGATTTAAGAATAAATTATGGAGACATGCTAATGACCAATACCAATGGAGAAAAGGTATTGATTTTAGTCTTATTCAGTAGAAGTTTGTAGAAGCTTATTAACGACCAATTTAGCAAGAACTAGTATAATGAACTCTGATGATATTGGGAAACTATTGTTCCATGAATGTGCTTTCAAACACACATTTGAGACCAAAGAGCTTGAGAACCAATACTGATAAACACAAGACATCCCTTCTGATTCCCTTTTATCAAAGGACACGGCAACATCATTAACAAACTTCATATTCCTTAGCAGTTAGCATTAAGCAGAGATCAACGCTAATGAGGGTTCACACACTATTGCAGAAAAATTGCAAGAAATAACAAAATCAAACGGATTAAATATTAAAATTTAATAATTTAGTATTTGAGCCAAAAGAAACAGCTGAGGGAAAAACCTTGTCCCAGTCATAGAGTTGTAACTCAAGAGCTTGAGTTTGAGGGTCCTTCACAAGAAGCTTGAACTTCTCATTCCACTCAGGATTCAACTTATTCATCTTGATACTGGTTTGCTTTGCTGGCAACCTATCTTCAGTGAGGGTTAGTTTGACGTAAGGATCCGAACTTCCCAAGATGTCCATCTTCAAAAGCTTCAGCGCTCGAATAACCTTTACATGAAGGATCCCTACAGGCTTCTTGGCCACTCTGTTGAAATACTTAAAGGGAAAATCATTTTTGTGAAACAAAAAGATATTTGAAATAGATATAAAATAGATATAAGTAAAACAAAATATACAATCAATAAATTTTAGTTGAAAAGAATGAGCTGGATGTGCCAAGGCCAGCTGCACCATCTCATAGTTACTCACGTTGAAGCGTCAAGAACAGGTATTTCCAGTGTTTGAGGCCATAGATAGAGGCCTGCGACTTGTTTTTTGATGGTCTCCTGCAAACACGTAGACAGTTAGTTAAATCAAATCAAACCAACATCTGCACATGCATAAATCATCTACACAGCTATCCAAAACTCATCTAATGTATAATCACAATCCTATCCAGAAAAGAATTACTGGTGAAGCACCTGAACAAACCAATAAAGGCCTGGTATGGCCATGATGTCCCCTCCCAATACCTTGATTCCAAAATCGACATGTGGCTGCAAATAAATTGAAGAAAAAAAATCATCTTATCAATGCAAACTAACTAAACCAGTCAGAAAAAAAAGCAATCCAAAATAAAAAGTGAAAAAAATAAAAGAAAAGTTAGCTCTTCTGAGACCTTCTCCAATAAAGACACCACAATGCTTGCAAAACATGGAAAAGCCGGCACTAGAGGTTTCAGAGTTACCCGTGGTGCTGCAAATACTTGCAAATCCACTAACTGAGAATAACAATAATCAGTATCCTGAAAACAATGCATCAAGCATAGAATCATATAAATATACTTATTCTTCTCCTAAAGGATTTTTCTTTGATTTGTTACCTGAACTGTAATTCTTAGAGACAACAACTTCAACACCAGAACTATGTTAGGATTGCCAGCCCATCTAAATGCCGGTTCCATGACTAATTCATTCTCATTAGTCTCATAAACTTTTAGACCTGTAAGATTCAAAAGTAACCAAAATATATCATAATAAATCTCGAAGGGTTAATGCATAAACCAAAATATTGTTTTAAATTTTAACCATGATTTGCACATGTTATGCGGATATCCTTTTAGTTCTGCGTTGACTGATGTGAGATAAACAGAAATATGCATACAAAACAAGGAAGAACTGTCACTTATGAATCAATGGGAGTGGTGCCCTAAACTTCTGTAGACTCATCGTCATCGCATTTCAAATTTAACGAAGAGCATTAAAAAGTGCTAGATAAGAAAATCAAAATGCCTTTTGCACTCGGAAAATAATAAGCATTTATGATTAAGCTATCAAAATGAGTAGGCTAACCATAAATTATGGGTGGAAGATTTCCGAGACTCAACTTGTCAAATTCAATATCCTTAATGTGATGCTTCCCTATGTACTCAGCGAAGATAGGTTTTGCCATGCTTCTTATTGTAGAACAAATTGCCTGCACAATAAATAAACAGTCTCTCAAAAAGCAGTGCAAAAAAATACAACTGTTAACCAGATTATCACCTTGTCAAGGTAAGGCCACATGTCAACGAGAAACTTGTTTAACCAGTCAACCTGCACAGTGATGCGTATAATCAACATAGAGGTGAGGTGTTAGCAGGAGTGAGAGAAAGAAAGGGCAAAGGCTCAATGTAATAAGATTGAGAGGAGATACTAACTCGTTCATAGTCAGAAAATTTAACCCACATTGGTATTTCAGGTAGAAGACCTTGCAAAGTAGTAGAATCTAATTCGTGCAGCGGCCTGATAATTGGATCCTGCAACATTAAGTACGTTGAGCACTATACACGCTTAACACTTCACAGTACTTTTGTTTAGCTGTGTTCGATGTTCATCGACTCAAAAGTCATACATCAACCTCTTAGTCACAATCAAAGATTCAAGAGGGGAAAGCAGGGGAGGTGAAGTTAGTTTTGGTTACATGAAGGATGAAAAGTTCACATGATGGCTTATTGGTTGCAGAAGAAAGAACAAAAGGGTAAACTCTACCAATTAGTTTTCTTTTGAATCAGCATAAACTCTCTCTCAAATAATTGAAGACATAAGCTCCAAAATTCAAAAATAACATAAAAATGGGAATTGAAGATTTCCCAGTTTCTTCTGAAATTCAGAAGAGATGCAGGTGATATTGAATGCAATCAAATCCATGCAAGACTGGCAAATCAAACCATTTTTTTAATCCAAAATATCTAAACACAAAATGCTCAATTAATTAAGCAAACACCATGAGCAACAAAAAAAACCCAGAAATCAAAAGCTTCCACAAATCAAAAGCTTCAAATAATAAAAGATTTTACCTTCACTTCCTCAGGCTCTGAATAGATGAAAAGATAGAAACCCACCACGAGACCCAACAGACTTCCAATGCCAAAGCCGATGAATCCCAAGAAAGTGCTTAAAACTCCCATCTTTTTCCTCAGCTACTTCAGGAAGCTGCAGAACCAAAAGAAGAACTCTAATCCATTTTAATATCCAATAAGATTTAAAAGCGAAAGGTTGTTTTTTAAGTGAAAAATAGAGTGTCTGAGAGTGAGAAGAGCACCAAAAGAAACAGAGAGTCACGCGCGGTGCCTTCAATTACTATGGCTTTCTTCTTCAGAGTTTGAAACTATGAATTTGTTTTGTTTCTTTTCTTTGCCTCGAAGGAAACGGCCCTTTGCCTAATCACCAGCGCCTCTCGGTAGTCACTACGTGTACATGTAACTCCTGACTTAACATGATTACTGGTTTTTACGTTCTCAACGTGGGAAATGACAGTGTGCCCACCCTTGCCAATTCATAATTTGTATAGTGAAAAGCGAGCAAAGTTCTAGAACTCCTAACTTGAGTTCGAATTTGAACTCTCACATATGCATTTTTGGGCACCACAGAGTTGGTAATTAGACAAAAGGTTGTTTCTATCGTATAGCAACGGTACGCTAAAGTAGATCACCATCAAATTAGATTTAATGGTCCCAAGAAATGCATTAGTGAAAATTTGAACTTAGGTTAGAAGTCAGTTTCCAATAGATCAACTCATTGGCTCATTTTCCATTAGATCAACTCATTGGCTCATTTTCCATTAGATCAACTCATTGGGGTTAATGTGGGAGATATTTTTAAGTGGGATGAGCTATCCTTTTTAATTAGGCATGATTAAAATATTTGGTATTCTATCAACCCAACTAAACAACTTGTCCTCCTTATGATGAAAGTTGTGACCCAAAAAAGACCCAATTTTATGTGTAATAGGAAGGTGTACATTATTTCCTGAATAACTTAAAAGGATATTGTTCATACTTCAAAGGAAAATAGATAAAAATATCGTCATAAAAATGATATAATATGTATGTATTTGTTTAGGATATCAAAACCACTAAATACAAGTGTTTTGGGACCATATGGTCATTTGCCTTACTTGAAATGCTATGGATTAAGTACAACTAAACCTTGATATATCTTTGGAGAAATAAAAAAATTGCTAATATAAGTGAATACATCCAACACCCAGAAAAACCAACAAAGAAAAGGTAGGACAAGGATTTCCATTCGGTTTTCAGCTAAATAATGGTTTCTGAGAGTGGAATAACTCATTACTTTGGTCTCTGAGATTGGAAATCAATGGAAGTTATCCTTAAGTTTGTCCACTGTCAATTATTTTGGTTTTTCAGTGAAAAATCTGTGTCAAATAGGGATCAAAATGACAAAAACACCCTCAATTTAATAAACGATGGGCCAAGATGATTTTAAAAAAGTTGAGGGTATTTTTGTAAATTTTGGTCATTTTTTGACAGAGATTTTTCATTGAATGATCAAAATGATTAATGATAGACAACTCGAGACAAGTTCTATTGATTTTAAATCTCATGAACCAAAATGAGGAGTTATACCAATAATCATTTTGACTAAAAAACTTTTTAATAAAACACAAAGCTTGACCTGCCTGCAAGGACAGAAAACTAAGGCTTTAATATTTGGATATTGTTTGCGAGTGCTTGAATATTACGAGTTTTGGAATATTACATACATTTTGATTATTTTGAACCCATATTTTGCATCTCAACACTTAGCTTACTTTTTATACCCACATTGTTTTTTATTTATCTATCATTAATTATCTCTTTACACCCAACGTTATTTCCGAAACCGCCTTTACTTATCAAAACTCAATTCAATCTAACTTCTTTTTACACCCAACTCAATCTACTTAAAAATAAAAAATAAAACCCTAATCAGTCCATCATCTCCATGGAGCAAAGCCCCTTCTCTCTCTTTAAAAAATCCTTCCATCTCCCATGGTTATCATTCTGCACCCCCATGTACTCCTCCGTAGTCATCCAAACATCTTCATCTTCCTTTTCTTCATCATTTGACATCTCTAAATTTCTAGAGCACTAATTAGCTTAATAATTGGTATGTGTTCAATTGATTGGTTCAATTTTTACGTATGATTTGTTTTTCTTTTCAATTAAATGAGCTTCTGGTTAGAGTGTGTAATGAGTTTGGTATGTTTTAATTAAATGAGAATCTTTTAGACTTTATATTCCTATCTGTGGCAGAAAAATGGGTACGTCCATGATAACTTTTGGTAGATCAACGAATATTTTTAACCGTGGATATTTTTTTGTTGAAACCGTGGATATTTATTAGATACAAAAGTTGCGGACAACAATTCACATTACATTGAACTGTGGCTAAAAAGTATATCGCCTTTGCACGTTTTAAAGGCGAACTCATAGCTAAGCAGTTTTTATTGTGGAGCAAAACTTCAGGAATTGATCTAACCTAGATGTGTAATTGAGTTTATGCATTTTAATGATTAAACTGATAAATATTTCAACCACATACGAATTTAATATCGTAGTATCTTATAGCCTCTATATGCCACAAAAGTTGCGGACAAAAATTCACAATACATAGAATTGTGGTAAAAAAATATATCGCCTTTGCACGTTTTATAGGTGAACTCATAGGTAAGTAGTTTTTATTGTTGACCAAAACTTCGGGAATTGATCTAACTTGAATGTATAATTGAGCTTATGCATTTTAATGATTAAATTCATAAATATCTCGATCGCATATGAATTTAATATCGTAGTGTCTTTTAGCCTCTATATTGGTATTTGTGGCAACAAAATGGGTACCTCCATGAGAAAATTTTGTAGATCGATAAATATTTTCAATCTGAATATTTATTAGATACCAGAAATTATAAGTCTATTCGCGAAAGTCTAAGTCAATGCCACGTACAATATTTGTTAAGATATATTTTGGGAACTATTATCAGCACTCCAAAAATCTCATTCTACACTTTGCACAAGTGTATTTTTCTTTCTAATTATAGAAAGTTTGGAGTGCCAAATGAGATTTTTGGAGTGCTAATAACAATTTTCTCTATATATATATATACATTTTATTTTTGTTTGGAAGTCGACTTCCTTTTTTTTTTTCTTTCTTTATCAAGTTGGGAGTATCACTGACTGTGACCCTATGCAACTAGTTGTTGATTTGTTTTGAATAATCAACATTATTTCTTACAATGTCTTGGGCGTATGAATAACAAAAAGAAAACAGTCATGATACAAGCTGAATAAGAGTAGTACTAATTAGTAAACAACGTTTGCATGATGTTTGCTTATAACCAAGTGGCATGAAGGGGCAAATGTGTATGTTTCATGCATGGCTTGGAATAGTATTAGTAAAGTCACACAGGCCAATCAATTTGTTGGCAAGTGGCCCTTTAACATAGTGGTGAAAAAGTGTTGTGTTATTGCATGATGACGTTGGTTCGAATTCCGTTGGTGACTAATTTAACATCTAACTTACTAATGCTATCGCTCGACTCAAAAAAAAAAAAAAAAATCAAAATGTACGTAGTGGATAAACCCAAACTCAAAATTTAATTAAACTGACATAGCAACGATAAATAAAGGCATTATCACAACTTAGGGGTGGTGAGCAATCCCATTAAAATAGAACTTAATATATACATATTAAAAACAAAAACAAATTGATGCAAAATCTCCCAACGACTAATACTATTCCAAGTCATGCATGAAACATACACATTGGTCTCTTCATGCCACATGGTTATAAGCAAACATCATGCATTTACTAATACTATTCCAAGTCATGCATGAAACCTACACATTTGTTCCTTCATGCCACTTGGTTATAAGCAAACATCATGCACAAGTTGTTTACTAATTAGTATTACTACTAGTAGCTTGTATCATGATCGTTTTATTTCTGTTATTCATACGCCCAAGACATTGTAAGAAATAATGTTGATTATTCAAAACAAATCAACAACTAGTTGCACAGGATCACAGTCAGTGATACTCCTAACTTGATAAAGAAAGAAAAAAAAAAAGGAAGTCGACTTCCAAACTAAAATAAAATGTATATAAATATAGAAAATTGTTATTAACACTTCAAAAATCTCATTTGGCACTCCAAACTTTCAATAATTAGAAAGAAAAATACATTTAAAATGAGATTTTTAGAGTGCTAATAATAGTTCCCTAAATATGTCTTAACAAATATTGTACGTGGCATTGACTTAGACTTTCGCAAATAGACTTATAATTTATGGTATCTAATAAATATCCAGATTGAAAATATTCATCGATCTACAAAATTTTCTCATGGAGGTACCCATTTTTTTGCCACAGATACCAATATAGAGGCTAAAAGACAATATGATATTAAATTCATATGTGGTCGAGATATTTATGAATTTAATCATTAAAATGCATAAGCTCAATTATACATTCAAGTTAGATCAATTCCTGAAGTTTTGGTCAACAATAAAACTGCTTACCTATGAATTCACCTATAAAACGTGCAAAGGCTATACTTTTTTACCACAATTCTATGTATTGTGAATTTTGTCCGCAACTTTTGTGGCATATAGAGGCTAAAAGATACTACGATATTAAATCCATATATGGTCGAAATATTTGTCTGTTTAATCATTAAAATGCATAAACTCAATTACACATCCAGGTTAGATCAATTCTCGAAGTTTTGCTCCACAATAAAAACTGCTTAGCTATGAGTTCGCCTATAAAACATGCAAAGGCATATACTTTTTAGCCACAGTTCAATGTAATGTGAATTGTTGTCTGCAACTTTTGTATCTAATAAATATCCACGGTTAAAAATATTCATTGATCTACTAAAAGTTATCATGGACGTACCCATTTTTCTACCACAGATAGGAATATAGAAGCTAGAAGATTCTCATTTAATTGAAACATACCAAACTCATTAAACACTCTAACCAGAAGCTCATACCAATTATTAATCTAATTAGTGCTCTAGAAATTTAGAGATGTCAAATGATGAAGAAAAGGAAGAGAAAGAGGTTTGGATGACTACGGAGGAGTAGATGGGGGTGCAGAATGACAAACATGGGAGATGAAAGGATTTTTCAAAGAGAGAGAGAAGAGGATTTGCTCCATGGAGATTATGGATTGGTTAGCGTTTTATTTTTTATTTTAAGTAGATTAAGTTGGGTGTAAAAAGAAGTTTGATTGAGTTGAGTTTTGATAAGTAAGGGTGGTTTCGGAAATAATGTTGAGGGTAAATAGATAATGATAGATAAATCAAATACAATGTGTATATAAAAAATAAGCTAGATGTTGAGATACAAAATATGGATCCAAATAAAATTTTCTTTTACATAATCGTTTTAACATGTTCTGTTTACAATGTTGCTTGATGGGTTGGCAAAACATTTAACTTTAAGAAAAATTAATAGAATATTTCTATGAGGACAACTGAAGGAATCTTTTAGTTTTAAATACATACCTAGGAAACTGCCAAGGACCAACAAAATATATATTTAATTTTGATTTCATTAACTATTCATATGTGTTTTTGTGAAATTTTAATTAGAAATTCTTTTGGGCAAACCAACCTCGTGTAGGGTCTTTTTTTATTGGTGTTACGGGTGTTTTACAAGCTGAAATATTAGCGTTGATGTGAGCACTTATTTAGGCAGTTGAATTACAACTCAAACATATTATTGTCGAAAGAGGCTCCAAATATGTTAAATTCTGTGCTCGAAACCCTCATTCTTAAATCACTTCTATAACCAAGAAGCTAACTTGGCACTTGGAGATTGGTTTGCGAATGCACACTAAATATGATCAAGAATATTAATACGCAGGAAGAAGACAAGGGTCAAAGTTTGGAAGACTGTACTATTCTATTATATCAGGGGAAACCTAACATCTGGTTTTCTTGTCCTTTTTTTAAGCTTCTTCGTCATCCTTTTTTCTTAAATAATGGCTTTGATGAACAAGGTTCCCTTATTATAAATTACAATGCACTAAGTACCGGAGAGATTTTTAAGTGTGCGAAGAATACGGTTCGATATATTAAGTGTATTACATTACATTTAATGTACTAAACCGTATTTTCGGCACGTTGAAAAAATTTTCATTAGTACCCGAGTCAAAGTTGATTAACACACTTAACACAGTTTTCTATATTAAATAAATATTAGAATTGCTAGATCCTAGATATAAAAATGTGTTCACACCGGCTTTTCCAATGTCTTTGTTTGCTGGAACTCATATCTGCAGATGCAATCTGGGCAGCCAAAAAATAATAGACTTGTTTACTGGTGAAATACATATATATTTGTATATTAACAATTAATAAAAATATTTTTCCTGTACAAAAAAAAAAAAAAAGGAAAATTATTACATTATTTATTAAAACAGCAGGATTTTTTATTTTTTTGAATTCGCATACATTTTTGTATATTAACACTGTTCTAAATTCACAGCTTCAGCTTTAATGTGAGCAAGCAAATCCACCTTACCCTCTCTATTTCTGAGCTTTGCATCCAAAGATAAGGAGTTCGTAGGATAAATCACCATAAATGTTTAGACTCCCTAGTATTGTGCAGGACTTGAACCTTCACCTCACCCATGAAATTTCCAATGGCCATCCTGCAAAGTAGTAAGTCATAGATGATCGAAGAGTTCGACTTGTTCTTTCACTCAAGATTTCTGTAGCGTTGTATTTTCCATTCCTCAAATAATCTTCCAGCTAATTTCAACATGTATCACTCCATTTTTTGAATTGATTAAGTGGTATTTGTGGTTGATCCGGCCATTGTGCACAACGTCTCTTAGATTGATTTCTACATATCCCAACGATTCCTAATGATGACAATCGAAAGAAAATCATTAGTTAAAATGTTGTCAACTATGAGCAGAGATTACTTGTTTACCAGTACTAGTTGTGTAAACGAAAGTATAATGGTCGAACTACTTCACACCTTCATTCGGAAACTAATGCCGGTCCTCTTGCTCACAACCTCAATATGAACTTTCTCATTCAAAGGTGGCTCATCTAGCATGAAAGGGAATTCCTCGTTCCAACGTGGATCACGAGTTTTTCGAAGCATCTGAAGAAACCAAATTGTATCATACTGTTACCAGAAAGATTGTTACATTGCTGCTAACCAGAGACTAAAACCAAAACTTACATGTGTTTTCTTCTGTTCTCCTCTAAATAGGAGGATAGCATAAGGATTGTTGTGGCACTTCCCTTCCACATTTTCGGCTCCTTGAATAATAACCGACAGTAAACCTGCTCCGCATAGGGTTCCTTCATGTGATGACATTGACATATCAATTCCGCTTTCATTTCTCCCATGTGCTGCATCAATAGGTCCACTAAATCTGCTTTTGTCTTCTTTGAAAGGCACAAAAGTTAACTCCACCACAAGCTGCCCTCTTTGCTTCTTGTTTGGACTATTGCTAATATTAGTGTCCTTGAGCAAATCAAGTTTAAATTCTTTCGTCTCATGGGGTGTAAGTTGTTTGAGAGGAACTAACTGCATTCCTATCCTATCATGCCCACCAACCTGCAGGAAGAGCAAAATTGAATGATCAGAGACAACCATACGTCTAAAATATAACTATGAGATTTTTTTGCTTCCAGTAATCCTATATTTTGAAAAAGGTAAAGTAGGTAAGAGAGGAAACCTTGTCCCAGTCAAAGACTTGTAACCGAAGAAGTTGGGTCTTAGGATCCTTCACAAGAAGCTTGAACTTCTCGTTCCACTCAGGGTTCAGGTTTTTCTTCTTGACAGTTGTTTTCTTTGCTGGTAGCCCATCTCCAGTCAGGCTGAGTTTGACATAAGGATCGGATGATCCTAAGATATCCTTCTTCAAGAGTTTAACCGCATGAACAACATTCACGCGTAGTATTCCCACGGGCTTCTTTACAGCCGCTCTGTATAAATGAAACAATCATAAAATGCAGACAAAGTGACCAAAGCAGAAAGCTGTATCATCTCAAATTAACTTACGTTGAAACGTCAAGGATAGGTATTTCAAGCGTCCGAGGCCAGAGGTAGAGGCTTGCAACTTGCTTTTTAATAGTCTCCTGCAGGAAATTATGTCGTAGTTGATTCAAATCCAACCAACCATTTAAATGTCAGACAATTAGATAAAATCCCAACTTCAACACGAAAGTATTACCAGTGCAGCACCTGAACAAAACGGTAGAGGCTGGGTATAGACATGATATCGGCTCCCAATATATTCATTCCAAAATCTATATGAGGCTGCAGATAGTTAAGAGAAATTTAGCATACAAAACAGGTTCTTATTTATCCAACCTTTTTAAGGCAAGAAAAGAAATATGCATTAACTGGTGTCTTCTGCTCACCTTCTCCATCAAAGACACCACAATGTTTGCAAAACATGGAAAGGAAGGCACAAGCGGTTTGAAAGCTATCCTTGGCGCTAAATATACTTGTAAATCTACTAGCTGCAAAGAATTTTGGTCAAGTTTCTGAACAAATTCATCCACATTGAGAAAACAAATTACAAAAGTCTTGTTCCTCTGTCAAAAAATGTTTCCTTAGGTTCTTCTTACCTGAATTGTAATTCGTAAAGACACAACTTTTAACACCAAAATTATGTTGGGATTTCCAGCCCATTTTATTGATGGTTCCATGATTAATTCCTTCTCGTTTGTCTCAAAGACCTCTAGACCTGAAACGTTACAAATAAAAATAAATTATAACACCAGATGGACAAGCAAATGATGTTTGTTTGCTACTAGAACTGTACTTTCCTCTGTGATGTATACATTTATGCATCAATATGTTTTCTTGGTCATAAGCTTTGCTCAAACTTTCTTGAAATTTGGATATTATATATCGTGTCTTTCTTTCTTTCTTGTTGGGAGCATTAAGTTATGTAGCCAAATACTGAGACTTAAGTAATCAGCAGGTCTGACATAGACTGATTGAATATACATCCCTCCTTTAAAAAATTACGATGATTTTTACAGCGAGTATGCATAACTATTTCTGGATTTGAATTTATTGTTCAATGGAGGTTCTTCAAGACTAAAAATATATGCAGGACTTCAGACGAGAACAGAAAGTACTGATCTATAAAACTGAAACTATTTGTGCACACCAATTATGCAGTAAACCGAATTAGAAATCGCTGTGACCAAACTCACCGTTAAGAATAGGAGGAAGAGTTCCCATATCTATTCTCTCAAACTCAATTGATTCAATCTGAAACTTCCCAATGTACTCATCAAATATAGGTTGAGCCATGCTTCTTATTGTTCCCGCAATTTCCTATCAATAATGTTAAAATCATATATCAAAATTACAACATTAATAACAATAATCGAAAGGGATTCGAAATGACCAAAGATTAGAATATTACATTCTCAAGGTAAGGCCATAAGTTTGCAATAAATTTATTCAACCAGTCTACCTGCAAAGTTGTGAACATAAACAATACATAATGAATAAAGATATAGCTTAGAAGCAAGAGAAACGATCCTAGAAGTTTGATACGGAGGAGATTGGAAGGTGATACTAACTCTATGATAATTAGGGTTCTTCACCCACAGTGGAATTTCAGGAAGAAGATCTTGCAAGACCAATTCATCTAAATCATAAAGTGGCCTGCAAACTGGATCCTGCATAGTATGTCAAGTTACTATAAGCAAATGTAGACATGGTTGGCATAATTTAACTTTCTTCGGTTTATAATCTTAGTTGTACTTTAATTTACTATTACACATCAGAATTTAATTTGATTGGATTCTTTGAAGCAGTTTACCGAGAAATCGATGTTTAAGAATTTAATAATTGCTAGTGAAACAATCACTCGTATTTAGAATGAAAAGTTAAAAAGTTAAAGTTATTATAATTCCCCTAAACAAACATAAGAATCCGAGTGTAAACATCCACATTACGAAATTATCCTCCCATCTTTTGCATAGTCTTTGACATGAGTTTAGCTGCTTGTGTCTCAACTTTCAAAAGAACCATTAATTCCATTGCATTCTCACATCAGATGATAATATAAATTGAAAAACTGAGTGAAAATAAACCCAGGATGAGAGCTTCACAACATTCTAAATTAAGACTAAGCTGGTGAAATAAAGAAAAAAACAATTAGACATCTACAAGGGGCATGTATCTCTGTTGGTTACAGCATTCACCCCAGCATTCGAGTTTCTAAGTTTGATTGCACCTCCCCTGATATTGCTTGTATAAAAAGAAATGATTAAACATCTTTGCTTTCCATTTGAACTTTCCCGTGGAAAATAGAAGCATGATCAAGAATATACAATTTGCATTGCCAATCTGGAAAAATCAAAATCTGACTGGAAACCAGCTAAAAATCATTTTGAAAAGAAAGTAAATTATCCAAGAGATGTAAATAATTTATCAAGTATAAATCTTTGCAATTATCAATACATGAATGATCAAACAAAGAACAAGAAGGAAATGGATTTACCTCAACTTCTTTGGGTTCTGAATAAACAAAAAGGAAAAACCCCACCAAGAGTCCAAGAGGAATTCCAATTCCAAAACCAAGAATTCCCAATAAACTGCTCACAAATCCCATCTTCTAAAACCTCCCAAAAACTCAGAGAGCCGACATGCATTAATGGCAATTGGCACCTAAGCCACCGGAAACTTTCCTAGCAAACATAACTGGCTCCAGCGATGGATTCTAAGGAGAGAATGCGCTGATCAGAAGCGTTTCGAATAAACTCGACAACTCAACCCGCCAAAACAGAAGAAACTTCTCAACTAGTTCAAAACATCCACTGTTGTAACAAAACTGCTCCTCCAAATGGACTATGAAATGACCTAATTATCCAATGTCGTGTTTGTTATATCATGTATATGTTACAGCTTGAAGGCCACGTAAACCCTCAAAGTGTATATATGGATGATCTAAATTTTCATTTTCTTTTCTGGCAATTATTATATGGGTTGTGGGTTGTTTTCAGGCTGTCGAGTATTCTATTGGTTTTTTTTTCTTTCTTTTTTTTTTCTTTTTTTTTTTTGTGTCAAAAAATTCTATTGGTTTTAATTAGTCTTTTAGATTTATGTAGAAAATCACAATTGAAGAAATTAGATTCTCTTACATTTTTTTGATATTTTTAGATCAAATATTATTTTTTTTAAGATTCAATTAACGCGCTTTAGTGTAATAATATCGTTTATTTATAAATAAAAAAATTAACATGGTTTGACCACTTCCCACATGAGCATTTTTTTTGTTTAAAATTACATGAATTGCCTA
The DNA here is from genome assembly GCA_024362995.1 of Heteromeles arbutifolia. Taxonomy (NCBI): domain Eukaryota; kingdom Viridiplantae; phylum Streptophyta; class Magnoliopsida; order Rosales; family Rosaceae; genus Heteromeles; species Heteromeles arbutifolia. The sequence goes on from JANCRC010000018.1 coordinate 10,662,374, forward strand.
CAATTTAGGAAATTTAATTTCCCCAATCCCTTGAATTCCTACTCTTTTAATGACTTTTCCAATAAAAGTAATAATTAATTTAAGTAAATCCAGCCACTTAGTACTACGATATAGTGGTAGTCTTAATATTACGATTTAGTAGTGCGGTCTAGTAGTTCACTTATTCTATTACAAGTTTATTTTAATAACGGTCTAGGTGGCACGATTTAACTTCTAATAACAATTCCCTAAACTAAACTGAAATGAAATTATTCGCTGCAATTGTAGGGAAAATGTTAACTAAATTTTCAAATGGAAGAGATGTTTATTCTATGACATTCAAAAAACTTATGGAAAATCTATGAGGGGCAAATAATTTTCATAACGTTAATTTTCATGTCAACATTATAAAACATTGTACTAAAAGCATGAGAGGCAAATAATCTATGAAAAATCTCACTTTCAAAAGAGTCCACTTAGCATTTCTCATAACGTTGAATAGTCTTTGAAGTATGGTCATGAATCATGATTGAAGGTAAATTTGGAAAAGTATTAAAAAACTTATGTATTAACCAACCAATATCAATTAGAAATAGAATTTGGGCCTACTCCAAACCTAGCTCCAAATTCAATAGGCCACTGAAATCATTTGGACATCAGCCAGTTATCTCTCTAAATGGGCTTTACATTGCGTATACACCTACTTTTTGTTTTTTGTTTTTTTGTTTTAGATAAAACTCACACCTGTAGATCTACAGGGTCTGCCCAACCTTGTATTAGCCATGGTGATTATGCTAGATACACTGTGGATGCTATTCGCCAATTGGATGGGACTTAAGGCCACTTAGATATTATTGTGCTTTTTAAAAAAAATATTTTTCTGTGATGTGATGGAAGAGTAATCAACTGTAAAGAAAATATATATAAAAGAACATCTAGCAACAACACTCTCTTCCCATCCCGCCATTATACCCGGAATTTCAAATTGGCTTATACTTTCTACAATGAGCTTCCTAAATGAGCTTGTAGTTAAAATTTAAGGAGGATTTAAAAAAAAATCCATCTCCAATCACACTCTCTATATACCTCCTAAGATAGGGATTCTCCTAGAAGTTTCTAAATATAGAGAGGGAGAAAGGAGTTCCTAAAAACATCTCCAAAGAAAATGTCTAATTCTAGGTGGCAGTAACAAATCATAAGAAAAAAAATAAATTAATGCATGAAAGAGCTCCAACCGAAGCTGTTTAATCCTACATGTATTGACCGTTTGGTGCATGTTGTCAAAATTGGCAGCGATGAGAGAAGACGTCAATTTCTTCCATTTTATTGGTTTTATACTAGGGCTCACATAACATTTCTATTATTAGAGTGAATTTTAACTTCTTTTCACCCAATTTTTAGTACACCAAGACTAAAATAATAACAAAGAGCAGTTGGAAATTAAAATAAATAAAGATGTCAAATTGTTACATAAGCCATCAAATTTAAATTTGATGTTTGAATTTAATCGATGGAGATGCTCTAAGGTTCCTATCATTAATTACTGATGATTAATGCTATTTAAATATTTACTTTTATTATTTTATTTGCAAACAAAACGTTTTAAAAGTATCAACTTTAAATTAAAAATGAACTAAGACATTTATTACTTCACAAACTAGAAAGTATGATTGGAGTAGAGTTTTTTCACGAAGCTCTTAAAACAGTTTTTTTTTAGTTTTCTTAGCTCAAATTAGCTGAAAAATAGAGCGCATGATTAGAGATGCTCTTAGTAATGCTCTCGGCTAAGCACCTTGTGTAAGTTTATGAGTATGAATTATGGAAGGAATCAGTTCTTGTGTTTAAGATTGATATGGAAAAGTCTTAGTCAAAAGCCTTAACTTATTTGGTTTCCTTGTGGAATAAGTTTTGTGAGATTCAGAGTAATCCTTGTGGGATTAGAACTCGGTAATGGAACACGTTTGGGATTGATATGTTGTATCAATTGTGAGGTTTGAATCCTAAGTCTATTCTGATAGGGAATGGCAAAAGGAGTACTATAAAAGCTTATGCCACTGCTCTTGCAATATACGGTTATAGCTTTCCAAGTCCTATTGTTTGGGAGAACTATTGTGATTTGCTAAAGAGGAGAAGGCTGCAAGCTGTGAAGTCGCAATGGCTTCTTCATCTGGTTCCAATTCTGCAGGTAAGTTCTCGAGTCTTTCTCATGGTTTAGTTCATTTTTTGGTTAAATGGAGTTGTGATTTAATTGGTTGTATATCCATGCTTCTTAGATTGATATGTTGTTCAAGTTTATTCTTACACCTTGACCATCTGTTAACCTTAGTAATGTTGGAAGTTGCGGATGGTGTAATATTGACTTCTATTCAAAGCAATCGAAAGGAACATAAACTTGTCTAAGTTCTTATCCTCAAATTACACCAATCAAGATAATGAAATAAATAAATAACAGACCTCCGGTGAGGCCTTGAAAATTTCCGTTCAAACAAATGAGAGTACTCTTCAGTAGGGGCACTGAAAAAACTCGCCGGTGGGATTTGTCTTCGTCATCTATCGGTTGTAAACTCTGACGAGTCCAACCCTTCCTTCACCTTAGACGGAGATGTTGCTTATGTAAGATTAGCAGAGGCGGCTTTGAAGGAGAGTGAAACGTGCAATCACACAAGATCCCAAGTTTGAAGGGGCTCTCGAAAATGTCATTTAAAATCTCATTGTACATTCCTTATAAGTGTAATTTTTTATATTTCTAAATATAAAAATTTAGAGTGCACAATGAGATATTTAGAATGTCAATAACCACACCCTAAAAAACAACATTATTTTCTTTCAATTTTATTATATAATAATGCTATATATTCAAGTGTACTATGGTTGGGTGATATTCTTCTCCACTTGTAAGTGAGAGGTCTTAGGTTCGAATCTCGTAGATGACTAATTCGATACCAAATTAGGTCGCTCATTGTGTGACTTAGCCAAACTTCCCCCTCCCCTTAGTGTAAATATATCGTTGTACTAAAAAAAAGTGAAACTTTAATGTTACTCTTGAAGTTTTTTTTTTCTTGTTTGGTTATTTAAGATTGAACTGTTTTTTTATTATTTAGTGAATGTTATGTTTGCTTCTCTTTTTACTTATTATTTAATGACATTTGTAAACTTACGATCAGTGAGTCATAAAGTTTGTTTTGATTGAAGTCATTGTTTTCCAGCATCAATACATTTTCCTACTTTTTTTGAAAAACTATCTTAAGGACGAACCTTTTTATAAATTTCGAATAGAGCTCCCAAAATCTCAAAAACAGGCTTGTAGGTTAGTGGTTAGTGGTTAGTAATGTCACGATCGGAGCAAGAGGTTACGCGTGGAAGTAATTTGATTGCTTGGTTTGAGAGATTCTTTTTCGTTGCCATGGGTCTCCTTGATGGTCATGACTTGATATTTCTTAGGATAACTATCCCCACCCCTTTGATATTATCATGACACATATAATAGTCATCCCCTTACTCTTGATAATACCATCTTCATATTGGCACATACATCTTGATGTTACACGTACGGCTCCTTGGGCTTTCAATCAAACTATCATTTGATGTTATTTCCTTTAATGCCTCACACCATATTAGGGATGGCAAAGGGACGGATTGGGTTCGAATGTGCCATCTCAATACTCGAATCCGTTTATTTTCCTTGAACCCGAACCCGTAGAATCTCCGAACGGGTTTTCCCCATAACCGAACCCGTTGGGTGATGGATTTGTAATCGGGAAACGGTTTTCCCCATTATGATATTTATAAATTTATTTATATTATTAACTAAATGAAGAATATTAAAAAAATGATATTAAATAAATTACTATTATTAATACAATTGATACAATGCATCTAATAAGTAATATTAAAAGTAAATAATTAATTTCATATTTAATAATGCATGATTATTAACAACCCCTTTTCATATAATTAATATTTATATTTTTTTATTCATAGATGAAATTGTTCGGTTTTGGGTATAGGTTTGGGGCTGATACCCCAATAAACATAACCGAACCAGAAACCAAAAAATTTACCCGACGGTTACCCACAACCGTAAAATACCCGAAATTTTATGCCTGAAACCGAACCATTAGGATCGGTTACTTGCGGGGATCAGATTTGATGGGTTAAATTGACATCCCTACACCACACGTCCAGAAATACTGTCAAATAATGTGAGATGGACACATTTTTAATTGAAGCGATATCTCCCATCCATCGGTCTAAAATACATGAGTTTATAATGCAAAATTGGATCCAAACACCTTCAATGTTTGACATGAAATAAATTTTAAAAATCATCAAAACTAACATTAAAACATGGGATGTCACAGATAAAAACAAGGTTAAAAAAAACGCTAGGCGCTAGTCAGGCGGTGGGCTGGCGCCTAGCGCCTAGGCGGCTAGGCGGACGCCTAGGCAGCCTAGGTGGATTTAGGTAAATTTGTTATATATCTTGTAAATAAGTGCATATTAACACTTACAAAAAATTATACTTGTATGAAATCCATGGATAAGATAATCAAGGTTCTCAAAAACGTTAGGCGCTAGTCGGGCAACAGACTGGGGTCTAGCACCGAGGCGGAAGCCAAGGAGGATTTAATTAAATTTTACTATATATTATATAAATAAACATCAAATAATACTTATATTATTTTTTTAAGGAAATAACACAATATTTATATAATGTGAGAGTTTAATTTAAAGTGAATATGGTGGAGTCTTAAAATAGAAAACAGAATAAAGAAGGAAAATAAAAGTTACAAGGATAAATAAACAATCTTTAAAAATGCTAAATAGATAAATAAGCGACAAAAAGAAAGTTGAGGTCATGAAGGAAAAAATAAGGGAAAATGGGTAATCAAAAGAAAGGTGGGTTTAGAAAGATTAGAAAAAGAATAAAATGGTGGGGTCTAGATTCTGTACAGTCAGTTTAGAAAACCAAGGTAGACAAATGAAAAGTCAGCAAAACTAATCGACATCTTTTGCAAACGACCCTGTTTAGGTAAAGGGAAACTTCAAGAAGAAGGCGGCTTCGTCTTCTTCAGCGAGTTGTTGCTGCTCTGCAACTCATTTTTTTTTGCAGATTTCGGTTTCCACATAAACCTACCTAGCCCCGCACAACTCCGCCTAGCCCCGTCTAGCGCCACCTAATCCCACCTAACTCCGTCCAGCTGCCCCCTAATTAGCTATCCATTTTTGGGTCCGATTATAGGCAAATCGCATCGGTTGACAGACGACTAGCGCTAGGCGCCGCCTAGGCCGCTTTTTAGAACACTGAATAAAAATGCATACGTTGATGTGTTGTTCAAGGCTTAGCCTCTGTTAGTGCTAGTGAGTTTCAATTTCGTTTTATATTGTTCTATTAACCATCAAGATGCCATTTGGTATTACGATCTACTGTTATTCCTCCATACTTGCTAGTGAAATGTCTTAAGTTCGGATATTTTGGATGTCACACCAAATAAAACTTTAAAAAGGATTGAAACCAAAATGAAAACTGACGGATTTCAAAGTCAACTTTCTTTGTTAAAAAAATTGGTATTTTAGGCCAAGCCTTGCGTTGCCGTGAGGGAATTCCTGTTACGTTCCGTCTTAAACTGCAAAAGCACACATTAGTCAATAGACATGTTTCATGCCACACAAAGCAGCTGCAGTAGGAAACAACCCAATAATTTCCTTCCTACTTTCCCAGCTCTTTCAAGTTCAATGCCACGCAAATTGTGTTGACATGCAAAGAAAATAAGAGACTGAAACTGTCACATAAAAGCAACCTGCTTTACACTTTGTGATTCATGAAAGTTGACGTGAGACGAAAAGCACCAAAACATTTGTAGGTGACTTTGATCAGGCCATCTGAGACCAAGAAAAAAATTAGCTCATAGTGCTGCTTCCACCACCTTGCAGTCTGCAGACAACGTCAAAGAGGTTACAGCTTCTGCTGTGCTCCACTGTGTGTTGTAAACCGAGTACAAATTTCCCAGTTGCTAAACATGTTTGTCGGTTTCAAATACTATATGAGCTCTTTTCTTACTACTTTACCATGTTAGACTAGCTCGACCTCGACTTTGACCTCAAGGTCTAACAAAGTTGTTGAAGATGCGCTAATCAGAAATTGAAAATTGTTTAGAAACTAAACAAATATCAAACAATTAAGATTTGCTTCTAACAATTTTAAGCTCAGTTGTTACTTCTAGGAAAAGCCAATTTCCAGAGTTCTATATTTTTAAATGGGGCATTTAGACTTAAAGGCCTAAATAAGATTAATTTTTATTATAATTTGAATGTTTTTATAAATCTAATTTCAGTCAAAAATTTAAAATTCATTATAACGTCATGTTAAATACCCCTGCCCACTTTTATTAATTTTTATTTTCTTTCTAAAATTCCTAATTTAATCATCAATTAAGCCTTAAAAGTAGGAATTAATTTCTAAAAATCAAATTTAGCAATTTAAAATGGAAGATTTTTAAAAACATTTGGTTAATGAGAAATAAAAGTACATAAAAATTTGGAGAAACAATCACAAAATCAAACAAATAAACTATTGTGCAGACGCAATAAATAATACACTAAATATATATAGGAAACATATACATAAGTGCATATGTATAGGTACACAAATGTATATATAGGTGCATATATATCGGCATATAAATATATGTTAATTCATATACATATGTATAGGTAGACAAATTATATAGAGTTGTACTAAGTCCACTTCATTGTCTTATCTTCTCACCCACATTATATTCCCACCATCTATAAAAAGGTAAATAATAACATCACTATTTTCCCATCCACCATTATTCCAATTATAACCTTTTAAATATCTTTAAGTTCTTGAAATTTTATTTTCTATGAATATATTTAGGCCAATTTTTTTTTTGTGGTCCCTGTGGTGACACGTCATTTTCAATGTGACCCTTGTGGTGAAAAAGCTATTAATTAAACCCCCGTGGTGATCCCTGTTAGCAATTGAGGCCTAAATCCAAAGTTCCGTTAATCTTCTGTTAAATAAAATCATGTGACTATTACATGTGGATCGGTCAAAATTAAGTTTATTTATTGGGGAAAATAAAAAGACAAAAACATGATTGAACTAAAATAAAATTACAAATAAAAGAAACTTGTAAAGATAAAAAAAAACCCAGCAGTTCTCGTATCTCATCTCAGGTTCCCAGCTATCGCCATAGCCACTAGTGGACCTCCTCCACCGTCACTAACCATCACCCCAATTTGATAGCACATGTATGTCAACCTATATAATGCAGAAAAACCATATATGCACAAGAATAACTTAAAGATTTAAAAGACAATGGGTGAAATGCAGTATATATGCATTTAGATGGGTGAAAGGCATTGTAGAATTAAAGACAATGGGTGAAAGGTATTGGAGAAAATTCAATCTTCAGGTCTACCCTCCGCATAAGAACTTCAATAGTGTAAGAAAGTTATAGAAATAAAATTCAAAGAAGATTACAAAAAAAATTGAAAGGTTGTGTACTGGCCGACTAGGGCCTACATAAAACCACATTACCGATTAAAGACAAACTGAAGGGCATTTATGCATTCAAATTGGTACAAATTGATATAAGAATGAAAATTCAAGTAAGACTAAGTGTCACATCCCAGCCCGGGGCGGACCACTTCCCAGGCCCGCTCCACCACCGTAGCACGATATTGTCCGCTTTGGGCCCCGACCACGCCCTCACGGTTTTGTTTCTTGGAACTCACGAGCAACTTCCTAGTGGGTCACCCATCATGGGAGTGCTCTAGCCCCATTCTCGCTTAACTTCGGAGTTCCTATGGAACCTGAAGCCAGTGAGCTCCCAAAAGGCCTCGTGCTAGGTAGGGATGGAAATATACATTTAAGGATCACTCCCCTGGACGATGTGGGATGTCACACTAAGACTCAAACTCATGATCAAAGACGTGTTGGTGTTGAAAAAAAAACAATGGTATATTAGAACTATTAGGATTTCCAAACGAAATTAAATCATACCTAAGAAATTAGGTGCGAATTCACCTTCACCTATTCTCCTAGCCATTGACGTGATTTTACAGGTTTAGTTTCAGTCTTCGTGTTCAAGCTTTTTTTTTTTTTTCTTCTGTAAAATCTAATTTCAGTTAAACCCTAAATTATACTAGATGTCCATTGAATAAGATGTAATTTGGATTGAAATGATGAATTTGACCCTTCATGTGATAGTCACGTGAGTTTATTTAACGGAATAATAACGGAAATTTGGATTTGGATCTCAATTGCTAACAAGGCCCCTACGAGGGTTTAATTAAAAGCTTTTTCACCACGGGGGTCACATCAAAAATGGCATGTCACCACAGGGATCACGAAAAAAATTTGGCCATATATTTATACAAGTTTGTATCTAAACACCACTTAGATTAGATCCCCAAAATTTCAGCCGCACCAACACCCATGCCAACCTTCGTAGCACGGTTGTGGCCTCACAACCACGAACCTCCACAGCTCCACCCATATATTTCCCTTCGATGTACACAATCTCCATTTCATCAGAATTAGATTAAGGCTGCAACTTGTCATGAGAGAAAGGGAATTTGAAGGGGGAGTAGCTAGCATCGACGCCGCCGTGAGGGAGGCATGCGGGTGTGGACTGGTTGGGTTTGTACAGAAGGGTGAGTTTTTAAATTATTTTTTTTCCTTTTTTTTGCTATTTCAACTAATGGTGATGTGGCAAAATGTTAGTGGTTGTTGTTTAAGTCCTTAAATGTCCCTTTATAAGCAGAGATATTTGTTATTGACATTTATATTTTAAAGTGGATGAAGTAATAAGATAATGGGGTGGGCTTAACACCACTTATTATATATACATATATGTGTATACACATTAATTACCCTCCGAAGAAATCTTTTATTCTGTTTGGTGTTGATCTTCATTGTTAATGGCTTTTCCACTGTGTTACCGAGTACAAATTTCCTAATTGCTACACATGGGTACCAAATACCAGATAAGCTTTTTTCTTAATACTTTACCATTTTAAACTAGCTTGACCTCGACTTTGACCTACGGTCTACCAAAATTCTTAAAGGTGCGCTAATCAGACACTGTAATTATATAGAAACTAAACAAATATTTTTTTTTCAAATAAAGAAATATTAGACGAGATTAGCTCTTCAGCAATGGTCGCATACGAGGCGTCTACACTATTTGGCAATGGTCTTAGGTTCGATTCTCGCCAAAGACGAATTGAACCACATTATTGCTAGTCTATTGTGAAGCTTAACACACTCCCCTACTCTCCTCCACCCCTTTAGTGTAGATAATATCATTTGTTAAAAAAAAAAAAAATTGAAAGTGAATGAAAAATAAGCGGGGGGACTATGCCAAGACTTGCAAAGACAAAAAACATCAACGAAAACGATAATAAGGACAAAACCAAATGTCACGAGTATGAGCAGAGGATACAAAATCTGCCACCATAGACCACAAGTAATAAGTATAACTATTTGCCCCAAATGAAGCTAAAGTATTTGTAATATGATTTTCTTCTCTATAAAAAAGTGTGCACATAAACCGCTTTTGTCGAAGTCGCTAGAGAAAATTCTTTCAATCCACTAGAAGAAACCACGGGACCGCATTAGGAGCCTTAAAAAGATAGTGAATAACCAACATGGAGTTTGTTTCAATCATAAATGTTTCCAATCTCTGACCCAAGCTATACACAGGGCGTCAACGAAAGTAAGAATTTCTACAGCGACTGAACTTACAAATTTTGTGTTTGATGCAAAAGCACCAAAAGCCCCATCCTTCGATGAGCAAAAATTCCCCAAATCCAGCCCGTTCATTGGCACAAGACCCATCGAAATGAACCTTGAGCCACTTCTTGGACATTGGCAACCTCCAGATGACTGGAATAAAGGATGAAGCCAAAATAGAAAGTGGCGAGATACCAAATATTGAGAAAATTGGCAACATTGAAAAGGAGGAGCTACACTCAAAAAACACACAAAAGCTGAGTTATGAAACCGAGCTGGTTGGCCAGCATTTCGCATAATCCAGGGAAGTTTTGCTTCCCCTCAAACTGAATTTGATTGCGAAGAAACCAAATGCCCCATATAAAGTATAGGCCACTATAATCCAAAGTTTTCCCCATATAAAGTATAAGCAACCATAAACCAAAGTTTTCGAGTAGAACTAGAAAACGTTGTAAGAAAAGTTTCAGAAATAACATGTAACACTGAATTGAAACACTAGAGGGATGACGGAAAAACTTCAACAACTAAGACCAAAGACACACAATTCAAGAATGCTACAAAAAAAATGTGAGAGAGAGAGATTCTACAGCTGAATTACAAAATGAGCAATGAGAAAACATCAGAACTCCCATATGTTGAAGAACAGTATCAGTGAAGAGACAACCATGTAAAACATTCCAAACAGTTAGCCTTTGCCTTGGTTGAATACGATGAGACCAAATAATTTCCCCCTATGGCACTTTAACATCAAAGTTAAGTAAGTGAGAATAAACCTTTTCAGCTGCAAGAATAACATAGAGCCAGACCAAAATATAAAGAGTCTGAAGATGTCTGCGAGGAAGATGAGTAGTTGTAATTAAATCAGCAACTTCAAGAAAATACTAATGAAATCCGGTGGCAATTCTGAATGAGAACCGTATATAAAGTGTCACTGGGGCTCTGACCGTATGAGCAAGAGCATCAGCGATTTCAAGATAAAAATCAAAGGCATACGCCCAACCAATTATCATACATGAAAAGAGGTGTATCAGACTCTTATTTAAACAAATATCAAACACCAATTGAGATTTTCTTCCAGATTAAGAAATTTTAAGCTCAGTCGTTACTTCTAGGTACGACTCCCAAGACCACAAGGAGTTCAGAAAATATACACATGCGCAACATAGCTTGGTTGATGTCATCAATCTCATCAAGTGTTAGATGAAATGCATTAGTAAATAAAACTAAAAAAAATTTCACACTTCATGCTCTATATTATCTAAAAAACTTGACCTCTAACATTGTAACCTCCAAAGTTCGAATCCTGAATCTGTCACTATACATGTATATATATATGTATTGTTACCACTTAAGCAATATATGTATAGCATCATTACCATGGTAGTCTTTTTCTCCTACTTTTTTTAGGAGCGTCTCTCCACGTTGATAAAGATTTATTTTTATAGGAACATTCATGATATTCAATAGCACATTGTAATTTTATCGGTATTAAATACACATGAAGCAAAAATCTTCTATTTATAATACTCAAAATAAAACAAAACAAAAGTTACTAATTATTAGCTAGACTTTAGGTGGTATACAAAGTCAAAGGACAAAAATCTAATCTCACACCCAACTTTAATAAAAAATTAGATCTTATTCAGGAATATAATCTAGTTTCCTATTTAAAAATTGCAGTTCTCTTATTTTTTGAGCTTGATATTGCCATTTGCTTTGACTAAGATTTTTGAATGGGCACATCAGCTTTTTGACAAGGTCTCTGATTTTTAAGTTTATACCATTCATCAATGGTCAAGTCATGGGAGTCCAATTTTCATTTGTTACGTGGTCAGCTTATTACTATGGTGGCTGTTGCTTCTAAATTATTATTCTTTTCTCAACTATGACCGTAATACAGTTGTTGTTTTTCGCACTAATACCTATACTTTAATTGGCGATTCAGCATTATCCAAAAAGAAAATTTGGTGATTCAGCAAACCTAATTGAATTATGAGAAATGATAAGAGGATTTTACAAAAGCGGAACTCTCTTTGAACTCTTTGTCATCTTATATTTTGGCACAATGTTTTATATTATTGACATAGGAATTTACGTGAAATTGTGAGATGATAAAAGGTCCATAGAGAGTTGCACTTTTAAGAGTGTCCTTTTAGAATTTCTCTTGAATCATATCCACCATGATTTTTTTTTAATTTTTCAATAACTATAAAGCACGAAAATTGAGGTGCCATTTGAAAATCATTTCGTTTTAGTTTTATTTTTGCAATTTTTTTTCCCAAATCATAACTATTTTTGCACAAAAAAAAAGAGAAAAGGTTATCAAACAGTCCCTAAATAAAAAAGTTAAACTCATCTTAAATTCCAATATGTCACAGTCATAATCTACTCAATCTTGACTAATTATTCATTACCTAAGATTCAAACAGAAAATTTATAAAAGAGTGTGTAGTATACCTCTTCTTTTTGTAGGTTTGAGCTTGCTAGCTAGCTACCATATGAAGCCTGCAGTTTGTTAATATAAAGAAGTTGAGACTGAATGCACAGCTCACAGCTCATGCATGTTCGATTTCAATTAGGTCGAGTTTCAATCACATTTGCAATGACCCAATTTTTGGTTGATTTTAATTTTAATTTTTTTTAAATGTTGGGTTTCCATTGTTCAATTTTGGGGTCAAATGATATATTTGTTAAGTTAGATGTTAGATTAAGAAACCGACGGAATTCAAATTCATGCCGTGATGCAAGAGCAACATTCTTTACCATCAATGTGGTAGAGGGTCACTTGCCCATTGTTAGATATTCAAATTAGAGAAACTGATTTGAATAGTGAAAGTATATAATTCCGTCAAAATCTTTTAGAGTTTGCATATACACGTTCCATAATTCCGTTCATTTGGGGATGAAAAAACAATTAAAAAAATGAAAAATGTTGAAATCTACATTAGTGTAGATAATATTGTTTGTTAAAAAAAAAAAAAAAATACATGCTACCCTTGTTGTAGAACCCCCAATTAAGTACCAATAGTTAGGAATCACCTGGGCAACTATTGTAAGTACACCCATCACTAAAATAGGCTGACATGGTTAACCTTAAAAACTACAGTTAACCAAATATAGTTCTCATAATTGTAAGATCAATATATGCGGAATAAGTAAATCACAATACCAAATTAACCACTAACCTTGTGACGCCATTGCTGCAATGAACTAAGGGTTCTTCTACTCTTAACACAGACCGAATGCACTGCTACAATCAATGGGGCTTGATATCTTTTTGTGCGTAATTAGTGTGAGAGCAGGGGACCCTATTATATATCCTAAATGGTGATGTTTGATAAGGATACTTCCCATCAAGTAATCCTTATCAAACTATCAAACTGATCTACTCATATCAGAATTACTTTAGCTATATATCAGTCCACATACATTCCTTGATAGCTTACAAGTATAGTCAATCCTAATCTCTTATGATCTCAATCCCTTAAGCACGTGTTAAACAAGTGAGCAGCTCTAACAAAGCTTACATCAATGGCACCGTTAAAGTGGATACCAGACAGCTAGCATGGATAAGATCGATGTTGACAAATAAAAGTAATGTTAGGAACATTAAAATTTTAAATTAAATTTGTAAATTATATGATGTAGTCTCCTTACATTACTCGTGTATTATATAGAGTTTGATAAACTTTGTTTAACTCTTAAATTTATGTGTATTTAATATAGATTTAAAAAAAAAATTAACAAAAGTCACCGTGTATTGGTTAAAGACACTTTATAACTTCTAAAAAATTGATGAAAATCTTGTAGTATTCAATTATGAATTTTTGTGAGTCTTCAAAATGTAAGTATATTCAAAATTTCACTAATGTTAAAGGAATTTAAAAACTCCTAATTTTAGACTTTGAGTGCTTTTATAGTAATTTTTTTGTCATAGCAAATCCAATCTCTCCCGCTAAGATTTTGATGGATTTCATTTTTCTCAATTCTAATGAAATACCCAGCAACCACCATAATACAATGATTATAACTATCACCACTTCCACTACGATGTCGCCGCCACCACCTTACCATGAACATCTCCTCTAACAGCACTGTCACGATCGCTGCCACCATCGTCATTGCCATGATAATCATCGCCACACTCACTATGACCACCATCACCATGACCGCCACCTTTGCACAAAAAACGCCACCACAATCACCACCACTACTACATAGTTGTCAACAAAGACACCAACTTTACTACTACTATCTCGTCAGAAATCACCACTTGACACTTCCACCAGCATCTTTAACGCCACCACCTCATAGGACCACTTTGTCGTGGATCATGATCACTCTTTCAAATAATGTAACTAAAAAAATAAAGATTATTAATAAATTGGTCATTAAAAAGTTCATGACAATTCACAAAATCTTGGACAACATCTTTCATTTTAACTCTTTTCTATTCCACAAAAGTATATCATTAAAAACCTATGAAATTTATGGAGTTTATAATAGTCTATAAAAGTATACTAAGAACTCGTTTGGATGTGCTTTTAAAATGATTGAAAGTGCTTTTGGTGAAAATATTTTTAGAAACAATCCTCAGTAAAAATGTTCGTAAATCTTAAAAAAGCACTTAAAAGTGCTGCTTCTTGTAAAAAGCACAAAACTGGTGCTTTTTGTAAAAAGCACTTAAAGTGCTTTTGAAACCCAAAAATATTTTCTCTAAAAGCGCTTTCAGTCATTTTAAAAGCCCATCTAAATGAGCCCTAAGCCTGTAAAAGTCTATTCATTTAAAAACTCAACAAAAGTGATATAAATCTTAATACACTAAAACCCTAAGAAAAACAGTTGATTTGATCCGCGGAGGATGAGGAGGAAAGCACGGAGAGGAATCATCTCACCCTCAATGAACTTGTTGATTTCTTACATCATCTTCAACGGAGAAAATGTACTTGGATTTTGGGGTTGGAGGATAGCAACGGTGTATGGCAAAAGGAATCCGTATGTATACAACAGATTGTGGTTAATTATTTTACCACATTATTTCAATCTGGTAGTGCTCAGTTGGAAGGGGAGGTGGCGGGTTGTGTGGAAAGAAAGGTTGATGAGAGGCAGAATGCAGAACTTATTAGGCCTTTTTCTGTGGATGAAATTAGAGATGATGTGCACCAAATTCCAGCTACTAAATCCCCTGGTCCTGACGGTTTCACGGTTGGGTTTTTTTCAAGATCATTGGGAGGTGGTGGGGGAGGATATTATCCGGATGGTGCAGGCTTTTCACCACTCGGGGAGGTTGCTACAGAAGGTTAATCATACACGTATTGTTTTAATCCCGAAGGTGAAGACTCCGCAAAGGATGACAGAACTTAGGCCGATCTCGTTATGTAATGTTGTGTATAAGATAATTGCTAAAGTTCTGACAGGCTGAAGAATGTGATGGACCGGGTTATTAGTGGCAATCAATCGGCATTTGTACCGGGAAGGTAGATACATGATAACATTTTGGTTGTTCATGAAATATTGCATTATTTAAAGCAAGGTGTGGAGCGAGAGGAGGGTAGAATGGCGGTCAAATTAGATATGGCAAAAGCGTATGATATAGTGGAATTGAGCTTCTTGATTGACATTATGAGGAACTTGGGTTTTCATCCACTATTTTGTAAATGGATACGTGAATGAATCTCTACGGTATCGTATAGTGTGATGGTGAATGGTGTTCCGTTTGGCTATTTTCGACCCGAGGGGATTGAGGCAGGGTGACCCGTTATCACATTTTCTTTTTCTCATATGTGCAGAAGCCCTTTCAGCTTATATTTGGAAAAATGAAATGGAAGGGCAGATTAGTGGGGTGCAGGTGGCACCTGGAGCAAATGCCATTTCTCATTTTTTTTCACGGATGATTCGGTGGTGTTTTGCAAAGCGAATGAAACGGAGGCAGGGACTGTCACAAGGATATTGGAGAAGTATGGTCAGGAGTCCGGTCAAATTATTAATTTGGAGAAAAGTTCTATTTTCTTTGGGAAGGGTTGTTTGAAGAAGAATAAAAAACGTATTGTCTCGAGAATGAATATTCAAGCAAGAGACGGATTTGGCAAATATTTGGGGTTTTAGGCAGATTTTGGACATTCGAAGAATGCGGTATTTGAATCGGTACGACGTGGTATTGAAAGTCGCATAGATGGGTGGGCGGAGCAATTTTTGTCGCCGGCGGGGAAGGAAATTTTGATTAAATTGGTGGCAATGGCGATGCTGAATCATGTTATGGTGTGTTTTAAATTGCCAGTGACCACGTGTAAAGAGATGGAGCGAGTCATTTCTCAATTTTGGTGGAGGAATCAAGCGAAAACCAGGGGATGTCATTGGGTGCCAAGGGATAAAATGATTGAGACTAAGAAGGTTGGTGGTTTGGGTTTTCGAGACCTTATGAAGTTTAATTTGGCTATGCTTGCTAAAATTGGTTGGAGGGTGTTGTGGAACCTGGATTCGATGCTTAGTATGGTGCTTCGGGACAAATATTTTCCTACTTCATCGTTTCTGGAGGCAAGGTAGCAGAAGAAATCATCATGGGGGTGGAAATGTATTCTTTTGGGGAGACAAATTCTGCACCGTGGGGTTAAATGGAGGGTGGGTAATGGGGAGAAGGTTACGATGGCTGAGCCATGGGTGCCTAAGCCGTATTCGTTTAAACCGATGTTGAGGAATTTGGATCCTAATACAAGGGTGTGTGAGTTGATGACAGTGGATAGGCAGGGGTGGTATTTGGATGCACTTGCGATGAGAGTGGCATCAGAGGATGTTGAGTTGATTCAATCTATATCGTTTAGTCGACATGGGTGTGAGGATGAAAGAATTTGGCATTATACGAAGAACGGGGTGTATACGGTACGGTCGGGATATCATGTTGCGATGGAAATGTTGAAAAATGGTGAGTTTGGAAGGAAAAGAAGTGGGATGCTGAGTTCTTTGGGTTTCTTGGGAGGGACGTGGAAGAAGATATGGACTCTTGCTGTTCCGCAGAAACTTCGGTTTTTTATGTGGAAGGCGGGTAGGAAGGCTTTGGCGGTTAGGCATAATTTGGAACGTCGGCGGATCCATATAGTGGATAGATGTGAATTGTGTGGAGCGAGTGATGAAACTGAGGCTCATATTTTCTTTGATTGTGAGTTTAGCCGTACTTTTTGGTTTGGGACGTCATTGCAATTAAATATGGCAGCTATGGGGGTGAAGGATTTTTTGGAAGGATGTCAGTTGATTGTGAAACGTATGGAGAAAGAAGAGGATGCTGATTTGATCTTGCAATAGGTGGTCTTTGGATTTTGGTGTATATGGAAGTGTAGGAATGAAATGGTTTATAAGGGGGTGAGGAAGTTACCATAGGTGGCGGTGGAACTATGGTAGCGGCATGTGGAGGAATATAGGAATGCTTTGGATGTTACGGTGGGGGAGAGTGGGGTAAATGGGAGAGTTAAGAGAGATGAGGTAGGGTTGGGTATTGGGGAAGAAATCAGGGAGGGTACGGGGGAGATAGTGATGTCTGAGGGAGGGGTAAGAGGTAGGGAAGGTGGGGAAGGTGTGGTTAAGTGGCAGAAGCCAGATTTTGGGGAGTTCAAATTGAACTGTGATGCAGCATGGAGGAAGGACAAGGGGGAGGGATGGGTTGGGTAGGTACTTAGGGACTTTGCGGGTATTCCAATGCTTGCAGGAGGGGTAGAAGGTGGACGGTTTGGGGACACCACTATGGCGGAGGCAGAGGCCATTAGACAGGGCTTGGAGACGATGGTGGGAAGGGAGGATTGGGAGGTTAGTACCTGGTGGTGGAATCGGATTCTAAAGGCTTGATCAAGATGTTAAATAAGGAGACCACGGTTGATGTGAATCTCGAAATTTATATCCAAGACATTTGGATAATGACTAGTTTATTTCAGTTGGTAAGGTTTTGCTTTAACCCTCGTTAATGTAATCGTGCAGCCCATTTGATAGCGGCGTACGTCGTCAAGCATGGCGGGAGATTTGACTGGGATGAATTAGGTTTTGAGTTTCTCTTTAATATTTTAGCAGAAAATGCAAATGTAACTATTCGTATTTAATTTCTAATAAATTCTTATCTTTCGACAAAAAATAAAATAAAATGGAGAGTTAAATACTAAATTTTAGCACGCTAAATACAAATTTTAGCATCCCAAAATGTTTTTCTTTTTCCCAAAAATGTTTTTCTTTTTCCAAACCATCTAGTGCTAAAGTTTAGCAACTCATCTGCATTAAATTTCCAACAAGTGTTTAGCCTGAATTCTTTTTTGGAAGAACTAATAAAAATTCTCTCACAAATTTTTTTTTATCGAAAAATACTTGGACAACATTTCTTATTATTAAAGATATTTTTTGTATTATAAGGACAAATAACAAAAAAAAATCACACTTCAAAATAGTTTTGAATTAAAAAATGTCCGTAATAATAAAAAAAGGTTTCGTTAGTGATAAAAGAAGTTGTCAAAGTTTTTGCAAAGGTTTTTCAATTAATTTTCTTTATGTTTATATGAAAAACCGTTCACTTTGTGTCACTGTTGGCAACTGTTAAAGATGTACCAAAGTTTAAAGGAATCATCTCACCCACATGTGTCGAAGTCGCCAATAACACAAAGCATACCTATCGTTTCAAGAAACCCCACGGCACCACCCATGCAAGTCAAGGTTATCATATAAAAGGCCAAACGAAAGAAAAGTAGAAGAAGAAATTAAAAAAAGGCAAGATTGCGGTTGATCTAGCCGCCAAAACACTCCTAGCAATGCCATGAAGGGAAAAACACTCGTAGCAACGCCATGAAGGGAAAAACACTCTTAGCTAGTCAAGAAAAAGCAAGACAACACAAGTATGCTAACGACACTTCCGAGATTACTCCGAATTTAATAACATATTTTAACGGAGAAAATATGAAAATACAAGGAAAAGGAGAAAAAAAAAAAACACAACACGTGCATTAGATTTTGACATTGGAATCCATAATTTTCATCTCAAAATTAATATTTATTTTATGTTCTGTATTCATGCTATCATCGTAGTGTTTTTTATGTTATCGTTATATGCCGTTTCAATACTAACGTGGTAGTATTTTATTTTCAATAATATTGTTAATAATTTTTCGTTTTTATATTATTATTGTAGTATTTCATTTGGAATTTAATGTAATCGAAATATTATTTTAGTAATGTGACCACCAAGAAGTCACATTGCTTTTAACACGTATTTGATACCATACTTGACCTTTCAACAACAATTTTCACTTATTTGACTGTTCCACAACTAAATAATTTCATTGTTGTGTTTAAGAGGAATTCATCTCCGCAGTTTAATTAATTTTTGTTGAACATTTTTGACCGTTTAACAAGTATAGAATTAAATCTTAAAGTTTTGTTCTAATCTAAAAATCTATAGCCGCCTCTTGCTTCTTTTTCCGGCTTGGGGTTGGTGGCAGCCTCTCTTCTCATCATGGCTTCATGCATACCTATCTTCCGAGTGTCTCCTTAATGAGATTATTTGTGAATCTCTTCAAGTGAGTATTTTAATTTTGTGTTTGTGTGTTATCATCTCATTCTAGGTCTACTCCGTTGTTTCTGGTAATTTCAGTGATGGTGTTAACACAAAATTCATATTGGTTTGGACATTAGTTGGTTCCCTGTCAGATCCTTTTTAGAGTCGGCGTTGCTCTTTATCAAAGAGTGTCATTCTGCTCGTGATATTAAAGTTTTTGTCCTCAAAATTTCTTAGGTGCCAATTCATGAAGTGTTTGAATTTTCATTAGGAATTAAGTTCTTTTGGCTTTGGAGTTCCGTCTCAATCTTTTGAGTTTGGGTGTAGATGATTTCAAGACTTGGATGAGTTCCTTTACTTATTCTCATGGTCGCTTGTCTCATCCTCAAATCCACCAGTACGGTGACAACTAGTTTGGCCAAGTTCGCCTTTTATGTTTTGTTGAAGTATCTTTGCATTGAGGACCTCTTGGATTTTATCCAGAATATACTCTTTAATGTTTGTATTAGCTCTTATTATAGTAAAGGAAGTGATTTTCACACCCTTTCTAGAATATCCAAATTTATTTATGGCATCGGATTGAATAAATTAAGCGAAATCAATGGCCATAATTAAACATCAGTGTAAGAGGCTAAAATAAGTGTGTGAAAATCGCTTCCTTATGATAAAATCGCTATCATTTTGCTTCAAAAAAAAAAAAAACAAAGGTTACTAGTGTTACATTATACTAGTATGATTCTTTTTTACTTGTAAGTGATAAGTTTTTGGGCCTGATTTTCATCAATGAAGAGTTTGATATATATACCAAATTATTATGTTGGCCCATTGTGTGACTTAGTCCAAATTCCGTACCTCTTTAGTGAAACTATCATGGTATATTAAAAATGTTTTAAGAAAAATTAAAATAACTAATTGTTGAATATTTGACCTTTAACAAGTATAGGACTAATCTCTCAGTTTTTTTTTTTAATGAAAGTTAATCGAAAAGAACAGACTTTACAAAAATTCTGCACTTCTATCAGTATCACCGATGTGTATGGACAAACATACCTCTGTGCTCCATCGTATGCATTTCGAATGAAAAATTTATGTTGGCTATTGTCATCGTCTAACTATTATTCTTGAGGCAATGGCGTCTTATGACTTGTGAATTTGGCACATGCCTTTCCTGTCGCAATGTTCTTGCCAATTGCTAGAATATAATTGTATTGCCTTAACTTATGGCTCGTTGTAAGTGTATTTAAAATGATTAAAATGTTGTGATCTATTTTTATCTGACAAAGGGAGAGAGGCCGGCGGCAGAGAAAGAGAGAAAAGAGAGATGTGTGTTTGTAGAATTGTAAGGGAATTGTGTGTGTTTCCCTCCTACATTGCACCTTTATTTATAATAATAATAAGATAAGGATATTCCTTGTCCTCCAAGGAATATGAGATACAATAGGAGAGAATAAACCCTAATCAAATCTAATCTAGGATTTACACAGTCACACTTAAACTAGGAATGTTTACAACACTCCCCCTTGAGTGTGTAAATACTCAAGGTAGATTTAGCATAATGCAGAAGTTGATGAAATCGACTTGTCAGTGCTGATTCCAAGGAACAACGCTTATTCTCAATAAGGTAGGAACTTGCATAAGTAGTAAGTCTCACTAAAAAACCCTAAGGCTATGGCAAAAATCTGAGTAGGGACAAAATCCATAGTCTAAGGAAAAATGCGTGAGAAATGCAAAGTCAAAAGAAACGTCTACAGGACGTCATCAGGGATATGACCAGCCCAAGGTGGGTGCCTCGTTAAAACCTAGTAAGGTAGCAAAAACCCAGTGGGAAAAATGCTCCTAATCGTAGGGAAAAAGAGTACATTAAGATCAAGCAAGTATCTACAGGATACTCCCCCTAAGTTTGACATAATTCCAAAGAGAAATAGCAAAGTTACAACTCAGAAAGTTTACGCATACCAATTCCATGAACAAGCTTCTGAAACGTCGTCTTCGGCAGTGATTTGGTGAAGAGGTCGGCCAGATTGTCTTGTGAACGGATTTGCGTGACTTTAATATTCTGATGCTCTTGTTGTTGATGTGAAAAGAAAAACTTCGGCGCAATGTGCTTGGTGTTGTGTCCTTTGATGTAACCCTTCTTGAGCTGTTCGATGCAAGCTGCATTGTCCTCAAAGATCGTCGTCGGGGCATTAACGACGGGATGAATATCGCAGGAGCTTCGAATATGGCCCACTACTGCTCTCAACCAAAAGCATTCCCGAGTTGCTTCATGTAAGGCAAGAATTTCAGCATGGTTTGACGAAGTGGCAACTAAGGTTTGTTTAGTTGACCTCCAAGATATTGCGGTGCCTCCAACGGTAAAAACATAACCCGTTTGAGAATGCGCCTTGTGCGGATCAGATAAGTATCCAGCGTCGGCATAACCAACAAGGCGAGAATCAACTTAAGAAGCACAGGGTGCGGCATTACTCGAGGATTCGTAGGGATAGAACAAGCCCAAATCCGTAGTACCCTTAAGGTAACAGAAGATGTCTTTCACGCCAGTCCAGTGTCTGCGTGTTGGTGCATTGCTGTATCTTACCAAAAGATTAACAGCGAAGGAGATGTCGGGTCTAGTGCATTGAGCTAAGTACAATAAAGCACCTATCGCACTTAGATAAGGAACTTCAGGCTCCAAAATCTCTTCATCATCCTCCTTCAGACGGAAGGGATCTCGTTTTGCATCTAGCGTACGAACGACCATAGGAGTACTCGAAGACTTCGCTTTATCCTCGTTAAAGCGGCGCAACAACTTCTGGGTGTAGTTCGATTGATGGACTAGGATTCCATCCGAACAATGCTCTATCTTGAGACCGAGATAGTATCAAGTCTTACCTAGATCTTTCATCTCAAATTCTGACTTCAGGTGCGAAACAGTTCTTGCGAGCTCTTCAGGAGTTCCAATGAGATTCATGTCATCGACATATATTGCAACAATCGCAAATCCGGAATGTGACTTCTTAATGAACACACAAGGGCATAATTCGTTGTTCACATATCCCTGACTAGCCAAATACTCACTCAAACGGTTATACCACATTCTTCCGGATTGTTTCAAATCGTAGAGTGAACGCCTCAGCCGAATTGAGAGCATGTTCCGGGGTTTGGAAATATTTGAACCAGTCAATGTAAGTCCTTCGGGAACTTTCATATAAATTTCCGTATCAAGATCCCCATAGAGATACGCGGTTACTACGTCCATCAACTGTATATCCAGTTTTTCGGAAACTACCAAATTGATAAGGTAGCGAAAAGTAGTCACATCCATAACGGGTGAATAAGTTTCGTCATAGTCAATCTCGGGGCGTTGTGAGAAGCCTTGTGCAACAAGACGAGCTTTGTAACTCACAATTTTGTTCTTCTCATTACGCTTCTGAACAAAAACCCACTTGTAGCCAATGAGCTTTACATGTGGAGGAGTAGGAACTACAGGTCCAAACACCTTACGTTTTGCAAGCGAATCGAGTTTGACTTGGATTGCTTGTTTCCAGTTTGACAAATCAGCTCTACGTCGACATTCATCAACGGAACGCGGTTCAATGTCATCGCTCAACATGATCTCAGTAACTACTGCAAATGCTAATGCATCGTCGACAATCATCTCATTTCTACACCACACATCATCTAAACTAGCATAATAGACCGAAATCTCACAATTCTAGGAAGATGATTCGTCTCTTCAAGGACGTTTCCATAATCTAGAATTTCCTCATGAGTTGGGTAGAATAAGTAAGCGATAGTCGGATTCACGGTAGGCTCTTCAGGACCTTGTGCCGTGGTTTTCCTCTTCCGGGGGTGTAAATCCTTTGAACCAAGGGGTCTGCCACTCTTTTGCGTAGGGGCAGATGATTGGCTAGCTGCTAATGTACGTGGATCACCAAAATTGGCGTCCCGGGCTTCCAGGAGGGCAGTCCATCGTACATTTGGTACATATATCTTTGCAGGCATATTCGCAGCTGGAATGTGTGATCTTGTCACGCGCGCTAGATCGGTGAAAACATCTGACATGCTCTGAAGATCTAATATGTACTGCACTTCAGTTTAAGACTGAGCGGTGCGATGATCTAAATGAGACAAAGTGGGAGTTGTCCACGATAATTCGCGTCGTTCTTCAGGAACGTTGACGTTTTTATCTCCCCCTAACGACGGGAAGACTGTCTCATAGAAGTGACAATCCACAAAACGAGCGGTAAACAGATCGCATGTCAAAGGTTCTAAGTAACGAATAATCGAAGGAGAATCATATCCGACATAGATTCTCATCCTTTACTGAGGCTCCATTTTTGTACGTAAGGGCTGCGAGATCGGCACATATACCGCACAACCGAAAACGCGCAGATGCGATATGTTGGGTTCGCATCCGGTAACCAACTGAAGGGCACTAAATGGTTGTGTTGCAACAGGCCTCAGGCAGACCAACTTTGCTGCGTGCAATATTGCATGGCCCTAAGCAGCCATCGGGAGCTTGGTACATATGACGAACGATCGAGCAATTATTTGTAAGCGCTTAATGATCGGGAGCCCAGAAACAATAAACAAAAAAAAAAAATTATTTTTTTCGTACGGGCCGAGGAGCTGGAGCCTAACAGGGCTCGGGTTGAAGGACCAAAACATCCCAGCAGTAGCTGGGTGTGTCCATCGGGGAAGAAAGCCGATCTTTGATCGACGGCGCCATTGCAGGCGACAGTCCATGGTCTGTGCAAACCATGGTTCGTCGGAGAACTAAGTACTCATCGACGGAGATGAAATCTCGACGTCGGGGCAAAGAGAACCAAAAAATTCAAATGAATTCGAATGAAAAACCCATGGAATTCTTCTGGAATTTCACGGAATCGTTGGTGAAAATGATGGGTTGTGTCCAATTTGCAGGACTGCCGGTCGTGTTGCGTCGGAAATGTCGACGGCGAAGACCTGGGCTTCAGGCCGTAGGTCGGGACAAGGTGCTTTAAACGCACCGTGTGGTTCAATGCTTGCGGGTGTGGGTTCTCGGTTTGGGTTAGGCCATCGCAGGTTGCTGGCCTGGTGGCTTGCGGCCTTGCATGGTGCAAAGGCACGGGTTCGAATAGAACCCTAATTCCCCAATTGCAATTTTGTTTTCAATTTAAATATAATTCAATGTTTATGTATATTTCAATGAATCACATATGTAATTTGATGCATATGCAAAATAATAGTTTCAATGCATGTACATATGTAAGATTCAATTCATGAAAAATATCAAATTCACATAATTTTAGCAATTATGGTTATGTGGCATACACAATTTATGTAGAATCTAAAATACGTTAAACGTAAAGTTGGGTCATGCATCATGGTGAATGTTCATGCTATCAGGGCTGCAAAATATCGAGTTAAAAACCATTGTTTTGAAAGAACTTGATTGCGTGATGATATAGATGAACTGGTTTGATGAAGAAATTTTTTCTCCAACGTCAGATTCCTAAGCGCAGCGGTAGGAGCGTGTTGATAACGTGTTGTGGTCTATTTTTATCTGACAAAGGGAAAGAGGCTGACGGCAGAGAAAGAGAGAAAAGAGATATGTGTGTTTGTAGAATTGTAAGGGAATTGTGTGTGTTTCCCTCCTACATTGCACCTTTATTTATAATAATAATAAGATAAGAATATTCCTTGTTCTCCAATGAATATGAGATACAATAGGAGAGAATAAACCATAATCAAATCTAATCTAGGATTTATACAGTCACACTTAAACTAGGAATGTTTACAACATAAAAGCATTTTTGGTAAATGAATTTTTGGATCTCAAGTTCTTAGTTAATTTTTTTTGAAAATGTTATATCTTTTATTAATAACCCCTTCATTAATTATTTTTTTCTAAATTATAATTAAATAAGGATTTTGCGTTTTATATTTGGATGTTTCACCAAATTTTCATTCTCCCTTAAATTGTAATGACAATCTACATAAATTCTAAAATATTTTGAATGTAAAACAATTCTACATAAATCCTAAAAATCTATCTTATTAGATTTGAAGCTGTCCATCCAATTTTTTTTTCGATCTAAGTCATGTGACATGCATGTTATATATACACTTTGAACTGTAGATTGACAATTTTTAATGACCATGTGAATTTGCTTTTTTAATGGCCAAATTAGTAGTTTTTAATGAGGTTACAGATTTATTTTTCCAAAATTATAAAAAAAAAATCGGATTTTCTCTCCCTCTCTTCTCATGTGATCCAAAATCAAACCATTATTGCAGTCCTAATTTAGTTAGATTTATACCGACAATTCATGTAGGAGATTTATTATGTGTTGTTTGTTTTGCGTCCACTTTCTCTAAATCAAGAATTTGGTCATTCAAGAAGATGCAGTTAGTTGACACTCTTCTAATTAATGGATTATCGTTATCGTTTCAGTTAAATAAAAGACTTATTATTTTGAAAAAAATAATTGAAGGATTTAATTTTCACTTGAGCGATAATTCAAGAATCAAAGCAAAACTTTACTCTTTTGAAATAATGTGTGCGTTTGTGTGTGTATACATCAGTCATGCTCTCCTAAGGTCCTCATTTGAGGACTCATGATGACCAAATACATATTAGCCACAAGATTATATTAGTGTAGATCCAACGGCTTAAAATATTTGACAACTTAATAAACCAAAACCAACTTAAAATCCATGAACCATTAGGAAACTCATTTTCTTGTTTTGGTTTATAAAGTTGTCAAATATTTTAAACCTTTATATCTAAACTAATATAATCTTATGGATAATATGGATTTGGTTCTTACATGTTCTCAAAATGAGGACCTTAGGAGAGCAAGACTCGTGTGTGTGTGTGTGTGTGTGTGTGTGTGTGTATATATATATATATATATGGATTAGGATCCGAGGACAACACACTTTTGACACGCTTTTGTGGAATCAACTTGTAATGTATTTCATCGATTTTAACCGTCTATCTTTTATATATTTCCTTAAAAATCATCTAAATTTTATATATATGTAACTTCTACGATAAGTGTGAATTCTACGATAAATGTTGCATTATCAATCCTATATAGTTTCACTTGTGTTAGAGGAATTTTTAATTGAAAAGTGAGGATTGTTAGTTACAGTGGCAGGGCATACATTCCACCATAAAAGTTTGTTCTTTCACTTAGAAAAACAAGACCCCTTTAGTTAAGAAAATATTGAATAAAGAATTTGTTTGTATGTCGTCATGGACAAATTAAAAAATGAAAACGGGGGCACTGGGGTGTGGTGGGGTTGGGAAGAAAAAGAAGATCCAAATCACTAATTTGATGGTATTGGTCAATCTTTTACATTCTTATTGGCTTACCAATTGCAAAACTCAGAGTGGGTTGGTGAAAACGCTTCAACACCAAACACGAACGTATTTGAAAAATATAAAAAAATGATTTGCGTCAATGGATAATAGAGAGGGGTATTACCTTTGCACCACGACATGAATTTGAATCTTTTGATTTTCTAATTTAACAACTAATCTAATAAATTTATCGTTTGATAAATAAATAAAAAAAGATGATAAAGTTGTGGTCTTGTCCACCTCCCTATAAGATCCTTTCTCTACTCTTTTGTTAGGATCCTCTTTTGGACTGTTTACGCCCACTTATTGAAATGCCTTCATTTGTCGAAGGCCTGAACTTTGTCGTTGTGTTAACTTAATTAAATCAGATTGCCACAATTAGCTAATCATCCGTCCAATTTGACTTGGTGTATTTTAGGGGAAGATTAATAAAATTGCAATGCATGAAATGTCGGTAAAATAATTGAGTCAAAACATGAACTTTGTTACCAACAGTCGTTCGCGCCGGTCGTTCGCCTAAGACCGGGTACATACATATCAATCCAAATTCGTTTTCAATCAATATCATGATAATTTGGAGTAAATACCTTGCAAAGATCCAACAACCCTATCAATTTCTCCTTTTCGTTTCACCAACCCAAACACACCACACAACACCACCCCCCCCCCAAAAAAAGAAATGGTGGTTGGTAGTGGGCATGACTTAAGTTTTGTTTTAAATTTTTGTTGCAAAGCTATTGACGCATTATCTTCAGTAAACTTTTGTTTTCTCTCTACTGTCGTAAGTAGGTTACAAAGGACCAAAACCTTTCGGCAGCGTCAGCTTTGCCCAATCAAGGACCCAAACTTGTGTTTTATAAGATTTCTTTGGTCAGATTTGTTAAAAATCATCGAAACCTAATCATGTTATATGCCTCAATGAGAACATACCGTATCCAATAAATAAATAAATAAGGCATTTTTGGGTACTGTAAATTGCACATGAGTGTTCATTTTTCGACATGCACACGAGTTATATGTAAATTGCATGGCTTTTCGACATGGATCACGAAGATATATAAATAATATGTGTGAGATATAATATAAGTACATTAACTACATGGCTAGATAGTAAATACCTTAAGGAAGGGAAGTGGGTGAAGAGAATGATATGTACCTTTCATTGCTTCTTATTTGCCGTAGCGCTTTACTGCACTGGCGTAAAATAATGATGTCTATGCATTATGGTGCTGGTTTGATCCCCTCTGACTCCCCTCTTTCCCTTAATAACTAACTATTTAACCCACTAATACTATTGATTGTTAAAAAAAATGAAAAATAAAGGAAAACGAGGGGGAAGAAGAGAATTATGTATCAAATTTTATGCTAAATTATGCCATACTTTCAACAACTTCACATTTTATTTGGTTATGTGTTGGTCCATCTTGAACTTCAGTTGGCATTAAAAGGTTGTGCCTTTTCCATTTTGCTACCAATAAAACATAAACATGTCATGGGTCACATTAATCGGTATTAAAAAGTTGAGATAACATGACTACTATGATATCCATAAATTCTTTTATTTAAACGTTAATGTCTGGAATTCGTCTAGATCGATACACCTTCGATGGTCCAATTTCTGGCCGTCAACCGACCTATTATATTTCATAGTAACAGTCACAAGTTTCTTGGCTCAGCACTTGCTTCTTTTAGGATATATAAAAACCCTACTGCACTGGTTTTACATTCCTTTACTTTGGTGGTTGTTTGGGCAACTCCTTTGCCCAAATCCTGTCTGACTCTGTCCATATATAAAAGCGAAGCTTCCTCCCTAAATTCTGCCATATGGACCTTATAAATAATGCGACACAAATAAGAGGGCCATCTTGAAATTGAGAAGCAATAACCGATAAGATATGGAATTGGGGGAAGAAAAAAGCTACGAGACTCCATTGCCAATATCCTACACCAAACACATACCAATAAGTTCCATTTATATATCGAATGGGGTTGGTAAGATTTCCACTAAAATTTGGTGCATAAAAGAAATAATTATTCGAAAAAATTGATATATCAAATGATTATTCGAATTATACGATGGTTGTTAGGGAGATGATGACATGTTTCTGTGAGTCTTTCCAACTAATCCCCTTTTTAAAAGAAAAAAAATGATTATTCAATAACCTAGGCTAAAGCAAAATAACCCAAATCATGTTTTTGTTTGTTTTGTTTTTCCTTGCCCTAAAATTTTTAATCTAGTAATTTGCGTGCATAATTTAAAGGCACATGGTCATGTAGATTTGTTTGAGATTCAGTGGCACGAAATTGTGCGCCAATTTCCAAAGTGATTGTGTCAAGCACCTTTGTAATAAAAGTTACAAAAGAAAATGAAAGTATTTCGTGCCAATTTCCAAAGTGATTGACACCTTTGTAATAAAAATTATAAAAGCTAAGGAAAAAGGTAGTATTTCGTGTCAATTTCCAAAGTGATTGTGTCAAGCACCTTTGTAGTAAAAATACCTAAGCTAAAGAAAATAAATGTGAAGAAATCAAGACTAGCTTTAAAAGTTTTAGTTTTTATTTTTCGTTGGATTTTTTAATTTTGGTTCAAAATTTGTTTTGTTTCTTTTATATAACGATATATTTACACAA
This sequence comes from Heteromeles arbutifolia, assembly GCA_024362995.1. Lineage (NCBI taxonomy): Eukaryota > Viridiplantae > Streptophyta > Magnoliopsida > Rosales > Rosaceae > Heteromeles > Heteromeles arbutifolia. Next base: position 10,691,603 of record JANCRC010000018.1, read on the forward strand.
AGGTGTGAGGAATAAATTAATATCGAACTCGACATTCACAAGATTTGAACCTAAGACCTCTCACTTATGAGTGAAGAAGAAATAATTTCTTTACTTAATTCAATAAAATCCTATCTTTCGACCCAAAGAAAAATGTAAACTAAAATGATAATTATACATTTAAAATTTGAAAATTAAGTTAAACTTTATTCATTATTTCTCTCACCTTTCTTTCTTCTACATTTTTCTTCAACATGCATCGCTTTTATGGAATTGCAAGTTACTTTTTTTATGCAACCAATTTTAGAGAGGGAAAATCGAATATAACTTTGAATTGAATTTGGAAAACCATTCCATTCCTAAATTGTTAAGAAATTGAATACAATTATCATTCTCATTTTAACATTTCAGTCGAATAAACGTGGTCTGAGTGAAGAGTTAAGTATTCCTAATTCGTTAGCTATAAGTCCCTTTCAAAAGTAACAAAATTTATTTTATAAACGATATTTTATTTTCAGAGGAGTAACGGATCAGGCTAAAACACACAATAGATCATTCATAATATAATCATGTATCTATCTCATCAAATGTTTGCACAGAAACAATCCTCTTGTTAGATATCCAAAATCTTATTACGTTAATGCTACTAAACTGTAAATCTTGATTATAATTTACATTTACATCATCATAAACTAAGCATGTTGTTCTAAAACACACTTGTACGCCATGTGTCATCACCTGAATGGTGTAGTTTACATATTCCAACAAAAATTTACATCATCAAGAATTTACATTTACATTATCAAAGTTTAACTAACATAACATGTTACATTTGAATTTAATTCAAGATAATCTCTTTACAGTTTGTACACTTTCTTAACGTTCTATTAAAACTGCTATCGTTTCTTCTTAAAAAAAAAAACACTAACACCTTACATCAGACGACAATGCAACGGCACCTTGCACGAAGAATTTTACTTGTCATATGAAAAATTGTTTTTGCAGAGAAATAGGCTGACGTGCTGCTGTCGTTCCTTAGTCTCCTTCAGAGAGCCTGCTTGCTCACCAACCCCCGCCCCCCTCTTCCCTTCCCCTTCGGTTATCATTTGACAAGTAAAAGCCCGCGTTTTTGAACCCCACCTAAACTACACATGCTGTTCACAAACACACTTGTACGCCACGTGTCACCACGTGAACGGTCCCAGATCATGAAGATCCAAGGGCTACCTGCAGTTTTCAACTAACACATCGGCCTACCCACCCAGCATTCGAGGTGGGACGTCCCCTATATAAACAAGGCAATTATGGGTGAACCAACTCAGGAAAATACTCGTAAATTTTCCTTTTCACCCCAAATTTAACTTAGAGCTAGCACCGCCTCTTTCCATTCCCTTCCCTTCCCAATTCCCATTCCCTTATTGTATCTCTTCGACCAGGTTTTTATCCCACTGAGTTTTTCTCGGCTCCATTCATTCTCATTGTTTCCTATCCCCATTTTGGTATTGTTTGTGATCTTGGAAGCAAATGGAACCAGGAAATAACCAAACCAGCAACGGAAACGGCTCCCTGGAGTCGTTTTGCGTAGGCCATGAGAAGGTACTTGCGACACATGACCCATTGAACTGGGGGATGGCAGCTGAGGCAATGAAAGGGAGCCATCTTGACGAGTTCAAACGGATGGTCAACGATTACAGGAAGCCAGTGGTGAAGCTTGGTGGGGAGAGCCTGACGGTGGCTCAGGTTGCTGCAATTGCCTACCACGACGGTGCCAAGGTGGAGCTGTCGGAGGAGAAAAGGGCTGGGGTGAAGGCCAGCAGTGATTGGGTTATGGATAGCATGGGCAAAGGCACAGACAGCTATGGTGTGACCACTGGTTTTGGTGCAACCTCACATAGGAGAACCAAGCAAGGTGGAGCTCTTCAGAGGGAGCTAATTAGGTAATTACTTAACCTTCGATTCTCTAATTAATTAATCTTCCATTGAACATATCCATCACCCTTGCGTGGGCATCCTAATTCTAGTAATTAGTTTGTTAATTTTACTTATTCAAGCCAATTAGTTGACTTCATTAGTCGTTCCTTTATGTACTTAATCAGAATGGATACATATATAGAAAGGATTCATAAACGGCACAAAATGAAAATTTTGTGCACTTATGAGACGTTAAGTGGCACTAGATTCCACTTGTTTAAAGAGTCGCAACCTTAACTTGTATATACATAAATCACTCATAAAACAACGTATAAAATGAAAAGTTCCAACCTCGAGTGATAGGTAAGAAGAAATGACCGGATAAAGAACGAGAAAGAACGAGGTGTTTTTTTTTTTTCTTCTAAGTTTGGTGGAATTTATGATTGAATCTGTTTTTAGGTGAAAATTGGTAACTAGCATTGTCTCACCTTATGTACTTATTGATGTCGGTTATGTTAGGTGATTGTATTTATTTTTATGATATTTGTTAATATTATTATTTTTTTGGCTAAAAGTAAAAAAATGTGACATGAGGAGGATGCACAGATCTAAACAAAACAGAACAATATTTTATTTTTTATTTCTATTTTCCTTGAATTTAAATATTTTTACTTATAGCACTACTCTTGCAAATGACTTTTCCCAAAAATGATTTAAATGGATCCGTTGAAAAAAAATATCAATTTTAAAAATCTTTCTAATTTTATAAAATAAAATTATTAATAATGTCAAATAAAATGTTTGTTTGACCAAAGATGTTGTGTATCATATTATATTATACATAGCATACAATGATTTACATATATATATATATATATATATATATATATTTATATATATATTTATATATACCCCTTTATCTATATATATTTATATATACCCCTTTATCTAAGAGACCAAATTTTCTACACCCAAAATGGGTGTGGCCTCTCTGTGGCCCCAATGAGTGTCTGACACTTATTAAATGCATGACAACAAAATTAAGAATAGTTAAGATATTTAATAGGTGTCAGACACTCATTGGGACCACAGAGAGGCCACACCCATTTTAGGTGCAGAAGATTTGGTCTCTTTATCCAAAGGGTTGTATATTTTTCTATTTGACAAAAATAAGAACTAGTTGTTGGGTTCACTCCACATTGAATTATAAGTTTCATTTCATAGACCATCTTTACAAAATATTAGTCAAATTGAAAATATTTGAGGCATCTAATTAAATTCAAAGAAATTGATGAACACTATGTTCCCAAAAATATTAAAATTTCATCATGACAATCAAAGTAAATAATTTTAAATTGAATTGATATTTTATGAAAATGATTTATGAATGAAATCTTTAAAAATACAATTCCGATTGTTAAAGTTCAATGAATAATTGCCTGCACAACCAATTCTCATTTAAAAATAAAATGAGGTCGCTTTTGCTTAAGACTTTGCACACACACACACACATTTTGAACACAATATACGTGTGTATATAGTTAACTCAAAGCAAAGAAAAAATGATTTAATCAAATTAAAATATATTCTTATTTTCATGACTTAGTAGCATTTACATGCTTGGCACGTGGTTGCCAGAGAGTCAACATCCAATTCAATATTGGTGCACGTGACCCATTTATTCCTTATTGGTCCTCATATAATCTGGTCCATATAACATACTAACTACAGCAGGCCTTTTTTGGTTTTTTTTTTCTTTTTTTTGAGTCCACCAGAATGTGCTGCCCACGTAGCTCTATGGGCCCATAAAAAAATACCTTCAGCCCATTTCTACTAAAAAACAAAACGTATTCTACTGCAAATAACATGTAGCTCAAGCGATTAACAACATTTACTTTGCATTAAAAAATAAAAACTCATTTTACTAATGTTTAACCTTTTTTTGTAATAGTTAATAACAGTTGTGTAACTTTCTAGAAAGTTCTTGTGTCGTATCCTTTTCGTTTCTTCTATTTTTCTGAAGGATAAAATTTCACTTTAATCTAGCCTAAACTACTAGGAGGAATATTTGAACCAGGTGCATAGGGTGGAGGACATCCGTTTTAACCAATGTGATCGTGCCACGTGTGTTTTAAAGAATTAGTTGTGTTAGTTGCCACTCAAGCTGACTTGTGTGCAATTTTTTGTTGTCGAACAGATTTTTGAATGCTGGAATCTTTGGCAGCACCACAGAATCGACCCACATTCTGCCTCACACAGCAACAAGAGCAGCAATGCTGGTGAGGATCAACACCCTCCTCCAGGGCTACTCCGGAATCAGGTTCGAAATCTTGGAAGCCATAACCAAGTTCCTCAACAACAATGTCACCCCATGCCTCCCCCTTAGGGGCACAATCACCGCCTCCGGGGACTTGGTTCCGCTCTCGTACATTGCCGCGCTTTTGATCGGCAGGCCTAACTCCAAGTCCACCGGACCCAATGGCGAAACCTTAACCGCTTTTGATGCCTTCAAGCTAGCTGGGATTGATGGTGGGTTCTTTGAGTTGCAACCTAAAGAAGGTCTTGCCTTGGTCAATGGAACAGCAGTTGGGTCTGGTTTAGCTTCTATGGTTCTGTTTGAGGCCAATACACAAGCGCTTTTATCAGAAGTGCTTTCGGCAATTTTCGCTGAAGTTATGCAAGGAAAGCCTGAATTCACAGATCACTTGACTCACAAGTTAAAACATCACCCTGGCCAAATTGAAGCTGCAGCAATAATGGAACACATTTTAGCTGGAAGTGATTATGTAAAAGCAGCTGAGAAAGTGCATGAGATGGACCCTCTCCAGAAGCCAAAGCAGGATAGGTATGCTCTTAGAACATCTCCCCAATGGTTGGGTCCACAGATTGAGGTGATCAGAGCAGCAACAAAGATGATTGAGAGGGAGATCAACTCAGTGAATGACAACCCTTTAATCGATGTCTCAAGAAACAAGGCATTACATGGCGGAAACTTTCAGGGCACGCCGATTGGTGTTGCCATGGACAACACCAGATTAGCCATTGCTGCAATTGGAAAACTCATGTTTGCTCAGTTCTCCGAGCTTGTCAATGACTTCTACAACAATGGCTTACCTTCAAATCTCACAGCAAGCAGCAATCCCAGCTTGGATTACGGGTTCAAAGGCGCGGAAATCGCCATGGCGTCCTACTGCTCGGAGCTCCAGTTCCTGGGCAACCCTGTCACAAACCATGTCCAGAGTGCAGAGCAACACAACCAAGATGTCAACTCCTTGGGATTGATTTCTTCACGAAAAACCACCGAGGCAGTCGACATATTGAAGCTCATGTCATCCACATTCCTAGTTGCATTGTGCCAAGCTATTGATTTAAGGCATTTGGAGGAGAATTTGAAGAGCATAGTGAAGACCACCGTGAGTCAGGTTGCCAAGAGAGTCCTCACCGTGGGCTTTAACGGCGAGCTTCACCCCTCTCGGTTCTGCGAAAAAGACCTCCTCAAGGTCGTCGACCGTGAGTATGTTTTCGCCTACATCGATGATCCTTGCAGTGCTACATATCCACTAATGCAGAAACTGAGGCATGTACTAGTTGAGCATGCATTGAGCAATGGTGACAAGGAGAGGAGTACAAGCACTTCAATTTTCCAAAAGATTGCAGCTTTTGAGGAGGAACTGAAAACTCTGTTGCCGAAAGAGGTCGAAACCACCAGGGCCGAGTACGAGAACGGGAAAACAGCAATCCCAAACAGGATCAAAGAATGCAGGTCTTACCCATTGTACAAGTTTGTGAGGGAGGAGTTGGGGACTGATCTGTTGACGGGTGAGAAAGTGAGATCACCAGGGGAGGAATGTGACAAGGTTTTCAGTGCTATGTGTGCTGGGAAGTTGATTGATCCTCTGCTAGATTGCTTGAAGGAATGGAATGGTGCTCCTCTTCCTATTTCTTAAGAGTGCTTTTGGGGGATTTTTTTTAATTTGTTAAAGGTTTATGGGTTTTTTTTTTTTTTTTTACAAGGCTATAGAACCTTGAAACTGCAAAGTCTTATGTTTTTTCTTTAAATATTTTTTTTTTACCTTTTCATTTTATTGCATGTATGTTATCTGCATTGTGGTGGATCCTATGCAGATCAACAAAATGTATCATAAACAAAAGTCATAAAAGGTGTCTCTATTTCTTTAACAAGCTCTCTGTGATTCTTGATGGCTTGCATATGGAGAGTTTTTTTTTTTTTTTGGTTAAACCGTATAGAGAACTATGTGACTGAAGTTTCAAAGATTTTTGTCTAGATGTTAATGCGCTTAACTAGTTAAGCTACGCCCGTCCACCCCCATAAAATTTGTATCAACTCTCTCTTTCTCTCTCTTTCGCTCTTTCTCAATGTTAGCAAAAGATATATGGGAAGAAAATTACAGTAACTATATATCAATCCAACACCAAATGATCATTAATTCTTTGCTTCTTTACAAATGACAAATTCCAAATGATGTAATCAGAATCTAAACACTTAATAGCACATCTCATACATGAAAATGAATGCTCTCCTAAACACCATGAAAAAAGCATCCAAAAAGTTGGCCAATTTTTTCAAAAAGCAAACTCTCTGCAAATGCAATTTCCTGGAGAAATCTTACTAATCTCTGTCATTAGGGTCCAAGTTTAGCTTGATCAGCTCCAACGCTACCTGAAACTGCAAACATGTATTGTGCTCAGACTCCAACTCACTCTTCAGCGTCTTAACCTCCTCTGCTCCTCCTAACAGACCAATAATGCTCATCAAATTCTCCATCTGTTTTTCCAATTTTCTTGCAATTTCCACCAATTCCACCAGCGATCCCATCAGCAACCCCACCAGCCCAGCATTGCCGCCGTCTGAAGACTCAGCCGGAAAGGTGGAAGTAGAATACAACGCAGGCGGATAAATCGGGTTCAAAACAAACTCCCACAAATTAATCTGCAACTGCATAATATCTTCCTTCTCTTTCTCCAATGCATTCTTCAGCATCCAAACCTCTACGGGATCCTGTATGCTCACCTCAACTGCTCCCTTCAACTCACCAGTAGTCATCTTCACAATCTGTAATTGCTTTGCCAACCTCCTTACAGATTCTAACAGCCGGAATTTGACGCCGCCACAAGACTCAGAGCTGGGAGCAGAAGACGACGCAGCTGGAAAAACCGGGTTGAAAACAAAGTCGTCCACATTGAAATCCCATCCGCTAAACCCCATATCCACACCCTTTAGTTCTCCATAGTTTACCTTGCCCAACAAGTCACCCAAACCCCTGTTTCTTTTCTTGAATCTCTCCTCGACGCTCTCCAAATGCGGAAGCAGAGTAACCACCAGATAATCCTTGCCCCCGCAGTTGTCGAAAAACGAATGCTTCAGCAGCGCCTCTGCCGCCGGCCTCTTCTCCGGGTCCCTATCAAGGCAAGAACCCACCAAGTCCTTGAAAGCCGCAGAGTACTTCTGGTTCCGGAAATCTTTGATGATGTTTTCGTAATCCGCAAGCCGAAACCTGTTCTTGATCTTCAGAATTTGATTCCCTAATAACAGCGGCAAGCCAGACAGGGGAGGGCCGCCCAGAGCCAATTCCAGCGCCGTGATCCCAAATGCCCAGATATCCGCCTTGTATCCACCTCCGCCGGGCGCCACCCAGTACGGCCTTGTAGAAGTGTCGTTTGCCCCATTTGAAAAATCGGCGTCGTAGAAAGAAGCAGAGACCCCGAAATCTGCGAGCTTAACGGACCCATCAGAGTCAACCAAGATGTTTCCGGGCTTGATGTCGCCGTGGAAGCGTCCGTGGCCATGGAGATACGACATGGCGTTTAGCGTCTCTTTCAGGACGACTGCAATGCAGGGCTCTGGTAATCCTCCCGGGAAAGCAGAGGGGGCGATTATTACGGATTGCAGAGAGCCGAAGGTCATGAACGGCATGACCACCCAGAGACGGCGCTCGGCAGTGGTGAAGGAGCAATGATCGCCGAGAATGTTGGGGTGGGAAAGAGACAGAGTCTTGGTGTCGCGTAGCTTACTCTCGAAATCGGCCGCGGATTGATTGAGGTCGACGGACTTGATTGCGACGATTGCAGAGTTCATGGGGAAGCAGACGGCCTTGTAGACGACGACCTTGTCGTCAGAGCCGATTTCTTGGAGGTTTTCGTACGCGGCGGAGTCCAACGGGAATTGGACCTTTTGTGGGTCATCTTGGTGGGAGGGAGAAGACGAAGAAGTCGCCATTGAAGACGAAAAAGATGAAATCTTGAAGAATGGAAGTGGGTTGTTTGGATTTCTGGGAAATGGGTTTTGATGGAGAAGATGAATGTAGGGTTTCTGCAGAACTAATTTTTGTGAAAGGTTGATGCTTTGGGAGGAAGACGACGATGCACGAGACTGTGTGACTGTGTACTGCTCTGCTTTTAATTACTTATATAATAAAAAATGGTAAGAAGATGAGGTTATTTTGGGGATTTTCTATTCCAATTGGCGGAGGAAAATTATATTTAAGTTTTAATTTTTGCCCCTAGATTTTGTTAATTTGCAGAATCATCAACATTCTGTTGCGAGGTTGTTTTGGTAATTAGGATTGGGTGAGGTTGGTTAAGATATCAATACAGTTAGAGTTAGTTGGTTTTCTGTTATTTGCCATGTCAACGATATCTTGGGATGCAAGGCATGATGCCCAAATATGAGACAACCCATCTCACTACCATCTAAGAGAGATGTGTCATATATTCTCCTATGCTCATTGATGCAGTCGTATAAATATTTTGAAAAGACTACAAGAATTAATATATAAATATTTAAGACCTGCAAGTCCAATAACAAGGGCGATTTATGAATCTATTGAAATCAATCTCCAATATGTAAATAAAAATCAAGTAAGCCCTCAAGAAAAAGTCTTAAAAGGTCTTGAGTTCGTGTTCGAAAATAACAAATCCGTAACCGTCTTATTCTCTCTCTTTTAGTGTAAATATATCATTTTATAAAAAATACCATGTAAGTGTTGTAGGCCTTTTTAAATGAAGAATTATAGAGGGAGAGAGAGAGGGTGCGGTAGCAAGCGAGAATAGAGATTATTTTTTTTACCTTTTCATTTTATTGCATGCATGTTATCTGCATTGTAGTGAATCTTCTGCAGATCAACAAAATCTATTATAATCTAAAGTCACAAAATGTGTCTTTATTTGTTTAACAAGAGATCTCTCTCTCACACACACGCGTGCAGACACACACACACATAAATCTTGCAAACCTCGAGAAAATATCACGAGATTGTAGTTACAATGGTTAAGAGTCGTCGCCTCTACATTTGTCGAGTGTTCATGTTTGAATCTTTCTTCTCTTGACATCGTTTGATTTTGTAAAAAGAGCTTGATTTCACCTCCATTCCCATACCAGTTAAGTTGAAACTTGACAATCCAAGCATTCATTTTCTTTAAGCAAACTAGCCGGACTCAAAACTGGTGTACCGTGTATTGACATCTATAATTCACTTCTTGGTGTCGTCATAAACACCGCTCAATACGGTACAACGTTGCTTTGATGAATTCCTGTAGGGCTTGGAAGTTGCGAATAAAGGGTGTCGAGATACTGGAATTATTTGAAGTAACAAAACTCTGCAACCAGCTCCAGCCTGCAGGCACCTGCGCTGTGGGGAAGGCTAAGTTTTAAGGGACAGCTACTCATGTGGTAGGTCTTATAGTTAGTTCAATATAAAGCTTCGGATTCAGCAGCTCATCGCATGTTACTGAGTTTATATTTCGCAGAACTTGTTCTTTTTTTATATATGCAACATGGAAATCAAAGTGATTATATAAGAAGAGAAACAAGAAAATCTACATTTAAACTTCTTGAAATTATTAACATAACTTGTTCAGAAATTTTTAGAATTATACATAATTAACTGAAACATGTTTAGATGCGTCCACTTCCATCTGTTTATATGCGCTTATGAATTAAACCAATAGAGCGTCGATAAGTGGTAGCCTCGAAAGAAACTGTTTATGCATTTTCCAAGACTCTGAGAAGCAATGATTCTAAAAGCTCTTTCCGTGAAACGAACTGAATCCCAGTAGACATATATATTTGGATGCATTTGTACATCCCAACGGACTGAATTTGTTACAGAATCACCCACTTATGTTGTTCCAGTACCACAACAGCCAATCTTTGTAACTTCGAATCCTGAAGTTAATATAGCAATTAGCAAACAAAACTATGCGAACTAAAAGCTGAAAAACAAAATGAGTATTAAACCGCCCCTAAGTAAATGACTACCTGAATTCTGAGGGCGTTGATTAAGGTCAAGAGAATGGTGGTAGATATCCAAAAAGACTAGCTTGGCGTCTGTAAAGTTGGAGTTGATGTAATCTAGTTCATTTGACAGCAAAGAATTGAACAACTCCGCGCTTTGGTTTTCCAGCTTCAAACACTCTCTCAGTAACCCAGTTGAACTTATTTCCATGCCAATGGAGTGCAACCAATCGCTACAGCACTGAAAACACCAATTCCCCTAGCTCCGAGGCTATATAGATCCTGCAAAATACAACTTCAAAACTTATGTATAAAAATCAGAGTGTGTCACACTATAGTACTGATGATATTTTATTTGATTAAGTTTACTTGACGAATGTAGAAGCCAATCCGACCAGAAGAGCAGCATATGAAGGAAAATAATACTGAAATTTCCGGATAAAGCTCGGATAGGACCTCAAAATGTCACTGCTGCTTGCTGAAACTAGAGATAGACTGTTGGCTATAATTTTTCTTGTTCTCTTTTCTTCAACAGTCCCTTTCTGTTTCGCAGTGTACTATTTGATGCGTTCTAATTGCGCGGCACTGCTGCTTGCTGAAACTAGAAATAGACTGTTGGCAATAATTTTTCTTGTTCTCTTTTCTTCAACAGTCCGTTTCAGTTTCGCAGTGTACTCTTTGAAGCGTTCTAATTGCGCGGGCAGAGATAGAGCTCCCTGACAACTTTTTACTGTGATCTTCAGATTGTGATCATGTCTTCGAAGGGCTTCCCTCTCGTCATGGCTTGGGCCAAAAAGTAAAGAGCTATGACTAAGCACGTCTCAAATTGTCGTAAATTGGCTCTGTGATTCTTGATGGCTCGCATATGGAGACCATTTTTTTATTTATCAAACCGTATGGAGAAGGAGAACTATATGACTGAAGTTTCAATGATCTTAGTCTAGAGGTAAATGCTCTTTGACTAGTTGAGCTACACCCACCGACCCCCTCCGAATCGATAAATTTTTTATCAGCTCTCTCTCTCTCTCTTTCTCAATGTTAGCAACAGAGATATGGGAAGAAAATTATAGTAACTATGAATCCAACATCGGATGATCATTAATTCTTTGCTTCTTTACAAATGACAAATTCCAAATGATGTAATCAGAATCTAAACACTTTATAGCACATCTCATACATGAAAATGAATGCTGTCTCCTAAACACCATGAAAAAAGCATCCAAAAAGTTGACCAATTTTTTCAAAAAGCAAACTCTCTGCAAATGCAATTTCCTGGAGAAGTCTTAATATTCTCTTCCATCAGGGTCCAACTTTAGCTTGATCAGCTTCAACACTACCTGAAACAGCATACATGTTTGGTACTCAGACGACAACTCATTCTCCAGCTCCTCAACCTCCCCTGCTCCTCCCATCAGACCAATAATTGTCATCACATTCTCCATCTGCTTTTCCAAATTTCTTGCAAGTCCCACCAACTGCACCAGCAATTCCACCAGCAATACCACCAGCCCAGCTTTGCCGCCGTCAGAAGACTCAGCCGGAGGGCTGGGAGGAGAAGACAACCCAGCCGGATAAATCGGGCCCAAAACAAACTCCCTCAACTTAATCTGCAACTGCATAATATCTTCCTTCTCTTTGTCCAGCGCATTCATCAGCATCCAAATCTCTTCATTATTCAGTATCCTCTCCCCAACTGCTACCTTCAACTGACCAATAGTCATCTTCAGAGTCTGTAATTGCTTTGCCAACCTCCTTACAAATCTTGACAGCCGGAATTTGCCGCTGCCATAAAACCTAGAGCTGGAAGTAGAAGACGGCCCAGCCAAAAAAGCCGGGTTGAAAACAAAGTCGTCCACGTTGAAATTCCATCCGCTAAACCCCATATCCTCACCCTTTAGTTCTCCATAGCTTACCTTGCCCAACAAGTCACCCAAACCCCTGTTTCTTTTCTTGAATCTCTCCTCGACGCTCTCCAAATGCGGAAGCAGAGTCCCCACCAGATAATCCTTGCCCCCGCAGTTGTCGAAAAACGAGTGCTTCAGCAGCGCCTCTGCCGCCGGCCTCTTCTCCGGGTCCCTATCAAGGCAAGAACCCACCAAGTCCTTGAAAGCCGCAGAGTACTTCTGGTTCCGGAAATCTTTGATGATGTTTTCGTAATCCGCAAGCCGAAACCTGTTCTTGATCTTCAGAATTTGATTCCCTAATAACAGCGGCAAGCCAGACAGGGGAGGGCCGCCCAGAGCCAATTCCAGCGCCGTGATCCCAAATGCCCAGATATCCGCCTTGTATCCACCTCCGCCGGGCGCCACCCAGTACGGCCTTGTAGAAGTGTCGTTTGCCCCATTTGAAAAATCGGCGTCGTAGAAAGAAGCAGAGACCCCGAAATCTGCGAGCTTAACGGACCCATCAGAGTCAACCAAGATGTTTCCGGGCTTGATGTCGCCGTGGAAGCGTCCGTGGCCATGGAGATACGACATGGCGTTTAGCGTCTCTTTCAGGACGACTGCAATGCAGGGCTCTGGTAATCCTCCCGGGAAAGCAGAGGGGGCGATTATTACGGATTGCAGAGAGCCGAAGGTCATGAACGGCATGACCACCCAGAGACGGCGCTCGGCGGTGGTGAAGGAGCAATGGTCGCCTAGAATGTTGGGGTGGGAAAGAGACAGAGTCTTAGTGTCGCGTAGCTTACTCTCGAAATCGGCCGTGGATTGATTGAGGTCGACAGACTTGATTGCGACGAATGCAGAGTACATGGGGAGGCAGACGGCCTTGTAGACGACGACCTTGTCGCCAGAGCCGATTTCTTGGAGGTCTTCGTACGCGGCGGAGTCCAACGGGAATTGGACCTTTTGTCGTTTATCTTGGTGGGAGGGAGAAGACGAAGAAGTCGCCATTGGAGATGACAAAGATGAAATCTTGAAGAATGGAAGTGGATTTCGGGGAAATAGGGTTTTTGCAGAACTAATTCTTGTGAAAGGTCGATGCTTTGGGAGGAAGACGACGATGCATGAGACTCTGTGACTCTGTACTGCTCTGCTTTTATTTACTTTATAATAAAAAATGGTAAGAAGGTGAGGTTATTTTGGGGATTTTGAACTCCAATTGGTGGGAGGAAAATTATATTTAACTTTTGAATTTTGCCCCTAGATTTTGTTAATTTCCAGAATCATCAATATTCTGTTGCAAGGTGGTTAAGATAATAATACAGTTAGACTTAGTTGGTTTTCTGTTATTTGCCATGTCAACATCTTGGGATGCAAGGCAAGATGCCCAAATATGAAACAAGCCCACTCATTGATCCAATCGTATAAATATTTTGAAAAGACTACAAGAATATGAACAAAATACGTATTTGAGGCTTACAAGTCCACTACCAAAACTGACCTACTAACGTATTGAAATCATTCTCCAATATGTAATTAAAACTCAAGTAAGCCATCAAAAAGGTCTTAAGAGGTCTTAAGTTCGTATTCAAAAATAAAAAATTTGTAACCGCTTTATTTTCTCTCCCTTGGTGTAAATATATCAGTTTATCAAAAATACTATTTAATTGTTGTAGGCCTATTTAAATAAAAAATTATAAAGGAGGAGAGACGGGGTGCGGCAGCAAGAGAGAATAGAGAACATTTTATTGCTTATTATGTTATCTGCATTGTAGTGGATCTTCTGCAGATCAACAAAATCTTTAATAATCTAAAGTCACAAAACGTGTCTTTATTTGTTTAACAACTGCTCTCTCTCTCACACACGCACACACATCTTGCAAACCTCGAGAAAAGTATCATTAGATTGTAGTTACAATGGTTAAGAGTCGTTACCTCTACATTCTTCTTCGAGGGTTCATGTTTGAATCCTTCTTCTCTTGACATCGTTTGATTTTGTAAAAAGAGCTTGATTTCAACTTCATCCCCAGACCAGCTAAGTTGAAACTTGACAATCCAAGCATTAATTTTCTTTAAGCAAACTAGCCGGATTCACTACTTGATGTCGTCATAAACACCGCTCAATACGGTACAACGTTGCTTTGATGAATTCCTGCAGGGCATCGACGTTGCAAATAAAGGGTGTCGCGGTACTGGGATCATTTGAAGTAACAAAACTCTGCAACCAGCTCCAGCCTGCAGGCAGCTGCGCCGCGGGGATGGCTATGGGCCCGTTTGGTATCCTATTTGAAAATTTTTATTATTTTTCAAAACATTTCTTAAAAACATCTCTGGAAAACAATTTTCTTTAAGACTAAAAAACTTGATTGGTTTGCGATTTCAAAATTTTAAATTTTACTACTTAAATTAGACAAAGAGATCTAAAAAGAGGAGTCGTAGGAGAGAGGAGAAAAGAATGTAAGAGATGATTGAAGGAAAGAGAGAAGAGAGAGGATCAGACGAGATAGAAAGGAAGAGGAGAGAGAAAGAACCAAGAGAATGAATAGAGCGGATTGGAGGAGAGACGAAAAAGATAAAAAAAAAAAAAAGGAGAGAGAAGAGAGATATTTGGAGTGAGAGGGGAGGAGGGAGAGAAAAGAAAGGAATGAGTTTAATTTTAAAAACTCACTTTTTATGTTTTTAGATAATAGACTTTATTTTTTAGTTAGTCTTGAGTTCAGTTTTTGAAAATAGTCCTACCAAACAAGTTTTTAAGGCATAAAACTTGAAAATTGTTTTTGAGTTTAAAAAGTTGGATTTAAGTCGAATACCAAACAGGCCCTAAGTTTTTCGGGACAGCTACTCTTGCGGTAGGTCTTATAGTTAGTACCATTTAAAATTTCGAATTCAGCAGCTCATTTATATTTTGCAATTGGTATTTATGATGAATTTGTTCCTTTTTATACATGCAACATGGAAATCAAACAGATTATAGAAGAAGAGCAACAAGAAATTCTACATTTATAGCTTCTTGAAGTATTCACATATGTCGGTATTCAGAAATTAACGCATATGAATTAAACCAATAGAGCGTGGTAGCCTCAAAAGAAACTGTATATGTATCTTCGAAGAATCCGAGAAGAAATGACTCAACAAGCTCTTTCCGTGAACTGAACTGAGCACCAGTAGACATATTTAGATGCATCTGTACATGTCAACGGACTGACTTTTTGTTACAGAATATCCCCACTTCTGTTGTTCCAGTACCACAACAGCCAATCTTTGTAACTTTGAATCCTGAGGTTAATATAGCAATCAGCAAACAAAACAACGGAAACTAAAAACTGAACATGAAATGATTATTAAACGGCCTCTAAGTAAATGACTACCTGAATTCTACGGGCGTTGATTGAGGTCAAGAGAATGGTGCTAGATATCCAAAAAGACCAGCTTGGCATCCGTAAAGTTGGCGTTGATGTAATCTAGTTCAGTTGACAGCATAGAATTGAACAACTCTGCTCTTTGGTTTTGCAGCTTGATACACTCTCTCAGTAGCCCTGTTGAACTTCTTTCCAATGGAGTGCAGCCAATCGCTACGGCACTGAAAAAGCCAATTCTCCTAGTTCCGAGGCTATATAGATCCTTCAAAACGTATGTATAAAAATCAAAGTGTGTTACTTCATTTGTTTAAATTTACTTTGACGAATGTAGAAGCCGATCTGACCAGAAGAGCAGCATATGAAGGAAAATCATACTGAAATTTTCCGATAAAGCTCGGATAGGACCTCAAAATGTCACTGCTGCTTGCTGAAAAATAGAAATAGACTGTTGGTGTTAGAGGAGCACAACCGGAGCCACCTGAAGCAAGGGATACACCAGTTGGAATATCTTCTCTCTGCAGGTTTGGGTCAAGATATGCTGCCAAAAGTTCCTTGATTCCCCGCTACATATATAATTAAAACTTCAAAAACAGATCACGATATATAGTTACAAAATAATGTGGAGCCAGATATAGTTACAGTACTAAACTACTAATACCGTAGTCTATATCCATTCATCTAGGTACAAATCAACGTTTTAAAAGGCAAAGGAGAAGGCAAGGCGTTTTATGGATAGCCTCGAGGCCACCTCACGGTACCAAAAATTATATTATATGATTAAATAAAGTATAAAACTTTGTAAAACACATATCTATTGTCATTCAAAAGTGCAGAAGTCACAAACAAGTTTAACTCAGAAAAATACGAACAAAGAAATTATTCACTCAAATCCTCTTCATCCAAATCAAAGGTAATATCATCATCTTCATTGCCAAGTCTAGTTGAACTTGAAAGGTGTGTCAAATAGTCTTCAAAAGAATCTTCTGACTCATCCTTCGAAATTGTGTTTCTTCGACTAGAGGTTCCCTCATTAACGCGTTTTCTTTTGTAGGTAATAAGAACTTGAGGTTGAGTTGGCTCATGGGGTGGAGTAAGTTCACGGGGAGGAGTAGGCTCACGAGGAGGAGGAGAAGGCTCTCGAGGAGGAGGAGAAGGCTCTCTAGGGTCTCGAACTTGTGAGTCACCTTCATAAATCAGGAGTGGCACATTCCTTACGGCCTCCGTATTGAACAATGACTCATCCTCAAGCCATCTAGGATCTTGGGGAAGAACGGGATCTTCTAGTTCCGTTATCCATTCATCATCTGAGTCAATTTCTTCTACAGCAATCGGATCACACCTCCCACTTCTTTTAAGACTTCGCTCGCTTAAAGCCAAATTATACTTCACATATGCTAAAGCATTTAGCCTTTTGTGTTCAAGTCTATTCCTCTTTTTTGTATGAATCTACAAAAAAAAATTAAAGAATTTAAAGATTCATTTCATTTGTTCAAGTCTAATCCTCTTAAGCAACATGACATATAAGAAAAAATAATTTATTTACTTACCATTTGAAATGTGCTCCAATTCCTCTCACATCCCGATGCAATACAAGTAAGGCCAAGAACACGGATGGCAAACATCATCAACTCAGGTGTTCGATTCCCAAAACGCTCCCACCAACGCACTAAAAGAAACCAAAGTTAACAAACCATATTAATAAGGTAAGTTTAAACTTTGAACTTTAATTTAAGGGCTAACATAATAATATGTTAAGAATTGACTTCTTAGTTCTTACAAGGTGTTCGCCTTTTCCTAGTTTTCATTGCCATAGGATCCGCAAAATCACCAAGTCTACGATCATATGAGTCCAATTGGATATCTACATCTTCACGTTTTTTGGAATTTCCAAGCATCCTATCCATGCAAGCAAACAACCCATTTCTTAGTTCTTCAGTATTTGGGAAATTATCTTCATACCGAACTTGTGGATTCAAGTAATAGCCCGCCGCATATAGTGGTAGAAGAAGTTGATCGTTCCATCTATGATCTATCTTTCTCCAAATTGGCATATACTTTTTCTCCACCTTGTTAAGATTGTTAGCAATTTTCTCTTTTACAACATCTATCAACTCATATATAAATCCCATGGCAGGTCTCTCTTCCGAGTCAACTTCTCTCAAGACACAAACAAGTGGAAGAACACTTTTGATGCAAAATGAAACTCTACCCCAAAACTCATGATCATGTATCACATAATACTTGGGCAACTTTGCTTCTTGGGATTTTGCATAGGTACTTTCCAACCATTCTTGGGAGGAAAACAAAGCAACAAGATTCTCCTTTTGCTTCTGTAAGATTTGAAGTGTAAGAAAAGAAGTGGCAAATCTAGTGACCGCTGGACGAAGAATTTCCGTATTGTTGGTGAACTTTCTCATCAAAGCAAGTACCCATTGATGCCCATAAAGATACTTCGTTATACACTTGGCACGTTTAAGTGTGTCATCAAACCATTTCATCTTAGAAATATCCTCTAGCATCAAATCAACGCAGTGAGCCGCACATGGAGTCCACCACAACTTCTCTTTTCTCTCCATAAGTTTTGCCCCCACATTCTTGTAGTTGGAAGCATTATCGGATATGACTTGAA
The DNA here is from genome assembly GCA_024362995.1 of Heteromeles arbutifolia. Taxonomy (NCBI): domain Eukaryota; kingdom Viridiplantae; phylum Streptophyta; class Magnoliopsida; order Rosales; family Rosaceae; genus Heteromeles; species Heteromeles arbutifolia. Next base: position 10,709,618 of record JANCRC010000018.1, read on the forward strand.
CTACATTCTCCTCCCCAATTTCTTGTATAACATCATCCAAGTAGCCATATAACAAATCTTCATTTTTAATGGTGGCCGATGCATCAACCGATTTCAAAAACCATGTACCTCGAGGACTATTGATAAGAAAGTTGATTAGACACGTACTTTTACCATCCGACCATCCATCCAACATAATGGTGCATCCATATCTCTTCCAAGCTTTTACATGATCTTGCATCATTCTCTGTACATCAGCAACTTCTTCTTTGAGCATCCAAGTCCTATACTCATGGCTTGTAGGAGCTTCAAAACCGGGGCCAAAGTCGGAGACCGCTTTCATTGCTTGAAAATAATAATCTGAGTTTGCCGCATTGAATGGAATGGCACTAGTGTAGAACCACTGCGCAAGTTTCCGGCACACTTGTTTTCTTTCCTCTTTTTTGAAAGGTGTATTCAATGTGTCTTGGCGAGCTTCTAAAGAAACATACATATCTCCCCTTGACCTCAGTGGTAGAGTTGAACCGTGTTGTGAAGTTGGAACACTCTCTCTCCCACTCCCACTCCCCCGAGAGCTATTTCCGTAGTATGCCGTTGTGTTCACTTCCATGTCCACACTCTCACTTTCCTCTCCGACGCCACGACACAATTCATTACTAACTTTCTTTCTTTGTTTAATCCCTTTAATATTAGCAATGCATTGCGCCTTGACATTTGGTGGGACTTTTTTACAAATAGCCATTCCTCCCGAACCTATGCCACCCAAGTGATGTTTGAATCTAGTAATTGAGCCCGTGCATTTCTGATTACAATAGACACAATAGAAATATCTGGACACCGGATCAACATCTTTTGTCCATTGCCAAGCAAAATCTTTCTTACTAGCACCAGTACTCATTCTTCACCTTTAATATCTTTTGCCTAAACACCCTAAACAATCAAGCAAGCATACCAAACAATTAAGTACAAACACAACAGATTATCAGAAATTTGTAGCATGCAAACAAGAAACAAAATGAGGCAGATTATCAGAACATGCTAGCCACAGTTGAAAATTAAATACTTATATAAAATAAATCTATGAATTAATGACAGAATAAGCACATAAACTGATGAACCTAATAGATCTTTCCCTGTGAAGTGGCCCAAAAATTGAATTAAATCAAAAAATTGAGGAAGGTATACGATGCTGGTCTCCTCTCTCCTATCTCAATCTCTAATTAACAAGTATACGTTGATGCTGGTGATGAAATTTCTTCAATGTAGGTGAGAAATCCTAACCTTAACTTTACAAATTTGTTGTGAGAAGAAACCGAAGAGGGACGTCGCTGAAGGTCGGAGAAGAGACGGAAGAGGCGCTGCTCTGATTTTTCATGAGGGACGTCGCTGAAGGTGGGAAGAGAGACCGAAGAGGACGACGGTGGTGCCGGTCTGCGTGCAGCGCTGCTCTGTTTTTTGTGCCCAACGCGAAGTGACTGAAGTGCGAAGAAGGCAAACGAGTCTGAGTTTTTCCTATTCAAAACGTTGTCGTTTTGGGGTTGGGCTGTTTCATTAAAAAAGAAAAATCCAAACGCCCACCACAGCGAGAAATTTTTAGTTGTGACGGGAACACAAGTGATACACCACGTGTTTTAATATGAGTGGTGAGAAATTTTATTTTTTAAGTTATTAACTTTTTAGCACACATATTCCACAATTTGTATAATGACACGTGATATACCACTCCCTATACCGATCACACTGAAAAATCTCTCGAGCACAACGCCTCTAGGACCCTCTTAAATGTATGGACGAGTTTATAGGCCACTTTCGCCGGGCAGAAGCGTTTTCTTTATATTCCAGCTCAATAAACTGCCTAACCTGAGTTTAAAAAAAAAAAAATTTTAAACATTGGTGCTGATAAAGTATGGGGGTGTTTTTTCATGTGTTGCTGCTGTATGAAGAAGTAGTAGTAGTAAGCAGTGACGAAGCCACGTGAGGGCAAGGAGTGGCGGCCGCCACTCCCTTCGCCGGAAAACAAAACTGGAGCGGTGGTTCAGCCCCTCCCCTCGCCGGAAAACCGATTGATTTTGCTGTTGCTGCTATCTTTGGAATCGAGGAAACACGGGGGAATTCCGTTGAAGGTTGGAGTGGAGGAGCAACAGAAGGATGGGTGGTGGGTGGCGTCTTCCTTCGTCTTCGTCCAAGGTAAGAGAGGGCAGTTGTTTTTGTATGCCCTTTGAGCAGAAGGTTTTGACTGGAATGGTAGTCAAATAGGAAGGAAAAAGTGAGGAGGAAGGGGAGTGCGATCCCACGTGTCAAAGGGAATGTGGCAGACTTGTAATAACATAAAATGAGCAAGGGTAAAACAGGAAGAACACTGCTCAAACATCCAGGCCAATTTAATACGAATTTTGAATCCCTAAATTTATAATCTCTAACCCTAATTAATTATTTAATACGAATTTTGTTTAATTGGTATAGAATCATATGGTAATGCACTAATATGGTTATTGGTTATTGATTATTGATATGATTCTATGATTATTGTTGATATGAAATTATGAAATTATTTTTTAGGGTGAAAATTAAAATTTGAATTCTTGATTATTGATTTATTAATTGAATTATTACATAATGTATACAATTATTCATATGATTATTTGAATTGAATATTTATTTATTGAATAATTTGTATGCTTATTGGTATTGATTGATTGAATTGTTGGTTGGATTAGTTATTGTGCATATTAGTATAGTCTACTCTAGGATTAAGAGTATAAGAATTTTTTTTTTCTTTTCATTTTACAGTTACGTAATAGAACGATACTATAAGAAACAATGCTTAAATCATCTTTCAAACATTTTGGGTAGTCCTTCTCCTTCAAGTATTCCAAACATTCCGAGTAGTCTTCATCCTCCTTCAAATATTTCAAAAAGTCCTCCTTCGAATATTCCGAGTAGTTCACAACAAAGTGAGGCCACTGAGTTGGATGAAATATTGGCTAACCTTCCTGCAGACCCTGGACATAGACGTCGAATGTTTGATTATCCACCTAATTATCGTGAAGCAATTCGTAACACTATCTCCAAAATGATCCTTGTCAACCTTGCACTCTTTTAAGTTCGCCCTTCCCCCCGAGAAATCCTGACTTTGCCACTGGTAGTAAGTAAAACTAAATTTTTTGAGAAAGTTGCATGAAGCATATACACACGAAGCGTACTTCTGCATATAATTTTGTTCTTAAGACTGACTGATATATGTTTTATTAGCAATGATAAAAGGGTACGTAGCATCAAGATAAACTGTTTGTCCACATAGTTTTGGATAGGGGTGTGATATTCACACACTCATTTTTCTTCTTACACATCTTTTTTAATTTTGACCGTCGGATCGGATGAATTGAAGAAGATCAACGGACAAAAATTAACAAGGGATGTGTAAGAAGTGAAAAGGGATATCTTAGAAGCGATGATTCTAAGAGCTCTTTTTGTGGGATGAATCGAGTCCGAATACAAATATTTAGGGGTAAATTACATTTTACCCCCTCAGGTTTGGAGTCGATTGCAACTTCTTATAACATCTTTAAAACATTTCAATTTCATACATTTATTTATCATTTTTATTTCAATTTCATACATCCGTTAGAAAATCCATTAAGTAAACTGTTAAGTGATGACATGGCAAATATGAGATTCACATTTGTGCTAACGTGGCTGCCAAATTTGTGCCACGTGGCAAAAATAATAATTTTTATGCATTTAAAATATAATAATTTACCCTATTTTAAAAAAAAAACCTAAAACCCACTTTTTTCCTCTCATTCTCCACTCTCTTCACCCCCCTTCCCATCCAAAAAACCCACCCGCAACCCAAACCCTCTCATCCCACCCCACCCCCACCCCACCTGTCACATCCCGGCCCGGGACGGATCACTTCCCAGGCCCGTTCCACCATCATAGCACGATATTGTCCGTTTTGGGCCCCGACCACGCCCTCACGGTTTTGTTTCTGGGAACTCACGAGCAACTTCCCAATGGGTCACCCATTATGGGAGTGCTCTAGTCCCCTTCTCGCTTAACTTCGGAGTTCTTACATAACCCAAAGCCAGTGAGCTCCAAAAAGGCCTCGCACTAGGTAGGGATGAGAATATACATTTAAGGATCATTCCCCTAAGCGATGTGGGATGTTACAATCCACCCCCCTTAGAGGCCCGACATCCTCGTCGGCACACTTCCGGCCAGGGATTGGCTTTGATACCAATTTGTCACATCCTGGACCGGGGCGAATCAATTCCCAGGCCCGTTCCACCACCGTAGCACGATATTGTCCGCTTTAAACCCCGACCACGCCCTCACAATTTTGTTTCTGGGAACTCACGAGCAACTTCCCAGTGGGTCACCCATCATGGAAGTGCTCTAGTCCCCTTCTCGCTTAACTTCGGAGTTCCTACAGAACCCAAAGCCAGTGAGCTCCCAAAAGGCCTCGCGCTAGGTAGGGATGAGAATATACATTTAAGGATCACTCCCCTGAGCGATGTAGGATGTTACACCACCTCCCCCGCAACCCCCCTCCACCCAACCCCACTCCAAACCCCAAAAAACTAGATTTGTAATAAACCAAAAAATATGCGTGTGTGTGTGTGTGTGTATATGTATGTTCTAAAACAGATTACCCAAAATACCCACCTATTTCTGTCGACCTCCTCCATGTCTTTCTCCTCCTCTTTCTCTCATTCTAACCTCAAATTGGCGTCGATCAAACCCACGAGATGCAGCCAGCAATGACATTGGAAAGGGATTTTGGTATTTGACAATCGAATGAGTGTTGTTCTTCCTAGGTCTTTCGGTTGATTACAAATAATGTAGGGTTTTTGAGGTTTTGGGTGGAGGGTTGGGGGAGGTGGGGGTGGGGTGGGATGAGGGGGTTGCGGGGGAGGTGAGGGTGGGATGGGATGGGGGGTTTGGGTTGCAGGGAAGGGGTCGGTTGCTGGTGGGTTTTTTGGATGTGAGGGGAGGTGAAGAGAGTAGGGGAGAGGGAGAAGGTGGGTCGGGGAAGATGGGTTTTTTTTTTTTTTTTTAATAGGGTAAATTATTATATTTTAAATGCATAAAAAATTATTTTTTGCCACGTGGCACAAATTTGGTAGCAACATCAGCATAAATGTGGATCTCATATTTACTACATCATCGCTTAACGGTTTACTTAACGGATTTTCTAACAGTTTACCTAATATCACACCGTTTCAGTTGTCCAGTCCCACAACAATGACAATGACAACATCCTATCTTCACAACTTTGAATACTGAAATTATTACAGAATAATTTTAGCTCGTTTATTTCATGATTATTATGATTGATTAGAAAGCTTATAAAAAGGGTTAATCTCTGTTTACTACCTTAAAGTTTTGTGATTTTCAACATTTGGTACATGAAGTTTTTTTTATCCCAGAGTCATACCTCAAGTCTTAAATTTGGGACAGTTTCATACCTTCGTTAGTCAAACTGTTAAGTCTGCCGTTAACGGATGACGTGGCGCCCATGTGGACAATGACTGAGCGCCACGTGTCATCCACGTGGAAATTAAAAATAAATTATTTATAAAATAAAATTAATTAATTTAAAATTTTAAAAAAAAAATTTTAAAAATTTAAAAAAAAAAAAAAGCCTTTTTTCCCCAAATCCCACTTGTGCCCACCCTCCTATCTCCCACCCCCTAACACTCTTTCTCTCGCACCACTCCTACCTCAACCCCCGATCCCCTCCCTCTATTTCTCTCATCTACACACCCACCTTCAATTCCCTCTCCCTGTACATTCCACCAAAACCTCCAGCCTGTGATGCTTCACGTACAAGTGCAACCCACCCTTGCCTCCCTAAGTCAAAATTCGAGTCGTCGCCGGTCTGACTCGGCCACAATCGCAGCTCACTCCTTGATCACACCCAGATGTAGGGGAGTGAACCCATCGTGATCCAACACCAAACCCAGATCTGGGTTGACCCGCACCAAATTTTTCACCATCGGTTTTCAATTTTTGAATTTGATGATGTTGAATTTAGTGGGTTTCTAATTTTTGATGGTTTAGGATGTGGTTTTTTTTTATAGTTTTGTGATGGTGAGAAAAGAGTAGAAGTGCAGGAGTCGAAGAGGGAGGGGAAGCATTGGGTGCGAAGGAAGAAGATGGTGGATGTGCAGAGTCGAAGAGGGAGGGGGAGCATTGGGTACGGAGGAAGAGAGACGATGCGTAGGCTCTCTTCCCAACTGATCCACAAACGCAACAGGGCGGCGCCGCAGAGTCGGTGTTGTGGCAGATAAATTGGATTTGAAGAAAATAATTAAGGAGCTGGAGTCCATTGAGATTCCTTCAGTGTTCATCTGCCCGATTTCGTTGGAGCCAATGCAGAATCCCTCGATGTCGTCGTACTACTCGGTGATGTGGGACCAGCAGGCCTACCACGTTGTGACAGCCTCCTCCTTCGACCCGCAATCGCCATTCACGACTCTGAGAGAGAGAGATGAGAGAGAAACCTAAGATAGAGAGAGAGAGAGAGAGAAACTTATGAGATAAAGAGAGGAAAAAGGAAAGAGGAGAGGAGAAATGAGAGAGGGGAGCGAGCGGTGGAGATAGAAGCTGGCGTGGGCAAGGGAGGCAAGGGGTTTACCGTCGCATCAATCGATGGCGAGGAATCCGGCCCTTTTCCAGTGGGGAAGACGAAAGGGGAAGGAAAAAATGGGTTCTGGTATTTTTATGTTTTTTTTTTAAGTACTTTTATTTAATTAATTTTTTAATTTTTTTAATGACACGTGGCGCCCAGTCATTGTCCACATGGGCACCACATCATCAGTTAACGACAGACTTAACAGTTTGACTAACGGATGCATAAGACTGTCCCAAAATTAACACTTTAGGTATGACTCTAGGACGAAAAAAACTTGATGTACTAAATGTTGAAAACCACGAAACTTTAGGGTAGTAAATAGAGATTAACCCTTATAAAAAAGTTGTTTCTAATTTTGTATCGATGAATTCCTGCAGGCTTTGAAATTGCGAATAAAGGGTGTTGCGGATCTGTAGTGTGGATGCAAATTTTCTCCTCTTCGATCTTGGACGATTTTGCACCTACAAAACAACTAGCACCTTAGGTTAAGGCCAAAAAGCCTCACGCGCCCACGATGAATTGGGGGGGCTTTGGCCGAAGAACCTTCGATGCCAAAGTTAGAATTTTAGAGAGAATGAGTGTTTAGAGTATTTGAGATTTTTTGCAAGAGAATGGGCCTCACTTTTTAGTGAAAATAGGTGCCTATTTATAGGGTTAGGCTTGTCCCTTTTTGAGAAGAAATGGCCGGCCTTAATGGGGTTTTTTAGGTTGAAATTTTGGTTTAATTAGCCAATTTATTGGCTAATTAACCCTAAAGGAATAAATTGGTGGTTACCAAATTGATTAATTTGCATAAATGGGATAATAAAGAGGAAAAAATGGAAAAAGGTAAAGAGAAAGGATGGTGACCGGTTTTGACTAGCTTTAGGGTTGAATTGGATGTATTTTGTGGTTAATTGGGTGATAAATTAGTGATTAATAGATTAATTAGGAATTAATCCATTAATTAGCCAATTAATCTCCATTTATATGAAATAATTTGTAGGTTATGAAGTAATTACCTAAGATGAGGATGGATGAGATAACTTTGAATTTGTTACCTTCATTGGGCACTTTTGACTTGGTTGAGGGATAATTGCCCGCTGTTCGCGTGTAGGAATCCTAGTATGCCTCAAGGGTATTTTTGTCCTCTTTTATCCAAAAATCCATGTGTCGCCTTGTGAATATTTTTGGCTCCACAAATGCCCCCGCACCTGTTAGGCTGCTCGCAGGAAAGGGCAGCAGGTGTAGAGATTTCCTTGCTTTTAGGAAACTTAGGAATGCTTCCTACTCTGATGTAGATTCCCTACTCAATAGGAAATTAGATCCTTCTAGGAAAGGGAAATAAATTTCTCTCAAAACCTATTTAAGTCCACCTTAAGTGGGTTATTAAATCAACTTTGGAGAGTGATTTATTCTACCCTACAAGAGAGAGAGAGCTTAGAGGATATTTGTTCCCCCTCCTCTAACAATCTTCTACATCTTGCCCGTGCAAAGGACCGTCTTTCGTTGATTTCTTTGTCTTCTCCGTGCCGCATCGATATAAGAAAATTTTAATTTTTCTTGTCTTCCTCTTGGGAGGTATTGCCACGGGGCAGCCGTCGGGGTGGTATGGCACGTCGGCTGGCAGGGGCCAGGAGTCGGCTTGGCATGGGCCAAGGAGGTGGTGTGGCATGGGCTATTGTTTATGTTGCTCAGATTGATTGAAGCCAAGGATTGGCTCGGCATGGGCCGAAGAAGTGGCGTGGCGTGGCATGGACAATGGTTTGGACTGCCACGTCTGGGCTGCTTGCCAAAAATGAGGAAACTGCTTTGAGTTTGATTTCTCAGCTGCCGTAGATGGAGCAGTCAAGGATGAAACTGCCAAGATCGGAGTTGCTGAAGATGAAATGTCGGATGAGCGAACTGTTAAGCGTAAAAGTAGCTACTGCCCCCTAACCATTTGTTGCTTAGTTGATCTTCAAGCATTCGATCTTTTGAACTATGTGGTCTTCTCGCATTGGAGAGCTTACCCAGATGGGTGTCGGGAAATTAGTTTACCCTCTCGCACTGGAGAGCAATTAGTTTACCCTCTCGCATTGGAGAACAATTGGTTTACCCTCTCGCACTGGAGAGCAATTAGTTTAACATCTCGCATTGGAGAGCAGACCCTTTTGGGTGTTGGGGAATTGGTTTACTCTCTCGCACTAGCATTTAGTTTAACCTCTCGCACTGGAGAGCAGACCCTTTTGGGTGTCGGGGAATTGGTTTACCCTCTCGCACTGGAGAACAATTAGTTTATCCTCTCGCACTGGAGAGCAGACCCATAAAGGGTTTTGAGCAGTTGTTGTAGACAGCAGTTGAGTTAGGCTCATGAATAACTTCTTGAGTCTTCATTGAGAATAAAGAAATAAATCAACGGTAGAAACTGTATAACGAACTGGATAATCATTGGCTTGCAAGGCCTTGTTCGTCAAGTTACTTGAGACTTCGAACTTATTTGGAAAAACCCTAACGGGGTTTAGGGGGTGATGGAGACTTCCCCTGCTTGTGTAGGCCATTTTGTTGACCTGTCAAGATATTCGTTGCACTGGCCCTCATTTGTCAGCTTCTCAAGGTACTGCTTCCACTTCAGGCAGCCGTTGGTAGTGTGGCCCGGTCCTTGATGGAATGCGCAATACTTTGTATGATCTAGCCTGGTAAGATCGCCTTTCATGGGTGGCGGCAGTTTGAACCAAGGTTCGTTCTTGAGTTTACGGAGAATTTGGCCGATTGGAACTGTGAACTTGGTGAATGTTTTGGCTGCTGAGTCTTCTGTAGTCGGGGAACGTTCCATGTGCTTCTTTTCTGAATCAATTTTGTAAGACTGCTTGGCATCGTCCCATAGTGCATGCTTTTCAGCCAAAGCATATGAAGCTTCTAGGGTCAGTTCTTCTCCCATGATCAGTTTTCCAAATAAAGGATGTTCGGTGGGAAGCTCATTTTTGAATGCTGCCATTGCTATGTCTTCATTGCAGCCAACAATCTTGGCCTTCTCCGCTTTGAACCTCTTGACATAGTCGTGAATCGTCTCCCAAGGGTCTTTTATGATGTTGAAAAGATGGTCGGATGTCCTTTTAATTGAGCGGTTAGATGAATATTACTTAGTGAAAACAAAGGAAAGTTCGTTGAAACTCCGGATCGATTGCTGTGGTAGAGTGTGAAACCAGTCTTGCGCCTCACCTTGTAGAGTTGTGGCAAAAATTTTGTACATAAGCGCATCATTGTTCTTATAGAGGATCATGGTACCGCGGTAGTGCTTGAGATGTCGATTCGGGTCTTCGTCTATCTTGTACGGAGTGAAGTAAGGTATAGTGAATCCGCTTCCGCTCGTTCTTATTTGTGAATGGTGACATGCTTATGTTGGTCATGTCTCGTCAAAGCGCATCGTCAGCAACCTCATTACGTTGGAAATTGCGCAATCGTTCCGTTAGAAGCCTCTCGACTTCTTCTTGAATTTACCTCTGCTGGGACAGTGGAACTTTCGGCTTCCCCCGGTCATGACCTATAGGTTTGGGTCGTTCTTCTCTAAGCTCGACTCGTCTATGTCGTGGCTGCGGTGCATGCGGCATGTTCCTAGCAGACGAACGGGTTGCTTGCAAGCTGCTGGTTGAACTTGAGTCGGATTGAGTGACTGCTTCTCTCCGTCTGCCGTGCTGCCTACTCCGATGTGAGGTGGAGAATACTCCTTGCGATCTTAGTTGCGAATGAACACTTCGCCTGGAAGGTTGTCCATGTTGATAATCGAAGTGTGACCTCAACCGTGAACGTATGATCGTCTATGAGCTTGATCAGGAATGAACGCTCATCCGCGCACTAAGACGAGAGTATTCGCTATCCTAAGGACCCAGGCGAGAGCGTAAACTGCCAGAACGCTCGGATCGTGGCTGGTTGATAGGCCGCTTGCCGGGACGCTGGTGGAGAGGTTTATATGCCCTTGTCCTACTTCGGGACACCTCGTCTGGGGCACGTTGGATCTCGATGCGTTGCAAGAGTTGATTCACCAAGGTTGTCTGTTGTGCAAGGGCGCTCGTCAACTCTATGACTTGTCGAGACAAATGTTGTTCGCCATTTGTATTGGAAGAGCTTGGAAGGAATGTGCCTCATTGAGCAATGGAAGTGCGATAGGCTCCGGGCGCGAGATTTGAATTAGGAAATGTCAAATCCACGGCGAAGCGTGGTGAAAATGCCCCCGGCTTGATGGTTGGTTCGGATGGTCGAAATAGTCTTGGGCCGATTTGGGCTGCTTGGAGTGCCACGGAAGCAGGCTGGGCTGCGAGAGCAGGCTAGGCTGCGGGAGCAAACTGGGCCATGAGAGTGGGCTGCTCGGCAATAGCAGGCTGAGCTACAAGAGATGGCTGCTCGGCGGGAGCAGGCTGAGTTGCGGGAGGAGCAGGCTGAGCTGCGGGAGCAGACTGGGCCACGAGAGTGGGCTGCTCGGCGAGAGCAGATAGTGCTGCATGAGCAGGCTGGGCCACGAAAAGAACCTAAAATTTTAAAATTAATCTTAAATGTAATTATGAAATACTAAATTATGAAATCCTTATGAAGAACCTACAAATAAAAATAAAAAAATCAATTTGTGAAATTCTGAATGGGTTGGTGAGTAACAAAAAATAATTAAAGCGAAATAATCATAATAAGATTAACAAATAAAAGATTTGGGGGTTGGTGACATATGTGACAGTCTCACCCCCAAATTCCCACGTCTCCATTAAGTTATTACTATAAATACTTCGTTCGCGGTCTGGTTCACTTTGTACTGAGCCCGATCTCCCTCCCTCCTCTCGTAATACAACTCAGAACTCCGCGCAATTTTCATCAATGGCACACGAGCAGATCCTCCTGGGGATGGGCAATCCTCTTCTCGACATCTCTGCCGTCGTCGACGAAGAATTCTTGACAAAGTAAGCCCCAATCTCGGCTTCTTTCATTACATTTTTCCATCTTCTCTCACTGTTTGGATGCTCATAAATTGTTGGAAAACTAATGAATGCGATCTGTTGTGTTTAGATTTCGCTTTCCTTCTGTTTAAATTTGATGGGTTTTTGCGATAGATTTGAAAGACTGAAACTTTTGTAATTTATTTAAGAAACAGAGGAAAGTGATAAAGTAAATAGATCTGCAGGTTTTAGTTGCTTTCTGGATTATTTTCTGGGATTAATCCAATACCATGGTTGATTTTTCGGATTATGTTAGATACCCAGATGAGCATTGGTTGAGTTTTTGCTGGTAATATCATATGTGACTGTTTAAGTTGGATCTGCTTTGAGTTTTTCACTTGTTGAATTTTCTAAATTTCTAGCCATTATAAGAATCTTTGCAAATGAAAAAAAAATTCTAATAATAAGAACATACGAAAAATACAAATGGACTAGAAAATAGAGAAAATAGAGAAAAAAACCTTTTTGCGCGAGAGTCTTCTACGAGTGTGAATCTCAACTCTCAATGAAAGCACCAATTTGTGGATGCAAATTTTCTCCTCTTCGATCTTGGACGATTTTGCACCTACAAAACAACTAGCATCTTAGGTTAAGGCCAAAAAGCCTCACGTGCCCAAGATGAATGGGGGGCTTTCGCCGAAGAACCTTCGATGCTAAAGTTAGAATTTTAGAGAGAATGAGTGTTTAGAGTATTTGAGATTTTTTGCAAGAGAATGAGCCTCACTTTTTGGTGAAAATAGGTGCCTATTTATAGGGTTAGGCTTGTCCCTTTTTGAGAAGAAATGGCCGGCCTTAATGGGGTTTTTTAGGTTGAAATTTTGGTTTAATTAGCCAATTTATTGGCTAATTAACCCTAAAGGAATAAATTGATGGTTATCAAATTGATTAATTTGCATAAATGGGATAATAAAGAGGGAAAAATGGAAAAAGGTAAAGAGAAAGGATGGTGACCGGTTTTGACTAGCTTTAGGGTTGAATTGGATGTATTTTGTGGGTAATTGGGTGATAAATTAGTGATTAATGGATTAATTAGGAATTAATCCATTAATTAGCCAATTAATCTCCATTTATATGAAATAATTTGTAGGTTATGAAGTAATTACCTAAGATGAGGATGGATGAGATAACTTTGAATTTGTTACCTTTCTTGGGCATTTTTGACTTGGTTGAGGGATAATTGCCCGCTGCTCGCGTGTAGGAATCTCAGTATACCTCAAGGGTATTTTTGTCCTCTTTTATCTAAAAATCCATGTGTCACCTTGTGAATATTTTTAGCTCCACATGTAGTATTGTTTGCAACTGGCTCCAGCCTGCAGGAAATCACACACATTTAGAAGGCATATACAAGCATTCGAGAAATTTAAATATGTAAAAATATGCAGAATCGTCAAAACAAAAAAATGTTTAGATGCATCAGCCCATATGTTTATATCTATCTGGATTAGACCGATAAAGAGTCAATGAGCGAAGATGGTATCAAAAGAACACATGTTTAGATGCATCCATTTGTTTATGTTCTTTTGTCCCTTATTTGCCAAGTTCTAATGGAATTACTCAAAAGACTATTGTTTTACGTTGTAACAAGTTCAAGGACCAATGCTTACCAATTTTTAGTTTGTGAAACAAAGTAGCTTCAATTAGACCAAACTTTGGAGACCCACACTCCAATTCTCGCTTATAAAAATCCATGTTGAGAAAATAAAGCTCTGAATTGATGAGGCACCTACTTTTTTATTGTTCAAGTCTGACCGGAGAGTTTGATATCCTCTATGACCGGTCCATTCTAAATTTTTTGCGATTTGAATATAGTCAAATTAAAAATAAAAAATAAAAAATAAAAAGTCGGAAAATTGACATTTATTGGAGTAAATCTCTAAAAACTCTTTGGTCATGGTAGGTGAATGACACACCCTGACCTGGAAATCAGGGTGTGCTGGCCGTCATTACTCATTGGGAAGTTGCTCGTGAGTTCCCAGAAACAAAACCGTGAGAGAATGGTAAGCCCAAAACGGACAATATCGTGCTAAGGTGGTGGAGCGAGCCTGAGAAGTGATCCGTCTCGGACTAGGATGTGACAGTGAAGGCAAAGGCAAAGGTTAAGCAAAATGTCTCATTCAAGAATGGCCATAAGTCATCAATACTTTAAAAGTAGGTGACACGCAAGAGAAATGTAAAAGGCTTTTTTTGTGGTGAGAGGCAATGCTTATGTTATACAAATATTGTGTGCTTTCTGTTAAGTGGTATTAACTTGTAATTTTTTTCTTAAAATTAAAAGATGTTCTCAGTTTGAATTCTGCAACCTCCATTGATATATATGTGTGTGTCCTTAATAAAGTTAAGAACATACTTCCTAGTGCTCCACACTAAATAAGTTGAATGTAAGTTGATTTATATGTTTTTCTTTAAAATAGTGCTTTAAATGTTATTTTACTATGTAATGCAGCTTGATTGTGTAATTGGTGTCACTACACAGAATTCTCAATTGTTTAGATGTAAAAGTTGAAAATTTAAAAATACAAACACCTACAACCAATTAGTTTAATTTTTAGCACATAACTCCCAAAATTTTAAAATTAATCCTAAAAGTAATTATGATTCTTTTGAAATACTAAATTATGAAATCCCTATGAAGAACCTACAAATAAATAAAAAAATCAATTTGTGAAATTCTGAGTGGGTTCGTGAGTAACAAAAAATAATTAAAGCGAAATAATCATAATAAGATTAACAAATAAAAGATTTGGGGGTTGGTGACATATGTGACGTCTCACCTCCAAATTCCCACGTCTGCATTGAGTTATTACGATAAATACTTCGTTCGCAGTCTGGCTCACTTTGTACCGAGCCCGATCTCCCTCCCTCCTTCTCTCGTAATACAACTCAGAACTCCGCGCAATTTTCATCAATGGCACACGAGCAGATCCTCTTGGGGATGGGCAATCCTCTTCTCGACATCTCTGCCGTCGTCGACGAAGAATTCTTGACAAAGTAAGCTCCGATCTCGGCTTCTTTCATTACATTTTTCCATCTTCTCTCACTGTTTGGATGCTCATAAATTGTTGGAAAACTAATGAATGCGATCTGTTGTGTTTAGATTTCGCTTTCTTTCTGTTTAAATTTAATGGGTTTTTGCGATAGATTTGAAAGACTAAAACTTTTGTAATTTATTTAAGAAACAGAGGAAAGTGATAAAGTAAATAGATCTGCAGGTTTTAGTTGCTTTCTGGATTATTTTCTGGGATTAATCCAATACCATGGTTGATTTTTCGGAGTATGTTAGATACCCAGATGAGCATTGGTTGAGTTTTTGCTGGTAATATCATATGTGACTGTTTCAGTTGGATCTGCTTTTAGAAAATGAAAATATGGTTACTTGCTTACTTGATTGAATTCTGCAATTTTACTTTCTACGAGTAGGCATTTGCAAGTTTATTTCCTTTTCTTTTCCTGTTGTAAGATTCACTTCCTGTTCGTGTTTGGTTTGATTGTGTGATTTTATTAGTATTTAAGTGTTTCTGCATGTTGGTAGAAATTTTTTTTTTCTTTTTCGCTCGATGCATTATATCGTATAAACTAACTTTAGTGGTTTTTTTGATAGATACGACATCAAGCCGAACAATGCCATTCTTGCTGAGGACAAGCATCTGCCCATGTAATTCATTTTTGTTATTATCGTTGCTTGCTTGATTTCTTATTAGCAATTATTGTTCCTTGCTAGCAAAAGGTGTAAGTTGTAAGAACTTAAGTGGGGTTTGAGTTTTTCGTTCTCTTAGTTACTTGTTTTTAAATTTTGAGAGGATATATTTCAAATATAAGTTCATGATTAGTTTCCGGCATTTGCAACTACCTGAAATATTGCATTTGCTGATTCAATCTTTTTTGGATGGTTTTTCACAGGTACGATGAAATGTCTTCCAACTACAATGTAGAGTATATTGCTGGAGGTAATTTGATAAGTAGTTCACTTCGGTATTTGGTGATCCCATGCTTTATGATCCCGTCTAGAAACTTTACTAATAGCGATGTGTAATTTTTCTGTCCCTTGCAATCCAGTGACTAATTTTCCATATGTTCATTGTGTTATTTTCAGGTGCTACTCAAAATTCAATAAAAGTTGCCCAGGTTTGTTTATGTTTTTAACAGAACTTTTTATTATTATTTATTTTATGAAGGTCTGATTCAATTGTATTATGCTGACAAAAATTTCTTAATCTGTGTGTTGTTTTCAATAGTGGATGCTCCAAGTTCCTGGCGCAACTAGTTACATTGGATCCATCGGAAAGGACAAGTATGGTGAGGAGATGAAGAAAAATTGTAAACTTGCTGGTGTTAATGTGAGTTTCTTTACATCTTTATCTACCCTGCTTATCCCTCAGCTATTAATCTTTTGAATCGAGAAATATTTATTTACATTTGGGTTCAGGTGCAATATTATGAAGATGACAAAGCTCCAACAGGAACATGTGCTGTTTGTGTAGTTGGTGGTGAGAGGTCAGTTTTACATCTCCTCTAGAAGCTGAATTTAAAATTGTCGTCTGCCGACTTATAGTTTTATAAAGAAAATTTCCGAGGCATTTCTTCTTTTACTTCTGTCAATACCCTGTATCGTGCATTTTGATTTCATTCATTGCTCCCATAGCGATCCTCGTATCTGTCATAAATTGTTCGAACAAAAGGACCCCTGCATAAAGTTGTATATTTCCTTTTCTTCTCAACTAGCCTTATAGTTTATCAAAACTTTGTGGGGATTAATTTCTTGTAACAAAATATTGTACAGGTCTCTTGTTGCTAACTTATCAGCCGCAAATTGTTACAAAACTGAGCATTTGAAGCAACCTGAAAATTGGGCCCTGGGTATTTACTTCCTTGCTCCTCTTGTTAAGTCAAAGTTTATCTTTTTGTTGCTTTTGGTCACATGTCCTCTCTGACTCACCTTTATACAAACTCATGCTCGAACAGTTGAAAAGGCAAAATATTACTATATTGCTGGGTTTTTCCTTACCGTGTCTCCCGAATCCATTCAACTGGTTGCTGAACATGCAGCTGCAAACAATAAGGTATCAACTATATAATTTATCGACAATGTAGTTGGATTCTCTCTCTATTATCCATCAGTAGCTTCAGCTGTCTTCTTTTGCATCTACAGGTATTCATGATGAATCTTTCTGCTCCTTTCATTTGTGAGTTCTTCAAGGATGTACAGGAGAAGGCACTTCCGTAAGTCCCTCCTCCAGAAAAGGAAAAGAAATGAAACTAAAATCTCTTTGCAGTTCATGATCAATGTGGAGTACTGAATTGCCTTTTTGTATAGGTACATGGACTATGTTTTTGGGAATGAGACCGAAGCAAGAACCTTTTCAAGGGTTCATGGCTGGAAGGTGACATTGCTTAGTCTTTGTTCTTTCACATTTGACAGAAGAATTTCTACCCTCTACCGGTCACTAACTATAATGCCTTTTGCAATCAGACTGAGAATGTCGAGGAGATTGCCATAAAGATTTCCCAGTTGCCCAAAGCATCAGGTACGCACAAGAGGATTACTGTTATCACACAAGGTGCAGATCCTGTTGTAGTTGCTGAGGATGGGAAGGTGAAACTACTTCCTGTCATATTGTTACCTGAGGAGAAGCTGGTTGATACCAATGGAGCTGGTATGTGATATCTCACCCCTCAAATGTTATTCGATTCTCTTACCTTTTTTTCCTGTGGATCTGGTGGAGACTTAAGTTATTTATTTATAAGGGAATATAAAGCATGCAATGATATATGGCTTGCCAATGCCATTTTGGCGGGAGTCAAACTCTTAAGCATGTCAACCATGGATCCAGGCTATAAGCAATTCCATGTTGCATTACTGGTAAAACGAGTGAGCGGGAAATCAGGATTACGAGTCAAGAATAGAAGAAATCTTGTTAGCTCTAAGTTTCTTACTTGAAACTAAAAAATACCATGATGTTTCTTGTGGCAGGAGATGCATTTGTTGGGGGATTTTTGTCACAGCTGGTTCAAGAGAAGCCCATTGAGGACTGTGTTAAAGCTGGCTGTTATGCAGCAAACGTTGTCATCCAAAGGTCAGGCTGCACATACCCAGAAAAGCCCGATTTCCATTAGGGTCATTTCTCACCAGTTGAACTCCATGTAGTTTCCGTTCGTAGTAGAGTTGGATTTCTTGCTGATGAAACTGTGGCGGCCGGCAGTGTTTTATCTCCTAAACCCATGTATCTGGTATAGGAGTTTATTTGTTATGATGTTAATCTTGTTTGTGATCCTTGTCACATAAAGATGACATCGATTGCAAGTTTCTTACAAGACATTTTCCATATTAATATAAAAAAAAGCTTGAACAATATATTTCAGTCTGATCCTATTTTCACGGTTTAATTTAAATTAATTGCCTTCTCTTGGAACTTGGTTGATGTCCTCAGAATTTTTTAGGGGAATATGATAGAAATGAGTGTATGGTTAGTATAGTAAATGTGTATATATCACGTTTTTCTTATTCGAACTTGAGACGTTTTGTAACATTAAAAAGTGTCACACATAATATTATTACTTAAACCGTTGCTGTGATTGAATGCTAAGATATCGTTCAACCTGTACGTTCTTGATGCTGAAAATTACATGTAAACTTCGTGTGGTAATCAACTGGTATTATGCTGTTTAAAGCAGTGTGTCCGTCTTTTGCAGTCGAGTTCAAATCTCCCTCGACGTGTATTATGCTGTTTATATACAAAAAACAGTGATAGGATTTATGTGAGTCATTTACTTCAAGCAGGATTTTGTGGTTAATTACTAGGCTACATGCTAATTCCAGATAGATGCTTTGACTTAAGGAGCCTCTGTGCCCATGTAAAATTAGAAATTGGAGCATGCAAAAGTATATTTTCAGTCGGAATATTGGCATAATTAACTTGCTTCATCATCACGGAATGTATGTAAAAGAGATTTTATGACACGTAATTTGGTGAAGATTTATGACTAATAGGGATGGCAAGATTGAGATGTTTATGACTAATAGGGATTTGGTGAAGATTTATAAGACTAATTATAGCATTACGTAGAGTAGATTAAGCTGGAGTAGGACTTGCAATTTCGAGAGAGAGGGCTAATGCTATTTCCCTATGAAGTTGCATTCTCTGAATCTCTATCACGCCGATCACGTCATAGCCGGCACACTAGCTATGTGACTTGGAAAGCTCAAAAACAACTTACCCGCAACCGTGACATGAAATATCTTTCTCTCGTTAGGTGATGAGAGAGAAAGGAAAAGGCGTTGCATGTCACGGTTGCGTGGAAGCTCTCCTAGGAAAACTTAGATGTACCGAGTCCATGGACGAGGTGGGTTTAACCAGTATTGTAGCCAGAAGGAAGGTTAATTTTTTAGAGAAAATAGCATGGACTAGCTGGCCTGATTTGCTGGGGTTAACCAGTACTGTAGTCCTTCATTTTTAGACTGCTTAGTTGAATAATTGAATCGAGTTGGATATTAGATGGCTTCTATGACTTAATTGTTGGTGTAAAGTTGGTTCGGTTCAAGCCAGGAAGGAATGATATGCATGAAGTCTAAGTCTCACATCGGAGATGTACAACGATAATCTAGACGGTTTAGACTTAGTAGTGGACACTTGCAGAGCCTGTGACACAACATTAATTCCTATAAATGACACGATTGTGAATAAATTAGCTTGCCTTACGAGCAATACAATTGATAATGACACAATGTACAAGTACAACACAAATAGCTGCATACTTCTCACATATATTATATATAATCTCCAAGCAGATAGCTAAACCTGTGAAGAAAAAGGCAACCTCATCAAAGATAAGGAAGCCCTCGATCTAGTTCATGACTGATGCAGCGAATAACGCTGAGGAAAATGTATTCATTGCAAGGAATCCGGAGTTTCGAGTTTGCAGCAAAATGAAAAACTTCTTCGGCGAGATCAAGCAATTCTTGGAACAAAGGGTGGCTGAGTAAGGTAACCTTGACGACAAATCTCTTGCAGTCTTCACCAACATACACCACAAGGTGGCCTTTCGGGACATCCTTGGGTATATTGTAGTCCTCTTCATGAAGGCGGAACCACATGTTCTGACTGCCAATGTGACCCCGGATTGCGCGCTTTAGGAGTGTACCGCCAAGTTTCCTGCATCTGCGAAAGGATTGTTTGATGAGGAACCTAGCCTCCAAAAGCATCATATAAATGTTCATAACTAGTAGATACTGAGAGTGAAAGAGATGGCGCAGTGGGTCGTATTTTTATGACAGCAAAACTAAGCTTTATATATGGCAAGTGTAATATATTAGCTACTGTTTGGGATATTGTAAAATATATAGATTATTTTTCTCCAATTTGAGAGAGAGATGTGTAGTGGATGAAATATTGATACACTTGGATGGGGCTAGTAAATTAGATCACCAATCGCTATCAGTGATAAAATTAAGGAAGAATAATAAGTTCATAGCCATCATTTTCATGTTTCCTCATCAGTTAATATGAAATTCTATCTGAACTAAGCTTAGACTTATTCAGCAATGTCCAACTAGGATACGACAGGTTTCACATCAAGTTTTACATGTTGTCGTGAGCCAATGTACTTAGATTAATTCGGGGTTTAATGTATGTTTGTATGAGTCAATGTATCATAGGGATTCAATGTATGTTGACGTGAGTCAATGTATTATAGGGATTTGATGTATGTTGGCGTAAGTCAATGTATCATAGAGATTCAATGTATGTTGACGTGAGTCAATGTTCTTCGAATAGAGATTCAATATACCAGACATCTTTGTATCAATAGGAGATATAAGACGAAAGATATTCAAAATCCTAAAACAGCTTTTATCTACAATCTCTTTATATATCTCTTAAAAATTGAATAATAAACTTGTTTTCTTAAGTTCTAGCTTTTGATACGACCAAGCTATCAAAAAAGTTGGCCGCTCATGATTTCTTTATCCTATAACTTCCGCTTTGTGTCAATTTCATACTTGAAGTGGTACTTTTGTCATTCAAAAGATGATAAATTATGACCATGATCTGTAGGAATATTCTCATTAATTACCATATGTTATATTATAATTAAGAGAGCAATATATATTGGCGTCTTTTATGTATTTGACTAGTAGGTGGGATATAGTTAGTAATGTATCGATATAACGGAGTAATGGCCCTGTCTGCACAAGTTACATGGTCTATACATAGCGTAGTCTTATCGAAAGCTAGACTGTAGAAGGTAGAAGGTTGTCCCTCTTGTGTTACTGATCGTATCTTAATATTTGACTGTTTTGTGATCTATGATTTTTGTTGATTTGTTAAATTAATTATGCAGTTAACAATTACATATTTCTCGAAAAGTTAAGGATTAGTAATCCTTTTTAGAAATCGAATGGATTCGATCTTATATATACGCAAGGAAGATAATCAATTAAAAAAGAAAGAAGAAACTCATGCATGCGTGATTCCTTTGCGGTGACACCGCCTTCCCCTCCTGAAAACCAACAGATTAATCAAGAGTGTTAAACTTCAAGAGTAATTAATAACTTGTTTCTGTCTCTAATTAAAATTTTCCTTGAAAGACACTGTATATATACGTTCGGCTTGAAGTGTTCTTGATAATTGCATGTGACCAATTGGAAGACATGTCAGTCGTGATATATATATATATATGGCACACAGATTCAATCAAAACAAACGTTCCTGGTAAGTTGCTGGTATATATTTGGAGAATGTGATCCTCAACATGACACATTATTGCAACTTAACAGCCAACAGAATTTGCCAATTTGGCTCTCCACTATTGAGAGAGAGAGAGAGAGAGAGAGAGAGAGAGAGAGAGAGTTTCATGATTCCCCTACGGTTAGAGAAGTTGGAATGCCAAATCTTCCAGTTTTGAACAAAACTTGAAGTCATGGCGCAATATAATAAATGCTTTATCTTTTTATCCATTTGGTAGCGGTCTGGCAGATTTTGGATATATGTTTGCTTTGTTATAATGTCACCAACGAGAGAACACTGTCTGCCCAAGATGCTAGGTCTTTGCCTAATGCATGTCTTTATGTTCTGACTTCTGATATTCTATATACAATTAGGCTATGGACCCCTTGAGAAGATTTTTTTTGGGTTTTTCTTTGAGTGAATTATACCAAAAGAAAAAGAAGAGTAGCCCACTTCCAAATTTCAATCCCCGTCCTCATATTTTGTTGATTGAAACCCAAAAATCCAAAACCTCATATTGTGTTCATAATTTGTGAAGTATATATGACTTCATTTAGTATTAGATCGTACTCCAAATTTAATTTATTAATTGTACACTCACAAATGCATATTTAATTCATTGTTGACTACTTTTTATTGTCACTTATCTTAATTCCATTTGATATCAATCTTTATAAAACATACTTTTAATGTTTTAATCTCAGTTTTATAATATCAAAACTAAGAATGAGTAGTTATGCATTATTTAGTTCTGATTAGGAGAATAAATTTGCAAACAAATAATTAATATATATTATATATTTTGATTTAGAGTCACAAGCTAAATGAGGAGTGTTAATAGTATTACGCACTTGAACTTTCGATTCTTGGCAAAAACACTATCTTTCTTTAGCCCAACCAAAAATATATGACCATAATTTTCTAACCCCAACCTCATATTTCATCACCATGTTTTTCTCCAAACCGCCCAAAAGATGTGGTGCACCGTTCTTTCCTAAGCATGCGCAACCTCCCATTATATAAACCAAACCCACATCCAATTACTTATTTGCAGACTCAATATTTTCACCAACTCAACCAAATCCCTAACCGATCATACCAAAAACCCAATTAAAAACCGGTGATAAAAAGACCAAAATGGCCAAAAAAACCAATAAAATTCCTGCCATTGTCATCTGTGTGCTAGTTGTTATGGTATGCAGCTGCAGCATGAAGGGCAGTAAAGCGCTCTCAGACTGTGCAAAGCCATGCATGCCAGTGTGCATGAAAGAGGAAGGTGCAAGCATTCCCATCTGTGAGATTGCATGCGAGAATTACTGCAAACAGGTTTCTGGAGATGGTGGTTATTGGATCGGGAATACTAAGCACAACCTATGATTGATATTGTACCTCTCAAATGAAAGTACAAAATCCGTACGTACGTACTTGTAGTTTTTAGAGTCTTTTTACATCCTTTTTAAGTTGGTAAATAATGCGGCTAATTATTTTGTGATTACCAAGAAATATAGGGTAATTAGCTAGAAATGCAGATCATGGATATGATTGTATTAATTTCTAGGGTTTCTGGGATCTACATATTCACATAAATGCATCCTCTCATGTAATGAAATTTTTTCATTCACTAAACGATTTCTTATCTATATATGAGGTGAAGAAAATACTCAGCTCTTTCAGTTATCTTTTTTATCTGCAAATCACAATTTTACATACCTATAAAAACAAAGTTAACGTTTTTATTAAATTTTTTTTACGTATGAGTAAAACTACGATTTGCAGAAAATAAGAAGAACTCTAAAATAACCAGACAACATTCCTTTCACAAAAATTGTTCACATAATTAGCATGTAACAACATATTTTTGTCAATATATTGAAATTGGGATTATTTAAATGGGAGAGATTTCATTTGTGCGAATTTTAATATGTGAGATTTAATTTATCACTATATTGAATTGTGATTATTTTAAAGTGCCAACACCAAATGTCTTACGTTTTTTAAGAAGAGTATAATATTGCATTCATTGAAAAAAAGGGCATCATAATCAAATATACGTTATGAAGAATTCGGACTCAAAAGGGTCCTTGTAAACTAGATCTAAAAATATTACAATAAAGCATCACCAATAACAAAGTAACGAGAACCACGAGATTACACATATCAATAAAATCATTAAACCTCGTGCTACACGAAGATCATGTTAGAACAAAATTTCAAATCATATATTGGGACTATGATATCCCACATCGACGGGGTGAGGGTTAGTCTCTGACCTTATATGTACATGCCCACCTCCCATTGCAAGACGCGTTTTAGGAACTTATTAGCTCCGGATCCCATAAAAACTCCGAAGTTCAGTGAGTTTGGGCGAGAGCAGTCCAAGGATGGGTGACCCTCTGGGAAGTTCTCATGCCAAAACCCAAAAACAAATCCGTGAGGGCGTGGCCCAAAGTGGACAATATCTTGCTATGCAGACTTGGGATGTGACACTTTGGTATCAGAGCCAGACTCACCGTCCGTTCAAGTGTGCCGACGAAGACGTCGGGCTCCTAAGGGAGGTGGATTGTGAGATCCTACATCGGCAGGGTGATGGTTGGTCCCTATCCTTATATGTACATGCTCACCTCTCATTGCAAGACGCGTTTTGGGAACTCACTGGCTTCGGATCCCATAAGAACTCCGAAGTGAAGCAAGTTTGGGCGAGGTCAGTCCTAGGATGGGTGACCCCCTAGGAAGTTTTTGTGCCGAAACCCAAGAACAAATCTATAGGGGCGTGGCCTAAAGCAGACAATATCTTGCTACGGTGGAGGCTGGGATGTGACAATTTGGTATCAGAGCCAGATTCACTGTCCATTCAAGTGTGCCGACGAGGACGTCGGGCTCTCAAGGGGGGTGGATTGTGAGATCCCACATCAGCGGGGTAAAGGTTAGTCCCTGGCCTTATATGTACATGTTCACCTCCCATTGCAAGATGTTTTTTGGAAACTCACTGGCTCCAGATCCCATAAGAACTCCGAAGTTAAATGAGTTTGGGCGAGAGCAGTCCTAGGATGGGTGACCCCCTGGGAAGTTCTCGTGCCAAAACCCAAGAACAAATCCGTGAAAGTGTGGCCCAAAGCGAACAATATCTACCAAATTGTCACATCCAAGTCCACAAAGCAAGATATTGTCCACTTTAGGCCACGCCCTCACGGATTTGTTCTTGGGTTTCAACACGAGAACTTCCCAAGGGGTCACCCATCCTAGGACTGCTCTCGTCCAAACTCACTTAACTTCGAAGTTCTTGTGGGATCCGGAGCCAGTGAGTTCCCAAAACACGTCATGCAATAGGAGGTGAGCATGTACATATAAGGCCAGGGACCAACCCTCACCCCGCCAATGTGGAATCTCACAATCCACCCCCTTTGGGAGCCCAACGTCCTCGTCGGCACACTCAAGCGAACTGTGAATCTGGCTCTGATACCAAATTGTCACATTCCAGCGTCCACCGTAGCAAGATATTGTCCGCTTTAGGCCACGCCCTCACGGATTTGTTCTTGGGTTTCAGCACGAGAACTTCCCAGGTGGTCACCTATCCTAGGACTGCTCTCGCCCAAACTTGCTTAACTTCGGAGTTCTTATGGGATCCGGAGCCAGTGAGTTCCCAAAACGCGTCTTGCAATGGAAGGTGAGCATATACAATAAGGCTAGGGACCAACCCTCACCTCACCGATGTGGGATCTCAAAATCCACCACCCTTGGGAGCCCGACATCCTCGTCGGCATACTCGAACGGACGGTGAGTCTGGCTCTAATACCAAATTGTCACATCCCGACACCGCTGTAGCAAGATATTGTCCACTTTGGGCCATGCCCTCATAGATTTGTTCTTGGGTTTCGGCACAAGAACTTCCCAAGGGGTCACCCATCTTAG
Organism: Heteromeles arbutifolia; assembly: GCA_024362995.1. Classification (NCBI taxonomy): domain Eukaryota; kingdom Viridiplantae; phylum Streptophyta; class Magnoliopsida; order Rosales; family Rosaceae; genus Heteromeles; species Heteromeles arbutifolia. Next base: position 10,734,805 of record JANCRC010000018.1, read on the forward strand.
GACTGTTCTCACCCAAATTCACTTAACTTCGGAGTTCTTATGGGATCTGGAGCTAGTGAGTTCCCAAAACGCGTCTTGCAATGGAAGGTGAGCATGTACATGTAAGGTCAGGGACCAACCCTCACCCTGTCGATGAAATCCACTGTGAGATCCCACATCAGCGAGTGAGGGTTGGTCCCTGACCTTATATGTACATGCTCACCTCCGATTGCAAGACGCGTTTTGGGAACACAATGGCTTCAGATCCTATAAGAACTTCGAAGTTAAGTGAGTTTGGGTGAGAGTAGTCCTTGGATGGGTGACCCCCTGGGAAGTTCTCATGCCGAAACCCAAGAACAAATCTGTGAGGGCGTGGGCTAAAGCAGACAATATCTTGCTACGGTGAAGGCTGGGATGTGACAATTTGGTATCAGAGCCACTCCTTGGCCGGAAGTGTGCCGACGAGGACGTTGGGCTCTTAAGGGGGTGGACTGTAGTGTCCCACATCGCCCAGGGGAGATGATCCTCTATGCCTTATATGTACATGCTCACCTCCCATTGCAAGAAGCGTTTTGGGAACTCACTGGCTCTGGATCCCATAAGAACTCCGAAGTTAAGTGAGTTTAAGCCAGATCAATCCTAGGATGGGTGACCCCCTGAGAAGTTCTCATGCCAAAACCCAAGAAAAAATATGCGAGGGCGTGTCCCAAAGTGGACAATATCTTGCTATGCGGACTTGGATGTGACAATTTGGTATCAGAGCCAAACTCACCGTTCGTTCGAGTGTGCCGACGAAGACGTTTGGCTCACAAGGGGGTGGATTGTGAGATCCCACATTAGAGGGGTGAGGGTTGGTCGCTGGCCTTATATGTACATGTTCACCTCCCATTGCAAGACGCGTTTTGGGAACTCACTGGCTCCGGATCCCATAAGAACTTCGAAGTTAAGTGAGTTTGGGCGAGAGCAGTCCTAAGATGGGTGACCCCTTGGAAGTTCTCGTACCGAAACCCAAGAACAAATCCTTGAGGGTGTGGCCGAAAGCGGACAATATCTTGCTACATTGGATGCTGGGATATGACAATTTGGTATGAGAGCCACTCCCTGGCCAGAAGTGTGTCGACGAAGACATCGGGCCTCTAAAGGGGTGTGGACTGTAGTGTCCCACATCGCCTAGGGGAGATGATCCTCTATGCCTTATATGTACATGCTCACTTCACATTGCAAGACACGTTTTGGTGGCCCCGGATCCCATAAGAACTCCGAAGTTAAGTGAGTTTGGGCGAGAGCAGTCCTAGGATGGGTGACCCCTTGGGAAGTTCTCGTGCCGAAACCCAAGAACAAATCCATGAGGGCGTGGCCCAAAGCGGACAATATCTTTCTATGCGGACTGGGATGTGACAATTTGGTATCAAAGCCAAACTCACTGTTCGTTCGAGTGTGCCAACGAGGACGTCGGGCTCCCAATGGGGGTGGATTGTGAGATCCCACATCGGCGAGGCGAGGGTTGGTCGCTAGCCTTATATGTACATGCTCACCTCCTATTGCAAGACGCGTTTTAGGAACTCACTGGCTCCGGATCCCATAAGAACTCCGAAGTTAAGTGAGTTTGGGCGAGAGTAATCCTAGGATGGGTGACCCCTCTAGGAAGTTCTCTTGCCGAAACCCAAAAACAAATCTGTGAGGGCGTGGCCCAAAATGCGGACAATATCTTGCTACGGAGGAGTCGGGATGTGACAGGGACAGACAATGCTCATAGGTCTAATCGCTTCACCTAATCACTATCACAATTTCAGAACACCAAATGAAGTAGATCTAACAAATCAAATAACTCCACTCTTCACACATAGATCCAAAAGAGATGTAGCACACCAAAAAGAAAATTAAAATGAAACAACTCTCCTGTATAAAGAGCAATAAACTAAAAACTCTTCTAAAAAGAAAAATCAAAACCAAACTCCAAGACAAATTCTTGGAAATGATTGAACATAAAAAAATAAAAGAATAAAATCATGCTATCACTCCACATCCTTCAGACGTCTTAGAGTCATATCGTTGCAATTTGCAATGGCTAACCCCGTGTACTCCCAACACAATCTGACATCTTTCATGGCTTCTAACTTAAACCCCATATCAAAGGTGATAATTTGATTCAAAACTTTGTATTTACTATGTGAGTAGACCAAAAAACGACAACTATAGTGTTTCATGGCGACAACTTTACACCAAAACAAATAAATGAAAAGGAAGAGAGGAAAGAGACCAAGTCGTATGTTGAAGCATACAAGATTAATACCATCAGAAAAACTGATAAATAAACAAAATATAAGCATACATTATGTGGTTTCACTGACAATTACAACAAAATTTTGTTAAAACTATCCCAAACTTGATGCAAGTTAGAAAACAATTCTTATATAGTTAGTAGTAAGGCGCTGGCTCTTCTCTCCAAAATTTTGAGATTGTGTCACTTCCCAAATAGTGAATGTGTTGAATTCCATACAACAAAAAAGAACAGAGTTAGTGCAAATGAATCATTATCATTTAATTTATAGGCATGATGGTAATCTTCCCTCACTTTCCAAATAATACCTTCCTTGTTTCTTCTTTCACATATTCCCACGCACGATCGTGACGTACTTCTGTTCTGAGAGACCACATCTCTCAACTCAATTGCACAAATGGGTATTGGTCGTTGAATGTCACCTCTCCTCCTCCATTTGGCTTAAAGACAAAAACGAAAGATTAGACTTATTTAATCATCACGGGTTACGCAGTAGTGGTTGAAGATGAACTTCAGACTTATATTCCACATGACATGTCTTGAATTTGATTCTTGCCCTAGTGAATCACACGATGGTTGCCAAAGAAAACTGAAATATCTCCATGAGTATTTCCGACACTTAAAAAAGTAGATTGCCGTGTTGAAATTATCGGTTAACCCCTTTTTTTAATAAAGAAAAGATTAGACTTATTTATTTACTCTTCAATTGGAATTGGACTATATGGAGACAATTTTAAATCAATGCCATGTAATTTGATCAAGCCAAAAATTTGGTAACCGTTTTATGGATGACCTGGATCATGCAAAAATGTCTATCAAGCGCGTACGGAGAGGCTAGGAAGAGTTAAACTAACTTTTTCTCTACCTTTTAATAATGATTTCTCTACAATTCATTTTGTTTTCTTTTAATTTTCTTCATCTCATTTTTAATTTCTTAAAAAAAAAAATTAAAATGTGACAGCCACACCATCGTAATGTTAAAAATTCACTTAAATTGTTGCAAGCATATTTATCTATTAATAAGATAATTTTCATTTTAATAACGCTGAAGCTTCTGAAAATTTAAACTTTATGAGTTACCCAAAGTTTTTTTTTTCTTTTATTACTTCCGTTAATTTGATCTTTAACAAAAAATCCTCTCTCTCTCCTCTCTCTCATACGCACAGACTCTACTCGCAGTTGCAGTTGGCGGTTGCTTCCGAAGGCTAATCGTATCATCAACAAGTCTCGTTGAATTTACAGGTTCTTAATTTCTAAGCTTTCTGTCAAAATTTCCCTCAAATCTTTGCACTTCTAGGGTTTCGATTATTGGGTTGTCTTGGAACTTCAAAGAACAATGCTTTTGTGATTGAAAACCAATGTGCCATTAGCTTGTATAGTAGGATATGCTTTAGATGTGAATCTTGGTTATAAATGGGGGATGTTGAAATATCCAATTGGCTCGAAAGGTTGTCATTGGCACCGGTCTTTCGGCCGACGCATACTGAGTTTGCTGACCCGATTGCTTATATATCGAAAATCGAGAAGGAAGCTAGTGAATTTGGTATTTGCAAGATTGTCCCACCATTGCCAAAACCCTCAAAAAGATATGTTTTTAGCAACTTGAACAATTCCCTCTTGAAGTGTCCGGAATTGGGTAGTGATGTAAATTCGTTAGAGGGTTGTTCTCCGACGACGAGAACGGGTTCTGGGGATGGTGGTAATGATGGGGAGGCTAGGGCAGTTTTTACTACAAGGCACCAAGAATTGGGGCAGAGTGTGAAAAGTGTGAAAGGGGCAGCAGTTCAGAATCCGCCATCGGGTGTAGATAAGCAAGTGTGGCAAAGTGGGGAAATTTATTCTTTGGAGCAGTTTGAAACTAAGGCTAGGGCTTTTGCAAGGAGCATACTAGGTTCAGTTAGGGAGGTTACTCCATTGGTTATAGAGGAAATGTTTTGGAAGGCGTCTTCTGAGAAGCCAATATATATTGAGTATGCAAATGATGTGCCTGGGTCTGCTTTTGAAGAGCCAGTGGGCCAATTCATCTCTTCTCATAGGCGGAGGAGGAAGAGGAATTCCTACCAGAGAAGTAAAGAAAACTCTGATAGCAAGAAAAGTGAAATGATTAGTAGCAGCGAAAGAACCTCCCGTAATGATGAAGTTAAGAATGCATCTCATAGGAATGTTTCGGATACATGTTCAGAGGCATCCAAATCATCTAGTGCTCCAGAAATATTTTCAGCTGATGAAACTCCCCAATCATCTAGGCGAAAAAATCCAAATTCATGTTGTGATATGGAAGGTACTGCTGGTTGGAAGCTTTCAAACAGTCCTTGGAACTTACAAGTAATTGCACGTTCACCTGGTTCACTTACTCGTTTCATGCCCGATGATATCCCGGGTGTTACTTCTCCAATGGTTTACATTGGCATGTTGTTTAGTTGGTTTGCTTGGCACGTTGAAGATCATGAGCTTCACAGTATGAATTTTCTTCACACTGGATCTTCAAAGACTTGGTATTCTGTTCCAGGTGATTATGCATTTGCTTTTGAGGAACTTATTCGCACTGAGGCGTTTGGTGGTAATCTCGATCGCCTAGGTATGTGAATTCTTTTACGGTTGGTTCATTCATTGTTCACTAAAAGCTTCTGAGCTTCTGAGCATTTGTTTAGTGTTATTACTTCTATAGCATTTTTGTAACTCAGGTCCAGTTTCTCTTATTACCAGCTGCTCTCTCACTATTGGGCAATAAAACAACTTTAATTTCACCTGAGGCTGTTGTTGCAGCAGGGATTCCTTGTTGCAGGTGGGTCTTTCTCTTTCCCCTTCTTGTTACTTCTACGGTTCATTATAATGTTAATTAAGTTGAGGATTATTGTTCTTGCTGAATGTTCGGCTTTGATGTGTGGAATTGAGTCTCTGTTGGGTTGGGTTTTTTTGATGTTCTAATTTTGTCCCTTCTGGTTTCTTGTTTAGGTTAATACAGAACCCTGGTGAATTTGTTGTCACTTTTCCAAGGGCTTACCATGTAGGATTCAGCCACGGTAATTACTTTACATTGTTTGCACATATTACTTAATCGTAGTGGTAGATGTGACAACTTTTACATTTTGGCTTGAACTCTGTTTTTACTTTGTAAATGCTTACGACATGGCATTTGTTGCAGAAAGAAATTGCATGTGCATTGGACACTAAACTAGGGTATAGAAGTTCTACAAAGAATAGGGTATATATATCAAACGTACAAGAAAAAAGGGGTAAGTACCTAAAGGATTCAATTCCTTTGTGATAGAAGTAGCCTTTGAGTCCGAACTTGATTTGAATACCCATAGATGAAACAGAAATGACAAAAGGCTTCAAATAATTTATCCTTTGGTAATGTCTATTAACTTTGATTTATTGACCGTAATCGTTGATGTAGAGCCATAAACACGTATCACTTTTATTATGGTTACCTTTTCCTTATAGTGAGAATATACAGTACCTCCTCCAACTAATCTGGAAAATTTTATTCCACTTTTCTGTTGAGCTATTGGTTCAAACGTACTGAACAGAAAGTTGCAAGTTTAAATGGGAGGTATCTTGGATTGTTGTGTCATCAGGAAGAGTGGAGGTTAGGTGCCTTGGATAAATGGACTGTAGAGAGGTTAAAATTCCCACATAATGCGCTTCTTGCATCACCAGAGAATTTGGCCTTGGATATGGCTGAACGGAATAAAGGAATCCTAGTAGCCAACGCCTGATTGATGGACATAATGCTTTAGTTGAGTTGGTATCCTCCCAGTTTCATTTAGCATATTCCTCTCATCCTGATTTATGGATGATATACAGGAGGTGGTCAAGACTTAACTCTGCACAAAAACTACACCCTGTTTCTTCCAATTTTTGTGATGACGTTGATCCTTTCATCCAGCTTTCTTCTTTTTTTTTCTTTTTTTTTATCTTTTTTTTTTATAATAATTCTCATGTTTCCTAATGTGAAGGTCTTCAGTCCACGTGAGTAGAAGTTGTGATAAGGTCTTGTGCCTTAGTGCCTTTTCTTCCTAATTCTTTCTTGATAAAATCAGAAGTCATGGATCTCTTCCATTAAAAACAAATTTCTATTGCAGATATTTAAACCCGATTTCTGACAATTGCAATAGTAAGTTGTATTCATTTGTCTTCATGATAGATTTTATATTACTAATGCCATGTTTCTTTCTGCATGCACATGATGTTTCCCATTCTAATCTGCGTCCTTCCTTATTATAAATTTTCTTTTAGTGTATTTAAAACAAATTTTTATTGCCTCTTCAGCATATGTTGCTCATCTTGAGTTTTTGATGAATTACTGTAGGTTTTAACTGTGGGGAAGCTGCTAACTTTGGAACACCACAATGGCTTAAAGTAGCTAAAGAAGCTGCAGTACGTAGAGCTGCTATGAATTATCTTCCTATGCTCTCCCATCAACAGCTTCTGTACCTCTTGACCATGTCTTTTGTTTCGAGGTCAGCTAAGCATCTTATTCAAATTACATTGAGCACAAGATAGTCTCAGTATGTCTGTACATGCTGCTTAACTTGTTCTTTGATCATGGATAACGTGATTGTGATAAAGTTGTTCCTTTGCATTTACTCTTCTATGCTTCAGTTGGATAGAACTGCACTGTGTCTTTGCTTGTCTTGATAAAGTTGTCAACTAGGCCAGCCAATTGCAGTTGTTGCTCATGTTTGGTATTGCTGTTTTGTTATTATTCCAGGGTGCCAAGGTCCCTACTACCAGGTGTGCGAAGTTCGCGTAGGAGAGATCGGCAAAAGGAAGAAAAGGAGCTGTCGGTAAAGAAGGCTTTTATTGAAGATATATTAAAGGAAAACAATGTGTTATCTGTCCTTCTTGGAAAAGAATCTAGTTACCACGCAGTATTATGGAACCATGATTTACTTCCATATACAAGTAAAGATTCCTTAACACCCAGTGGTGGTGCTCCTGTTGATATGAATCCAAAGGAAGATGCTACCCATATTCAGTGTGGAAATTATGATAATGATCAGAACATTCTGATTGACGAGATGAGTTTGTATATGGAAAATATGAATGATTTGTATTTGGGAAGTGATGATTTATCACAGGACTTTCAAGTCGACTCAGGCACATTGGCATGCGTGGCTTGTGGAATACTTGGGTTTCCATTTATGTCTGTGGTGCAACCATCTGAGAAAGCATCAAAGAAGCTGCAAACTGAAAATTTTATGGCTCAAGGTTCCCCTGGGGTTTCAGGACTTGAAAAGTCTCATTCGTTTCCAGACTGTCACACATCTGCCAAGGGAAGTGTTGCAGGTATAGGAATTTGGATCCACATATTTTTCGTTGCTCATTTTTTTGGTTTTCTCAATTAACTTCCTAGTTTGTCATTGAGAGAAGAGAAAATTCAAACTGGATATAACGTAACAGTTTAAAGTATATTCGGAGCCCTCAAAAATAGCTATTTTCCTATGTAATGGTTATAGTGTTCATCTTTTGGGAGTCTAGTGATGTTCTGTTGGTCAGCATTATAGGTTTTGACATTGGGGTACTTAGAGCTGCCTCAAATTCTTCACACTTCCAGTTGCGATGCATCTGTGAACTGTGATTAATTCGCGGGATGTTCCTGTGCACAATGTTTACGACCTGCTGCTTCTGTTTTTGATTTAGGACCTTGAATCAGCTGATTGTCAACTGTATCAATTGTTCTCTGTATTGTATGGTATCATGTAAATAGGGTAGATAGCTCCTTTATGTCCTAAAGTTTTTCAATTGTGAAGTAGTAGTAGGAACTGGGGAGTTATACATTGTTTCCAGGTGTTTTTCATGAAAGCAAATTTTGAAGTCTATTATTTTCTTTGTTGTGCTGAAGAGGACCTCGTTTCTGTTCCCAACGTTTCACCACCTACGAATGGCCCCTTAATTCCTTCCACAGCCAAGCTAAAAAAGGGTTGGAATACTGTTAATAAATTTCTGAGACCAAGGAGTTTCTGCCTTGATCACGCTGTTGAAATTGTGGACCTGTTGCAGTGTAAAGGTGGAGCAAACATGCTTGTAATTTGCCATTCTGGTAAGTTTGGCTTTTTCCACGATTTTTTTTCTTTCAAAAGAATAGTAATCGATATTTCTTTGTTAATTTGCAAAGTTGTCTTACTTGTTAGTTGAATCTTTACTCTTTGGATTTCTGCAGACTATAAAAAAATAAGGGCTCCTGCTGCAGCAATTGCAGAGGAGATTGGTTGCCCTTTTAAGTATAATGAGGTTCCTTTGGATATCGCGTCAAAGGAAGATCTGAATTTGATAGAGCTTGCAGTTGATGATGAACGTGATGAATGTGGAGAAGACTGGACCTCAAAGTTGGGTATCAACCTACGGTACTGTGTCAAGGTCAGAAAGAATTCATCCTCGAAGCAAGTCCAGCATGCATTGACATTGGGTGGCTTGTTCTCCAAACAAAGTCCCAGCTCAGATTTTCTAGCCGTCACATGGCAATCAAGAAGATCTCGATCTAAGAAACTTAATCATCCAGCGGATTGTACACCATGTGAGAACATTGAGGAAAAGGATGAAGTGGTGGGCGGATGGTCAGATGGCACCTCTATTAAGAGGGAAGAAAAAATAATTCAATATTCAAGACGAAAGTCTAAGCTAAAAGCGGGGAGTTCTAGAGGAACAGGTAGGGTCTTTGGGCACCCTGCTACAGGTGTTGAGGGTAGTAAAGACAGTAGAATGGCAACAGAAAGTAACATTTGCGGCATTGGGAATTCCACAAGCAGTGGTGCAAAATTTGATTTCTCTGCATCAAGCGGAATGTCTGAAATGTATCCTGTTGTCCAGATGTCTGAAGCAGCCGCGGATATCAGTTTGTACTCTACTCCTTCACAAGTTTCAGAAACACTAACTGCTGCGATGTTAATAGCTGGTAGTGTGGAGGCACAGGTCGAGAATCACAGTTTTGAAGAAAGAAACATGAAAGGTAACGGTTGTAAGTTAGCATCAAGGGATAATGATATGCAAGATGAGATGAGGATCCTTGAAGAAGCCCATGAGAACAAGTCTGCTACTCCACCTGTCATTGCAGCTGATGAAAGTGTTCCGATGCAAATAGAGGAGCAGAAAATGGAAAAATTCAACGATACCAGTGACAATTGTAATCAAGTATCGGAAGGGCAGTCCCAAGTTTTGGCTCATGAGAATGCTCTGATGGATGATTCTGTTCTTGCTGAGACAACAAACTTATGTGCTTCCGACTCAATTATTACAAGTTCTGAGCCACAGATGGTGAATACAGTCCTGGAGAAATCTTGCATGAGCAGTGAAATTTGTGATTTCGTGACCTTGGATGAAGTGCAGCAAGAAATCCAAACTACCAACAGAAGTAAAGACAAGACGCCAGTTTCATGTAGTTCCCATAATGATGAAGACTTGAGCAATGATGTGTCTTTAGTATGCAAACTGGAAGAAGAAACTAAGAGTCCGAAAGGAGGAAATGAGGAACCCAGTTTAAGTGGAAGACAAATGAAGGAGCCTTCTCCTGCTTCGGTAGAAGGTACTTCTGGAGTTCCAATAGAGCTGTGTGCTGCAGCAGATTTTTGCTCTGTTCCGGTTTCACATAGTGAAGAATTTCTAACTGCAGATAGAAGTGAGGAGGAACATGTCTCGACTTCAGTGACTCAAATGGAAGTAACTCAACCTTGTATCTCAATGGAAGAATTTTCTGAAGTGCCAAGGGGAGGCTCTTCTGTGGAAGGCACAGACAATGGTGTGAATTCAGACGCTGTATTTCAGCAAGAAGTCCAGACTACAAATGGAGCTATAGAGGCACCCATACTCAGTCTCGTCATAGAAACAGAACTGCAGCCCACACCAGGTTTGGTTGAAGAATTTGAGGTTCCCGGGGTGACCTGTGCAACAGGTAACATCATTGGTTCTATGGCTTTGGATGGTGAAGAGTGGAAAAACTGTCCCACAAATGGTAATGAGGAACTCATCTCTAGTCAAGATACTTCAAAATGCCAGCCATCTCCTTTTATCCAAACATATTCTAGAGCTAAAAGAAAGGCTAGTGCTGCTCAAGACTTGCGCAATGGTTGTAAAGTTTGCTTATCCCAACATGATAAAGAGATGGAAAACATTGGGTCTTCAAGTGCGGTTGCACCAAGGCTCGAAAACTCTGCACCAAGTCCTGAAATGAGAAGAAAAAGAGAGAGAGGATTGGAGCAAATAATAGATGACAACCTCGATTCCAATGGATTTATTAGGGGCCCGTGTGAAGGGTTAAGACCAAGGGCTGGGAAGGATGCAACGAGTAGGAGTGGGATGGACAACATTTACGAAGAGGTGGAGGAGAAGCCGGTGACGAAGAAGGTGAAAAAACCTTCAGATGTCCATGTTCCTCCCAAGAAAGAACAGGCAAAGAAGTCTCACAGGTGCGACATAGAAAGCTGCCGCATGAGGTTTGCAACAAAGGCGGAGCTAATGTTGCACAAGCGTAACCGTTGCCCACATGAAGGGTGTGGCAAGAGGTTCAGTTCCCACAAGTACGCAGTGAGCCACAGCCGTGTGCATGAGGATGATAGGCCCCTCAAGTGCCCGTGGAAAGGCTGCTCCATGTCGTTCAAGTGGGCATGGGCCCGCACTGAGCACATACGCGTGCACACCGGAGAACGGCCTTACCAGTGCAAGGTTGAGGGATGTGGCCTCTTCTTCCGGTTTGTATCGGATTATAGCCGTCACCGTCGGAAAACTGGGCATTATGTGAGCTAACCTGCCTGGTAATCTGGTGAGGTTGGCTTTTGTAGCATGCAGAAGGGGCTTCTGGGGTCAAAGATGCCTGCGGGATCTCATGTAACAATTTTTTTGTTTTTTCGGTTAAAATCTCGTGTAATCTTTGGATGTTCTGGTTAGGCGTAGATAAGGAACGAATTAACTTTTTTTGTAGATTGCAGTCACCAATTATTTGAATTCACTCAGTTTTTGGGTCAATATTTTTTATGACACTATTATTTCATTTTTCAACAAAAGGCTTTTGATGTAGAAATGTATCCGTCGATGCTGCGATGGAGAAGAACTCCCATGTCACGGGGTTTATCTCTTTTCTCTCTATTAGTCTATTTCTCTTCTCACGTGACTTATCATTCAAGCGACAAACTTTTGTCATGGAAGTTTCTCGCCTGAACGAACGAACGAACTCGTTTTGCTCAAATTTGAAATTCACAATAAGAAGAATACTATTGATTGCAACGAAAGAATCAGCTTACAAATAATTTCAATCTTACTGGTTACAAAATCTTACCTACACAGAATGGAAAATGACCCAAAATTGCATTTCTTAATCCCCAATTCAACAAAAGAATACAAGGTAAAAGAACTCGAGAAATATTTACAGCAGAGTATACTCTGGGTGCCAAAAAATTTACCTTTCTCTGTACGAATAAATACGGAGAGACAAGATATAGAACAAAATGCCGACGACCTTAGAGCAGCACCGACGAGAATCCTCAGGTAACGTACTTGCACGGTAGAAATGAATACATTCCTATGCCAAAAATAATGCTTCCAAATAATCATCAGTATAAGCTAAGCACGGCCAGTGATCAGTTCGAATTCGTACTAACGTTGAAACATCAAACACTTCCATTTGGAAGAGGAGATGATACCTTGGTGGAAGAAATATCAAAATGAGAATGCTACCCATGTTTCTTTTGCGGGTGTTGACATGACTGTCCCTTTCATCTGCATCGTCACCGAATGTAAGATGAAGCGGGCCTCTATCAAAATTGGTCTCGGAGCTAGTAATGTCAAGGGAAGAATCTGAGGCCTCGTCCTTCCAGATGATGTCCCTAATGATTCCTCCATCCTTTACGACAGTAACAAGTGGTTCACCAATCACACTTACAACGAAGGGTGCCAAATAGCGCTCAGTAGCCTGAATCAAAGACGATGCAGGGACTTCTAGTAGCTTGACCGACCGAGTACCACTTATAGCGGTAACCCCTTTGCCTCCTTTCAACTGAAACGTCTCCCGTGCAGTGTTGGAAGTGCCACATGCCTCCCAAAGAGCACTGAACAAATCTAAGTAATAACCAGGTACGGAATCTTTCTGGATGCCAGGTGGTACAATAGCCTTGAGAAACATATCCTCTATGCCCACAGTGATAGTGTGAAGCTGTCCCCTGATTATCTGACCATTTTCAGCACTTGTCTCAATTGAAACATCAATCAGACCTGGCGTGGGTTCCCGTGGTTCCAATTCAATCGTTACAGGAGCTCTATAACTTTCCTCTTTCCCACAACCATTTTCTACAGGAACAATAGCTAATGAGGCGGTCTGATCAGGTATATTTGTTTTACTGGGAGGCTCACCTAGAAGAAAAGGTATATGATATGATGAAATGGACCCGTATGCTGCAGAGGACGAAAATTTTAGCACTGTTGCATATAGAGCAGGAAGGGTATCTAATTCATTCGAACCACCAGCAGGGGATCCAACCGCCCATATTCGATTGAAAGGCTCAGATTCAAACCTCAAACTACATGATAGTCTAACCTTAATTCCTGGCATATGTCTAAAATCAGGAATGCATGAGAAATGCGTCCTCAATGTTCTTAATATCTCTGAAATATTTGAATCCGTCAGACGCAATGGCTCCAGTGGTCGATCAATTCTTCGATCTTCAGGGATAATTTGGACATTACCATTGTCATCAATTCTTTGAGCTTCTGGTGTAATCTGGACATTACTACTGTCATCAATATCACTATCCTCTACTATGGGTTCAACGTCCCTGATGCCTTCTAAGTAACCAAGATCGTTACTTCCAATACCCAAAGTTGATAAAGACAAGGACCAAGACTGTTTGACTAGTAGGGGGATTACTCGCTCAAGGTGGACATATGAGGAGATGGTCTTAGACTTCTTGAGACTCTGACAAAAGTGAGGAGCCTGGACATTGAAACTGGAATGTGAAGACGGTGAAATACTGAGTTCTTCCCCAAGATTCAGCAGGTCCCTGAGCTTCTTTCCCGGCACGCAGATCAGAAGCCGAAGGTAGATCCTACAGAAAGACCATAACGAACCAACATCAGCTAATCATGGCTATTGCCAAGCTTACTAAAATTGTATATAATTCCCATACAAAAAGAAAGGGTAAGATTCTTAAAGCAAAAGTCAAGAAGAGAAAAAGAAAGTTTATTAATCATACCTTGCATTGTCACGAGCCTCCAAATCAGGAAAGTAAAGGCAAGTAAACGCCAAAAGGCGAGACAATCTAAGGAACAATCGAGAGCTCTTGTGATGCATCAACAAGGTTCGACAGATGCCAAGAACTCTGCTTCCCTGGGACCATGATCTCAGTCCTACATATGGGCCATGTTTACCAACAAGGAAGGCCATGAACTTGGTAAGAAGCTTTAGCAATCCACGAGGAGGAATTGTATCACTTTCAGCAATTCTATTAAATATTGGAAAGAAAGAAACCAAGCTGTAATCCAATTTCACTTTTGGAAGCAAATGCTCATCAAATGTCTGAAGCAGGCGCTCTCCCAACCAATGGTGCTTTTGACAACCCAACAAGCGATCAATCAAAACAACTACCACCGGAACCAATCTCCGACACTCCAACATCAGGTCCACCAGCATCCCCTGGAAATAGAAATTTGGAGACATTAAAAAAGGCACAGATACAAGAATGAAAACACCTTTCCCACTTCCCTCTGAACTAAAGACCATTGAAGCAATTGCATGGTTGAGACTAAAAAATAATTGTACCAAAGAAGCTAATCTTAGTATCTTACCCAAATAATTTTTCCTTGACCATAAAAAGCTTAACAAATGTTTGTGATCAGATTCTTGGGGAAATTAAGCAACTTTAATATCATTGGTGGATGTGCCAAATGGACACTAATAGTAATGATTTACTTTTTTCTCTGGCACATTGTTGCTACGTTAAATGTATGTCAATTAATCTTTACTGATCACTTCATAGCATTCTAACATCTAAGCCTGACCAAGACATACATCCACATCACTCAACCACTTAACAAGTCACATACCAAGTCACAAGAAATAGTTACGGGAAAGCTAACAACTACTTTTTATTTAACATCAAGCAGACCAAATACTTCCAAAGTGAGATCAGATATAGAGAAAAAAAGAAAAGTCAATTACACAAACATCATCCTTCATACTTTTAAAAGAGGAAAAGACCATATAAAAAAGTCCATCACCCTAAATCTATGAAAAACCAATATTTTTAGGAGAAACAATGTCGCTGCAACCAATGTCAATTTATTAGACGTCAATACTATTAAGTTTTAGAAGCATCAACAGTTTTTCCCAAATTTTAGACACTAACTATTGTGGTAGATGATCTCGAAACTTCTTAGTTGCTAGATATAACCATTACATCAATGCATACACTATCACATCAGCAAATAACAGCTATTTGGTTCTTCTAGTAGTCCTTCCAAAATTCTGATATTTCAATTCAAACTCAAAGCTAAGGGGAGGGCTAATTTGTTGTCTAAACCTAAAAGTATCCTCAACCATAAATATAAAATTTCATATCTAATGTCTTATAACTGTAGAGACTGAGGAAGAGAGAAAACTACCTGTATATTCCTAAAAATGGTGGAGTCCATGAGACTTCTAGTGGTGGAAGGATCATTGTCTGAATGAGATGAAGCCCCAATCAAGAACCTATGCAAAGTTCGAAATGCCACCGCGGTTTCAGTACTCCCTGGAGGCAACCATTTGAATGCTGATACACAAACAAGTCCATCTTCAAACAACTTCACCACCAACTTATCATTCACCTCACCATCCTCGCCCGAAACACGCTTCTCTGGTTTCAAGACATCAACACAAACGAAGCAAAATGCAAGCAGGTCAAGCTTCAAGGCTTTCAAAACAAGGGGGTCGAACACACTCGGATAGAATCTCGAACCCATATCAACAATGGTCTTCACTTTCTTTACTTCCCTTCTCAACACCAACTGACCAAAACCCAGCAACCAATGCACCGCCAGCAATCGAAAAACCAAGTGGTGCTGCGATTCTTTGGACAGCAGCACAAGCCGCTTCGCAATGTCGCCTTCTTGCCCATCAAATGCGTCCCAAAACCTCGGAAACATGGTCAAAACGATATGGCAGAGCATAGGATCAGACGAATAAAGCATCCCGAAAAATTGCACCTTGAGCTTCGAAGTTTGGAGCTCCAATGTTGCCGCCATTGGCATTATCAGAGCCAAGAACTCAACTATCGCACACGGTGTCAACACTTGCGGCCATTCCAGCAAAAAACCCATCGCCCTCAACAACTCCTTGTAATTCAAACCACCCAAGCTCTCCTTACCCGACCCGTTCTGCGGCGAGGTGAACGGTACCAAAGGCACCGCCGTATTGAGAATCGAAACGCTGAGATTTTCGACAACGATATTGTGAACGACGGTGGTGAACAACAGAATGTAGCTCTGAGCGGCGTGAGTCCTCTCGTTCTGGCACAAGCTCCAGAGATGTCCGCCGATTTCGGAGAGCAAAGAGGGCCGAGCTTTCTCCATCTCTCGAAGGCACTCGCACGCCAGCGCACGCGCCTGACGGTCGACGCCATGATTGGGACGGTTGATCACCGTTAAAAGCAGCTCCACCAGCGATTCGACGGTGGAGATCGGCACCACGTCGTCATCGAGAGAGACGACGACGGATGTGACGGAGAGCATCATCTGCTCCTTGAGCGCGAACGTGATGTGGACCCCATCGGCCGGTGTCTGTATCAGGGCGCGAAGGGTTTCGATGAGGCGGTGGAGGACTTTGCGTCCGGAAACGGCGTCGTTGGCGATGGCGGTGGCAAAGAGCGGATCGGAGAACTCCTCGAGGAAGGTGATGACGTGGAGCTTGAGGGGAAAGTCGCGCTTGGCGATGGATGAGAGGGCTTGGTCGAGAAGGGAGAGGAGTATCGGCTGGGCGGAGGTCCATCTGTGCTGGCGTGCGCCGCCGTGCTGGAAGTCGTCGATTAGCGACTCCCAGTCTTGGGGAGAGAGTTGTTTTAACGGCGGAGGTGACGGAGGTGGTGCTTCTGGTGGCTTATCGGACATGCTTCTGCCGCTGCCCTAGCTGCCCAAGCTGCCGAGCTTTACATCAGACTGAGAGTCGGCCAGTGGGATTGTGATTCCGGTAATTGTGCGGAATTGGAATCAAAAGAGAGGAAAATTTTGGGTCGGAGATTGGAAGGGCGGGTGCGCCACCGGTTCGAGTAGAGGAGGCTGAGGGAGGGGCGTGAGTCAGAGTGTGGCTTCCCGTCGTATAATTTTCTAATTTTAGTAATTGTTGGGTTGATCAATTGGGGAATTAGAAATTTTGACATGTTTCCCATAGATTTCATTTTTGTCGACTAGTCATAAGAAAATGGACTAGTTTCAGCCCCTTCTGGCTACTGGCGTTCGATACATCAACTGTAAGAATCGAATCCAAAACGTGTCTTGTCAAAATATATTTCATATAGAGTAGGGGACCAAAAAATGTTTACACTGCATTAGTTACTGCTCTTGAATTTTCTTTTACACTTTATCCTAGTATTTTTATTTATGATCTTGACAATATTTAAATGATACATGTAATTCTAATTGAAGAAAAAGTCAGAATTTTAAGCGTAGCGTTTTTTAAAAACACGACTCTCTCTCATGAGTGCTACATTTTTTTATTTTTTTTTCAATTTCTTAAATTCAGAATTACAACATTTTTATTCACACGTTTACAACTGGGAACTTGCGTGGGAGTTTAAAACTTTTACTTTTCTTAAAATCAACCCTAATTTTTCGTATCTTATCCAATTATCCAAGCAAAACTGACAATTTTCAGTTTCACCGTATTTCCTACTAAGAAGACACGTGGCGCAAATCACGTCGGTGGATTTTACAAACGGTTAGGATTGAAAGCCTCCGTTATAAAATCGCTCCTGCTCCAAATACTTTCACACCCCTCCCATTTTCCCACGCATTTTCTGGAAAACTGTAGCCAACTTTACTCGGTGAGCAAGCAAGCAAAAACCCAAACCCCAATCGCAACCATGGCCGCCGCCGCACCGCCACCGCCACCTACCCCAGCCCCAGAGGGCTTCAACGACGTACCCCTAGGCTCCACCCCGATGGGCTACCCACTCTTCTCTCGGATCCGCCTAGCCCACCCCACCGACGTCCCCCACATCCACAAGCTCATCCACCAGATGGCCGTCTTCGAGCGCCTCACCGACCTCTTCGTCGCCACCGAGTCTTCCCTCTCGTCCACCCTCTTCACCTCCCCTCCCTTCCAGTCATTCACCGTCTTCGTCCTCGAAGTCTCTGAGACGCCTTTCGTCGAACACCTTCAGTGCAACAACTCGGCCTACCCACCCGCCATCAAAACCCTCAATCTGGACCTCCCGATCGACGACCCAGAACGCGATTTGTTCAGATCCAACGGCGGGGACGCTGTCGTTGCTGGGTTTGTGCTGTTTTTCCCAAATTACTCCACCTTTTTGGGGAAGCCAGGGTTTTACATAGAGGACCTGTTTGTGAGGGAGTGCTATAGGAGGAAGGGTCTAGGGAAGATGCTGCTCTCCGCGGTGGCGAAGCAGGCGGTGAAGATGGGGTACGGCAGAGTGGAGTGGGTGGTGCTGGACTGGAACGTCAGTGCCATCAAGTTTTACGAGGAGATGGGGGCTAAGGTTTTGCAGGAGTGGAGGATTTGCAGGCTCACTGGTGACGCTCTCAATGCTTATGTTAATGCCTAACTTGGTAACTTCCATGGCTCTTTCTCTGGATTTAGAGTTGAGGAAATTACATGAAACTAAATGAAAAATTGGAAATGTAATGTGTTTTAATGCTTTAATTGTCTGGCCGTATGCTTGTAGAACCCTGCTATTTCTCGAATCAATTTCACTAGCATAACCTCTCGGAGTTTCGAAATTTCTCTTGCTGTTACCTGAATGCCGTTGTTGTTGTGTTTGTTTAATTTTGCTTCTCGGTTCTCAATTGTTCTCGACATGTTAATCCAAGAAATGATAATTTGGGTGACGATTTTGGACTCCGATTTCGTGATGTCAATCCATTCGTTCACTTATATTATAACACGAGAATTAATAGCGGTTTAAACTGCACATCCAAAAGCTTCCTGAAAAACTGAGGCATAACAATTTGGGTTTCGTATGTGCTCGTTTTGGTGAAGTTGTTCATTCCGGACGCCCGTTTACAAGCTCCGGACACAAGGGGTGCGTGATGACGACGGAGTTGGCTGTTACGGTGACTTGGTCCGTTCTTCCGCACCCAAGAATTCATCGACATTTAGATGTCAACATCGCAGGGAAGTAAATAGAAGTTTGGTTTAGTTGAATTAAAAAGATAGAACATAGTTTATTACCAGAGACCAGAAACTTCCTTAGAATTCTCCTTCAGTCCTTTCCTTTTCTCATCACCAGAAAAGGAGAGAGCGGGACGGGTCCGGATCTTTTTTTAAGAATTCTGAAAATCTGTAAATTGTGTGTGCTGTTAGAAATTATTTTAAATATTTTTTATTTAAAAATAAATATAAATAATATTTAACAAAATTAATTATACGATGTACGATGGATGAATACGATTTACAGATAGTATTCAAACTTAAAAGACCTATTTTTTAAGTGAAGAATAATACTATCGTAGTCCTGACTCCTGTGATCAAACTTGATCCGCTTTTACTTTTCCGTTTCTCCGCGGCTGTAGGTAGGGTAGGCCCATGTTTTTGGCTCCATTTTCTTCTGCCCTCTTGCGTGCTTAGTGGGGAGAGATTAAGGAGTACGAGTCGGAACACAACGTGTCCACACTGAAAATAAATTCTGCCTCCCCTTTTATTTTTTATTTTATTCCTAAAAAAGTAAATTAATATCAGTAATTGTTCATTGGAAAGAACGGAAAACCAAAAAGCAGTATTCTCATTCTGATTATTCTTTTTCATGTTCTTCGAGTCTGGCTCGTCTTGACCCAAAAGTTGGGTTTTGAAGTGAGAGGTGATTTCAATAAATTTATAAATTCATGGATTTTTATAAGATTTTGATTCAATTTTTTAAAAATTTTATGATGAAATGTGAGATTTACGAATGCTTAAAATACACTACAACTTGTAAATTGCGGGTTTTATACCGTTGCCAAAATAATAAAATGTGGCATGTTAGATTTCAGTTCCCTTGTCGAAGATAAAGAAATAATTTGTGTTTAATAACATAAACCTATTCATCATATATGGATAACTTATGATGCTTGATCACCTGTAAGTAAGTATTAAAAAACAATAATTTAGGCTATTGTCCAATAAAGTATCGCCACGATCGTAGGCCAAGTGTATGAGAGATTCTTCTGGCCAGATATTATTTGCCTTTAAAAATATCATTTTTTCCAAGCCACCGCAAAGGCATTCCATTCCACAGAACACTGCTCCCCTCCCTCCATATATTTTTGTGTATAACTTTTAGTCTTTGTCAATAATGTGAATCTCGGCACATATTTATATTGTGATGTAATTATATATCGATGACTAAATATTTCTCGGCATGTTTCAAATAATTTTGTAACTAAATATTTATGTCGTCGATCAAAGATCGTTATGCTGTTAATATTTAATTATTATCGCATCCTAATTTATCTCAGTTTTGTTTTTTTCTGGCTTCTTCATTTGGTCTTCTTCCTTGCAGTTCCATCGCTTTCGTAAAATTTCTGCCGTGTTCTTAGGTTGTCGATGACAACGACCTAACTCAGTCACCCACTCCCCTTATATTCTGAACCCCCCATAATTCCACAGCTCCGTTTCTTCTTCCAATCCCAATTCTGCTATGATTGTCGCCGCTGCCCCCGCCACCTCCTCCGCCAGCGGTGCCGCCCCTATGTGCAGGACCAAAAAGAGCACGCAGGCGATTGAGCCCAAGAGCCCCAATCAACACCGAAAATCCTCCTCCTCTGTCCCCGACCCCTCCTTCGCCCATTTCAGCACCAACGACAACAACTCCAGCTACAACTACTCCAAATCCTCCACCTCCTCCTCCGTCCCCTCCCTCAGATCCTTCAAAGCCTCCCTCCCTGAAAACCCCCAAATCTACGACTTCTCCGAGATCCGCTCCGCCACCTCCAACTTCCTTCCCCACAGCCGCCTCTCCTCCTCCTCCACCTCCTCCTCCTGGCGCTGCTCCCTTCGCTCCAAAGACGCCGTCATCTTCCAGCGCAAATCCCGCATCCCCATCTCCCTCCCCGACCTCCAGCGCCGCCTCTCCCTCATCTCCAAATCCCACCACTCCAGCCTCATCAAGCTCCTCGGCGCCTCCCTCTCCGGGAGCTACGTCTACCTCGTTTACGAATTCGTCGCCGGCGCCAGCCTCGCCGACTGCCTCCGCAACCCGAAGAACCCGAGCTATACCGTCCTATCGTCGTGGCTCTCCCGGATGCAGATCGCCACCGACCTCGCCCACGGCCTCGATTACATGCACCACGGCTCCGGCCTCGACTCAACCTTCGTCCACAACCACATCAAGAGCTCCAGCATCATCGTCTCCGAGGAGGATAACCTCGTGCTCGGCGCCAAAATCTGCCATTTCGGCACGGCGGAACTCTGCGGCGAGACCCAGGCTCGGTCGACGAAACTGGAGGGCACGCGCGGGTACATGGCGCCGGAGTTTCAGCGCACCGGAATCGTGACCCAGAAGTGCGATGTCTACGCTTTTGGGGTCGTGCTATTGGAGCTGATCTCCGGGGCGGAACCGCTGAAGTACATAATGGACGAAAATGGCGCCGACGGCGTGTATAGGAGGGTGAGTGTGATTGAGTCTGCAAGGGAGGCGGTGAGGAGTGGGGGACGTGACGGGGTAAGGAGGTGGGTGGACAGGAGGCTGAAGGACTCGTTTCCGATGGATGTGGCGGAGAAAATGGTGCTGGTGGCGTTGGATTGTGTGGAAGAGGATCCGGATAGGCGGCCGGATATGGATCGGGTAGCGGGTTTGGTTTCGAAGCTGTTTCTGGAGTCGCATAGTTGGGCGGAGAAGATGGGCGTGCCTATCGACATCTCGGTTTCATTTGCCCCGCGCTGAAATTTTTTGGGGGTTCGGAATTAATTTGGATTTTTGTTTTTTTATTTTTTGTTTTTTGAGGTTTTACAGTCGATTTGATTGATCAAAATTGTAAATAATTATTTGTTGATGT
This sequence comes from Heteromeles arbutifolia, assembly GCA_024362995.1. NCBI lineage: Eukaryota > Viridiplantae > Streptophyta > Magnoliopsida > Rosales > Rosaceae > Heteromeles > Heteromeles arbutifolia. The sequence goes on from JANCRC010000018.1 coordinate 10,756,238, forward strand.
GAATAATTATACATACAAAGTCGAGAAGATTGATTAAATAGTTAATAGAAACAAAGAATTTACAGAAATTTGATCTGGTTGATGTGTTGCTCCTACATTTCTCTCTAATTCCATCCCATTTTTCACTCTCCCTCCACCCAAAAACAAAATCTAAAAAAACAAAAAAAAAAAAAAAAACGAAGGAGTTATCAAATGGATTATTTGTTTGATTTCGGTTGCATGACCGGATGAATTTGTATAGTGTTAACCGTAAGGTCCTGCATTGATTGTTCAGTGTAGTTTTGCGATTTTTCTTGACACGATTTATTCTAACTCAGTACGCTACTCTTTTACAGCACTTAGTTTAACTTCAAGAGCTTTGGTTAATCGCCCTTTTGTTTGGTGGGAAAAACAACTAGGGTTAAAATACGTTACAAGTATGGTAAATGGAAAATTGTTGCAGTGGAGAAAATGGATGAAAAGAAGAGCAAGGCAAAAGCGAGTGATGAGGCCATTCAATATTACGGTCTAGTGGTATTTCTTTTCACTTGTAAGTGAGATGTCTTAGATTCGATTCTCGTTGATAGTGAATTTGATACCAAATTAGGTTACCCAGCGTGTGGCTTAGCCGAACTCTTCCTCCTCTTAGTGTAAAAATATATCGTTGTACTAAAAAAAAAAAGTGAGTGGTGAGAGATTTCGTGGTATTTTAGTGCGCTTTTATAAGTAAAAAGTTTGAGATTTGACTCGCATTAATTTTTTTGATGAACTAAAATATATTACAGACAAAAACCTCTAATACAACCAAAAGCTCCAGAGTTGAATCTAAGGGCATTCAAAGCCTCATGGGGAGGACAATGATCCCAAACATGAGGGTATTTGACTCGTACAAATAATGAGTTAACCATCTAATTATTTTGTATAGAAATGCTAATAAGTTGTTTGATAATCATTTTCTTTTCAATTTCAATTGAAAACCAAAAACCACTCGTTTAGTAATTACTTTTAGTAAAACCAAAGAATGAAAATTACTTTATTGAGTTTTCGTAATTTGGCTTTCAATTTTTTAGTTAGTTACCAATATTTTTTTTTACCGAAAGTATTGACATCTTGGTTTCATTTGCCCCGCGCTGACTTTATTGAGTTATCAAACGCTTATTTGTGTGATTTTGTTAACTTAAGGTCCTGCATTGATTTTTCGGTGTAGTTTTGCGATTTTTTATGACACTGTCTGTTCTAACTCCACTCTCTTACAACACTTAGTTTAACTTCAAGAGCTTGGTTAAGCTCCCTTTTGTTTGGTGGGAAAAACAACTAGGGTTAAAATATGTTACAAGTAGGGTTAGTGGAAATTTTTTGTAGCGGAGAAAAGGGATGAAAAGAAGAGCAAAGCGAAAGCGAGTGGTGAGAGGTCTCGTGGTGTGCTTGACTTTTTATAAGTGAAAAGTTTGTGATTTGGCTCACATAAATGATGAGTTAACTATCTAACTATTTTGTATAAAAATTAATAAGTTGTTTGATAGTCATTTTGTTTTCAGTTTTAATCAAAAACTAAAAACAACTCGTTTAGGTAATTATTTTTAATAAAACCAAAAAATGAAATCTACTTTTTTGAGTTTTCGTAAGTTAGCTTTCAATTTTTTAGTTAGTTACCAATATTTTCTTTAAATAAAACAAAAAACTGAAAACTAAAAGATTATCAAATGGCTTCTAAATCATCTATCTAACTCTCGACTGTGCAATAAACACAGAAATATACTCATGTGACCAACAAAATTGTCGATTAAATGGATTGTGTAGAGAAACACCAACAAAAATCTTACAGAAGCATACTTTTATCATATAAAATTCGGAGGCAGATTCTCTGCCTTCCCACTTCCCATACACTCCCATTGTAACAGCCCGTCCCAGAATTATTTTATCGATGATGTGAAATGACGGGATTGCCCTTAAATTGCTATGGTATGTGACATTATCTTTGGTTTTATTGTCCTATCCTAAGTTTTGGAAAAATTATTTGGAAAATAATTGTTATGGTTTTGTGTGGCTAGGGTTGCTGACCACACACCTAACTACCCCTCTCCCTCTCTCTCTCTCTCTCGGAACACTCTCCCCGTGCACTGTGCACGTACGGACGGAGTTGGAACTCGTCCATTTCTTCACAGATCGAAGCCCAAAAGGTAAGATTCTTGATCCTTGTTAACCCCTGAGTAGTTTGGTACCAAATTTGGAGCTTGTAACCCTCGGATTAGGCGTGAAATCCTAACCCCGAAAATGTGCACTGTTCATGCACACGTAAAATCTTGCATTTCAGGGAATTTCAAGCTCACAGTGAGCTTAAGGAGGTCCTCACGAGTCTCGGGGTACTTCGTTGGTAGAGTTTGGATGTCGGAGGACCGAGATCGAAGGTTTTTAAAGTGTGCCGAGCTATCGAGCTTTCTCAGGTAAAATCCTGTGATTTTCAAGCCTTGAAACTTGTTTAGATGTGTTCTACATGCTTAGAGCTTCATTTTGGTACCAATTGCATGAAAATGGATGAAAAATGAGTGAAAAACCATAGTTGGAAAAATACCCAGAATCCGGCGAACCCACCGGCGGCCGGCGAGTCGCCGGAGAAGACGACGGAATATTCCGTCAGTTGGACGGAATATTCCTGACGCCGTCAGTCAAAATTAACGGAAACCGTTAGGAGTTAACGGAATATTCCTGGAATATTCCTGACGGCGTTAACTGACGCCGTCAGTGTGCCTGGCACGTGCCCGCGCGTGGCCGGCGCGTCTGACCGTGCCTTCGCCGGCGCGTGGCGGCGCGTGGGTGGTCGGAAAATTTTTCTAAAAATATGGGGATGTTCCTGAGATTGTGTAGGTCACGGTGGTATATTCATATACCCAATTTGAGCAATATATGAGAAGTTATTAGCAAAAGTTGGTTATGTGCTTAATTAACGTTATTTCGGTTACTTCTCATATAGGCAAGGCTTATGCGGAAGACGAGCACAGTCGAGAAAGGCTAAGGGGTTATGACCCTTCGATATAACTGTGAGTGGGCAGTTTATTTCAGTATATATATATACTTAACGTTTTCCTAGAAATCGATTTTTGAATGAAAGTATATTTTGAAATGCCATGCATAGATTTATATGAATATGTGATTTGAAATGCCATGCATAGAAATTACATGAATTATGTGAATTGTTATATGATGCATATATGTGAATTGGTGCTGCGGACGCACAGGTGAGTATCAGGTGAGTTAGATATGGTGCATTAAATTGTTTGATGAGATTTATGTTGATAGCTCATAACCTGCACCCCTGGTGTTAGTGCTTATGTTATTCACCGCATCACACGCTCACCTTGGATCCAAGTAGATGCTAGTCGTACAGACCACTGGAGGTGGTTCCGACATGCTAGTCGTACAGACCATTAGAGATGGTTCCGACTAGTAGGTGACCTTAGATTATGTGCACAGATGATTGATGAGAGAAGCACTAGAGCGTATTATTACACCATCCGAGTCGTACAGACTATTATATGTAGTTCCGACTCATGTGCAGCGTAGTGCCGTACAGGTCGCAGTTGGCGACTCCGGCAGGGCCGTACAGGTCACAGTTGGTGACTCCGGCTGGATTGGATATTGAGCTCTAGAATCAGCCGTACAGGACCACTGCAGGGTCTCCGGTTGATTTATTATTTCACCTGATTATTGTTGATGCATCCATATTATGTTTTTGGCTCATGGCATGGCATATTTCTCTGGAAAATGATGAATAAGGGTGTTTGAGATTTCCGAAGCTATATATATTTATATATGCTATTTTCTGAGAAAGTATACAGATTTTACTGTGAGGGGATATATATATGTTGATAAAGGAAAGATTTTGAAAGACTTATTTTACTGACCTACTCACCTTGTTTTGCGCCCCTCCAGGTTCGAGTTAGAGCAGAGCTTTGGTGGCCACGAGGAATCCAACGGTATTCTGACAGAATTCATAATGGTATTTTAAAGCTTCCGAACTGTGCAAATGGTTACGTCACTCTCACGTGACGGCCAGCACGCCCTCCTTCGGGACGGGGTGTGTCAGTTGGTATCAGAGCTTAGTTTACAGTCCTGTACATCTTGAGAATTCTCTAGTGTTTTCTGTCAGAACTATACCGCCTCGTAGTGAGCCACGTCGTTTAGTTGAGTCTAGTTTTCCATATTTAGCTCGGTTATGGGAAACTAGTACTAATGTGACTCGGTCTATTATCCAAAGGATTTTTCTCTTAGGACTGGATATAAGTTGATGCTGAATCACTTTAGGGAATATGAATGACCTGAGGGAGCAGGTCGATGGCTTAATCAGTTGGAAAAGGTGTTTTAGATTATGCAAAGTCAAGGGAATCTTTCTTTTGACGGTAGGTCAAAACGACTACCTGATTTCTGAGCATTGAATTTGCATCCTGATGGAGACAGGAGTCTTATATGATGTCACCGGAGGAAACAGCTGATCGAGAGTTATTTAAAGAATTGTTTAAGGAAAGGTTTAGTCCTCCGATATAAATGGATGGTAAGAAGTGAGAGTTTGCAATTTGAGACAAGGAAAGATGACGACAAATGAGTACTATGGAAAGTAGCGGAGTTTTCTCGTTATCATACGGATGTTGTTAATCCGGTCGAGGTGTTATGTTGTTTTAAGCTGGATAATAAGAGGAATTGGCGTTCTTTGACGACCACTATTTATTGTGCTTCTTACCAGGAGTTTTACGAGATGTTGTTGAGAATTGAGGACTCTGAGGTTATGCTCAGCGAGAGTAAAAAGGAATAAGAAAAGAATGGGAATTGGAGGAAAGACGATAAGGGTATAGATCCGTCATCTCAAGGACCTCGTAAGACTCAGAGCTTCAAGAGAAGTGAAGCTAGTTCTAGTTCTTCCAGCTGAGGTTTTTGTGCCACTGGTCAGAGGTATGGTGGTAGATTCACTGGTGATTCCAGATTTCAGAGACAAGGTGATTCAGATAGAGGGAATGTACCTTTGTGCTGTCGGTACAATAGCATACACTCTGGAGAGTATAGACAAGAAAGCAGTGGATGCTTTATATGTGGATAAATGGGACATAGAGCTGCAAATTGTCCCCAGAATCAGTAAATGCCTCCATAGTCTTCTTTGCCACCACTAGCGCTGATTCCGCAGGTACCTGGATCTAGAAATTTTGGTTAGATGAGCCGTGGTGTACAGGATTAGAGTCGTACAGGTCACTAGAGGTGACTCCGACTTATATACTAGCATGGATCGATGGGTTATGAGTACAGCCGCACAGGTCATATTAGATGACTCCGGCTGGGTGGACGAGCTATAGGTTCAGTCGCACAGGTCATACTAGCTGATTCCGGCTGATATATTCCTTGTTATTGATGATGTTGCCAAAGAGAGTAATGATGGAGCACGATCGAGGCATGCATATGTAATTCTAATGAAGGGCAAGATGGTAATGTTGTATTCTTGAGGATTGTTGCTTACTTATCGAGACAACAGTGAGTTATCGTTATTGCGGGCTGCAGACCGTAATATCCATAACTTATTGTTGGATTCGTTAAGCGAGTAAACAAGTAGGTCATCCTACGTTAGTATGGTGTTATTCAGAGTGTCCAGTGATGGTGAAAGATATTGTTATGCCTATGAATCTTATCCAGTTGGATATTGTGGATTTGATGTGATTTTTGGCACAGATTGGTTGCATTATGATTGTGCCAAGATAGATTGCTACGGGAAATCAGTTGCTTTCCATCGACTTGGGTGACCAGAGGTTACTTTTGGGGGATGCAAAGTGTAGTGAGGTATGCCGTTAGTTCTGCTGTGAGAGCAAAAAGATTATTATTGAATGGTTACCTAAGATATTTAGTTCATGAGGTACTAAGAGATATTGCTCTGAGTAGTGTGGAAGAGGTCAAGGTGATTAGACGTTTTCCTTGAGAATTTACCTGGATTGCCACCAGGCAAAGATGTGGAGTTCTCTATTAATTTGTTTCCAGGTACGGACCTTATATTAGAGATTGGTTCTTGATGAGTTAAGGGAATTGAAAGTCAGTTGCAAGAATTGGTTGATAGAGGTTCCATTCAACCTAGTATGTCGTCGTGGAGAGCCAGTTTATTTATGAGGAAAAATGTGGACATTAAGGCTATACATTGACTATGGAAAATTGAATCGAGTAACGATTGGGAATCGTTGTTCATTATCGCGTATTAATGATTGTTTAATCAGCCTAGAGGTGCCTGTGTATTTTCAAAGATTGATTTAAGGTTTGGTTATTAACCAATTGAAGATTTAGTGAGGATGTCCCTAAGATAACTTCCAGGACTCGTTATGGTCTAATGAGTTTTTGGTAATGCCATTCGGATTGACGAATGCGCTTGCTGCTCTCCTGAGTTTGGTGAATGAAATATTTCGAGAATATCTCGTCAGGTTTGTGTTTGTTTTCATTGACGATATTCTGATATACTCTAATACTAGAGCAGGACGTGCTAGACATTTTAAAGTGGTATTACAAAGTTTGAGGGGTCGTCGATATATTCTAAGTTTAGTGAATGCCAATGTTAGATGAATCAGGTGGCATTTCTGGGACATGTTATACCTACTTAAAGTATTCAAGTGAATTCTTTAAAGGTAGCAGAAGTTGAGAATTTGGAACAATCGCGAACCGTGACTAAGATTCGGAGTTTTCTTAGCTTAACAGGCTATTATGGACGGTTTGTGAAAGATTTTTCAGTCATTACCCTGCCATTGACGAGATAGACGAGAAAAGAGGTTAAGTTTGAGTGGGATGAAAATGGTGAATAAAGTTTTCAACAGTTGAAGTATTTCCTCACCTATGCACTTGTGTTAGCTCCCAGATGATAACGGAAGTTATGAGGTCTATAAGGATGCTTCTTTGAGTGGTTTGAGATGTGTATTGATACAAGATAGGGTAATTGCTTATTCTTTGCGGCAATTGAACTTCATGAGATGAATTACCCTAATTATGATTTGGAATTAATCGCTATCATCTTGGCTTGAAGATTTGGAGAAATTATCTTTATGAAGAAAAGTGTAAGTTTTGTATGGATCGTAAGAGTTCCAATATTTGTCTACTCAGAGGGATCTTGATTTTAGATAACGAAGGTGGATTGAGTTGTTTAGTGATTATGATTGCACGACCAGGTGATCGTGCAAATGCTTGGGCTGATGTACTTAGTATGAAGACTCTCGTGAGAATAAATGCTTTGTATACTTGTTATGTTCCTCTTCTTGCGGATTTGAGATCTACTGGAGTAAAGTTGGAAATAGAAGAACGAGAAGAAGCCTTGCTTGCTAGTATCCAAGTTAAGCTTATTTTAATTAATCGTATACTCGATGCCCAGAGAATTGATGAAGAAACCAGGAATTTATTTAGGCAAAGAATATCGAGAAAAAGAAAGATCTCAGAGTTAGAGAATCAGATGACATGTTTATGCAAGAGAACAAGATGTATGTGCTTAATGATGTGGAATTAAAGAAAGCAATTTTTGGATGAAGTACACTGTTCAGCTTCTACAATGCATCCCGGAAGTATTGAGATGTATCATACCATTTAACCATTTTACTATTAGCCGGGTATGAAAAGAGAAATTTTGGGTATGTAAGTAAATATATCATATGTCAGTAAGTTAAAACGGAAAGAAAGAAGCCTTTGGATTATGTGTACAAACTTCCTCGTTCACGAGATGGGTATGATGGAAATTGAGGTGATAGTTGATCGGTGTACTAAGTAACGTATTTTACTCCAGTGAAGAGCAGCAACCTTTCCAGACAAGTGCAACGGTTAATTATTTGTTTTAATTATTTGTTTTAATTATTTGTTTTATGGAAAAGAGATTTGGACTTACGAATCTGTTGAGCTTTTGGGTATGTTGGTCACTTTTAAGTTCTAGGTAACTTTTCAAGAAACTTCGGATACAAGATTACTTTATAGTGCAGCATATCATCTTCAGACAGAGACAGGACCATTCAGAATTTGGATGATATACTAAGATCTTCGGTATGGTAGTTTGGTGATGCTTGGATTAAAAGTTGAATTTAATGGAATTTGCCTACAACGATAACCTTCATTCGAGTAGTGGTAGGACACCACTTGAGGCATCTTATGAGAAAGCTTGTTGTACATCTTTATGTTTGTCAGAGGTTGGTGAACGAGTTTTAGTGGGCCCTGAGTTAGTGGAAGAGATTACTCAAAACATTCAGGTGATTAAGTCTAACCTGAAAGCAGCACAAGATCAACAAAAGAACTTAGCAGTCAGGCATGCTACCGATAGAGTGTATAAGGTCGGTTATTGGGTATTCTTGAAGTTATCGCCTTGGAAGGTGTTGTTCGATTTGGGAAGAAAGGAAAGTGGAGTCCTAGGTACATCGGGCCGTACCAGATCACCGAGCGGGTCGGTGAAGTTGCTTACAGACTTGAGTTACCGCCAGAGCTGTCTAAAGTACATAATGTGTTTCATGTGTCGATGCTTCGACATTATGTCTCAGATCCTTCACATGTGATACCTCATCAACCTTTGGAGATTGGTTCAGATTTGACTTATGATGAGGAGCCAGTGACTATATTGGATTGGAAAGAGAAGGCTCTGAGGAATAAGACGGTGCAGCTGGTTAAAGTTTTGTGGAAGAACCATTCAGGAGAAGAAGCTACGTGGGAGGCGGAGGATCGAATGAGAGAGATGTACTCGAGGTTATTTTATGGGTATTAGTGGATGATTTTGATTATGTAAATTTCGGGGACGAAATTTTTATAAGGTGGGTAGATTGTAACAGCCCGTCCCAGAATTATTTTATCGATGATGTGAAATGACGGGATTGCCCTTAAATTGCTATGGTATGTGACATTATCTTTGGTTTTATTGTCCTATCCTAAGTTTTGGAAAAAATTATTTGGAAAATAATTGTTATGGTTTTGTGTGGCTAGGGTTGCTGACCACACACCTAACTACCCCTCTCCCTCTCTCTCTCCCCCGTAAGCTCTCTCTCTCTCTCTCTCGGAACACTCTCCCCGTGCACTGTGCACGTACGGACGGAGTTGGAACTCGTCCATTTCTTCACAGATCGAAGCCCAAAAGGTAAGATTCTTGATCCTTGTTAACCCCTGAGTAGTTTGGTACCAAATTTGGAGCTTGTAACCCTCGGATTAGGCGTGAAATCCTAACCCTGAAAATGTGCACTGTTCATGCACACGTAAAATCTTGCATTTCAGGGAATTTCAAGCTCACAGTGAGCTTAAGGAGGTCCTCACGAGTCTCGGGGTACTTCGTTGGTAGAGTTTGGACGTCGGAGGACCGAGATCGAAGGTTTTTAAAGTGTGCCGAGCTATCGAGCTTTCTCAGGTAAAATCCTGTGATTTTCAAGCCTTGAAACTTGTTTAGATGTGTTCTACATGCTTAGAGCTTCATTTTGGTACCAATTGCATGAAAAATGGATGAAAAATGAGTGAGAAACCATAGTTGGAAAAATACCCAGAATCCGGCGAACCCACCGGCGGCCGGCGAGTCGCCGGAGAAGACGACGGAATATTCCATCAGTTGGACGGAATATTCCTGACGCCGTCAGTCAAAATTAACGGAAACCGTTAGGAGTTAACGGAATATTCCTGGAATATTCCTGACGGCGTTAACTGACGCCGTCAGTGTGCCTGGCACGTGGCGGCGCGTGGCGGCGCGTGGGTGGTCGGAAAATTTTTCTAAAAATATGGGGATGTTCATGAGATTGTGTAGGTCACGGTGGTATATTCATATACCCAATTTGAGCAATATATGAGAAGTTATTAGCAAAAGTTGGTTATGTGCTTAATTAACGTTATTTCGGTTACTTCTCATATAGGCAAGGCTTATGCGGAAGACGAGCACAGTCGAGAAAGGCTAAGGGGTTATGACCCTTCGATATAACTGTGAGTGGGCAGTTTATTTCAGTATATATATATACTTAACGTTTTCCTAGAAATCGATTTTTGAATGAAAGTATATTTTGAAATGTCATGCATAGATTTATATGAATATGTGATTTGAAATGCCATGCATAGAAATTACATGAATTATGTGAATTGTTATATGATGCATATATGTGAATTGGTGCTGCGGACGCACAGGTGAGTATCAGGTGAGTTAGATATGGTGCATTGGATTGTTTGATGAGATTTATGTTGATAGCTCATAACCTGCACCCCTGGTGTTAGTGCTTATGTTATTCACCGCATCACACGCTCACCTTGGATCCAAGTAGATGCTAGTCGTACAGACCACTGGAGGTGGTTCCGACATGCTAGTCGTACAGACCATTAGAGATGGTTCCGACTAGTAGGTGACCTTAGATTATGTGCACAGATGATTGATGAGAGAAGCACTAGAGCGTATTATTACACCATCCGAGTCGTACAGACTACTATAGGTAGTTCCGACTCATGTGCAGAGTAGTGCCGTACAGGTCGCAGTTGGCGACTCCGGCAGGGCCGTACAGGTCACAGTTGGTGACTCCGGCTGGATTGGATATTGAGCTCTAGAATCAGCCGTACAGGACCACTGCAGGGTCTCCGGTTGATTTATTATTTCACCTGATTATTGTTGATGCATCCATATTATGTTTTTGGCTCATGGCATGGCATATTTCTCTGGAAAATGATGAATAAGGGTGTTTGAGATTTCCGAAGCTATATATATTTATATATGCTATTTTCTGAGAAAGTATACAGATTTTACTGTGAGGGGATATATATATGTTGATAAAGGAAAGATTTTGAAAGACTTATTTTACTGACCCACTCACCTTGTTTTGCGCCCCTCCAGGTTCGAGTTAGAGCAGAGCTTTGGTGGCCACGAGGAATCCAACGGTATTCTGACAGAATTCACAATGGTATTTTAAAGCTTCCGAACTGTGCAAATGGTTACGTCACTCTCACGTGACGGCCAGCACGCCCTCCTTCGGGACGGGGTGTGTCACCCATCCCCTCCTATTTGTGTGGTCATGGTTAAGTTACGTCAACATTTTATATTACTATTATTTTTTATCTTATTATCTCTATAACAAAATCAATATAAAATGTTAACGTGACTTAACCGTAATCACACAAAACAGGAGGGAGTGTGAGTGCATGGAAAGTGGAAGGGCAAATAATTGGCTCCATAAAATTCCCAGTGCATTTTGCATAGAATGTCAATTACTGATGATAAAATTAATGCATCAGTCATCTCTATCTATCAACTGGATATGGATGTAGCTTTCCGTCCAGACTACTAATCATTCCCCTTGAACAACCTCGTCACCAACCAACTGAAATGTGGCCGCCAATCTGTGGTCACTTACCTCTAAGATTTGACTATTTTCAAATGAGCAATGAGTAATCCGATATTCTTCGTTTTAAGTAAATAAAATGCGTGTTGAGTTCTCGAGTTTGACTTTTTTCTTCTTCAAATATCACTTGTATTTGTGATTAAAATATTGTATACATGCAGAAATATGAGCGTTGTCCTTACTAACTTAACGGGACAAGATGCGAAACTTTAGTGAGGAAGAGGCTCAAAGATCTTGAAAAAAAACGAGTGAGGATGTGTCCAATCTCTCTTGTGAGGAACCAAGTCATGATTTAGATCAACAAATTATAATCAATACAATACTTCCTCTAAATTCTTTTTAGGGAGAGGTTGAAATAATCTTCTCCGTTGCCGAAAGAGTAGACTTCTATGACAAACCACCAACTAATTTCCCTTTGAGATTATTTTTTTATTTCACTTATACCCTTATAGAAATAAGAGTTAATATTTTTTTTTAAACAAGCGATATTATCTACATTAAGGAATATGAGGATGGGTTAGCTTAGTTATAATGTGATTTAAATTTTCTTTTGATCTTTCGACGATAATCGAGCCTAAGACCTAGACTGTAGTAAGTTGCACAAATAAGAGTTATATAAAACAATAAATTTGTACCAAATAAGTTTTTTTTTCCTTTCTTTTTTGCCAATTAATAGAATTATAATCCAAGGCATTTAAAACTTGGAGGGCACTCTGCGGCCGCTGTTACCGCCTCTACATAATACGGTTTACGGAACCGCCAAGCTCAAGCAATCCAAGCAAGAACTCAACCATGGCGGCTCGAATGTTGCAGAGACGCTTAGGCTCACTCCTCCTCCGCAATCAGCAGCCTAATGCCCATCTCTTCAAAGGTTAGGCCCGCCCACTCAAAAACCCAACATATCTTGCTCATAAATTATTCGCTTTTCGTAGTCCATTTTCGTGTTTTTGCTTTTTTTTCGTCAAAAAGATTATGAAATTTTACTGCCATTGCAATTAAAAATTTGTGGTGTATTTGGTTTGTGTGAAGGAAATTGATCGTATTACAATTTGGGTTACTGATGTATATGGAGATTATGTTGAAGGGGATTAATTTGTGAACACTGAGTTTTGTTAGGTTTAGGGTTTACTTGTTCTCTACTTTGTGCTGATGGGTATTTGTTAACTTGTTTTAATGCATGATTAGGAGAATAATTTTCTCAGATAAATGCGTATTAGTATCGCTAACATTGAACACTTCAAAAACTGGTGTAACAATTTTGGGAAATAGAGTTCTAAGAACTGTCTAAAGGAGATCCTTTTAAACAAGTTAATAGGACTTAATTGAATATCGAAGGTCAAATCTTGTTCATGTGATTGTAATACATTGAGCTAATAAAAACCCGCGCACAGAAAAGAGATGTGATAGAATTCATTGTTGCTCTCTGTACTTGAGATTCCAAGAGAAACGAAACCCTGTACAGAAACGGAGGTTCTCAAGCCTCGCAAGAACAAAATCCCACATAACCTACACTAAGTCTGTATGTCTGTAACTTGGAGTTTACTAACAGTTGTGTAGAAACCCTGAACCTTGAACTTGAGGTTTAACTCATACATGCATTGCAGAATGCAAGACGTACCTACCACTTTATGTTTTTATAGCAGGGTTGTGTGTGGGCGATGGAGAGTTGTGATATTTACAAGACTTGAATTTGTTGCCGGAAATATGATTTCAGCGTCTAAAGATAGATATTGTCGTTATGGATTTGGAAGTTCTGTTCTCGTAAAAGTAAGAAACACTTTGGATGCTGATTCTAACACTAGTTTTTGTTTTTTAACCTCATAGCTTTACATTAATGTTAATGCCCTGTTTCTTTTGAAGAAGATTGCAAATTGAGAAAAGAAAAAGAAATCCGATGATGGAAAAGAATCCGAAGAAGTTCCCATGGATCATTTGTCAACTCCTCAATCAATGACTTCTTCAATGGGTATAATAAAGTAATCATTTTGTTGGCATTCCAACGAAGAAGTCATTGATTCTTTCGATCGTATAGGGAAACTCAGAAAAACTTGGTTATTGTTTACTCTTTTATTGATGGTGTTAGGGACAGACCGGTGTTACTTGTTTGCACACACTCAAAACTCTGAAATGGACATCCACAGTATGTGACAACCATCAAATTAGACACAGAAGACTTAGTTTTGTGAGAATTAAAAAAAAGTTGAAGTTCCTTTTGTTGCTCGAATTTCATTGAAGTTCTCCGTTTGTTTCACCCTGTATGATTTGGTTCAGCCGGTCATTTATAAGTTCTCCATGGATGTCTGTTCAAGATAAATATTTCCGTGCTTAAACTGTATACTATTTCGTTTAACTTTTCTTGTTTTTGTTTTTACAAATTGTTGGTGGCAGATCAATTTGTTCCTTCTGCAAGTTCCATACTCAGAAGATACGGATTCGACAAAAGAGAGATTCAGACGCAAACAAATCCAACAAATCCGGCTAATGAGGGTTTGGTGAATCTTGAAGATAGCCGTTTGAAGCCTAAGATTGACGCAAATGCTATCAACAGTGCCAATGCCAAATTTGCCGATGATTCCACCCAGAAAATATCCCCAAGGCATGACCTTGCCATGCTTTTTACTTGCAATGTCTGCGAAACAAGATCTATGAAGACGTGCAGCAGAGAATCATACGAGAAAGGTGTGGTGATAGCTCGCTGTGGCGGGTGTAACAATCTCCACCTGATTGCTGATCATCTCGGGTATTTCGGACAACCATCCAGCATTGAGCAATTTCTGGCTGCCCGCGGGGAAGAGGTGAAGAAAGGTTCCGCTGATACGCTGAATCTGACTCTTGAAGATATAGCCGGAAAGAAACCTGGTGAAGGGGTTGGAAGTTAAGCAATTGGAATAGTTTCAGAGGCTTCATGGCATGTAGATTAGAGTTTTCTTAAGACAAATGTGCTTTTGTTTTCGGCGTTAACCCTGATGTAGTATTACAGATATTAATTTAATATAGTATATCGCTTGTATAAAAAACAATGAGATATAATGCAATCAACTTTAATTTAATGATTTTGAATAAAATAAAAACTTTAATTTAATGAGTACTCAAAAATTTTAACTTTGATTTGGAAAGTCCGAAAAAAAAAAAATCTTATTTGCAAATTAATTAAAATAATGGTAAGAAAAACAATTGAAATTTTGGCACAAGGGATATTAAGGGGTAGATAAAAGTACGGGACAATCGGTAATTCTGTGAAAAAGAAACACTCTTAAAAACTTGAGTTATAAATAACTTACTAGACTATAATTATATACTCTTGACAATGAGTTAGTAATAATATTGTTCAAATATCTCACTTATAAGTGAAGAAGAATAATATTAGACCGTAGTACTAAGTACTTATAACAGATGTAGGTTAGATTAGTTAATCACATCGTGCCCAATGACTTACACGAGTTAAATCCCCTCTCAATCTTCTTGTAGATTAGAGGTTTTTTTTTTGTTTTTTTTGACAAACGATAGTATTAGTGGGTTAAACTTTTAAAAGTTAGGAGGTGATTGGTGGGAATCGAATTCGTATCTGATTAGAGTAATTTAAAATATCGTTTTGTTAAATTAAAAAAAACGACATCAATACGGGTCAAGTACTTGAGCTCCATCCGGGTACAATCCGGGCTTCTTTAAATACCAGCCGACCGATGCAACTCTGAAACTCCCACTCTCCAACCAGAAAAACCATGGCGAGTAGCACATGTATTCCCTCCACCTTCACACCTATTCTACACAACTTAACCGCCAGAAACTCCATAACAATGGTGGGTTTGCTCTCTCATGCTCCCAAAATCCTCAGGCCTCTCTCTCTCCCCAAAAGCTTCGGTTTCAGCTCACTTTCCACCGCCACAAAACCCCCCAGAAAATTCTTCCATTTGCAAGGTAGTTTCTTTGTTCAATTTTCAAACACCAATATGATTATTTTATGTGTTTGATTATCTGGTTTGGGGAAAAATTGAAACATTTTCGGTCTTGTTAATTTGTTGGTTTGAATGTTTGGATTGGTTGTGTTTGAATTTGGTGGTTTTGATGGGTTGAATAGTCGTGTGGTTCGGAGCGGTGTCGAATTGGATTTGTTTTTTTGATTATTTTTTTTAAGCAACTTGTTTAGCTTGGTGGAGAAGAAAGTGGATTGGATTACATAGGAATTGGAGTGGAAATTAGTGTTTAATGGGAAATGGAAGAATAAGGAGATATGGGATACGGAATTTGGATGGTTTGGTTTGATTTTTTGTAGTAATATTTGCTGTGGTAAAAATAGCTCATTGAAGGAACCCTTTTGGTATGGATGGAGATCGGGGATGAGTGTTTCTGTTTAAAGAATTTCAACTTTTTTGCTCAAAAAAAAAAAGAAAAAACTTCAACTTTGGTATATATGCATACCGGTGTCTGTTATTATGTTTGGCTCTAAATTTAAAGGAGTGTAGAAGATCGTGTCTTAGAACTCGCTTTTCAATAACCAATAAGTTGGAATGAATCCACTATCAAATTTATATGAACTGTGAATGATACAAGGAAAATGTGTACTCTTGCAAAATGTGTATTAGGAAGCAGCCTGGAAATCAGGTTTTTCCCCCTTTTGGTGGAAGTTTTGCTGATCTTGCCCCTTTTTGGGAAATTTCTTTCAGTTTCTTTGAAACCATCCACTTCCCATGCGGGTGAAAATAATAGTGAGATTAAAATTTCTTGGACTGCACCTAATATACTGGTTTATCTGGATTCATATTTGGTTTCTTTTACGTCTAAATTTTTGGTTTCTTTCCCGAAAACCTCTGAAAGAGAAAGAATTTGGAATCTTTAACTTTGTTATGAATGAAACCCAACAGATAATTTCTTCTCTCAACCAAGCCCTATGTTGTTGCTTAGATACGATATAAAAAAAGTGACTCTTATCCAGCGCTCTCTCGTTTTCTCTAAAATGAGCAAATGTTGATGATTTTACTACATATTTAATTGTTTGTAAGGAAAGTTACCTCCATCCATTGACTGTTATTTCTGTCATGGAATCGTGTTCCCTTGCTAGAATTTGTTTGTCCCTGACTAAGGGCATCAGTATTTATTTTGTTCTATGATGTTATCATGGGTTTTTTGTCATTGCAAAGTTGAGCTTGTCAGAATGAATCTTTTTCACTTATACTATGTCTAAATTTTGGTCAGTGAGATCAGTGGCCACTCCAGCAGAAGCTGTTGCCGGGTTTGATGACATGGTTGCTGGGACTCAGAGAAAGTATTACATGTTAGGCGGGAAGGGCGGTGTAGGGAAGACAAGTTGTGCTGCGTCACTTGCAGTAAAATTTGCTAACAATGGGCATCCCACTCTTGTGGTTTCTACTGATCCAGCACATTCCTTGAGTGATTCCTTTGCTCAGGTTTATTATGATCTCATTATTGTTTTAAAGTAGTTGCTTTTCCTGTAAAGTAGAACTTAACTGGTTGTAATGTGTATGCATGCATGTGCACACATATTATAATGATACATGTTTTCTTGTCGTAGGATTTGGCTGGAGGGACACTTGTACCAGTTGATGGGCCTGAAGCTCCGCTTTTTGCTCTTGAGGTATGTGGAGTTAGCTTTCCATATAAGTTTTTGCTAATTTTCTTCACGTAATTCTGTTTCTGCTATTATTTGATGAGATAATCATTATAATGATAATGTAGTTGTGTTTTTTCTTAAGATGGTTTTGTGGTCTTAGTACTCTTATATATGGTGTATGTAGCTAAACTAATAGCTATGCCACAGATAAACCCTGAGAAGGCAAGGGAAGAATTCCGTAATGTAAGTCAGAAAAATGGTGGAACAGGAGTTAAAGATTTCATGGATGGTATGGGCCTTGGGATGCTTGCGGAACAGGTAAAGCTCTATTTGGAGATATTGCAACTTTAGATTGTTTTATCATCGTTTGATCCTTTTTTATGTGGTGTAGACTGTAGATGTCCTTACACCTTAAGGCCTAAGTGATAGGTTGAACACTTGTGCAGGCACACATGTATGCTCCCATGCTCACGTTATGATCTAACTAGTATAGGGATTTCACATCGGAGCTCTATACCAATATGGATTGATTTATGCTTTATGAAGATTCTTGCTTCTCTTTCACCATATGTATTTCTTTTTCTGGTTGAAGTTAGGAGAATTAAAACTGGGAGAATTACTAGACACGCCTCCTCCTGGTTTGGATGAAGCTATTGCAATTTCCAAGGTATGTGTATTTTGGCTTGCCGACATGCACACCATCTTTTTTTTCTCTTCTATTAATGTTTAATCCTCTTTCCAGGTGATACAATTTCTTGAATCCCCGGAATATAGCATGTTTACTCGTATAGTTTTTGATACTGCACCCACGGTGAGAAAATATACTTGCTGTTTTCGTCTTCAATGTTTCTTTATAAGGAAAATTAGCTCATTATAACGTGATATTGTTAACAGGGTCACACATTGCGGCTTTTGTCCTTGCCAGACTTTTTGGATGCATCAATTGGTAAAATATTGAAGGTAATGACGTCAACTTAGAATGAATAACTATGGATATGTGTGTGTGCACTGTGCATGGGTGTCTATCTTGTTTTGGAATTAAATGCACCATATGACTTGAGATTTAACTACTTGATTCTAGTTGCAACTTGCAAACACTATAATTTGATTGTTAGTTGACGAACTTCTTGAGAAGTATTGTTGGTTAAAAACTGTATGTGCATTTGTTGTTTTTTTTTTTTTACTTTTTAAATATTTTCATAGATGTTTTAAGGTGTAAATAGTAAATACCCATTGTAACTTAGGGATAAAAGCTCTGACAACTGAGGCAGAGCTAGGTGTTGATGCTCATTATATGTTGGCGTCATAGGGTCTTTAGTTCTTGAATCTATGGTACTGAATGTTCTGGAAAGTAGAGAATTTGTTTCTGTGAAATCGTGTTTAACTGAAGTGCTTGCAACTCTTCCTTGTATCACCAGTATCTTGGTGTCGACATATTTTCCTGTTTTACCAATTTAATAGGTCCATTATCTTCTTTCAGCTTTGTTATAAGGTTTGCTCCTTCCCATATAAGTAAGCCACATCTTTTGAACATTCTTAGAAGAAAAATCCTTGGATCACTTGATTTTTAGCGCATTTATCTGTAACTTGAAAGATAAAAAAATTTGTGGCTAGTCTCATATGAATGTTAGCATTCTTACCTGTGTAAAATTCATGTCTAGACATTTTTGCTACTAAGCTTGTTCTCTTGATTTGCAAATGTTTGACATTTTATGTTATCTTTACATGTTTGTTGTACAGCTTAAACAAAAGATATCGTCAGCCACCTCAGCGATCAAATCTGTTTTTGGGCAAGAGCAACCCCAATTGGGCTCGGTAAACCTGATGTCGTGAGCTGCTTTTATACTCTGCTATGTATACATGTATGCTAATATATGTAAACTTCAATGCAGGCTGACAAATTAGAGAAACTAAGGGAGAGGATGATTAAAGTCCGTGAACTTTTTCGTGACACAGAGTCAACAGAGTTTGTCATAGTAACAATACCGACGGTAAGATCTTTGGAAAGTATGTCAATATACTTTTCTTTCTGCTGTAATTTGGTGTGTCTTGAGTATACTTTGATAGATATTTCCTTACATGATTCATATTCTACAATGTAGAATCTAATATTTGTATGAAATATGGATGAAAATTTGCTTCCAATTGATTGTTTGCAATTTTTTCTTGTTCTCTAGGTGATGGCCGTTAGTGAGTCATCTAGATTGCATGCCTCTCTGAAGAAGGAAAGTGTTCCTGTGACTCGACTTATAGTTAATCAGATTCTTCCCCCGTCTGCCTCGGACTGCAAATTCTGTTCAATTAAAAGAAAGGTGTGTTAATGACTCTCCTTTTTACTTTTTGGGTAGGGAATATTTTAACTCTCATTTCAGCAAAAGAGTGTGCTTTTTGTCACGTAAAATGGTGAAGTTCTGTCCAAACCATGCAAGAAAACTTGTGTTTCAGTATGATGCACTTTCATCTCGTGTGAGTGTGCATACGAAAAATTTTCATTGGATTTTAATGTGGATCCACACCTTGGTTTGATTTTGTCTGTTCCTTTCGTTTGTTATATATGTTTGGTTGAGTCTGGAAGCAGTGAATTCTAATTAGTTTATCTTCCGTAAACCTCAGGATCAAATGCGTGCTCTTGATATGATCCGGAGCGATACAGAGTTATCCGGCTTGACAGTGATCCAGGCTCCACTAGTTGATGTGGAGATCAGAGGCGTTCCTGCCCTTAGATTTCTGGGAGACATAATTTGGAAGTGAACATCTTTTTGGACAGAACAGGAGTATAGTTAATGACAAAAGAAATAACCTTTTTTGTTTAACCATTCATTTATTCGATAGCATTCGGTATCTCCAAAAATTCAATGCTTTCGTTTGGGGACATAAGTTGCTGTTATGTTCCTCGTCTTTGTAATGGTGTGGCATCCCATTTGGCTAAAGTTTGCTTTATCAGTTGGATGCGATTTAGTGTGGTTCGAGGAACCTCCCGATATTCAGTTCTGTAATATGAGTTTTACCAGTAGAGCTATCCTTGAAATCATTTTATGCCCCTTTTATTTTTTTATATGAAGTCATTTTTTCCGAATAAGCGGGCAGAGAATTCGAACTTAAAACCTATGTACGTTAAACAAGAAGTCAATAGTAGAAACTAATAATTGCAGGCTGATGGTCACTTGAAAAAACTGAGTAGCAAAAGCTAATTAACTAATAAAATAAACTAAAACGATGCCAAGTTGATTAGTAATCCTTTTTCAGAGTATGTTTGGGTGAGGAGCTTTCACATTCTAAATTGTTTAGACAAAGTAATGAAGAAAAGGATTATAAAAAGTTAGATAGGAGTGACTAGAAATGCATCTACGAGCTTTATAAACGTATGAGAGTGGAATTTGTAAATGACTTTATTTACAAATCCCTTGATATGTAATACCCATGTGATGCATTTGCAATATTAATTTTTAATTCCTTCTGTTTAATTTTTTGTTACCTATTTCTTTCTTATTAGTTATTATGCCTAAGTATCACTTAACTTTGGAAAGTTCATCACCCAAACACACTCAAAGTGGCAAAAAACGATGTCTCAATACGAAAATATGTTGTCATCCTCTATTTTCCATTACTGCCACTTTGTGAAAAAAAACAATAATTTGAGCCAAAAACAAAGGGGAGAAAAATTGAGCCACAATTCTAGGGAGAATTTCACTTGGCAACCAGTGTCTCACCACATTCTTACTCCCAACCTGTAAAATAGCACTGTCATGTGTAGAAAAATTTTCACTTGGCCTCGGGCATTTTTGTTAATGATGTTGCTGTCATTGGATCATATCAAGAAGGTCATCCATTAATTTGGTCACACGGTAGACACTCTTTGCAACA
The DNA here is from genome assembly GCA_024362995.1 of Heteromeles arbutifolia. Lineage (NCBI taxonomy): Eukaryota > Viridiplantae > Streptophyta > Magnoliopsida > Rosales > Rosaceae > Heteromeles > Heteromeles arbutifolia. The sequence goes on from JANCRC010000018.1 coordinate 10,776,980, forward strand.
TTTGAGTCGATACCATGTTCAAATTGGTACGCGCACATCCTTGGGGATGAAAGACTTAACCATGACTTCATTTCAGAAAAGACATTATCTGCGCCATTGACACAATATCCATGTTATGAAGCTAATTAATTAAGATTTTATTAATTAGTTTTAGTTGTTAACGAACTACACGTCATCTAACATGTCATGTAGCTTTCGGATTTCCTAGCAGCGTGTACAACAATTATAAAAAGCTTAGAGTGCAAAATGAGAATTGTAGAGTGCTAATAACAATCCCTAAAAGAAAGACCACATAATCCCCCTCCAAGTAAATATGTATTAATTTGGACCCTTAATCTAGTAGACCAATTACAACTTCACCAAGTTTGAATTCTTGTTTTTCGTACTGCAAATAAATAGAGTGTAATATTATCCTTGTAATTATCTTTAAAATAGCAATGACCAAATTTCAGATCCCTCTCTTGTTATATGAAAGAAAATAAAAATTAAGTGACCAATTATTAAATTAAAGTTAGAGGTTATGGATATGAACCTTTAAGATGAGGAAATGTAGAAAGTACCCAACCAGAGACTCCAGCAGCTGAATTAAGCATTTCCTCACAAACCACAATGATCCGATTGGTCGAATTCCGATCATCTACACCAACATGCATATGTGACAAGGTCGAGGCCACACTCTGCGCAGCTAGCCTCGTCTTCTCCAATTGCTTTTTGAATACGGGCAAAGGAACTTTGATAAAGTGATTGGTTTTCTCGGCAAGTGTGTCAACGGATAGACAAGTAAAATAAAAGATGAAAAACATGAGATAGTAGGACGACAATTTCATGAACGGACTCATGGCTTTAGGGTTTACCAGAATATGTGGAGGATGAGTGAGATATAGCTAGGGTTCCACTATATATGAAGAAGAATCTCTTATATGAGTGTGTGTGTGTGTGTGTGTGTACACAGTTATATATGCAGATAAAAAGAGGTGGCAATATTCCTTTATAACCTTTTTCTTATAGATTTATTTCCTGTTGAATCTGAAACGTTTCCTTTCAAAGAAATAAAAACCATCCTTCTTTTCTGTTGAACTTGAAACGTTTCCTTTCAAAGAAATAAAACCATATTTATTTCCTATTGAACTTGAAACGTTTCCTTTGAAATAAAGAAAAATCATAAAACATTTAAAATCTTTAAATGGGATTTATTTCCTGTTGGTTTCGAGCTCTACAGAAATAAATGGGGTTTCAACACTGCATTAGGGGATTCTGTAAGAAAGTTTACTGTAATTTTAGAAGGATTGTTGTTTGGCATTACAAGATTAGCACAACAACTTAGGTTTTTAGTGTTCCATTACTCCTAGAACGTGTAGTGGAGCCATACACGTTGTCTTTGTTTGCTTCTTGACACAACGATAACCATAAATGAATTCATATAGAGCCAATTTGACCTTTCAATATTTTAGCTGCTGAAGTAAACATTTCAATTTAAATTTAATAAAATATTTATGGTTTGACCAAACAACTAAAGATTACTATAAAAAGAGGTAAGAAATCTTCTATCTTGTTGACTTCCAAACTGTGATCAAACTTGATCCAATCCTGGTGCGTATGGGACACCCGTGGATGGCAGCCATGAGTCACCATCAATAAACGTGGTCACGGTAAACAATTTGGCCTCGGATGCCATGGCAATTACATGATAGCCGGGCCACTTGATCCGACGTACAGTCGAGGCACCCGTCCCTTTGTTGATGTACTCAGCATAATACAAAGTGCCAAGCCCACCAAATCCATGCCAATCCAGCCAACCCTCGGGCACTATTACATTACTCACATATGACTGCATGAATATAGTACGTGAATATTTTCCCCATGGTCGACCTAAGTACGTGGGCGAAGAAGCAACATTACCCCCTAGATCGGAGTCCGGCTCAACGTTGCAAAATTGAAATGAGAACCCTGAAGGATCTGCGGCAAATCGACCGTGCGCAGTGAGTGTGTTTTGTGCACCTTCAAGGTTTTTCCTAGCAAGAATTTTAGAGTTTTGGAAAACGGCAGTGCCGTAGCCGAAGATGAAGTCGATGGTGCCACTGATCGTGCATTCTCGGTAGAACTGGCGACCGGCCAGCACCATCAATGTGTCTTGATATCCACTCATCTTGCACCTGTAGAAAACTGATTGGTCGCCGTAGGATGAAAGTGAAACTGCCTGATACTTATTTGGCCCCGCAGTGTTCTCAAACCCTACGTACATTGCTATGAATCCTTCGGCACGTACAGCTATATAAGGAAATTGATTGATTCACAACAAAAATCAAAGAAGTTGATTAGGATAAATAAGCACATGAAAATCTTCCATGCATAATAACTTTATTTTATGAGAAATGACAACCAAACACAATTTTTTACCCTTGCGTATTCCTGTTTAAGAATTCGATTCGATGGCAAAAAACAAATAGGGATGTATGAGAGGGAGAAAAATTGTGCTTGATTATCATTTTCCGTTTATAATGTTCTGTAATGACGTAGATCGCAAAAAAAATCCTGTTTTCTTGAACTGAGAATATCCTAGTCAAAGTTTTGATGTCTTACCAAATGTGGCTGAATCAACTGTTTGCCAACCAGTAGCATTGCTTCTGTTGCCAGATATGGTAGTAACGTCCATGCCCTCTCCAATCAAGACCAGATTAGTCTTTGTGGGATCAATTTTCACATATTCTTTGTAAATTCCTTTCTTGATAAATATCACAAACCGCTGCTGGCTATGACTTGGTGCAGCCGCAATGGCATCCATTATTCGTTTAAAATTCCCACTCCCATCCTGAGAAACTGTTACATTTGGCGTCTTGGAAAATTTTGCGTCTTCGAAGTTCGTCCCACCCGATAGTAGTAAAGGCTGATCGACATTTTGGTAATGGTGTTGCTGCACTTGGATCATGCCGATGACCTCATCGATTAGTCTGGTCACATGTTTGAGGCTCTCTGAAACCTTTGAGTCGATACCATTCTTAAAAGCTTCCATGCATGTCATTTCTCTGGTTTGAGAAGTATTCAGCCATGTTCTCATATGGGAAACCACATCACCTGCGCCATATATACAACAATATTATGAGGCTAGCTAGGTTAATTAGTTTACACGTGTGACATTCACACATGGTACTTATGCAAACAAATAAATCAATGACAAAAATCTAAATAATTAATGTCTATTGTCACCAACTAGCTAGTTTTTATTTTAGTATTATATCTTTCTCCAATGTTGAAAAATATCATCTGTTTGAATTATCCTCTCTTACGAAAAGAAGTGTATGCATAGGGAGCGGTTGTCCCCATTTTCTATGTCTCCTCTTTGTGATTTCTTGACCAATTGCCTATTGTTGGGAAGAAGTCTAAAGTTCGAATTTATTGCCTTATATCGAAGAAAAAAAAAACCAAATAGAAATTAAAATAGACAAATGAAATGTGACATTATGTACACGAAACCTTTCAAAACATGAATTGTGGAAAGGGACCAATTCAATACTTCAGCAGTTTCACCAAGCAAACCCTCACAATATGAAATGATCATATTAGTAGAATTTTTAGCATCTTCACCAACATGCATATGTGACATGGCTGAGGCTACATTTTGCACAGCTTCCATGGTTTTCTCCAATGAATTTTTGAACACAGGCAAAGGAACATCTATCAACTGGGGATCAACATTATTAGCACCCGGGTTAATGGATAGGGAACAGAAGCAGATAATGGAAACGATGATAAAATGGTAGGACGACTTCATGAATCGACTCATGGCAGAATGTATACCAGAAAAGGAAAATGATGAGAAAATAGGGTTGATGCAAAGAAATGATATATACACTGAAGAAGGCCACCTTGTATGTGAACATATATATGCAGACAAAATGTAGTTGCTAGACACATTTATGTAAAAAATATTAAAGAGTTTCCAAATCTGAGATTCATGCATCGTAGATTGTGATTTATGGTTTATAACACGGTGTGCAGTGTACCATTTTTCGTACAGAATTGTTATTAAAACTGAAACATTTACTTCCTTTCTAACCTAGCAAAAACAAATTTACTTCCTTTCAAATAAACATAATTCAAAAGCATTAATTAATTTCTTAGTTACGGTGTTTGGGAATATATTTCATAAAAAGGAGGTAGATTTCTAGGATTGGGGGAATCCGGAGGGGTTTGAAAAAGAAAAAAAGCGATTTGGAAGTTCAACTTTTTAAGGAGCTGGATATCATTTTTGAACAAGAAGCTTTGTTTTGGCAATAAAAATCAAGCAAATAATGGCTGAGAAATGGGAGAAAAACACCAAATTTTTCAATCTTGCAACAATTATTAGAAGAAAAAGAAATAAAGTAGAAGTTCTTCGTGATGATAATGATAACTAGATTACAAACTTATATGGGATGAAGCAGATTCTAGCAGGCTATTTTGAGGACTTGTTTGCTGACACTTCTTTTTTTCTGTTCCGAGAATTTTTATTCCTCCTCTTTCCTCCCAAATTGATGATAATGTTAAGCGTCATCTAGAGGTGAATTATTCGCTATTGAAGGTCTCAAGGCCCCTGGGGCTGATGGATTTCTTGCTATATTTTTCAAAACATTGGCCTCTTTGTGCATCGGATATTTGTGATTTAATTTCCCAGGTCTTTCAAACAGTTAAATTTCACGGGGCTAAACCATACCTTGTCTCTTTAGTCCCGAAAACTGCTAATCCTCAGATTATGGCATTATTTAGGCCTATGAACTTATGCAACACTGTTTATAAAGTGGTCTCTAAGATTATTGTGGCTAGGCTCCGACCTCTGCTCCCTCGGGTGTAGTCGAATTGGATTTCACAAGATTTTAATAGATTTTTTTTTAAGTGACAGATTTTAAAAGATTTTAAAAGATTTTAAAAGATTCTCAATTCTATATAGATTTCAACAGATTTACATGGATTTCTATTATAGATTTCTATGGATTTTTATGGATTTATTAGGATTTGTTAGTTGAATTTTATAACATAAAATGAAATAATGCATAAGAAACATAAACGTTTTGAATAAAAGGAGATCCATTAACAATAAACTTGGAAGTGTTAGCAAGCACAATCATGGTTGGTTGGTCACTCAAGATAAAATTCTAACCAACCAACAAAGATTTAAGAGGAAGATCATGACATTGGATACTAGTGTCCTATATGAGGTGGTCCTACTCAGGTCCCTAATAATATTCTTTCTACTTTCAATTTAGACATGGAGGGATGGATTGTTGCTAACATACATTGTAAATCTCTCAGTTATCGAGGGTTGGAATGGTGTAATCTCTTATGGTTTGCGTGTTGGCATGCTTGGAAGTAGAGAAATTGTATTGTCTTCAATCATCCCTATCAACTTCCCTTTGATCTTGTGATGACTATTCTAAAGTATGTTTGGGAGTGGACTAATGCTAATAAAGTCAGTCATCCTAAGCCATGCAGAATTATTCAAAAGTTGAATTGGGTTTCTCCAAGTCGCCACCACCATGAGCAACCAAGGAAGAGGCAGAGAACAAGCCCCGACAAGAGATCTGTAAATAATGGGTTGGAGCTTCGTACTCAAGCCAACCTGGGAAATTGATTTTCGATCCACCCGACCGACCACCGAAAACACAAAGTCCACAAATGTAGTAAGGGTGGGGATGAGCACCAGCAGCAACTGAGGCAAAGAGGAAGCAAAAATTGAAAAAACTAGGGCATGGGATTTAGGGGGTGAAAGAAGGGAAAGAAGGAAAATATGTGGTGAGCGTCAAAGATGAAGAAGATGGAGTGGGTGTGGCAAGGATGACCGAAATAAGTGGAGGAAGAACATAAACAAGAAAAAACCACAAACTGGGCACAGCACCCAAATCCGGGACACTTGCTCAGAACAACTGAAACAAAAGCTCGGAAAACTGAGACGAGCTCGGAAGATTGCAATTCAGAGGGTTGCTGCCGACCCCAATGAGATTTCGAACATACAGCTTGAGCTTCAATTTCCAGTACAATATCATGGGAGATGTATACATCTTACAAGAACAAAGCCTTTTAGATCAAAAGTTAAACCCACCCAGTGCGTCGAGGCGTAATGCTCAACACCTCCTAACATACCTTTTACCTATTTGCTTTGGCAATGTTTTACCTATCAGCCTGTAATTGTTGATCTCTCATCTCACTCATTTCTTCTGAAAGGTCACCATACAAAAGAATGCTATCGCCCGACTAACTATACCTATGAATGTTAGGATGATTATACAAAGATTCCAGTTATGAAGATTATAGCCGGCCTTTAGAAGTGAGCCGCAGCGAGTTATCAGCCATACTCCAGCATACCTGTAGCAAAAAGGAAACAAAAACATACAGATCAAAGCGACAATTTTCAACAATCGACTAGAAGTTCAAGTATCTATATTTGTATACTAGTGCACAAACAAGGCTCGGAGAACATATAAAAATGTGTGCATGTAAACATTTCGGATGCTTGCAAAGTGGGGAGCCTTGTTGGCTTGGGGTCACCCTTTTTTTTGCAAAGTACCTTTCAGCATTTGCAGTCACAAATGCTTCCAAAGCCCACCTCGGGTAGCACAACTTAGCTAAATTCTTCATAAGTTCACTATCTTGTGGCCGTGTTGCTATAAGAGTCAAAACAACTGGAAGAAGGACCGACGACTGCAAACAATATCAGTTTGTTAGTAAAATATCAATGGAGTACCAAAAAAGAATGTGAAACTTGTTCGGCTGCAAACAATATCAGTTTGAATGAGTTACTTACTAGTTGGGCTGCACCTTGTTCGAAAAATATTGCTAACGAGTACGCTATACCAGTTACACAATACACAAGGCAGACCAGAACAACGTAGTTATCTGCAAAGCTTGATCTTGGGTTGGTAAAGAAGTAAAACATGGACAAATACACTACAGGTTTGATCACTGTATTAAAATGGTCAATAGTATCCTTAGCCAGAAAATAAGCCAGGCTGCTCATCCCCGAAGCGCTCTCTCTCCAATAGTGTAATCTGTCTAGAGAAAACGACCTCAGAGCCGCAATTTTACATAGTAGAGCTGAAATCAAATCAAGACTCAAGGTTAGGAACAAAAAAGGTTTGTGCATTTGTCTAGAAAAAAGAAACTTATAATTGGTTGTACTCACAAACTGCAATAATAGTATAAGTGTAACCGCCTACACCAAAGGTCTGATCGCTGACGTTCGCAAGGGATCCTAAGCAGGCTCCAGCAAGTAATAAAATCAAATAATCTACTGCTTGCATACGAGCTTCCCGAAGTCTCTGCTTACCAACTCTGACATGACGTCAAATAAAGAGGATCAACTATAGGCATTACAATAAGAATGCAGAAAACACCATGTTTTCAATTTTGAAGATTTCAGCAGTTCTCTGGAATAAAAATTGTAATATTTGCACAATCTTGATTCCTTACCTGCCCAGGAAGTATCTGTACTGTAGAAATAAACCTGGGATTCTGCGGTTCGATAAATCCTTGGATTTCAAGAAATTGAGCCGTACCCTATCACGATGCAGATCCACTGTACTTTTCACATCTTGCCATACCTCTCCGGCAAAAGACTTTTCCATCATATCATCACCAGAAGAATTTGTTTCGAGATTTGAATTTTCATCCATTGATGATATTGAAAGTCCGGTGGCACTCTGCCTCATCTCAGGAGGTACTGAATACCCATTATGAAGCATCCATCTGATGGGAAGCTCATCATGACTCACTCCCGAGCTTATTTCCGTAGCAACTATACCCTCTAAAACGTCAATGAAGTGGTCTGGGGGGTTGACTCGGTCTGGGACATTGATCCCAAGGCCTGCAAAGTATTCCTCTACTTTCTTTGTTGGTCCATGATAGACAGTAAGACCACCTTTTGCCAGGAGTACCAAATCATCAAACATCTTGAACAAGGCATAGCTGATGCAAAAAAGTTTTGCATCAATCAAAGTATACGAGAGTTTTATGCACATCGACAGGGAAGAGAGAAATAGTGGACTTTCAAAGTATAAAGAGCAAAAAACCTTGTTTTGAGAGATTACCTAGGCTGGTGAACCACCATGCAGATGTTTACCCCTTCAAGAGCTTCCCGTCTAAGTGCTCTAAGAAGTAGCTGGGAAGAGGCGCTGTCTAGACCGGACGTAGGTTCATCCAAAATCAAAAGTGAAGGTTCCATAACCATTTCCAAGCCAACATTTACACGTTTCCTCTGGCCTCCAGAAATTCCTCGCTTCTCTACTGTTCCAACCAAGGAACCACGTACTGTCTGAAGCCCCAAGGACTCAATAACTCGTTCAACCACTAACACTTTATCCGGTTTCGGTAAGTCCACAGATAATCTTCACAAAAACATAAGTACATCATCAAAATGTAACAGCGGTCTATACAGTAAGATTGATATATAGAATTATAATACAAACACACTTTTGGGTAGTAGGTTGACAAAAAAATTATGACACCTAATTTCAAAAATAGTAGCAAAGATGGTGAACATGTGACTAGGATATTTGCTGTTAGAGTGGAATCGGTAAAGAGTGAATGTGGCATATACCTGCATTTTGCACTGAACCATAGATTCTCTTCCACAGTCAAGTTTCCATGCACAATATCATCTTGTGGTACAAACCCTACGATTTTCTTATATGAATGGATTGATGTATTCTTTCCGTTTATGAGAATTAAACCAGTCCTCCTGCATCCAATTGCTTTTCCAGCTAGGGCAGAAAGAAACGTTGTTTTTCCAGCCCCTGATGGACCCATAACAGCAGTGATGCGGCCAGGCCTAATTTTACCAGTTACACACCTCAGTAGATGCTTGTTTTTTGCTTTCAAAGTAAGCGTTAGGTCTTTGAAAGAAATCTCAATGAGAAGCCGTTTCCTTATTTTGTTATTAGTAGCCATTTTAACCACCCCCGAGAAGGTTAGGTCCTTGTACTCTTGCAGCTGAGCCTTCTCTTTCTCAAGTTGACCATAAGCATACTTGAAAATTTGGCTATGAGTATTGATCTTCTTTCCTTTTGGCACATTTCCTACATTCGTATCCTCAGATCCAATACTGAAACCTTCATAACCCTCAGGGTCTTCTTCAATTTTACGCATAATCTGCATGAGCTCGGTAGGTTCCTTTTCCTTTCCTTCTGATGGCACAGGTGAGGACCGAGAAACACTAGATCTACTTGAATGTGGTGGTATCGGAAGGTCATCATCTGTGTCAGGTCTAGATTGAGTTGAAATCTCAAGTTTCTCAAGTTCTGAGCTATACTTTTTTCGAGAAAATGTACGTGATAAGTGAGCCTGCAATCCACTTGCATGCTTCTTAGCAGTACCTTTTGCCGATTTCCACCTTTGGCGTGCTTTTGCCATTTCCCTTGCACTTCTGGCTGCTGCTTCTCGTGATTTGGCGAGTCTCCTCTCCCTAGTGGTGAGAACTTGATCTGAACAATTGTATATAATAAGAAGCAGAGTACTCAGAGCTGCCTGCATAAGCAATTAAAGAGCATAAATTTCAATTCATTTTTTATTGCTTGATTTCAGTTGTGCCAAAAACTTTATCAGAAAGTATATCAGATACGCACTTCGATTAAAAAAAAAAAGAACAGTGTGCACCTCACATATGCCGCTATGAAAATGAAAAGTTAAGTTTTTGTTTAGGAAGTAAAATGGCCAACTTACAATTAGCAGTAATCCATATGCATGCACATTTTGATTTGCGGTGTTTGGATTGCAGGAAGTCAAAGCAAAGCAGCCTGAACATAAAATAAAATAACGAAACGTCAGCTTCTTTATGCTTGCAGATAGTACTGGATAAACTAAAGAGCAAATATCGAGTTAGAAGGAAATGGGGCACCGTCACTTAAAACAAGCACTGCGATCAGGAACATATCAAAATTTTGTTTGAGAAGTAAAATGAAATTATACTCACGTTTCTCAGATGTAGAACCCATTCTGCAGTAATGTCTGCAATGCATGAAAAAAATATTTAATCGGAAAGACAAAAAATAACGAGAGCACAATCAGCTAAACATTGAACAAGTTCGATAAATGATGTAGGAATGAAACTCAATACCCGCTACTACAAGGAATGCTTTTCACGGTGGTTGGGCAATATGATCCAGCTGAACAAAATATTTCACTACTACTACCAACATCAGCCCATAAATTTGCCCCTCCACAAGTATGATTTGGTTGCCCCGGAGGTAATTGGTAATTGTATCTGCAAAACATATAAATATATAACTTTTACGCATAATAAGCTATTGAACAGCGTAAGTCAAGAGATCACTAAAGCAAAGAATCTGAACTTACGGTTCACACAGACCGGTTGATTTGTCCAGCGTTGCTTGGGGACAATAAGAACCTGAGGGGCAAGCTTCAAGAACGCGATAGCAATTGGAAGAAAACAAAGAAATAATCAGAAGCATCCTGTAATTAGGGAAAATACATTGCACAGAAACAAAGTACAAATTGATTACTCGGATATGTTAGGTTAAAAGGCCTTACGTATCATGCATGTAAGACCATGGGGGCAAAAGAAACCTTCACAACAAGGTTGGCAGCTCTGAGTCCTGGCAGGGATGTCCTGTGAATTTTCAAGGTCAACCTGCTTATTTGGGCCAATACTGCAAGCCCATCCTGGCTCACACCCAGAAATCCATGCGGTCAAATTACAGTTCTTGTTCGGTCTTAAGTAATTTGCACTCTCCGATTTTTCGAAGAAACTGTTGAAGTAGAACTTCATTTCGGCTGCTGTACACAAACGTCGTGTAACATCTCCTGTTGAACATTACAAATTTATCAAAACAAAGTAAAGCAAATACTACATTCGATTGCCAAGAAATGTAACCTATGCGTAATCTTTTCAATTTTTCGATTCCCTACATTACTTAAGAACCAACCAAACAGAGTAAAAATTGTTGTTCTTTCTAATTACAAAAGTAGTTATATACCTTTAGTCTTTTGAATGCAGGAAGTTAAGAAATCCACATTGGAGGAAAAATTAAAGGCCTCGTTCCAATCGGCTTCCCTGATAAACAAATTGATCATCAAACAACAACAACAAAGCCTTATTCCACTAAGTGGGGTCCGTTATATAAATCCAAAAACGTCATTGATCATCAAACAAACACAAAAATAAACTTAAACTCCAACAATATATCTACAAACAAATTATCAAAAAACAGTATAACTGAGCAAATCAATGCTTCCATTAGTCAACTTGAGTTGACTTTTTACACCCCATTACACAATTCTAATAACCCTCTTCCCCATTTTTTCTTTCATGCATTTTAATTTCCTCAGCAACCAAACAGGAAATTGTAAAGTTGAAAAAAGCGGCTTACGGGTCCTTGACACAGAAGCTGGAACGATTGCTGATTTCTCGGCTGAGAACTGCAGTGACATTGGAGATGCGTCCGTACACAATATGAGTGATAAGAGGAAGAACTGCTGGGTTGTCAATTTGGTCATAGTCCCCCACATCCTGGCACTCCACAAAGTGCACCCAGCACAGAACCAAAACCCCAACTGAAACAAATGTGCCAAAGTTGGCGCCTTTGGAGACCATTTTTGGAGTTTCCAACAACAAATTACAAATGGGTTTGCGAAATTAGTCCAAAATAGTGGAAAACAAAATTTGGGTTCTGGGTTTTGGAAATTAACTCATTCATTTATCAGGAAAAAGACGGAGCTGGGTTTAAATATCTGGGGACGATTGAATGCTGGGTTTGGAGATTGAATGCTGGGTGTGGAGATTGGAGGAGGAACAGAGAGCATGTGGTGTTCTGGGGTGGAGAGGCCAAATGGACGAGAGCTTGGGGAGCAGAGAACGTGGGAGAGAAGGAAGAAGAAGCAGTGGGGCCTCTGAGTTGAAGTAAACAACAAGCACGTCCGAACTTAATAGATTTGGTTTCGTGCCGGATTTCGGACATGTCTTGTCGTATTGTCTGTGTCGAAAAATAGTGGCAGGACGCAGAGTTTTGAGGTTTTTGTAAAAAATCAGTGCCATTTGTCATGATATTTGATCTTGCATTGATTAATTACTAACGAAATTATTGTTCTTTTTTTTTTTTTTTTGGTATGTTAATTGAAAATTACGTGTTTGACTCCTCTAATTTTATATTGATTGAGAAGAAATGTGAACTTTTTATTTTGTTTTATTTATTACAAACGATATTATTATTTTAAACATCAATAAAGAAGGTAAAGAGAGTTTGAACTCGGCATGCGGTTTGTTGGAGAATATATCCAACACGACAATCAACCATTGTGAAGTGCAGTATAGTCGTATTCATCTTCATTTGTAAGTAAAAGCTGTTATGTTTGATTCTTATAGATCTCGAATTGTATACTAATTTATTCTTTTCATCTCTCAGTTTAAATATATGATTGTTTATGTCACTTAGTATCTTTTTCACTTTTAACTGATAGATTTTAAGTTTGATTTTTATTAAAGGTGAATTCAAACTAAATTATTATGACTACTCAACTAAGAGGTTAGCCCCACCCACTTATGTAGATAATATTGAATATTATTCAAATAAAATATATATATAGAGTTGTGGGGAAAAAAAATGTGACATATATTTTTCTAAGGCCCGTTTAGTTGAGCCCCGGCTAATTCGTTGGGCCTTTGTTCAAGAGTCCAAAAATAGATATTTAAGCTCGGCCCATTATTATAATACTTTATCACTATTGCTTATTTTATTTTGTAAGGTATGGAAGGCAAATTAATTTAGAGATAAGTCAGTTTTGCCTGGGATCGGCTGAGAATCAAACTTATTTTATGCGCACGAATTTGCAGATTATATAGAAGATATACTAATAATCTGTAGATTTTTTTTTTTTTTTAACAAACGATATTATCTACCCTAAGGGTAAGGGGGTGGGCTAAGCCCCACAGTAGACTATCAATAATATGGTTCAAATTCGCATTTGGCGAGAATCGAACCTAAAACCTTTTACTTACAAGTGAAGTGGAATATCACTAGACCGTAATACTAAGTGAAGAGGAATAATCTGTAGATTAGTTTACAAAAAAATATTTTATTTTTTATTTCAATTTTTAGAAGGATCCTCTACCTGCCTCAATGGTCCAGGGACAATAAGTCTCTGCTAATAATCCCTAGACATTGCTTTTGGTTCGAAAAGTAACATTCATTAAGCAGAAACAAAGGTTACAACGGGGCCAACATAGAGGAAGGCAACACATGGGGAAAATGAAAATACATAAAGGCGCAACCCTATAAGCAAAAGACAAAAATAAAGAAAACCTTATTTCCTATTAAACGTCTTGCCAACAACTACATTGGAGAAATAACAGAGTGATTAACTCGATCAAGACATCGCAGTAAAATATTTATAAACCTGCAGCCAAGAGTACACCACAATCAAAATGCATCATCAAAAAAGCCGAACCAAGAGATAGATAGACACTAGATCTAAAACACCTTCGCCAAGCCCTGCAAATATATACAACCACAGTAATATATGAAAAAGGGATGAGGTTAAGGGGGTATGTGAAATACCCTTACTTTGGTTGAAGCGACAGACTTTGTGGCCTCGAAGAAAAGTCGACATGCCGGTTAGGGGAGGGGCAGTGGAGGATGGAAATGGATTTGGAATCCATCTTTGGTTTGTGGTTTGTGGTTTGTGGGTCCGAGCAGAAGTTGGGGTGGGGATGGCGTATGAGGATGAGAGGTAGAGGGACAAGATGGGAAAGGATGGAAGTTTGGGTTTGAAAAGGGGCTGCAAGAAGATAGAAAAGGTCGAAAACTAAGAAGATTAAGATAGCAAAAATTGACGAACGACGATAAACGCAGAGAAGAGGCGAAGAACGCTGGAAACACATCCCTAGACTTTGCTTGAAGAGTTAAGTGGGGGCCCACCCACACAGTGAAACCGTACAACCTTACCTAATCTATTGTCAAACAAAATTGATGACAAAAATTCGTGATGAATGTTTCATGGCGGATTGAAAAAGAAAGAGCTAAAATGTGTGTTCATAATGTTTGGTAACGTTCAATATCGAAATGCTTTTGCGGTGCGATCAAATAAGAACAAACTTGGATGTCAAGGATGTAACTCTTTGTTTTCGTTCACACTCTTCGCTCTTATTTGCACGTGGATGCCATTTAGGCACTGTCATGCAACTTGCATCTCCTCTTCTAGAAGCACAGTACTTTTCAAATTTCTATATAAAAAACTTGGATTGTTTACGGTCTAAGCTACCCCACAGAATCATCCAAATTGGCAACGACCTCCGTTGTAAAATATCACACATATATACACGTATATTTTATATATATATATATATATATAAAACACTGTGCAGAACATGACTGGTTCTTCTTTATTTTTTGCTTTGGTAGTATTTCATGAGTCATGACTAGTTCTTTGACAGAACCCCACCTTAAAGTTTCATCCTTTTTCTTTAATCAAAGCCATCCATCCAACGCTCAACTCTCAATCTTCTTGCTCGGTCTTCGCTTTCACACAAAATACTAGAAGTTGTTCACTTTCCTCCTCCTCCTCCAAATACAAATACAAAACAATCTACCTTTTTTGTTTTATTCTCTTGCTCTCTCTCTCTCTCTCTCTCTCTCTCTCCACCAATATTGCTGTGTTTTGTTCTCTCTCTCTCCTCTCTCTCTTTTTTTTTTTTGGTGTGTGTACGTACGTGGGGGTTCCTAGTTGGTGAGCTAGACCCCCAGCTGCCTTGTATTGACTTGCCTTGGATCATGGGGAGCTCGCTGTAACAACACCAGAAAGCTACAACGATCTGTATGTATAGGTTCCCAGATTTTTCCTGCGGTGATATATGAGAGGTAAGTTTTGTGTTTTCTTTTTTCCAAGTGAATTGCATTTTTTGATATTTTTTATTTTTTGATTTTCTTGTGCATGCCAATGAATTTAACTGTTGATGATAATTCAAGTGAATGGAAATTGGATTCTGGGTTTTGGAAATTAAGATGCTATTTTTCAAGAATTTGATTCCTTGGAATTTTATTTTAACTAGTTTGACTTTTCTTTTCTTCTGCCTCAATGAAAGGAATTTCTGCAAATTTGACCAGAGTTAGAACAAGAATATGCCTAAGGACCAAGGTTTGAGGGTGCTTAGGCCTTTCCTCTTCATCCCAATGCATTTTCTGATATATTCGAACCCTCCCCCTTTCCCTGAGTCTAGTTTAGAATAGAAATATCGCTTGTAATAAAAATAAATGGATCAATGTTTGAGGAAGTTTAATTTCTGGTATATCAGATGAAAATTTAAGGTTCTGTTTGATATCAATTTTATAATTGGACTGTTTTGATTAGGTAGTTTAAATACTTTTTTGGTCTCCTTGAGAGATGGATTTTTTCGGGTTATGTCGAAAAAGGAGAAATCTGTGAGCAATCTAAATTGAAAAGTTGTGCATAATCTCTGTGTGGTATGTCTAATTTAGCTTTAAGATATGACTGTTTGCTAATTGAGTATGTGAAGAGGGAGTTTTTGGGTTTAAACCATTTGAATTGTTGTTAACATTCAAGATTTTTGTTTTCATATCCGAAAATGTTTAAGACATGACAAGAATTCTGTTTGCCTAGTGCAGTAAGGTCATCGCTTTCAGCCGGCAATGAAGTGTTTTTATAATTTCTACAACAGAGAGAAGGATGATGAACCAAAGTCTCCTAAGTCTATCTCTACTCGTTCAGCTTCCTCGTTCTTTTCACTCGATCGCGACCCAAGAAAATCTAGTTCTGAGTTCAATTCTCAGAATGCAACTGCAGAGCTTAGTACAACATCGTCTGCTAAGTCATTTGCAGCATTGTCTCAGAGACAGAGTAATAATCTCAGAGAATTCACATGCTCGGAGTTAAAAGCCGCAACAAAGAACTTTAGTCTCTCCCTCATGCTTGGAGAGGGTGGTTTTGGCGGGGTGTATAGGGGTCATATCCAGAGCACAGAAGATCAACATCAAAGAATAGATGTTGCTGTTAAACAACTGAGTAAAAGGGGATTTCAGGCAAGTCTTGTTCCTCTATGCTGATATATATACACACACACACACGCACACACACTAATCTGATGGCGAGAGTAAAAGATTCTCACGAGGTATTGGAACCAAATAGTAGTACCATAGCGGTAGAACTAAGGTGGATTATTTTTTATCTTTTAACAACTACTGTACAATTTCACACGAGAATGAGTTTTAACAACTACTGCACAATTTCACACAAGAATGAGTAAGTTCTGATAAAATCTAGCGTACGATACTCAAATAACAAACTATGAAATGATAATAACTTGTAAATTATCGGTGCTCGAATGATAATAACTTGCAAGGTTATGTTGCGCAAAGCTTGGAAAAATGTTATTTATTGTGTGTTCTGATAAAATCCTTGCCCATTTCTTCAAGGTGTTTGATATTTTTAATCTCCATCTTTCGTATAACAGGGCCATAAAGAGTGGGTGACTGAGGTTAATGTTTTAGGGGTGGTTGTACATCCAAATCTTGTCAAGCTGTTAGGCTACTGTGCTGAGGATGACGAAAGAGGGATTCAACGGCTCCTGGTATACGAATATATGCCCAACAGAAGTGTGCAAGACCACTTATCAAGCCGATTTCAGATAGCTCTTCCATGGGGCACAAGAATGAAAATAGCCCAGGATACTGCCCGCGGCTTAGCATACCTCCATGAGGGGATGGAATTTCAGGTACTTTCTAGTTGTCCCGGGCCCCTTATGCGTTGAACCACCTACGCAGCTCATTATAAAGAATTCTGAGCATTCAGAATTATAGTGTTCATTCTACTTCCACTGATTATTTAACGTTGTTTCCAATTTTCATCTCTGGCGCAGATTATCTTTAGGGATTTCAAGTCTTCAAACATACTGTTAGATGAGCAATGGAATGCAAAGTTGTCGGACTTCGGTATGGCCAGACTTGGGCCTTCAGATGGATTGAGCCACGTCTCTACCGCAGTATGTTCATATATATGCACAAGATTATGCTTACATAACCTCAGAATTAACTTTCTATTAGAGTGAATGTCATGTAAGCGGAACGGATGGCTGACTTGCCAAAATCAGTTGTCACGAACTATCATCTTATACATTAAATTACTTCCTGTAGTTTCTTTCTAACTAGCCAAAATAACTTTCCAATTGATCATATTTTTATAGGTTGTTGGAACAGTAGGATATGCAGCTCCTGAATACATTCAAACTGGGCATCTCACGTCGAAAAGTGATGTGTGGAGTTATGGAGTTTTCCTTTTAGAACTCATTACCGGCAGACGACCTGTGGACAGAAACCGACCCAAGAATGAGCAAAAACTCATGGAATGGGTGAGGCCACACCTGTCTTCCGATCCAAAAAAGTTCCAGGTGATTTTGGATCCAAGGCTTGAAGGAAAGTATTCCGTCA
Source organism: Heteromeles arbutifolia (assembly GCA_024362995.1). Lineage (NCBI taxonomy): Eukaryota > Viridiplantae > Streptophyta > Magnoliopsida > Rosales > Rosaceae > Heteromeles > Heteromeles arbutifolia. Next base: position 10,794,400 of record JANCRC010000018.1, read on the forward strand.
AGGCGGCCCAAAAACTAGCAACTGTAGCCAGCCGGTGCTTGGTGCGAGCGCCAAAATCACGCCCCAAAATGAGTGAAGTCTTGGAGATGGTGAACCGAATTATGGAGACGACAGATATGGGAAGCCCGGAACTCCCTTTACACAATGTGGACTCGAAAGAAGATTATTTCGCAGAATCCAAAAGAGAGAGTTTGATGAGGAGGCTTGTGGATCCATTCATCGGAGAGAACTGTTGCTTAAATTGGCGAATATGGAGAACAAAGATTGTAAATCCTTGTTGAAAGAAGTTGAGGAGCATACTGGGAATTGGCACAATTGCTAGTTTTGATCATGTAATGGCCTCATCATGCAACAATGATGCTTCTTTTTTGTTTTGCTCATGCGATGGAAATTCTGCTCTATGTATACTTGCTGAGGAATGGAAATGTAAAGTTGTATATAGATGGCAGTTTGAACTATTAGGATTGGCCTCCTGGAGGCGCTTGGCGCCATCGGAAGAATAACGCTTCAATGAAAAATGATAATAAGCGCCTCCGGGAGAATAACGCTTCAATGAAAATGTCTCAATCGATGACATATATGGTGAGCTTTCCAACAAATATGGTATGCTTATAGAATGATGCAATTTGTTCGTGCATGCATATATTTTCTTTTGTTGGAGTTGTAAGTAGGTAAACCCTAAGGTACCCTTCTCCCCGCTTAGAGCAATTGAAAGGGGTCGGGCCACGGAAGAAACCCCCACGTCCGTTCCCTATGAACGCGAGTCAAGATAATCCAATCAAATGTTTTACAATCCTCAAATAAAGCATCTCAACGAAAACATAGGGGTTCCTCAAACTAAATTGAGAGACATCTTGTACTCAGTCGTACTCATGAGAAATTTCATGAGTCCGCCTGATTTATTTCTCTTATTATAAGCGCCAAATCTCTACCTCTCTTCTTGTTGCTAGCAAATGGGAATAGACTACTTCTTGGGTAAATCTTCCCATGGGTTCCATGCCGTTTAATATCCTAAATTTAGGGTATTAAAAAAAATATCTGAACTTTAAAGGGAAAATTTAGGGTAGTTTCACCTGCAACGTTAGCAGATATGCAACTTCACTAGGTCGAGGGGTTCCTGCTCCATTCATACTGTTGGCTTATGTGGTATGTCTAGCGGATGATGAATCCTACCCAGGATCGGAATTGAATATTTTCTTGATTTTCAAGAAGTGTCTTAATGGGTATCTGACCGCCTTCTAGCATGTATAATGGCTATCGTGGCCTTTTACAAACAAATGAAGAGAAAGCCTGCTGAGGCTGGATTTTGAGATGAGACAAGGATATGCACACGAACCAAGATTCACAGGCAGTCAAAATCATATCTTGTAGATCCTAGTTCGCTTTTTAATTACTTCGGACAGGCGGCTTTAAAAATGTTATGTCAAAATGATCATTTATGATGGGAGAAAGAGTACAAGCAGTACACCATCACATCAAATGTTAATAATTGCACACATGTTACAATATAAATAAGAGAATTTTAACAAAAAAACTCCTGGTACTATTCACTTTAACGAAAAATCACATTTTTACACTAAAAAATCAATCACGGTACTATTCACTTTACCATTTATTTTATCCTTATCGTTAAAACTCAAAAATTTCAAACCATTTTCATTAATTTTCCTTATAAATAACTTATTACGCAAAAGAAAATAAATCATCAAAATAATGATGAAACTAATCATTTCTTCATCATGCCTTGCAGTCATCATTGTAGAATTTGCAACAAATGTTGTATCGGTTTTTTATAAATCCATGTTAACGCGTTATTTAACGTCTTTGAGTCGGTACGAGAATTTAAAACAATAAAGCATGCGTTGTATGACCATTAATTTATGTCACCAAATAAGGAATATGAAGTCCTCAAGCAAATACTATCCCCTTGATACCCTAAATTTTCGTTTTCAGGTTGATTGTTAAAAGGGTAAAAGATTTTGACTACATTTGTCCCAATATATTCTCATGAGTCTGGATGCATCCTGTTTGTTAGGATCCTAGAGATTCATGAATAGTGTCCGTTTATCGTACATCGTGCGATCAGAAATTATTTTAAATATTTTAATTTCAAAACAAATATAAACAGTACTTGACAAAAACTAATCGTATAATTTACATTAAACGAATACGATTTACAGATCTTCATGATCCTTACCAAAAGAATCCGAAGATCATATTGGTATTCTCGTCTCCTTCTACTGGGCAATACTACTAGGCCCACGGACCTATCCTGTGACACATCCATCTATGATTCTATACATCCCAAACCAACCTTAACAAGGCAACACGTGGCACAAACACCGGGAAACCGGCAGATCCCGGTGACCAATGCTCCGCGTGCCAAATCATCATGGGGGGCGGTTTGTTTCCCTCTGTTTCAGGTTCCCTCTGCGAAAAGCAAGCCGTATATATCCCCAACGGGATTTTTCGATTTCTACAAAACACGCCAAATCCAACGGCGGTTTCCAGTTTCAACAAACACTTTCTTATCTTCCTCCCCCAGGTGGCGTGTGCATTCGCGATCCCTTCCGTTTGCCTCCCAAGATTCTTCCGGCCCCCGTAATTTGGATTCAAAGGTTGGTTTTTTTTCTTTTAATTTTGCTGGGTAGGTTTTAAATTCAAAGTTTGAAGCGTTTCTGAATTTTATTGGAATTTTTAGGATTAGGGTTTTGTGATTCATGTTCTGCTCTGTGAAATTTACAGTTTTTTGAACTTTATGTGCAATATATATGTTTCTTTTTTTGGATTTTACTGTTGGGTTAGTTTAAAGTTCAGATTTTTTATTGAAATTATAGATAGATTTTGAGGAAACCGATTATATGACTGTGAACTTAGTTTAATAGATTGCAAATAATGTAGTTTCTATTGTTATGATTATGCCCCGTTTCGAGTTTTTTTCGGTTATTGAAATTTAACGGGGATGCTAGGTACTTCAGGAGCAGAGGTAGTGTTGCTAGATAGATGTTAAACGAGCAGATGAAGACGTATAACCTTGATCCCGACGTGTTTCGCTGGGGTCTCCATCTCTTGGATGTTTGCACATTGTCGAATGATAATTCTCATAGTACTGTTACAAGATACGACCAGGATTTTAGTCAAGTAGAGTATGTTAGAGAAGGTTATGTTGAGCCTTGTATTGTGGAGAATGATGAGATTATAGCTCATGCTTATCAAGAAGAGTTGTCGAGGCTTGCTTCTGTAGAAATGTCAGGAGCTTCTGGTTATGGAGATGGGCAGTCGGAAGCGTCAATTATTGTGCAGGATTGGCTTGGTCCATCAAATAGACACAGTGGTTCTGGTATGGGATTATGCAAATTGACATTCTCGTTAAGTTCTTTGATTTGATTTTGTGTATTTGTTCTCCTTGTTAAGATGAAATGTTGGAATTCTGTAGGGCTTGAAAATGTTCAGGATGCAGTAAATGATTTTGGCAGAAATATGGATACCGATGATTATAGAAATAATCAACATGGGGTGGATGATCCAAGGAGAAATGGAAACGAGGTAGCAAGTGATCACTGCGAAGGAGAATACTCGATTAATGGGGAAGACTTTTTGCATTCACTGGACATAACAGATGAATTTTCTCTTGATGGTGAAGTAGGGAGAAGATTGAATCAGATGGCTTCTGTACCTGTAAGTCTAGCTTTTATGGCGTCTTGCTGCTGCCATTTAATTATCAAAAGATTATGCATATCATCCGCTGGTCATCTATCCAGGGATGAAGCCAGGATTCAGAAATGGGGTGGGCTGAATCTGAACAGATTTTTTTTTCGTAATAAAACATATAATATTTTAGTAGTTGTACCAAATTTTCTCTTAAAATATCTGTTCTGTAAGGAAGAAGTGTTCTATACTATTAATTATGAAACGAATTTTAATCACAAATGATCTTTTATGTTTCAAACTCATCAATTTCATCACTTGTATACTGTACACATATCAATATGGTTCTTCGCATCTTGAGATGAATCATATGTGGCCTATAAAGCAAATTATGTGATACCACTCGAATTTTTTTCAATTAAAATTGTTAAAAAAAATTAAAAAAAAAAAAAAAAAAACTAAATAGAAATAAAAGATAAGACTAAAGAAGTAAAAAAAACGAAACGTCTCTGTCTCTCTTTACCTGATGTCACACGCTGCCGCAGTCACCTCCACAGCAAGCAAACAACCAGCCACCCTGTTAATTCCGGCATTGAGCATTCCCCGACAAAATTCTGCCCCACCCGCTTTTCCAAACAGCACCCAGACAGCCTGCCAACACGCAACCCACAACCCCAAATTGCAATTCCCTCCCTTCACCCAGCCACTCTCTTCTGGGATTACATCCCCCACTCATCACAGACTGAAAGTTTATTTGTTTAAATTGGTAGAAATTGGTCTCCTGGTATTAATATTCGGGATGGTGTGGGAATAGATCAGTATCCATTTGTCAATTTGTTTTTTTGTTAAGAAACTTTATTGCATGCCAAGACACATTTTTAGTATAATGTTTATTGCAAAATGGGATTCACATTATCTTCATTCTTTTGGCAGCATGTTCCTAAAACGAATGAAAAATTACCCTCAGAGGATGAACAGTTATCAGATCATCAGAGGCTTTTGGATAGGTATTTTATGTTAGTTCCACGTATTATATACTTTATATATGAGTGATGAATTGTCTCCCTGGATATATTGTCAAACCTATATTTCTGTCTCTGATTTTTTTTAATAGATCGATAGTATTGGGTGTTTCACTTCAGGTGTCTAATTTTTTTCTTTTTCTTCAATAGGCTGCAGTTGTATGATTTGGTGGAGTGTAAGGTCCAGGGAGATGGTAATTGTCAGGTTGGTATTATTTTACTTAAATGATTGGTCTATCATTTTTATTCTTTCATTTTAAAATGATAAAACGAAAATTTACTGAGCATCCAATTTTTGTTGAAGTACATCAAGCGGTGTATTCGCAATGAATAATCTGATGCAGTCTAGATTGAAACAACTTTTTCCCCATTCCCGCTACTCTTTCAATACTTTTTTCTTTCTGGATTGTAAATGCACTGCTCAAATGTATATGTAACATATCTTTATACATGTAATTTCACATATCTAACTTGCAATATTCCAGAGTCCTCTTCTGAGTTAAGTTGATAGTGTCTCCCTATTGTTTTATTTCTCAGTTTCGTGCTTTATCAGATCAACTATATCGTTCTCCTGAATACCATGGTGTTGTAAGAGACCAAATTATTCAACAGGTTGGTTGGCATTTCAGTAAGTGGATCTTTAGTAGTTAAATTCAAGTTATTCTTGTGAAGGTTTTGAAGATGATATTTTCTAATGTAACTCTTTTTACTCATCTTTTTTATGTCTCAGCTGATGAGTCACCCTGAAATGTACGAGGGTTACGTTCTTATGGGTTATGTTGATTATCTAAACAAGATGAGCAAGTAGTGTGCTAATCTCTTTATCCATAATTTTCTATCCTAAAGCTTACATCTTTTTCTCGTTTACTTACTAATTCTTCTTGACATGGATGAAATAGGAATGGTGAATGGGGTGATCATGTCACATTGCAGGCTGCCGCAGATTCGGTATGAGGCACTCCCTTTTTGCTAGTTTTTATTTTTTTGCTTAATCTTTTGCTTTTATGTGGGTGTCCATCAGTTCGTAGAGAAACATTCAATTGTCGACTGATATGTCCATTATTTTATTGCAGTATGGTGTCAAGATATTTGTAATAACTTCTTTCCGAGATACATGTTACATTGAAATCCTTCCGCACATTCAAAAGTCCAATAGAGGTAACGGTTTTAGAAGTTAATAAACTTCCATCTTTCATCCCTCCTCCCTCTAATAGTCACCGTATTTGGTCATGTTTGCTTATATTTCACTTGTGCAGTTATCTGCTTGAGCTTTTGGGCCGAAGTGCATTACAATTCGATTTATCCCGAAGGAGGTAAATCAAAATAAGCGTTTTTTACATACATCTACTGGGAAATAAAAGGACACATTAAACAATATGACTGGCGTTAACATTTGTTATCTTTCCGTTGTATTTTGTTTTCTTGTTCAGAACTTCCTCCGCCCAGCTTAGGGAAAAAGAAGAAATGGTGGAACCTTTGAAAGCAGGAATCTACATCTGCAACGAGTCTTAGTTTTCTGTTGAGGAAGCTTCAGTGTCGCGTTGATGTTCTCTATCTTTGGCTCCCTGTAGCGGGGGGCAGAATGGCGTTCCTTTGCTTGTTTCTGCTCTGCATTTGCACCGGCAGCTGATTCTTCACCAACTCCCTTGCACATGTTATATCTTCTTTTTTAGATGATTTTTTGCTTTTAACATACCTTTGATCTATAGAGGATTTGTCCTTCCTTTCTGTAAATAAATTCGTCATTTTTATTCTTAATTATAGTAAATCTTTCTTTCCATTCAATTTTCTTCCCATTATGTTCAGAAATATTATCAGAAAATGGACTAAATCAGAACACTTAAAAATCTTTTTGAGTACTTTGTGATTCTATTTGAACAAAGCTCCCCGATTTCAGCCGACAAAGGTTGGTTCAGTTGATAAAGGTCCTGCTTTCTGTGTCACCACACGAAAATTCGAGTCCCGCTGTTAGCAATTTTGTGTTGATGGGTGATCTGTAAAAACTGATAAAGGGGCATAAACCCCTTGTAACTAGCCTCCCTCCCCCTAAACTTTTTAAAGATAAAAACTCCCCGAATCCTTTCCTGTAATTTTATATGTAAACCCTTTAAAACCAGAGGGAGATATATATATTTTCGATTGTATGGTACATTTCTCCTTGGCATCGAGGTCCATGTCAGCACCATGGGAATGGACATGTTATCATTTGGTTACGGGAATTTGTATTTCGAAATTTGTGGTTAGTACTATTTTTTTTTTTGGTCAAGGTTAGTACTAATTTTTTCTTCTGAAATTTGAAATAAAAAACGTGTGGAGTTAAGAAATAATCTGATATGCCACTTAATACTATAGTTTGTGATATTCCTCTTCATTTGTAAGTGAGAGATTTTAAGTTCGATTCTCGTCAAAAGCGAATTTAAACCACATTATTGCTAGCAGGCTAAGTTTACCTCATCCTTCTTGATGTAGATAAAATCATTTGTTAAAAAAAAAAAAAAATTAAGGCTGTTATGCAAGTAATTTAACTAAAAATTTCTTATTTAATGAGTCCATAGGTAGAACATTCGACTGCAGATCGACCTTGACTGAAACTTCCTAGAAAAGGCCGCCATTGCTGCAACCTCTCAGTTTATCTTTCTGAAATCCTCCACAGATTTATCTGATTGTCCCCTAAATCCCTACACATGTTACTCAAGAAACCCACCTCCAAAACCCTAAAAACCCTAATTTTCCCCTCTTTAAACCCAACCTTTTCCTTCCTGTACCTTCCCCAAAACCCTCCTTACACCCACACCCGGAAATCCACCTACGTCGATGTGTACATGAAATGGAAGAAAGACCCTTACTTTGATTCACTCGATCAAATCCACAAATCCATTGTTCTTAAACCCATCATTTCCCTCAAGAATTTGATTGCCCAAAACTCCAATGGCTGCATCCCAATCTCTGATGTCTCTAAAAGGGGGATTCAATTGGAGGTCCCCATGAAGGTTGCAAGGTTTCTGAGGCTGTACCCTTCGATTTTCAAGGAGTTTACCGGCCCGAAACACAATCTTCCATGGTTTAGATTGACCCCTGAAGCTGATGAGATTGATAGGGAGGAGAAAAGGGTTTGTGAGGAATGTAGGGAGGATTTGAGGGATAGGTTGAAAAGGTTGATTCTGATGAGTGAAAAAAAGATCTTGCCCTTGAAGATTGTTCAGGGAATGCAGTGGTATTTGGGTTTGCCTGATGATTTCGTGCGAAACCCGGATGCCAATTTGGATGAGAGTTTTAGATTTGTGGAGATGGAGGATGGGTTGCAGGGGTTGGCTGTTGAGAGTAGTGAGAAGGTGTTGTCTGTGGTGCAGAGGAATGCAATGAAGAGAGGGGTTTATTTCGGGGCTCCGATGGAGGCAGTTGAGTTCCCACTTTTCCCCTCTAAGGGTTTGAGGCTGAGGAGGAAGATTGTGGGTTGGTTGGAGGAGTTTCAGAAGCTTCCCTACGTTTCGCCTTACGAGGATTTTTCTCGTCTGGATCCGGACAGTGATGTATCGGAGAAGCGCGTGGTGGGGCTTCTTCATGAGTTGCTGAGTCTGTTTGTTGAGCATTCAGCAGAGAGGAAGAAGCTTCTGTGTCTTAAGAAACATATGGGGATGCCGCAGAAAGTGCACAAGGCGTTTGAGAGGCATCCCCATATGTTTTACTTGTCTCTGAGGAACAAGACTTGCACTGCAATCCTCAAAGAGGCTTACTGTGATGAGTCCGCTATTGGGAGGCACCCGCTTTCGGGGGTGAGGATGAAGTACATTGATTTGATGAGGGAGTCGGCCGCGATCTTGAAGAATAGGAGAGTGAAAAACCGGTTTGTTGATCGATTGGATTCGCATACGGAAATTGAAGATGGAAAGGAGATTGCAGAGTGTTCTTACTTGTCTGACAGAGGAGTTCAAAATTAGAACTGAAATTGGAAGCTTAAACTTTGGAAAATTACACGTTCTTTGCCATTTGGCTGTGGATAAGATTTTTTTGACGCAACAATGAAAGAGCAGTGAAAAATTACATGTTCTTTTGAGAAATTCCTCTACGTTCACTGGTTCATTGGACGGCTAGATTTGCATGGCTGAATCTTTAACCTGGTCACACACGTGCATCTCGTACAACGGGTGTATTGTAGAATTTTGTGGGTGCTCTTTCACTCATTTCTATTGTAACAACTTGAATTAATTTCTTTTAGGAACCTGTACAATTCGAGTTTTACTCACGATATGTATACTTGTAATGTGAGAAGTCATGAAGCGGAAAATGAACAAAGGAACGAACAAGATATCTGCAAAAGACAAGTAATATATATATCTCCTCGAGAAAATTGCAGTGTATTTACACAAAGTAGTTTTCAAAGTCGAAAGCCCCACATATATGAACACTCCCTATTTACCCTCTCTTTCAAATTGCAATTAACCATTTACACTCGAGACTGTAAAATAGACAACGAACCTTGTACCGGTAAATTCTCGAGCCCAAGGACTGACCCTCTTCCATGCCGAGTTTTCCTGGTCAGATTAGAACCGGCGAGCCAAAATATTTACTAGGAGGGGGGTAGACAAAAACATCATATCGCAGGGGACACCAGATTCCATGCTTATTTACAACTATAGCTTCTCTGTGTATTTATACCAACAACTGAACGAACTTGCTAAGGTCACTGTCCATGTTAGCTGTACAAGGTGCATACTTATTCATGGTGGCAACAGATTGGGTGCCTCAAGAAGAACACGAGGCTGACAACCCTATGCGCCTTTCTGCATATGATAGATCAAAATCTGTTAAGAGGTCTTTTACTCTGCAAATCTGTACAAGAAATATGTAGGAAAAGGCTCACCGCCAGTTGTGATGAGTTTCTCGACACGAGAAACGATATGTTTGCCGTAGGTATACTTCTTCAGGGCAGTCAAATGAACCTTAATGCGAGAAAGAATCAACTCAAGACTCTGATCATCACAAGTCTCAAGAACCTTCTGCACAACGTAGTTTCCAAAGGGATCTTTCATCATGGCCTGCACATTTGCATTTGAAAAATTTGGTCATGCATCAAAAACTGAAAATTTCATGACCTTGAAGCATCACATATTTTGTTACGTATGCGTGACCATGTGGATTTTCAATTGCGGCAGTGCGAAGTGTGAACTTAGTAGACTGGCAGCAGTCGGTTGCGTTAATTTCATTGTACAGTCAATGTGATCAAGGACGACTTCGATTTGTGTGCAATGTGCTAAATTCATGTAAGAATTTCCATAGCTAGTATAGACTATCTTGAGAGTATATATTATCTTCTGTATGGAAAACGTTAATTTTAGACCTGTAAGGGCTCATTTTCATCAGTTGAACCCAGCATCTCATTCACTAAAAACTGGCGCTCATCAGCATTCCCAAAAGTTAAGCACTTCTCCACAACATTAGAAGCAAACTTCTGCTGACTCATCTTCACAATTTGTCCTGCAAGCTTGTGGATAATTGCAGTCCGTTCGTGCGGTTTACCATGTTCAAGGACGTGCTACCAAACAAGAGTATTTATATCAGATACGCACAGTTGATGATATGTATGAGTATTTCCGTCACATATATATACTTGATGATGCTAGATATCACAAATAGCATAGGGAGTCAAAGCAAGACAAAGCATGACTACTATCGGTTGTGAAAACAAAAGTGAGAACACACTATAAACAGCATCAGCTTTTCAATCAAAGAAAAAGAGAGACTGAAAAAGACAATCAAGTACCTTGGCATCCAGTTTTGTCTCAATGCTCAGATGAATCACAAAAATGACATCACAGGAGGCATATCATGAATAGTATAAGCTACAAGGCATACGATCTACCAATGAAAACAAAAATATAAAGTACCTCGGCATCCAGTTCTGTACACATGCTCAGAATAATCTTAAACAAGTTGAATTCTGGTTATCAGGTTCAATAATATTTGCTAAGCAAACGAGTTGTCATAGTGTTAGACCAATATGTCCTCTCATGCCCAAAGATCCAATATTCTTTTTCCTTTTTGTGGAAAAGCATTTGCATCCAAAACAATGCATATTTTCTGGAACATAACTCATTTAACAGAATAGAACAAATCCATGGCTATTTATGGAAAAATAAATATAACACAGCAGCTCAACCATATATATACTGAGTATTGAATACCTGAATGACGTAATTTCCATATTGATCTTGTGCCAAAATGCATACAGATTGCATGATTTCATCCATGATTATTTGTTGTGTGTTTGAATCATTGCAATGTTCCAGAACCCTCTGTAAGAACCAATAGGGATCACACAAGTAAATATAAAGAATCCCCACACAGGGAAAGAAGATGCAAACAACTAACCTGTATAACACGGCATCCATAAGGATGAGTTGATAGTGTGACAACTTGCCCATAGAAGGATGAAATTATAAATTGAATTTTATCTTGAGGGATGCATTCTATACACTTCTGAATGACATGATTCCCATTCTGATCACGGACGCATTTCATGATTGAACCATCAAGCTCCGACACCATCTGTGCCTGCTGATTCACATCAACCACTTCCAAAGCCTGAGGTAAAATTTAGAGCATTAATTCTTATTTTCCAAGTACGATTCATCTCATACCATACTTAAACAACTCTTAAACAATATGCCGATTGGGTCATTGTTTTTCTAAATGTGGTGCCAAAGTGTCTTTCCCATAATGAAGGAGGGAAGCATAGTAACATATATAGTTATCTGTCACAATGAAGGGACAGGAGCATTGTGTTTATCAGAACATGTGGACGGCATCTTTTTTAAAGTTTTCCAAAACACCTTTTTCATTTACAATTGTCTTGTTTTCTAACCTAATAAGAACATCACATGAATCTACTGCTGGCCACATGCAATATAGTACATTATTTTCTCGTAGCAATGAAGCATGTAAGTGGCACGAATAACACCAAACGCCATGATACAAAGAGTTCTGCAAAGTAAAAAATGGAGAAAAGGAATTCGTATCCATGCTATGCAAAAAGGTGTAAAGCTAACACATAGAAAGGCATTGGTAGATCAAGACTTTGAGGATCAGGAAATCACCTTCTGAATCACTCTACAACCATACATTTGAAGACTGAGAGGCAAAACATGGCCAGTAAGTTGGCTGGTTAACTCTTTTCTTTGGCTTTCTGTACCATGCTCAAAAAACTACAATTTCACCCAGAACAAAATTAATAACTTTAAACAGAAAGGAAGGAATTTTCAAGCATTTGAAATACAGAGATTATACTTTCTGTACGACATAATTTCCGAATACATCAGTCATCAAGGCGCGAGCATGAGGAATAATCTCTGGAAATATCTTCATTTTTTCTTCCACAGTGGCTGTTTCTAGTTTCTGCTGAATAAAGCGACTTCCATACTGGTCGGTGCTACAATTTTGCTCAGAAGAAACTGAAGTCAGAATTGCAGCCAAAGCAACCTAAGAAGAATATACACTGAAGAAAAACACTATACATACCTGAATTCAATTACGTGATCAACAATGTCTGCAAATTCAAAAGACTTGTTCTTATTGTTCTTGAATTCATCTAATAATGATGATGCATGTCGTCCTTCTAGGTTGTTTCCGATATCTGAGTTCCAGGAGCTAACCGACCCTCCCATTGAACTTCTCAACATAGAATTAAAGCGGGCAATCTTCTCACTCTCAAACATTGGACTACCATCCCCAATAGAAGGATGAAGCGAATTTGCCATCGGATTTCCTGGATACATGCCAAGCCCATATGGTGGGTTCCCAATATAACCATGATTAAAACCGCCAGATTTACCTAAAACTGACAACTCATACTGTTGCTTCCTTTGAGCAAGCAATGCCTCAAGATATGCCTTCTGAAGCCCCCCCTCTAAGTCTCCATGCAAAGTGCCAAAGTGGGTTTTGCTCAGAGGATAACCACTTGGACTAGTTACATTACATGCTGCATAATCAGTTCTTTGCAAAAACTGAATATAAGATGGGTCCATAACAGAAGAATGAAGACCAGGCCCTACTTTGTTTCCCAGTCTGTTCAGACTTTGTTCATCACCACTGGCTACTGCACCCAGAAACGAAAAGGAGGAGGGGGAGAGAGAGAGAGAGAGAGGGAGAAACATTGTCAATGCTAAGTGCTGACTGACTATTCAACCAAGGTACTCTGCTGATTTTAAAAATAAAAAAGTTATTGCAGATGAAATTTAAGAAACTACATAATTACCTGCACCAAGATGATTATCACTTGTCATATTCAACTTCGGATTTACAGGATAGGCCCCGGCAACATGGCCATCAAAGTCCATACCTGGTGGATTTGCTTCTTGGTAATGAACATTAGATCCTTCCAAAACTCCAAAGCCTGAAGAACTCCCTTTTGAGTACAGACTGGGGGAAGAAGTTCCCCTTGAAAAATTAGCTTGCCGAATGGATGTAGTACGGTTTGTTATGATTCCATTTTTCTTTGCTAGATGAGCATAATTAGTAGGAAGAGAAAAAATTTCAGCATTTGCCTTCTCTAACAGTTCCTGCTGCAGCCTCTGATGCCCATTTGGCATCTTAAACAGAAAATCACGCTGATTATCAAGATCCACATGAAGCTGCGACTGAATACGTCTATCATCATCTACAGGTCTAATTTTTGATAGGCTTAAGCCAGAAAAATTGGCTGAAATATCCGCCAGATCATTCATGCTCGAAGAATGATCATTTTGAATATCTGGACTAGCAACATTCTTCCTCTCAGTAGGGAATACTCTACTCCCTACAGGGCGGAGACCAGAACTGGTGGACCTCCCAAATAGTTGTTCAGGGGTTCTGCTTCTTGGCAAAGAAGGACCCACAGCAGATGCAAAGGAATGAGAAGCCGTTGGGCCATGGCTCTGAACTCCCACCAGGCCATGTGAAGCTGCTCCATTATGCATACCCTCTGCAGACTCCACTCCATTAGATAACCCAACTGGATGGGGATCAGTCATGCCTGTGGGATCCATGATATCACCAAAAGTGTTACGACTTGATGGCCCTGACAAGGACGCAGTTTGATCAAGTCCTTCCTGCAGAACGTCAGTTATTCATTTACACGACACCAAAATAAGAAACAAGAAATAGCAGCTAAGCACTTCATCCCAAACCAAATTGCTTGAATTTACTCGGGGAAGTGCATGTATACGCATATCAATTTAAAGAATATGAATAATGAAAACTTTCTGCATTAAATATGGAAGAAATAACTAATAAACATCTGCACCTTTCTGAATATTTGAAAAGGAAGAGGAAAAAAACCTTCATGAAAATGGAAATGAGAACTTAGACAGTGATAAATAAAGTACAGCATGATGCATTCAACATGTCATGTGCATATAATACAACAGCTAGCAAGATGGAAAGGTTCCAATAGAAGCCACGACAGATAGTTGCAACAGTAATTCTAAGAGCAGGATCATGCTCTTGCTACATCCTTGCTCTGCATCCCCGTGTGAAGGGTGTACCCGCCCTTATGGAAAATGTGCGATCTCGTGCATATGCAATAAATATCAAACGTAAACTAAAAGCTACCCGTAATGCAAGCTTCAAACAGCCATGTAACTGAAAATACTAATCAAAAGGGGGCAGGTAGCATCAAAATACTCAAGCATACAAAATTTGTGAAAGAAACAAATGCCAAGACAAAGGGAATCCAAAAAAATGCAGTACGAAAATAGATTACCTGTAAAATGTCAGCAAAACTCTTTCTCCTTCCACCAAACCCAGTTGTCGACAAACCAATCAAACCATCTGAGCTTCTATCAAGCCACTCAGATGATGTCTGTTTAGGGAGATTGCAACCTTTAGCATTCCTCAGTCCCATCAACTCATCCTCTGCCTTTTGTAGTCCCAACTGTGTGGAAAACAGTGACAAACTATCACCATCATCAGCCAACTTCTTCCTCCTCCAGTCCCCAATGCCTTCAAAAGAAGACCCGCCACCCTGAAACCTTTGTGCAACACGCCAATCCTCTCTCGACAACAACGGTGGAGGCAATCTCGGGTTAATATTATCATGCGAATAGTAGTACGAAAGATAAGCAGGATGAGATCGAATCTCATCTTCGGACAAAACCCCATTGTTATTACTAATCCTACTAGTCACATCCCTAAAATCTGAGTTCCTAAAGAGACTACCCACAGCAGTTAGCGAACCCTCAACAGTTGGCGGGGCACTGCCGCTCCTATACATATTCATGTCCCTCTCCCGATGAATGGCATGCTGATTGCGCTGCTCTCTCAGAATCAATTCAAGCTCACTCTGTAAAGCATCTTCTAAATTCCCATTGGATCCTTGCAGATTATTATCTAGGGTTGATAGCATATCTATGTTACTCCCCGTAGCCATCTCCACAACTCTAAATTATCACAAACAACAACAAAAACAAAACAGAAATTCTTCAAATTCAGCTAGTTTTTGCATTCGATAAATCGTACTCATTAAGAAAGGTAACAACTGGCTGACTTTTTTGTGCTACAAGGGCCCAAATGATCAACATCCAATATAACCATAGAATTCAAAGCATAAAATTCTCGAAAAGAGAACAATACAATCAAATCCCGAACAATTCCTCGGGCGACTGCGAAAATCATGGAAATCACACCAAAATCAGCCAACTCAATTATATGATCAGTGATCACACCAACAAAACAGCATCAAAACATCGAAAGTTTTTAACTTTGTTGTAAATTTCATAAATTGTAACGAAATTGGTACTGATGAAACCAAGGAAATGATCAACCGGCGTCGGAACGAGGGACTTACTTGGCGGAATTGATCGCTGAGGGAGCTCCACCAATAATCCAATTGCTATATGTACAGAAAGAATATAATGTGTATATACGTGTATATACGTATATACGATTGAATGTACGAGAAGCTGAAGTTTTTCTTGATCAAAAATCTAGGAAATAATTTCGGAACAATTCCAAGGGTTAGAGAGAACTTTACAGAGAGAGAGGGGAGAGAGCTGAGGTTGGGGATGAGATCGTGTGGGCCTGATATCCTTTCGAAACGGCCGCTTTTTAATATTTAGAGAGAGAAAGAGACTGGAGAGAGAGAGACGGAGTTTTGGTGGGGGCGAGGCGGGAAGAGAGGAGATGGTGGACCGTCTCACGAGAGGAATGATACGTGCATGGACGAGTCCTAACAAATTTTATGGCTAGTTTAATATAGTTGTAAAATAAAATTGTTCGAGTGTTCGTTAATTTTTTTTATTTTTTTGTAAAAGTACTTTAACAAAAAAAATTGTGTCTCAATGTTTGATAAACTTTTATATAAATTGATGTGAATATGTTAAATGACGAAAAATGATTTGGTATTTAATGTAATATAATAATTGTAAAAAACAATAATGTAGGGGCACATATTGTAATTCTGTAAAATATATGGAGTATACTTGCCATTTAAAAATTTCATTAAATAGACACTGATTACTATGCTTCGAGAAAAAAAAAACTTTTTTTCAGAAGCATGGTAGACCTGCTTCTACTTTTCTATACTTTTCTACCATCATTGACAATTTAAAAAAAAAACACTTTTTTTTTGTTTGTTTTACCAAACACATTTAATGTTCCAGATTTTATAATAAGCTGTTTTTTTTTAAGCACGACAATCTCAAACCAGCCTTGATTATGATTTCTATAATCCGGCACACTGG
This sequence comes from Heteromeles arbutifolia, assembly GCA_024362995.1. Classification (NCBI taxonomy): domain Eukaryota; kingdom Viridiplantae; phylum Streptophyta; class Magnoliopsida; order Rosales; family Rosaceae; genus Heteromeles; species Heteromeles arbutifolia. Next base: position 10,810,784 of record JANCRC010000018.1, read on the forward strand.
ATCTAAACTTTGCTAAAGGCACCATCATGAAGAGGCTTTTAGAAAATAATTCAGTATGATTATGTACCATAAAACGAAAAAAAACTCCACTTAGTATTATGATCTAGTGGTATTTCTCTTCATTTGTAAACGAGAGGTCTTAGGTTCGATTCTCACCAAAATTGAATTTGAACCACATTATTGCTAGCCCATTGTGGTGCTGAGAGCCCACCCTCTTAACGTAAATAATATCGTTTGTTCAAAGCAAGCCATAACTAATTTGCCAAGACCATTGTTAAAACCTCAAGACTCAAGCTATGTGCATTCCGAAATCAAAGAAAAACAAGCCATAACTGATTTCCCAAGGGAGGCAGATTGTCTGCCCTCCTATCATGGTGCCATCCCCATCTCCTCCTATTTGTGCGGTACGTCAACATTTTATATTCTTATTGCTTTTTGTCTTATTATCTTTACTTTTTGTCTTATTATCCTTATAAAAAAATCAATATAAAATGTTGACGTGGCTTAACCGTAACCGCACAAAACAGGAGGGGATGGGAATGGGATGGGAATGGCACCATAACAGGAGGGCAGACAATCTGCCTCCTTTGCGAAGACCATTGTTAAAACATCAAGACTCAAGCTATGTGCATTCCGAAATCAAAGAGAAAAAAATGGCGTTTCTACTCTCAAGTTCTCGACTGTATGTTTTATGTTTTAAACTCGTACAACAAGAACCATACTAGTTTTTCAAATATGAAACTAATCTAGCCAGTCTGCAGGTCATCTGTTTTTCGAAATACCAGTCCTCTAACACGCAACGTGATGAACAATACATGCTGAAAAGAAAAACGTAGACAAATCTCATGGAATTGGATGAAACACGAGCGTTATCACGCTGCTGATACAAGCAAAAACTCGGTTTCAACACATAACAGGGGTAGAACCTCATGATTATGCAGCATTTTTATCTTTGGCTAAGCCAGGAACAGCTCTAATTGCAAAATCATATATGCCTGCAGGAAGCAAGCACTTACGAAAACAAATGAACTAATTTTCTACTTATTCTCTTCCCTAAAACTGGTATTATTTATATTTGTGAAAAAAAAATTACAGAATGGATATTCATGTCCCTTGTAGGCTTCTACTGAACCTTATGTATAAAATACGTTAGGGAAAAAAAGTATGAAAAATTTCTCCCTTGTACTGAACCTTACGTGCTATCCTCGTTTTCAATCATTTCACGAACTTCATTAATGACTAAATGTGCTTTGTGACCACCAATAACCTCAGCTTGCTTCTTGCCGTCTTTCCACAACTGTAACATAACCATCCTCATTAGTAAGGTGAATAAATAGAAAATGAGAAGAAGGAACACCCCAAGTTCCTCAAAGATGTCTCACCGATGTGCGAGCTTACCTGTATAGTTGGCATCTTCTGCAAGAGATGAAAGCACACCATGTAAATACGCACAAAGAAAACCAAATTGTCAGTCACCATTCTGCACACATATATGTCGAAGCAAGGAAACGATAGTAGGATTAACATGTCTATGGTTGTATGATCACAGAAAAAAAATTGGAAGCTCATCATGTTCTGGTGCATAAAAAGGAAGAGGATGGTTTTAAATTGTGAGCACACGATACACGGTTTGTAGTATAGAGTTAGTCTTGAAAAGATTACACAGATAGCATTGAGTTTGCTAACAAAGTTCAAAACGCATATAGCTTTGCACATCACCCCTCCTGCTCCCTCCCAACCTCCATCCCCCTCTGTCTCAGTCATACTCGTAAGTGAAACAACAACTCATTCAAATGATGTTCACGACAACAAAATGACTCAAAACCTACATAATTTGACGAATATAGATCACTTCACCGATCAGTTGCAAAGACTTTCGTAACTAATGACAAAAAAGCCTTGTGCATGCCAGAGTAGATTTTGGATTTTTGAATGTTAGTCAATTCTGTGAAGCTATACACTAGACAATTGATGAAAAAGTATTCAGCCCAAACTTACTTGACCTATTCCCACACCAATACAAGTCACGTTGACGTACTTTTCCAAGTGGGATGAAAAACTTACAGTGACATCAGCACGTTTAACGAGTTTGTGTGGAACTGAATTGACATCAACAGAATAGAACTTCAATCTACAGAAAATAAACTCAGATTCAGAATTTATTCTGCATTGCGGAGTTATAAGCCAGCGAGAATAGTAACATACAATTGATTATTCTCAGTACATAGGAATCTCATATATGCATGTACATATGTATGTATTTAGTATTTACATGAATGCCTGCCAAATCTCACTTTGCTTTGAAATATCTTTTTGATTATCTGTATATAAAATTTATAAATACACAAATGAGATTTGGGAGTTCATTAGAGAGAAGTATATAGGAGAGAGTTAATGCAATTTTTATTTCTGTAATTAAATGAAAATTTCTACATGTACCCAATGTTAAAGCCGCTTTTGCAGATTGTAAATGGAAACCCCACTGTAATACTGTCTTAAATTGAGTACCTAAAATGATGGTTCTAGAAACAAGAAGGCACATATTTCACCAGGGAAAGCATCTTAGTAGAGTTTCAAGCTTTATTGCAAGCTCTCCGATAATAAGCACATCAATCAACAGTGTTTTGACAATTGACAAACTAAAAGAAAAGAGATTTAGTCTGATGAAATACCTTCAATGCGTATAGATGAAACTCAAAAATTGAAATAAAGAGAAGGAAATATCAAAGTTAAGAAGTTCCAATGTGAGATTGTTTTATAATAATCGACAGAGATGGCTAATAAGTGCCAAACTAACCTTGGATAGTACTCAGCTGCCAGCTTCTCCAATTTTGGCTTCAAATATATACATTTTCTGCACCAGGTTGCCACCCTACAAGAATATCCACTCCCACCTCAGAACCCATTTCAATGCAAGTTCCAATTTTTGTGTCGAAAACAAGGAAAATCTACCAATTCCTATATGCCAAATCACAACATTTTAAAGCAGGTCCGTATTTAGTAATCATTTCGTTTTTAGTTTTTCATTTACTAGATACCACCATCAAATGAAAGCTGAAACCTAAAAACGAAATGGTTTTCAAATGAACTTAAGCACACATTACAAGTCCCAAACTTCCCAATAAAGTTTTATGCATTTCCTTTCACTTCAGCATGGCAATGCAAGCCAAAGCCCCCACTTTCTTTTCTCTCCCTAAATTTTCTCAGCAACCAAACACACCCCATTGAAAAACCGACCATACAAATATCCAAAATCTCATCAATCCAAATACCAAAATCGAAAACCCAGAAACTTACCAAACGACAACAAACGATTCGTCGAGCTGCTGGGCCTGGGCAACCACCCGATCGAACTGGGTCTCGCTGGAAATGGGCGCGAGCGCCACCGTGACCGGTGAATCATCCACCTCGTGCAGCGACCCTTCCTGGCTCAAAGCACTCAGCGCAGTAATCCGCCCTCGGATTTCATCAAATTTACGGGAGAACACCGGGGGATTTGAAGAACTTGGCGCTCTGATTCTGAAGCCCAAAATTGAAACTTTGGGCGAAGCTGTTGGCCGGTCACGTGAGGCACTGGCTCTCGGGTGCCGGAGAGTTGGGCGCGTCGTCGGTACTACGGACATGTTGAACAGAAGGAGCGAGAATGAATCTGTTGACTTGGGAATTTTAAGGACCGTTGAGACTTGACCTAGGATTTGAAGGGGTAGCAGGGGAAGGGGAAGGCGGCAGTGAGAATTGGCGGCGCGTTTGACGGCGTTAGTCGATGGAGGGTTGGTGGGGCCCGCATGGCCTGACCAAATCCAACGGACTGCAGAGGCCTGGACTGTTCGATCGAGCGGGGTGCGGTGACATTTGCTGAAGTGACTTGTATTTAGCGCGTAAGGTTGCCACGTTGGCTAGCAGTTCGTTAAGAACAGCCGCCAATTTTGTCTGTCTGTTTTTGGTGTTCGATTGGAAGCCAAGACCCAAGGCCCAGACACACAACAGACCCCCTAGTTTGTTAGCGACTACCGAATACCAATCTACAGTTAGGAGTGGTTCGGGTCGGGATCCTGAACCGAAACTCAAAGCTCGAATCTCAAACTGACCTTTTTCAGGATACGATTCTAAAACCCAAAACCGTACCCAAATTTTGGTATTCCCGAATTTTGGGAATTCCGAAATTATTTTGGTTTTTCGGTTTGGGATTGAGAATGGATGCAGTCAGAATATATCGACCTAATTTAGGAAGATCGAATGAATGCAGTCCCCAAATAACAAATTTCCAATCCCCTAATCCCAAATTTGAAGACAACCCATCAAAAATCAAACAGTCAAGGATCAAAGAAGCCGTCAATCAAAATTCAAAAGTAGAAAAATACCAAGCAATCAAGCATGCAGTAACTGAAATTAGGGGATTTTCAAAACAAAAATCCTAATTTTAATTCTAAATCCCCAAATTGAAAGTTCAAAACCCTAATCCTCAATTTCAGAATCCAAATCCAAATCAAGGTACAATAATTTCATGAAGTTTGGCACCTTCAGATTAGAGAAGCTTCGATTTGGAGGTCGTTGGAGGTGGAACCATGGAAGTTTGGATTTGGAATATGGTGTAGTGGTCGATGACTCGACGGCCAACGTGTTGAGTTCGTGACAAAGGGAGGATGAGGAGAGCAGATAGTGCAGAGACTATTCGAGGGATTAGAGAGAGTGTTGAGTTCGAGGATGTTGACATAGCAGAGGAGGAGATGATAGAGTGTAGAGAGATGCGAGAGGTTAGAGAGAGTCTGAGTGAGAGAGAGAGGCGCAGAGATTCATTTGAGAGATAAGAGAGAGAGTTGGCTCAGTGGTTAAGTATAAGTAACTCATGGTTATTAAGCATATAAATATATTTTATGTATTACAATATCAACAATCGATAGTTGGCTCAGTGGTGAAGTTCCATGATTCCCAAGAGGAGATAAGGGGTTCTAATCCTTGCAGCCTCATTTTTGAGGTAATAATATGAAATCGGTTCAGTTTGGGAAAAATCGAAATTCACAAATGCTAGGCCAAATACCAAACCGAATTGGGCGGTTCGAGATAATAACCGAACCGAAAATTTTCAAAAATCGAAATTTTTGGGAAATTTTGGGATAATTTCGGTTCGGGTTCGGTCGGGATCGGGATTTTCGGGATATTTTTCCGGCCCTATCTACAATAGATTTATTTGTAATCGATAAATATATGATACTTGTTTTGAGGTAATAATCTAAAATCGGTTCGGTTCGGGAAAAACCGAAATTCACAAATGCTAGACCGAATACCAAACTGAATTGGGCGGTTCGGGATAATAACTAAACCGAAAAATTTCAAAAACCGAAAATTTCGGGATAATTTCGGTTCGGATTTAATCGGGATCGGGATTTTCGGGATATTTTTCCAACCTTATCTACAGTAGATTTATTTGTAATCGATAAATATATGATACTTGAAAATATCGATAATGTAGAGCAATTTTTTTTTATGTTTACTAGCTTGAATCAGGTGAGAAGTAGCTGAATTGAGTAATATTTGAATTGAGGTGCTCAAACTTATATACCATTGAAGCTATTTACAAAAAACTTAGAATTAAAGTTGGAACAACATCAATTTCATAAGTTTTTTACTAATTTATCTGAATCGAAACTAAAACCAATTTATCAAAAATAAAGAGCTAAATTTTTCCAAAATTATATGAAGGGTACAATTTTTATGATGGGTTGTTTCTCAATGAATTAGAATACCACCACCAACGAAGAGTCAAATTCCTTGAAAATCATGAGTTGAATTTCTAGTATTGTGACCAGTTTGTGTTTTCATTAACATATGATTAGTGAACATACGAGTAATAAGTTTAATTTTGATTATTATCACGAATAATAGTATACAACCATAGAATTTAGGGAACTTTAACGAAAAACTCTCGGTACTATTCACTGTAACGAAAAACCACATTTTTACACTAAAAAGTCAATCCTGGTACCATTCACTTTACCCTTTAATTTGTCATTTTATTTAAAACTCAAAGTTTTCAAGTGATTTTCATTGATTTTCCCTAGAATCTAAACCTACTCTAAGCTTGTCCGATACTATTTTTAATTTAAGTTTAGCTTCTTTTTTCTTTAATATAAATGACAACGAGTGAAGCAGGTTTGAATGCATAAGCAAATCCTTTAACTGCACATTTATTCTATTCAGCACTTAGTTTTTAAAACAATAAGACCAAAGCACACTACTCAAGTTGTGGATATATAAATAATACTAACTTATTGAATGGTGTAGCAAAACGTAATATTACTTCAAGTGAAAACTGGAAAACAAGATACGGAATTCAAGATACATATTCAAAGATAACTCAAAACTGTGAATGAACGCCACGAGATTATAGATACTTCAGCTATGTAGGGCTTCTCAAGTTCTCAACAATTTTCGAAACGGCCGAAAACGTCCCGAAGGCGGACGACACGACGCCTACTGCTATAATTATAATACAAAGTGTTCCCTGGGAATAGCAGAAAAATGCAGATCAGAAACCATGAAAAGCTCCAAGTATATAACATTTATATTAAAGCATTGAAATTGCTCTCTTCTATCTAATAATGCGTTTGCGTTCGAGTCAGCCAATTCTTGAAAACCAATGCTAACAAGCTACCGTAACACAGACGTACCTGAAATCGAGTTATGCGTCCCCTCAAGATGCTCAGATAGCAAGCACAAGGAAGTATCAAAGTCTGCAAGTAATATATTTGTCAGCGTAGTGCGTAGCTGCTTAACTCGTAAATGGATATAAGAAATTTTGGAACTATATTTCCTGCAATTACTTGCAAAGTTACTACCACAAGAACATAAGTGTAAACGAAAACTTACTACAAGCATTGTGAATAAAGATCCAATCAGTGACATCACGAGACCTGCAATAGTTTAAGGTAAGTTCGTAACACTTCTAACAAACACAATATGACAACCAAATGGTTACCGAGAGGCATAAGTGAGGCGAGGGATATGAATATAAAGGGGGAAATGCAAAGAAAGAAAGTTCAAGGGAGACTTACCAAAGAAGGGGATGCAGAGACCGACAACCAGGGTAGAGACAACGAGTGCCGTTCTAATTAAGATTGAGTATATGTAAGACTTGTTTGCTGGTACCAGCTCCTCCAGACTCATTGCAACGGGAGACATAGTTAATGCATATGTGGGTCTAATTAAGGAGAGACGTATGTAAGTTTTTTCTCGTCGTTTAATTTTGTTTGTGTGCGTGTGTGTAGATGTTGAGCAACAAAGGCATACAATATATTCACATGTGGTTCTAGTTAATGTTTTTCCGAAGACACAAACTAAATTATAGACTGCATCCATTGTGTGCGCATCTGTGATATATGTATGTGCTTGTGCATCAGATGACATTCATTATCCGCACAATTTGCAGAAAAGGATATTTGGTAAAGGGGTTGACCACCTGTAAAATAACACCGATAATAGTATTAGCAACCAGTTAAAGGAAAGGCTCGCAACATGCATAAAGAACACAAAGTTAAAGTTTGAGGCTAGGGAAATGAAAAATTTGATGAGCATACCGTAGTCCACAGAGCAATCTTAGACGCGCCTAAATTGTGAGGCATGTTGAGAGTGAACTGTGACTGTGTTGATTCTCCAAACATTGTGTAACCCATGACAGCAACTCCAGCGTACAATAAAGTGCAAATACAAAAACTTCATGCATGGATAACAAATCCAAGTGAAACAATGGAGTTAAGAAGTTGCAATTGTTTACAAACTGTAAGACTTGACGAAAATTTGAAATTTCACCAGAAAAGGCAGAAAACATTTAAAGATATTTATTAGTAAATTAAATGAAAGGATGGTTCAGCATAGCTTACCATGTTAAGAGGATCGCAGGGTATTGGTTTCGCTTTTCCAATGAAGTATAAATGTTTGGGAAAACAGCATGTCCTGAGTAGCAGTAACCATAGAGTCCCATAGCAACAGGAAGCGTTGCAAGGTTCAGGGGTGTTCCCTTGCTCTCAAAGCCAACTCCATCTACTAGACCAACCCAAAAGAGGCAAAGGGAGACCAAGATCGATGCAATGACTCCACCAGCTGGAAGCAAAAAAAGTAATATGTAAGAGTTCCTTGAAAGAACAGCATGCATTTGGTTAATGAAGTCTTATTGCGATCGAACAGATTTTCTAGCTTCAACACTAACATGGCCAAAGCAAATTCATTTCAGACAATTTTCAGATGCATAGGATACATATTTATATTCAACTTTCTGAACTCACCTGAGATATAGCTAAGAACACTGAGGTCTCGAAGCCACACTGTAGGAAGAACAGCAAGGGTGGTCGCAATTGCAAATAAAAGGTGAGCATCTAACACGAATCCGCCCAAACTTAGTTGGGCATTTGGAAAAAGTGAAGACAAGTTATCACTCTCCAAAATTATATATTCTATGCAACAAGCCTGCAGGTAGAGAAATTTAAAGTCGGTGATCTACATGCTTAGAAAGATAGAAAAAAAACGCCTGAGATGTGCGCAATTTTTATTCAACGTCTCAGAGCAGCAGGACAATGTGATGATGGATATAAGAAACAAAAGAATCCGTTGGACTAGACAAATAGATCATTTGGCTACAAAATCATTTAATCTCGGTTCTAAGCTCCTAACAAAAGAATTTTTATTTTTTATTTTTTATTTTTTCTGTCCAACAATAGCTAATCTGGTCACTATCTGCATTCCAAATTCTAATTCACAAAGTCTGAAGCTCCTAAAAGCTAAGAACCTCAATCAAACATGGATCTCAAGGCAACCTTGAGTAGAGTTTTAAAAAGATGTTGTGACAAGGAGCTACGTGTTACGGCCCTATATCCCACGTCTTTATCTCAATCGTTGTGATAAGTTACGCGAGGCGTTAGATAGAGACATGGAGATATATCTCGGGATATGTAAGTTTTGAATGATGTACTCAAGAGCTGATTTTCACACACCTTTCTTACTGTCTTACACACCCCTCTTTCTTTTTGGCTATCAAATTGAATAAAAGAAAAAAAATAGTCTGAATTAAACAAGAATGTGTAGGAAGAGAAAAAAATGTGTACTTATCATTTCCCTTTTGGTATATGAACACCAAGGCAAGAACCACCTGCCTCTTGTATGTTTTCAATTTTATTGAGTACTTGCAGGCACTTAAGTGCTTTTGATCTAACAGTCCTCGGTTGATTAATTTGAGTATTTGGGTTTTAAAATATGTGTCGGCATTGAGTACTTGCAAGTACTCCAAAAAAATGGGTCTATTTTAGTAATTTCACCCATGGACTAATTTATACAAGTGGTTCACAATATCAGATCTAGATGTGGGACCAGGAACCTCAGGGTGGTCCCCACTGGAATCCAGCTTCTTGTTCCGTTTTAATCATCCCATGGATGTGTTCCATTTCAAACCATAGAGTCATAGACAGAGGTAAATGATCACACAAATAATATAAAGGAAAATACTCACTCAGTCAAGCCAACTGTACTTACATATAATTCCACGTACAGCACTATCTGCATCCACAAAAACAAAAATAAATCACTTAAACGACAGCAATTGTAGCCGTTCAACTCAAATCTGTAAATCACTTTGTAATTTATTGTCTTGTTTTCTTCTATGATTCCTGCTTTTTACAGTGTTTGCTAATACAAGTCGGTCTTGCTTCTATTAAAAACGTGATACATATTTGGTGCTCGTATATAAATATGGTACATAAACTATAAGCTAGCTTACCGAGATGGCGATTCTGCCTCCAATACCAAATGCAGCTTGGCCAATGTCCGGGTATGTCTCAAGCCCAGGTTGGCTATCCAAGCAGTAACGCAGGAGCAATCCGGTGTAGAACGAAAGTACTGCAAAAATAAGCAAAACGAAGAGCCCGAGCCATCCTCCTTCCTTGACTGCATATGGCGTCGAAAGGATTCCAACCCCGCAAAGAACGTTAATTCCTGAATCATGGAAAATGGTCAGTCGATCCTGATGGAGCTTTGAATGATGGCACGAACAATTTACACAAGCCAAGCAATGTAATTGGTGCCAACATTTTGTTAATTATTTAATATATCTCTTCATGTGCACCATGTGCAATAGAGGCTCACCCTAAGCAACCACATCAGCTCATGGGAAATAAATACAGGATTTGCTTGTTTGGATGCTCATAAATTGAAGATATTAACAGGATATGGACAAAGCAATGAGGTAATATGCAGACACACGTTATATAATATTCCTCAGATTTGAAAAAAGTTGGCAACTATATTTTATTCCTCAGATTTGAACAAACTAAAATATGTAGGTAAAAAGGAGTTAAAAGTAGAGAATGTTTTGACAGGTAGATTCTACTCTATCCCGGTGTATATCTCAGTGTTCTTTAGAGATCTGTACTATAGGAACACCGCGATATACACCCAGAAACTGGAACAAGAGTCGGACCACTACTGAGTTTAATTGAAAGGATATGCCAGCATATTTTCAACATTACATGACATGATTGGAGTTTGTGGTCCCTGCAATTTGTTTGCTAACATATAGTGAAGCTCAAGTGGTTGTAACTCTAAATTGTGACAACTAATAAACTTCAATGGATTTGCGTTAGGACACACAAAAAAGTCTCATTATATATTGGACAGCCTTGAGAACAATAATAGTACGATATCTTTTGAAAGTACTTGAATTTGATGAGTTGTCGAAAGAGACTGAACTGGTGACCAAGAAACAGTTCCTGGACTTAAAAACAGCGTCATAGCAACCAATTTCGGGCATAATGCAGATGAAGGTGAACCGATATGTACGAACATATATGTGCGCAAACATTAAAGTTCACACTTACCATTAAACACAGCCTGTGTAAAGGAGCTGTGGCGAGACATCGGATGATGGTCATGAGTAACTCTGGATGCTTTCTCATCTTTTCTAACAGAAGTCCTCCTTGGCAAAGGAGGAAGCAGAGAATGAGAACTGCGTCTCTGTGGCTTCTGTTGTTGTTCCTCATCTGCGAGTGTTGGTAATGGTTTTGGCAAGAAAGGTAATGTTTCGGGAGTGTGCCTTCTTGTTAGGGATGAGGAAAGATACGAACTTCCTAGTCTTGACAATGAAGGAGTGCCCAGAAACCCAATACCAGGGGATGGTACACTACTATACAGATCAATGGATTGCCTGAAAAAGCAATTGCAAGACAATTAAGTTTTAATTTGGAACTGATGATCGATGAATCACAAGAATAAGAGAATCAAACAAATATTTATCACCCGTCTAATTTGTCAATAAACTTCTCCAAAGACAATTCAAAAAATCAATGAGCAAGTCACGAACTAGTTTCACTTCAACTTCACGAGAAATTCATTTCAGCCAATAGCCAAAATCATACCACTCCCTTTTGTTTCAGCAAGTATAAAATGAAGGGATGCAAGAAAAACAAGGAACAAGTACTTTTCATGTGTGCTCTACCGCCTAACAATCTGAAACTAACGTGTTCTTCTTTTGGCTTAAACAATCCGAAGTGTTATAAGCAGCCAAATATTGATGTTAACCCTAAATTCTAGAGATTCCCAACTTCAGTTTTGGCTTAGCTTCCTTAAATTGTGGCTCTGATTTCTTTTTCTTTGTATAAACTTCTGTATGTAGAAACAAAAGTTTATGATAACAACAACAAAGCCTTATCCCACTAAGTAGGGTTGGCTGTATGAATCTACCAAATTTTACCATTCATGTTTTGATTCCCAGCAGAAACTCACCTATAAAAATAGTAAATTTCCTTTACTACATATTACGGTGGTAAAAATTCTAAATGAACAAGAACAAAATCATGGAAAATTATATGGGGGAGAAAGAGAGAACCTGTAACTTTGAGGCCATTGAGTGTTGTAAGAACTGGGATTATTCGGCTGCTGATTCTCAGTAAAAGATTCGGCAGAAGAATCCGAGTCGCCTCCGTCTTCAATGCTCTTATTGAAGTCCTTTTCCTCATCATCTTCCTCCTCACTCTCAATGTAAAAACTCCGATCTGAAACCGAGTTATTCATCTTCTTCTTCTTCAAATCTTCTTCTCCCAATCACCTTCTGCAGAAAACTCACAAACACCAAGAATCCTATGAAAAATTGTAATCAGGTAAAAGGGTTTGCTAAATTTTAACTGACGCAGTTGAGAAAACCAGTGAAAAATCATGAATCCAATGAGAACAAAGGAAGTATTATGGCACATTTTGCTCGTTTGTTTGATGCTTGGGGCAGAGAGTTAGTGGTTTTCTTTGTTTGGAATTAACACAACGTGAAAATTGTTTGCAAAACCAGAAATTTATTTATTTTCCAGCTAATTAGCTTATATGATAGTAACAACTATCCAAAACTTTCATCAAAATAAATAAAACCAAAACAAATATAAAACATACAAAAAAGTTTTAGGAAAATAGTATAGTTAGATTGGTAATTTGGTAGAGAAATAATGCTACACGGATTTAGCAGAAGTTTTAGGCTCAAGTTTGAAGTTTTCTAAAGGAACTTGCACTCTGTTTGGTTTCCGAGAAAATAAAAGAGCCGGCAAAAAAGGCTGAGTAAGCTCCGGAGTCAATGATTCCTGCATTATGTTAAACTATACAAAAAAACCCAATTCAGCTAAGCTCGGGTACTGTAATAAAAATATGAGAAAAATACAAGAAGAAGGGACATCAGAAAATATGACCCCAAAATTTTATTTTCTTTAGTCTAATTTTCCTCCTCGGTTTTCTTGGAAACCAAACAGGAAGTGTGACAGATAATTCTCTCTGGTAATAAATACCAGAAGGAGAAATTAATTAAGGAGAGCTCTAAAGGCAATAAGTGGCATGCTATGACAGGAGCTCCAGAACAAAAAGTACAAAGGAAGTAAAGAGAAGTGAACCTTTTTTTTCTTAGATTTTCTTGCTTTTTGTTTCCCGGGAATCGAAAAGGAGTTTTGGGTTTTTTCTGGGATTCAAGAATATGTAGAAAGTCGAGATTGGCAAAGCAGAAGATTTCGGAAAGGCTCTGGCTTCTTCTCAGAAGATGCCTCCAGGAGCAACGAGAAACAGAGATAGAGAGGATGTCTGCAGGCCACTTTCTGCACTTACATATATATATATATATATATATATATATATATATTTTTTTTTTTTTTTTTAATTTTAGAGGGGTCTGGACTCTGACTCTCTCAGTCAACATATGGTAAATTGGTAATGTTACTGTGAACGTGAACAATTCAGAGATGATTGGGAGTTTTTCCCTTCTTTTTTCCTTGTTCAGGAAAAATCAGTGGTTAATTAATTTGTAGTTTGTTATATTTTTCTTAAAAAAGAAAAAATAGTTTGTAATGTTCGGCTTTCCGAACACAAAACGGGTCTTTTTATTTTGTTTCTTTAGAAAATTTCATTTTAATCCTTAAAAATATGAGTTTTAGACTATAACCTTGTGTAAAATTAAAATCTAATTTTAGTCCCTAGTACATTTAATCATCTCATTTATTAGTTATATTTTAATGTTTTATTTATCTTTTTATTCCTATTTTAATTTATTAATTCATTTAAATTTAATTTTCATTTCATTTATCATAATATATTTTAATGTCTACATGTAGGCAACTAATTTTTTTATAATATATAGTCCGATAACAATTTTGTATGTTCTTCATTTAGGTACATTAATACATTTGAATATTTCAGTATATCCCAAACATATATGTACATTAATTCATCGATACAAACATATACATGCATTTCGGTACGTACATTTTAGTACACATATTTGAGTTTTTTTTTTAGCACAACGATATATTTTACACTAAGGCGGGCAGGGAGGGGAGTTCGGCTAAGCCATACAATGAACAATTTAATTTGGTATAGAATTCGTCATCCATGAGATTCGAACCTAACCTCGCATTTGAGTATTGACTTTTAGGTACATTACTTCAATATACTATATTTCGGTACATACATTTTGGTGCATATATTTCAGGTATTGACATTTAGGTACATTAATTTAATATAATACATTTCGGTACATACATTTCGGTTCATTATAATATATTTCGGTACAATCATGTAGGTACAAATATTTCGGTACAAAAAGGTCAATTTTATATATTCGGCACAATCATTTCTGTACACTTATGTATTTATATATTTTTGTATCACAAATTTCTTTTAATATTTCCTCATTTATGTTCATTTATAATTAAAGAACTAAATATGTGCATATTAATAAAATTAAAACTTAATGTGGAGATATTAAATAAAAATACACATTAAATAACAAAAATTGAATATAAATTTTGATAAAAGTACACTTCAAGGGATTAAATTGAATATGTAATCTAGCATCAGGTTTTTCTAAAATTTTAATCTTTTGCAACGACTAATGTTCAAAAACCCCTTCTTTCTTTCGTTTTATTTGATTGACTTGAGCTAATTATTTGAATGATTTCAGCTAATTTTTCTTATTGGTAGCAGAAAATACGGGCTAAAAGAGGTTGACAGATAGCTTGGCAATGTAAAAGCTTTTGACAAAAAAAAAATTTGTATAGAATGTGTTTTTATAAGGTTTGACAGAAACAAATGGAAGTGTATGTTTTGAGTTATACTTTGCATGTTTAGTGTTTCCTAAGAAAAATGTTTTCTTTTTACTTAGTATTACAATTTAGTGACATTGTGTGAAAATTGGATGGTCTACAAACTGTTCCAAGTGAACTATCGACTCATGTTTGAGTATTATTAAATAACTTTGCACTGGCCTATTGCTAATAAACATTCCGGCCTCGTATAAGAACGGAAAACTGGAGAACAACAAGTTTAATACCATTTTCTATCATCCCTTAATGCAAATGTATTTTTGTATCAAAAAGAAAAATGCTTCTTACTTGAACGATTTAGATTTGGTATTGAAATTGCAGATTATTTTTCTTTTTCTTTTTTATCCCATTGGAAGTTTTAATTGTTTTAAATTATTGGTAGGTTAACTAATTGTTTTAAATTATAGTGGTGATATGCCCACCCCAATGTCTCATTTCCCCACCAACCTTATATTTACACCCACCATAAAAAGTGAAAAAAATACATCAACTCTTTTCCCACCCACCATTATTTCCAAAAATAACCTTAAATATTTCTTTGTCAATTTTTTCTTGCTTTAAAAAAATTATTACAAATTAAAAAAAAACAATTATCACTAAATGAAAATACCCAAGAACTCCAAATATCACCAGCAGCAGCCCTCTCCCCAGAAAATTTGCAAAACCGTCACTACCAGCTCCCCAAATCCCCAACACCAAGAGCCCCTCCTCTATCGCCAACCATCGTAGCACCACCACGTCTCGAAAACCGCTCCAGTACCCAATTTGAATTCAAACCACACAAGAGAGAGTGTGATTAAATTGGAAGAGCTTCACTCATAGTTTGGTGTTGCACTGGCTTTCCCTAATATCAAATTCCTCCAAATTCAATATATGGTAGGTATCCAAATTGTTCCAAAACACCAAACACGATCGGAGTTCAACGAGTGTCAGATCCGTGAGTCCCCTAATGTAATATGGACTATGAGCTTCTCTCCTCATCTATCTCAACATTATAATAGTCTTGAAGACTAACTTGCTCTACTCTCTGGTGAAGCTTGATCACACCTTCCACAACATGCACTTTATTGCGAGCCTCGAGGCTTTGCTTTGTCAAGTCTGAATTCACCTTCTTTCTGATAAGTTTAATTTCTGAACTTTCTTCCCCAGGAAAGCTTGTGGGGTTCATTATATTTTTTTTTCTTTTTCTTATTTATGATATTTTAGGTTTTTTTATATGATTGGTTGGTCTTTAGGTCTTTAAAGGTCATTTTATATTAGGATAAATGTGTCAATAAGAGTATCATTTTATAGTACGTGTGGAAATAATGGAAATAAGACAATGGGATGGGCTTAACAACAGTCTTAAATTATTGGTAGGTTAACTCAGATAGAGTTTGATGTTTAAACAAAATACTTTAAAAAATGTTGGTCTCGCATTCATAATGTGAAGTCCAATGTGGAAGTGATTATGGGAAGAAGCTTGTCCATTAAAATTATTTTAAAGTGATTTTAGCAAGAAACCACATTTCCTCATATTTTTGGAGGAAAAC
This sequence comes from Heteromeles arbutifolia, assembly GCA_024362995.1. Classification (NCBI taxonomy): domain Eukaryota; kingdom Viridiplantae; phylum Streptophyta; class Magnoliopsida; order Rosales; family Rosaceae; genus Heteromeles; species Heteromeles arbutifolia. The sequence goes on from JANCRC010000018.1 coordinate 10,826,922, forward strand.
TAATGAAAAGGGCTTGAAAATTTTGAGTTTTAACGATAAGGACAAAATAAATGTTAAGGTGAATAGTACCATGATTGACTTTTTAGTGTAAAAATATGGTTTTTCGTTAAAGTGAACAGTACCGGGAGCTTTTCGTTAAAGTTCCTTTTTTTTTTAGCCAAATCCACTCTCTAATGAGTCTTAAACAAGAGAATAGTTGACTCTTTCTAATTCACTCTGTATCTCATGTGTTTCTCAATTCATGACTTATTCCTTCCAAATAAATAAATATATCATTATATAAAGCAAGCCTTCAAAAAAAATCCTATCCATCTAGAGAGAAAATAAAGAGAATTCATTTGTCGATGGCTTTCGTCTTGGGGTCGGCGGCAATCTTCTTGGTCATTTTCCTCCCTTTGCTTCTCTTATATTGGTTCTTAGTGTGTCATGATGAAAAATTATAGTTGCCATTTTTGGATTTCAGTTTGAATCCGGTTAATAATATTAAAAAATTCACTAGAAGTTTGATGGTTTAGGATTTTCTCTTTAGAATAGTTCTTTCATTTTAGCTTTTATCTTGGTATTGGCAATATGTCTAAGCTGGTTCAAATCTAGCTTGCCCCACTAATTTGCCAATACTGGATCTCTTTCAGATTAATTATATGTGATGGTGGAGCTATCTGATTTGCTAGCTGGATTTACTTCACTTAGGCCATCTCCAACTGATGGCTGGCCAGATGACTCGTTTTAGGTCTCTGGCCCTCCAAGATCCTCCAAGATATTAATATTTTAATGAACAGAACATGACCATATTTGCCTCCGTCTCCAACCGAGGGCCAAAGGGCCAGATGGCCTGTTTTAGCCCTATCACAAAAAATCGTTTCAAACCGAGGGCTAAACATAATTTATTATTTAAAAACTACAACTTAAATGTTGTTTAAGTTTCATGTTGTTAAATGTTTTTTTTTTATGTTGTATAATTTTTATGTTGGTTAATGTTATTTAATGTTGTTTCATATTGTTTAATGTTGTTTCATGTTACTTAATTTAATTTAATGTTGTATAATGGCTTAGGAAGTTATAGGAAAAATATAGAATTAAAAAAAAATACGAAACAAATTTTGTGAAATAGAAGTTATAGGAAAAAAATTGTGACAGCTCGTCCCGAAATATTTTATCGATGGTGTGAAAAGACAATTTTACCCTTGAGCGTTGGTTGTGTGTTTGTGTTTTGGGTTAAGAAATTGAGCCAATTATCTTATGTCCTAAATAATTGGACCCAATTAGAAATAAGTTTTTCTTAGCTTTTCGTTGGTTGCTTTTGGACCACAAACACACTCTCACACACACCCAAACAATCTCGTTGACCCTCTCTCTTTCTCCTCCCTCACAGTTCTCTCCAATTTTCCGTACAACCGTACGGACCACCTTCGACCGCCATCATCCAACCACAGATTGAGTTCGTGGAGACCATATTCAAGTTCCTTGCAACCTTAGGAACCTAGTAGTACCCTTGGTTGGACGTGAAAGTATCGGAAACCCGAGATCCCATTTTCGAGGTACTGTTCATGCACATGTAAATACGTGATTTTTGGAGGATGTCAAGCTTATAGGGAGCTTTAGGACCTCTCCACGAAGCTCGGAGAAGAAGAATGAGGTGATTTGGACGTCGGGAAGTCGAGATCGACGAGTTTCAAGTTTGGCAAGATTATCGAGGCTTTCTTCGGCAAATTCTCGAGGGTTTTAGGTCCAAATTTTGGTAAGGTTTTGTTCTACTTGTCATAAGCTTCATTTTGGTATAATTTCATGGATTTTGGTTAAGAAATGAAGAAGTTATGAAGATTTGAAAATTTTCCCAGCTTTCCGACGAGTTGCGGACTGCGGTCGCCGGCGAGGTACATCGGAGAAGAAGGAAGAATATTTTGTTAGAGTTGACGGAATATTCCTAACGGCGTCAGGTACGCCGTTAACTTCTGTTATTATATAACGGAATATTTCGTGGAATATTCCTAACGGCGGTTAGGGATTCCGTCAGGGTTGGCCGTGCGTAGGGGCGCGTCTGGCCGTGCCTTGGTCGGTACGTGGCGGCGCGTGAGATCTCAGAAAATTATTTTAAAAATATAGAGATGTTTCTGAGGATGAGTAGGTCTCAGTGGTATATTCATATACCCAAATTGAGTAATATATGAGAAGTTATTAGCTAGTGTTGGTTATGTCCTTTTAAATGACGTTTATATAGTTGTTTCACATATAGGTGAGACATCCTGAGGACGAGCGTAATTAATCAAGGCAAGGGGGCTATGACCCTTCGACATACCAGTAAGTGGGCCTTTGGTTTTCAGTATATATATATACACACTTGATGTTTTTTCCAGAAAACATATTTAAATAAAATGTGATTGAAATGCCATGTCATACGTGCATGATATTTGAGCATATGCATTAGTATAAATATGCATATTGTCGTATGATGCTGCGGATGCCCAGGTAAGCCACAAGTGAGTACATTATGATGTTAATGGTTGTGAATAGAATGGTGATGTTGATATATATTTAAGCTCCTTAACCTGCACCCCGGTGTTAGTGCTCCCGCCCATGGTTAGGGCACAGTCCTTCACGTGATGTTCACCTCCCGCACCATACGCTCACCTCGGATCCAAGTTAGGTGCACAGTCATGTCATACAGACCATTATATGTGGTTCCCGACTCGTAGGTGACCCGCGATTATTCGCACAGCCTTCACGTGATCGTAGCAGTATAACGTATTTATTACACCCAGTCTTGTCGTACAGATCACTAGAGGTGGGTCCCGACTCGTGTGCATGCATATTGTTAATGAGATGTATCCTTGTTGAGATATATGATTGAGTTATAGATTGAGCTGTACAGGTCACAAGAGGTGACTTCCGGCTAGAGGGATGAGCTCTAGATTCTGCCGTACAGGTCACGTTAGGTGACTCCTGGCTAGATTGGTTATTAGCATTGAATTATATTACCTGGCTTACTTATGTGATATTGTGATCGTAGACATGGCATAGGTAATGGACATGGCATATGCATGGCATTTTTATATGCGGATTTTGATGTTTTTGAGTATGATTTGAGATATGTATGTACATATAAAACTATACAGGTTTTACGGTGAAGGGTTAGAACCTTTTGAGAAAGAAATGAATTTGAAAAGCTTTGTTTTTGCCCACTCACGCTTTCTGTTTTTCGCCCCTCCAGGTACTAAGTAGGAATTATCGTTGGTGGCATTGTGAGGGCTTCAAGGCGGTTCTGACAGACTACCAATTGTAGGATCACCTTTGGGTGCTGTTTAATTAGTACTTTGTTCTCCTAGATTGCAACTAGATTACTTATGCTCTGGTTATGTATTTCACACCTAATCTCGCACTAGCACGTTATCTTATCTAGTACTGCTAGTAGCTTGGTTTTATTTATTCCTATTTCTCTATATCATTATTGATTCCGCACTGTGCACATGGTTACGTCACCCTCACGTGACGACCAGCATGCCTTGACCTCGGTCGGGGTGTGTGAAAAATAGAATTTAAAATAAAATGAAACAAATTTTGTGAAATAGAAGTTATAGGAAAAAATGGAATTTAAAAAAAATATGAAACAAATTTTGTAAAATAAAAGTTATAGGAAAAAAATAGAATTAAAAAAAAAAAAAAAAAAGAAGTTATAGGAAAAATTTTGTAAATAAAAAATAATAATAAAACTATAAAAAAAAAATTCAAAGCATACCTGTCGGTTATAACCGACAGTAATACATTTATATTAAGTAATATAACGTATTCCTGTCGGTTATAACCGACAGGAAATCGAACAGATTTAAAAAATTTTGGCCAGTCGGGGGCTGGCTGGAAGTGGCTATCCCTCTCCGATTCCGTGGGGCCCTCTCATATTCCACAACCCTCTGGCCTAGCCCTTGGTTGGAGACTGTTTTCGGGCTATTTTCAGCCCTCTGGACCCTTTGGTTGGAGATGGCCTTAGTATTCTAGGCTCATGACAGCGATTATGTGTTGCAGTTAGAACCATGATCATCGCATACCCAATACCAAAATGATTTGACAGCTTTTGTTCAAACATGATTTCCATGTAGCACAAGATTTAGCAGTTTTAATGATGACTGAGGCACATTCTCTGTTCTCCTTTTCCCATACACTTCCATCATCCCCCTATTTGTGTGGTCACGGTTAAGCCACGTCAACATTTTATATTGATTTTTTTATAAAGATAATAAGACAAAAAAACAAGGTTTAACTGTGACCACACAAACATGGGGAGAATGGAAGTGTATGAGAAAAAATGAGAAGAGTATATGGCTCCGTAATCTTGCAAGTCTTGGTGAGCTCATTGCTTAACGAAGTGTTTGTAGTCTAATCAATTGCCTTGCCATTTATAAGTTTTAATTGTAATTTTGTTATCTAGTTTGCAAAAACCCTTTTAGGGTTGAATTCTTGATGAATATGCATTTGTACTACTTTTTATTCAATAAATGAAATATCTCATGTCTTCACAATAATTCACAAAATAATTAACATATCTTCACCGTACAAATATCATAATTGGAACAGTTCATTTCGTTTATCATCATCTAAATCATATTTGCAAAAAATAAAAAATAAAAAAAAATCAATTTGAAAATCGTTTAGCCATTAATATGCATCAAACAAATGAACGACTTTGGTAACAAGTAGCATCCCATGATTTCCTATACATTTGTTTGATGCATATGAATGGTTAAATGATTTTCAAATTGAATTATTTACAAATATGACCTTTAGGTGATGATAAAGAGAATAAACGGTTTGGATTGTGATGTCTTTATAATTAAGATATAAGTGAAGGGACAAATAAGTTCCTCGTGAAAAAAACACAAGTATTTTCCTTTGTAAAATAAATCATAACTAGTGAAGCTGGGGGGATGAGACTGATAATTAAATTCAAAATATATATGCCGACTTCTGTTAAAAGAAAGTAAAAAAAAGGGTCTTTTTGCCATGTTTTTGGTCACATCCCAGTTCCGGCTCCGTCGTAGCACGATATTATCCGCTTTGGGTCCCGGCCACGCCCTCACGGTTTTGTTTCTGGGAACTCACAAGCAACTTCCCAGTGGGTCACCCATCCTGAGATTGCTCTCGCCCAAACTCGCTTAACTTCAGAGTTCCGATGGAATCCGAAGCCAGTGAGTTCCCAAAAGGCCTTATGCTATATGGAGGTGGGCATGTACATATAAGGCACATCACCCCCTCTTCGTTGGTCGATGTGGGATGTTACAATCCACCCCCTTAGGAGCTCGACGTCCTCGTCGGCACACTCACACCAAACGGCAGAGTGGCCTTGATACCATTCTGTCACATCCCAGTCCCGGCTCCGCCGTAGCACGATATTGTCCGCTTTGGGCCCTGGCCAGGCCCTCACGGTTTTGTTTTTGGGAACTCACGAGCAACTTCCCAGTGGGTCAACCATCATGGGATTGCTCTCGCCCAAACTCGCTTAACTTCGGAGTTCCGATGGAATCCGAAGCCAGTGAGTTCCCAAAAGGCCTCATGCTATATAAAGGTGGGATTGTACATATAAGGTACATTACCCCTTCTCCGTTGGTCGATGTGTGATGTTACATTTTTTCTCAAAAGAAATTATGTTTAAATTGTTTTAATTTTGGTTCAAGTAATGAGACTGAGGATTATGCACCAGTTCAAAGAGGTAGTGAAAGTGTCGGCTCCCTAATCTAACATCTAATCTAACAAATCTATCGTTTGACAAAAAAAAAGTGCATTATATAATTATTTATATTTGAAAAAGCATATAAATTTCGGATTTGGTTTGCATATTTAATATGATCATTATTTCAACGGTCAGATAATAATAGTATGAAATTATATTTGACCGTCAAATAATAATTGTATTAAAAAGTTCCCTAAATTTTAATAGAATTCCCCCCTCTTTCTCTAGCAACACCTGATACTGAAGCAACTCATGCAAATTTGAATCACATTATTACTAATTTATTGTGAGGCTAAATTCATTCCTTGCCTTAGTGTAATATCGTTAATAATAATAATAATAATATGATCATTATTTCGACGGTCATATAATAATAGTATTAAATTATATTTGACCGTCAAATAATAATTGTATTAAAAAGTTCCCTAAATTTTAATACAATCCCCCCCCCCCTCTTTCTCTAGCAGCACCTATGTTTGATACTGAAGCGACTCCTACAAATTTGAATCAGATTATTACTAATTTATTGTGAGGTTAAATTCATTCCTCGTCTTAGTGTAATATCATTAATAATAATAATAATAATAATAATAATATTAATATTAACACTAATTAATGACTTCGTGGCATGATACATTGCGTTAGTGCTGATTAAGATTGACTTAGAGCTGACTTGCCTGTATTTTTTTTTTTAAGGGATTTGTTTAACAATGTTTTTGTATGAAGTATTTTTGGTCACATTGTTAATTAGAAGCACAACAATATTTTCATTAAAAATTCAAAAGGATAATCCAGAAACATTTTAAAGTTTTTTCGCTCAACATTATTATATATGAATGCTTTTGTTTTTTTCTAAACGAGCCCTATTGTTATGACACGCTGTATATCTTAACCTTAATCCTAACTCTAAATTTAAGCTGGAATTTGGATAAGGGTTGATTTTTTTTAAAAAAACTCATCCTTCTTAATTGGGCTACGTTGATGTGATTTGCCACCAAATTGACAATGAGGTTTGTAGCTTTGTGCCATGAGCAAGTACCATGTTGCAACAAATGGGATAGAGTAGACAACACAAGAACCCTTGATGACAAAGATGGATATGGAATTATATTAAGGAAAACTAATGAAAATGGCTTGAAAACTTTAAGTTTTAACGATAAGGACAAAATAAAGGGTAAAATGAATAGTATCAGTGACACACCTGGACCCGAAAGAGGGGCGTGTTGGCCGTCACGTGAGAGTGACGTAACCATGTGCACAGTGCGGAAGCAAGATTAATCAGAAAGATACGAACAAATTAAAACCATGCAACCAGCAACCTAAATCTAGATAGTGTGCTAGTGCGAGAATTAAGATGGTTTACACAACCAGAGCATAAATGGTCTACGGGCAGTCAAGCAGAAAGTACTAAATGGAGATAACACCCGAAGGTGGTCCTACATAAGTGAATTATGTCAGAACGTCCGATGAGCTCCTTGTATGCCACCAACGAACACTACCTAATACCTGGAGGGGCGAAAAATAGAAAGCGTGAGTGGGCAAAAACAAATCTTTTCAAAACCATTCTTTTCTCAAAAGTTATAACCCCTCTTCGTAAAACCTGTATAATTTCCCAGAAATAAAGTATATACTCATATATATAAATCTCGAAATCTTGCTGGAAAATATGTATGTATGAATGTATGCCATGCCAAAGTATCACTACATGCCAAATCATAACTCTGTGAATGTGATTGAATACCAGATAATCTCTCAGCCCTCGGCTACATATAGCTCATAACAATCTCATCATATCATATAGCTCATAATCAACTCAATCATATCGTATATCCTGCACACACATCAATACCACCTTTCGTGGTCTGCACAACATCACTGTATATAGAATAATATGCTCTAGTGCTACAATCATGTGAAGACTATGCGAATGATTCGCGGGTCACCTACGAGTCGAACCCACCTATAGTGGTCTATTCGACAGGACTGTGCACCTAACTTGGATCGAAGGCGAGCATGCGGTGCGGGAGGTGAACATCACGTGAAAGACTATGCCCCTAACTCTTGGCGGGATCACTAATATCAAGGTGCAGGTTTATGAGCTCTAATCACATCACATCACATCACATCATTCATTCTCATCATAACCAGTATATAAACTTACCTGCCACTTACCTGTGCGTCCGCAACACCATCATTATTATATGCAATCACTAATGCATAAATAAAATAAATAGATACTTTGCATGGCATTTCAAATCGTATATTTCTTTAAATTCATTTTCTGGGAAAAGCAAGTATATAGGTATATACGGAAAACAAAAGCCTACTCACTGATAAGTAGCCGGGTTGTAACCCCCGCGCCTAGCCTGGCTATGCTCGTCCTCCGGATAGGTCTCGCCTATATGAGAAATAACTGTATAAACGTTATTTTAAGCACATAAACAAAACCTTTGAAATAACTTCTCATATATTGCTCAATTTGGGTATATGAATATACCACAGTGATCTACACAACCTCATGAATATCCCCATATTTTTAGAAAAATTTTCCGACCACCCACGCGCCGGCATGGGCACGGCTCTACGGGCCCCCACGCGCGGCCATGTGACAGGCATACTGATGGCGTCAGTTAACGCCGTCAGGTATATATCGAGAATATTCCGTTAAGTCTTAACGGCGTCAGCTAACGCCGTTAGCATATTCCGTCAACTTTGACGGAATATGCCACATTCTTCTTCGACGAATCGCCAGTCGCTGGCAACTTCGCCGGTTTCTGGGTAAACCTTCCAAACGCTATAACTTCTTCATTTTTTCACCATTTTCCATGAAACAAGTTCCATTACGAAGATCACATCAAGATGAACAAAACCATACCTGCCTCGACCCCCAACTCGCTGGGGATTCGCCGGAAAAAGCCTCGAAAATTTCGGCCGAAATTGAAACTCTCCAATCTCGCAATTCCGACGTCCAATTTCTTCCAACGAAGCTCTCCTTAAGCTCCCTATGAGCTTGAAATCCCTTCAAAATCAAGCATTAAAAATTGCAGGAATAGTGAATGTACGGAGGGTAAGGTTTCTACGTGAAAACGAATGTATTTGTACCTGAAAATGGTACCTTTGAACTCACCGCACCACGAGGAACACGATGGTGTCCTTAGTTCCTTCGATCTGCAAGGTTTGCAAGGGTTATGGGTGCCGTCCGTACGAAAGAAAAGGAGAAAGAGAGAGAGTCTGTGAGAGAGAGAGTACGGGAGTGAGAGAGAGAAAGTAATGTGGATGTGTGTGTGTGTGGTCCAAATACAACCAACCAAAAACTAGGATAAGTTGTATTCTAATTTGGTCCACTAATTTAGGAACCAAGTGAATTGGACCACCCCCAAACTTAAACACACACGTACCTTAATTAACGTCCAAGGGCGTTTTAGTCTTTTCACACATTCGAGAATAATTTTCCGGGATGGGCTGTTACAATCAGGATTGACTTTTTAGTGTAAAATTGTGATTTTTCATTAAAGTAAACAGTACCAGAAACTTTTCGTTAAAGTTTATAATTATATTATTACAACTTGGTTGTTAGTTGCAGAGGCAGCCTCTGACAGTTACGTATCCTTACCACACTGTATGTGCCATCAGCCTCTCCTTTCCACCTATTTAAAACATGCATGACATTTGTTTTTGTGCAAAATGTCCAAATAAAATAATTGAAATTCCATGAGTTAATCACACTCACACAAGAAAATGGAGAAAGTAGGAAACATGAAGACGAGGAAAATGGGGTAGGAAGACATTTTGATTGCTGCTTCTCCAGTTCATGCACGTGTTAGTGACGAGGCATCTTGGTGCATATCATATCATGATATACTATATAACATCTGTCTGTTTAATGAACAAACTTAAAATCTCAATCATGCATACGAAATTATACAGATATATACACATTATAAGAAAGTTGACCAACCTGTTGCCTGTTGGGACAGATCCATCGCTATCTAATGAGAGCGATTTTGGGGTGGCTGGCTAGGGTTAGGGCTTCACCATATTTACTAATTAACTTGCTACTGAATAAATGGATATTTATAATTAGGAATAAGCTTCTGTCTTTTGATTGATTTTTATTTATGGATTAAGAGTTCTCTGGTAATGTTCCATTTATAGTGCTCTTTTAAGGTTCCACTTATACTAGATATGTACTATTCTAATGGGGTTTCAAGTTGTCTTTTGGATTACCGAACACTTAAGCCGATTCTGATTAGATTGAGTCATCTGCCCCTTAAGACGAATTTCTTGTGATGTAGTTCACTTAAACTCTAACAAAACTTTTAGCTAAAATATCATTTTTTAGTTTAAGTACCAATAAAATAGTCAATCAAAAGAATTCTACAATTACTATTATAATTCAAAGTAACATGCTTGGTTTAGCTGTGTAACACGATCAGTGACGGAGCCACTTGAGGACTAGGAGAGGCCCGGGCATATCCTTAAGTTTCTTCACTTTGTAGCTTTTATTGTGTGCTTTTGCACTACTACAAAAGGGCCTTATTGTGTCGGTGGGTGGTGTCGCTTTTATACAACATAGTGGCGAATAAGACATTCCGACACCCACTTAATATGGTGTTGGAGTTATTGTCGGTTATAACCGACATAAACTGTTAATATCGCTTATCACCGACATTGATTTTAATATTTTTAATACTGGTGTAGCATTAAAAAAAAATTGTGTCGCTTTTAACCGACATAACGTTAGCGTCAGTTAAAAGACAACTGGTGTCGCTTTTGTCCGACAATAATGATAGTTTTAAATATTTTCAAAGACAGTGTCGGTTGTAGCCGACATAGGTTTTAATTTTTATTAAAAATTTTAAAACCCGGTGTTGGTTGTAACCGACATAATGTTAGCGTCGGTTAAAAGAAATATTTTCAAAGCCGGTGTCGGTTGTAGCCAACATAGGTTTTAATTTTTTAAAATATTTTGAAAACAGTGTCGGTTTTAGGCGACGAGTGGTGAATACCCTGCTCGTGTTTTCTTTTCCTCATTTGAGGCATCTGTTGATTAGACACAATCTTAATGTTATGCATATCGAGAAGAATACGTGTGACAATGTGGTGGGAACATTGCTAGATATAGAAAAGTCTAAAAATGGATTGGCTGCACTAAGCCTGGCAATTCCTGACACGACATGACACGAAATTAACAGGTGTTCGGGTGGACACGATAACGAATCGGGTCGTTATCGGGTAACCCGATAAGCACCTGTTAAGATAACGGGTTGGTTCGAATATACACGTGAGTAACACGATACACGATAAGCAAAATATTAATTTTATAATTTTATAACCCTAAAAAAAGTACTATAATAATTATATATATTAATTTAACAATTTTATACCCCTAAAAACTATAATAATTATATATATTAAATTAAATTTTAAAAATTGGTGACCATTGGATCGGCTTAAATATACATACCATTCAATTTCTTAAGTGTTATAAGTACAAAATAAATAAATTTAAATCTACTTAATAAATATATATATATATACCATCGAACTTGATGGGATACGAATTCTATGAAACTAATTTCAACAATCCAACCGTCAAACTTATTTGTATATGCTTCGAGATCGCATTTAGAGATCAAGTAATAAGACAAAACTTTTTGACGGTTATAAAACGAAAATTCATGATTTAACGGTTATTTTAACTCCGATTTTCATTATTTTTTATAGCTACACTCATTGACCCTATATGAACAATGAATGAATTCAATCTTCAATTTAAAATATTTACACTAGTGGATACCACAAAATCTTATGTTATACTTAATGAAAGTATAAATAAACTTTAAGTATTAGTGAATCTATCGTTTTGATGTGATGCGCATTCTACGAAACTAATTTCAACGATCCAACTGTCAAACTTGTTTGTATATGCTTCGAGATCTCATACGTCAAAAATCGCAAAAAACAAACATTCAGAGATAAAGTAACGGGACAAAACTTTCCAACGGTTATAAACGAAAAATCACAATTTAACGGTTATTTTAACTCCGATTTTGATGATTTTTTATAGCTACACTCCTTGACCCTATATAAATACAATGAATGAATTCGATCTTCAATTTAAAATATTTACACTAGTGGATACCACAAAATCTTATGTTATACTTAATAAAAGTATAAATAAACTCTAAGTGTTAGTGAATCTATTGTTTTGATGGGATATGCATTCTACGAAACTAATTTCAACGATCCAACCGTCAAACTTGATTGTATATGCTTCGAGATCGCATACGCCAAAAATTTCAAAAAACAAACATTAAGAGATTAAGTAACGGGACAAAACTTTTCGACGGTTATAAACGAAAAATCACGATTTAACGGTTATTTTAACTCCGATTTTGATGATTTTTTTACAGCTACACTCCTTGACCCTATATGAATACAATGAATGAGTTCGATCTTCAATTTAAAATATTTACACTAGTGGATACCACAAAATCTTATGTTATACTTAATGAAAGTATAAATAAACTTTAAGTATTAGTGAATCTATCGTTTTGATGGGATACGTATCCTACGAAACTAATTTCAACGATCCAACGGTCAAACTTGTTTGTATATGCTTCGAGATCTCATACGCCAAAAATCGCAAAAAACAAACATTCAGAGATCAAGTAACGGGACAAAACTTTTCGACGATTATAAACGAAAAATCATGATTTAATAGTTATTTTAACTCCGATTTGATAATTTTTTACAGCTACACTCCTTGACCCTATATGAATACAATGAATGAATTCGATCTTCAATTTAAAATATTTACACTAGTGGATACCACAAAATCTTATGTTATACTTAATGAAAGTATAAATAAACTCTAAGTGTTTGTGAATCTATCGTTTTGATGGGATACGCATTCTACGAAACTAATTTCAACGATCCAATCGTCAAACTTGTTTGTATATGCTTCGAGATCGCATAGGCCAAAAATCGCAAAAAAACAAATATTCAGAGATCAAGTAACGGGACAAAACTTTTCAACGGTTATAAACAAAAAATCATGATTTAACGGTTATTTTAACTCCGATTTTGATGTTTTTTTTACAGCTACACTCCTTGACCCTATATGAATACAATGAATGAATTTGATCTTCAATTTAAAATATTTACACTAGTGGATACCACAAAATCTTATGTTATACTCAATGAAAGTATAAATAAACTCTAAGTGTTAGTGAATCTATCGTTTTGATGGGATACGCATTCTACGAAACTAATTTCAACGATCCAACCGTCAAACTTGTTTGTATATGCTTCGAGATCGGATACTTGACAATGAAAATTTCCTTACAATGTGGAAGAGATTCATTTTCATGAATCATTATCTTTGCCTACTAAGTTCTTGAATTATGCCAATACCGACGACGACCTAACAGATGATGACTTGGAATAAATATATTAATTATTTTATGTATTTTAAGTATTAATTAGACTATGTTTCAATTAGTATGTGATGATATTTTATAATCAAATTATATTTATGTTTTTTGTTACGTATTTTATTCAAGTTAAATTTTATTTATTAAAATCTTAAAATGTTATATGAGATAAACACACACAAAAAATAGCTGGTTATTTTTTTTCTTTGGGTTAAACATTACGCGGGAAATTTCCCGCTTGTTTTGCACAGGAAATTTGGGTTAAACTTACTGTCGGTTTTAACCAACGCTATCATCTTTTAATTCGACACAAGTTTCATTAAACTGACGCTATGTGAATTTGAAAAAGTGTGTCAGAAGTTGGTGTCGGTTAAGACCGACACTAACATTAATTTAAACCGACGTCGTATTTTCAATAAAGAGTGTCAGAAAGTTGACTGGTTCATTTAACTCGACGTGAATATCAGTAAAGTGTGTCAGGTTGGTGTCGGTTTTAACCGACGCCATGTACATTTAATTCGACACCAGTGGCTTTTAGTTCGACATCAGTCAATCCATGTCGGTTTAAACCGACGCCAACTAAGTACCCATATTTAAACCCCCTCTATTTCCCATTTCATCCGTGCTTTCATTTCTCCCCCAATTTCAGTCTTTCTTCTTCTCCTTCCCCATTTCATACGTGCGTCCCTTTCTTGCTCCTTTTTAGTTTTTCCTCTTCTCCTTCCAATTTGCTATGGATCACCATTTTGAAGATCAACATTCTGAGGAACTCCAATTCGAAGAGGAAGAGCTCGAAGGTGGTTCATTTTTAAATTATTATGATTATTAATTTTAGTTTCTGTTTTGTATTCTAACTAGTTTTATGCTTAAACTGAAAATTTATTTTTGTTTCTTGGTTTTTAATTGTTTTTTCTGTATTTATAAGGATCAACTCAATGGAGATGTGGGCCCTCATTTCCGAATTGGAAAGAATATCCTTGTTCATTTGATTCGTCTGGAAAATGCATTAGTGATTATTTTAGTGCATTTTCGAAACATGTAGCGGCAGAGGTTAGAGATTATAGAAATATTCTGATGGTGGCATACTGAAATAAAGAAAAAACAAAGGTAAACGTTTCATGATTTATTTTATTATACCTTGAAATTTGTCTAATAAATTCTTTTATTTTTCAGGAGATTGCCAAAAAAAATAATGATAATCGGCAGTTGAAAACTATGAACCACACAACCGGTTCAAAATCTTTTGCAAGAGTTCAGGAAGAATTTGTATGGGTTGTACATTTTTAGGAATTGTAGTTAATTTTAAATTTAATATATAGTTGGTAGAAATTTTATTTTTAATATGAAGTTTGCTTAAAATTGTTTGTTTTTTCATTGACATATGGTGGGATTTATTTTTATATAATTTATTTTAATTATTATTAATTAAAAATTGAAAAAGATTTTTTTTTATTATTAATATATTTGGTGTCGCTTATGGGCGACAACATAATAATTATTTTATGTATCTATATGCTATGTAATGTCGGTTAAAACCAACAGTAGTTTGAGTATTTTATTTGTTTAACTGTTACTTGATGTCGGTTAGGACCAACAGTAGGTTTGATATTTTAATTCTTTAATTGTTGCTTGATGTTGGTTTGGACCGTCATCATGTCAAAATTCAACATCACTTCTAACCGACGCAAGTGTAGATGTCACTTTTAAGCGACGCTGTTGTTCTTTTTTGTTTTATATTACTTTGCTTCTTGGTGGTGGATTAAGAGGACTAACCGCCGTCAATACCCTTTTCATGATGGTAGCAACGACGTCGGTTATCCTATGCGACGTTGCACGATTTGATGTCGGATTTTTACCAAAAATCCGACAGTAATTGGGGTTTCTTGTCGGTTTTTCCACCGCCTGTAATAACCTCTTTTGTGGTAGTGTTGGTTGGATATTCTGCATTCTTCGACTTATGTGTTTTTGCTCTCAGCTAGCTTTACTAGGTTTCTGTAATTGAAAATAATGTGTTTTACAGTAGTATTGTTATGAAACCAAAACCTTATATCAACTAGTATTCCTTTAGTTAGTTCACCATTTTGCATTATATAGTGTTGTTTTATAGTGAAACCACACATATATGGAATAGAGGGAGAGTTTATCTTGAAAGAAAATTTACATAGCTGTACTTTTTAGCAATGATTATTAATTTCTGTTCAACTTCAATTTAATAATTTGTAAAGAAATTCAGTGCTTATGACATAATTATTTCAATGTTAATTTTTTCCGTTGTTGTAGCCTATTTTATCTGACAAGAAGAAGAGGGCCGGCGGCAAGGGTAGAGAAAGGAGAGATGTGTTTGTAGAATCGTAAGGGAATTGTGTGTTGAGGATATGATATCCCCCCTACTTAGTGCCTTTATTTATAGTAGTAAAAGGGAAGAAGAAATCCTTCATCCCCAAAGAATACAAGTCCATATAGGAAATAATAACTAGAATCAAATATAATATAGGATTTACACAATCACACTTAAACTAGGAAAGTTCACAACACTCCCCTTGAGTGTGTAAATACTCAAGGTAGATTTTAGCATCATGCAGAAGTTGAGGAAGTAGACTCGTCGGCACTAATTCTGGGAACAACGCTTATTCTTAATAAGGTAGGAACTTGCAGAAAGAAGTAAGTCTCACTAATAAAACCCTAAGGCTATGGCAAAAACCCAAGTAGGGACAAAATCCATAGTCTAAGGAAAAATGCGTGAGAAATGCAAAAGTCAAAAGAAATGTCTATGAGACGTCATCAAGGATATGACCAGCCAAATGTGGGTGCCTTGTTAAAACCTAGTTAGGTAGCAAAAACCCAGCGGAAAAAATGCTCCTAATTGTAGGGAAAAAGAGTACATTAAGATCAAGCAAGTATCTTTAGGATACTTCCCCGGAGTTTGACACAATTCCAAAGAAAACTAGCAATGTTACAACTCAGAAAGTTTATGCATACCAATTCATTGAACAAGCTTCTGAAACGTCGCCTTTGGTAGTGATTTGGTGAAGAGTTCGGTTAGGTTGTCTTGTGAACGGATTTGCATGACTTCAATCTTCTGATGCTCTTGTTGTTGATGTGAGAAGAACTTCGGCACAATGTGCTTGGTGTTGGCTCCTTTGATATAACCTTTCTTGAGTTGTTCGATGCATGCTGCGTTGTCTTCATAGATCGTCGTTGGGACGTCAACGGTGAGGTAAAGATCACAGGAGCTTTGAATATGGCCCACAACTGCTCTCAACCAAAAGCATTCCCAAGTTGCTTCATGTAAGGTGAGAATTTCAGCATAGTTAGACGAAATGGCAACTAAGGTCTGTTTAGTTGACCTCTAAGAGATTGTGGTGCCTCCAATGGTAAAGACATAACCCGTTTGAGAATGCGCCTTGTGCAGATCAGATAAGTATCCTACGTTGGCATAACCAGCAAGGTGAGAATCGACTCGAGAAGCATGGGGTGCGAGATCATTCGAGGATCCGTAGGGATAGAACAAGCCCAAATCCGTAGAACCCTTAAGGTAACGGAAGATGTCTTTCATGCCAATCTAATGTCTACATGTTGGTGCATTACTGTATCTTGCCAAAAGATTAATAGAGAATGAGATGTCGGGTCTAGCGAATTGAGCTACGTACAATAAAGCGCCTATTGCACTTAGATAAGGAACTTCAGGCTCCAAAATCTCTTCATCATCCTAATTCGGACGGAAGGGATCTCGTTTTGCATCTAGCGATCGAACGACCATAAGAGTACTCGAAGGCTTTGCTTTATCCTCGTTAAAATAGTGCAACACCTTCTGGGTGTAGTTCGTTTGATGTACTAAGATTTCATCTAAACGATGCTCTATCAAGATCCTTATAGAGATACGCAGTTACTACGTAAAGTGAACGCCTGAGCTGAATTAAAAGCGTGTTCCGGGGTTTGGAAATATTTGATCCAGTCAATGTAAGTCTTTCGGGAACTTTCATATAGATTTTCGTACCAAGATCCCTATAGAGATACGCAGTTACTATGTCCATCAGTTGCATACTCAGTTTTTCGGAAACTACCAAACTGATAAGGCAGCGAAAAGTAATCACATCCATAACAGGTGAATAAGTTTCATCATAGTCAATCCTGGGGCATTGTGAGAAGCCTTACGCAACAAGACGAGCTTTGTAACACATAATTTCGTTCTTCTCATTACACTTCCAAACTAAAACCCACTTTTAGCCAACGGGCTTCACATGTGGAGGAGTAGGAGCTACAGGTCCAAACACTTTACGTTTCACAAACGAATCGAGTTCGACTTTGATTACTTGTTTTTAGTTTGACTAATCGGTTCTACGTCGACATTCATTAACAGAACAAGGCTCAATGTTATTGCTCAATATGATCTCAGTAGCTACTACATATGTTAATGCATCGTCGACGATCATCTCATTTCTAGACCACACATCATCTAAGCTAGCCTAATAGACTGAAATCTCACAATTCTCGGGATGAGGATTTGTCTCCTCAAGGACGCTTCCGTAATCTAGAATTTCCTCATAAGTTGGATATAATGAGTAAGCGACAATCGGATTCAAGGTAGGCTCTTCAGGTGTCTGTGCCTTGGGTTTCCTCTTCCGGGGGTGTGAATCCTTTAAACTAAGAGGTTTGCCACGCTTTTGTGTAGAGGCAGATGATTGGCTAGCCGCTAATGTACGTTGATCACCAAGATTGGCGTCTCGGGCCTCTAAGAAAGAAGTCTGTCGTACATTTGGTACATCCATCTTTGTAGAGACATTCTCATCTAGAATATGTGATCTTGTCACACGCTAGACAAGATTGGGAAGAATCAAGAGTTTGTG
The DNA here is from genome assembly GCA_024362995.1 of Heteromeles arbutifolia. NCBI lineage: Eukaryota > Viridiplantae > Streptophyta > Magnoliopsida > Rosales > Rosaceae > Heteromeles > Heteromeles arbutifolia. The sequence continues at coordinate 10,844,927 of JANCRC010000018.1, forward strand.
GGACCCACAAGAAAAATGGAATTCAATTCCTGAAATTGGAGGAATTAGGCTCCCTCCATGGATGAGGTAATTGAATTCTTGGATGGTGAGGGAATCAGGAATACATTTGCTCTTCCTATTATGCCCTCCCATCAATATGCCCTTTAACGATCTCGAAAGCGCCTCCATAAAATCCGATAGGTGAAGAGACTATGCGGGTCGCATACGAGATCTCATTCACGAACACCAGATCAACATCGTTCAGGAGGTGATGGACCAGATGGCAGACGCTTCAACACTGTCGACAAAAAGTGTGGATGTAGCCTTGGGACGATGACGTCAACGTCGGTATTTCATGGATATGCTTCTCGCTCGCCGGCTCATCCTCGTACGACGTCGCCTTGACGATTGCGATCGCGACCTTAGCGATGTCAATGCTCTTCTAGTTTTGACGACTTTGATTATTTTTTGGGTTTATTCTTGCTGGTGGGAAGATGAACGAGGCTAGATTTTAGGCTTTTATATATATTATAATTTAATTTATACACAATAATTGACATTTAACTCTACTTTAACTAAATAAATAAAAATAACTAATTAAAATGCTTTTAAAAATAAATATAAAATGAAATAAAACAAAAAAAATAAGGGCATTTTAGTAATCATATTGACTTTTATTCTGATTCAGTTGAACTAGTAAACAATTTATATGAAGTCAGTTGAATTCCTATTCCGATTCCTGAACATTTATGTAAACAGCTTCAACAGGAACCTGATTCTGACTCCTCTTCATTCCAATTCCTCCTCTGTCACATCCTGGCCCGGGCCCCCACCACATCCCGGGCACGCCTCCACTGTAGCACAATATTGTTTGCTTTGGGCCCCTACCACACCCTCACGGTTTTGTTTCTGGGAACTCACACGAGAACTTCCCAGTAGGTCACCCATCATGGGAGTGCTCTCGCGCGCTACTCGCTTAACTTCGGACTTTCGATAGAACCTGAAGCCAGTGAGCTCCCAAAATGCCTCGCACTAGGTAGAGATGAGAATATACATATAAGGCTCACAGGATCCACTCCCCTAAGCGATGTGGGATCTCACATCCTCAATCCAATTCCTCCTCAATCCAATCCCTCTTATTTTGATTATGGTTCATAAATGAGCCACAAAAGGTTTGCCATGCTTTTGTGTAGGGGCAAATGATTGGCTAGCTGCTAATGTACGTTGATCACCAAGATTGGCGTCTCGGGCCTCCAGGAAAGAAGTCTATCATACATTTGGTATATCCATCTTTGCAGGGACATTCGTATCTGGAATATGTGATCTTGTCACGCGCGCTAGATCGGTGAAAGCATCTGGCATGCTATGAGCTATGCTCTGTAGATCTAATATGCGCTGCAATTCAGTGTCAGACTGAGACATGCGGGGATTTAATGAGACAAAGTGGGAGTTGTCCACGATAATTCGTGTCGTTCTTCAGGAACGTTGATGTTGTTATCTCCTCCTAACGACTGGAAAACTGTCTCATAGAAGTGACAATCCGCCAAATGAGCAGTAAACAGATTGCTTGTCAAAGGTTCTAAGTAACGAATAATCGAGTGAGAATCATATTCGACATAGATTCCCATCATTCGTTGATGCCCTTTTTTGTACGTAAGAGCGGTAAAATCGGCATATATACTGCACAACAAAAACACAGATGCAATATGTTGGGTTCGTATCCGGTAACCAACTGAATGACGCTATATGGTTGGGTCGTAACAGGCCTCAGGCCAACCAACATGGTTGCGTGCAATATTGCATGGCCCCAAGCAGCGATCAGGAACTTGGTACATATGACCAACGATCAAGCAATTATTTGTAAGCGCTTAATAAATACCTCTGCCAGGCCATTCTGGGTATGAAGTTGCGTGCAATATTGCATGGCCCCAAGCAGCGATCATGAGCTTAGTACGTATGACCAACGATCGAGCAATCATTTGTAAATGCTTAATGAATGCCTCTGCTAGGCCGTTCTGGGTGTGAACATGGGGTACTGGATGTTCAACTTTAGCCCCAACCGACATGAAATAGTCATCAAAAGTTTTAGATGTGAATTCTCCAGTATTATCCAATCGAATTGATTTGATTGGATAATTAGGGTGGTGAGCCTTGAGCTTGTTAATCTGAGCCAATTGGAGAATGCAGCGTTCTTTATGGATAACAGACACGTGTGACCAACGTGTGGAAGGGTCAACCAAAACCGTAAAATATTTAAATGGTCTGCATGAAGGGTGAATTGGTCCACAAATGTCCCTTTGAATCATTTGTAGAAAAAAAGGAGGATGTGAACGAATCTTGTCATAAGAAGGCTTAGTAATAAGCTTTCCCATGGAACATGTTTGACATGCGATTCCTTGAATTAAACCTAAACTTCGGGTTAGTGGATGCTCGTGTGATGATTTGAGGATACGGCGCATCGCTATTCATCCAGGATGTCCCAAATGATCATGCCAAAATGTAATTTCTTGCGAGGTCCTAGAGGTAGGGCCTGCCACATAGTGGCTCTTTATGGGGCGTAGTATATGGACCATTCGGGATACACTCCATCTTCTCTAAAATACGCTTCTAGCCATATTCGTAGGAAGTTATGCATAGAAATTCAACTTCGTTTTCTACGTGGGTTTTAGCATGGTAATTGTTATCTCTAATGTTCGTAAAGCTCAAAAACGTTCTTCCAGAACATGAAGAATAAAGAGCCTCATCAATGGTCAAGATTGTACCATTGGACAACATTATACGTGTCTTACCGTATCTTTCGATCAGGTTGGATGGGCTTGAGAGGGTTGTCAAATGTGCATTCTTAGGTATAAAGTTAGTGAAATAGATGCGTTCACGCAAAATGGTGTGCATGGTTGCACTATCTACCAGACAACTAACTTCCCCACTAGTCATACCTATAATAAAAAATTAATTTGAATCGGCCACATGCATAAAGGTTCTAAAAAAAATATCCATTCAAAATAATTTTAAGTATTCGAGGACGGAAATTAATTAAAAACTTAATATCCAAAACAAATCACCAACAAATAATCCAAACATAAAAGAAAATTGTTCAAAATTAACCAAACTGTGGAATTCGGCCCAAGGTCTTATTTCAACTAAAAAAATAAGTTTATGTCTAAGATTATAATCTTTCATAGATATGGTATCCTCCTGAAAGTCAGAAATATCCATCTTTGTACTCTCCGGATCGTCCATTTGCACAAAGTTTGATTCAAACTTCTTACGACGAGGATGATATTCAGCTACAACCTTCTGGGGAGCTCGGCAAACAATGGACCAATGGTCATTTGAACCACAACGATAACACATATATGCATTCATAGTTTTTGGTGCTTTGCCTTTATTCTTGAAGTTTGGGGCATTGAGAGCGAGGTTAGCGTACTTCTGGGTTTTGTTTCCTCCATTAGATGGGCCTTGACTCTGTTGACCTTGACAGGGTGGCTTTTGGCGGCCCTAACACGCCTCTTTTGGAGTTTTAGGCATTGGTTTGTGCTATAGTGTGCTTCAGGCACAACAGTTGCCCCAGTAGGTCGAGCTTGATGATTCTTCATTAACAGCTGGTTCTGCTTTTTAGCGAGAAGTAAAACAAAGATCAAATCTTAGAACTTAGTGAACTTCTGAGCTCTATATTGTTACTACATGAAAATATTAGAAGCAGAGAAGGTCGAATAGGTCTTTTCCATGAGATCTTCTTCGGTCAAAGTTTCATTACAAAACTTGAGAAGTGATCGGATTCGACAAACTTCAGAATTTTATTCATTCACAGACTTAAAGTCTTGGAAGCGCAAATGCTGCCAATCATGTCTTGCTTCAGGTAAGAATATGTCCTTTTGGTGATCAAAACGATCAGCCAAAGCGACCCAGAGTGCTCGTGGATCCTCCTCAGCAAGATATTCAGCTTGCAAGGCGTCATGAATATGTCTTCGGATGAAGATCATAGCGGTGGCTTTCTCAGCTTCGCCAACAGGGTTGTCCATCTCATCTTCAATGGCGGGACACAAATTCTTTGCAGTGAGGTGGAGCTTCATATCTTGGACCCACTTGAGGTAGTTCCTTCCAGAGACCTACAAAGTGGTAAAGTCGAGTTTGTTCAAATTCAACATGTTCCTATCACAAAAGAAAGGACAAGATGTGATTAATGCAATGGAGAAAAAAAAAAATCAAACCATTCACATAAGAGTAGAACATTCATGTTCTAATGACATGTATTGGTTAAATTCGCACGGAAAAACTTCAAGTTTTCATGGGTGATGTTTTTAAGTGAAAAAACTTTAGGTTTTCAAACAAGGCATGTTTATAGAAACTCCAGGTTTCAAAATAATTATGAACTTGAGGTTCATATGTTCCTGCAGACAAACGCAAATATATACACATAAATATGCAACGAGAAAATATGCAAATATAACTTCAGGTCTAGAATTATAATTGAATTAATTATTTGGATTTTGGGCCAAAATTAAAGTGTGGGTGAAAAATATAAAACCCAATGGGCCTAAAATAATTAGGCAATTAAACTCGGGGCCCAAAAATTGGACCAAAGCCCATGGATAGGCTGAGTAAATATGAGTCGTGTGGTTCAGGCCCAAAAAATAGGCTGGGATAGGCTCAGGTGGATCAAGCCCTAATGACAGAGTGGGCTGTAAGCCCAATAGTAGCAAACAGGTTGCAAGAAAGCCGGGCCCAAAACAGATGGCTTAGATGGGGGCGTGATCATGTGTGACTCGTAGCAGCAACAAGCCCAACGGGCGCTGATGTGGGCCGAAGATCCGATGCCCACTTAGGCTCGGGTCGAGGGGATTCGAGACACCCCAGTGGTGCTGGGTGTTAGAACACAACCGGGAGAGACGCTGGCGTCGCTTCAGGCGACTTTCCTCTGGGGTCAAATCACGACGAAGCTTGTGGGTTCACTTGGGAACTCAAATCATGGACGGAAACCTAGGTTTTGACGTTGGGAAGGTTCGAGAACAATGAGGATTCGAAGAATCTGTCGAAGAATTTCTTCGATGTTCGTCGGATTTCTGAGAAAAAAAAACCATCGTCTCCGACAATGGCAAGATCCTAATCACAATTGTAGGCGTGATTTCCTAGGAATTAACGACAGTGAAATCGTGGCCGACTGCTGGCGGCGCTATGGTGGGGCTATGGGTTAGGGGTTGATGCCAAAGAGGCATCTTCTCATATGGAGCAAAGGTTTTGCTCCGGTGCTTCGCAGCTTATGGTGGGCTCGTGTGAGCTTAATGGTGTCGGGGGGTCATGAGTTTGAGGAACCACTAGGGTTCTCGATTTCAAAATTTTTCAATTCAATGCAATTCAATTTAATAGTTTAATGCATGTACATATATTTGATGCAATTCATGGCAATATCAAATTCACATAATTCAGCAATTATGAATATAATGCATACACAATTTATGTAGAATCTAAAATTCGAAAAACGTAAAGTTGGGTCATGCATTATGGTGAATGTTCATGCTATCAGGGCTGCAAAAATATAGAGATAAAAATTGTTGTTCTGAAAGAACCTGATTGCGTGATGATGTGAATTAACTGGTTTGATGAAGAAAAAGCTTCGTTAGATTCCTAAGCGCAACGGTAGGAGCGTGCTAATAACGTGTTGTAGCCTATTTTATCTAACAAGAAGAAGAGGGTTGGCGACAAGGGTAGAGAGAGAGGAGAGATGTGTTTGTAGAATCATAGGGGGAATTGTGTGTGGAGGATATGATATCCCCCTACGTAGTGTCTTTATTTATAGTAGTAAAAGGGAAGAAGAAATCCTTCATCCCCAAGGAATACAAGTCCATATAAGAAAGAATAACTAGAATAAAATATAATCTAGGATTTACACAATCACACTTAAACTAGGAAAGTTCACAACATTCATGACTTTACTACTTTATTTTGGTTATAACTTTTCAGTCTAGTACAAAAAATCAAATGGACCTTCAATTTTTCTCCCACTAGTTGTATTATTTTTGGCCAAATTTCTTTCATATGGCTTAAAGTCCCCTCCTAACCTTGATTTCTTACGCCGACACTGAACACAATTTTGTAAAAAATAGCTAGTTGCACATGCAATTTGGATTATATGAATTGGTAAAAAATAGCTAGTTGCATAAACAAAATGGTAAATGTAGAATTGCTTACTAAACATGTTGACTCAATCCTAACATGTTTTCTAACCAGTCAACTTTTTTCCGGCTATGGACGGATCAATTTTCCCAGCAATGGACCGATCAAATTTTTCGATGTAAAGGTCACTGTCCAACGGTGACTTTCAAAAAATACACGTAAAGTGATGAATCTCATTAGAGTAAATTGTACGAATGGTCCCTCAACTTTAATCAAATTGGAGCAATGGTCCCTCAACTAAAAATCCATTACCATTGGTCCCTCAACTTATCAAAATGTGTAGCTATAGTCCTTTTCATAAATTTTGTCAAAATTTTGTCAAAATAAGTTATATTGGAATGACCATTTATACAATTAGGGTCCCTCAACTCATCAAAGTGTATAATTATGGTTCTTTTTGTCAACTATGTCAAAATTTTTGTCAAAACGAGTTACATTGGAAGGACCATTGCTACAATTGGGTTAAAGTTAAGGGACCATTTCTCCAGTTGAATTAAAGTTGAGGGACCAATGGTAATGGATTTTTAGTTGAGGGACCATAGCTGCACGTTTTGATAAGTTGAGGGACCAATGGTAATGGATTTTTAGTTGAGGGACCATTGCTTCAATTGAGTTAAAGTTAAGGGACCATAGCTACAATTTACTCATCTCATTAATTCTTTAATTTTATAGAAAACTTCATTTTAATCCTTAAAAAAGATGAGTTTTAGACTATAACATTGTGTAAGATTAAAATCCAATTTTAGTCCCTAGTACATTTAATCATATTATTTATTAGTTATATTTTGATGTTTTATTTATCTTTTTGTTTTTATTTTAATGTATTAATTACATTTAAATTTAATTTTTATTTCATTCATCATAATATATTTTAATGTCTACAATTAGGCAACTAATTTTTTTTATAATATATATTCCGATAACAATTTTGTATGTTCTTCATTTAGGTACATTAATACATTTGAATATTTCGGTATATCATCGGTACAAACATATAGGTACATTGATTCAATATAATGCATTTCGTTACGTACATTTAGGTACACACATTTGTGTGACATCCCACATCGCCCAGGGAAGTGATCCTTAAATGTATATTCCCATCCCTACCTAGCACGAGGTCTTTTGAGAGCTCACTGGCTTTGGGTTCCGTAGGAACTCCGAAGTTAAGCGAGAAGGGGGCTAGAGCACTCCCATGATGGGTGACCCACTGAGAAGTTGCTCGTGAGTTCCCAGAAACAAAATCGTGAGGGCGTGGTCGAGGCCCAAAGCGGACAATATCGTGCTACGGTGGTGGAGCGGGCCCGGGAAGTGGTCTGCCCCGGGCTGGGATGTGACAAATTGGTATCAAAGCCAATCCCTGGCCGGAAGTGTGCCGACGAGGACTTCGGGCCCCTAAGAGGGGTGGATTGTGACATCCCACATCGCCCAAGAGAGTGATCCTTAAATGTATATTCTCATCCCTACCTAGCACGAGGCCTTTTGGGATCTCACTCCCTACCTAGCACGAGGCCTTTTGGGATCTCACTGGCTTCGGGTTCCGTAGGAACTCTGAAGTTAAGTGAAAAGGGGACTAGAGCACTCCCATGATGGGTGACCCACTGGGAAGTTGCTCGTGAGTTCCCAAAAACAAAACCCTGAGGGCATGGTCGGGGTCCAAAGCGGACAATATCGTGCTACGGTGGTAGAGCGGGCCCTGGAAGTGGTCTGCCCCAGGCCGGGATGTGACATTTGAGTATTGACTTTTAGGTACATTAATTCAATATATTATATTTCGGTACATACATTTAGGTACGTATATTTTGGTACATACATTTCTGTATTGACATTTAGGTACATACATTTTGGTATTGACATTTAGGTACGTACATTTTTGGTACATACATTTCGGTATTGACATTTAGGTACATTAATTCAATATAATACATTTCGGTACATACATTTAGGTTCATTATAATATATTTCGGTACAATCATGTAGGTACAAATATTTCGGTACAAAAAAGTCAATTTTATATATTTCGACACAGTCATTTCTGTACACTTATGTATTTATATATTTTTGTATCACAAATTTCTTTTAATATTTTCTCATTTAAGTTCATTTATAATTAAAAAAAAACTAAATATGTGCATATTAATAAATTTAATGTGGAGAGATTAAATAAAAATACAAATTAAATAACAAAAATTGAATGTAAATTTTGCACTATTCTAAAAATCCCTGCCTAGTGCCGCCTAGCCTAGGCGCTAGGCGGCTAGCCACCGCCCCGATTAATGCTAAGGCCACCTAGACCGCCTAGGCACCCGCCTAAACACTCGCCTAGGTCGCAACTCACTTAGACAGAAAATAGATAACTTTCATTTTGCATTTTGTTTTTTTCCAATAAATTGTGAGAGGCTTGTTGCATACTTAAATGAACACACATTATATCCTTATTTCACATGTTTTCATTATGTTCCAATACTTCATAATATATATGCATTCTATTTTTAGTTTATGATGAAATTATATATATTTCAAGTATAAGCAGACACTTATTTACATGAAATATGATTGATTTACTTAAATCCGCCTAGTCCGCCTAAGCGCCTAGGCGCTAGGCCCCAGCCCGTCCCCCGACTAGCGCCTAGCGATTTTTAGAACCTTGAAATTTTGATAAAAGTACATTCAAGGGATTAAATTGAATATGTAATCTAGCACAAGGTTTTTTTTTAAATTTTAATCTTTTACAAGGACTAATGTTCAAAAACCTCTTAATTTTATTATGTGTGTACATGTGAAGAAAAATTTACATAATTTAAGATAAAAAAAGTTGCACCTATTCCTTTTTTTTTTTATGTCACTGTTGATGACTTGAAAATGTTTTCGGCGACAGGAAAACTTTTTGAGCACAAATGATGGTGTTTGATGCCAATTTCCGGCACTGATGTCGGTGACCTGCGATAGGGGAAAATATATTTCTTCCAAAGCTTATAATGTCTTGGCCAACAAATTGGGCTTAATCTAAATATATGGTTTAGACTTGGTAGTTTTCCTTAAAATTGGTATTTTTCTTTAAAACCTATATTCAACTTGGTATTTAATCCTAATTTACCTCTCATAAGTTGTTGAGTATTATTGTTTGATGATAAATGTCTTCATTTGTAAGTGATATTCTACTTTTAAAACCAAACATTATGGCATGTCCATGGTTAGATTTAGTCCAAATTCTCACCCTTATTGTAAATATATCATTGTCTCCTTCAAATTTGGACATTCATTCTTATATATAGTTTAATAGATGGTCTCTCTACATGATATTTTCTCCCTTATACACTTCATTAAACTCATAAACTAATTAACATCATGAACTTCGGAAAAAAAAATTAACATCATGATCAACTAGCTTTTAATTTAATAATATTTATCATCTAAAGTTGGATCATATCCTAAATCAAGTCCGGGATTCCCCATTGATTAAAAAACACTAGAATCTTGATCTAAAGTTAATTGAATCTCTCAACAGAAATAAAAGATTGTTTTGCCTTTAAGAAAAAGGAACAGAATACTTCAATCGAGCTACTTCCTCTCAATAAGTAACTGCCAGGTGCATGGTAGCAGTGGTCATCAAACCACGTCCGAATGCATGAAATTGACAGGCTCCAATCCATACAAATCCAAATTGCTTATGCAACTAGCTATTTTTTACAACACCGTGATGGAAACTTATCAAACACTTCAAACATACTGCATTATTTAATTTCAGTGTAGGCCAGGGGTGGACGTGACGGCATGGTGGATAAGATTTTTTTTTTTTCAACTCATTATGCTTGGGTTTTGAATCCTTTCTGTTCCCGTAATTTAAATTAGTGTAGATTGATGTATCGTTTGTTAAAAACCAAAAAGTTAAGATTAGATTACTCTGAATTAGGACTATTGGCAGTTGAGTTGGCTGCGAAGCCTGACTGGTTTTATTGATCCAAGGCCAGGCAAAATCAAGAATTATTTACTAGCTGGTTTTACAATGCAATGTTCCCAAACCCAAACCCATCCAAGTTTTTGAGTTTAATTTGGTTGAAATCTAAAAAAGAATATGCATTTTCATACACCACAATTCTTGGCCTCCTGCTGATTCGTATCTATGAAGGATATGCTGTCCCAATAAACCTTACAACGCAATGAGTCGCTGTGTCATGTGTGTGTGTCCTGCATGTCCACATTTGGTAGTCAATATGGCATGTTAGAGCTTATTCATATAATGTTAATTCTAATACAAAGCCAACACACAAAAAGAGTCTTGGTTTTTCCATTGGGTTCCGTATGATTTTGGAAAGTTTTTATGCTTTATTTCGTAAACTTTGGTATGTTTATACAATGGTGTATTAAGAATTTGTAGCTCAATTAGTTAAGAGCATTTTGTTGGCGTGTGTCAATGGTCAATTATTGTAATTGTTATTTCCTTCTTGTTAGAGATTTCTTTGTAACCCTAGCCAACTGTGTTGTTTGTATATATATTGCCTCCTAGAGAGAAGAATATACACAATTCAATTAGGGTAATGCTAGGGAGACTAATTGGGGTGTATTCAATTGGGATTTTGAGGGATTTTAATTCTTTTAATGAATCTAGGGGTATTCAATCAGGATTTTAAGTGATTCTTTGAAATTCAATGTGTATTCAATCAAGATTTTAAGATAGTTTATTAAAATCCTTAGAAATTCGGGTGTATTCAATTAGAATTTTAATGAAGTTTATAACATTACAGGTGTATTCAATTAGAATAAGAATTTAGAGAATTTGGAAAAGTTGAGGAATTAGAGGGAATTTGAGAGGTTTTGTAGTGTATTTTAAGCATCTACAAATCTCACATCTTCCTCTGAGATTTCAAGCGAATTGAATCAAAATTTTACATAGAATCTCTATAAATCAGTTAAACTCCGTAAAAAAACCATGGATTTATAAATCCATTAAAATCTCTCAAATTCCCAATTGAACACACCGCCCTAAATTTGTAGATAAAATTTGCAAATTAAACGATATGAAAGTTGATGATTTGATTATTACTTAAGCGTTGATAAACGTGTTTATTTTCTATTGAAGACACATCATTTGGTTTGCAAATTTTGTTTACAAAATTTTAATTTCCATATCATTACCCTACAATTAAACCCCAAAGATTTATCTCATTCAACTTTGTGTTTGAGGTCCCGAGTTTCCCGTCCTCCAATAAGTTTTCTTATATTTTTATTATATATACATTTATGAATGAGTAGGAGAAATTGGAATTAGAGTTTTCCCATTCTTGATAATATAAATACCCACAATCTCAAATGAGATCATTAATTACTGTATATTGGCTTTATGATTAGCACAAATTCGGCAGACTTATCCTTTTTTCTGAGAGAGTTTTCTGCACCCAAAAACCCCTGTGACCTCTTTGTGCCTTTGATTTTATTGAGCATGTCTTGGGATTCGGGACTTAGAAGCTTGATTTGATTGGATGTAACTGTTGACATGCTCAATAAAATCAAAGGCACAGAGAGGCCACATGAGTTTTTGGGTGCAGAAGATTTGGACTCCTTTTTTCTAGCCCCATTAATTGGAGAAACTTTTTAAAGTGACTGGTATTTAAGAGAGTACTCCACGTATTATAACATAAGTGGGGGGACACAGAAAAAGCTATTATTTGCTCCACTTGTATTATAACACGTGAAATACTCTTTGAATACTCGAAAAAATCTCTCCATTCATTATGCATCTTTTTCTTAAGTTCACTGATCGTCATTGGCACGAGAAATTTTTTATTATGACGGGAACACAAATGGTATACCACATATTCTAATAAAAGTAGTAGAAAATTTTATTTTTTAAGTGATTAACTTTTTAGCACACATATCTCACCATTTATATAATGACACGTTGTATACCATCATGTGTACTGGTCACACTAAAAAATCTCTCCATTGGCACTATACTTCTCTCAATGTAATCATAGAATCATTCCCCAAAGACTCAGGAAACAACAAAACCCTAATGTCCCAACCCATAGGCCATATATATCTTGGCAATCTGCTTGTTAGCAGCTGGGACCCGAAAAGTCACAAGAAACATCACTGATTGGGTTTTCTTCACGATGCATGATAATGCTAGAAGACCAAAGGCTTAATAATAAATTGTTAATGCAACAGAGGCGTCATTATGCACCATCCCAGCTTTAAGGATATGGACTACTTTGTGATCAGCTTCAACTTTCTAGTATTCTTTAGTCAAATTTTCGATGAAGAGCATTTTGAGTGCGAGAAAGGTGGAAACATACACTCATGAAGGATTTGATTTTTAATAAATAAATGTTAAGAAGACTTTTTCAAAAATGAAATTTTCTATAAACTTTCTGCCATTTTATATTTTTAGCACAATTTATACCAACATTATAGAATATTGTATAAAAAATATAAGATGACAAATAATTTATAAAAAGTCACATTTGTCTTCTTATATTTTATCTTTTTGATAACGTTTATGATTACCAAAGCATGCATACATCATGTGCTCCACGTGTAAATCACAGTTATTTTCGAATTTTGTAGTTGGGCCGCCAGCGCACTTACTGGTTCCATATCTGGGGAGCTTCTACAGTTCAGGGCTCTTCTACCATTCTGATTTTCTTAAACGTAGCAAGTACCATTTGCAGTACTTCAAGTTTTTAATCAGGTTATATATTTGTTAAAAAATACAAACACTTCAGGCTTGTTAAAAAAATTTACAGTATTCTATACTCCACAACACTCAAATTTTTGGTACAATTCGGAAATTATGAGAATATACTTTTTTATTTTTTTATCGAATTCTGAGGATATATTAGAGGGAGGCAGATTCTCCACCCTTCCACTTCCCATACACTCTTATCCCTTTCTGTTTTGTGCGGTTACAGTTAAATCACGTCAATATTTTATATTAATTTTTTTTATAGAGATAATAAGATAAAAAACAATAGTAATATAAAATGTTAACGTGGCTTAACCATGACCACACAAACAGGAAATGATAAGAGTGTATGGGAAATGGAAGAGCAGAGAATCTGCCTCTGTATTAGAGTATGGAAGCTGGAAGGTCTTGTCTATAAGAAATTTTTTAAAATAGGGTGCCTGTCCATATCTTCCAATCCATATATAGTTGGATGAAAAGACATCAGAACAGAGGAAATCAATCCCAAGAATATTACGAACTCAGATAATATTGATTCAATATTATCAGCAATGGAAAAAAAAAATCCCAGCAATTAAAGTAATACAAAATCGCACGGAAAAGTCTATGTTCTTGATTTATTTCTTTTTCATTGATTTATTGGAAATTAACAAACAACTGAAAATGACAATCACATAAAACATAAACGAAGGTTCACACATAAATTTCTGGTACAGTAGTACTGTAGCACTAATGGAATATCAAAGCTTTTCTTCTGTGCTGTCGAACTTGAAATCGAAGGTATTGACACCGATATAAACGCCATCGTCGATGTTGCTGCTAATTATTTCCCCGCTCATAAGAGTGTCCCGCTGGGTGTAGGAGGAGGGAACATCAAATGAAGCCTCGGCTGCTACATACTTCACCTTCACCCTAGTCATTGCTTGCAGAATAACTTTATACACAACCTCCTTTAGAGTCTCAGTTTCTCCAAATTGAACTGCTCCAGGAAATCCAATCTTCCCCTTGTTATCGTCTGCAATTATTGGAATTTCGATATTGGTACTGCTCTTGACACCAGGCAACTTCAAAATCGACGAGACGCTAGAGTACTTCCAAGTACTTCTGATTGTTTGTGTATACGAACGCGTCACTTCTACAGGGTAAGATTCTTTAGTACGGCTAACGGCCTCACCACGGCCATTTCAACCATGTGTTGGTTGTAGATCCTTGCACGATAGAGGCGAAGAGAAATGCCACTGATTAGGCATGATAATTCTAACCGTTAAATCCAATAACCGTCCGAATTAAACGGATTTGAGTATGAAAGTTTAGGTATATTTTTGGATATGAGGAAAAACCGTTTATATTATTCGGTTATGGTTTTGGATATGGCTATAGGGATCCCCAAACCGTATCTGTAACCGAATCCGACCTGAATAGTAAACAGTATAATTTATATATAATATAATAGTATAATATATATATATATATATGTATGTATATATATATATATATATATATGTATATATATATATGTATGTATTTGTATATCCATTATTCTCCGAACCATTATCTTGAGAATACAAAAGTTGCATTTTGTAGGAAAGTAAAATTTTGAATCAAAATCCATGGGAACTCAATGGTGCTTATGAGAGATATCAAAGACAAGCCAACATTATCAATGTTTCAATTTTTATACTCAACAAGATCCATTTATTGGATTATTTTATACATCAAATATTTAATAATGAAATTAATATCTACCAACTTATAATGTCTCAACTGAACGAATATATTTTTTGTATTGATGAAAATGGATATACCCGTTAACTGATGGTGTATGGTTATGGATTATACCCGATGGTTAATTTGCGGTTATGAATATGGTTAATTTTCATGATTATAGGGATAAATATAGCATTTCCGTTCCAAACCTAACCATTGCCATCCCTACCACTGATATCCCCCCTAAGGGGAAAACCTCTTCCACCTCAAGGTACGCCACTTTGTCAATAGTGGGGGCATTTGCATTGAGACTGCTTGTAATTGTGCTGGTGGTATTTCTCTTGCAGAACTTATTGTTGCGCATCCTGCGGAGAGCAATGACATTGTCGCCTACTTTGATCGGCCAAAACAAGGTGTGGGAATCATTGTTGGTGGAGTCATCTGAGTCGGCACATATCCAGTCGTCCTTGGAAAGCCCCCAGAATTTCCCCGAGGAATATTTGGACTTTATGCGGACAGGTCCATCAGCGTTGTAAAAACCTCGTTCCCCACAGATGGATCTTCAATGTCATTGGATTCGAACTGCAGCAGATGTGGTTGTTGGTCGATCAAGCGGGCACTGAGGTAGTTGCCATTACGGCCTTTGAATGCCACATGCTTGGGAAGTGACTTGACTGGCACCAACGATTCCCAGTCGATGACTATGAACACATCCATAAACTTCTGGCTAGGCGATTCCCCATATACGTGTATATGAAACCCCCGTATTTGTCATTCGGATCGTTTTGCACCAATGCTACGTACTTACCATTGTGGACATGGCGGAATCGGAGTACTATAGAATTAGTACTTCTGGCATCATTTACCGGGAGGCCAGCGTCACATGCGTTGACAGGCTCGAACAAGGTAAACGAGAACATGGATTTGTCTTCGTCTCGTTCATCAGCACCAGAAACAATCTGAGTATAACCAAAAGCAGGCATCACCCAGTATTTATTGTTGTAGCAGCATCTAATGTGTAGTAGTCCATCATTCCCATTACTCTTTGCCTTCTCCACTTCAAATTTTGTGTATTCGCTCCAAGCTTCCTCTCTTGTGTGAAATTAACATACCTTGCAGCTGGCATGATTCGCTTCAGATTCTCATCTGCATCAACAATATTGAATCGTAAATATTTGTTATTGTGGTTCGACTTGAGCACCACAAACCTCGGCAACGTTGACATTTTAATTCTCGTAAATATTTGTTATTGTGGTGTTCAAGTCGATCTCAATCTATATGAAGATACAAAATACACACACAGAGGGGGGACAGGAAGAGTGAGATAGAGATAGAGACCGAGTAGTGTTTTTGTAGATACTAGGATGTACGGATGTCTGCAACTCTGCCCAGATTTCCCAGCCGACCATGCTGTCCGTATTCCTTGGTAATACTGGTAAGAGATCCACGTTTGCTCTGTATCAATTATTCACAGAAGGAAAAAATAGCTCCAGTTCCGATTACGAAATGTCAGAGTTACCTATATAGTTGTCATATTATGGGTGATGAGGTAGATATGCCAACCTAAAAGAGTTCCAAGCTTTAACGCTCAAGGAAGCCATCACTAGTCCAGACATAACCTGAAAAACCCGTAAAGATGATTGGTGAGGCAACAAAGGTTTTTAAGTTCAAATCTTTCAATTGCAATAGAACTTCATTAAAAATTCAACTAATTTAGAATAATAAATCTTAAACTTTTTAAATAATTGATCAATTAAGCTCAATTAAGTAACTATAAAGATGAAAATCTGTTGTAAATGACACTCTCCCACGATAATTAATTGGCTAATTAACCTTCTCAGTAGCAATAGTTGTAATCTATCCTAAGTTCAAAATTCAATTCAAAATTTCTGTTGATTTAACGTACTTTATGGTTCGTTGATTTAACATTTCATAACTGATCGATTATATCATTGGCCTAATGCAAGTTATTTTTCAATACGTGGTATCATTTACTAAAATGAACTCGTTTATATGACTGTTACAATAAGCAACTAGTTCTCCAACGTTATGTGCACCGTACCAATGCTTCACACTTTTGAAATTTGAGCCATAAAACATCCGTTGTAGTAGAAAGCACTACATTTGCATCCAACTCATTAAGTGTCATAAACACAGAAGAGGCTTAACTAGGTTCTTGATCTTGTTAGGCATTTGGCTCGTCAAAATTAGTGTTCTATTTTGTTTAGGATTGAATTAGGAAACTAAAGGTGCACATATTCTAGTCCAAAAAGAATTAGAAAAATTAAGTTTGTGCAATTTAGATCGGAACTCCTAAAAGCGAAAAAGAAAGTGTACTTCCCTATTAGAATAGGAAAATGAATTGTACTTTCCTATTCCATATAAAATAGGAAATAAAATACTTTTCTATTTCCATATATAATAGGAAACTTAATAAAAAAAAAATAGACATGTAAACCACACTCTATACTTATAAATAGGGTGTGGCCAAGGTCTAAAATATCGATGATATCGGAAATATCGATAGTCCAAAAACACGGAAATTTCGATGGAAATATCGGGATATTATCGATATCGATAAAAATTGAATAAAAACCACGGAAATTGTAAGAAAAACTTGGAAATTTTTATTGAAACTTTGCAGGATGTTTATTTAGTCAATTATCTATTAGTTTATCACAAAAAATTGGAAGGAAATGCATTGCATGATGGATTTAACTGATTTAAGTTGATTATATAGCGAGCTGGCAAACATTGTGAGTGTAGAAAATATGTAGTAATTAATGAAATAAGTTTAAACACTCCATAATCACTTATATATAATGAATTAGTACAATATTTTACACTTTATACATTGCATGGTAAGATACATGAGTGACTTAGTACCACATAGAGTTCCTATGAGGTTCAAAATTTTCACTATCTTCATCATCTCTATGTGTAGAGTAAGTGTATTGTGAAGAGTAGTCATCAAATGATAAATCCCCAAAATAGTTTTGCATGTAATTGTTAACATGTCACCCATATGGATCCGAGATTGGTTGACGTTGTCCATAAGCAAAATCATTTGAAGATTAAGTCTCGGATTTTTTTCCATGAGTCGCTCGATTCCATCCCAGCAGGAATGGGATATGAAGGGTAGGGAAATGGTTGGTTATGAGTATAACCATAGTTACTACTTCCCACTCCAACAGAGTCCGAAGTTATAGATAACGAGTCATCTTCTTGACTTGACAAAATCCCCTTGCCTCTTTCTCTACGAGTATAGTCATTCCCTATGGCACCAATTCCTAGTCCTACCCGCCTACTGCCATGGTCCTCATCCTGTGTTGCATGCGTGAAGTTTGCCTTACTAGTGAAGGGGCTCATAAATCTAGGAGGTGGTCCAGCATAGTTTCCATATCCACCACTACCTTCAGCTCCACTATATCATTCATCATTCCCACCTCTGGTGGTAGGTGAGTCTCCTGATCTTGTACTAGAGCTATCATTAGTATCAGCATGATCTTGTGGTTGTGTAGGATTGGAAGAAGGTGGAATTACAGTGTTTCTTGGTCTTGGGCGCAAAAGTTCTTCGAAAGAGTCAGCGCTGCTAGATCCCAACTCCTCCTCTAATACTCTTTCTACATTTATCCCTTCATTACGTGCTTCTTCAGCAACTCTTAGAGCTAGGTTGCCTTCATCATCATCTAAATGAAAAGGTCTAATCCATTGATAAAGTTGGTTACCCTCTGTATCATCATCTTCAGCAACAATATCAAACACATCTAGTGGGTCACCACGGTCGACATGTTCTATTTCTGCTTCCTTATCTCGAATTTGAAGCTTCATGTTGTAGTAGCAATAAACTAATTTTTCCAACCTACTATGAGCTAACCTATTTCTTTGCTTTGTGTGTATGAGTGCAAATGTACTCCAATTTCTTTCACAAGCAGATGAGGAAGCTGTTTGTGATAATACTTTGATTGCTAACTTTCTCACAGTTAGTGCATCAGTCACATACATGATCCATCATTCAGCTATAATGAAAAACAATGTTGATAAACCTAATAACTCCAACAAATTCTATTATAAACTGATAGTGAAATATGTTTACATTCACCAGGAGACATTTTTGTTCTAGTAGCAACTGATGTTGGTTCTCCAAAAGTTCTTCTTGCATCTTTAAACCATGTTAGCTGAATTCAATAAATCGTGTTAGTTTAATCCAACAATGTAATTATTATAATTTAAGTAATTGTGTACCTCATTTCCAAATTGGCCAACTGCTGGTGATGCAGGGTCTAATTTAGAGTATACATTATGTACAGCACGTATAAGGGTACCATCATCTCCAACACCAAGTCTGTATTGGTATCGAGGATTCAAATAATATGCTATTCAAAGAAACACATACTCTAATAAGAGAAATAATACTTATGCAACTAAAGAAATGAATTGCAAATTATGACATAATTTATACCTGCTGCATGCAAATCATGGTATAATGTTTTATACCATCGGTCATCAATTATCTTTAGGACCCTCCTTGCACCATGTTTTTTTTCCAACTCCTCCTTCACTACACGCATCAACTCATACATTGCCCCCATAGTAGGATACACTTCTGTGTCAACGATCCGTAAAACTTTGTAAAGAGGTTCAAACACTTGGCACACATGTTCTGATTGAGTCCAAAAAGCATGATCAAGCACTATACTTTCCACCATACGACCTGCATTCGAGCGGCTGAAATTGTGGTTGGCCCAATCGTCACTAATGAATAGTTGCTTCAACCTTGTTTTCTTCTTAAGTAGGCTGTCTAATGCAATATAGTTGGTGGCGAATCGAGGGGTAGTTGGACAAATAATTTCTCCTTTGCAAAATTCACGCATCTTTGCCAACAACCAACCGTGATTGTAAATATAATTTATGATCGTTCTTAGGGGTGGTTCGGTATAGGATCCCATACCGAAACCCTTGTCTCGATTCCCAAACTGAAATTTTCGAGAATCCTAATTTCAATACCGATCCCAAACCAAATTTTCGGGAATCCCGATTTTTGGGAATCTCGAAACTCCCATACCGAAACCCTTGTCCCGATTCCCAAACCGAAATTTTTCGGGAATCCCAATTTCAATACCGATTCCAAACCAAATTTTCGGGAATCCCGAAATAGTTTCGGGATTTCGGGACAAATCAGGAATCCTGAAATGGTTTTGGGCTTTTGGACGAAAATTTGACATATTATGCTTTTGGGCTAAAATTCAACCTTTTATATTGAAAAATTGACATATAGGCATGCCCAATCTGCCAATTTGTTTCTACTAATATGTGCACACAAATTTGCCAATCAAATGGCAAGGCCCAGTTAGTATCTACCTATTCAAAAGCAATCTGCCAATATGAAACGTTAATATATGCTTGAGTAAACTAGTAAATCTATCTATAATCATGCTAGTCCCCAAAATTACGTCTAAAACGTTAACATATGCTTGAGTAAACTTCTGTACATATATAAAATAAATATTATAGATAGATGTAAAGTTTTCTCAAGCAAATTGTAACTTATAATCTATCCATGTATACATCTATCAATACCCCATGTTTATTCTGCATATATGTATCCATCTATCAATCTTTTGTGATTTAAAAATTCTACATATGTTCCACTATCTATCTTAGGGCTTCTTCCTGTATATGTTCCATCATCAATTTCCAGTGCTCATTCAGTATTTCAATTTTCACTATTGTAGGTAGATGATGTTCCCCTTAAAGATGTGATCCTATATATTTAAAAATTAAATAATATATATATATTTTTCGGTTTGGTTTGGGAATACCGAAATCCCAAAAACTTGAGACCGATTCCGGTACCAAAATTTCAGGATCGGGTCAGTATTGGGTACCAAAATTTTCGGGAATTTCGGTTTGGGATTTTTTCGGTTTGGTTTCGGGAATTTTTCGATTTGGTTTGGGATTTTCGGGATTTTTTCGGTTTGGTTTCGGGAATTTCAGTTTCGGGAATTTTTTCGGTTTGGTTTCGGGAATTTCCAGCCCTAATCATTCTAGCTCTTTTTACGACATTAGACATATTCTCTCTCTTCCCCATTGCCTCAAACATGAGATCAATACAATGTGCTGCACATGATGTCCAAAACACATTATGATGCTTCATTAACTTTTTTCCAGCTTTGACAAATGCAGAACCGTTGTCGGTCACGACTTGGACAACATTATGCTCTCCCACCTCCATGATTACATCCCTCAATAATTTGTAAATATACTTGTAGTTCTTTATATGGTCTGAAGCATCAACGGACTTCAAAAAAATTGTCTTTCCCTTTGAGTATACCATGAAGTTTATGATAGACAATCTGGTCGGGCCAGTCCATCCGTCACACATGATTGTGCAACCATTAGTTTCCCACTTTGACCTCAACTTGTTAACATACTCGCCAATGCCTTTATACTCCATTTCCAAATATTTGTTTCTTACCTCATAAGGAGTGGGAGGTTGTACTCCAACACCAGCATGTTGATATCCCAATACCATATTTTTGAAATGATGTGATGATGCCTTCTCAGCAGGGACATTTTCATAGATAAAGAACTTGCTAATTAGACGCCCCATTCCCTCTTTCACATTACATCCAGTTAAATAACTCCAAACACTCTTTTGACGTGCTTTGGATGACTTATATAAACTTGGGGCTATTGGTGGTGTTGGTTGTGATTCTCTAACGCTTGCTCCCCGTCTCATTTGTACACCACCACTTGTCCCGGAACCTTGTGCTCTATTAGGAATTTTATGAAGGTGTTCTCTTTCCCATGCTGACTGTTTGGAGACACGTAATGCTTGTTTGAAATTGCGTCGTTCTTCAGGTCCTATGTCATCATCATATTCGTCCTCATCGTCATCATCATCACTGTCAACCGCTTAGCCAATGACTTCTCCTCGTAGCCCAGCTCGAATATTTTCCATTCCATGTGTTTTCTTTTCCTTCTGGTGTTTTTTATTTTTTAATAATGTGGTGATGAATGCCTTCACTTCTGGGGGGACATTATCGCATCGTTGGACATTATTTCCTGGATCTAATCCACTAAGATGGTATCTAAGTCGTGTCACTCCGCCACTTTTCATTACCCGACCACAATATTTGCAAATTGTGCCATGTTTGTTTCCGTCTATTGGGTCTCCATGTTCCCAAGCTGGATCACGTTTAGTAACTCTACTAGACATGTTAAACGTACCTATATTTATTTTTCATGGAAATTAGGCAATTATTTTTTGGCCAAAAAATACAGTAGTGACGGTTATATAAGAGAACCTAAATAATAAAGTTATTCTACAGAAGAATTGAATAGGAAGTAAAGAAAATGATTGTAAGAATTTAAGTAATTATAAAAATAATATGGAATAATAAAACCTAATATTAATGAATAATAATCCAATTTGATAATAAAATAATAAATAACATTAAACATATTAAAATTATCCTAGGGAATAATTATACAACATTACTTAATTACTTCAAAAAATTAACATGCAAGTATTATTTGTGTAAAGGCCAAATAGAATCTGCGTGGACCAACAATAAAATAATAATTACACAAATGTAACAAATCTGGAACTTTCGATGTCGTACGTAGCAGCAAAATCTTGACGATCCTCTGCAGCTTGCTGTCTGTGAATAAATGAGAGAGAAATAAGGTATTTAACATTTAATTTGAAGTGGCACGAGCTGCAGATCCATTGATTCAGTTTGAAGCTCTAAAAGGGCTCTGGAAAGGCTCTGAAAGGGCTAAGGGAAGAAGAAGAAACGAAAAGGTGTAATAGAGGTTTTTCAATTTTTGAAGGGTCAAAAAAGGTGTGATGATCTGATACTCCACCTCTGGGAATGTGAAAGAGTTGGAAGTGGCACACGGTTTTGAGTATGAAACCACCACTACTTTTTGTCTTTTCAAAAGTTGTCAAAAGTTTGAGATTTATACATATAATATATATATATATATATAAATGTTTTATGAATTATTTGGATTTTTTTTTCTCTCGGATAACACACACACACATACACACAGACCCTCAATCTCTCGATCCTTCTCCCTCATTCATCTCCTTGTTTCTTCTCTGGTTCTCCCCTCATCTATTCTCTGTAACTCTCATTCCCAGAGCAGACAGACACATACACACCCACTTCCCCGTGTTTCCCCATTCCCCAATCCCTCGAACCTTCTCCCCCATTCCTCTCTTTGTTTCTTCTCCTCCCATCTCTGCAACTCTCTTTCCCGGAGCACAGACACACCACACCCACACCCCACCGTGACCTCCACCACAGTGGCACACACTCCAGCGAGCA
Source organism: Heteromeles arbutifolia (assembly GCA_024362995.1). Classification (NCBI taxonomy): domain Eukaryota; kingdom Viridiplantae; phylum Streptophyta; class Magnoliopsida; order Rosales; family Rosaceae; genus Heteromeles; species Heteromeles arbutifolia. Next base: position 10,867,811 of record JANCRC010000018.1, read on the forward strand.
CCATCACCATCTGTGGACCGTTCCTCCTCCCTTTCTCACCTCCCAGCGAGCACCATCAGGCAAGGGGAGGCCTTGTTTAGGCCGTACAAGGCGGAGGATCCATCAAACCCGAGTGGGTTTTGGGATCCGGAGAAAAGAGATTGCTCATGTTGATGGGTCTGAGCGTGGATTGCAGAGAAAGGCGCAGATCTTGGCAGTTGGGACAATGGAGCCTAGGCTGCAGTTGCGACGACAGAGCCTCGGTGATATTATCGATAATATCGATATTATCACGATATATTGATGATAATTAAGTGGATAAGTGTGAAAATATCGTCCTCTAAAAAAAACGATATTATCGGCGATATTTCGCCGATAATATCAATATTTTAAACCTTGGGTGTGGTAATGCTAGAAATTTGTGAGAACGGCCCGAGACAACCAAGAAGGACAAAGAGGGATTAGTTCTAGGGTTTTGCAAAAGTACTGTAACTCTGTTACTTCGAAATCCTGTCCATAGATTTCATTATTTAATTACTTATTTACACGACTAATAAGAAATTGTACCGTACTTGAATGGTATTTCGTACCGACTCATGTCATTCTCTACAATAAAGCAGAGACTTTTCGAGGAAGAGTTACTGTGAAATCCCATCCCTAGATTTCATTATTTAATTATGTATTTACGCGATTTCAATTTCGTTGTTTTAGAATTTTAATTATTTAGTTACAAAGTTCGAATCTTTGTCAATACTCATTTAAAATCCGTAGACCTTTCAGGGTCACACTTAGGGTTTTCGAATAGAGCTCGATCCCAATAACGCTTAGAGGAAAGCCGTTCGCGAATCGAAGCTATAATGAAGAAGTTACGAGCGTTGAAAGATTGATATGAATAGTAAATTGGGATTTGTTATAAATAGCAAGTCCCACTTTTTTTTGGAAGGGGACCAATGAGAAAGAAGGAAACCCAGCTGCTCGGATCATCCATTTTAACCAGACATCCCCGCGTGACCTGAATTCCGACTCGGTTCTTGCAATTTTTTCAACACTTTTCTATTGGATTTCTCGGCAAATCTCGTCGAACCACCACTTAAAAACGACTCATCGTCATCCCACCTTCCAATTCTATATGAAATCTAGCCATTTGGGCTCTTGTTTCACGAGGATCAAATTGTAGGCTTTTTGAGTTGCACAGAGTTATCCGTTATTTCTGAAGGTTTCAGCGTCGACCACCACCACCAATAGACTTCCTTTAAAAAAAAAAGAAACAAGGCCCAAGCATTAGTTGATGCGTCGGAGCACTGGTGAAGGCAAATCAACGAATACCCGTTTTAAGGTTTCTAACGGTCCACGAGTGTTTTCAAGCATTTCCTTACTGAACTGAACCTTGGTACAGGTATGAATTTTTTTCCTCTTATTTGGTTCTACAATAGTGTGAAATTTGGTGATGTTTGGAGTTGGTTGGAATTTATGGTTTCTGTTCGTCGTAGCCACTGTGTGTGGCAGCGCATGGGAAACTTCGACGATCTGAATTTTGGACAGTGAGACTTCCTCGATGTCTTGAGCACATATACGAGATCCGTTTGTTGAAACTCAATACGATGATTCGATTATTCGATTTAAGGGATAATTGTACCGACATTTGATTTTTGTAATTGACGTCGATCTGACTGTTGGATCATCACCAATTTATAATATGTTATGTATGTATTATTTGAGGACCTTAGGAACTTATAGATTGGAAATCCGACATACAAATCTTCCTAAATTGAATTTCTAGTTTATAGAACCGATTGGTAACCGCTGCTTAAATTGGAAATTGATAGAGATTCGATGGTTGGATCGTCCCAAAATGTTAGGATATTATTTTTTAAGCTTAATGAGACCCTCAGAAAGTGACGGATCGGAAATCCAATGGACAGATGTTCTGGATCGAGTTGCTTAGGGTCGTTGACTATTCCACTAGCTACGTTGACCGATGGTTGACTTTTGGTCAAACATGTTTCGAATCATTCTTGAATACTAAAATTGGTATTAGAAGTTTAGCGGGCTTACTCCCGTCAGTGGGCCATCATGGAGATATGCACTTTGGTTTTTATACAAGTGACATTTTATTGCGATATACGCGTTTATTGAACTTATAGATGATACAAATAATATGTATGATTACAAGTATAAAAATATGAGACTGGAACCGTATTAGAAGTATTTGGTAGAACTTGTATAACTAGATTGGTGGTTGTTAGGGGAATCTATGTATGGACTGGTAGTGCTTGGTATATCCATTATGGGCGACTACTTCCTAATTAGATTACGTTGAGTGGTCTGGAATCCCATCTCTTATTCTGTTCTGTTGAGTTAGTCTGAAACCCTAGATTCTTATGACTAGAAATTACTTAGGAAAGACACTTGTATTTGCAATGTTATTGCTTGGATTCAAGTATGGAAATAGAGAGATTTGCTTTATTAAATTTTGTGAACCAATACTTAGGTCAAGTTTGGTATTGAGGTGATTTTAAAAAAAAGTGGGTATGAAAAAAAGTTGGTAGAGTTTTTGGGGTTTGGTAAACACTCCAAATAAGCTTTATTTCAAAGTTTTAGATGGAAAATAGCTAAAAATGGGAAGCTGCAGGTCAGGTTTGGTATTGAGGTGATTTTAAAAAAAGTGAGTATGAAAAAAAATTGGGAGAGTTTTTGGTGTTTGGTAAAGGAACCAGATCCCCTCATGAGCATAGGGTGGGGATCCTCCTGACTAGCCCATCTGGGCTCTTGAAATTTGATCAAACGGCTACAATAATTATAACTTTTAGTGGACCCCCTATTTATAGATGTTGGATCAAATTTTAAGGGCCCAAATGGGCTGGTCAGGATGATCCCCACCCTATGCTTAGGAAGGGATCCGGTTCCTTTGGTAAACACTCTAAATCAGCTTTATTTCAAAGTTTTAGATGGAAAAAAGCTAAAAATGGGAAGGTGCAAAAGGCAGCTTCTTGTGAAAACACGGAGCTACAGTGATTTTATTAATGAAATTTTCAAATTGCCAACATTACCCTCATTTCTCTCTGCCTTCTCTCTCGCACGCCCTCTTTTCGCAGAACGTTCAGAGATTCTTGCACGCCCTCTTCTCCTTTGTTGCCTACCGTGCTGCTGCACCTCTTCCTCCTCCTTTTCCTCTCTCTTCGTCAGTCTCAGCGCCACAGACACCATCGTCGCCTTCCCTCATTCTCTCGCCGTCGCCTTCCCTCCTTCCTCTGGTAAGCTTCTCTTGTCTAAAATTTTGTTATTTATTTGTTTGGATTTGGGGTAGGGTGAGTGAAAGAGGGGTGGGAAGAGCGAAGGGATCGGTGTATAGGTATCGGGAAAAAAAAACTGGGGATGGAGAAAACAATTGGGGAAAAAAATTAGGGTTTGTGGAGGAAACAAGAAAATTTGAGAGAAAAGTAAGAAAAATTGATTACTTCTCTATTCATTTTCCTTGACTGAATCTTGATGCATGTATGGCAGAGAAGTGATAACGCATGTTTGTTCCATGAATCTTGTTTTGGATTAAAGAGTTATTTGTGTTTTTGTTGTGCTTGGCTGGGGAGAATGTGTATTTTCATAGTGTTCCATATCTCTTTCTATCTTCTATTTTTATTCCTCTCTCTCCAACATACAAGCTGACTGCTGTTTTCTGGTTTAATTTACAGAATGCAACTTATTGTTTTTAACATTGTCATTGTTTTGCTTTTGATATTTAGGAAGTTCTCCCTAACTTGTGTAAAACTCATTGAATTCCCAGTAAATGAATCCTTATAATCTCTAAGCTGCTACTTTCCCGCCTTTATGTACCCTTCTCGCTACATATCCAGCGACCTCAAATAATTGAAATAGTTTCATACTTGTTGCTGTTCAGAAGCATCCAGAAGAAAATGAACTGAGCCAAATCCACTTGCCAAGGTTTTCTCATAAAGCGTCGTGTTGACTAGAAGCTTTAACGAAAAACTCCTTAGTAGATCACTACTTAAGTACCTCAGATTGAATTAGCATTTAGAACTATGTAACTGTACAAATTTGAATCCAAAGATACAGTTGACTCACTTGATACCTATCCCACGTCTGTTTGTATCCCAAAAGCACACGGGACACATAAATTATAAGAGCGCTGATTGTAACCACATCAAGAACTATTGCTTACCTGGTATTAGATTAAACTAGGATATGTTCATGACAATTACAGAGAAATTTAACTTGGAAGAAAAGGCATATAATGTGCTAAATGTACTGCTTTAAAATATGCACAGCCTTCAAGAGTATAGAACATAATGATGTACCAATTGTTCTTGAACATGTAAAAAACCAACTAAATAATTTTAAGCATCCTTTATGTGATAAGATGCGTAGATAAGTCATAGCAACAAAAAAACAAGCTGATAAAAACATTCATTAAGTTTTCAAAATATTTATTAGTTAAGGACTAGCGAGTGGTAAAAAAATAAGTCAAAATTATTAGTAAAGGACTAGCAAGTGGGAAAAAAAAAAAAGTCAAAATTTAATAAAATGATAGTACTCAGAATCAGGTGAGGAGAGGAGAGATACTTCAGCAAATTATGGATCCACTAAGCTACATAATTGTTAGCATGTAGCAAAGATAAACATACCGTGTCTATGATACGGAAAGATAGTTTTTTTGTGGGGAAAGATAACCTACAAAGTGAAACAAATGAGAATACCATAGGCAGGCACAGAGAAAATTACAAAACCATATGCTAGAAGAAATGAAAATTACAATGGATAAACTTTAAAATTGAGACAGAAGTATTTACTGGTAGAGTCCAATATGCTAGATGCCAATCCCAGTGCTGGATGGAATGCCCACACGTACTGTGTATTCTTAGAGTTCAATTTGTCCCTTTCATGTACATAATGCCTTCTGGGTTATATTACAATATCATACGTTCTTGTTTTATATATATATATATATATATATATATATATATATATATATATATACAAATCACTAGTTGGTATCGATGGCAAGGAAGGGGGCATCTTCGTCAAATCCTTCAGCTATATGGAATGCCCACAATATATCTATATTTTGTGATGTATGCATCAAGGAGGTTGAGGCTGGACATCATCTAGGCACTCACTTTAACAAAGAAGGATATGCAAATATTAGACCTAACTTCAAGGCAGAGACATGGCATGATTATGAAAGAGTCCAACTGAAAAATAAGTGGGATGCACTTAAAATGAGTGGAAGTTGTGGAAAGAGCTAGTTGGTAAAGAAACTGGCCTAGGGTGGAATTCAAGCAAGGGTACCGTTGATGCCTCTGAGAAGTGGTGGAATAATAAAATTCAGGTTTGTGTATTTATCTTTTAATATGTATTATGATATCATGCAATATGTATTAACCATATAGAAAATTACCGTTGATGCCTTAAAGAATATGGAAAATTGCGAAAAAAGGCATTAGTCCTGAGATGGAGGACAAGTTAGATAGGATGCTCTCGAACATAGTTGCTACCGGTGAACATGCCTGGGCACCTTCATCTGGAGTACTACCACCAGAGACAAGAGAGCAATCTATAGGACAAATTGATTCAGATGATGAGGAAGAAAGTGAGACTATGCAGGATCTAAGGCAAGCTACTAGGAAGGAAAAAAAGAGAGCGGCTAACCAAGGAGAATTGCAAAAGAAGAAGGTTGATAAGAAAGGGAAAAAAATTGGAGGTGCTGCAAAACTTTGTGGTCAAATTGACCGTCTTGTTGAAGTTTATTTTGCAAACTCATTGATGTCCAAACTGCATGTAGGCAGTAGTATTCTGGAAGTGTTAGCGGCTGTTGCACAATTGCCTGCTTGTGAGCCACCTAGCAAGTTATGGCTGTTTGCTACATGTTTATTTTGTAGTGCAGAGAAGCGAGAGGTGTTTACCAAGATAAAAGATCTTGAAGTCCAGCGGACTTGGTTGAAATATATATATGTTCAACAAACAACAATAAGGAGCTAAAACTATGAATTAGGACTATGTGTGGTTTGTACTTTACATTAACATTATGTGTTGAATGTTGCTACATGTTTATTGAATGTTGGATTATATGTTGAATGTTGAATTATAATTTCTTGTTAAATGTTGGATTATAACTTGTTTTTGAATGTCGGATTATGACTTCTTAGTGATTGTTGGATTATGACTTGCGGAATGTTGAATTATGTGTTAGGTTATAGGTGTATATTCAATATGAACACCTCTGATGATGATGTTGAGGATTTGGAGAATGGTCTAATTATATGCGTTGTAGCGAGAGCTGTTGAAACATATTATTTAAAATATGTCCACAAAACTGTGTATGAATTATTCCCAAACATGTAATATTTGGTTGATGGAAGTACTACAAGGAAATGATGTGCGATGCTATAGAATGTTTAGGATGAACAAAGATGTCTTTTATAGATTATCCAATGACTTGCAAACTAATTATGGATTGAAAGGTTCAAGGAGAATGAATGCAACTGAAATATTAGGAATGTTCTTGCATATGTTGGGACATGGTGTGAAAAATAGATTAGCGCAAGAGAGATTTCAACATTCTGGTGAGACTGTTATTAGATATTTTGGTGCTGTGTTAGATATCGTATGTAAGATGGCAATAGATATTATCACCGATGGATTCGGAGTTTCGTGGCATTCCCCAAGAAATAAGGAGAGATACAAGATACATGCCTCATTTTAAGGTAAAGTTTGACTCGTGTTCTAACTTATTTGCAAACTATAAGTGTAGGTTGACTGTTTTCTTCTATGTTATTATTTTTAGGATTGTATTGGTGCCATAGATGGAGTACATGTTGAGGCTTCAATACCACCTCTGGATCAAGTTCCATACATTGGTAGGAAAGGAATGCCGACTCAAAATGTTATGGATGCATGTAATTTTGACATGCAATTTACATTTGATTGTGCCGGATGGGAAGGCACTGCACATGATACAAGGATTTTTCTATTCGTGCTACGGAATCCAAATTTAAACTTTTCTAAGCCTCCAAATGGTAATCTTCATACTTATTATAACATTTTACATACTTGTATAATTATTACAATACAAAACAAAATTTTCAATTTTCAATTTTTAGGAAAATATTACTTGGTAGATGTGGGGTACCCACAAATGAGAGGTTATTTGGGACCATATAAAGGTGAAAGATATCATCTCCCGGATTTTTGTAGGGGTCCCGAACCAACAGGTCATAAAGAGGTATTCAACCACATGCATTCTTCTCTTAGGAGCATCATTGAACAAACTTTTGGGGTATGGAAGAAAAGATGGGCAATTTTAAGGGATATGCCTAATTACCCGTTCAATAAGCAAGTGAAGATTGTCATTGTTACAATGGCTCTTCATAACTACATACGGAGGTATTCTGAAGGTGATCGTCACTTTGATGACCCTAGGGACTCTTGTGGAGAGAGCGATATTAGTGATGATGATGATGAAGAATACCAAAATTATGAAGTTGAAGGATCACATGAGATAGAAGCATTAAGAAATAGAATAACGGCAAGTTTGATGAATGCGTCTAATTAGACTACTTTCAAATACATTAACAATATTGTACTAATGAATCCTAGCTATTCAGTCTAAAATATTTCAATTGAAGTAGTTTGTCAAACTAAATAATATTTAAGATAAAGTTTATAAATATTTTTCTTTTAAAAATAAAGTATATTTAGTAATTCACCTTTATTTGTTAAGAAAATTAAATTAATGGCACATCCAGTATTATACCCTTTTTGGTCATTTCACACAGTCACAACCGTTTTACATAAAAGTTTACCAAACACTATAATACTGTTTTTTTTTTTCCAAAAGCACTTTCACAAAAAAGTTCAACAAACACTCTGCTGCTTTATTTCACAGCTGCTTATTCTCACAGCACAACAGAAGCAGTTTTTTTTTAAAGCACAGCAATACCAAACCAGCCCTTAATCTTATTGGTTGATTAACGTAGTTATATTATGCATCTTTGAGTCATTGATCTATTGTTTTCTGTGATTGGTTAGAAAACATTGTGATTTACGTGATTGATGAAATGACAATTAATTTTGATTGTTTCTTGATCGTTAAGTAACCTGGAATTTAGTGACTCGTCGAGTTCCATTGAGCAATTCTGGAACTCTAAGTCCTTGTTGGTTAATGTCTTGAAAATTTTGAAGCTTAAAAGAACAATGAACTACGAATGACTTAATCCCTGCTTCAGGTACGTAGGCAATCTAACAAAAAGATTAGATGCAGCCATGAAATAAAAGAAAATTATTGAGTGGTTGAACCATTGATTGTGTTTTAGTCGTGCCTCGGACATTGATTGCGTTTTAGTCATGCCTCGTATATGAGACATGATAGACGAACGGGTATATGGTGACGTCGAGTGTGGATCCTAGACGTATCTTGGGATCTGGGCAATGACACTTATTAATCAAAGAAGTTGTGGTTTCTTTATCCAGAGAAATCACAATTGGACCAAAGAAAAGTTCTGCCGAACCTGTATAAATCTTATGATTTCTAGTTATTCTCTAATTTGCTAAGTTTAGTCTATTGCTGGATACATCAAAGAGCAAGATCCATAGGAGAGTCAGAATTATAACAACTGGTATCGAGAGCTTGGTTCAAGGTGTTTTTCGATGTCAAAAGAAAATGAGTTTGCGGACCTAGAAAGCTTAAGGCCTGCTTTAAAACCTTTTTATGGCAATGATGACTTCAGGGACGAGCAAATGATGATGAAGAACATACTGACACAACAAGAATTGGATGATGCACTTCTTGGTGAGAAGCCTACGACCATGATAGAAGCGACATGATCAACCAGCTTAAACTAAAATCATGATCAGCTAGCTTTTAATCTAATAATATTTATCATTTAGCCACTCAGTATTACGGCCTAGTGGTAATTTTTCTTCACTTGTAAGTGAGGTCTTAGGTTTGATTTTCGCCAACAATGCGAATTTGAACTAAACTATTACTAGCCTATTATTAAACTTAGCCCACTTTCTCACCACTTTAATGGTGATTATAGCATTTGTTAAAGAAAAAATTATCTTCCTAACGTTGGATCAAATCCTAAATCAAATCCGCGACTCCCCATTGATTAAAAAACACTAGAATCTTGATCTAAAGTTGATTGAACTCTCTCAATAGAAATAAAAGAAATTGTTTTGCTTCAATCTAGCCACTTCCTCACAATAAGTAACTGCCAGATGAATGGTGGCAATGGTTGTCGAGCCACGCTAGGATGCATGACATTGACAGCCCCAATGCATATAAGTCCAAATTACATCGTCATGGACACTTAACAAGTACTTTAACGAAAACTGACCGCACAATGTACGATAAACGAACATGATTGATTGATCCCTCCGGATCCCCACAAAGAGGATCCGGAGAGGATCATTTTCCCTTTAAACGTTGCATTATTTAAAGTTTAGGCAAGTGGTGGACGGAAAAGGATCCTCGCCGGATCTTTTTCTTGGGGATCTTAGGGATCCCGTGATCGTGACGGTTCCTCATATTATGCGGTCAGAAATCATTTCAAAATTTAAAATTAAATATAAATAGTATCTAACAAAAACTGACCGCAAGATGTACGATGAACGGTTACGATCGCGGGATCCCTAGGATTCCCAAGAAAAGGATCTGACGAGGATCCTTTTCCGTGGTAGACGTAGCCTGGGGAGTAGAGTCTTCATTTTTAACTCATTAAGTAATTGAATTAGTGTAAATTAATTTAGATTCGTTTGAAAGTGTTTTTAAAATAACTGAAATTTAATAAAATAATTTGAAGTGCTTCCTAGAAGAAGCATATACTATGGCCATTTTGGTGGAAATATTTTTTAAACCAATATTTAATAAAAGTGCAATTAAATCTTGGAAAAGCACTTGAAGTGCTTCCTAGAAGAAGCACATAACTGGTGCTTCTTTCATGAAGCACTTCAAGTGTTTTTGGAACTAAAAATATCTTATCTAAAAACGTTTTTAGTCGTCTAAAAAACACTTCTAAACGAACACATCGTTTGTTAAAAAAAAAGAAGTTAAGATTAAATTATTTAATATTTTAAACGATAGAAATAGAATATGGCCGTTTTGTTTTGTCCATTTCTCTTAATTTAGAAGTATTGGCATTTGACTAGCTCCTTCTTCGACAAATTTTTTGTTTTGATCAAGGATAAAAATAACTTTGCTTAGTTTGTGGTCCCATGGTGTTGTTTTAGGGTTTGGGAGAGTTTCACCCACTCTACCACAAATTTGGCCGTTTTGGTGGATGTTTAAGGTGGTCCTATTTGTCGCGATTTGTACGTAGATTTGGTAGATTTAACTAAGTTTTGTATTATTTAGTTTACCATCTATTTGGCAATATGTGTGTAAATTAATAAAATTGTAGTAGAGAAATTAGTGGGGGATTTTATTGATGTGGTAGATAAGAATTTATTGACATAGGGTTTTATTAACTTGAAGTTGATCCAAATGAGTTCATATTTGAAATTCATAATTGGTAACTATGGGTAATGCTAGGAAGACTAAATTTAGAGACTAAAGTGCAAACTAAATGATGTGTCATCAATAGGAATAACCACGTTTATTGACACACCCCGTCCCGAAGGAGGGCATGCTGGCCGTCACGTGAGAGTGACGTAACCATTTACACAGTTCGGAAGCTTAAAAAATACAATTGTGAATTCTGTCAGAACACCGTTGGATTCCTCGTGGCCACCAAAGCTCTGCTATCTCAAACCTGGAGGGGCGCAAAACAAAGTTGAGTGGGTCAGTAAAACAAATCTTTTCAAAACTTTCCTTTATCAAAGTTCTAACCCCTCGCTGTAAAACATGTATACTTTCCCAAAAAAATAGCATATATAAATATATATATAGCTTCAAAAATCTCAAAACACCATTCTTTATCACTTTTCAGAAAATATGCCATGCCATGCGTCAAAAACATAATATGGATGCATCAATATAAATTAGGTGAAATAATAAATCAACCGGAGACCCTGCAGTGGTCCTGTACGGCTGATTCTAAAGCTCAATATCCAATCCAGCCGGAGTCACCAACTGTGACCTGTACGGCACTGCCGGAGTCGCCAACTGCGACCTGTACGGCACTACGCTGCACATGAGTCGGAACTACCTGTAGTAGTCTGTACGACTCGGATGGTGTAATAATACGCTCTAGTGCTTCTCTCATCAATCATCTGTGCACATAATCTAAGGTCACCTACTAGTCGGAACCGTCTCTAAGGTCTGTACGACTAGCATGTCGGAACCACCTCCAGTGGTCTGTACGACTAGCATCTACTTGGATCCAAGGTGAGCGTGTGATGCGGTGAATAACATAAGCACTAACACCAGGGGTGCAGGTTATGAGCTATCAACATAAATCACATCAAACAATTCAATGCACCAAATATAACTCACCTGATACTCACATGTGCGTCCGCAGCACCAATTCACATATATGCATCATATAATATCAATTCACATATCTCATATAAATTCTATGCATGGCATTTCAAATCACATGATTCATAGAATCTATGCATGGCATTTCAAATCACACTTTCAAATCATATTTCACTTAAATAGATTTTTTGGGAAAAACTCCATTATATAGGTATATACGTAAAACAAAACTGCCCACTCACCTGGAGTTCGCCCTGCAACTCCCTAGCACAACACATCAAGGCGTCATGGCGATCGGCGCCTAAAACAATCATCAAATCATACCTCAGAATCATATCGATAGAATATATCACTTATATAAAACACGTCACTATGAAGTTCGATCCGGAAGATCTGCAACTCAGATTTCCAATCCGTAACTTCCAGAGGTCCACAATAAATCTCTAGAACAACATCCTAAAATTTCATGACCATCCAACGGTCGGATATCCGCCAATTACCAAACTAAGTGACGGTTAACATTATATTTTATGAACTTACAACTCCAATTCCGGGAGATCCGTAAATCGGATTCTCGATCTGTAAGTTCCTATAATCCATAAAAATATTACGTATTACAACGTATCAAAGTTTGGTGACGATCCAACGGTCGGATCGTCAATTCATATTTTGGCCTAACCATGCATCGTATCAAAATTAAGTCCAAATGATCTACCAACGTTAAGCCACTATCAAAACTGAACTCAGGACATCCAATATAGCTTAAAAATAAAATTGGCGGCCCACTGGCCACGCGCCGCCTCACGCGCCGCCGTGGGTGGCAGTCGGCCGCCCCGACTCGCCGGAAAATCCAACTTTATCCAAAAATTACTAAAATTTACAGAAATGAAGATCTCAATGAGTAGAACAACTTTCATACCTGTGGCCAAGGCCAATTCGGTCGGTAAAGCCTCTAATTCCAACAAAACCCGTCGGAAACCCTAGGTTTGGTGTGCTCCAATTCGACCTCCAAAATTGTTCCAACGCCTCAACCACTGCTTGGGCTTTGTTCTAGGTCTCAAGAGGATGCCATGGGTGGTGGTGATTGGAAGAAATTGCTTCATATCTTGACGGAAAGGGACCCAACCCGTGCGCCCCCTTTTTGCACGGTTTCTTCTATTTTCACCATCAAATCTCTCCAAATTTGAGATGGAATGGATAGAGCAAGGGTCCTAGAGTGTTTCCCATGAGGTTCCTTGAATCAATTCGCCGGAAAAACGGGTGAATTTCGCCGAAATGTGGGTGTGGGTGCTGCGGGTCGAAATGGGTCGCGGGTGAAGACCCGTTTTCTTCCTTCTCTCCTCCGCTTCTCGCCTTCTCTCCTTTCCTCCTTTCCCCTGTTCCGATTGGCCCTTCTCTTCCTCTCTCCTCTCCCCATTCGTCCGGCTCCCTCCTTTCTCTCCCGGAGCTGCTGCTCCTTCCTCCTGGTTGGGCAGTTTTGCCCAATCCATTTCTTCTTTCTTCTTCTTCCGCCAGCCACAAACACACACACACACACATATAATTTTATTCCTATTAATCCCAGCCATCCATTTATTTCCTCATTAAATCTGGGCCGTCCATTTTCATAAAAGAATTTCCATATTTTATTATTATAATTCCCAAAATGCCCAAACTTCAAACTTTAATATCTTTTTCGTTATAACTCCAAATCACGAACCGCTTGCGCCCACGCGTCCGTAGCGACGAATACTACGAGGATATGTCAAGAAAACAAATCTTAGATGGCACGACACAACGATTAACCTCGAACAATGCGCGTGCCTCAAAGGGCATTTTTGTAAAATCCTTTATTAAAACTTTAAAAAATCTTAAAATCAGGGACGGGCTGTCACATTTATCAACACTTAAGTAATATACCAATCATCAACTTTCATGTCCTTTAGTTTCCAAAATTTAGCTCCCTAGCATTATTGTGTGTTTGTAAGCACTGCCTAGAACCTTAATAAATGGCAATTTATTTTCTGCAGTTGGTTATATGTAAAGACAATGTGAAATGTTCCATTATTTTGTGCAGTTGGTTACTGATTTCGTAATGCCACATTAAAAGTTAATAAAATCATTCTCTGTTATTGATTTATCATGTATTTAGAAAGATTCAAGTTAATAAAATCATTCTTTGTTATTGATTTATCATGTATTTAGAAAGATTCAAGTTTTTCTTTCGTATGCAAGTTATCCTAATGCCACATTAAGTGGTAGTCAAATCGTTATTTGTTATTGTTCTATTCTGTATTTAAATATTCTAGTGGATAGGATGTTGAGTTTTTATGCATGCCTCACGGGTTTGAGACTCTCTACTCTAGTAATTATTGTAATAGTTGGTGTGAGTTAATGGTCAAGTAATTGTTTTTTTTTTGTCAAAAAATAAAAAAAATAAAAAAACAGTTGCTTGACCATTAATTGTAATGTCCTTGATAATTGTGATTTCCTTGTTGTTAGGGATTTATTTGAAACCTTAGTCAAATATGTAATTTGAATATATGTTGCCTCTTAGAGAGATGAATATAAACAATACAATTACGCTCCAATGATACAAATTTATCTTATTCGTTTGAGGTTCTGAATTCGAATTTCTCTTCCTTCAATAGCGCTTGTATAAGATGAATAAGCTTTTTTTTTATATTTTTATTATATATACATTTATGAATGAGTAAGAGAAATTGGAAATAGGGTTTTCCATTCTTGGAGAAGTTTTTTAGGGTTTCCGGCACAAAAGTCACGTGTTGTTCCCACCAATTAAAATTTGACACCTAAATATTCTTTTATTTCTTTAATTCTTAAAAACTGAGATGGTTTGACACTGAACTGTCGACGGAAAACAAATTAATTTAACGGAGTTGTACTTCCACCGTCGACTCTTACCGTCATTACCAATTACTCATTCTGTAAATCTTTTCACTAATTCAGAAATCACCACAAAATTTACCAACACCCAGAAAATGAATATGTGAGAGAGAGAAAGAGAGATAATCGGGTTTGGTATTTAGAAGTTTTTTTCCTCTCTTTTTAGATTGTGGTTTTCGATTCAAAGACGGAGGGCGAGTGTTGGGCAAACAAAATGGAATTCGAAGTCGAATAGGAAAGGGTAATGCTAGAGAGACAAAATTTGTAGACAAAATTTTGTAAACTAATGACATGGAAGGTGATGGTTAGGTTATTACTTAAGTATTGATAAACGTCCTCGTTTCTATTGATAATACATCATTTAATTTACAAATTTAATCTCCCTAGCATTACCCAATAGTAAATATGATGGAATTCGAGAGCAAGTTGCACAAGCGCTTGATGGGAAAGTTCACATCTGTTAGTTTTTGTTTGACTGTTGGATTTCCAACTTTTAAGAATTTATTTGATTAAAAAGAATAAAAGAAGATTTAGATGTCAAATTTCTATTGAAGGGGTATACCTTTTGGTTTTTGTGCTGGGAACCTCGAAAAATTTCTCCCATTCTTGAGAATATACATTACCCACAATCTCAAATCAGAGATCATTAATCATTGTATATTGGCTTTATTAGGAAAACTAATAAAAATGGTTTGAAAACTTTGAGTTTTAACGATAAGGACAAAATAAAGGGTAAAGTAAATATACCAGGATTAACTTTTTAGTGTAAAAATGTGATTTTTCGTTCTTTTCGTTAAAGTTCCCTTATTTATTATCATAAATTGAGCAGACTTATTCCTTCTTTCTAGCCCCATTAATTGTACATCGTCTTCTTTATTGGCAGTGTAGTTGTCTCCTTAACTTAATCATAAAATCAATCTGTCTCCTTAACTTAATCATAAAATCAATCTGTCTCCTTAACTTAATCATAAAATCAATCACCAAAGTCACATGAAACTTCACTGATTGGCTTTTCTTCTCGATGCATGATAATGCTAGAAGACTAAAGGCTTAATAATAAATTGTTAATACAACAGAGACGTTAGTATAGAAAAGAATTTTTAGTGTGCCAAGAACACAGTCCGATACACCAAGTATTATAATCTAAGTGGTTGGATACTTTAAAAAAAATTTCAATCACTTGTATTAAGACACTGAATGTACCAGCGAGCCGTATTCCCAGCAACTAAAACATTTATCTCATTATGCGCCATCCCAGGTTTGAGAATGAACTACTTTGTGATGAACTTCAGTTCTCTAGTATTTCATTTGTCAAAATCTTTATAAATAAAGAGCATTTTGAGTGAGAGAAAGCTGGAACACACACTCATGAAGGATTTGATTTTTAGTAACATATATCATCACAAGTTGGATGAAAAGACATCGTTACAGAGGAAATAAATCCGAAGACTATTCCAAACTCAAAGACAATACTGATTCAATATTATCAGCACTGGAAGAAAAAAATCCAAGCAATTAAAGTAAAACAAAATCGCATGGAAAAGTTTATGTTCTTGATTTATTTCTTTTTCGGCGATTTTTTGGAAATTAACAGACTACTGCAAAATGACAATCACATAAAACATAAACGAAGATACACACATAAATTTCAGGTACAGTAGTACTAATGGAATATCAAAGCTTTTCTTCTGTGGTGTCGAACTTGAAGTCGAAGGTATTGACACCAGTATAAACACCATCGTCTATGTTGCTAGTAATTGTTTCCCCGCTCATAAGAGTGTCGCGCTGGGTGTAGGAGAAGGGAACATCAAATGAAGCCTCGGCTGCTACATACTTCACCTTCACCCTAGTCTTTGCTTGCAGAACAACTTTATACACAACCTCCTTTTGACTACTTGTGACTGTCTCAGTTTCTCCAAATTGAGCTGTTCCAGTAAATCCAATCTTCACCTTGTTATCGTCTGCAATTATTGGAATTGCGGTATTGGTACTGCTCTGGACACCAGGCAACTTCAAAATCGACGAGACGCTAGAGTACTTCCAAGTACTTCTCGTTGTTTGTGTATACGAAAGCTTCACCTCTACAGGGTAAGATTCTTTGGTACGGTTAACGACCTCTCCCTCGGCCATTTCAACAATGTGTTGGTTGTAGATCCTTGCACGATAGAGGCGAAGAGAAATACCACTGATATCCCTCCATAAGGGGAGAACCTCTTCCACCTCAAGGTACGCCTCTTTGTCAATAGTGGGGGCATTTGCATTGAGACTGCTAGTAATTGTGCTGATGGTAAATCTCTTGCAGAAATTATTGTTGCGCATGCTGCGGAGAGCAATGACATTGTCACCTACTTTGATCGGCCAAAACAAGGTGTCGGAATCATTGTCGGTGGAGTCATCTGAGTCGGCACATATCCAGTCGTTCTTGGAGAGTCTCCAGAATTTCCCCGAGGAATTGGACTTTATGCGGACAGTTCCATCAGCGTTGGTGAAGACCTCGTTCCCCACAGATGGATCTTCAATGTCACTGGATTCGAACTGCAGCAGATGTGGTTGTTGGTCGATCAAGCGGGCACTGAGGTAGTTGCCATTACGGCCTTTGAACGCCACATGCTTGGGAAGTAACTTGACTGGCACCAATGACTCCCAGTCGATGACCATGAACACATCCATAAACTTCTGGCTAGGCGATTCCCCATACGTGTATATGAAACCCCAGTATTTGTCATTCGGATTGTTTTGCACCAATGCTACGTACTTTCCATTGTGGACATGGCGGAACCGGAGTACCATAGAATTAGTACTTCTGGCATCATGAACAGGGAGGCTATCGTCATATGCGTAGATAGGCTCAAACAAGGTACACGAGAACTTGGATTTGTCTTCGTCTGGTTCATCAGCACCGGCAACAATCTGAGTATAACCACAAGCAGGCATCACCCAGTATTTGTTGTTGTAGCAGCATCTAATGTGCACTAGTCCCTCATTCCCAGTACTCTTTGCCTTCTCCACTTCAAATTTTGTGTATTCGCTCCATGCTTCCTCTCCTGTGAAATTGATATACCTTGCAGCTGGCATGACTCGCTTCAGATTCTCATCTGCATCAATATTGAATCGCAAATATTTGTCATTGTAGTTCGACTTGAGCACCACAAACCTGGGCAATTTTGACATTTTAACTCTCTCCTCGCAAGGTTTGTGGTTCTGAAGTCGATCCCGATCTCCCACAACTCGCGTTAACTTAAGCACTTCTCCAGAAAACTTTGCTATGTTTCATCAACCATCTCATGTCCCACATAACTAATCGTCAAGACATCACGGGATCTCATTTTCAAACATTATATTGGGAGAAAGGATGGAAGAGGTCTTAGGAAAATAATGGAGGTGCTTCCTTACATGTTGGGTGTTGCACTAATGGAGGCGATGCATATCAACACTACAATTAGTTTATTTTGTAATTCAGACATGTGTGGTACTTTATTTGTCTTTTTCCGAAGTACTGTCTCAAAGTGGGTTTTATCCGGAAGATTTTTTACCGAGGTCCATATCATTAGTGCACACAATCTAGCTTTGATGTTTTCTTTCTTGGAAGGCTTTGTATTTTATAGTTAGCAGTGCTAATGTTTGTGAGGCTTTTTTTGTTTTATGATGTTCCGTAAAGCATCTTATTCAACAAAAAAACTTAATAGATATAAATTAAGTCATGGCATCATGGATTATATAATATAGTTGAATACTGAACAACTAGGAGCTGGTCTCCACCGAGTTCAGGATTCATAAAGGTAAATGTTGATGGCAGTTGGTTTGCAACGGACGGGACGGGTTTTACGGGAGTCATGGCAAGGGATGCGGAGGGCAGGTTCCTAGCAGCGTGGAGGTATAAAGTGAAGGCCACTAGCGTGGCGATGGTGGAGGCGATGGCTATTATGCATGGATGTAACCTGGGGATCAGTAGAGGGTGGAACTTGATAATGGTTGAGTCTGATTCATCGGAATCTATTTCTTGCTTAAAGAATTTAGCAAGGAAGGGCAGCTGGGAAGCTTTCCCTTTTATTGCGAAATGCATTATTTTTGGGGGGGGGGGGGTGGTGTGGGCGGGCTTTCAAGATTGCCGCTGGTCTTGGGTTCCAAGATCGGCCAACTCAGCAGCGGATCTTTTGGCTTCGCAGAGTTGTAGGGAAGTATGTGATCATATTTGGGTCGACAGACCCCCATCTTCCCTTATTTATGTTTTGTGTAATGACGGCCTTCCTTGTCCCCACTAATTAGTTATGGTGAGTAGGGACGCTTTAGCATTAGGTGCACACTACTACAATATTAGCTTTAGGTGCCGGACGATCCTGGCGGTTAATAAGCTATTCTGACAGATAAAAGATACCCGACACATAATTTATTTACTGTCGGATTAAAGTTACTTTCTGTTGGATATATCCGACATAAATTTCTGGCGGATTTAACCGCCATAAAATTATTATAACCCTCAGTATTTTTGAATTCTTTTTTTTTAATATTTTTAACATATTCTGGCGGTTTCTAAGTAAATGGTGGCGGTTATAACCGACAGAAATTGACTATTTTATTATTTTAAAATGTTACATTGATTAAAAATAAATAAACAAATGGTTTAAATTTTTTTTTTTCACTCACGGTCCCGTTACCTAATCTCTGAATGTTTTTTTTTTTTTTATACGATTTTTTACACATGCTATCTCGGAGTATATACAAACATATTTGACGGTTGGATAGTTGAAACTAGTTTCGTAGAATGCATATCCTATCAAATTGATAGATTTAACAAACACTTAAGAGTTAATGTTATACTTCCATTAAGTATAAAAAATTATCCACTAGTGTAAATATTTTAAATTGAAGATCGAATTCGTTCAATGCATTCTTATAGGGTCGAGGAAATGAAAATTTTATTATTTAAAAATGTTATATTGATAAAAAATAAAAAATTATTATTTTATTTTTTAAAATCGTAACAAAATTTTGGGAGAGGGAACTTAAAACTTTGGGAGGGAATTTTTGCCCCCATTTTTTTTTTCTATCAGTTATAACCGACAGTAATAAAATTTTCTGTCGGTTTTATATCCCTTTTTTGTCCCCACTCAGACGTTCTGTCTCCCTCTCTCTCTTTCGTTTATTCATTATTCTCTATTCACTTCTTCATTATTCTTCCAGATTTTTCCAATTCCTCCTCTGACCTCCTCTATCATCATCCTCATTTCTCACCCCTGGTATGGCGATTTCCTCAAAGCTGAGGTTTGCACTGGCGATTTTTAATTCCATTCTCTCAGAGGTAAAGGTTCTCCCATTTTCTTCTTTGATTTTATTGTCGAAACGTAAATCACAAGAACAAAAGGAAGAAATTACCCATGCATGCTTCTCTTTTGTGCAGGAGATTCGGATCCGTGAAACATCCGAGAGAGATGGTGAAGATAACCACTGCATGTCATAGATCCGAGAAGCGTGAAGGTTCCAGATCAGAAAAACAAGGTAAAAAAAAAACAAGGAAATGACCGACCAAGAACCCAACGCGCTGGCTCCGACGGCGACGGGGATGATCGTCGACGATACGTACGAGTTCTCAGCTCCGCGCTTCTTCGACTTCATATAGGACGAGAGCAAAGACGACAGGCGCAAGGCCGAGCTCTGGTTCGACTGCGCTCTCCCTTACGATTTTTTAGGGTTTCCATTTCGCCAAATCCTTCAGATCTTCACCTCCTCCTTACCAATTTCGTCCCAAATTTCCAATTTTCAGGTACGATTAGGGCATTCTCAAGTCGGTAGAACTCCCATTTTTCTGCTCCACTCGGTTCCCCCTCCAGATCCGAGCCGGGTCTGGGTCGTCGGATTTGCTCGAATCCGGAAATGTCAGACCCATCAAGGCAATTTCTCATTTTCTTCGTCCGTTTATAATTTATATATATATATATATATAGATTGAAAATTTATGAGTGATTTAATTTTGGGGTGTTTGATTGTGTAGATTACAGGGACCAGGAGAGTGGGAAGATTCTGAATTTGGTGTTTGTTTGGGCGGATGAGGGCTCCGAGCCCAAAGTTGATGACCCTGTTGTTTTCAATGGCGAAGATGTTTGTCCTGGTCTCAAAAAAGGTAATTTAATTTTCTTTGGTTGCACATTGTTTGGTTTGTTTCGTATCATTGGTAAACAGAAGTTGCGTATTTGATCCCAAACTCGTAACATTAAAGTTGGATTGTTTAGGAATAGGTAGAAAATGTGGTCATCGATGTGATACATTGCTTGATTTAAGGGCTGTTCTATCATCCTTTGTGCAATTTCGTCCCAAAATTGCAGAAGATAGTGAAGAAAAGCGAGAGGCTCTGTTGGTGGCCACTGCTTCTCTGTTTTCTCTCTTCTTTCTGTGTGTGCGTGGGTGGATATTTACAGAATGTGGAAGAATGAATTGGAAGGGGAAAGGTGGGTGAGAATACGGAAGAGGAAGGAAAAGGTCGTTGGAGAAGAAGGAACAAGAGGAAGATGGTAAGTTGATAACCACGTTGTGCGGGAAGGAAGGAATGAACTGTCTCTATCCTCTCTCTCTCTGGCTCAACTTGAAAGGGAAAGAAATAATTCAGAAAGTTGTTTATATTTTTTTTTTATTATTATTATATTTTCTGTCGGATTTATCCGACAAGAATGCTTTTCTTTATTCTTATTAATAAATTTTCTGTCGGTTATAGCTAACAGAAGTTCTGTCAGTTTTAGTATTTTCTGTCGGTTTTATCCGACATATAATGCTCTAATTTATTCTTTATTAATATATTCTCTGGCGGTTATATCCGACACAGTTTCTGTCGGTTTTAGAGTATTTTCTGTAGGATTTTTCATTTCCTGACGCAGGCAATTCTGTCGCTTATTATATCCGTCACTGCACACATTTTCCGTCGGATTTTGCTTAATTTCCGACAGTATTATACGTTTCTTGTCGGTTTTTAAACCGACACTAATGGGTACTTTTGTAGTAGTGGCAGCGTCTCGGTCTCTTGTAACCTCCTTGCACTACCTTTATCTAGTCTTGGTAGTTGGCTATTTGCCTATGTGTAGGCCTTATTGTAAAACTTTGGCATCTTTGCCCGGATAATTCTATATCCTGATTTCCAAAAAGAAAAAAAAAAAAAAAAAAAAAAGAAAAGAACAACTACTAGGAGCTAGTGGTGGATAAAGAAAAAAAAAGAGGCTCTATCCACTATTTGCCTCTAGTTGTGCAGCATTCAACATAATATAGTTCTTAATTATCTCGTAACAAAGAGTATTTACTAAAGGTAATATTGTAAAGGACAAGACTTAGCCCCAGTTTGGGGTTGAGGTGATTTTAAAAAAAGCTGCTATGAAAAAAAGCTGGGACAGTTTTTGGTGTTTGGTAAACATTCAGCTTCAGCTTTTTTTCACAGTTTTGGGTGAAAAAAAGCCAAAAACAAGAAGCTGCAAAACCCAGCTTTGAAAAACCGGCTTTTTTTCACATCTGTTTTACATAAAAGTTTACCAAACATTATAATACTGCTTTTTTTATTTCAAAAACACTTTTACAAAAAAGTTTACCAAACACTCTGCTGCTTTATTTCACAGCTGCTTATTCTCACAGCACAGCAGAAGCAGTTTTTTTTTCAAAGCACAGCAATACCAAACCAGCCCTTAGTGTTTGTTAAGAGTTTGCTATTTTAGGTTTGTTAATTTTGGTTGGTTAGATGAGCTGTCATTACAAGCGTATTAATATCTTCTATATATACACAAGTGTAATATTATTTTTATTATGAAATGAAATCATAATTTCCCAATATGGTATTAGACCCAACTTGGTCCAAACCAAACTTATCATTTGCAGTCAATTTTGTGTGTCAATTCATGCAAACCAAGAGAATCACATCTTCAAATAGTCAAGAGAATCCTTAGGTATTTCAACCTTGGTCTTTGGTTTCCAAAATGTTCAAAATCACTTAGTATCAATGCATTCTCAGATGCAGATTGGGCAGGTTGCCATATAGACAGAAGCTCATCTTATGGCTTTTGTATTTTTTCGGAGAGACTCTGTCATTAGCTGAAGTACCAAGAAACAACCAACAATAGCCAGATCTTCCACTGAGGCTAAGTACAAATCACTTGCCAACACTGTAGCTGAAATAACTTGGATTTGCAAGTT
This sequence comes from Heteromeles arbutifolia, assembly GCA_024362995.1. Classification (NCBI taxonomy): domain Eukaryota; kingdom Viridiplantae; phylum Streptophyta; class Magnoliopsida; order Rosales; family Rosaceae; genus Heteromeles; species Heteromeles arbutifolia. The sequence continues at coordinate 10,890,273 of JANCRC010000018.1, forward strand.
ATTGGTTGATGCTGGGTTAATTCTTCCTTGTCCTCCAAAGTTGTGGTGTGACAGCATCTCTGCCATATCTTTGGCCAAAAATCCAATCTTCCATGCCAGAACAAAACATGTGGAAATCGATTACCACTACATTAGAGAGAGAGTTCTATCCAAAAAGTGTGTTTATTTTGCCTACACACGAGACTAAATTGCTGATATCTGCACTAAGTCATTGGTCAAGTCAAGATTTCTTCTTTTCAGTGACAAACTCTCACCTCAGTTACCTCAATTCAGTTTGAGGTCGGATATTAAGGGCAATATTGTAAAGAAAAGGGCTTGGTGTTTGCTAACTTGTTAAGAGGCTGTTTTAGTTTTGTTAGTTTTGGTTAGTTGAATGAGCGTTCATTACATGGGTATCAATATCTTGTATATATACACGACTATAATATTATTTTCATTATGAAATGGAATCATAATTTTCCCAATAACATTTAATTTGTGATAACCGTGGCCTCAGTTTATATCTATCAATTTGAAAATGAGATGTCATGATGTCATGACGAGTAGTATGGGGCTTGCAAGTGGTTAAAAACACTTACTTCCGCATTCGAAATTTTAAATTTTTTGATTTTGTTTATTAAAAGAAGTCTCAAATTTGGTTCCTCTCTACATAAGTCCTATCACTTTTATAATAAAAAATTACTTTATCCACTTCAAATTTTTTGCAGTCGGTCCTGCAGCCAGTTCTCTATGAAATTAATGTACCATGCAACTTCCATGATTTGCTTCAGATTCACATCTATATTCAAACTCCTAAATTCTTTTGTTTTATTCTTTAAAAGTATTTGTTGTTGCAGTTTGACTTGAGCACCGCAAATAATTCTGTCCTCTTTCTCGATCTCCAACAACTCAAGTTAACTTAATCATTTTTCCAGAAATTGGTAATGTTTCATATTATTTGTAAATATTAACCATTGGAACCATCTCATGTCCCCTCGTTACATAACTAATCGTCGTGACATTGTGACATCTCATTTTCAAATTGATAGATATAAATTGAGCCAACACTGAGCGTGGCATCACGGATTCTACATTATTGATCATTTAAACAAAAAATGGCTCCAAAAAAATGGCACAACCAAAGCTATTATTAAAAAAAAAAAATATGATAAACACGCAACACTCACGGTGTTTTTTACCTCTCATATACCGTTGTTTAACCATGTTTGTTGTTTCCTTTTGATTTAATCCATCTGATTGCCAAAAATAAAGAGGTGTGCAAGAAGTTAAAAATGGTATGTAAAAACCACATCCCATAAAGAATATATACAAAAATGGTCTTTAGACATGAAATTACAAACTTTGTTTCTCTTCTGGTAGTATTCCCCAGTTTGTATTTGAATAAAATATCCAATCTACACTTCATATATCCAATCTACAGTGCCGATCTATATCCTTTTGTGAAAGTCCTGGTACCTTCTTATGCATCTAATGAAGCTCATAACCTATCCAGTTGCTTCTTCCGTTGGGTTGCCCTTTTCCTAGTTTCTTTTCATATCAAGAGATGACTACGGCAAACATGCTTCACGTTCTTTGTGTTCTGATACACATGCATGAATTTGGGCCACCGAATCTGAATTTGAGCAGCGGCAGAAAACTTATGAACTATCACGCGGAGTAGGGAAGATAAGTCCATCTTTTAGATGCCCTACTGATGTAGGACATAACCATTTCAGCACATTTGGACCCAAGACCTGATCAAAAGAAAAATGACTTGCAATGTTAACCCTTCTCACAGATTTTAATAACATATATATGAAGATACAAAATACACACACAGAGGGGGCACAGAAAGAGTGGGATAGATAGAGACCGAAGTGATGTTTCTGTAGATACTAAGATTGTACGGATGTCTGTAACTCTGCCCAGATTTCTTAGCCAACCATGCTGCCCGTATTCCTTCATAATACTGGTAAGAGATCCATGTTAGCTCTGTGTCAATTATTCAGAGAAGGAAAAAATAGCTCCAGTTCCAATTACGAAATGTCACAGTTACCTCTATAGTTGTCATATTATGGGTGATGAGGTAGAAATGCCAACCTAAAAGAGTTCCAAGCATTAAGCTCAAGGAAGCCATCACTAGTCCAGACACAACCTGAATAACCAGTAAAGATGATTGGTGATGCAACAAGGGCTTTTAAGTTCAAATAACTTTGAACTGCAATAGAACTTCATTAAAAATTCAACTAAATTAGAGTAATAAATCTTTAACTTTCTAAGTAGTTGACTAAGCTCAAGTTGTTATAAAGATGAAAATCTGTTGTAATGGACACTCTCCCACAATAAATTGATTGGCTACTTAACCTTCTCAGTAGCACTATTTGTAATCTATCCTAAGTTCCAAATTCAATTCAAAATTCCTGTTGATTTAATGTACTTTATGGTTTGTTGCCTTAACATTTCATAACTGATAGAATATATTATTGGTCTAATGCAAGTTATTTTTCGGTACGTGGTATCAATTACTAAGAAGGACTCGTTTATATGACTGTTACACTAAGCAACTAGTCCTCCAAATTTCTGTGCACTGTACCAATGCACCACACTGTTGAAATTTGAGCCATAAAACATCCGTTGTAGTAGAAAGCACTATATCTGTATCTAACTCATTAAGTGTGCATAAACACAGAAGAGGCGTAACTAGGTTCTTCATCTAACTTAAGTACGTAGGAATTTACTCCAAATCAAGAAATCAGAAACAGATAAACGTCCTCAGCACCAAAGGAAAAAACCAAAAGTGCACTAACTCACATAAAAAACCTTGTGGCTAACACTTCCACTGAATTCGAAGTCCTTTTGAGATGCACACTTTATAATGATCACCTAAACATGTTGAAAACCTTCAGTCAGAATTTGAGGCGGCTTATTATATGATAAAGTTCATAACATGTAAAAGGAAGAACCAGACAAACTTAACTGTAGAGTACAAGCATCCTAGTGTTGCATATAAAACAAGCATAAAAAATGCCTTGTAGTTCCAGTAACCAACACAGTTATTGATCCACAGGCAGTGATGATCCTGCGCCCAATTTTGGCAGGAAAAATATGAACGGAAAAATATAATGTGTGCAAAAGAATCATGAATAATATAACATGGAAATGAGAATGTAATTCAACCTACCATTCTTAAAACACACCTTCGGCAGACCCGACAATGATGAGCCCTGGGAGGCTTGTATGTAGAACACTTGTCACAGCGCCCCTGTCAGAGATCAAGGATCCAAAGTTTCAAAATTAGCTACAGAGAGAAGAAATCAGCATTACTAATGTGCGCTAGACGCACCACAATAAAGTACTTGATGACATGAACTCTTCAGAAATTCATTGAAAGTGGGTTGCAGGGGGAAGAGAGAGAGAGAGAGAGAGAGAGAGAGAGAGAAAGAGAGCGCTTTGCTTTTATCTTGTGTCACTATGTCCTGTGTCCATACTCCTATGGTTGCAATTGTATAAGCTTTACTTTCAGTTTCATCTCACTGGTAACCTAATTATATGACATCTCTATCTCTACTATACTAACAAATATCCACCTTGATGAAACTGGTAAAAGAACTGACTCACGCTTGAACGATCTCCTTCAACAAGCAATGCAATCGACTCAGTAGTCCAACTCTCATATTTTCTATGCATACTCCCTAAACAACCAAGCTTTAAGCATGTATGTTGACTAATTTGTTGATGCCGCCTATCAGCAAACAACAAATGAGTAACTCATAAAGATTTCTCAATTCTCACTGTTTTTCGGCCTAAACCCGATAAATCACACAAGAAACAGATGTAAGAACCAATGGGGTGAGAATAACTACTAATCTGTATTGCCATTTGCCAAGATTCAAAAACTTATTATTTGACTTGCTATAAAATGAATCCACTCAAATGAGCACCGAAATCATTCCAAATTTCACAAACAACAGTTAATCTAACTAACCCTTAGTCGAAACGAGCATCGAAATCATTCATCAAATCTATAACATTACTAATTAGATACATTCTAATTAACACACCACTCAAAACTTGCATTCTACTCAACATCCAAACATAAAGCATTAAAACCAAAACTTCAATTCATCATCTTTCCCTCAGTTTTCTCACCAACCAAACAGAAAATACCAAAAAAGCGCTCCAAAAAGCTCACATTTTTCTTAGATTCTTGATCGGAGACCGCACTATCTTCAACATCAGGGACGTAGGAAGCAGGAACATGACCTGGGTTGGTGAGAACACAGCTAAAAAAGGAGAAGAGGCAGAGAGATGCCAAGGAAATGAAAACCAGAGCGTTCAGAGAACCAGCGGAGCTCTTCAATCCAACCCAATCATCGATGAAGATGAAAACCGTGATGTAACACACAACACCAATTAACAGAAACACCATTAAGATTGGGATTGACAGGAACCTTTCGAACCTCATCGTGGGTTTGGGGGGAGATGGAATCAACAGGAAAGTTTTCCCTTGTTTTTCTGGGAATTCTATTTTCCGGGAATTCTGTGTCTGAGGAAGGTCCGAGCCTTTTCCTTGCTTATTTCTTTTTACCTTTTAGTTTCTAAATGTACCCAAGAATTTAAGACCAAATCACTTTTGGTCCTCTAGTTTGTTTTTTTTTTTTTTTTTTTTTTTGGGGGTCAAACTCCTTTAGTTTGGTTGAAGTTCACTTTTGTCCTTGTGATGTCAATTGTCTCAATTTTCGTTCACGTGGTCTAGCGGACGATACAACACATTATATTTTTCATCCATTTTAATTAACAAAAAAAACCGCATTTATTGATCATATTTACTCATCTCACAAACAACTACGATTTAGTTAAAAATATAAAATAACAGTATTTGTACCAAATATATCGACTATCTCTTTAACAAATTCATTTATAGACATGTGGAACTCACATGTATTAAAGAGATACTCAACAATACAATCAATAAAAGTGGTCAAATAACATCACTAAAAATAAAAAATTAACAAGTTATAAAAGATCTAAGCCTCCAAAGAGTAAGAGTATAACCTACAATAGTGATCAGCAAGACGGAGACCTTTCTCTTTTATCTCTTACTCTTTCTCCCTCTTTCTACAAGCCATCGAAACCAAGATTTGTAGTTTTCGGGGCCAAGGGTTTCTTTCATGGTTCCCACCCTTTGGAAATATAAGGAACCTTTTTATCCCGCGGAGCACCACCCTCGCCCCCCACACCACCCCCCCCCCCCCCCCACCCCCCCCCCCCCCCCCCCAAAAACTTATGTGAAGAACGTTTCTCCCTAGACATCATGTGTTAGTCGTCCTTTCCCTTACCTTGTGCAAGGCTATTCTTCTAGGGCCTTTATTTTGGCCATTTTTTAGACAGATTTGTTTGGGATTTGCATGCTGGCAAGATTCTTCATCGATCTAACTGGGCCTGTGGTGGATGTTGTTTTCATCGTTAGATATTGGATGGACCTACTCGTTTTGTCCATTTTTGCTTTTTTCTGAAGATGTTGTGGAGGTGAATGTGGTCGTCGCTTAGCCAACTAATCAAGTTCTTCATTGAGCAGGTGGAGCTTTTTTGGCTCAGGTGAATCGAAGTTCATGGTGCTGATGTGATATTGTGGTACTGGGGTGACGTTTTGACCCTCTTCTGATGTGTCCTTCAGAAGTTGAGCGATCAAGCCATTCTTTGGTCGCGTTGCAACGTCGTCCCAAGCTTATAGAGCATTTGTTCGACCGCTCAAGATTTCTATGTGCACCGAATGTTAATGTGTAGGTCCTCTTTGCTATCAAGCTCTAACTTAGTTGTAAAATTGAGTAATCATTTGCTTTCTATCTTGTAAGTTGGTGGTTTACATTACGTTGATTATTTTTAGTATTTGCAAGTCCCTCCTATGATAGGTTGCATATAAGGCTATCTCCAACCACGGCCAGATGACCATTAGGCTAAAAATAGCCCGAAATAACACGAAAACCATCTTCAACCGAGGGCTAGACCAAAGGGTTTGTGAAACCCACCGGGCCAAAACCAGCAAATCAGGCCAATCGGCTTGCCATCTCCAGCCAGCCCGATGAGCCCAGCCCACTTTTTTTAATTTTTTGGACGAATTTTTTTTTTTTATAAATAAAATCTAATTTTTTTCCTACACCATTTCTCACATACTTTTCACCATTCCATACTATCTTACCTCATTTTATTTCAATTCTTCACATTTTATTCTCTTTCAATAATCTTTCCTTTAATTTTTTCAATAATTTTCAAATAGCCACCTCTTTAATAATCTTCCAATATGTCCGAAAATTTTATTTTAATATGGTAGTTTAATTTAATTAACTATATTAATTCAATTAAAATAATAAATTATGTTTGACCTATGACCTTTTGGCCCCCTCGGTTGGAGATAGTTTTTTGTCACATGGCTATGTTTGGCCTATGGCCCTTTGGCCCTTTCGGTTGGAGATGGTATGAAATATGGCCTGATACTGTTCATTAAAATATAATTTCTTGGAGGGCTATAGGGCTAAAGAGAGCCCTCTGGCTCTCATTCGGTTGGAGATGACCAAATAAGACAATCTTAAAATGTTGATTTTTGAGAGCTTTCCATCAAATAGTTGGATAAGTAGCAAGTCCATGTTCTTTCCTTGGGATCTGCTAAACACTAAAGTAGTCAATTGTCCAACAAAACCAGTAGTCATAGGAACCCTTGTATGATGATGTTTAATGTTTCTGAAAACCAAATGGTTCCTAACTCTGAAAATTTGTTGCAGACAAGTAAGGCTTTACTCATACGTGAAAGAGATTGACCATCAAGATTAAACATCATCATACAGGGGTTCCTATGACTAGTGCTATTGTTGGACAATTGACTACTTTAGTGTTTGCAGATCCCAAGGAAAGAACATGGACTTGCTACTTATCCAACTATATATTTGTTGCAAACAAGTAATGCTTTACTCATACATGAAAGATTTATTCACTGCCGATTTGTCAAGAATTTCCCCTGTTTTTTTTTTTCAACAAATGTCCAGAATTTCGTATAGCTCCTCTCTTTTCACAATATATAAAAATTAAAATTAAAAAAGTTAAAACAAAAAAGGTTTGGAAGCTGCTAATGCAGGCCTCATACAAAACAAAATTATAACTTTGGCCTAAATCTGGTCCGACCTCATGAAACTAGAATACTAGTTAATGTGACTTTGTATTAGTTTTCAACTTTGCAGATACCTTAAAACCAATGAAGTTAGTAGTTATGATCTCAATTATTCAGTTTCCTAGTTTCCCATGTTCTTGCAATGCTACCTTAATTATATGCATGTAGTTTTTTGTTTCCTCGTAAATTTCTCATCGTATTATGCAGTGCCCGATCTAGGCAAGTTTTTCTTGTGTGGGTAAATTAGTACAAAGGAGAACCTGCAAGATTTTGGAGAATTGAAGAGGAGTCCCCAGCTCCATATGCCACTGATGTTATGTTGCTTGTTAAATGGAAGACCACAGTTTCGGGTGTACTGAATCTTGATTTGCATTTGCTGTAAGGTTCATGAGGTCTAGCTAGGTCAGTACGTAGTACAAACTAAAATAAACTAGCTAGCTAGTGATCAGGATCTTCAACGGCTCAAGGTAATCAGGATTGTACAAGTAAAAATCTCCACTGCAAAAGTTAAAAAAGCACACAAATACTACTATGGTAAACTAATTATAGCTAATGTATTCCTATCGGGCATGATGTGTTTTAGCTTTCGTAACTCTTTATTGCATTATTGTGTATGTACGTATTTCATCAGCCGTACATTATTTTCAAACTCAGGTGCATAGCAAAGTGTATCTGCTTTAGCTAAAATAACTAGAAAATTCTTACAATGTTAGAAAGATTAAATTTATGATATATACAAATTATTATCTATAATTAAGAGCAATGCCTCGTTGATGCATGTAGAGCTTACAAAATATCAACAGTCATTATCCACCAACATGCATGTGCAATTTACCCTAGCATTCTTCAACCTATTATCAAAGTCAACTTTGAAAAATTTTAGGCCCTGTAGTTTCACATGAAAAGGAGATATGGCGGGGTAGAAGGATGACGGAGGGGATGCAATGAGGTTTGCCGCCGGCCTCAAGTCGGAGCAAAAGCGCTGGCATCGATGAAATTCTAGATCTAGGGTTTTTCTTGGGAGAGGGAGACAATTGTGGAGAAGTATAATATGGTGTTAACTTGTCTTTTTTGCTTAAAAGCAGGCAACACGGGTAAAAACAACTGCACGGGAGGCTCCGTAAAGTAAGAGTAGGCAAATTTTCAACTACGCTAACACCAAAAATTTGTATTTAAGTTCAAAAAAAAATTGATTCCATCATATAGGGACCAGAAAAAAATTTGAGGGGTCTTAAAAGTCAAGGATCATGTGTGGTGGCACCACCGGAACCTCTTTAAGGCCAGCCCTGCATATTATCAAATTTTTACATATAATGATTTAATGCATAATACACTTACATATTCCGATCTCTTGAAGCATCCAACTAATTACTAATTGTATATTCCTAGGAAGGCTCCACGCAATTGGCTATACTCTATTGTTTATGCCCTTAATTTCCTACTTTTTCCTGATTTGACGAGGATTTGGCCCTAATTAACTAGTTAAATAAGGTTGGAACTTGGGAAGGTCAACCTAGGACGTGTCTAGCCTCAACCCCAACTGAGTTTAGGAGAATCAGATTCAAATGTTAGAATAAATTAATAATATATCCCCTCTCATACATAATGAACAACCTCATCAGGATAATATTAAGCAGCCGTCCATACAGAAGTTTCCATGGAAAAGTACTTACAAGTTAAAAGCTAGCTAGGTAGTTAGCATATCAAATTCATGCATGACACCCCGATATCCCAAAGCCAAACAACCACTTGGCCACCACGATCATAATCTATAGCGTCATTATAAATCCAACCAAAACTCAAAAATCACTGCCAATATAACAGGCTAGCTTAAGGCCACGAAAACATAGTACAACTTCTCTCTGTCAACTGTCATCACTCACAAACATCGACTTGTGGTCTCAAAGAAAACGCAGTACACGTGCCAACGTACGGTTGTATGATCACTACTAATCTCAAGCTGCGTCTCTCTCAAACATGAATATCATACAACAATGCCAAGTACTTTTTGATAATTTTTAGGTCGGAATTGGATGTGGGAACACCATGTCATGCTGCGCAAGTCAATATATTGTACTATGCGATACCTAGCTACCATCATGGTCTACAACTACATCTGCACGGGGACCATTAGTTACCCATTAGATATGTGAAATATGGATTTGGATTCTCGCCGGATCCCTTCCATGGGGATCATAGGGATCAACGAACGTGGACCGTTGATCAAAAATCGTACGGTTACAATTTTTTTTTTATACTTTTCACGTAAAACGAGACTGTTTTACTTTTAAAAATATAAAAAAACATTTAATTGTGACCGCACGATTTTTGATCAACGGTCCACGTTCGTTGATCCCTAGAATCCCCATGGAGGGGATCCGGCGAGAATCCAAATCCGTGAAATATTGCTATGCTAACTAGCATCTTTAGTACTATGGTTAAAATTATTGAATAGTACAATGCGTGGTCAGAACTTAGAACCATCGAAGTGGTAAAAATATGTAGTCCATAGTGGGCCAAAAAGCCATTTTTGGGGACCATTGAGCTTGGTATAAAATGTCTTTATGTGTATATAAAGTAATTTTCTCTCATCAAAATTACGCTACTTATATATATTTCTAGATTGTAAAATAGATCGCAAATTAAGAAAAGTATCAACTTAATTATTGACCGCCTCGGTATGAGAATTTTTATGTTCATGTGTGTGTGAATAACAAGAATTAGACAAAGCTAAAAAGCTTGAAAAGTAAAGTAATTACCATAGAGTACCATAAATTTACAACTTGCTCGTTAAGAATTTAAAACGCAGATAATATTGCAGAGTAGAAATAGATTGAAGGTGATGAAATTGCTAAAACTTTAGGGCCTAAGATAATTTTTAGATTATAATCTGAATGGATTTCAAAATCTTATTTAAGTCCCTAATTTAATATTCACCGTCACGTCATATTATAAGATACCTCTATTACCTACTATATTTACAAACTTTGCCATTTAAATTGTCAACCTATGCTATAATTAAGGCTTAAATATATTCCGTTTATAAACCATTCAAAATTCAAAAACATTTAAATTTTGATACGAAAGTCAATAAGATAGATCCAACTAAGGTAAATTATACTAATTTATACTTGTTGACAAACAAATTAAGTCTATAGTAATTTTAGGTCAATCACCTTAAGAAGTCGAAGATAGAAAAATCAACTACAAAAACAATAGGTTCAAAAATTAAATAATAACCCTTAATATATATATATATATATATATATATATATACACACACACAGATTGCTTAAGGGGAGGGATCCCCATTTTTTCTAAAAAATGGGGACACACTCCCCACCGTTAGATGGGCTTTAATAAAATTGTGTGGTTGAGATTAAAACACAGGTCACATAATCTCAACCACACAATTTCATTAAAGTTAAATCCAACGGTGGGGAGCGTGTCCCCATTTTTTTAGAAAAATGGGGATCCGTCCCCTTAAGCAATCTGTGTGTGTGTGTGTATATATATATATATATATCACAAAAACAAAAAGTACAACAACTCCTCATTATCTATATATAGGAATTGGATAAGTGTTGGTATACATATGTGCACATAGGTATGGAAGTATAAATATGGAAGTGCCGGTACATACATACAAATAGGTACGAAAGTATTGATACGTTAGCATCGGTACAAAAGTATCGGTGCGGAAGTGTCGGTACTTACGTACATATAGGTACGAAAGTATTGATATATAAACATCAAAATAAAAAATCGGTAGATTCGATGTATGAAAAGGTAAAAATAAATCATCAACATTAGAAAAAAAATGGTAAAAGTAAATCATGCAATATTAGATGTATAAGAAGAAGAAATATTAGATGTGGACGGTGGTCCTAGTCCTTTCTTCTTACACGGTTGAAGATAATTTTTTGGGTTTGACAAAAAGTTTCATTTTTAAGGGGAATCATTTATGTTAGCAATAAAATGAAAAGTTATAAATAAATTAAATATGAGACATTATAATTCAGTCAAAGATAATATAGGAAGAAAAAAAATTACATAAAAGGAATTAAGTTATAAATAAATTAAATATGAGACATTATAATTCAATCAAAGATAACATAGGAAGAAAAAAATTACATAAAAGGAATTAAGTCTGACATTAAATATAAATGCTGACTTGGACATAAGTCAAATGACTATAATTAGTTTTTTTTATCTTGGTTAAGGTTTTAGTCTAAAGATAATCTTTTTCAATGATTAATATCTAGTTTCCTATATATAATATACAGTAAACTTGATATACATATATAAATATATAGGTATAACTTTTGTTAACGTTAAACTTTCCTTTGGGTCCTTAATTACCATGTTTAATTTGGATATCTTGGGCATGCAGTGATCTGCAGACTTTCTATATTTCCTCATAAAAAAGTATAATCGTGGTATTCCCTAGCTAAAGAACTATAAACTGGAAAAATGGACTTAGTTTTCTTTATAATTTTGGTTGAAATTATATATTTTTATTATGTGAATTTAGCAATTGAAATATTTTCTGTAGGGCGGGCTAGCAATTATTTCACCACAGGTTCACAGTACTTTTCCTCTTTCGCACCATTAATTTGTGGGAACGCACTGCTGCATACCAGTGAATAGAGACACAGCAATCCTTAAACCACTTACCTAAAAAGGTGAATCATGTAAATGCTCCTTGTGTTAAATGTTCGCTGTTCATCTGCAGTTTACAGATATTAATGTCTAAATACATCTAGTTTTGTCTGACCATTATATAGGCAGTACTTCTTTGCTATAATTTTTGGAGGAGAATGCTCTCCTCTCCTAATCTCTCTCTTCCCTCCCCTCCTATTTGAACGGGTACAGTTCAATTACGTCAACATCTTATATTAATTTTTTTATAAAGACAATAAGACAAAAAACAATATATGAAAGGAGGGGAGGGAAGGAGATGGAAATAGAACGGGAGAGAATCCTACTTCATAATTTTTTCGTTAATTGTCAGTTTATTGGTTATGGCAAAGGAGTGAGGATTCTCGCCGAATTCTTTTTGTGAGGATTTCGGAATCCTTCAATCACATCTGTTTATAGTACATCGTGCGACCAGTTGTTGTCAAATACTGTTTATATTCAATTTTAAATATAAAAAAATTACAATCATTTCTAACCACACGATACGATGAACATATGTAATTGGAGAATTCCAAGATCTGGCGAGGATCCTCCTAGATGGCAAAGGATCATCCATAGCTATATATCTATCCATAAAAGACCATTTGTGATTAAAAACCTAATTATATAAGGGTTTTCTTTCTGCTGAGATGCCCGATAGTACTCTTCTAGAAGATAGTTTTGTCTGGTCATGGTTTTAAGTTGTTTTTAAATTAAAATTTTTTTTTTTTATCAAGATGAAGAAGAATATGTACAGGATAGTATGCATCTAAGTGCCTTCATTAAAACTTTATGGTGACTTTCAACCTAATCGACAGAAAGAGAGTGTCATGCTTAATATATTCTTTGTGCCGTCGTGGTTTAAACCCTAACTTTGATGTTGTATGATTAATTAACGAGACACATGCAAGTATGGCCATTAAAGACTTCCAATCTGACAAAGAAAAAAGGTTAAGAAATGTATCAATTAATAACAATATAAGTTGAATGCTAGATTTACCTTTTTGGTATATACTTAAGTTATCTTTCGTCCTCGGTTACCTTATAATGGCACGAACAAATTAATCCTGATTTTCGAGCAGAATACATTTTATTATTAAATGTACTTTTGGTAAAACTCTGGTGGCCACCACACCTTTCTGTCCACTAACCCTTCTTCGTCTCCTCACCGAAGTCCAATCATCACATGAGCCACATCCAACCCCTATTCGGCTGTCCACCTTTCCTTCAACCACCTTTACCACCTCCTCATCCGTCTCCTCCTCTCCTTGATCACTCATCAAAGTTGAGTTTGATAATTGTGGTTTAGGGGTTTCAATTTTGATAGTTCCTCTTCTTTTTTCTTTTTTTTTGGATGAATCTAGGGTATCCCCCTCATGTAGGCGAGGGACTAATCCCTTGAGCCGGGTCGGACCTCATTCGGGGGGCAAGCTCTTCCAATGTTGGCTGCTCCATTCACAAGGTTCGAACTCGAGACCTTGCTAAAGGGGAACAAGCTCCTTACTACTTGAACCACCAAGCATTGGTGATAGTTCCTCTTTTTTAATGCATAAGTTACTTTTTTTTTTAAATTTATTATTATTAAGAGGAGGGGAAAAGATTCGAAACTATTACAATAATTCTGGGACGTATGGGTAGAAATCCAACACCCTATCCACTAGGATATTGAACCACATGCATAAGATACATGAATAGCCCATCTTTCAATTTTATTGTTCTGGGGGATGGTGCGGGAATATCGTATCCATTCTTGGAATTGAAAATTTGGGGCAACAAAGACACAATGTTTGAAAATTTGATGAGTAATATATGGGTAAAAAGATGTGGTCTAGCCTATAAGAGAGGAGTAGTGTGGTGGGTTGTGGCTATGGAGGGAGTTCCTGGGATGGAAGGGGGATGAAGGAGGACACGAGTGGTGGCGGTGGCTGCTGATGTTGCCTATTGGTTTGTGTATCTCTTATTTATATTTAGTTTTGTATTTTCATATAGTTAAACTTAACATTGGTTTAAGTCGATGGACGCGTATCAAGCAATTAAAGAGAAGATACAAAGAAGGCACAAAAACCGATACAGCAGACTCGCGACCAGTTGCATATGCACAAGGTTGAGCAATTTTCCATTACAAACTTCAACAATATATTTGCGAATGCGCATAAGACTTATGCACTTCTCTTGTCAGATAATCTAATATATTATTTATGATTTTTAATTTGTTAGTATATCAAAGGAAAACAAAAGAAATGATGGAACTAATTTAAAAAAAAAAAAACCTATTAGCTTATGTATGATCTGAAATTTTAATAAACCAAACTTACATTAAAATCGTCGGACTGTATAGCTAGATTAACAGGGAAAATGATCAATAAAACTCAAATAAAAACATAAAATGTGTGAGATGATTGTAGAAGGTTCGAGTCACATATATTATTGAAGAATATAACGTCTCTAGTTTCTTGAAAAATAGTTATCAATCAAGTTTTTTGCATACGCATAAAAGCAGCAGTAAGGGTTAATGATCTGCTATAACCTTAGCATGCACATACTCATTGCTATTATTATTTTTTTGGATAAATTAGGTTCTCATCCTTCTTTTTTCAACTCCACCGATTGAAATCTTAGGCCTTTTCAATTTGTCTCTCTTGGTTTTAATAAATGTCATTAATTATTTCAATAATAAAATATTTTACATGTCAAGATAATCAAATTTTATTTCTAAATAAATTCGTTTAGTGTTAAAAACGTTACATTTGATATATTTATTAACACACCCCGACCCGAAATGTTCACAAGAACTCCAAATCGAGCCGTGCCGGCCGACACCTAGAAGGTGACGAAGCCATAAAGTGTAGTGATGTGGAAAATGAGAATAAATTTAAACCTAAAAGTGCCTAAATATAAGAGTGCGTTGTGAGCGGGAATGAAGCTATTTCACACTTGACGTCAGAGCATAAGTACATTACAGTATGATAGGGTGAGAATTATACCATCAAAGGTAATCGTCTACACCAAGATTTGCCAAGAATCCTTGTCGATAAGAAAGCTCAGCTACTAAAACCTGGAGGGGCGAAAAACAAGGGTGAGTGGGCCTAAAAAGGGTTTTTATCACAAATGGTCCCTGACATTGATCAAACACATCATTTTGGTCCCTGACATTGAAAATCAATAGAAATGGTCTCTGAGATTGATCAAACACATCACAAATGGTCATTCCGTTAAAAACTCTTTGGGCAATTTTTAAAGCTTCGTAACTCAATCATTTCTTACCCAAATTCGACCCATAATATATCAAAATGAAGATAGGAAAGTGTAGAACAAGATTATACCTATTTGGAAGCCCAATGGTTGCTGGAGATGGCCAGAAAATAGCCTCAAATGTGACTGGTCCGCAGAAAAACTGGAAAATTTGCCGGAAACTGGGTAAACTTTAAACGTTCATAACTTCTTCAATACTCAACGAAATTGAGTGATTCAAAAATGAAAATCATACTTCTCGACGAGAAAAAGAGAATGGTACCTTTATTGATTGATAATTCACCATGGTTTGCCCGGAAAATGGCTCGAAATTGGATAAGCATTTTCAAGTTAGCCAATTTCGAGCTGTTTTCCGGCCAAACTACGGTGAGTTAGCCATCAAGAAAGATACCATTCTCTTCATCTCGTCGAGGAGTATGATTTTCATTTTTGAATCACTCAATTTCGTTGATTATTGAAGAAGTTATGAAGGTTTAAAATTTACTCAGTTTCCGGCGAGTTTTCCAATTTTTCCGCGGACCAGTCATATTTGAGGCTATTTTCCGGCCATCTCCGGCAAGCATTGGGCTTCCAAATAGGTATAATATTGTTCTACACTTTCCTATCTTCATTTTGATATATTATGGGTCGAATTTGGTTAAGAAACAATTGAGTTACGAAGCTTTGAAAATTGCCCAAAGAGTTTTTAACGGAAGGACCATTTGTGATGTGTTTGATCAATCTCAGGGACCATTTCTATTAATTTTCAATGTTAGGGACCAAAATGATGTGTTTGATCAATGTCAGGGACCATTTGTGATAAAAACCCGCCTGAAAATAAAGTTTTATAAAACCTTTCTAGGAACATTGTAACCCCTGGCCTAAAATAAGTATAGTTTCCAGAAAATCATACTACATATAAGTATGAAATCAATGCAAATCAACAATAAATCTAGAAATATGTCATTCATAACATCTCAACAGTAACATAATAGAATCAGGTGCTCATCAATCTATGCTGACACACGAGTTGGAGTTGCCTAACGCAACCTGTATAACAGGACTAGGTGTAATCATAATATACACTCTAGTGCTACAATCACGTGAAGACTGGCGCTATTCGCGGTCACATACGAGTCGGAGTTGCCTATTGCAACATGTACGACAGGACTGGCACCTACTTGGATCCAAGGCAAACGTGCGGTGCAGATGTGAACATACACGTGAAAGACTGGCTTTGGCCCTGGGTGAGCACTAACACTGAGTGCAGCAAATGATGAGTAGATAACATAAATGTAGTCATGCCACAGTGACTCTAGTCAACATCACATTATTTATGAACATCAATATAATTAAGGCATCTCCTTATAGTAAGCTTACCTGAGCATCCCGTATGATTATTTCCTACTTTCCCAACCATAAGGCATTTCTTATAAATGTCATTTGAATCATGGCAATCACGTAGAGAATTTGTTTATAAATGTATATATGGAAACTAACCAATATATATATATATATATATATATATATATATATATATATATATATATATATCAAAGAAAAGACCCACTCACCTGAAGTTCGCGCTACAACTGCTTAGCACGAATATCGAGGTGTCACGAATGATTGGCGCTTAGAACAAATATCAAATCACGTCTCAGAATTCTTATCGATAGAACACGTAACTTACATAAAACACATCTCCAAGGATGTTCTATAATGATTTGAAACCCATTGACCAAAAGTCAACCGTCGGTCAAAGGTCGACGGTAGGATCCACAACCCTCTGTAACTCGATCCGGAAGATCCGCACCTCGGATTTCCGTTCCGAAACTTTCAAAGATCCACATTATGCTTCTAAAACAACATACTAAAATCTTACCACGATCTGATGGTAGGATCTCCGCCAATCACAATTCAAGTGGCAGTCAACATTTTATTTTACGAACTTACAAATCCAATTTGGGAAGATCTGTACGTTGGATTCCTGATCCATAAGTTTTTATGGTCCTCAAATATTACGTACTATAATGTATTAAACTTCGGTGCCAATTTAATGATCGGATTGTCGATTGCTATAATGTTCAAGTGGCGAACCTTAGCAAAATTATACCCAAACAATGGAATTTTGTTAATTGGATTGTCAAATATGGAATCAAGAAGGTCAGGTGGGGTCTCGGCCTACGTGCTGCCTTGACTCGTCGAAAAATTCAACTATTTCCAAAAATTCTCAAATTTTATAGGAATGAAGATCTCAATGAGTAGAGCAAGTTTTATACCTGTGGCCGACTTTAATTTGGCTGGAAAAAGCTTCAAATTTCCACGAACCCGCCGGAACCCTAAAATGGGTGAGCTTCAATCCATCACCTCCGGTGCTCTGCCGCCCCTATAGTTGTTTTGGCTTTGTTTCTAGGTTTGAGGGGAGTCTATTGGTGGTGGTGGTTGGCGGAGTTACCTTCGGATTTGATGGATCGCAGTCCCGAAGCCCGTCGCACCCACCTGTGCAATTTTCCACAATTCTGAACCCAATCTCCTCAAATTTAGTGTGGAAATGGTAGAGGAAGGGCCGAGATGATGATTGGGAGTTGTGGATCGGCCCAATTCATCGAAAAACGATGAATTTGGCCAAAGAAACTCACCGGTCACAACCGGGTCCCGGGTCGAAGGGGAACCCGGCCGGTTCCTCTGCTTTTCTCCATCCTCCTTTCCCCTCCTTTCCTCTCTTTTGATTGGGTAGTTTCTCTCCTTTCTTTACTTTATGATTGGTTGGTCTTTCATCTTCTCCTACTTTCCGATTTGGTCTCACTCTCCTCTTTTCTCTCATCTGATTAAGCAGCAGCCCCCTATTTTCTTCTTTCCTCCGTCCATCATTCTCTTTTCCTTCATTTCTCTCAACCAATAATAAAATAATAATAATAACTATGAGAGATATATAAAATAATAAATAGTAATTTTTACAAAAGTACTTTTTGGATTTGTAGTTCCGTAAAACCCCTATCGTAACTCCGGTTTCTATTCAGATTACGCTTACGTGATCGTCCTGTCAAGAACTTCAAGAGTACGGTAAAATAATAACTTGTACGCATCATGAAAGGTGGTCAACGAAAATCAACAATCTAGCCTCTAAGGCATTTTTGTCAATTCACTCATTTAAAAATTAATAAAACCGTAAAGTTAGGGACGGGTTGTCACATTTATATTTATGGCTAAATTTTGTACCACATATATTTTTTTTAGTTTGTACCCATTTTAATTTGCAACCTTTTTTTTTTTTAAATTGTACCAATTTTCTTTTCAGTTTTAGTTTGCACCCGTATATTAATTTCTTTTTGTGTCTATATTTTTCAAACTTTTATTGTACTCATATTTTTTTAACCTTTTATTTGTACCCATTTGTCTTTTAAAATGTACTACTTTTTTTATATGTAAAATGTACCCATTTTTTTTTTGTAAGAACCCTTTCTTTTATGTAAAATGTACTCGTTTTTTAATGGAAGACGTATTTATTTTTTTTTTTTTCTGTAAAATGTACCCCTTTTTTTATATATAAAATGTATCAACTTTTTGTATGTAAAATATACCGTATACAAATTACCAATTTTTTGTATGTAAAATGTCATTTATATAAGTAATTACAAATCATGGGTTTTATTTAAGTATAATTAATTTTTTTAATATTTTCAATCCCACATATCATGGATTTTATTTAAAATCTCATTAATATGAATAAATACAAATATCAAATTTTAATTTATTTTTTTGAAATGGATTTAAAAATTATAACAACCTACATAGAAAATGTATTATTGCATTAATTTCAGAGACTTCAATCAAAAACCAAAAACCAACAAGATTTTAGTCAAATAACGTTGATAAAAAACGACCGCATCCAAAGTTACCCTTTTTCTTTTCTCTTTTCTCACTCACTCTACAAACTTGTGGACCTTCAAATGTATGAACGATTCGTCTCCCTTCTTTTCACTTGACATAACAGCTCTTGTCTTCAATGTTCCACATGACATGGCTTAAGATTCTTCTACTTCTTAAGTGTATGTGCTATGAGTTATTACTTTGGCCATTCTTGGATAGTCTTGGGTCTAACGTTCTTAACATTTCTTTATATGAAAAGTTCCCTTATAAGCTTAAAAAAAATGTAAGCATAAGTAACCTTTGATTGTTGAGAACCCTAAGGTCTTTGTTTGGTCTTTATGATTGGATCGAAATGGATAATATTTTAGGACTCATTTGCTATACTAGATTGGATTGGAATGATAACCTACTAAATTAAAGGTATATTGAGGGGGAAATTATAAAATTATAAACACCTAGATTGGATGGAAGATGGATTAGAGGGATGAATTTCCTTCATATGTAATCCTCTATAAATGAAAAACCATATTCATTTTCACCTTCAATATACCTTGATATTAAGAATTCTCCATTCCAATTCAATCATGTGTATCAAACAAGGTCTTAAATTCAAGGTATGCCGATGGTGGCGGTCCTGGAGGATAATGATTTTTCATATTGAGGGAATACTACATTTGACAATTAAGAAAACTTCTTTTATTTTTATTTTTATTTTTTTATGAGTAATTCATCTTCTACCTTCAAGTGGACATAATTTTTTCATTTCTTCCCTCAACCTACGTTGAAATAATGATTGATCCATTATCATCTAATTCTATAGGCCATGTGAATCATTTGTATGGAAACCTCCTAGGGTAGGGTGGATCAAGGTAAATGTTGATGGGTCATTCAATTCTACAGGCCGTGCAGGTTATGGTGGTGTATTTCGGGATTCTCAAGGTATTGCTTTGGGTGCTTTTTGCTTCGTCCACAAATTTTTGTAGTTCGATTGCAACTGAGGTTCTTGCTGTAATTGAGGTTATTCGAATTGCCTGGGTGCGTGAATGGCATCACATTTGGTTGGGGACGGACTCAACTACGGTGATTCACTACTTAAACTCTCCTAGTTCCATTATTCCTTGGTATTTGCGTGTTGATTGGAGCAATTGCTTGTGGTAGATTAGGCATATGCATGTTTTTGTTTCCCATATTTTTCGCGAGGGCAACTGTGTAGCCGATGCCTTAGCTAACTTTGGTGCAGATCACGATGCATATTATTGGTGGTCCAACGTTTCTTCATGTGCAGCGTCTGCATATATTCATGATCTTTTTGCTTCTACCAGCTATTGTTTCAGATGATTTTTTTCATATGTTTTCTTTGTAAGTGGGTTCCCTTATCGTGTTACTTGCTATGTTATTTCCATCAATGAGGTTTGGCTTTATGTCCCCCTCATGTGTATTTCTATTTTTATCTTAATAAGATTATGGGGTTAAAAAAAAAGATTTTTAATAAATTAAAACAATATTGGTATTTGACAATCCAATGGCTCAAAATGTTTATGCATGCTCTTCTTTTTCTTTTTCTTTTTCATGTATGCGCTCCTCTCTTCTGATCAACGTTAGCCATGGTTGCTTAAATATCATACTTAATAAAAATGCTCTACAAAAATTAAAGGTAGTAGGCAACGTTAGTAAAATTACAAAGAATAAATTCTGAAGTTACAAACTATGCCATTCTTCCATCGTTCAAGCCAAATAATCTTCCAATACATTACTTAATTCTGGACAATATTCAATAAAAAAATAATCGCAATTTAATCTAGAACATCATCAATTTTCATTCCTCCTGAAGATGCTTCTTTGAATACGTACTGTATGTGTGTATGTGTGTCTGTCGTACAATTGTCTATGGGGAAAACAAGACATGCACAGATATTTTATATTATTTATATATATAGAGAAGAATAATTATCTTTTGCTCTTCTGAGTTCTGAGTTCCAGCAGAGGCTTTCTACCAAAAGAGAGTTCCAGCCTCTGCGACTCTACGTTTGTCTTGTTTTGCATGTCGGGGATTCTGTCGTGCATTACCTGGCTTTATATGTGCGTGCATGGTATTTGGAGTACTGTGGACCAGCTCTAACATGTAAAGATGGAGCCATTAAAGAATATGAATTGTAGCTATAGCTAGCTGCTTAATTATATGGTATCAGTTAGACATGTACATGTTTACGATTTTCCAAAGTACTTTATAGCAAGTGATGTAGAAGGAAGTGACGCTAAATAAAAAATAAGTGATTGAAAGAATCCATAACTCACATGCTAATTAATAGGTATTTGGTGGTGGCATGCTGCCAGATCCAGTAGGTCTTGAAGGTGA
Organism: Heteromeles arbutifolia; assembly: GCA_024362995.1. Taxonomy (NCBI): domain Eukaryota; kingdom Viridiplantae; phylum Streptophyta; class Magnoliopsida; order Rosales; family Rosaceae; genus Heteromeles; species Heteromeles arbutifolia. Next base: position 10,911,551 of record JANCRC010000018.1, read on the forward strand.
TAACTAATTGTTAAATAGGCCTAGAAGCTCAGCTCTTCAGGTAATAGCACATGTTTATGAATCCGGAAATCCATCTTATTACTGCAAAGAATATATATGTATATATATGTATATGTATAGACACACATATATGTATATATCCTTCTATGTTGGAAAGATGAGGCAACATCTGTCTTTTTTGCTTTTAAACTATTTGGATATACAGTAACTGCTTAGCTCAGAATTTTCTCAGGATGATTTAGAAATCGGAAAAAAATTTTGGGAGTACTATGATGACACGTGGTTGTATTCTTTGGAAGAAAGAGAACTCATGATTGAGTCAGAGCCTTCACAGGTGATATCAAGTTTTCAATTGAGAATAGAGATATGTCATACTGAAGAGTACTCTAAAAAACCAGAATTACTGAACCACATGACGGCCACCACCTATATATTTTGATTCAATTGGATTTTTTCTTATTACAGGAACTCCCAAAATTATAGATCCAAAAAATTCCAAATATATGACTCACCAATAAAGAACTCCAAAAGCAGAATCACCCAGAAATTCTTCTTTCCATGACAAACAAAATCCTAAAGTAACTGCAGTTACCCACTAGATCTACACATCGAAAAACCATATATATAATGGAACACAAAGGCAAGTATAATATAATATATATTTTTAAACTTTAATGCTGATACTCGTTAGAACATGATCAAGAAAAATTAACCAAGTTATGTTTAAGAAACAACGATATGGAATATTAACGGCTGATGATTGGAAAGAGTTTATTACCTTGTTGGTTTTGGATGCTGAAAACTTGACCTTTTTCAGTTCTGCGGGAGTATAGTCATCCATTGCTGATGCAGCATCATCAAGATTCTCAACTCCGCGAGCCGATCGGCATAACTAAATCAATTAAATCATGTCACACTACTCACTTAAGAATCTTGGTGATGCTGCACCCGCAAACAATGACTGCATCATCGATTTTTCTCCCAAGGTACAGATTGAACTTGGACGACCATCATCCAAAGGAAGAAAGACAATATATGATCGAAATAGCAAAGGAAAAAAAAATAAAAATATATGGAAAAAAGAAGGGGGAGCAATTGATGTTTTGTGTACGTCAGCCACAAGCATTGGTTGATGTGGTAAGTGGATCCAATGACCTGAGGCCCTGGGAACCCTAACAGAATATACGATTCTCAACGACTGAGAAATTAAAAATAACTTCATGAAAAAAGAAAAGAATTAGCACAAGGTAACAACACGGCGCCAACTACTTGTGTAATAAATAGATTCCATTGGTGTGACAGACTTGTGGATCAGAATCAGACTACGAACTGTGAAGTATTTGGGAGATTAGATGTGAACCATTAAGAATTGAAGAAGAAAGAAAGAGCACCACCACCAACAACAAGAAGAAGGAAAAGAAAGAAAAGATGGAAGAATTAAACAATCAAATACAAACTTATATATGTAGAAGAAGAGAAGAAGAAGGGTGTACAGTGTACTAATGGTGAAGATCTATTCTTAGTAAGCCTAGAGAGAGAGAGAGAGAGAGAGATAGAATAGGTAAGGAAAGGTTTATTGTTTGAGGTGCTTATATAGACACGACGTCGTTGGGGGAGTACTACCATGACCGGTAGACGCATGGAACTTTGTGTACCTATGGTTGTGATACACCACGTATTTAATCTATGAGAACAATAGAGCATGACGTATATTCAGAATTGTTCACCTCCTCCAACAAGCCCATACTACTAGACTACTCCACCTCCTCCCAGTGGCGGATGGAGAAATCTAACCTGTGGGGTCTCAATGTCAAATGCCTATAAAAATTTGGACGATGACAGCATCAGGCACTGGTGGTGGTTGGTGGCAATTGGGGATTGGAGTTAGAGGGTTTGGAGAAGAAGAATAGTTTGAAACTTTGAAGTAAAGTTATTGGGTCTGTTTTTATATACCATTTTTTGCAGAAAAATCGATAGTTCAATTTCCGCATATTTTTTTAGCCCCTCACATACCCCTATTTAATTCATGTCATCAGATTGAATAAATCTAAAGAAAAGAATAGACATAATAAACAAAGGTGTTGCAGAAGAAAAAGGGCTTGCATTTATTATTTCAAACAATTAGACGTTCAAATGGACAAAATGTATATTAATAAAGTTTCAAAACCTTAAGGTACAACCTGAGAAAATTTAAATCCATATATAAAATTTTGAAAACCACATCAAACCTGAAAATTGTAAATTATAATTAGCTCTCTATGGTTGTATGATGCATAACTTTGTCATGCAAAAAGAAAGAGTACGTAGCTGCATTCTGTAAAATATTTGTATACGATGTGTGAGTCGTGTGACTGTCTTCTTGGATGAGAAGCAGAGGGCTTGCAGCATATGCAATTTTCTTTTACTCAATTATTCTTTTTTCGTTTAGGCCCATTTTTTCAAACAATCCAAAATCACTCATTTTCTTACGAGAGTTTACAAATTTAAATTGAATCTCCCCAAACTAAGGAGAATAATTCTATCAAGACAACTGGCCTCAGAGAAAACTAAGCTGGAAATCGATTGGGAGGAGGGGCTAGCTCTTTCGTTTTACATACGGACCTAGAACATAAAGAATGAATAGTGATTTTCATACTCTTAAATTTTTGGAACCCACCATCCTAATGTATTAGAGTCCCAATCTAGCTTTATATGCAACAGCCATCAACTCACTCAATTTGTTGGGTACACACGAATCTTAAAGAGCACTGATTTGGTGAAAACACACCTCCAAAAATATAAGACTTGTTTTTGGGATTTCCCTTCTAATTAGTTTGCTGCAGCAATTAAATCAGAAAATTAAAAAACGTGTTCATTTCTGAACAAAATAAAAATCTCACAGTTAATTTGAACTCCTGAAATACCCAAAAAATACAAAATAGGAGGTGTTCTTTCTCAATAGATTTCATGCATGCATAATGTATATACGCTTGAGTTATCAAAGCTATGTAAGGAAAGTTACCATTTTCAAAGAGTGTGCATGGATAACCATAACCATGAAGCTGATTTCACTACACTAATCAAGGACTAAAAGCTTTAATATTTCAGAAATTATTGTGTGCTATAGAAATCTTTTCTTAGATTTATCATAAATAAAAATAAAGCAATTGATAGTTTCATTTTCAAGGTGCATGATTATTAAAATTGTTGCTGAGTTGACTCGCTTTCTATATACATTTGGCATTTTTTTTAGGGAATTGTTATTAGCACTCCAAAAATGACAATTGGCACTCCAAACTTTCTATAATTAGAAAGAAAAATACACTTGTGAGGAGTGTAGAATGAGAGTGCTAATGACAGTTCCCTTTTTTTATATACAAAGCGATATTACTATTTCAATTTAAGAGGAAGGGGAAGAGTTTGGACGCGGTAGTTGAAGAGGAAAACCCTAATCACTAGGACAATTCACCATATTTGTGCCCACGACCATATGACTAACAACCATGCGCTCTAAAGACGACTTGTTTTAATTAGTTTTTTTTTCTCCTCATTAGTTGTTTTCTCACTAAATCAAGGGCAGCATATCTCTCATTGAACATGTAGGGGCATTAATTTGAATGCATTAAGATCCTCCTTCCCTTATTATCTCATTTTGCTTGGTTGAAGAAGTGTTGACCCGAATCTGATCCATTTACATGCTTTACTCCTTGAGTGAATACCAGCTGAAAATATCTTCATAATCTAATCTCTCCAATAAATCAGAGTAGGTAAAGAAGCAACCACACTAAGCTTTGTTTTAGAAATATGCTAGCAACTTTTGTAATAACTTTGCACTTTGAATTTAAATATAAAAATATAGGTAGAGTAGACTGCAGAAACTCACTATAGTGATATTCTATAAAGGAATAATTTTCATGTACAAAATTAAGATCGCAACTCGGACCAGTTGTATATAGAAGTAAACTCCACGTTGCACGTAATAAGCTATAATTTCTTCTAGGTTTCATCTTAAAAAACTTGCCTGCACATATAATATGTCAATAAGTAAAAAAAATGCAATTTACAAATAAAAATTCAAGATGAAAATAAAATATTTCTTTAAAGTTGTATGGAACGATGATTTATTTTACATACATGCACTAACTTTTAGAAATTAAGTGTTTCTCTTTTTTCAATATTACATCTTAAAATGTTCTACTATACTATTACTAATGTGGTTCTTTGTATGCACACAATTTTTATTAAGAATAACTAAGTCAAAAAACTTTTTTTTTTAACTACACTTTATTATGTAATAGCCTTCCTATAATTATAAAATTAATTTTGTCTTAAATATTATAAAACATAGGTTTTGTATTAGAGATGACTTAAAGGTAAGATAATGATAAGATTGCCATTTGGGAAATAGCTAATCCACCAATTAAAATCATGATTGGTGATCATCTATTCTTATCTATGCTGTCACCACCGCCAATGTCTGTCATCGTCATTGTTTATCAGCAATTCACTTAGTTAATCAAATTACGTATTGTCCAAATCATCATATTGCTTTGACAAAAAAAAAAAAAAATCATCATATTGCGCTCACCCTTACTTAATTATATATACTACATGAACTTGTTACTAAAATTTATTTTTTCATAAACGATAAATAGCAATACCAATAAGCCTTTATTTTGTAGACCTCGACTTGGTCAACACTTAAGTTCAAGTTTTATTTTTCGTAGTTTAGATAAATTTTGCAAAATACTGCTTGAATAAAACAAAAGGTAAGCCTCCATTTTTAATTGCAATCATGTATTTTCAAAATTTTATAATGCATTACTAGTCTCCCAACATGCGCTCGTAACGAAAATTAGGCCTCCATTTTCATAACTACAATCATGATGCTTAGTTATTCATGCTCCTACAAAAGAGGTAGAAACACATTTTTCATATTATTCATGCTCCTTCAAATGAATTTAAAGTAAAAGATAGATATAACTTGAATTTAGCATGTGTAAGTTATTTTCTCAAATATAACTAGAGGTTAACGTCCACCCCTTGGGCGCTAAAGAAAACTTTTAACTCCCTAGCTCCAGACATGTGAATAGAATTTTAATTATTATGTTAGCGATAAAAAATATTGGATTTGAAAATTAGCGTTAGTTCTGTTATTATCAGCAAACATGATGTAGTTTATCATCATGAATTTGTAATAATCTCTACCTATGCAGTTGCAGGTTCGAATCTCCTTCTCTTCTATATTGTTATAATAGTTTCGAACTCTCCTCCATTTTCTAATAATAGTAAATTTAAAAAAAAAATCATCATGAATTTGTAAAAGTGTTGTAACACAGGAAAGAAGAAAGTTATTATAGGATTGAAAAGTTTATCGTATTTCTTATTCATTGTCCTTGTGGATTTAGGAAAGAAGAAGATGATTTCTTTGTCCTTGTGGACTTAGGTTTGTTTGGAATTTATTTACTGTTGCTATATATATATAAAGAGGCAGAATTTACAAAAAAAAAAAAAGAAGAGAGTTGCTAGACTCACCATTTTGTCTTATTTTTTCACACATCCTAAAAAGTGTAAAAAATTTAATCCTCTTTTCCCACCCACTGTTATTTGTAAAATACCCCCATTTTTAAAATTTAAAACAAAAATTGAAGATAGAGAAAAAATGACAAATTCAACAGCCACTTAGCGGTAGCGTTGGAACTCATTAGCCGACATCAACCAAACTCACCACCACACCGGCCGACAACAACTCTTGCTCTCCTACCGCCGGGCAAATTTTTTCTCCATTTCTCTTGTTCTCTTCCTCTCTTCCCGTACCAGATCCAAATATAAAGACCGTTATTATCAAGAACTATGAGATTTCAAACTTTTGAACATTCTTGTCAAGAATTGAAGCCCCACACCATATCCGTTGCAAATATTTCCCAGCTGTCAGAAATAGAGACAGAATTGATTTGGAAAGAAAGGGAGAGAGAGCAGGGGGTTTAAAGAGAGAAACGGAGAAGGAAGAGATTAGAGGTTTTGGGCTCTTCCTTTTTTTTTTTTTTTTTTTCCTTTTCATTTCTTTTCCATTTTGTTTGTATGGCTTTTTATTAGGGCTTAGTAGTCAATTTATAAAAAGCTAAATATATCAATAAAATTTTCATTAAAAGTGGGTGGGAAAATATGACAAGTGGATGGCTTAGCAGCAATAAGTATGTATATATATATGTGTGTGTGTGTGTATTAAAAATATGAGGTATCTCACCACATATTGGTGATATTCTAAATTTTCTCCTTCATGCCGTTCGGGTACCACATGAGATGTTATCATACTTTTGACCACGGGTCACACGGTATGCCAAACATAGCAACATTTGCTCGCTTTCACAAGACCAATCTTTAGGGTAATTGCTAGTGTCGATCTTACTTGTAAAGCAACTGATCGTTTGAATCTATACCTAAATTTACTCTTTTGTTCTTTATAACACATGCTATTACGAGAGAATTCTAAAATTCACCTTAAAACCTTTATTTTTCAACTCTCAGTCAGCCTACTGCCATCCCTCCATAAGACATGCTTTCTGGCTCGGATATCTTAAACAGGAGAACACATGATTCTCCTTTAGGCTATATTGGGGTAAGGGATTGCCAAGTTGATCAAGTTAGTAAGAAATGTATCACAAAAGTTGATAGGAGGGATTAAGAAATGCACTTCTCCTTAATGATTACAAAGTTATGCAAGAGGAATTTACAAATGATACATTCCAAGTAGAGATTTGCAAATCCATGTTGCATGCCTATGTAACTGTCATAAAGGACTTTTGTAATCCCTCATATCTTACATTTTATGTTCATTTCTTAGTAACCTGACCTCAACCCCTGAAACTTGAAAACTCCCAAACATAACCTTAATCAGGTGTTGACTGGATTGTAATTTGCACACAACCACCAATTAGTACTAGAGCAATACTTAAGTGGGGCCAATTTGGTGGGCCACAATAACCACTAAGAATCTAATTTTAGTTTTAGTGTATTTATAAACATAACTAAGAATTCAAGGCTTAAGTGGCTATCATCAATCTTTTGAAAAATCTTCAGGTGGCCAACAAACTTCCGCACCATTTTTATAACTATTATAATTTTAGGGGAACATACGTACGATCTGTCCTGCTCATGGCAAACAACCTAGTACCATTTTACCATTTTAAATCTTGACGTCACGCCCTGCCCTCCATGATGAATGAGGTCATGAATTTTTTTTTTTTATAAGGGTTTTTCCTTGAAAGAACAAACTTTTTAAATTTATCTATAAATATATAAAGACCCCTTCCTACACTTACAAATTTCAACTATCTTCTTCAAGGCTTATTATTTGATGCTAGCCTGCTCTTTTGGCTAAAGGCCAAGAGCTTAATTATTTCAATTCGCCTTCACTTGAGTCTTCATTAGATTCTTATAGCGATAGATATGCTTACTAAAACACAGTTCAATCGAAAGAAAATAGCAAATTAAAGGTGTTTAACTTATTTTCCTCTACAAATATAACAAGTTCGGAAAATCTAATGACGACAAATTGAATCATTAATGTGTATAGTTTAAGTGATTGGTTATGACTATTTGTATGATCATGAAATATTAATTTAAAAGAACATTTGTATAACTTTTTCGTTTAACATTGTCACTCTACAGTCCGACAACTTATCTAATGCGCGATCTAGTTAAATCATCAACACACATGGTGCATGTGGATAGTTATGATTTATTCTTGTAATTATCGAATCTTCATTAGTGGGAATCAGCTGACACATTACTGGTCATTTGTCATTTTATCAAATGACCTTAATACATCTTTTGATTCATAGGGTTTTGAAGAACAATCCATTGGGACATGAACGTTTATCCAATCACTTAACTAGTATCAGCATAGTTGATTATTGCTTGCTTATCTTGAAGTAATCACTAGAGTACAGTATAGTACCTTTTGCTAGGTTAATTAGTTTAACTTATTTGAATATTTAATGTCATAATCCCGTCTTTGTTAGAGGAGGTATATATATTCCTTACAATTGTGTGGTTTGCCCAAAACAATGGGCTACCTGGTTTGCATTTTATAATTACATGAATCCGTCTTGAGATTACATTTGATTAGTTCTAAGAAGTATGCTAATTAAGCATGGCATGTGAATGTCTTGCTGGATTCTAACCTAGGTAGCACATTATAAGACTAATGCTAGGGAGACTGTCTATTTAAATCAAATTTTGTAATTTATATGATGTAATTATTGATGATTGAATTATTACTTAAATTTTGATTAACGTGCTTATTTCTTATTGATGACAAATCACATGGTTTGCAAATTTGGTCTAAAAAATTGGTCTACTAATAATTATTCAACACATTATTGAAACTTGGAATCTTGTAAGTTACGTGTTAATGTAATTACTTTGACGAGTTAATAACTGGGATAATGCTAGGAATACCAAAATTTTAAACCAAATGATGTGTCAACAATAGGAAATAAGCACGTTAATCAATACTTAAGTAATAATCCAATCATCAACATCCACATAATTTGTTTCACAAAATTTAGTTTAAAAATTTGATCTCCCTAACATTACCTTAATAACTTAATACTCTGAATAACGAATTAAAGGATCATACGTTTATCATAACAGTTGATAATATTATGTAGTTATTGATATTTTTGCTAAAACAATTGATAATAAGTTCATGTAAAAAGAATTAAAGGAAAAAAATAGTCTATTGATAATACCACAAAAGAAAATAGCCTAGCAAACACTATCAACAATCACTAAGTAAGCCCACTTTTTTTTTTTTAATGTAGATAATATTGTTTTTTTTAAAATAAAAAAAAAAACAATTGTTGTAAGCTACTTTGCTTCGTTTCTTCAAGAATTGACTTGGAACTATACAACGTCGATCGAGTTTCTATACAAAAAACAAAAGATAGATTTCTTATTCCATTTGACCATTCGTTTATTTTTTTATTCCAAGACCTATTTTTTCTATTGTTTATTTTCTTGGGACAACTAAACTAACAAATTGGAGTCATAAAATAATCAGTGTTCACATCGGGCTGGAATTCAAAACAAGTGGAAGTAATGGTCATGTTTGGACAATGACACATTCCGACCCGGAAAGTCCACTTGGACTTCGAATCGAGTTGTGCTGGGCGACACATGGAGGGTGACGAAGCCATAAAGTGTATTGTAGTGGAAAAAGAATGTGAATAAATTTAAACCTAAAAGTGCCTAAACAAAAGAGTGCGCAGGTGAGCGGGATTGCACCCATACGTCGGCACACTCGCACCACACGGTAGAGTGGCCCCTAAGGGGGGTGGATTGTTAGATCCCACATCGCCCAGGGGAGTGGATCATCTATGCCTTATATGTACATGCACACCTCCTTTAGCACGAGGCCTTTTGGGGACTCATTGGCTTCGGATTCCATGGGAACTCCGAAGTTAAGCGAGTTCAGGTGAGAGCATTCCTAGGATGGGCGACCCACTGAGAAGTTCTCGTGTGAGTTCCCAGAAACAAAACCGTGAGGACGTGGTCAGGGCTCAAAACGGACAATATCGTGCTACTGCGGAGTGAGGCCCGGAAAGTGGTCGAGCCCTGGCCGGGATGTGACAGACAAGGGTTTAGCAACAAATTTTTATGATAAACTAATTAAAAATGAAATACAGATCGAGAGGTTTAGTGAGTAGATACAATACATTAAGGGTATACTTATTTAAACTACATATTAATAGAATTTTTTTTGTCAACCAAAAGAGAGTGAAAAGTAGTCTTCTATTACAACAAGAAAGTTAGAGACAGTAACATTTAAAGATTTCTTATTCCATTTGACCAATCGTTTATTTTTTAATTCCAAGACCTATTTTTTCTATTGTTTATTTTCTTGGGACAGCTACACTAACAAATTGGAGTCATAAAATAATCAGTGTTCACATCGGGCTGGAATTCAAAACAAGTGAAAGTAATGGTCATGTTGGAACAAGGGTTTAGCAATAAATTTTTATGATAAACTAATTAAAAATGAAATACAGATCGAGAGGTTTAGTGAGTAGATACAATACATTAAGGGCATGCTTATTTAAACTACATATTAATAGATTTTTTTTTGTCAACCAAAAGAGAGTGAAAAGTAGTCTTCTATCACAATAAGAAAGTTAAAGACAGTAACATAATTTCACAAAACAAAATTTTTACTCCACTCTCTCATGTTCTCTCTCACTCTCTTCCTCACTCCTTCAATTTTAAAGAAATAAAATTAAAAATTTCACACACACTTGTACATGGGTATATACTAGTTTAACAGAAACCGAAGAAGGATGGAAAAGAGAACAAATAATATTATCTACATTAAGGGGGAGGGAGCAAGCTTAGTCTCACAATGAGTTAGCAATAATGTGGTTCAAATTCGCCTTTGGTAAGAATCGAACCTAAGACCTTTCACCTACAAATGAAGAGGAATACCACTAGCAGTAGTACTAAGTGACCACTTTTTCAAATTTATACATGCTAGTAAATATACGAGAAAGTTAAAAAGTGAAAATGAATTCAATAACCATATGTGACTAAATGCAGAGAACTCTCTATTTCTATTTTTTTTTTTTAAGTACTACATACTCAAAGAAATTTGCATATCCGGCTCTAATAACTATGTTTTTTTGGCCGAATCTTGAGGTATCTCACCCTCTGAAAGATAAGACTAATCCCTAGTAGGTTCCGGAAAGACTAAAGGCATTTGAGCTCACCCTGGATCACTTTCCGTGGTTTTATTAACGATGTACTTGGATCTACATTTTTATAAGAGAATCAAGATTCTCGCCGGATCTCCCCCTAGGGATCCTAGGGATCCCGCAATTATGTCCGTTTATTTTATATCGTGCGGTCAGTTTTCGTTAGGTACTATTTATATTTGAATTTTAAATTTTAAATTTTAAATAATTTTTGACCGCACGATATACGATGAACGGATAGGATTGTGGGATCCCTAGGGAATGGATCTGGAGAGGATCCTGATTCTTTATAAGAACCGGATTAAATACGCTGGCAAACTCTGCAATTACAGATAAATCATAGCGAGCAAGCATGTGAGCTATTCCATTACCCCTTTGCTCTCCTGTTGGGTTCTAATTGTAACTGATCTGAGGATCCACCAGACCTCATTTCAGATTTGCTTTTTGAAGAAGCTATTTTGTAATCTGTGGATGAACTGTTGTTTGTCCCTTTGCTATGAATGAATCTATCGATCCGTTTTATTAAAAAAACAAAAAAAAAAAAAAAAAAAAAAAAGAAAAAAAAAAAAAAGGAATAAACCACCCTAGCTCAGAACTCTCTTTCCAGGGGCCGCCCTAATTAATTAGATGGTTAATTAATAAGTTAAGAGCAGTTTTTGTCTGTTAAAGCTTGTCTAATTCAATACAGGGCGGTCAAATTTAATACTCAGGCTGTGAACGAGGAAGAAAAAACGTGTACCAGGTTTACTATTTTATTTTGCTTTTGTAAGAGGTGTACCTGCTCAATTAGTTTATGCAGTGGTACTATAGTAGTGCACAACCAGTGAAATTGAATTTCATAACATTATCATTTCATTTTTAGCGCATGCACATGCTTGGTTTTTGTGCTAAGACCCCCATTGCTTATAACTGGATATAAATCATATACCATTTTTTTTAGAATTAATGCTAGGAAGACTTGGTGTTTAAAATATTGATATGTGTATCGATATCGGTTACCTTTGATAAAAATTATGAAAATTTGTAATGAGGTGGGTATATCAACTCATTCAAATCTAGTCGAAATTAAAGATAAATTTCTCAAAAAAAAATTCAAAAGTTCAAAATCTACAATGGATTGCAGTAATTTTTTGCAATGAATCGGTAAATATCATTAATATTTATTCATACTCCTATATCTCCCTGATATCGGGTGAAACTTGCATTTCAAACCCCCTCCCCCCTTTCCATATCGATTTTTTATTTTCCGGGTATTTTCACAGAAATATCAACAAATTTCGTAGATACTTTAAACATTGGGAAGACCACGTATTTATACCACATTGATGTATCATTTCATGTGGCAAGTGATTCATACAAACATCTAATATGATAAATTCATTAATTAAAGTGACATATACACATCACTTGCCACATCAAATGATACATCAATATAGTACAAAAATGGTCTTCCTATCATTCTTTTTTAATATAAATGTATATATATATTTATACTAAGAGACAAAGTATTTGGGTAAAGTTAAACAATGAGATAGTTGTTATAATTAGTGTTGAACTCGTCATTCACTTGATCGAACTTAAGACATTTCACTTAAAACTAGAGAGAAATGTCACTAAACTGTTGGCTAATTAGTCATATCATCCTTCATTATATAGGGGTGTGCTATCCACACACCTCATTTTACTTTTCACACACCCCTTGATAATTTATGTTCGTTGATCTTCTTTAATTCATCTGATCCGACGATCGAAAATTAAAAAGGTATGTGAGAAGTAAAATGGGATGTGTGAATATCTCACCCCTAATTTTATTTCGATAGTGTAAAAATTGGAATCAAGTTTTATGAGTCAGGTGCGTTGAATGATATTGTTTTATTTAATTCTTTAATACTGTACCCTTTGCATAAAAACTGTATTGGTACCATTTGTTTTAGTAAAATTATTAGTGGATGTCATCATTCACTTTTGCATTCCCTACCTTCAAGCTCAATTGTGTTACAACAAAGTTTACAGGGCAATGTTACCTAATAATAGTAGGTTATAATAATTAATAACATAGAATACCACCGTTGTATAAGATTGTGACAACATTAATATTTACGTTATGAACGCTTTATCAGACTATCAAAATAGATTGTAATATGCGTGAACGTAATTAAGCTACAAAATCATCGACCAAATAAAAAAGTACCACTACGTTTTTTTTTTATAAAGGTAACAAAGACTAACCCTAAAAACATGACATCAATTATACGTCTGATCCCCAAATTAAAAATTTACAGCCATATCTAAGGAGCCGCTTTGACAAAGTTAACCCAATAGAAAAGACTCCTTACTCTCTTTAATATCAACAAATGGAAGTTGTGAAGGCCCAAACTTGAGATGTAGAATTCCTTCTTAAGTTATGCTGCCTGTGAGTGATATATTTGTATATCTCATATTGGGCCAAGAGATCGAAGAGACTATTTATAGTTAAATCAAGATGATGAAAGCATATACAAAGTGCAGTTATTGGGTGGACTGTATATTTATATATACTAAAACCCAAACTCTCCGGTTACTATTCTATAACAGTAAAATGGTGAAATTGCCTCTTATTTTTTTCTTCCTCTTCGTTTTAATGTTAAGTTTCTACAGTGATTTGACCGTTTCTTCCTTTTGGTTCTACGTGTCTTTCATCCTCCTCGCTTTGGCTTTGATTGTTCTAGATGTCTCGCCGTTTTGCCTTTTTGCCTCACGTGTTTATCATTTAAAATGACACAACGAAAGATAAAATAATAATTTAAAAACCGATAGCAAGTCAAAAAAAATATTTTAAAAATGTGAGTTAAACCAGGGCCACATGGTTTGTGGCACACAACACAATAAAAAAAATTATAAACAAATTAGATGCATGGACAAAACAATTATTAAAAATTATGAGAAGGCCATCTGTCTCCCATTGCTTTGCCTTTTGGTTATTTTATTTTTTGATTTTGCTAAACTTCTTGTCTTCCACGTCGCCTGCAATTGTTTGTGGCACACAACACATTAAAAAATTATAAAAAAATTTGGATTCATGGACAAAATAATTATGGCGTTCTATTTTTTCTGTTTATGTACAGCGAGGTGGCGGATTTACCATTTTTGGCCACGCGTCTCTCATCGCTTCACCTGTTTCTCGACTCTTCTACTTCATTCCACTCATTCAAAAAATCAGATCGCTCATGGCTTCTTCTCTAAACCTCTGCTTCAACTACAACTTCTAGATTTTTCCTTTTGTGTTCACTTCTCTCTCTCAAATCTCTGCTTCTTGGCTGATTGCACTTCTTTTTCGTTATTTTTGATGCAGATATGAAGAGGATTTGTGAAGTGCCTGTGATTTCATGATAACTTTTTTTGAACGGATTTGAGATTTTGGGATCGTTTGGGGTGTTTTGAAGTTTTTTATTGGGGAAAATAAACCCTTGCTTCCTCCCTTTTCGTGTTCTCCTCCCACAATTTGTGACACACCCCGACCGAGATCGAAGCGTGCTGGCCGTCGCGTGACGTAACCATAAGCACAGTGCGGAAGCAAGATTAATAAGGGAAATACGAACAAATTAAAACCGAGCAACTAGCAATCCTAGTTAAGATAGCATCCTAGTGCGAGAATAAGTGCGAAATACACAACTAGAGCTTAACTAGCCTAAGTTCAATCACGCATAAAAGTACTAATTAAACAACACCCGAAGGTGGGTCCTACATGAACGATGGTCTGTCAGAACCTCCGCTGTATCCTCGTAAGCCACCAACAAAACTTTCACCTTATACCTAGGGGCGCAAAACAAAAACGTGAGTGGGCAAAAACAAGGTTTTCTAAAATCATTTCATATCTCAAAAGCTCTAACCCTTCGCTGGAAAACCTGTATAATTTCCCAGAAAATAGTATACATACGTATATATCTCAAAATCATGCTCAGTATATCCAAAACCACATATGTGTATGTCATGCATATGCCATGTCCATTATCACAATATAACAAATGTAAGCTGGGTAAAGTAATCTCATAAGAATAACATATTAACCGGAGCCCTTGCAGTGGCCTGTACGGTTAAATTTATAGCTCATCTATCCATCTAGCCGGAGTCACTTAATGTGACATGTACGGCAATATATCTGCACACGAGTCGGAACCACCTGTAGTGGTCTGTACGACAGGACTGGGTGTAAATAAATATGCTCTAGTGCTACGATCACGTGAAGATTGTGTGATAAATCGCGGGTTACCTACGAGTCGGAACCATCTATAGTGGTCTGTACGACAGGACTATGCACCTAACTTGGATCCAAGGTGAGCGTATGGTGCGGGAGGTGAACATCACGTAAAGGACTATGCCCTGGCCCTGGGCGGGAGCACTAACACCGGGGTGCAGGTTGATGAGCTTAATATACATCTCAACATCATCATCTATCTCATAACCATTCACAGCATGATATACTTATCTGGGCTTACCTGGGCCTCCGCAGCACCATGCAACAATATGCATAATCATGATAATGCATATACTAAAATATGATGCAAGTATGACATGGCATTTAAATCACATTTCCTTTAAAGTACGTTTTCTAGGAAAAATGTCAAGTGTGTATATATATACACACACACACACACACACACATACTGAAAACAAAAGCCCACTCACTGATATGTGGACGGGTCGTAACCCCCGTGTCTAGCCTGGCTACGCTCGTCCTCCGGATAAGTCTCGCCTATATGAGAAACAACTATAAAGGCATTATTTTAAAGCACAAAGACGAAACTAGGTAATAACTTCTCATAAAATGCTCAATTTGGGTATATGAATATACCACAATGATCTACACAACCTCACGAACATCCCCAAAATTTTAGAATCTTTTTCCGACCACCCACGCGCCCTCACACGCCGGCTAAGGCACGGCCAGACGCACCCCCACGCGTGGCCAAACCTGACGGATTCCCTAACCTCCATTAGGGAATATTCCGTTAAAACCTAACAGATTTCGTCATATTCTTAACGGCGTCAGCTAACGCCTTTAGCATATTCCGTCAAAACTGACGGAATATTCTATGTCTTCTCCGGCGAGTCGCCGATCGACGGTGACTGTTCGCCGGTTTCTGGAAAACCTTCTAATTGTCATAACTCACTCATTTTTCAACCAAATTTCATGAAATTTATATCAAAATGAAGCCCACAACAAGGAGAGCACATTCATACCTCTATGAAGCTCCAAAAATCACGGGATCTCGCCGGAGAAATTCAAGAAAACCGGCCAACTTAGGAACTCACGATCCCGACGTCCTATTTCTTCCAACGAAGCACTCCGAGCTTCCTTAGGACCTCTTTAAGCTCCATATGAGCTTAAAATTCCCTAAAAATCAACATTTTACGTAAGCATGAATAGTGACAAAATCGGAGGTTAGGGTTTTCGAGGGAGTTCTTACCTGGAAATGGTACATTTGAACTCGTATAGTCCTCACGAACACAGTGGTGACCTTAGAATCCTCGATCCGTCACGATTCAAAAGATTTTGGGTATTGTCCGTACAAGAGAGAAGAGAGAGAGAGTGCAAGTTCGAGAGAGAGGGAGAGTAGGGAGTGTAAGGGTGTGTACGTATGGTCTGTGTGTGTGTGATCCAACCAACCAAAAGTAACACCCAATTTACTTCTAGTTGGGCCAAAAAACTTAGGAAACCAATGGATAGGTCCAAACTTAAGTATATGCCACACACTACACGTCTTGACGTCCAAGGGTAAAACTGTCATTTCATACTCAAGGATAAAACAAAATACACACGTTCGGGACGGGCTGTCACAATCTACCCTCCTTAAAAAAAATTTCTTCCTCGAAATTTATACAACCAATACCATCCACTAGTAATCATAAAATAACCTTGGGTACATCTTTCTCATTCGATCCTCTAATTCCCAAGTAGCTTCTTCCACTAAATGATTCCTCCACAAAACCTTCACCAATTGCATTGCCTTATTTCTCAGAACATTTTCTTTCCAATCCAAAATAGTCACTGGTTCCTCATCATAAGTCAAATTCGGGCTAATTTCCAATGGTTGAGGAGGTATCACATGTGAAGGATCTGCAACATAATGTCGAAGCATCGAAACATGAAACACATTATGTACCTTAGACAGTTCAGAAGGCAACTCAAGCCTATAAGCAACTTCACCCACTCGTTCGATGACTGTCTGCTAAGCTTTTCTGGCGATCATGGGCCGCTTTCAGGTTAGACTTAATTACCTGAACGTTCTGAGTAGTCTCCTCCACAATCTCAGGGCTCATTAACACTCTTTCGCCAACCTCTGACCAACACAAAGGTGTACGACAAACTCTGCCATAAAGTGCCTCAAATGGTGCCATCCCGATGCTAGAATGATAACTGGTGTTGTAGGCGAATTCCATTAAATCCAATTTTGCATGCCAATCATCAACAAACTGAAGCACAGAAGATCTTAGAATATCCTCCAAGGTTTGAATCGTCCTCTCAGATTGACCATCTGTTTGAGGATGATATGCTGTACTATACAGTAATCTCGTGCCAAGAGTTTCTTGAAAAGCTATCCAAAACTTAGAAGTAAATTGATAGGAGCATATTTATGCGACTTAGTTAGCTTGTTCTTGTGCATTTATGTTGTTATTCTTTAGTTATTTTAGTCTTTTAAGCCATTTTCGTGTGTTTTTAGGTTCTAAGGACAAAGTATGCAAGAATGTGCATTTTGGAGCTTTTTGGAGCAAATTTGGGCTTGGAATGGTTATCACATGATTGGAGCAAAAGGAATGGACGAAATTGAAGACTTGAAGAAGTTAGGATTCCTAATTAACGAAGGATTCCTAATCAACGAAAGATTCCTAATTGAAGATGGATTCCTAGAAGAATGAGGATTCCTACTCAAACAAGGATTCCTACTTGAAGTACGAAAGTTAAGTCAAGGTTTCCTATTTTGGTGTGACCTTTCCTAATCCTAAATGTCCCTGAATTCCAGCAACTTTGAAGGCCTTATATGCATTTTAGGACACAAACTACACATTCCTTGCACCATTAAAGTCCTTGCCGCACCTTTCTCATTCTCCTTTTTCCGTTGCCGTGTAAGGGGACTCTTTTCCCTTTACTTTTAGGACACTTTCCCTTTCCTAATCATCCAGCCGCACCTCCTTACCCTTTACTCTTCCTTGCCGTGCAAGGGAGAGGGTTATTTTCTGTTTCCTTGCATTAAAACACATTCCTAATTTGTTTTAAAGCCTTGCCGCAATTCTTAGCCAATTTCCTTTAGTTTTCTGATTTGTTTACCTTTTTCTAGAAGCTTTTGTCTTAATTTCTATTTACCTAAATAACCTAGGGTTTTAATTCCTGAAACCTTTAAATAAACTTCCTTTTTGCAGCCACTATTCATTCATTCATTCAGCTATTCACGCCAGAATTCATCCCTACACCTTTGCCGCAATCTCCATTCACCCTAAACACATTCCTGACCCCAAAACACATCCCATACACTTCACCCACCTTTGTGCCGCAGCAAAGAGGAAGGAGGATAGCCCTTGGACGTGCCTGCATTCGAGTTAGGATTGCTGGAACGTTTTAGGTGTAATCTTTCTTTTGTTTTCAATGTTTCAATTCAATAATCTTTGTTCTGTGTGTATGAGGAACTAAACCCCTCTTAGCTAGGGGGGAATTCGAAACCATGGTTATACTTGCAATATGATTTGATTACATCCAATTGTGATTCATAAGTTGTGAATTCAATTTACTTATCTGTTGAATTAAAACTGATTTGTGTGTGTTGGTTGAGAGTGCACTCTTAATTTTCATGCATAAATCTGATGCTAGGATATAAGGGAGTTTCACCTAATCGTTACGAACTTATATTCGTAAGTAGTGAAGGTTGCTAGTCACAATCGCGTTAAGTAAATTCTTGGCATAAGTTTCATGCAATTCATAGTTACAAGTGCCTCGTCAATGCTTATGATTTTCAAAGAACTTAATGATCTTTGCTTGTATCTCTATTATGCAATTCATGTAGGAAACTTGTGGAGAATGCTTTGAGTTGTTGTATGCAATCATCAAATTCAATAAAATTAGGAAAATCTGAGGGTTAATTAGTGCAATTCACGGTTAATCTGGGGCGTTGAGAATTCATGGTTTATTGAAAAGCAACTGGAAATCGTTTTGTTTGCAAGTATGTCATGTGTGGAGAAGAACCTCCTAGCTAGCCCATCATCCATAGTTTCACCCAAATTCGTGCAGATTTCATTAGTTCTTTACTTTACCTGTTTTGTTTTCGAATTCGTCAAAATCCAATCCCCATTTGCTTTGTTGAGTCATATTAGTTAGAAACTGATTTAGTTTGTGTTCTTAAGTGTTTTGAGTCTAGCCAAAACCTATTTTCGTCCAAATTTACTCTTAGTGGCAGATTTGAGTCTTTTAGCTTGTTTTGTGCTGTTTTGAGTCTTTTGAGTTGTTTTAGTGTCTTAGAGTCTAGTTTTGCATTCTTTGAGTCTAGTTTAGTGTTTTAAACTTTGTTTTTACGTTTTTGAGTCAGTTTCAAGTGTTTAGCAATCCCTCATAATCCCCGGTCTAGAACGATCCATACTTGCATCTATACTACAATTGTCAACAAGAGGGTTTAATTTGTGTGCTTATATATTTTGCATCATAAATCTAGGATCTCGATCTGAAATAATACTCACAGGAACTCCATGGTACTTCACAATCTTCGTGATGAACAATTCAGCTAACTTGTTCAGAGAATACTTTTCCCTCACTGGAATGAAGTGTGCTGACTTGGTAAGTCGATCTATAACACCCAAATGCCATCATAACCGTTCCGTGTACGAGGAAGCTTGTACACAAAATCCATAGTAATATTTTCCCATTTCCACTGAGGAACGGGAAGTGGCTGCATCAATCCAAACGGCTTCTTCCTTTCGGCTTTAACTTGCTGACATACTGCACACCTACGGACATACTCTGCAATTTCCCTTTTCATACCTGGCCAATAATAAAATGGTCGAATGGTATGATACATCTTAGTACCTTCTGGATGCATCGCGTATGCTGAAATATGTGCCTCATCCAAAATTTCCTTCTTTAATTCCTCATTATTTGGCACGTACATTCTACCTTCTTTCATAAGCATGCCATCTGATTCTTTGATTCGAAGATCTTTCTTTTTCCCTTGATTCCTCAAATGGATTAGCTCTTGAATTTCTTCATTATTCATTTGAACCTCGAGCACTCTATCAATCAAAACTGGCCTGACCTGGAAACTAGCAAGTAAGGCTTCTTCATGATTTTCCACTCCCAAATCCACTCCAGTGGACCATAATTCTGCAAGAAGTGGAACACGGCTCGCGTATAAGGCATTAATTTGGCCTTGGGATTTCCTACTAAGTGCATCAGCCACTACATTTGCACGACATGGGTGACACTCAATCGTGCAATCATAATCACTTAATAATTCAATCCACTTTCGCTGCCGAAGATTCAACTCCTTCTTAGTGAAAAGATACTGGAGACTCTTATGATCTGTGAAGATTCTACATTTTTCGCCATAAAGATAATGTCTCCAAATCTTTAAAGTGAAAATAATAGCTGCCAACTCCAAATCATGAGTAGGGTAATTCTTCTCGTGAGGTTTCAACTGTCGCGAAGCATAAGCAATTACCATATCATGTTGCATCAACACACAACCCAAACCAATCAAAGAAGCATCACAATAGATCTCGAAGTTGCCGTTATCATCTGGAAGTGCTAAAACAGGTGCATGAGTGAGACAGTACTTCAATTGCTGAAAACTTTGCTCACATTTATCATCACACTCAAACTTAACATATTTCCTCGTCAATCTCGATAACGGTAAAGCAATAATCGAGAAATCCTTAACAAACTATCGATAATATCCCTCTAAACCAAGGAAACTTCGAACCTCGGTGACGGTTCGCGGCTGCTCCCAATTCTTCACCGCTGCTATCTTCTGAGGATCTACAAGAATACCTTGAGCAGATATGATATGCCTCAGAAATGCCACTTGATCTAACCAGAACTGGCATTTGCTAAACTTATCATATAACTGATGTTCCCTTAGCTTCTTCAACACCAACCTAAGATGTCTAGCATGCTCTACCTCAAACTTAGAGTATATCATAATATCATCAATGAATACAATGACAAACCTGTCCAGATATTGCTGGAATACTCGGTTCATCAAACCCATGAAAGCTGCTGGTGCATTAGTTAACCCGAACGACATCACGAGAAACTCATAATGACCATAACGAGTTCTAAAAGCAGTTTTAGGAACATCCTCGCTCTTAATCTTCAGTTGATAATAGCCAGACATTAAATCAATCTTGGAAAACACACAGGCACCTCGAAGTTGATCAAAGAGATCATCAATACGTGGCAACGGATAATGGTTTTTAATCGTCACACGATTCAATTGCCTGTAGTCAATGCAAAGCCTCAAAGTACCATCTTTCTTCCGAACAAATAAGACTGGGGCTCCCCAAGGTGATATACCAGGCTGAATAAAACCCTTATCAACCAATTCCTGTAACTGGGTCTTCAATTCTCTTAACTCAACATGAGCCATCCGATAAGGAGTTAAAGAGATAGGGTTAGTACCTGGAAGTAAATCAATGGTGAACTCCACATCACGATATGGCGGCAATCCAGGCAAATCATCAGGGAAAACATCAGGAAAATGTCTGACTACCCGCACATTCTCCATGCTAATAGGAGTATCATCATTTAATACCACATAAGCCAAATACCCCTGACAACCTTTCATTAATAACTTTCTGGCTCTCACAGCTGAAATAACTCCATGCGTCACCCCGCTAGGATCTCCTACAAATGTAACCTCAGGTAATCCAGGACGATGGAAGGTTACCATTTTCCCGTAACAGTTAATCTTTGCACGATTGTAATGCAACCAATCAGTGCCTAAAATAACATCAAAGTCCACGATGTCTAACGGAGTGAGGTTAGCTGGCATAACCACATCCTCTACCAAAACAGGACATCCCGGATATACAAAATCTACATAACACCTATCCCCTCTAGGCATCGCAAACTCTAACTCATACCCAAGAGGTGTAGATTAAGGTTGAGTCAACTTAGCAAAAGTATGAGAAATCACAGAATGTGTAGCACCATTATCAATCAACACTTTAGCATAATGACCAAGGATATTTAACATACCCATGATTAAGTCAGGATTGTTCTGGGCATCCTGCAGCGAAATGTTATGGACACGTCCCTGGGCCTGCTGTTTTCCTCCTCGACCTCTGTTGGCATGAACACCTCTACTATACGAACTATGTCCCTAACCAGACTGATTGTGCTGCCCCGATGATCCAGCACTACTTGTAGCAACATCAACCTGCTGGGGCTGTCCTCCAGAATACCACTGTGACCCGCCAGCTGAAAATTGCTGACCATAGCCACTATGCTGATAAGGCATTTAACCTCCTGAATACTGGCCATGACCACTCTACTGATAAGGATCCTGAGGGTACTGATACTGCCCTGAAGAATAAGGAACTGGATCCCCCTGATAGTTGTAAGTGCCACCACGACCTGCCTGAGCATAACCACTCGGTCCTGAAAACCGCTGAGTCGAAACTGGCAGTGGTAAAGGAGGCTGTTGAGGTCTTTGCTGATTTTGAGGACAATGCATAGCCCTATGCCCCATTTGCCCACAAGTAAAACATCCACTGCTGTTTTCCAGCTAAAATCACTTATTAAAGGTTATATTTTTACTGCAAAGTTTTGATCTTTCTTGTAAAGCTAATTAATGCAGTTTCCTACAAAGTTTAAACTTGAATTGAATTTTAGGCACCCAAGAGGAAGCTGGAGTTGGTTGTCCTTCGTGTTGAATCCGATAGAGGGCCCTTGGTTTTATGGTGGTGATATGAATGACATTATGCGGGAGTTTGAGAAGCACAGTGGTTGTGATGACTTCCACACTAGACCTCGTTTTCTTCACGAATTTATGACAAATATGGAACTTCTTGATCTCGGGTTTTGTGGTCCAAAATACACTTAGAGGGGCAATAGAAACAATGGCCTCGTCCAAGAAAGGCTTGACGGAGACCTTGTGAATGGTAGTTGATAGGTCCATTGGCATTCGACCACTGTCAGCCATATTGCATTGTAAGGGGCTCTGATCGCTGCCCAATCATCGTCAATAAAGAGCCCCCACGGGAAAAAAAGAAAAAGTTTTTCTGTTTTGAAGCTTTCTGGGCTAAGGAAAAGGGATGCAGGGAGGTGGTCGAGATGAGTTGGAGTAGGCGGGGCGGAGGATGTAGGGTTGTTAGATGGCTGCGTCACCAAAACTTATGTAAGGGGAACCTCATGAATTGGAGTAGGAGAAAATTTAGGAGTGCCCGTGAGGAGATCGAGGTCCTTTTGTCTCGGTTGGGGCAACTCCAAGAGGAGTGAGAGTCGAACGTGGATGAGATTCGCATCCTTTCTGCTGTTATTGATAACTTGGATGAACATGATGAGTTAGTCTTGCGGCAACATTCTCGAATTAAATGGCTAAAAGAATGGGATTCTAATTCACGTTTCTTCCATCAAACCACCATCCAACGAAGACGTTTTAATATAATTGAGAAACTTCAAGATGGGCAGGGTGTGTGACGAAAGGATACTGTGGGAATTAACCGAGTGGTTCAAGATCATTTCACCGGCCTCTTTACGTTTGGGGGCCGGAGGGAGTAGGGTTAGGTTCTTGATTTCATCCATCCTTCTATCTCAGAGGAAATGAACTCCCACCTCAGTAGACCAATCATTATTCAGGAAATTAAGGAGGTAACGTTCCAAATTGGGGGATCAAAGGCACTAGGCCCGGATGGTCTTCAGGGGATTTTCTATCAATCATTTTGGGATATTATCGTGGATGATGTGCATGGGCTGGTGGAAGACTTTGCTGATGGGAGGATGAACCCGAGGAAGCTGAATTACACTTACATCGTAGTTATCCCGAAGTCTGCAAATCCGACCTCGGTGGGTCAATTCAGGCCAATAAACCTATGCAATTATTCATATAAAAACTTTTCTAAGCTGCTGGCAAACAGATTAAAGCATTGGCTGCCTGGAATAATCTCCCCGACCCAAAATGCGTTTGTGAAGGGCCGCTAGATTCAGGACAATATCCTGGTTGCCCATAAGGTTTTCCACTCCCTTAAGCTCCGAAAGGTGAAAACAAAATTCGAGCTTGCAATGAAGATTAATATGAACAAGGCATATGATAGGATCGAGTGGGATTTTTTGGAGGCGGTTATGGTTCGAATAGGCTTTAATTGGTGGTGGATAATTATGGTAGTGTGTTGTGTCTCCACGGTGGATTTTTTTGTTCTTATGAATAGGCAACCTAGGAAACGTTTTAAACCTTCACGAGGGCTTCGGCAAGGAGACCCCCTATCTCTATACCTTTTCCTCATTGTCATGGACGTCCTGTCGAGGTTAATTCAAGGTGCGGTTGATGGTGGCTTCCTTGAGGGTATTCGTTTGAGCATGCATGGGCTAACTCTTTCCCACCTATTGTTTGCTGATGACACCCTTATTTTCCTCCGAGCCTTTCCGCTCAACTGCCAAAACATTATTCAGATCCTAAATGCCTATTGCATTGCTTCAGGTCAGAAGGTAAGCATGCAGAAGTCATCCATTTTCTTCGGGGCCAATACCCCGGATGGGCTTCGGAATGAGTTGGTTAGTATACTAGGCATGCCACAGATTATGGACTCGGGTAATTATTTGGGCATTCCAACGACGTGGGGTAGATCGAAGCGGGAGGCTCTGACTTTTGTGAAAGATAGGGTTATGGAAAAAATTCAAGGGTGGAAGCAAGGATTTCTATCCTAGGCCGGTACGGAGGTGTTCATAAAAGCTGTAATTTAGGCAATCCATGCCTACTTGATGAATATTTTCTGTTTCCCTGACAACATTTGCAATGACATTGATGCTACTGTGGCCAATTTTTGGTGGGGGCAAAAGGTGGGGGAAAGGAAAATCCATTGGGTGAGTCGGGAAACTTAGGATAAAGGTATGGGCTTTCGCAACTTGAAAGAGTTTAACCTTGCGTTATTAGCCAAGCAATGTTGGCGACTTATCCATTCCCCGGACTCACTTTGGGCCCAGGTTATAAAGCAGTGGTATTTTCCCGACTGCTCTTTCTTTGAAGCAAGGAAATGAGGACGGTCCTCGTGGGCTTGGCTAGTCTATTGGCTTGTAGAGACATTATTGCTAATGGTACTCACTGGCAGATTTTGAATGGTAAGCACACGTAGGTATAGGCTGATTGTTGGACCCCTGCCGTGCCTTCTAGGCACCCTACCCCAGCCCAGGGGGTCATGATGAACCTTAATTAGAGAGTATTAGCTTTTATTGACTCGGTTACCAGGACATGGAATCAGGATGCAATTGAAATGAATGTGGTAGTTGGGGATCATCAGGTTATCCTCAACACGCTGATAGGTGGGGCCGAGCGCATTGACAGGTTAGTTTGGCCAGCTGACACACGAGGCCGATACACGGTTAAGTCGGGATACCATTGGGTCCATGCTGTAAATCGCCGGGCTCAAAGTCACTGCCCCTCTTCATCGACGTTTATTGACTCTCAGGTGTAGAAATGCATTTGGAATATTAGAGCTTCCTCTAAAGTCAAGAACTTTATGTGGCGGGCGCTTAAGAGGGCTATAGCTACCAAATGAAATTTATTTCGGCTGAGGTGTGTGCCCTCTCCTATTGACCCTTTTGTTTGGAACATGAGGAGTCGATTGAGCATGCATTGATTCTCTGCCCGTGGGTGGACTTGGTGTGGTTTGGAGTCTTGTTGGGGTAAAAAGTGGACAAGAGTGCGGTGACTACATTTCATGCATGGTTGAAAACTGTTTGGCAGAACCTGTCTGGCGGCATGAAGGAAAAGAGGGAAAGCATGTCATACATTGCCTTTTTATGCAGATTAATTTGGAAAGCAAGGTACGATGAGGTTTTTAATTCTAGATTCTCATCCCCGTCCTATACTGTGTTGTCCATTGCAAATGCTAGTTGTACCTTCCTTGATGCACAATCTGAGGTGCGGGCTCAGCGGGTTTCAACGAGGTTTGATACTTGGGCTGAGGAACCTTTTCACCTTGAGTCATTAAGGTTAATGTTGATGCCAGCTGGAAACGGATTAATGGTTGCTGTCAGTTTGGAGTTGTGATTCGTGTCTCTGACTCTTATTGCTTGGCGGTGAGGAGGAGGAGGATCAGAGCCTCTTCTATTCTTATAGCAGAGACGCGGGGGGTTTTGGAGAGCTACATCATGGTGTGGCAGCGGGGGTTCTCTCGTATTATGGTTGAATCAGATTCAAAAGAGGTTATCACTTGGTTGAACGGGTGTATCGAGTACGGTTTGTGAGAGCTCTTTCCAATTCTGTGCAAGATCAGTAAGGAGGGGAAGATTTTCTCCTCATACGACTGGGCTTGGGTTCTAAGGTCAACCAATGGAGCGGCGGATTATGTAGAGTCACATGCTGGTGTAGAGATGTGTGACGTGGTCTGGGTCAGAAGACCCTCATCTTCGTTTGTCCGTATTCTAAACAAAGATGGGCTCCCCTGCCCTTCGCATTAACATTCGCTTTGGTAGAAGTAAGGGTGACATGGTGAATTGCTGTGTCTTGTTTCTTCTCGTTTTTTGCTTCTTGTCTGATGTTGTTAGCCTCTATGGCTTTCTGCTTCTCTCTTTGGCTGCAACCCTAGTTAATGACATTTTTCAGTTTACTAAAAAAAAAAAAATACCGCAGGCCATGAGAAAATTTGGGAAAATTGAGAAAGAATATGTTTAATAGATTAATCAATTAAGTATGAATAATATTCACATATTTGGATGTCTAAATGATTTCTTATTTGAGTGCTTTTATGTGGAAATTATCCTTATAAAGTAATTAAGAAATTAAATGATTTATAAAAATATGTTATTCGAGATGAGTAGATATGTACATCCACCTTATATGAGGATGCAAGTATTATCTGTTGATCCTAAAAACTACCAAGCCTACGTGGCACACAGGTCGAGTAATTAATAAGCTAACTACGTCATTTGGTTGTGTGCGGGGCGTGCCAACTCGTCGGTCGAGTTCAGTCGGGGAGTAAAATATATTTATGTGGCGTTGGGCGCGCTGCTGACTTCTTGATCTCGCAACTGCGGCCGAGGAAGGAACATGTCTCGACCTTCGGGTTCTAGAGCCTGAAGAGAAGGCTACAAGTTTCTTCGAAGTTCAAAAATCGTCAGCGCCGGGTTCGGTCTTGGTAATTATATTTGTGAGAGTATAAGTACGCCGAACTGGTACCAGACTGTACAGACACAAATACTCAAAAAAGATAAATGTCTTGATTGTAAATGTGGTTTGGCCGTCGGAATGCCGAACTCTAAAATGTACTTGCGAATATCCAATCATAAAATAAAACTCAGTTTTCAATATGCCGAGCCTAGTAACCTGGTAACACCTCACTTCACCGAGAATGCTGATGAGATGACCTCTTTCAACAAGGACTCGGAAATCCTTGTCGACTGAGACTTGGATGATAACCAGTCGATCTCGAAGTAGTGTTGTCTATCCAAACTGAAGGTGCTCCTCGGTCAGCTGGTTCTACGACTCCAGTGCAATCTATCCAAACTGAAGATGTCGCCGGTTGCCTTCACAGTGTTGTCTATCTAAATTGAAGATGTGTTGGTGAGAAGAAAGGGGGAGAGGAAAAAATCTCAAGGTTGTTGAGAAGCTTTGCGCAGGACAATTTGTGTGTTGATTTGAAGTATTTTTGATAATGCACTCCCTTCTATTTATAAGAGTGACTTCTCAGGCGCGGAAACATTCACCATCCTGATGCAACATTATAACTCATGTGAATCACTACGGAATCATAATCACACACTTTCGTGATAAACATTCACCACCCTTAGCCAAGTAATTTCCACGTGCTCTTCGTATAAGAAACTCAATTAGCATCAGTCTGAAATACTTGGCTAGAGATAAGCCAAGTGAAATTATTCCAAAAGCCTATGCAACCACATTGAAGTCTATGTGTGTGAAGCCCTACTAATGCATGGCAAACTGACTTCAAATCGAACTCTCCCACTAGTCACACGGAAGATAACTTTCCGTTCCTCCTTCGCCAATTACCTAGTGCATGCGTCATCTCTATTCGTCCAGATGCACTCATACATGCAACGCAAGTTGCAAAATAATTGCATCAATTCACTTGCAGTATCCCATCGTTTTCCAACTAAATGCAAGCCATGCATTATCAAAAGGTTCAATCTGATCACACCTCATACTTTTGCATGCTGTCTTATCCCTAAATTCTGATAAGTACTGATTTTCTGCGTTGATCAAGCCGCGAACAAACCAAGCTGCACAACGCGTAACCACATAGAGCACTTATTGCAATACAACCTCTTTTGTTTTTTTGACTCTCAAGATGTAACCATAAGATAAATCATTATATTAAAATCACTAATAAAATAGTAATATTTAATATAGTTTCCTTCATTCAACGGCTTTAAATATAAGGGCAGAGTGCGTGCAAGATCACGGTCTTTTAATGTTCAAAGTCATCCGACGAACTGGAATTTTGCTCATTCAACGATCTCGATTGCTCGGGCAGCTGGTGTAAAATCAGGTTCAAACATTGCCCCCCAGTTTTCTTACTCTTCGACTCATAAACCGAATGTTTAAGGAAATTAATTATTTGTAGCTAGCAACATTCTGTCGTATTGCGAAACAAATTCTGTTTCTTGGCCATAAAATCACCTCTGCTCTGCCAGTGTCGTGATCTTCCTCTGCTGCCATCATTCTATATGTAAGGTTTGGCAAAGACTGATTCTTGGTAGCTCGGTTGGTGGCTCGACTGATTCCTGATAGCTCAGCCGTATGCACCAAGTCTGATCCCATACCGCATGCACCAAATCTAATCATCCTAGTATGATAGGTCTTTAGTTTCACATCATGAGTGTTCCCTGAAGGGAACAAACCCCAACGCACATCAAAATTTTCCTCAGCTTCGGCTAGATGGCTTTGAAACTCGCAACTCAAATTCCTGCCTTGATTCTATATGCCAAAATGTTTCCTTGAGCTTCGGCTCGTAAGCCAAATGGTTAAGGAAATTAAGTTTCTCTAGCCGATCACAAGTATAACCTAACCCAAGAATAATTCTAACCGAGAGATGAAGAAGAATCCGAGACTGATAACTCTGTTCGTTCGTGGCTGAGTTTGAGATTCAGACTGAACGGCGTAGTTGAAATAAGGCTATTTGCTGGCCGAGACGTGGAGTCCTCTATTGCACTAAACGATCGTTAGTTCGAGAAGACAATTAATCTCCTAGTAATAATACCAACGGCTGACCACCTCCGAGTGACCAAGAAAAACATATGGCCGAGAACTACTGATAAACCATCGTCGAATAAAAATTTATTGGCAAAAAGCTAATTTAAAATTCAATTCCTTCGACCAAAATTTGAGGTGAGGTCTACAGAGATTCTAATGATTTCATTAAAAACCACTTTTGTCGAAAATGTCTGCAACCACTAGGAAAAATGTTGCATGCATGCATCTAAGGGCATGCAAAATTGGATGTCTTTGTAGCTTTTACTTTCAACTCCAACAGACTTCAAACCGAACCCTCTTGTCCCAATCACTATCAAGCTGGATGGCATCGGTCAAATTGCTGAGAAAGTGTAATTATATGTAACGTCTCATTCGGCCGACTCCAAAACCATTCTCGCCGAGTGAGGATTAGGCTACACGAAAGCCTACCACCTAGCACGGGTAGCCTTCTGCAAACGTCTTTTCTCGGCTAGACTAAAGAACAACTTTTTAAGCCGAGCACACCATCTTTTTGATTGCCGCACCACCTTGTTTTCCTCCTTATTTTCTTATGCATTGGCTTAATTAGCCAGATGATTAAGAAATAATTTATCCCTTTTTTTTTAACAAAAGAAAACGAAAGTGGCTGAAGATCTTTTTATTCCGAGCCAAGATCTTTTTATATCAAAATTTTCAATTTGATTTTGGTCTAAACCGAATAAGGAATCATCTCTAAATTTTTTTGACTTGGCGAAATATTTTTCATTGTTAGATGCTGAATGCATTGAGAAATTAAGCTCCTCGAGCATAATTATTTCGCTAATTTCGGATTTTAACTCGAATAACTCAGCCGAATGAGATTGCTCCATAACAGCTTTATCGCCAATAACCATATCGACTGTCATGGTTTCGGCGTCTAAGATCACGTCTCCAATTACCATATCAATTGATGTGGTTTTTTCGTCTGAAGCCGTGTATTAGCCTTGTTCGTCATTGGAACACTCATCTGACGAATCATTTTCTGAGTCGACTTTTTCCTCTAAGCCAACCAAATTTTCAATCTCGACAGAAATAATTGGTGGCCTAGGTTTTTCTTCGGCTGACTTGACAATTTTCATAGGCCGAAGTTTGACTGTGGCCAGAGAGAAAAATTGCCCCCCAGCCTTTTGATCCAACCATTCTTCAAATGGAATTGACTTGTATCCAAAACCTAAAATTGTTTTCTTATCGAGCCACTCATAAAATCGAGCTCTATCTTCATTTAACCATTGATCTTATAAGCAGTGATGAACTTTCACCTTTATCATTTGAGAGAAAGATTTTTGCCTTTCTTCACATGCTTTAAGGATCCGTTACGCATCAAGTTGAACTAGGAATGCGTCCAATCGGCAAAGTGGAACTAGATTGGAATCTTGATATATCATACGAACTTCGTAGTTTTAGCACTGGGTCTTACTGGGCATGCCAAAATGTTGACCCTAAAAACTACCAAGCCTACGTAGCACGCAGGCCAAGTAATTAATAAGCTAACTACATCATTCGGTTGTGTGCGGAGCGTGCCAACTCGTCAGCCGAGTTCGGCCGGGGAGTAAAATATGTTGATGTGGCATTGGGCGCGCTACTGACTTTTTGATCTCGCAACTGCGGCCGAGGAAGGAACACGTCTCGGCCTTCGGGTTCTAGAGCCTGAAGATAAGGCTGCTAGTTTCTTCGAAGTTCATAAATCGTTGGCGCCAGGTTCGGCCTTAGTAATTATATTCATGAAACTATGAGTATGCCGAACTGGTACTAGACTGTACGGACACAAATACTCAAAAGAGATAAATGTCTTGATTGTAAATGTGGTTCGGCCGTCAGAATGCTGAACTCTAAAATGTACTTGCGAATATCCAATCATAAAATAAAACTTGGCTTTCAATGTGCCGAGCCTAGTAGCCTGGTAACACCTCACTTCGTCGAGACGGGTGATGAGATGACCTCTTCCAACAAAGACTCGGAAATCCTTGTTGACTGAGACTTGGATAATAACTAGTCGATCTTGAAGCAGTGCTGTCTATCCAAACTGAAGAGGTGTTGGTGAGAAGAAAGGGGGAGAGGAAAAAATCTCAGGGTTGTTGAGAAGCTTTGCGCAGGGCAATTTGTGTGTTGATTTGAAGGGGTTTTGAATAATGCACTCCCTTCTCTATTTATAATAGTGATGATAAGTGCATTATTTATCATATTTTCATGTTAAGGATCCCTATGTTTTGTTAAGGAATTGATTATAAAAGAGCCTTATTACTTTTCTTTTCTTTGTTTCAGCCAATATGCGCATGCATGACGTTTTTGGTGATAATTCGACTTTCCGATGGAGTTTTGATGCAAGGCCAATTGGAGAAGGAAGCTAAGAGGTGGAAGATCATTGTGTCCAAATTTCATAATTTTCCATGAAGCCAAACGTTCCAATTTTCAAAGTTAATCCTGCAGAAATAACTTTCCTGTCAGAATCACGCAGCTGTAGGATAATGAAGATTTGAAGGTTTTTCTGATTTTTCCTAGTGGCGTGCGATATATGTTTGGAAAGATAAGAGATAAACCTACGTTTCCCATATTTTTTAATGCCATGTTTCCCAAGTCAAGAAAGATTCTTTCCTAGTTTCTCTCATTGATTATTTATGAATTTGTTCTCTTTTAGGAGAGTTTTTTTATCAGACTTTTTAGGATTTTATTAGAATAAATAGAGTGATCTAGGCTATCTTAAGGGGGGAACGGAATAAAGGGAGGTCGTCCAAAGTGAAGAAAAAAAGCTTAGCGTGCTCTTACCATTCTTTTCCGGGTTTTATCTTTCCATGACTTCTTTTGTGATTTTTATTATGATTATGTGTAACTAAACTACTTTTCTAAGGTTTATGATGAAGCCATAACATGATTATTTCCGAAGTATTGCATGCCATGTTTAATTCTTAATCTTTGTGTTTAATTTATTGTAGTTTCGAATGTTCTTGTGACTAGCCATCATTGTGAACTTGTTTCTAGATATTTAGATAAATCCGAGAGGATGACCAATCAATTAGATTTATTGGAACTAAGATTAAGAAGAGTAGACAAACTAGTGAGGATGACCAATATCAAACTAGTCCTACTTTGTTGACATGATTCTTCAATGCTTAATGGGTTTTTATGTGTTTAACTGTATGCCTAACCAATAGGATATAGTTGTCACATTTAGACACACGAGTTGATGTCTGAACACGGATTAATTCATATCTTAGAAAGAACAACCTTAAATATTGGCATGGCAATTGGATAGTAATCGGCTTGAAGAAAAGGGAATATGATTGTTATTGATGGATTCATGACCTTAGGCTTTCATCATATTAATTTGTTTAAACCTTCATTCTTAGTGTTTTCGTTATTCTTATTCTTAGTTTAATTATAAGTTCTTAGTTTTAATTATTTTTCATAATCAATTAATCAATCATTTGTTTCCTTGTTGAGTTAAGTTTCGTGTAATCAGCTGGTTGAATTGGTATTAAAAGCAATTTATGTGGGATCGACCTCGTATTTGCATATATTTTTATAATTGATTTGTGCGCTTGCGAGTTTAATTTGATTTAAATTAATCTATTATTTAGGTTAGTTTAAGTGACTTCTCAGGTGCGGAAACATTCACCATCCTGATGCAACATTATAACTCATGTGAATCACTACGGAATCATTATCACACACTTTCGTGATAAACATTCACCACGCTTAGCCAAGTAATTTTCCACGTGCTCCTCGTATAAGAAACTCAATTAGCATCAGTCTGAAATACTTGGCTAGAGATAAGCCAAGTGGAATTATTCCAACAGCCTATGCAACCACATTGAAGTCCACGTGTGCGAAGCCCTACTGATGCATGGCAAATTGACTTCAAATCGAACTCTCCCACTAGTCACACGGAAGATAATTTTCCGTTCCTCCTTCGCCAATTACCAAGTGCATGCGTCATCTCTATTCATCCAAATGCATTCATACATGCAACGGAAGCTGCAAAATAATCGCATCAATTCACTTGCATTATCCCATCTTTTTCTAGCTAAATGCAAGCCATGCATTATCGAAAGGTTCAATCTGATCACACCTCATACTTTTGCATGTTGTCTTATCTCCAAATCCTGATAAGTACTAATTTTATGCTTTGATCAAGCCGCGAACAAACCAAGCTGCACAACGCGTAACCACCTAGAACCCTTATTGCAATACAACCTCTTTTGTTTGTTTGACTCTCAAGATGTAACCATAAGATAAATCATTCTATTAAAATCACTAATAAAATAGTAATATCTAATATAGTTTCCTTCATTCAACAGCTTTAAATATACGGGCTGAGTGCGTGCAAGATCACGGCCTTTTAATGTTCAAAGTCATTTCACGGCCTGAAATCTTGCTCATTCAACGGCCTCGATTGCTCAGACCAATGGTGTAAAATCAGGTCCAAACATTATCATAAAAAATAGTCCAGCCAAATAAATATGACAAGAAACAGTTGGGGCCCTGATGAAGTATGGCTGTCAATTGTATGCCCTTTAAAAGTTAAAACAAAGAAATAACATCGGGGCGTGTTTTGCTCCCACAGCCTCATGCTACCAACCAAATTTAAACCAAAAAGCAAGATACAATAAAGCGAGACACTTGTTGCTTCACTAAACTGTAACATCTTCCGCTACAGATTTGCAAGGGGTTGTTGAGATTTTGCACGATGCCAAAAGCATTTGCAGATTGAAAGTTGGGTAATAAGACGTGGCAGAAGATAACTTGGTCAGTTATAACAAGATGATGTTGGAAGGATAAACAAGGTACAGTCGGCAAACAGGTAACCTACTACTGCCACATGGACCAATAAGATGCTCCCATGTGTTACTTTTGAAGGTGATAGACTGCTAGGGTTGACTTGGCTATAGTTGATGTCAATTTAGCGAGAGCTAACTTATAGCATCTCTAACGGTGTCACAGTCTTCGTGGTGTTTGTGTTAAATATAATGTTATATACAAAAAAACTTTAAATATTACGTTATTTTATTAATACTAGAATATCACGATAACAAATGTATTTGTATTATAATTATAATATATATATATATATATATATTTTGTTATTTTCACCATGGTATTGGTAGTACAAGGAAAAGTCATTAAGAATTGGGTTTTTATCACAACTGGTCCTTGATATTGATCAAACACATTATTTTGCTCCCTGACATTGAAAATCAATAGAAATGGTCCCTGAGATTGATCAAACACATCACAAATGGTCCTTCCGTTAAAAATTCTTTGGGCAATTTTCAAAGCTTCGTAACTCAATCGTTTCTTAACCAAATTTGACTCATAATGTATCAAAATGAAGATAGGAAAGTGTAGAACAAGATTATACCATTTGGAAGCCCAATGGTTGCCGGAGATGGCCAGAAAATAGCCTCAAATGTGACCGGTCCGAGAAAAAACTGGAAAACTCGTCAGAAACTAGGTAAACTTTAAACGCTCATAACTTCTTCAATAATCAACGAAATCGAGTGATTCAAAAATGAAAATCATACTTCTCAACGAGACGAAGAGAATGGTATCTTTCTTGATGGCTAACTCGCCGTAGTTTGGCCGGAAAACAGCTCGAAATTGGCTAACTCGAAAATGGTTATCCAATTTCGAGCCATTTTCTGGTCAAACTACGGTGAATTAGCAGTCAATAAAGGTACCATTCTCTTTGTCGCGTCAAGAAGTATGATTTTCATTTTTGAATCACTCACTTTCGTTGAGTATTGAAGAAGTTATGAACGTTTAAAGTTTACCCAGTTTTCGGCAAGTTTTCCAGTTTTTTCTCTGGCAACCATTGGGCTTCCAAATGTATAATCTTGTTCTACACTTTCCTATCTTCATGTTGATATATTATGGGTTGAATTTGGTTAAGAAACGATTAAGCTACGAAGCTTTGAAAATTGCCCAAAGAGTTTTTAACGGAAGGACCATTTGTGATGTGTTTGATCAATTTCAGGGACCATTTGTGATAAAAACCCTTAAGAATTTAAGATCTTTAGGGGCTCGTTGATGTAATTACAGCTTGTTCAAATACATATATATATATATATATATATGTATATATAAGAAACAATCTCATTCTCCTAGATTTCATGGTTCAAAAAAGTTGCGATCACTTATTATTCGATCTTATCTCAATTGTACGAGGTCATTTAACTGTTTAATTTGTTGTAGATTTTCCACCACCGCTGAATTAATCCAATGGTGAAAGACTATATTTTCTTTAAAAAATGAGGTATAAGAGAATTGAACTCGTATAAGAAAAGTCAAAGAACTTGACTTTGACAAGAAGAAGCTCAAAAAATAATAATTGAGTACACGAGCTTCCCTATCTGAATTGTCAAAAAAGTGCAGAGCAAGTGCTTCGGTAGCTAGCTATGAGTTGGTCACATCGGTCTAAGCTTATATCCAACGATTCTCATGACCCTATTTAAGGCCTCCTCCTTACTCTTCAATTTTCACCATCTTCTTCTCCAAATCAAACTTACCTAAATTCTGATCACAATGCCCTTCAAGAGTGCTAGTTTCTATCTCATGGCCATGCTCTATCTTTTCTTGATTCTCTTGGCTCCTCCTCCAACAATACTCCAAAGGAGCGTTGAAGGCAGAGTTGTGGCTGCCATAAGGCCATTGGATTCAATTCCATCAAGCCCTTCAAATTATGTGCCTCTTAAAGTACCTTATGAGAATAAGGGCGGCCATGATGTTGCTCCAAATAGGTTTGGAAGCCACACTGTGGAGAGTTGCCTGCCTAAAGGTTTTCGTCGCTCGTCTGCCCCTAGCCACTACGTGAATGGTCACACTTTTGGGTCGGAGCTGTGTTCTTCAAGCAAGGGCAAGAATAGTCCGTGATAAAAAGAGAACTGTGCCTTTGATTGATATATATGCTTGATAAGCTTTGTTGTTAAAGACGATAATGGAGATGTAAATTTCCATTAGCTACGTATATATAGTTATAGTAATGACAGAATGTTCTTTTATCCGCCTTGGTATAAAGTTTTATTAAATTACCGCAAGACTAATATATCATTACGTACGGTATTGTATTATGTTCTTTATTTGAAATGCACGCATACGTCTATGACGGGGTTTGCTTCTATTTTCCATTTCAATTTATTTGACGATTTGTCAATATTTGAGCATGATGACGATTTGTCAATATTCTATAAGCAGGATCATGAGAAGTGAAATAAATTGAGGTTTTATTATACCAACAATATGAAGAGTAGTCTTAACTTTTATTTTATACAAAGTTTGATAAACTTATGATGTGTAACAATCTTTCACAAAAATATAAAATAAATTGAATTTTCTTGCGTTATACAACATTTACAATATTACATAACATTCTCGGTAGTCGTACCGTGTCAACATGGTGATGTGGTACGACATCTTGTACAAGTTTCTCTTATGTAGAAAATTTAAATAAAAGAGACAAAAAGAGATTAAGAAAACAGTCCAATTGTGCAATTAGATTAGGGTTTTGTAGATTATCATACCCCCTCCCCTACGATTTAAATTAGCCATATTCTCCTATGGTTTAATTTCCTTAATCAATTAGATTAGGGTTTTGTAGACTACCATAAATGAATGAGCTATAAAGTGTTTTTTATTGTAACTTGATTGGCATTTGTGAAATGTTGAAGTATTTTGCCCATTCCAGCGTCCAAACCCACCAATAATATCGATCACTTGGTGGGCTGCACTTCGTATCTCCCATGACCATTGTCGATCGACATAAGCTTGACACTGGATCCAGGGTTGGTATTTGCACCTTAAGTCTATGCAGATCTAGTATTTTGGTATCAAAGTAACCTATTGCTTAATCACCTAAGAGCTTAATTAATAGTTTCGACGATAGAGAACTGGGATTTTCTCGCCTAGGAATTAATGTATAGCTAGATATTGCTATGCCATGATGATAATGGAGGGGGTCGGTATATAGTTAGTTTCCCTGTAATATCCAAGCATTTATGCTCTAACTGTTTATCAGTTTTCGGAGGAAAACTTCTGTACATGTGCCGGGCATACCCTCTCCTTTCTCGCGCACACGACGAGTGAGAGAAAAAGGTGCATGAAGCATCAAACTTATTTGGACCTCAAATGTAAAGATATAATATACACATCTATCACATAAGCTTCGTCACTAAAGCTTGAAAAAACTAACTACTAATTAGTAAATCGTTTTTTGCGAAAACACTAGGAGGTTATACACCGTATAGTCGTCCAGTTTTGGATTAGACAAGATAGAGGATCT
This sequence comes from Heteromeles arbutifolia, assembly GCA_024362995.1. Taxonomy (NCBI): domain Eukaryota; kingdom Viridiplantae; phylum Streptophyta; class Magnoliopsida; order Rosales; family Rosaceae; genus Heteromeles; species Heteromeles arbutifolia. Next base: position 10,948,960 of record JANCRC010000018.1, read on the forward strand.
AGCCGGTAAGATCCTATTCCCACTATAACTTGTTGGGTAGGAGAGTAAGATTAGAATGGAACAAGATTTGGCACAAAAAGGTTGGAAAAGCCTAAAGTTATGTACATGGAATGAAACTTATAAAGTTGTAAATTAAGGGTCTATCCGCAGAATCTTCACACCTCAAACAGAAAGCTTTCTTGGTGTGACCTACAATACTCCCTAAGTTACAGAACACATCCCAACCTTGGCTACTTAGACATATTTTTTGATATCTAGCCGTGGAAGGCTTGGAAGCTTTAAAGATGAAGTTGAAAAGGGGAAGGAAATTACAATATATGTATTCTTTTTGTACTTATAAAAAATAAAAAATAGTTACAAATTGGATAAAAATGTGGCATTTCTTTTCCATGCATGTGATCAGATTACTTCACGTATTGGGAATCTTCCTCTCACATGCATTTCCTACTACTTTTTTTTTAATGTGTTAAGAATGCGATCCGGTACACCAATTTGTTGAAATGCATTTCCTAGTAATTTACTCCTAAATTAAGCTCTTCGACTACTATTTCAGTCTTTCTACTAAAATTGGTGAGATTTATATTTCATCATGTTTTATTAGTATCATTGTTGAGCATTGTAATCAAATATAGTTGACTATTTGAATGCTGATTTAATAAGGAATATTTGGATTTGAAAGTTCCAACCTAAAGCAAAGCATCTGATCTCCAAGACAGAATTTCAACTCATGGGTGAAACACATGCAATACTCAAGATATTCATCACCCTGGCGTAAAATCTGCCACTTCTGTGGAATAATATTATAGTGATTGCGTTCTACGATGTATTGGCAGGTGAATTCCACCACATTTTCCTAAATCGATAATACCAGAATGAAAAAAATGTAGATAATGTTCACATCGGAGAATTAAAAAAATAAAATACAATATATAAGTGTATGATTACACTTCTAATAACACAGAGATCTTTTGGGGTAAAACTTAACACCACGCTGTCACCCATTTCAGATTACCTTGTTCATTCCTTCATAGCCCATGTTGACAGTCAAACTCTCCTCCCCTTTGTTCGCCACATCACCACGCCGCCACCCATTGCAGATTACCTTGTTCATTCTTTCATAGCCCGTGTTGACTGAATTTTTTTTTTTTTTGGTTTTAGTCTTCAAATCCTCTTATTTGCCAACTCCATTTTGATTCCATCTCCCAATATATTTGATTCGTATTTTACTTTTTTGCACAAATGTGTTGGCCACAAATCTTTTTCCTTCAATCACAATGATGATGCAACAATCTTTTAGATCTCTCCCAAAATAGGGATTCATGCATGAAAGGAGATGTTATTGTGTAGTGGCGCGGTGCGGTGGCTGAGAAGAGTTTGGGTGGTGGTGAAAGACGGTGGAGCACTGTTGTTTGGGACTTTGTTTGGGTTAATATTTATATATTGGGCTGTCAAGAAGGGAAGTCCAAAGAGAATGCAAGAAGGAGGTTTGGCCCGAGGCCCATCGCCTAAGCCCAAACTATCCATTTCAAGATTTATGAGCACTCCCTCATTAAATGCAAAGGCTAGTGGCCTGTAAGAAGTGACAAGTGATGGAAATTGATCTACTCTCAGCCCAAAAGCATTTTCTGAAAGGCAGAGCATGTAAATTACTGATGAGTCACTACCCCTCAGTTGTTTTCGAGCAAGAACAAAGCTGCAAGCAGTCGGGCTAATTCGCCTATAAAAGGAGGAAGAGGGCCCAGAGACAAGGAGACTCAACCAATCAAACAAACAAACATACAAACTCTACTCTCAAGCCAGATTTGCATCCAAAAGCTGTAATCACCTCAGATTCAGTCCCCTTTGTAGTGACAAGCTATCTTTTGTCAAGTTTAAAAGCTCTGCTACTTTCTCCAAATACTGTAGTATCGATTCTCTTGTGTAAACTTGTTTACCATCCATCTTTCCTTAAATCTCCAAATCCTTGTAGTTGCAAAGAACAGAAACTGCAAGAGGTCCAGCCTTGCCCAACAAGGTTTAATTTTGCTCGACTCTCTTTGTGTTGTCTTTCAGTTAATAGATCTGGTGTTGTAATGCATTCCTCAATATATATTCAAGTCATTTCAAGTCTTTTAATGATCCATAGTTCAACTTACCCTCATAGTTTGGTTAATGGTTTTACCATCTTAAAAGTGAATTAACTTAATGACTTAATCAAATCTAGACCTCTGCCCCTTTTACCATACAAGACAAATAAAAGTCCTTAGTCTCAAGGCATAGAAAAGAACCTAATGTGGACTTAACTCATCCACGACAATCCTTTGATAATAAGAAGTCAGAATAACTTAGGGCGCAAGTAATCGGCTTAAATCTACTTATTTTACATCTGCCATACAGAGATGGCAGTGACACACCTCTGCACTTAAGCTAGTTTTGATTGCGAGCCTCACGGCCCATACCTAAGGCTCGATAAAGGCACCTTTCAGAACTAACTCTATCATCTTCTTGTAGCCCGACTAACAAGCAAGAGCCCGACAGTCAACCAAAGTGCCAACTCCACGGGGAGCTGTGTGCTCGAGCCAGGAACACCCACCGATGAAATTCCTGCCCGAACATAGTTTTGGCACACCCAGTGGGACACATGTCTTGTATGCCAAGAAGGCGAAGAAAAGAACAAACCTCCAGGTGGGGAGCAAAACACACGCCAAAACTTAGCATGGCAAATTTCCCCGAAGACTTGCAAGGACCTGTCTTAACAGAAAGCACGACTCCTTCCGAAAAATTAGAGGGAAAGGTCACAAATGAAGACTTACAGGCTACCATGATGGTTGTTCTAAGAAGCATGGAGAAAAACTCCCAAAGCATGGAGAGAAACTCCCGGGAGACAAGGGAAAACATAAGCAGACTCTATTCCTTAGCAGGAAATTTGCAGAGAAGGCTAGATCTGGAATACCCTACCCAGAAAATGATCATGCTAGAGAAATGACAAGTGAAGCCAGCCCCGTGAAAGAGCCAGTTATTCCTCTATTTCCTATACTTGAGGAAAAAATGGATAAAAGGGAATAACAAGGAAGAATTCGGAGCGAGTCATCCAGTTTTGGAAGAAATTCTAGAGGCAAAATTGCCCGACCCCCTGTTTCCACTAAAAAATAAGGGGCATATCGGGCAGGTGAGAGCAAAATATGGGATGCCCCAATTGATCGGGGAATCCAGCAAGAAAGAAGAACTTGCCAAGTCAGACAAGCCACCTCCTTATAGACTATCGCCAATGACTGATAAAGGAGGAGAGCCCAAGTGGAGGAAGCCCGAGGCAAGAAATGAGATTAGCTCGGGTAATTATCGTAACCTGAAGTAGGAACCACGTCCTCATACTCTGCCTAATAATACAGCCAATCAACAACTCAGAGATGAGTTGGCTGAATTAAGAATGATGGTAGTAAGGAATGCCCAACCGCAAGCTCGCCCGCTGTTTAGAATTACTTATCAAAAGCCCTACCCAGAGTTCATTGATGAGCAAAATCCCTTTCTCCTTAACTTCAAAATGCCTGCATTTCCAAGTTCAATGAAGAGGACAACAATGTGTCCTCCAGGGACCATATCTTCAAGTTCTCAAACCATTGTGTGGCTTTTGAAGACAATCGCAACTATAAGATGAGGTTATTTGGGAATTCATTGGTGGGCTTAGCGTCTCAATGGTACTCTCTGTTACCCCCAAATTCCATCACCAACTGGGGGCAAATGGAGATGGCTTTCCACGAGCAGTTTTACAGGATGGAGCCCGAAATGACCATTAACGATCTGGTGGAAGTGAAACAATATGAGCATGAATCTACTGAAGATTTCATTATGAGGTTTAGAAAGACAAGGATGAGATGCCAGTTCCCTATTATCCATGCCCAGCTCATAGCCATTGCTCAGAAAGCCTTAAGACTACCCCTGAGAAAGAAGTTTTATGATGTGTAGTTCAATGAGTTGGATGAGTTGGTAATCGTTGCCACCAAGTATGAGAAACTGTTGCTTGAAGAACAACAATTGAAGCACTCCTCTAAAACACCACATTTCTACAAAAATAAAGCTGTCATTCACTAAGTGGAGTTTGAGGAAGGACCAGAAGAAAATAATGGTCATGGGAGAGAAGGAATAGATATGTGTGCAGCAGAGATGACCACCCCTTTTAAACCCTTGATAGTAAAAGGATTGGTCTAACCGGTCAAAGATCAAAAAGTAGTGATGAATGATGGAGGATTTGTCTCCATGAAACCTCCAAATTACTAGAGTTATTCCTTTGACTTAACCAAAGCTGCAGAAATCTATGAGGAGCTGGTGCTGGTAAGAGTAATTGTGCCCGACAGCACTAAAAAGTTGCCTAAACCCAAGGAATTAAGAGGGAAAAAGTATTGTAAGCTGCACTACACTTTCAACCACTCAATTACCAATTGTGTCCAGTTCAGAGACTGGATACAAGATCTCATAGTTAAAGGGAAATTACTATTAGAGAAACCTCAAGCCAACATGATGATTGACACGGATATTTTCCCAGAAGCCCCAAGCAACATGATCAACTTAACATAGGCCAAGAAGGGGAAGTGAAAACCCAGTTGGGGGGTAAAGGTAGAATAAATGGCCTATAAAGGGAGCTCTCTAACTGCCTGACAAGTCCAAAGCAGCCATGATAAAGGAGTTAATGTTTGCATAGTCAATACCAATGAAGGTATGAGATAAAAGTAGCCTCAGCAGAAAACACAATTAATTAGGAGTTGATCTAAAAATAAAATAAAAATAGGGGGGAAGAAACTTCTACCATTGAAAGTTCAAAAAGAGGAATTCAAATTAAAAAAGATTTCATTTCATAAAGGGATTACAGGAATCTTAGTCTAGCAACTTTACATCTTCAGCTAAAGCAACTATTCTAGATAAGTAAGTTTGCATGACGTCAAAAATTCGATTTGGCTCTCCTAAATACATGTTGCTATTCACAAGTTGATTCTCGGAGTCCTCAACTTCCTGAGAAGCTTTATCCATCTCCTCTACTTTCTAGGAGAGTTGGTTGGTGAAGGTCATTTTTTTTCGGCTTTAAGTAATAACAGTTGCTCCTCCAAGCTCTGAATCTCATAATCAACCACTGTAATCCTTGCCTCCATTCTGATCATTCATCTACCAGTTGTCGAAGCACGGCTGTACTCTTCACATGCTTTTCTTGAAAGCACTTCACTCTGTTAGATGCTCGCTCCGCCTTATGATGCTAATCCCTTAGTGCTCGCAAATTCTCGAAGAAATTTAGAAAAGACTTGTACTAAGCCGAGGGCAATAACTGAGTTTGGTGAAGCTCAGAAAGGGCTTTCTCTACATCATAAATGACCTTAAGGCTGAAAGAAGCTGTAAAGTCCTTTTTTATCCAATCCTTGAAAATTTTACAAGCATGCTGAAAAGAAGGAAGCTCAAAAGATGTTGGAGGAGATTGTAGTTTATTTTTGATTTGGCCAAACTTCTTCACTAGATCAGGCAATGATGGTTTTGAAGAAGCCGAGGGCACGTCTCTGATACTTTCAGTTGTAACAGCGGGAGTAACTTTAAAAGAAAGAGTGGGAAGGTCCTCAGAAATATGAGAAGTTGCTGCAGTAGTCTTGGCTCACTGCTCAGGCCTAGGGATAAAGGCCTCTGTAGCCTCGAAAATCGATGAAGGATGAAGAAGATCTCCTTTACGCACCAAGCGTGGAGGAGACTTGGTCGAACCCTCTCCAGGACCCTGTTGCAACCAATACGAATATGATAAGAGAGAAATACTCAAGCCAGAAATAGGTAAAAAAACAAGAGGTCAATATACCTAAGTTAAACCTAGAGCTTTAAGAAGAGGTGGAGTGGGAGTAGTTTCTTGTGATTGTTGGGGGAGATTATCCCCACCTACTAAAGAAGGAGAGATGGTACCCAAGATTTCAACAAAAACCTGCAAAAGAAATAAAGGAATGAGTGAAGGTCAGTAACTAACTTGTGAAGAAAAGAAAAGCAGAAGGTTTGGATAAAGGTATACCTGTGGAAGGACTTGAGGTTGAGAAATAGGCAATTCGGTTGAGTAACTAACTTTTTGGTTTTAGTCTTCAAATCCTCTTATTTGCCAACTCAATTTTGATTCCATCTCCTAATATATTTGATTCGTAATTTACTTTTTTGCACAAATGTATTGGCCACAAATTTTTTTCCTTCAATCATAATGATGATGCAACAATCTTTTAGATCTCTCCCAAAATAGGGATTGATGCATGAAATGAGATGTTATTGTGTAGTGGCGCGGTGCGGTGGCTAAGAAGAGTTTGGATGGTGGTGAAAGACGGTGGAGTACTGTTGTTTGAGACTTTGTTTGGGTTAATATTTAAACCTTGGGCTGTAAGGAAGGGAAACCCAAAGTGAATGCAAGAAGGAGGTTTGGCCTGAGGCCCATCGCCTAAGCCCAGACTATCCATTTCAAGATTTATGAGCACTCCCCCATTAAATGCAAAGGCTAATGGCCTGTAAAAAGTCATAAGTGATGAAAATTGATCTACTCTCAGCCCAAAAGTACTTTCTGAAAGGCAGAGCATGTAAATTACTGATGAGTCACTAACCCTCAGTTGCTTTCGGGCAAGAACAAAGTTGCAAGCAGTCGAGCTAATTCGCCTATAAAAGGAGGAAGAGGGCCCAGAGACAATGAGACTCAACCAATCAAACAAACAAATATACAAACTCTGCTCTCAAGCCGGATTTGCATCCAAAAGCTGTAATCACCTCAGATTCAGTCCCTTTTGTAGTGACAAGCTATGTCTTATCAAGTTTAAAAGCTCTGTTACTTTCTCCAAATACTGTTGTATCGATTCTCTTGTGTAAACTTGTTTACCATCTATCTTTCCTTAAATCCCCAAATCCTTGTAGTTGTAAAGAAGAGAAACTGCAAGAGGTCCATCCTTGCCCGACAAGGTTTAATCTTGCCCGACTCTCTTTTTGTTGTCTTTCAGTTAATAGATCTGGTGTTGTAATGCATTCCTCAATATATATTCAAGTCATTTCAAGTCTTTTAATGATCCATAGTTCAACTTACCCTCAGATCTGGTTTGGTTAATGGTTTTACCATCTTAAAAGTGAATTAACTTAATGACTTGATCAGATCTGGACCTCCGCCCATTTTACCATACAAGACAAATAAAAGTCCTTGGTCTCAAGGCATAGAAAAGAACCTAATGTGGACTTAACCCATCCACGATAATCCTTTGATAATAAGAAGTCAGAATAACTTGGGGCGCAAGTAATCTGCTTAAATCTACTTATTTTACATCTGCCATATAGAGATAGCAGTGGCACGCCTCTGCACTTAAGCTAGTTTTGATTGCGAGCCTCACGGCCTATACCTAAGGCCTGACAAAGGCACATTTCAGAACTAACTTTGTCCTCTTCTTGTAGCCCGACTAACAAGCGAGAGCTCGACAGTCAACCAAAGTGCCAACTCTGCGGGGAGCTGTGTGCACGAGCCAGGAATGCCCACCAGCGAAAACCCTACTCGAACATGACTTTTGGTTAATTAAATCAAATGTTATTTTTTTTAGGATATTTCATCAATTTATAAGTGGTGATATAATGCATACCACATTGGTATTCAAATTTAGTGTCCTTAACATTACCCATTAACAAATATTTTTTTTATTTTTGATTGAAAAAATAAAAATAAAAAACTTAATCATGTTAATGATCACAAATTTTTTATTGACACAAGATGTGAATGGGGTGAAGAGGAAATTAGTACTCGTGGAAAGCATATTATCAATCTATTACCATTTGCTATGCAAATTGGATTACATCAAATACTTCCGTTTAATAGATTAAATGGTTGTGTATTAAAAAAAAACAATAGATTAAATGGTTGTATTTAATAAGGAGTGTCAAAATTTTTTATAAGAGTTTACAAATTCAAGGGTATTCAATCAAAGTTTTAAATGAATCCATGGAAGTTTATGATTCAATCAAAATTTGAAAGGAGTTCATAAAACTCTACAGAAATCTGAATGTGTTCAATCAAAATTTTTAAGTAGTCCATAAAACTCTATGTGTATTCAATTAGGAATTGATTTTAAAGTATTTTAAAAAATTATGGATTTTGATGGATTTAGAAGGATTTATAAGTGGCCATTTACCACAATGGTTGAAAGGTGTTGAGCCATTGCGTAACGGCGTAGGTTCAAACCCCGTTGATCGCTAACATCTAATCTAACAAAATCTATCGTTTGACAAAAAAATTGGATTTAGAAGGATTTTATAGTATCTTTTAGGTTTTAGGAAATCATGCCTTTATCTCCCCCTAAGATTTTGAATGAATTCACATGGAGTCTATGAAACTCCACTCAATCAAACTTCACGGATTTATTCGTCTTTCAAAAACCTTCAAAATCTCAATTGAATACACCCCCTAAGTGTTCATAAGTTTTAGTCTAAGTGGCACTAAGGTATTGTGGCGTTCAGATCATGCTAAGAGAAAAAGTCTTGGAAAACAAGGAAATTAAAATCCCCTACAATTTTTTCATATATTTTGGACTAAACATTTGTGTCTTTTTTATATATTTTTATTAGCCATCAACAAGGTTCAAACTCATGCCGTCTTGCAAGGGGCTCAACTCCTTTCCACCATTGTGGTAAGGGCCACTTGCAGGATATTAGTTCAAAAATGTTACTCTTACTACATTTTTCATAACACATCTATACCACATCTCTAGTAGAGATGAGACACACATGTGTTCGTGAGCCCTACCTCTATTAGAGAAATAGTATAAATGTGGTATAAAAGTTTTGGTATCAAAAAGGGTAAATTACACTTTCATACCTCAGGTTTGGGCTCTATTTCAATTCCTTACAACATCTTTAAAACATTTCACTTTCATACCTTAAGTACTATTTTATTTCAAAATAATACATCCGTTACATTTTCCATCCATTGATCCGTTAAATGCTGATGTGGCTGCCACATATATGCCACGTGGCTGCCAAATGTCTGCCATGTGGCAAAAAAAAATTTAATTTTTTTTTAAAAAAACCTGAATTTTTACAAAAAAAAAAAAAAAAAAGGTAAATTACACTTTCATACCTCAGGTTTGGGCTCTATTTCAATTCCTTACAACATCTTTAAAACATTTCACTTTCATTCTTTTTAATTTTTTTTTTAAAAACCTAAATTTTCTCAACAAAAAAAATAAAAAAATAAAAAATTGAAACCCACATCTGCAAGAAGAAGAAGAAGGAGGAAGAAAGAAAAAAAAAATTGTCCCTCCCACCCCCCCCCCCCCCCCCCAGCGACCCACATTTGCAACAAGAAGAAGAAGACACTACTACAAAATATGACTTTCATGACACTTGGTAAATTTTTTAATGATATTCTTTTACTAAAAATGTCATTAAAATGATATTATGACGCAACTTCAAAAAAAGGAAAAATGGAAAATAAAAAACAAGTTATTGAAGAAGCTACGAAAGAAAAAGAAAAAAAGGAGACATGAGTGAAAAACATAAACGTGGTGTTTATCATTGTCACTCAGTATGAATTCCCCACTTTCTCAATAACCTCCCACAACTACGCCAACTGCCAAATTCAGTTCTCCATCTCCAACATCCAAACGCATTCTCTCTCTCCCCTCTTGCCGTCAAGGTCCATCCCCTCACTTCCATTGTCTGTAAATCTTTTATCTTTCAGGTTTTCTTGTTCAATTGTTCACACTTTCTTTTTATGAAACCCTAAATTAGTGTAGTGGGTTTGATCTGTTCAAACATGGAGTAGAAAATGCACTCAAATTTACAAATTTAAATTGTGGAGTAGGAAGGCACCTGTCAATTGTCAGAAATCAGTAGAAAATATGCGCTTATGTTTATCCCTCCCCCTCCTCCAAAGAAAGGTCCACCAATATTTCAATCTCGGATTAATTTTGTTTACTATCATAAGGTCTCTGTGCTTGCTTGCCATTCTCTTTTGCCACGTTTATCTCTATATATATATAAATATGTATATATATATATATGTATGTATGTATGTATACTGGTGTGCTTATATGAACTAAGAAAGTGACTTCAAATGGTAATGCAGCATTCCATCAAGCAAGAAGTTCATTCAGGTTCGTGTTGTACTTCTCATTCGTTTCTCTTCATTTAGGGCCTCAGATGAATATGAGCAGATATTATAGATGACAAAAGTGAACTAACCAAATAAAAATTAGAGAGAACGAACAGAAAAGTTATATTCTACATTAATCAGAATATCATGCTTGATTATCAGTAACTAGCTTCAATTAGTCTGCTTTTTTGGGATTATTTTTCTTTTCGATTGTGGATTTTTTATCGTTATTGTTCAATTTATTGGGAGTCAGAAAAACTCATGTCTTGCTTTTGCAAGATATAATGAGTTTGATTAGTAGTGATTAACTTTGATTTTGATGCTATCAGTATGTTGGTTCTTTTATGATTGCATGTATTTCCCCTTATGGTCTTTCATTCATGCTTTAGGGTAAACTGCCAATTTAGTCCCTGAATTATCACCTTAGTGAAAATTAGGTCCCTAAACTATTTTTTCAGAAAAATTAGTCCCTGAATTATAAAACTCTGCCAATTACATCCCTAATATTATATTCGAAGCTACTATATTCAATTTTTCGCCAATTTAAGTCACATTACTTGCATGTGATACACATTGGAGGGTAGATTGATACTTTTCATAAAGAAATAGTGTATGGAGTTAACTTTGGAGGATAAATTGGTAGTTTTTCATAAAGAAATAGTGTAAGTTAACTTTTGAGGGTAAATTAGACATTAAATTAGCAACCTATATGAAATGTTAAGGGCTTATAAACAAAAAAATGATGGTATTACACTCTAAAGTGTGTCAAGTGACTTAAGTTGACGAAAAATTGGATAATATAGCTTTGAATATAATAGTAGGGATGAAATTAGCAATTTCTAATGAATTTAGGGACTTATTTTACCGAAAAAATAATTTAGGGACCTAATTTTCACTGAGGTAATAGTTCAATGACTAAATCAGCACTTCACCCCATGCTTTATGGTTCTCCATCATGTGTTTTTGTATCAACTCTAGAGTGTAGACTCTAAACACGATAGCACCTCAATCCAGTAAGATTGGGTATTAAATATAATTGTGAGAAGACATTTATTGGATGAGTTCTTTGAAGTTATAAATCTATAGCCTTCAATTATGAAATAAGTGGAAAATGAATTTACGGATAGCAGTAGATTATTCAGTACATTTGATACATATTATATGCATTCAGAATCCAAGATAACTAAAGAAGTGGAACCATACTATGGTCGCATCTTTCTAACTTATGTCATTTTTATGTAGCTTCTTCCTTGCTTTCAGATTTAGGACTTAACTTCCGTGCTTTGAAAGAAGAGGAATGGATTGGTGTTGAGGAAAAGGGGTTTGATTGGTTTAGTAGTTTTGTTTGTTTATTTGGGAGTTCGTGTTTGGTTGCTGAAGATTTGATGGATTTTTGCGTTTGTTTGTGGTTTGGTGGCAGTCATTGTTGAATGGTTATGGGGAACACGTAGATGGTGACTATGATTTCCTCACAACACTGGTATTGTGGAAAATGGTGTAAGTTAGTATGGAATGTTGTTTTGTTGTGTCGAATATGTTCGTATGTGTATGAAATTTCCTGTTTGATTATATTTTAGATTAGCAGAATGACAACTGAGACCGGGCAAATTGGCTTGTCGAAAAGCGGGGGAACGGTTTTTGTGAATGGGAACAATAGCCAAATTGTTATCTCACTTTTCTCTCTGTGTTTCTAATAAATTCTTCAGTTGCTTTGTGTTTTCTTCCTATTGTGTATAAAAACTTAATTATGCACGGCCATGCCCTTTATTTTGGGTTCAAGTTGCTATATTGGTATCTCACTACTATTTGTTTATGCGTTATGCAGTTCATAATACGAAAGAAACAATTTTCAAGTGGTTCTCTTTTTTCTTTTCATTGAAATTCTTGTTTTCCTTTTCAAGTAATATGACATCACTAATAATGCTAGCAGCTACCTTGGGAGCAGTGGGTTATGGTTACATGTGGTGTGGAAGGTGTGCAGATTATGTTCTTTGCAGGTAATTTATAGTTCAAGCAAATTAATTTACAGCTAACGGTGATTTTTTTCAAAGTATTATTGCCTTCTTATTAGTTAATGACTAAAATTAGTTTTTGTCGTCACATGTTTCCTTTGATTGTGATTTGTTGCAGTTCAAAGAAAAAACTACTTACACTCAATAGGAAATTGATGCATTAAGAATAGAGTGGGCTGAGTATGTTGATGACTTCATCCCAATAGATAAAACACTAGACTAGCTAGCTTGTGAAATTTTAAATTAAGTGAACTTATAGTTTTATTTTAGTAGGAAATCTCTACACATTTTATTAAATGTGTTGATTGTGAGATTGTTTTTTGTAATACTTGGGTTTACAAATTTATGAAGCAATACTGGTTTATTTAAGGTAAATATCTTGCTTTTCTGGATGAATTTATGTAGGTCTTGCTTTCAAATTAAAAATACATTATATATGTCATCAAACATATTTCAGGACATGTATTAAACCGCTTATGACACACTTTTTGTGTCGTTGCTAATATTCAATGACACTGCAAATGGTTTTAGTGCTATAGTACATCACGGTTTACATATGTCATAATTAGTATACCATGACGCTCATTCCTATGTTTATGACACATATTTCGTGTCTCAAATTGAAATAGATGACACATTTTTTTAATTCAATGACGCTTGTTAGGCGTCTCTATCAGTGTCACGCCCCGATCCCGACATACGTCCTGGATCAACACGTGACGTCACCAAATACTCGTATCTCAACATACCTCGCCTTCGGGATATGAATTAAAGCACCACTCAAGGTCCAATTTGCGTAGCAAATTCCGTATACTTTATGGCTGCATCTAACCTCCTCGTTAGACTGCCTACGTACCCTCAATAGGGATCAAGCCATTCGTAGTTCGTCATTTATTACACTTCGACGATTATCACAATACGTTCAAATCGAAAAGCATAGCATTCCTCAATCAATTATTAGAGCTTAACAAGCATGAATTACTAGATTCACGGCAACATAACAAACCCACATGACATTCAAGGTTTCCATTCCATCCATCATATAAATCACTATGTTTTCAACATGATACCTCCATCCACAACATTAACATATCCAATAACCAACGAAGCACAATATTGTTCTCAAGCCACATTGATCACTAAATAATCATAATCATAACAATCATATCCAATGTCATTCCACAATCCCGTCAATTAATCCATTCATGAATCAGGGATGCATGATCTTAGCATTTAACTATGTTAATCAATCAATGAGATAACATACCATTTCACCAATTCAATTAGAGAACTCTATATAATTCCCTACTTGGGTTATGAGTCATAACATGGTAATTCTAATTTGTATTCACAAGATCTATTGTGAGTAATTCTCATTCACTCAAATTTAGGATTCTAAGATAACCTTACGGAAATGAACAAGAGCATGGGTTCCGGACCACTCAACGGAATCCAACAACATCGGGTTCCGGACTACTCAACGGAATCAAAATATCAAATGGTTTCTCATAATTTACCCAGACTTGTCGCATGTGAATTAAGTGCCTACATCATGGAAATGGTGCATCCGGCAAACAACAACCCGGATAAGCTGCAAAGCTCGTGTGAGCGACAATAATACAAAGTGTGATAATAGTGATACAACCAACCATCAATCCCAGTTTATAAACTTTGAATATAAATCATTCAAAAGAAATTAATACCAAACCTTCGCAAACTCCGAAGGAGTCACCCAGACATCCAACGGTTCGTCTGAAACAATCACAACATCTCACAACCATATTCTCATACAACACCATGAAAAGTAGGGTTAGAGTGACGCGGTACAGCCGAGGCCTACAAAGTAACCAAACAGGAAGTGACCCCCCAACGCGGTTTAACCAAGCAGAGCCACCCCTAAGAAAGTAATCAAGTAGGTAGTGACCCCCCAATGCGGATTAACCAAGCAGAGTCACTCCTACAACTGTTAGGAAGTGATCACCCAATGCGGATTAACCAAGCATGATCACTCCTAAGCATATATGGCCATAAGAATCGCCCAACGCGGATTAACCAAGCGTGATCCATATATAGTATGGTCCCCCAATGCGGATTAACCAAGCAGGACCACTAATGACCCCCCAATGCGGATTAACCAAGCAGGGTCAAGGTAATCAAGTAGGTAGTGACCCCCCAATGCGGATTAACCAAGCAGAGTCACACCTACAGAATTATTAGGTAGTGATCACCCAATGCGGATTAACCAAGCATGATCACCCCTAAGTATAAATGGCCATAAGGATCGCCCAACGCGGATTAACCAAGCGCGATCCATATATAGTATGGTCCCCCAATGCGGATTTACCAAGCAGGACCATCCATGTACCTTCGCTACATGGTGCAGTCAAATTCAACACACAACCTACCCACCACTTAACCCCCATGGTTTACACGCAGTCACCTACACCATCAACTTTTCATGGCCACCAACTAATATGTCACCCAAGCATATAAGTGCTACCACATACTTCTAATAGGATTCTAGGATCACATTATTATAAAAATAATTGTACACCTCATTCACATTACTAAAAGATAATTTAACTCACATATGTCACAACCATCATTAGTACCAAGCCAAATCATGTTAATAAACATATGTCTATGGCTAAATATATACAAATCACATTTCAATAGAAATCACCTTTATAAGATCAAGACATAATCACATATGATACTAATATAAAAAAAAATCAAGGTAATAGCTATATCACATATACACAAGTCATTTTCTAATCAATGTAGACTCAATAGACTTCACTTAATCTTCCGTAGTACTAATTTTAGTAATTAGGACGTTTCATGACATGTTGACCAAAAATCAATTCTCGATCAACAGTAGGGTCCACAAACTTACATAATTTGATCTGGAAGATCCGCATCTCGGATTTTCGATCCGTAACTTTCCAAAGTCCACTTTATGCTCAAATAACAACATACTAAAATCTCAACACGATCCGACGGTCGGATCTCCGCCAATTTCAAAATTCAAGTGGCGGTCTCTATCGAAACTATAGTCATATGACGAGATTCGTCAATCGAACATCATATATGGATTCAGGGTAATCAAATTAGTCTAGGAAGGGCAGGTGGAGTCTCGGCCCACGAGCCGCCACACGCGCCGCCGTGCATGGCGGTTTCGGTAGTCGGAAACCCACTTTTTCCACTAATCCCAAATTCTACGAAATTTTACAGGAAGATAAAGCTCCATAAGAGGAACAAGTTTTATACCTGCCATAAAGTCCAAGAGTGGACCGAAGAAGGTCAATTTTGCCAACAAAGCCGGTGGTGCCTTAAACTTCCCGACTTCGATTCGCAGCCTACGGTGGTCCAACGGGGTCAAGGCTGGTTGGGATTTGCTCCTGGGATGATAGGCTACAAAACCCAAGTGGTTGCGTCGGCCATCACTTCGCCGATTCACCGGAAATTTGAAAAGGGTGGCCGGAGCACCATTGGTTTTTGTCGGTTTTCATGGCCTATGACCGCCACATACGGTGGTTAATCAAGGTATTTCTTAGTTGGATTTTGTAGAGGGGAATGAGAGCTTCAAGATGGTGGTGGTGGTGTCGAAAAACTCCAACGGAGTTGGCCGGAATCGGCATCGGAATATAGGGGGTCGCGGAGGTCAAAATGGGTGATTTTCTGGGTTGTTTCGGCCTTTCCTTCCTCCCTCCCGCTGCCAACCTGCAGCCTTTTTTTTTTTTTTTTTTAATTGGATTGGCCCCCTTTTCTTCCCCCAATAGCCGGTTCCCTTAATCCCATTTATATCATTGGGCCTTTTACCCTTCGGTGAAAATTAAATAATTTCCATAACCTTAAGTTTCCCAGCTTCAAATGGCCGTAATTATACCGTTATAATTCGGACTCGCAAACAGCTTTCGCCTATGCGTTCGTGGGTTCGAGATCTATTCAAAAACACTAGTTATAACTTCGAAAGGTCAACGAAAGATAAAGATTGATTATGAAACTTCCAACTTGATAACTAATCAATTCAAATCTAAATTCAAATTAATTAATATTTCTCGAAAAATAATATAAAATCTCAATAATACAAATACGTAGATTAAAACAATGAAATCCAGGAACGGGATTTCACAATCAGCTATACATGACACTATGCATACATCATGTTTAGTATACCATGTCGCTCATTCATCTATTTATGACACTTATTCCGCGTCTTAAATGGTAATAGATGACACAAGTTCTTAATTCAATGACGCTTTTTAGGCATCCTTAAAAGTAATACATGACACTCTTTCAACGTCATAAAAAATATCTTTAATGACACCCACAAAGATGACGCTAAACCCTTGCGTCATTAAACTTTTAACATGACGCATAAACTGTGTCATGTATGTAAAAATTTGTAGTAGTGAGAAGAAGAAGAAAAGGACGGAGGAAGAAAGAAAGAAAAAAAACCCCAAAATCCCACCTGAGCCACCCCTCCCAAAAATCCCCCATCACCCACCCCCAAAAATCCCACCCGATATTAGGTGGATCTACCACAAAACCAGTTCAAAAATCATCTCAAACTCAAACTATTTTCAAAACTCACCCACACTGAAAATAACCAGATCACGGAGGAATGAGGGTTGCTGTGGGGGGGGGGGGGGGGTGGGAGCTGGGTCGGGGTGGGGGGGGGGAACGGGAGGAAGGTCGCCGGGCGGGGGAGGGTGGGGGGACGGGTCGGGGTGGGGGGGGGGGAACGGGAGGAAGGTCGCCGGGCGGGGGAGGGTGGGGGGACGGGAGGAGAGTCGCCGGGCGGCGGGGGGCGAGCAAGGGCTCTTCTTCTTCTTCTTCTGGCATATGTGGGTCGCTAGGGGGAGGGACAGATTTTTTTTTTTTTCTTCCTCCCTTCTTCCTCTTGCAGATGTGGGTTTCATTATTATTATTATTATTATTATTTGAGAAAATTCAGGGTTTTTAAAAAAAATTAAAAAATTATTTTTATTTGCCACGTGGCAGACATTTGGCAGCCACGTGGCATATATGTGGCAGCCATGTCAGCATTTAATGGATCAATGGATGAAAAATGTAATAGAGGTATTATTTTGAAATAAAATAGTACTTAAGGTATGACAGTGAAATGTTTTAAAAATGTTGTAAGGAATTGAAATAGACCCTATACCTGAGGTATGAAAGTGTAATTTACCCTTTTTTTTTCTTTTTCTTTTTGTAAAAATTCAGGTTTTTTTAAAAAAAAAATTAAAAATTATTTTTTTTGCCACGTGGCAGACATTAGGCAGCCACGTGGCATATATGTGGTAGCCACGTCAACATTTAACGGATCAATGGATGGAAAATGTAACGGAGGTATTATTTTGAAATAAAATAGTACTTAAGGTATGAAAGTGAAATGTTTTTAAAATGTTGTAAGGAATTGAAATATAATCCAAACCTGAGATATGAAAGTGTAATTTACCCTATAAAAAATGTGGTAAATGTAGCATTTATCTCTCTTTCCAAATATGTTTTTTATATCAAAATATTTTTTTTTTTGTCCTACAAACATGAAAGGGAATTTTTTTTAAGTGTCATATGAACTTATACGTCTTTTTTTAATTTGTCATATGGACTAAAATTTTAAGCAATACGTCATATTAATTTTCTAAAATCATTAATTTGTCATCTCATTCTAACTCCATTACGTTTTCCATCCAAAATAAGCCATGTGGCTTGCATATGAATTATTTTCAAGGTTATTTTAGACATTTCAATTCCCCATTCCCCTTAAATTCTATTTCGAAAGTTTCAAAGTTATTTTGGACATCAACTCCTTTTTTTTATAGACATAAATGACAACATTGAGTTCTCAAAGCTTGCAATTAGTTAAAATTCATGTTAGTGAGCCTAATGTCTTTTTTAATAGTTGACAATAAGTTTTTGAAATGAACCTGGCATGTTCTTTTTACCACTGTTCTAAAAATCCCTACCTAGTGCCACCTAGGCCCCGCCTAAGCACTAGGCGGTTGGCCACCGCCCCGATTAATGCCTAAGCGTTTGAAAATTAAGAAAGGGCGTCTAAACCACCTAGGCACTGGCCTAGAGCGCCCAGACCCGCCTAGGCACCCGCCTAGGTTGCGATTCACTTAGATAGAAAATAGATAACTTTCATTTTGCATTTTATTTTTTCCAATAAATTGTAATAGACTTGTTATATACTTAAATGAACACACATTATATACTTGTTTCCCATGTTTTCATTATGTTCCAATAGGTAATAATATATATGTCATTTTATTTTGTATTTTATAATGAAATTATATATATTTTAAATATAAACAGACACTTATTTACACGAAATATAATAGATTTAATTAAATCCGTCTAGGTGCCCACCTAGCGCCTAGACCCCAACCCGCCGCCCGACTAGTACCTAACCTTGTTTTTTACCAGCCAAAAGTTTTTTGTTCGTACCAAATAAAAGTAGAGAACTTCTGAAAATGAGGTCAAAAGTCTTAAACTGATTTATTCCCCCACCCCATGTGTAATACATCTTAGGTATAAGAATAAAAACTAAAATAAAAAAACTTGCGAAAAGATATGAAAAGTCTGAATTAAACCTGAACACAAGTCACTTGCATTGTACATGATTTATTTTTTATGAAAAACTTAACTGAAATGAAATGACAAATTAATGATTTAGAGAATTGATATGACAAATTGCTTAAAATTTCAGTTCATATGATAAATTAAAAAAATGTATAAATCCATATGACATTTCAAATTTTTTTCCAACGTCACATGTTATCTCTTTTTCCAAATAGTTTTTTTTTTTTTTTTTTCCAAATGGTTGGTGATCCAACACAAAAGTTAAAGTACCATGTAGTTTTTTCAATTTTTTTTTTGGTCAAACTATTTTTCTTTTCTGTTTTTTTTTTTACTTATAGTTTTTGACAAACTATTATTAGGTACAATAGATTATGTAAATACTAATCTCCTGGCACACGTGTATGTAACGACCCGTCCCGACATTTACGTCACTAGGGACGTGAAAGGACGAAAATACCCTCGCGGAGATTATTGACATGTGTGTATGTATGTGTGTGAAAATTGGTCCAATGGTGCACTACCCTAATTAATTGGAGCCAATCAAAGTCCTTGACAATTGATTGGTGACTAAGAGCACACCTCACACACTCACCTTCTCTCTCTATCCGTCACACACTCTCTCTCAAACTCGACTTTCTCTCTCTCTTTCTCTTCCCTCACGTACGGACCACGCCCAAGGACACCAAAATCTTCACGGATCGAAGCAGAAAATGACTCCATTGTATTCCTGAGGTCCATACGAACCCATCGACACCAGTTTTAGGTAAGAACTCGTACATTTTCACGTCGAAAACCCGAGGTACGATTTGGGTACTATTCATCAACTTTTTATTGGCTTTGTTTTAGGACAATCCAAGCTCATAGGGAGCTTTGTGAGACCCTCACGAACGTCGGAGTGTATCGTTGGTTGGAGTTGGATGTCGGGAAACCCCAGTTCGAAAGTGGCCGATTTTTGAGATTTTGCTCCGTCGTGATTCGAATCTTTTTCGAGTTTTTTGAAGGTATGGCCCTCTTCCTCTCTTAATTTAGAGCACGTAGGAAGAAAAATGAGTTGAAATGGTCGAGATATGGCGAGTTGCAGGTTTCCGGCGACCCAAGGTTGAAGACGAGACACGCAGGCGCGTGCCATGCGCGTGGGGGCGCGTATCACAGTTCCTTGTCAGGCGCGTGGGTGCGCGTGAGCTACAGTAAAATTATTTTAAAAATATCACGACGCTCGTGACGTCGTGTAGGTCTCGTTGGTATATTCATATGCCAAAATTGAGCTATGTATGAGAAGTTATTAGTAATTGTCGTTTATGTGCGTTAATTAACGTTATTTCAGTTACTTCTCATATAGGCGAGACCTATCCAGAGGACGAGCGTAGCCAGGCTAGTCACGGAGGTTACGGCCCGTCTACATACCAGTGAGTGGGCAGTTATTTTCCGTATATACCTATATAAATGAGTTTTGCCCAGAAAATCAGTTTAAATGAAAAATGATATGAAATGCGATATGAAATGCCATGCAAAGTATCTATTTGTTTAATTATGCATTATTGATTGTTTATATTAATGTCGGTGCTGAGGACGCACAGGTAAGTGGCAGGTAAGCTTATATGCTAGTTATTGTGAACGAATGATGAAATGTGATGTGATGTGATATGATTAGAGCTCATAAACCTGCACACTGATATTAGTGCTCCCGCCCAGAGAGGGGCTCAGTCTTTCACGTGTTGTTCACCTCCCGCACCGCATGCTTGCCTTGGATCCAAGTTTGGTGTTCAGTCCTGTCGAATAGGCCACTATAGGTGGGTTCGACTCGTAGGTGACCCACGATTTATCGCTCAGTCTTCACGTGATTGTAGCACTAGAGCATATTAGTTTATTATCAGTGATGTTGTGCAGACCACTAGAGGTGGTATTGATGTGTGTGCAGGGTATATATATGATTTGATTATGATGATTATGAGTTATAAGATTTGTTGAGTATGATATAAGCTATATACAGCCGAGGGCTGAGATGATATTTGAGTATTCAATCACATTCACAGAGATGCTTTGGCATTCAGTTGATACTTTGGCATGGCATATGCATACTTTCATACATGCGTATTTTCCAGCGGGTTTTGAGAAATATATATATATATATATATATATGAGTATATACTTTATTTCTGGGAAATTATACAGGTTTTACGGCGATGGGTTATAACTTTTGAAAGGAAAGGTTTTGAAAAGAATTGTTGCTGACCCACTCAATTTTGTTTTGCGCCCTCCCAGGTTCGAGATAGTAGAGCTTTGGTGGCCACGAGGAATCCAACGATGTTCTGACAGAATTCACAATTGTATTTTTAAGCTTCCGAACTGTGTAAATGGTTACGTCACTCTCTCGATGACGGCCAGCACACCCTCCTTCGGGACGGGGTGTGTCATGTACGTGTGTGACATGAGGTCTTTTTCTAATTTAATAATTAAGTTTTATTTATGTTTTAGATCTAATTACATATTTTTAATAAAAAAAATTCAAAACACACAGGAAGAACAATTAACTCCCCATAACGTGGGTTTGAAGATTCATTTAAAAATTATAAAAAATTTGAATTTTGTTCCTATTTTATTTGGGTAGTTGTTCATTATTTTCTCCATTAAAGTGAGGGTACTGTAGGAATATTAAAAGTTTCACCCTTTTTGCCTTCTGGCATTATATATAGATTATCGTTGGGTTTTGATTTAGTAAACGTTGTTGATTTGTATATTTATTTGTTGTTTTGGTACATTATTTTCGATTTTGATACGTTTGATTTCTTACACATTGTTGATTGATACGTTTGTATTGTTGTCGGTCCTTTTTCTCTTAATGTATTAATATACAAATTTATATTGATAACTTACTTATGGCTGGCCAATGGTGTAATTTAGCCTAAACCCTGTTTGTCTCATGGTGGATTATCGTTATATACGAGTAAAGTTGTAAATGCAAAAACAATTAAAAAGCAACCATGACATCACCTACCACATAAATAAGTTTTTTCCCTCTCTGAAATAAGTCAAAAACTTGGTCTCTCTCCAAAATATAGTCTTACAATTTGGATAATTGTTCCTTCTTTTATTGTTATATTTAAATATACTTTATTATTTATTTTGTATATTTGATATAACTATTATATATTAAAAATAAAGAGTGTCAACATTCGTACTACTTTATCTTGTCTAATATGATTTTATGTCCTACACACACATGTAACAACCTACAATGTCGTAAAAATTTAGAAAAAATATTGATTGGTGTATGCATAAAAGTTTGAAATTTTTTAAGGTCTTACAAAATGTAGAAAATCCAAATTATGTTCCAAAAAATTCCGAGATAAAAATGATTGTGAAATTTTCAACAATTCAATAATCTAAAATTTCGAATTTGAAACTAATATTTGAGTCCAAAATTTTTTAGATTGGCATTGAAATACTTGGTTGCAATTCCATCCGATCGAAAATCACCCCAACACACGTGAGCATGATTCATGCAAGAACTAACTGGGTTACTTTTTAATTTAAAAAGTGATGCGAGTGTGAGTCGAACTTTTGTCTTGGAATAAGTCTTCATTTCATAATTCACACTGAAACTCAACTTTCTCACACTAAAAAAGCTTTCGATTCTAATCCTTGATTGTCGATATGTAAATAAAAACTAAATAATATTTCAAATAATAATTCAATAATGATAACCTCGTTATTCTCCAACAACCAAAATAACAGTACTAATGCCTATCAAAAACAATAATTTTCCAATTTAAAAATGGGAGCACCCCGTGTGCAAGTTGATGACAGCGTAGGCTATCTCCCAAATGACCCTGAAACCCTTCCCGGAACCTTATCAAATTTCCCAAAGTCTGAAATTTAGCATGGACAAACTTGTCTTTTGAATAAAGGGCTTAACCAAATCAAACTTATAAAATGGTCCTTAAGCCACTCACTCTTCAGTCTTCACCCACTAAACAAATAAAAAGAGTCTATCTCAATCTCTCTCTCTCTCTTTCTCTCACTGTATATGTAAGGGTTGGACAACCATTCAAGCACAATAAAGATACACAGCAACCACCTCCAATCCAAGAAGAAGAAGGAAAAGTACGATGAAGCAAGGGCAAGGCGGCAGCGGCAGCGGCGTCAGCAGCAGAAACAACTTCTGTTGTAAGCGTGTTCAAGAGCCGTGTCAATCATTTGGGCGGAGATGCAATATGCTGGTGAAGGAGCAGAGGGCAAGGTTCTATATCCTCAGGCGATGTGTCACAATGCTCCTATGCTGGCATGAGCGTGGTGATTCATAATTTCAATATTGTGTTCACAAAAATATGTCATTTTTATGAGTGTACATATCTATATGTATTAGCATACACATCATGAAAAGAAATTTTGAACAAAAATATTGGACAACTTTCATATGCTACAATATTGTTTAACTGCTGAACATTTTGTCTTCACTCCATCTCTTATGTGTTAGTTTCCTCTCTCTCTCTCTCTCTCTCTCTCTCTCTCTAGATTTGCTGATAGAATTTCAATTAGGTTGTTTTTGTGATCATTGATCGGTAAGGAAATAGTCCTCTGTTGAGGTTGATTTTGGATTCTTTTGTGCTCTAGATCACAGGGATTTTCATGTTCTTTCATTCTTCTCTTTTTTTTCTTTTTCTTTTTCTTTTTGGAAACATTTCATTCTTCTCTTTGATCTTTTTAATTTGGTGAGGGCCATGACTCAGGAGATAGATATTTTCCAAAAATGTTAAGCTGCCATATTTGATGATTACTTCCAAAGAGAAGAGGCCGTTGAGTTGACTATAATTTCTCTCTAACGGTCTCCATATATGCACAGGGAGAACTTTGGAGGAGACATGTAGTTAGAGGCTAAGACTATATCCCAACTAAAAAAACTAGACTACAATGTTTAAATCTCTAATATATTTAACTGGGCTTAATCTTAACTTCAGTGGTTCATAAGGCTCTCTATCTGACGAGGTTTGGAAGTATAGATTTGGAGATTTGGTCTCTAGAGATGTGACATTTTATGTGTGGACGATGATCACCGATGTTTACTTGTCAGAAATTGAAAAAGTAAGAAATTTTAAAACTTAAAAATAAGTTTTTAATGTTGTGATTAATGTGTGGATGATAATTAGTTTTGTTTGTTTAAATGTTGTGATTAAGGGGCTATCGAACTTTAACCATTAAATTTTAAAAAATAAAAATTTAATCATAAGCTAGTTAAAGACTTGGAAATATCACCATAACTATTTGGAGGAAAATCTAAGGAAAAATCGGAAAGAAAATGGGAACGGAATATGGGAATCGCAAATTCGATAGAAGGGCATCGGAATCTATCCCTATCCCACTTCCCCTCGTGCGGCCCTTTTCACTTTTTCACAAAAATACTTTTTCACACCCAAAGGTCTGTGCCCCGCAACTTTTGCCCTGCCTTATATTTTCTACCAAATATTCTTTTTTTTTTTTAAGGTAATGTTAAGGAAACTAAATTTATAGATAAAATTTTAGAAATTAAAAAACATGTAAGTTTATGATTGATTTTAGGGAGATTTAATGAAAAAGGTTTGGGCTAACAAATATTTAACCAAAAATCATCCCAAAATATTATTTAACCAAAAGGGTTCAAAGTTTAATAAAAAATCATCCAAAACCATTGTCCACGGACCAAACTTACAAGCCCAACCCGCTAAAAATTTACACTTCCGTAAATAAACACACTTACGGCTTCATCGGCCACCCGATGAAGCACATAAAAGTAACTCCGCAAACTGCTAATAGCTCCAAGGTCTGCCTAGAAGAAATCAGGAGCTCCCCATCTAAAAAAACACTCTTTAAAGGGTGGTTCTATTGGCACCCAACACATTGCTAAAGAAATTATAAAGCAGGCCAGTGATGGGATAGAAGCAAGGGGACAAAGGGGGACGGTGGGAGGAGGGGAGGATGGTAGTGCTATGTTTTTTAGAAGAATAAGTGTAAAATGGTTAGCAACGTGCTGGATGCCCACAGACTCACTCCTATCAAAATGATAGTTGCAGTGCAGCTTCATCGCTTGGGATTGCATTCTTCAAGATGATTGTTGCAGATTAAAATTGGTATTACAGTTCTGGGTAATTTGAATTCTGTAGAGTGAGCAAACGTTCATCTTCATGACTCTTCACCAACCTCAACCCAACACGAAACCGCCATAATAACTCTCTGTCTTCCTATCAAATCAAATTCCCCCATTTCAAAAACAACCAAATCAAAGTTCAAATCAAAGTTGAAAAATGAAGCATTCATCGGAACAAAGCCGCCGAAACAAGTTCAAAGAAGTTTAATGGCAGAAACCGGCGAAAAAGTGTCTGGAAAAAAAAAGAACCAAAACACAAAACTGTTTTTGGAGAACCCAAAACATAACACTGTTTCTGGAAAAAAAAAAAAAAAATCAGATACAGTGTTTGCTTTGTCTGTGCACAAACAAACACTGTATCTAGAAAAAAAAAACTAAAATCCAGAAACAATGATTTAAATTCCAGAAACAGTGACTTAGATTCCAGAAATAGTCTATGTTTTAACCTTTGACTGTTTCTTTTCTTTCATGCATCAGTTGATTATATTTAAGAAAAAGATTGCTAGCTTTGAATCCAGATACAGTGAATTTCACAATTTCTTTTCTAGCTTACATTTAAGAAACAATGTGTCTATTTCATTTAAATCCATAAACAATGATTTAGATTCCAGAAACAGTAACTTAGATTCTAAAAACAGTGACTTAGATTCCAGAAACAATGTTACTTAAAATCCAGAAACAGTGACTCGTCGTTATTATTGAATAGCATGCAGATCTCAAATTTATTTTATGGAGAAACAAACGATGAACTCTACTGATGAAGAAAAATTGAAAAACAATACCTCGAATACACTACGAATAATAACGACGATCACATTTCAACAAAATAATACAAAATATAAATTAAATAGCATGAGGATCTATATTTTTGTTTCAAAGAAAAAGAAGAAGGTCTGCAAAACAACGATGAACTCCATTAACGACGAAAATCTGGAACTCAACCTAAAAAAGTTAGGGGTAAAATCGACAAATTATAATTTATTATAGTTGGACCATTTTTAGTTGGACTGTTTTAATATGGGTCTTGTACTAATCATTAAACAAAACTTATAACATGGCTTTCGATTAAAACTAAAACTTTTCAAGCTTTTTTCATTAGTTTTCTTTTGATTTATTACTTGAGCGTTGATAAACGTACTCATTTTTATTAGTGACCAATGGCAAAGCCAGGATTTGTCAAGGGGATGGGTGAAATTCAAAAGAGTGCAAGGTTCAATTGAAGCGGTTGTTTTCACATTGGAGAGTGCAAAGTTTTGAGTCAATATTCATAACAGAAAACAGTCTCTTCATCAAGGTGGTTGTAAGCGGTAATATCAAAGTCATGTAAGAAGCTTAAATTGGTTAGGATTAGATTTTAAAAAACGTTAGGCGCTAGTCTGGCAGCGGACTAGGGCTTAGTAGCTAGGCGCTTAGGCGAGATTTAGGCAAGAGCCTAGATGGATTTAAATAAATTTCTTTTATCGTAAAATAAGCTTAAACAATATTTACATTATTTTTAAAAAATTAATACAATATTTATAAATAATGTGAGAGTTTAAGATAAATACACTGATGTCACATCCCGGCCTGGGCCCCCACCACATCTCGAGCACAACTCCACCGTAGCACAAAATTGTCCGCTTTGGGCCCCGACCACGCCTTCACGGTTTTGTTTCTGGGAACTCACACGAGAACTTCCTAGTGGGTCACCCATCATGGGAGTGCTCTCGCGCGCTACTCGCTTAACTTCGAAGTTCCAATGGAATCCGAAGGTAGGGATGGCAACGGTTCGGTTTGGGGACGGAAATGTTATATCCATATCTATAACCACGAAAATTAACCATATCCATAACCGCAAATTAACCATCGGGTATTATCCATAACCATACCCACAGGGTAACGGATTCACCATCGGTTAACGGGTATATCCATCTTCGTCAATACAAAAAATATCTTCGTTCAATTGAGAAATTATAAGTTAGTAGATATCAATTTCGTCATTAAACATTTGATGTATAAAATGATCCAATGAATGGATCTTGTTGAGTATAAAAATTAAAACACTGATGATGTTGGCTTGTCTTTGTTATGTCCTAAAAGCATCATTGAGTTCGCATTGATTTTGATTCAAAACTTTACTTTCCTACAAAATGCAACTTTTGTATTCTCAAGCTAATGGTTTGGTGAATAATGGATATACAAATACGTATATATATATATATATATATATGTATGTATGTATTATACTATTATATTATATATAAATTATATTATTTATTAATCGGATCGGATTCGGTTATGGATACGGTTTGGGGACCTCTATAACCATATCCAAAACCATAACCAAATAATATAAACGGTTTTTCCCCATATCCAAACCATGCCCGAATTTTCATATCCAAATCCAATCCATTCGTGCGGTTATCCACGGTTATCGGGTTTAACGGTTAGAATTGCCATCCCTAGAAGCTAGTGAGCTCCCAAAAAGCCTAGCGTTAGATAGAGATGAGAATATACATATAAGGCTCACATGATCTACTTCCCTGGGCCATGTGGGATCTCACAATCCACCCCCCTTAGGGGCCCGACGTCCTCATCGGCATACACGCGGCCAAGGTTAGGCTATGATACCAAATTGTCACATCCTGGCCCGGGCCCCCACTATATCCCCGGCACGACTCCACCGTAGCACGATATTGTCCGCTTTGAGACCCGACCACGCCCTCATGGTTTTGTTTCTGGGAACTCACACGAGAACTTCCCAG
Source organism: Heteromeles arbutifolia (assembly GCA_024362995.1). Taxonomy (NCBI): domain Eukaryota; kingdom Viridiplantae; phylum Streptophyta; class Magnoliopsida; order Rosales; family Rosaceae; genus Heteromeles; species Heteromeles arbutifolia. The sequence continues at coordinate 10,976,527 of JANCRC010000018.1, forward strand.
TGGGTCACCCATCATAGGAGTGCTCTCGCGCGCTACTCGCTTAACTTCGGAGTTCCAGTGGAACCCGAAGCCAGTGAGCTCCCAAAAGGCCTCACGCTAGGTAGAGATGAAAATATACATATAAGGCTCACATGATCCACTCCTTTGGGCGATGTGGGATCTCACAGCTGAGGTCTTAAAAAGAGGGGAAAAAAATACATACAAGAATAATAATAAAAAGAGAGAGAGAGAGAGAGAGAGAGAGAGAGAGAGAGAGAGAGAGAGAGAGAAATTGGTTAATAAACCACCAAAAAAAAGGTGGGGTCAGGACTCAGAAGAGAAAAAAAGAGAGGATAATACTTGAAGTCAGTACTCAATTTACTCACTATAACATGTGGTCTAATAACATTATAACACCTGTCCATTTAATATTTTCCCAAGATTAGGAATCTGCTGTCTCCAAATTTGTGTCTCCTTTATAATATTTTGACATGTGTCTTTATTTTAATTCTCAGTTTAACAGTGTCAATGTTTAATAATATTAAATAAGTAAATAACTAAGAGTTCAAAAAAAAAAAACGGGAACTTTAATGAAAAGCTCCCGGTACTGTTCACTTTAACAAAAAACCACATTTTTTCACTAAAAATTCAATCCTTGTACTATTCACTTTACCCTTTATTTTGTCCTTGTCGTTAAAATTCAAAGTTTTCAAGCCATTTTCATTAGTTTTCCTAAAACAAAATCAATCATCACTCCCACTGCCCATCAACGATTCAACATCAACACCAATCCTTCACCTGAGAACTCTTCATCTTCGCGAAACCTCATTTTCTCTCCCCTCGACTTTTTGTCTGTTCAACTACCCAGCCTATCAAACAACAAATTTCATGTAAATTTTGGTTTGAGGAAGCAAGGAAGAGATCTGGTGTCACATCCCCCCGCCCGGGCCCCCACCATATCCCTGGCACGCCTCCGCCGTAGCACGATATTGTACGCTTTGGGCCCCTACCACGCCCTCACGGTTTTGTTTCTGGGAACTCACATGAGAACTTCCCAGTGGGTCACCCATCATGGGAGTGCTCTCGTGCGCTACTCACTTAACTTCGGAGTTCCGATGGAACCCGAAGCCAGTGAGCTCCCAAAAGGCCTCGCGCTAGGTAGAGATGAGAATATACATATAAGGTTCACATGATCCACTCCCCTGGGCAATATGGGATCTCACAATCCACCCCCCTTAGGAGCCCAACGTCCTTGTCGGCACACACGCGGTCAGGGTTAGGCTCTGATACCAAATTGTCACATCCCGGGCACAACTCAACTGTAGCACGATATTGTCCTCTTTGGGCCCCCACCATGCCCTCACGGTTTTGTTTCTAGGAACTCACATGAGAACTTCCCAATGGGTCACCCATCATGGGAGTGCTCTCGCGCGCTACTCGCTTAACTTCGGAGTTCCGATGGAACCCGAAGCCAGTGACCTCCCAAAAGGCCTCGCGCTAGGTAGAGATGAGAATATACATATAAGGCTCACAAGATCCACTCCCCTAGGTGATGTGGGATATCACAATCCACCCCCCCTTTAGGGGCCCGACGTCCTCGTCGGCACACATGCGGTCATGGTTAGGCTATGATACCAAATTGTCACATCCCGGCTCAAGCTCCACCATTTCCTGAGCACACCTCCGCCGTAACATGATATTGTCCGCTTTGGGCCCTGACCACGCCCTCACGGTTTTGTTTTTGGGAACTCACATGAGAACTTCTCAGTGGGTCACCCATCATGGGAGTGCTCTCGCGCGCTACTCGCTTAACTTCGGAGTTCCGATGGAACCCAAAGCCAGTGAGCTCCCAAAAGGCCTCGCGCTAGGTAGAGGTGGGAATATACATATAAGGCTCACATGATCCACTCCCCTGGGCGATGTGGGATCTCACATCTGGTCGATCGATATAAACTCGATTTGAACCGACTCGATAACAAGGAAGAGATCTGTTCACCTCCATTCTCCTACCATTACCCCTGCCATGGCAAATCTGCAAACTTGAAGCCCTTCATCGATCCCATCGCAGCCTTCTCCAACCTCCCTCATTTGTCTAATCCACCTTCATTCCCTCCACCCAACCTTCTCCCTCATCGCCCTTCCTCTGAAAATCCGACGCCTTCGTCTACAAATCCCGATCGAACCAGCGCCTGACCCTCAATTTCAACGAGAACGGAGGGGCTGAACTAGCGCTCCTAGGCATGTTTTCAAGCGAAGGAAGGGGCGGCTGCCACTCCTCGTCCTCACGTAGCTTCAACACTGTTGGTGACACATTGTTTATCTACATTAAGGGATATTAAAGTGAACTAAGCTTTACAATGGATTAACTATAATAATTTGATTTAAATTCGTCTTTAGCGATAATTGAATCTAAGATCTCTCACTTATCTACCAAACATTCCTTAATTACGAGATTAAAATTGAAATTTGAAGTGAATTCTTTGACTTGATCATCTTTAGATCCATGGTATCTCTACTTATACAAGTGGGTTTACACATAATGGAGACCGAAGATATTTATATCACATTAAACTTAATCAATTTCTTGAAGTTCTAAGATTTTTCTTTTATGTATATTGTATGGGGCAAAATTTGTTGGATAAATTAACCTCACTAATCAACTTAAAGATACTAAGGATCTCCTCGATGGAGACATATATTTTTAAATCCGTGATTAAACCGTAAATCCTACTTGTAATCCTTTTTTTCAGCTATTTCTTGTATGTTTTTTTCACGAAGATGAAGTTTTATGTCCTTCTAACTATAGTTTATTTTATTCAATAAAATTTGACTAGCGTCGTTTTGAGAAATGAGCAGCGTGTTCTGCTTGGCTAATCTTTCATAACCCTTTCACTATTGTCGTTAAAAAACGTAAACACTATTAAAAACGACATCGTAAAGCGATATGAGAATGTGGTAACAATTAGTTTGCTTTTTTTTTTAAAATTAAGTACGATATTCATTGTATATGAGAGAAAACATATAATTTTTTTTTAAAATTCAAATACGATATTTATTGTATATGGAAGAAAACATACGAATAGAGGATAAGGTACATAAACAGTCTTTGATAAAAACTTTATCAATAATTTTAATTTAGTCGAAAGAAAAAAAAGTGTTCCATATCAAACAATTTAACCGCTGATATTATCTAAAAAGCATGATTATATTTGTTCCAAGTTAATTTTGCTTCATCTTGGTTCATGTGGCTGCGAATATATACATATGTTCATATTCTTCTTCATCACATCAATTGAACTCTTCTAATTGCTACAGATTATATACGTAGAATTCGAAGCATTAAATTGTAGGCAATATTGGATCCAAGAATGTGGGACCAGTTTAAATGCATGACACTTGCAGATTAAAATGAAGGGCCTGATGGAGTCAGAGTGTCACATCTGTGGCAGGCATCGGTCAGTGGAATCATAATGGTTATTGATTTGGGAAAGGAGGGTTGAATGGGTTACATGCATTGCCATACTTGTTAATGCATGTGAGTCTGTGGCAACTACTCCACCAATTGCGATACGTCCAACGCATGCAACAGAAAACTTTGAACGATAATCCTAGCATTTTGCTCCATGAGTTCATTCCTTTTTTGTAAATTAGGTTTTCTTATCATAGAAATTTCATAATCAAAATCGTTCAATTTTATGAATATTATTTTTACAAAAAGTTTTTTCAATCGAAAATTATTTAGTTGTTCAAATATATAGGACAAATTGACGGTGTAAGTATTAAGTAATATATTCATGATAAACCGTTTATTTATTTAATACGTTTAGAAAATTAAACGATATCCAATTCGAATGATTTTTTATAAAAATGATCTTCAATAAAAATTACTAAATCGGGTGGTCCTGATTGTTGATTTTATTCCCTTAAGACAAGTTATTTGCAAACAGGGAATGTGTGCATCCCCCACATGGGATGTACGTATTATCCAACTTTGACAATTAGGTTGGCAACAATAATGCAAATTGGTAAGTTTTTGCGTTAATTGCATTTTATATCACAAGGTTTAGGGTTGTTTGCAAAATGAGCCATGAAATTTTAAATTTTCGTGTATTACATTGCGTGATTTATGAATTGCACTAATTTAACTTTTCCATTAGTTTAGCCTCTAGATAGATGTTGAGTGCTGGTGTGGCGTAGACTATCCACATTTGAAGCATGCCAATACTCAGATTTATTGTGACGAATGAGTTAAATTGGTGCAATGTGTACGTGCTTTAAATGTGAGCCCAATCTTAATCATGTCATCACTTAATATCTAACTAGACGATAAAATTACCAAAGAAGTTAAATTAGTTCAATTCACAAACTACATCACATAATATGCGGAAATAAAAGTATCGTGGCCAATTTACAAAATGAGCATAAAATATTGAAGTGTAAAAGTTAACCCCAGGTAACTTATTTACGAGAAGAAGAAGTCCCCACTCTTGGAGAGAAAGTCATACAACTTATATGTGTCTATAATTCGGTGATTCTACACGTGAAGGACTTAAAACTCCTCATGTTTGGAGAAAAAATGATACATAACTGTGATATATTATCATGTCTTTATCTTTCAACCGTTATATATACATACGTAATAAAAGAGCTAGCTTACATATATGTAACGTTGATATACACCTTTTGTGACATTCTCTTTTCTCATGCAAATGAACTTAGAAGAAGTTTCTACCTTTATAAGAAAACGTACATATAATTGTGACATGCATACACTTTATATGTATCACGTGATGACAGAGAAAGACACGTGTATCACGGTTATAGGGAAATTCTCCTCCTTCACCAGTTTGTGCTCATGTGCCTGCAGTAATCTATACGACTCCATACATCATACGCAAGATTTATTCCTCCTCTAATTAACTACAGTTGCAGGGTTAGGTGTATAGGTATATATCAAGGACTGAGAAACAGTGGTATCACCAGAAGGAAAGGACCCATTTGCTTTCTGTCTTCAAAGAAGTTGTTGCCCTTAAAGTGGGTTAGTCTAATCAGCAATGCCATACATATAACTTCAATGACACGTTACGTCGATCTTTTAGCGGAATTTCAGAAACTAATTAGATGTGCCCACAGTCACGTTATTTTCATATCACCTAATATTCTCGTCACTTTAGATATGCAGGCCTTCTTGTTGTTCTATTTGTATCTTCATTAAAACTCGGCAGAACCAGTGCTTAGTTGTGCATATATCACAGAGCTAATTGTTCTTCCGAACCAGAAAGTTTTTGGTTCAGTGGTAATTTCTTTTAGATGTACAAGAAGTTCTACGTTCGAATATCTCATTCTGCATGTGACAGAAATAAAAAAAAAAGTTTTTATTTTGGCTAATAACTTTGTAAGTGGTCCTACAAATTCGATATTTGCGGTATTTGCATCAATTTGGACTTCTTTCTACTAGAGAGAGGATTAACCGAAAACGCGAATAACGCTTAGATAAATAAGAATAGACAAAGAAATCAAGATAGCGCCTTAGATGACATGATAGATCGTTTGTCTACATGACAAGATGAGCATCCTACCATGCATGTATGGATATGGTCCGTAAGACTGTAACGTGAAATGGCTGACAAAATGTCCATATACAATCTGCCAATCGAGTTAGGCAAAGTGAGAGCTTGAAAATATGTGTATGTTTCTGTACGTGTATGGTGGGGAGGAATCTTGTCAGCATCTCAATGTGGTTATAAACTCGTAACATGTTGATTCCAATTAGCAATTGAGGGGTCTCACGAAAAGTCACCACATTCAAAAGCCAAATTAGATGGATAAATACAGATAGATTCCCTTCATAGAGTAAGTGACATTGTTAGATCCCACATTGTTCATAGGAGTGGATCCTCTATGTCTTATATGTACATGCTCACCTCCTTTAGCACGAGGCCTTTTTGGGAGCCCACTGGCTTCGGATTTCGTAGAAACTCCGAAGTTAAGCAAGTTCGAGCGAGAGCAATCCCAGGATGGGTGACTCACTAGGAAGTTCTCGTGTGAGTTCCCAGAAACAAAACCGTAAGGGCGTGGTCGGGGTTCAAAGGGAATAATATCGTGCTACGACAGAGTCGAGCCCGAGATATGATGGAGCCCGGGTTGGGATGTAACAGACATGTTTCAAAATCTGTTTAGATGGAGCTTCAAAATAGTTGTGTATAAAGTTAAAGAGGGAGAAACAAAAATAAAAGAAATCCAAAAAAATATTCTAGGGAAATCCAATTCGTAACTATTATTAGGGGAGATCCAGTGTTTAAAAATTTCTAGGTAAAGTAGGTTGGGCTAGAGATTTGGAGCCGACAATCAAGGTAGAGGTTTGGTCGGGTGAGGTAGAGCCGGTGTTTAAATTTTTTTTCGATATGGTTAATATTTTTATAGAAATAACCAAATAATCAAAAAAAGATATGAAAATAAGGGGTGAAGTCTAAATCACCTCATATCAGAGAAACTACTAAGTTTAAGCTAAAATTTACAGATATCGTAAATATTTCTAATACATTTGTTAAATATCTGAGAAACACTTATATTTCGTCCAAAATAATATTTAATAATCCCTAAAGTTTCATTTTAAATTTTCATCATTTCTATAAAGAACAACCGATATCGATATGCAATGTACCATAAATATTTTCACAAATTTGCATATTGATATTTCCATCGATACTGATATTTTAACACCGCATAGAACCAATCTATCCCTCCAAGTAGTTCCGCCATGATGTCTCTTTCTGAATCATTCCATTTCCAAGAGTTGAAACTAGATATTGAACCCAAAAATGAAAAAAACTATTAGAAATGCTCTATTATTATTGAAGACTAATTGTTGGGTACCACCAACTACAACAGTTTAAAGATAGGAATGTTAAACAAGGAAGGAAGTGGTTATAAGCAAAATGTCTTTGTAGCTGAAAAATTAACGATGGATGTTGCTTAAAAAAGGACTCCAATTATTTCACTTCAGGTGGGATTGTCCCCCAGGAAGTTGCTTAGTCTAATCCTCGGGACATCCAAATATCACCCAAGTGTGTCTATATTTGCTTATTTCCAACCTCATATTTCTGAGCTGCTTGCCACCCCACTGCCGATGGGATATATCCTTCATAATTCCTTTGCATTCCATTTCCATATGGTACCTTCCACTATAGGAGAAATTTTTCAGTGTGATCGGAACACAGGGTGGTACATCACGTGTCACTATACAAATAGTGAGATATGTGTGTTAAAAAGTTAATAACTTTAAAAATAAAATTTCTCACAACTTATATAAAAACACGTGATATATCACTCGTGTTCCGGTCACAATAAAAAATTTCAGCCACTATAGACTAGTCTATAGATGACTAGCAACCTAGGACTTGGATATCTATTTGGTACATATGATGCCAGACATGACAAATTTGGACTTATCTTTTAGAAAAATTAGAAAAAGAAATATCCGAGGTTGTAAGGTTTATTTTTCTTTTGACTAGGTATAACTAGTCTCGATATTGAAAGAGGGATGAAACGCAAACTTCACCCTATATTGGCTAGATATAGGAAAACGAATGAATGTTAACGATATTTACCTATTCAATAGAAGAATTTTTGCAGAAGCCATTGCAGATTTCAAACTTTTAAATATTTTGAAAATTTTTCTCCAATTTCAACTAAATAAAGAGTTGATATACCGACTCCATTGTAAATTTTTGTAGTTTTTTATCAAAGATAACCGATATTGATATCGCTATATCATCAATATTTTTATAAATTTCCATATCAATATTTCCACCTATACGATGGTTTAAACACTGAGTATAACTTTTTTTTTTTCCTATCAATAAAATTCACTCCTACTAAAAACATTTCTAAAGGGATGTAACAAAGTAATGCAAGATGTTGTATTTTGTATATGGGGAAGTTTTGGGGTGAGATTTGGCCGCCAGGAAATAAGAACGCTGAATCTCCTAAAGCATCGTGTGAATAGAAATTTGGACCCTTTGACTATTTGGGCCAATAAAGGATTTCTAAATTCAACAAGCAACGCAAAATTGGCTCATTAAGTTCTTAATATTGTTAACTAATTTGAGCCCAAAGAACATATAGCCCAGAGTTTTAGAGTAATTCCCAAAGATATTAGAATTGTAACCACAACAAGTGGTCAATGGTAAATGCGTAGACTGAGACTCCCCAATAAATAAAAAATGTGGGAGATTCCGGGTTTAAGGCTATAAGCTCGTGAGTCTGCTTGATTGTGACCACGAGTAGGGTGAAATTCCTCATAACCTATAATGGCCTGAAAAAAAGTGGATAATAGTGGCTTGCGCTTGCCACTAATTATTCCTCTTAAAAAAAAAGAATAAAAAAAATTATTAGTGTTGTTGTTGAGAGAGTGATTACCGTATGTTTGTGCTTCTGCAAGGTTTTCAGCAAAGATTTATTAGTCACATCAATTACGAAAGGAAATACGATTTATTAGTCGTCCTAGTTTATCTAATTCTTGATATTTAGATATTTGATTATGAATTTTTCAGACAAACTTACAATTTCTGACTCTTTGTGGTACGAACACAAGCAAAAATTAAGAACTGAAAATGATTCTTATACCCACATTTCAATAAACGTGAAAACTCAATAACGTAGAATTGATAAGAGCATAGATGTGCCCCTAAATTTCAATTTAATCCGAAATCATTTGCCTATTTAATTATCAAAATAAAATTTCATTGTTTTTTATATAACAAAGTATTCGTTAATTTTTTTGAACTCAATTAGATGTCTTAAACATTTCCGATTTGGCTAATATTTTGCAAGAATGATCTATGAGGTGCAACTTGAAAAATAGACGGTTCGGATCGTTAAAATTCGATGTGGTGTGAACCCTACAATTAATCTCCATTTTTATAAAAAAAAATAAAAATCCATTCCCTTAAAGGTTTTATCATCATGTTTCTCAAAAGAACGAGTAAATTGTAGCTATGGTCCCTTAACTTTAACTCAATTAGAGTAATGGTCCCTCAACTAAAAATCCATTACCATTGGTCCCTCAACTTATCAAAACGTGCAGCTATAATCCCTCAACTAAAAATCCATTACCATTGGTCCCTCAACTTTAATTCAACTGGAGAAATGGTCCCTTAACTTTAATCCAATTGTAGCAATGGTCCTTCCAATATAACTCGTTTTGACAAAATTTTTGACATAGTTGACGAAAAGAACCATAATTATACACTTTGATGAGTTGGGGGATCCTAATTGTATAAATGGTCATTCCAACATAGCTTATTTTGACAAAATTTTGACAAAATTGATGAGAAGGACTATAGCTACACATTTTGATAAGTTGAGGGACCAATGGTAATGGATTTTTAGTTGAGGGACCATTGCTCCAATTTGATTAAAGTTGAGGGACCATTCGTACAATTTACTCCAAAAGAAAAGCAAAACATAATTGTCATAATCTTGCCGTGTAATTCAAAATATATAAACACACTTCTAGGCTTGTAAAAACGTGTGGTCTCCTTCCTTACAAAGTTTGTTTGTACCAGCCCTTAACGACCTAGATTTTTACCTCCAATTACCCACCATCTCTGCAATTTCACTCACCTTTCCTGTTCCCTCTCTTTCCTCTCCTCTCTTCCACATAAACCCTAGATCCACACATACCTACCTACACGCGGGCACCGATAATTTATAGTTGCATTTTCAATAAGAACCTCAGAGGCTCGCAATGGGTTGCTCAGCCTCCCTTCCAGGTAAATGGATCCTCTGAGGGATTTTATTTCTAGGGTTTTACTGTTTCGATTTGATCACATTGAAATTTCCGTCTGGGTTCTTTTGATTTGGTCAATTTCCTTGATTCCTAAGCTCAGCGAGATTGAATTGAAACATTCAGAGAGGGAGAGAGAGTGGTTGTTTGTTTGCTTAATTAGGATTTGGGTTTTCACTAATTGCTTCTATTGCGATAACCCTTTTGTGAATTTTGTTTCTTTTTTTGTTTTCTTTGAATTTGATTGAATGGGGATTGTTTGCTTGCAGATAGGAGTTCTGGGCTGTTGGCCGGGCCAAATTCCAGAAACGGTGGAGCTTCTGATGCCAAAAATCTACGCGTAAAGGTATTTATTTAGGGTAAATTTATTCAATTAATGATGTTAGTGTCACTTATCTGGAGTTTACAGTGTGTGATCCTTGAGTCATTATACTCATTACTAACTTCTGATCATTTGAAAGTTACTGTGGGTTTGGAAAAATGCTAACTTTAACTAAACATATATGACTAGCGAGTTTCGATGCACTTCTAATTTTCTATCTGACCTGATGCATTACATAAATGCATCCCAACGGCATAAGAATGAAAATATGGTCTTGACTCTTGACATCTTTTAGATTTCTGATTAAAGCTATTTTCTTAAATCAGTTATTTATGTCGGATTGGATTGAAGAAACTCATAAGATAACTTGTCTTCTGCAAACTGGTAGTAGGTGGAGCTGAGTATATTAGCAGAATTAGAATTTATTATTGAGTTTAGTTAAGCAAATGTTTCCTTTGAAAAAGTGATAATGAGATGCATTCGGTATTGTGGTTATAAAGAAATTGTCTATAAAAATCAGTTTGTATGTTTTCCCCTATAAAACCCTCAAACTCCTATGTAGAAGTTTAAGAGGATTCTACTAATTGGTAAAAGCAGTAACGTATTGCTGGAGCCTGTTATGATTTATATAAGGCATACAACCGAATCCAACTAACCTTCCGTTCTTGTCACTCTTCAGCTAGTATTGTTGGGCGATTCTGGTGTTGGTAAAAGCTGTATTGTTCTGCGTTTTGTTCGTGGTCAGTTTGACCCCACATCCAAGGTTAGGAACATGTTACTGCTATATGTTAACCGCATGTAGGTCTCATGATTTTTTTTACTTCCGAGAAATGTTTTATCTATGTGCCCTGTTTTTGGGTTTCAATATATAGAAGTTCATTTACTCAAATTTTCTGGTTTTTAATGATTCCAGGTGACTGTTGGTGCTTCATTCTTGATACAGACGATAGCTTTGCAAGATTCTACAACAGTTAAATTTGAAATATGGGACACTGCAGGACAAGAGAGGTATTTTGACCAAACATTTTTGGATATATGAACACTAGTTTAAGACATATATAATGTTTTATGGCGAAGTTTCATCATATATTCTTGTTTCCAAGGCATCCGCATTTGCCCTCTCCTTTACTCTTCCCTGGATACTTTTTCTTGCAGTATTATCCTTTTGCAGAAGAGTATTGATTGTTGATTAACTCATATTCAGGTATGCTGCATTGGCCCCACTTTATTATCGTGGTGCTGCAGTTGCAGTTATTGTGTATGATATAACAAGTCCTGATTCTTTCAACAAAGCGCAGTATTGGGTTAAGGTATCTTTTACTGAAGGGCACAAAATCATAAATTGTGTTTTTTTTTTTTTAATTATTTAGGTGTACATCCTTTGTTTTTTTCTTTCTTTGGAAATGATCCTTATACTCTTGCCTCCACATTTAAGCAAGCATCAGGTTTGACGGAGGTAAAAACTGTTGAATAAAATATGAGGTTTCAAAATGGGTCCAATTGCAGAATTTATACCTCATCGGTTGCATAAGTTATAGTCCACAATCAAAATCTTAATTCATGTGATAAATTTTTGTAAGTTTTTAATAACAGTGGCAAAAGTATGGTTTAGTTATTTTTATTTTTTATTTTTATTTTTAACTTTTCTGAGACTTAAACATGTGGGACACTGAGTTCCCAGTTGGCTGACTAAGAACCTCTAAGGTAGATTGTTGTAGATGCTTGAATGATCCACGTAATATGGTAAAAACTACTCCATGGAGGAAGAGCGCTCTTCCTGTATTGAACAAGGAGCTAATTATTGGATGGTTGCATATCAATGTGCATTGTGGAAGCTTAAGCTCTATAGAATGTGCAACTTTGCCTTGCTACATGGACTTTACCAAAGATGAATTTTTGTTTAGATTGCACTTATTATTTCAAGTTTTTAATAACTGGTTTCTTTTGGTGCGAATTTGCGTTTTCCAACAATTGATAAGTATTAGCGCTCTATAGGAGCTACAGAAACATGGGAGCCCTGATATCGTCTTGGCCTTGGTCGGTAACAAAGCTGATCTTCATGAGAAACGTGAAGTTCCTGTTCAAGTGAGTTCTTTACCACTCAATCTAGTGCATCTTCTTTCCATGTATTTGCAAAGTAGACATTCCAATGACTAAATAAACATCTCTTTATTTATGAAGGAGGGAATTGAATACGCTGAAAAGAGTGGAATGTTCTTTATCGAGACATCTGCAAAGACGGCAGATAATATTAATCAGCTGTTTGAGGTAACCCTAATTACATTTACATTTCGGTCATAGGATAGTTCTGTTATTAGCCGTTGAAATGTTATTATTTACAGTAGACTCCATACAAACTTCAGATTACTACCCTCATAAACCAGAACTTTAAACCAAATTATAAACCCTTAAATCCAAGGCTTATCTATTGCTTGGAACGCTGATGGTGTGACTTATTTTGGCAGGAAATTGCGAAGCGACTACCCCGTCCAGCCCCTTCATCAACGCAGCAGAATCCATGAAAGCCGATTCACTAAAGAACTTATTCATGCTATGGAGACCTTGTTACCTTTCTGTAATTTCTCAGTTTGTGTATATTGTGAAATAGCTTGTAGCTTTTGCTTTTTACTGGGCTGTGGGTTTCAGCCGACAGTTTCAGTTGGAACTACATGATCGTAATTTGCACACACGAATAATCTGTAAATGCCTGGGAATCCACCATATAGCATATAGCTGATCACAGTGTGATTTCTTTTAGACATTTATCGTGGACTTGGTTTTCTTTATATTCCGAAAAAGCAAAAGTAACTAAGACCAATGATAAATTTTGTCTGATATGTATTCAAACAGAACATCGTGTGATTTTTCGGTACGTGATATTCTATTGAAACGGAAAAACACAAGTTACAGCTAGTTAGAGTGACATGAAGCTTACCCCTCCGCGCTCGTGATTCTGTCGAGAAATCAAGCTCCCTGTACGGCTAGATCCTCGTATGATACCTACTGTCTCCATATATTCATCTGATGGGGCATCCACTTGCTTAAAATGTTCGATGAGGGTACCGGACTTTTTCTCTAAGGTGGGATGGGGAGTCCAAAAGAACTACTCTTTCCTCAAGTCAAACGAAATATACTTGGTAGATTGCTTGCAATAGTGGAGTAGTGATGTGAGGGACTAACCAACCAATGCGTGTCTGTATGCAAATGCGGTTTTGTGGTGGTTGTAGCATAAATTGTAAGGAGAAACCGAGTTTATCTCTCGCCGTGGCAAGAACTTCAGCCACCAACTTCCAATTTCTTGTGCCATGGGCGTTCCGGATCTTGGTCATCGGTTTCATGTGGGGAAACACGAACAATGTTGTAGGTGTTGGTTATGCTGTCAAATCCCATTTCGTAGCAATCATTGGCGACCGGACCTGTATAATTGGCTTTGGCTTTTGGGAGTGGGAGCAATAGAACTTCTTCCTCAAGAGGATTCAACAAGACAGATCCATACCCATAAGAACATCTCCCTTCAAAGAAAAACAAGTTGCAGAATACAAAAGCAAAGTACAAACTACATGGCAGTTTGGGCCAAAACTGGGAAACGATTGCTCGTTTGCTGCTCTTGCTTCAAGAAGTTTGTTTTCGAGGCGTTGGTGCTGTGGTATTTCTTCGGGTGCACGATATATCCTCTTGGGGACTGAATAAGAAGCATGAGTCGAGCAACACCAGAGGGGCAATTAATACTAAGTAAACGTTGCGTGTGCAGTGTAACAAAAGTGAGGTCGTCAACCGTGTTTAACACTGCCTTAGATAAATATTGCAGGCAACGAACTGAATTTACAGGCAGTTTTGAAAGGATGTCGATGGGGATTTCGATGGGTAGGTCTATCAACTCGGTTGTGTTGTGGTGGTGGTGTGGGTGATGGTGTTGTTGCAGGTACCGTGCCTCATCCTCTTCTGGCTCGTCAACATATCTCTTCTCTCCCACTCCATGTAGGGTTTGATAATTTGCAGTATATTATCATTGATTTTAACAGGTACATATGTATGTAAGAGGTGTGGGTGTTATAATAGAGTATGTTTGAAGTAAGAGTCCTAGACGAGTTAGAGAGGACTAGTAGACAAAACAGCTTGTGCAACGACATTTTGTGCGACGAAAAAAAATTCGTCGCACAAGACAAACTTGCGCGACGGAACAACGTATTTGTTGCGTAAAATAGAAAACATATTGAAAAAAAAAAAACTTTCGCACGACAAAATTCTTCGTCGCACAAGAATACTTAGTAGGAGAATAATAGTTGTCGTCGCGTAAAGTCAACAAGAAAACGCGGGGTAATTTTATTTGGCGCGAAAAACTTGCGCGACCAAAGGACTTTTGCGCAACGAAAAATTGGTCGCGCAAGTGATTGAGCGACCAATTTTTCGTCACGCAAGTTCCAATAAGCTTTGACCATTTAATGCAGGTGAATCCGAGGACATATAATATAGATGTTTGCGTGACAAAGAATTCGTCACGTAAAGATCCTAACTTTGCTATAAATACGCTCTTCTGTTGTCCTTATTCTTCATAATTCTATTTGTGCTGAGATGGCGGATAAAAACAACGATAAGAGTGTGCGCGACGCCAACCTGCATGATTTCAGAGAGCATTTTGAGTTTGCTCATGCGATTGCTGTAGCTATGGGGAATAATTGCCCCATTGCTGAGTGGCGTTCTTAGAAAGATGTGCCCAGGAATTTGAAGAAGGCAATGATGGATGAACTATTAGTAAGTATATTATTGATGGATCAATAATGAAGTTTGTGAAATTTTTAGTTATATGTTGGAATTAATTATTTGCATATATGTGTAATAGTGTAAGTATGTTTTTGATGATGAACCGAAAGAACAATTGATGAAGTTGCTGGAGGATGCGTTGGAGGGAGGTTACAATCGATGGCATTATGAAGTGTTGCGGAATGGAGCAGGATCATCCAAATAGTAGTTTAAAATTTATGTTTTGTATGACAATATTTAAATTTCAGGTTTTTTTTATTTATAATTTATGTATTTGGACTTAATTAGGTTTCAATTCCTGTTGCGTTTTCTTATTGAGACCTAATGTAAGCACCCTAGCTATCCTCGGTTTATACGTGTTTTTAATCTTTAATGAATATCATACTTATGCTGAAAATAGTTGTATGGATTAAGCCATTAATTATTTGTAGAATAAATATTTAAAGTATTAATTAATTTTAGAATAAATATTTAAGGTATTAAATCGTTTGTGAATATTTGTTTGTGATTATAAAGTTTACGTAAACATAGATATCTATGTTTACATAAATTTTGTAATTACAGTTATTTTATTCGTCGCGTAAGATATTTTTGCGCGACGAATCCATATGTTTGTCGCGCAAAGCATGGTTAGGCAGCGTTCAAACCTTCCAATTTATTGCACATTTTCCGTGACGGACATAGAGGTTTGCGCGACGAATATTTCGTCGCGAAAAGGTGCCCTGGTGTTGTATAATCACAGTTTCAGAGGCGTAGTTTTCAAAAATTTTTTGTTTAAAAAAGAATGGCCGATTCTGGAGAAGGTTTTGGCAAAAAGAAAGTTGTACGATTAGAGAGGCGTACGCCGAATTTAAGTATGACATTGGGAATTTGGGGCGGAGGGATTGTTTTGCCGAGTTTGAGTCTTGGAAAAAGGTTCCTGAGGAGTTGAAGAAGTCCATGCTAGGAAAGTTATCGGTAAGTTTGTGATCAATAATGAACAATTATTTTTGTTAAAACGTAATATTTTTTAAATTACTAATTTATTGTTATTGGCATTAATGTAGATTCATTGGGATGTTGATGAAACCAATGAGAAGCAACAGATTTATGTGGATGGGCTTTTCAAGCAGAGTTTCCGGCAGTGGAAGTTTGATGTGTTGCGGGCGAGAGAGGATTGAAGTTGATGAGAGTTGTTTTTTATTTTTTTAAAAATAAGATTTTGTGGACTTTATATTTAATTTAATGAATAAATATATGTTATGTGGATGAGTATTAATATTTGCATTAATTATAATTTCTATTTGGGATAGTAAATTAGTTTTGTTAATTAATTTAATGTTTAATTAGGTTTGAGTTTTTGATTTATAATAAAATAAAAATTCACAATACATACAAATAAAAAAGAAAGACATAAAAAAAAATATGCATTGTGTGACGAATGTTCTTTTTTTCGTGCGCAAAAGGCATTTGAGTGGCGAAGACCTTTTTTGTTGCGCAAATACCATTTGAGCGACGAAGTCCTTTTTCGTCGCGCAAAAATATCTTACGCGACGAATTACATGTTTCGTCGCGCAAAATCGTTCGTCCTTTTTAAACTAGATTCAGCCATGTGCAGAGGCAAACTACAAAAAAATTGCAAATTGTGCCTCTGCACATTTTGCTCAATCTGGCATTCGTCATTTCCATTTTCTCTCAATTTCATCATCCAATACTCCTTTCATCTTCTTCTCTAGGTTGATCGAGCTATCTCAGTGTGTCTACTAAGTGTTTTTTGTCATTACGGTAAAAGTATTAATGTAAATTCATACTAACGCCATTAATTTCGTTGTCTATAGGGATATTGTTTGTGATTAGCGATTGGTGGAGAACGATTGAGAATGTAATTTCTTTGTATTATTTTTTAAAGATATAAAATTAATTAAATTATGTTGATCTTAGTTTGTTATGTTTATATTGTGTTATGAAATTATATTTATATTATGTTGTTAAATGTGTACGTGACGTACAAATATGTGTTGTGATGTACGGAGTTAATTGAAATTAACTTCGTACTTGTTTTTTTATTTTTAGTAAAACTTAGTTTCCCGTTCGAGGATTAGTTGGATTTCGCGCATGGATGCGAAAGCATGACTGCGGTCCAATTAATTCTTGAATTGTCCCATTATTTGGATAGTTTGGGAATGCACAGTTATGACGTGTAGTTTATGGTTGAATGATTAGGTTTCGGTTGTGGAGATTTCGGTGTCATCTCTGTACATTCTTCGGGTCGTACACTTGAAGAACTGTATCGAGATGCTGGCGAAATTCATCCACATCGAAATCTAATCTAATGTAGCCGTAAATTACGTGACATGACTATGCATTCCCGAATGGGATAGGGCTCGTACCGGAGGCATAAGGTGACATTATCATTTTGTATGAAGTTGTTGTGATTGTTGTATTGTTATTGTGGTTCCAGGAATTATGGACATGGTGTGGATACAGAACCCGAATAGATGCACGGATGAATACTTGGATGGAATCGAGGATTTTATTGACTTTGCACGTACACACAACCTGGGTGCAACTAGAATCCAGTATCCTTGTAGGAGGCACGTTAAGGGAGAAAATTGAAAATGTTCGATTTCATTTAGTAAGGAATGGAATGATTAAGACATATAATACTTGGAACAATCATGGGGAACAATTAGACAATGCTTCGTCTTCAA
The DNA here is from genome assembly GCA_024362995.1 of Heteromeles arbutifolia. Taxonomy (NCBI): domain Eukaryota; kingdom Viridiplantae; phylum Streptophyta; class Magnoliopsida; order Rosales; family Rosaceae; genus Heteromeles; species Heteromeles arbutifolia. The sequence goes on from JANCRC010000018.1 coordinate 10,994,069, forward strand.
ACGCCACAATAGTGGATAATGTTGAACCTATTGTGGATCATAATGAACAAGTCATGGATATGACAAATGATGTTTTTCCATTTGCATCGACAAACACCAATCAGGAAGGGGAAGATGATGTGCCTACAGCAATGGACAGTGCAGAGTTCGAACAATATGAAAAACTATTAAAAAATGACAACCAAGAGTTATACCCGGGGTGCGAGAGCTTTTCCGTTCTCACGGCCATTGTGGAACTAATGCATGGAAAAATAAAGTATCGTATGTCGAACCAGTTTTCGATTACTTTTAATGGGTTTTCAAGAGAATGCTTCCGAACGACAATTGTTTGCCGAAAGACCATAGACACGTGCAAAAGGTGTTGAATGGTCTTGGATTGGGTTATGAAAAAATTCACGCTTGCAAAAACAATTGTATTTTATTCTACAAAGAGTATAAAACTTTGCATAAATGCCCTGAATGCAATGGGTCGAGGTTCAAAATGACATCTCAGAATAGAATGACTAAGATCCCACAAAAAGTCATGCGTTATCTGCCCCTGAAACCTAGGTTGCAGCGATTGTATATGTTGACGCATACTGCCACAGACATGAGATGACATAAGGAAAAACAGGTAGACGACGATGTGATGCGACATCCTGCAGATGGGGAGGCATAGAAAGAGTTCGATTGAATGTTCCCTGAGTTTGCTGCTGATTCTCATAACGTTAGATTGAGACTTGCCACTGACAAATTTAATTCGTTTGGGGTTTTAAACCAACACCAAAGTACTTGGCCGATTTTCGTACTTCTGTATAATTTGCCGCCACGGAAATGTATGAAAAAAGAATACATGATGATGACTCTATTGATAAATAAGGATCCTAGTAGGTCAATCGATGTATACTTACGGCTGTTGGTGGATGAGCTAAAAGATTTATGGGCACACGGTGTGTGCACATACGATAAATGTACTGGCATGATGTTCACTTTGCAGGCCGCAGTGATGTGAACCGTGAACGATTTCCCCGCATATGCAATGGTTTCCGAGTGAAGCACTAGGGGTTATATGGCATGCCCTGTATTCAAAGAAGACGTAACATCTAGTTGGCATGCTGGAAAAGTTTGTTACCTTGGTCATCGAAGATGGTTGCCTTGGGACCACGAGTGGCGAGACAAGGATAAAGAGTTTGATAGGGAGAAAGAGCATACCCAGAAAATGGTCCCGTGCTTAAATTTTGGGACAGCTTAACCGTTTTGATTTTGCTTATTTCCAGACCAATGTCAGTAGGACAAGACCTTCTACATATATGAACTGAACGCACAAGTCTATGTTTTTTGAGCTCCCGTATTGGTCCAAACTAAAATTGAGACACAACCTCGATGTTATGCATGTTGAGAAAAATGTATTTGACACATTGGTCTACACAATTCTAGATATTGAGGGCAAGACAGAGGACACAATCAAAGCTCGTCTTGATTTGGAACAAATGGGAATACGACGGGGTTTATGGATGAATAGGGACAATGATAAAGCCAGAAGGGATCTTACATTTTTTTCAATGAAACCGAATGACAAGATGGAATTTTTAAAGTTTTTATCATTTGTAAAGTTTCCCGATGGGTATGCTTCAAATATCGCGCATTGCGTGAACGTTGACGTGGGTAAATTAGCTGGCCTAAAGAGTGATGACTGCCATGTGGTTCTGCAACGCCTATTTCCTGTGGGTATTCGACATTTCTTGCCAGCCGATGTAGTGAAACCAATCATGTTGTTGTCCAGTTTTTTTTTCGTAATTGACGTCAAGAACGTTGCGAACAACGGACGTTAATCAGTTACGCCATGACATTGTGCAAGTTCTATGCAAGTTTGAGATGATATTTCCTCCAGCTTTCTTCACAAGTATGATACACGTGATGGTTCACTTACCAGATGAAACATTGCTTGCTGGACCAGTCAACTTTCGATGGATGTATCCAATAGAAAGGTATATATTCCTCGTCTTTTTTATTAATCAATATTAAATATATTACGATTAGTAATATGTGTATCGTATCGTTTTCTTTTGGCAGGCTTCTCGGAGACTTGAAGAAAAGTGTACGAAACAAAGCGAAGCTCGAAGGATCCATTAACGGTTATTTTAACCCCGATTTTGATATTTTTTACAGCTACACTCCTTGACCCTATATGAATTGAATGAATGAATTCGATCTTCAATTTAAACTATTTACACTAGTGGATACCCCAAAATCTTATGTTGTACTTAATGAAAGTATAAATAAACTCTAAGTGTTAGTGAATATATCTTTTTGATGGGATACGCATTCTACGAAACTAATTTCAATGATCCAACCGTCAAACTTGTTTGTATATGGTTCGAGATCGTACACGCCAAAAATCGCAAAAATCAAACATTCAAAGATCAAGTAACGTGACAAAACTTTTCGACGGTTAGAAACAAAAAACCACGATTTAACGGTTATTTTAACCCCGATTTTGATGAGTTTTTTACAGCTACACTCCTTGACCCTATATGAATAGAATGAATGAATTCGATCTTCAATTTAAACTATTTAAACTAGTGTATACCACAAAATCTTATGTTGTACTTAATGAAAGTATAAATAAACTCTAAGTGTTAGTGAATCTATCTTTTTGATGGGATACGCATTCTACGAAACTAATTTCAACTATCCAACTGTTGAACTTGTTTGTATATGGTTCGAGATTACACACGCCAAAAATTGCAAAAAACAAACATTCAGAGATCAAGTAACGGGACAAAACTTTTCGACGGTTAGAAACGAAAAATCACGATTTAACGGTTATTTTAAATTTACGCGGAAATATTGCGCTACGAATACATATATTTCGTCGCAAAAAGTATATTTGCGCGATGAAAGATTGTATTTGTCGCGCAAGTGTCTGAAATTTCAATAAAGGCGTTTTTTTTTGCGGAAATTTTAAAAAACTTGCGCTACGATTTTTTGCCTTGCGAGACAAAGCCTCTGTCGCGCAAGACTCTATATTTTAACCCCATCTCTCCTTCTTCCCCTCACTTCCCTCTTCTTCCTTTTTCCCTGCGCGATATCGTCTTTCTCATTCCTCTGTATCTCCATCTGTCTCTCCGTTCTTCTCTCCGGCCGTCGCGACTTCATCTCCAAGAGGTAATTTCCTCTTCATTTTTTTATTTTCAATTTTCTTTATTTACAAATTGGGGGTTAGAATTAGGGTTTTTTTTGTTTTTTTTTTTTGTTTTTCAAATTGGGGGTTAGAATTAGGGCAGTTGGGTTAGATTTAGGGTTTGTAAATTGCGGGTTACATTTTGGCTCTTAAATTAGAGTTTTTAGGGTTCTTAATTGGGGTTAGATTTAGGTCTTAAATTAGGGGAACGATTTTGGGCAATGAGGTTAGATTAGGTTTTCTTAAATTGGGGGTTAGATTTAGGGTGCTTCACTAGGGGTTAGATTAGGGTTCTTAAATTATGGGTTTTTTAATTTCAAGTACAGGGTTCGAATTAGGGCCTTGTCTCGCTCTTGATTGAATTTTTCTTATTACCATGCAAAGTGATTCAGTGTGTTGAGAAATAATGGAACTAAATCAACTTACTACTATCTTTAGCTTTGTTCCTTGGTTTTCCGAGTGGGGTTTTTGCTACTTTGCTATTGGATTTTGGAATTTTTCTTATTAAATTATTGCACATTTGTAAATGATTGTAAACAAGATGAGGTTTGAGAAGCCAATGTTCTTTCCTGCAGATACGATTAGTTTCAATAAAGTATCTATCTTGCAGTATTGCTAATTTGGGAGTTTTGCATTTTTTTTTTTGGATTTCCTTCATGTTGAAGTTTATTTGGAATTCAAAATTTTCTGCAGTTAAAAATATTAAGTGGCACTCAAAACGATCTGTCTAAGATGGGATCCTTGACCTTTGTCGATTTTGTGGCATATTTTGAATCATCAAGTTGTTTTTTCGAAGGTTCAACCATCTTCCTTCTTTTTCTCAATGTAATTACAAGGTTGCCGGTTTAGGTTGTGCTTCAATCTCAGTTCCCATGTATGCTTTCTTGGCTGAATTTGGATATATTTTAGAAACAAAGGGAGACAGAGTCGGATAGCATTTCTTGTTTTTCTCTTTTGATGTATGCATTGTATGTGCTCTACAGAAACTGAGAATCACTTTATACGGTCCATTTTCTCATTACTACCTGTGAAACTATTAAGTAATTATGTTGCTTAGTACATACACACACAACGCACACACACAATTGCATATATGAACACACACACACACACAGTACATGGAAAATTAGCATACATCAACACACAAACACACACCCAAATTCAGCATATATACATGGACACACACACAGACATTACATATACACACCCACACACACAGAGCGCGTACATATAGACGGATGCATACACTCATATGCTATGATTTTGCCTCCAACTACTCCTTTATGCTAGTTTCTTCTTATAAGTTGTAATTGCTGTGTCTATATCCTATCTGAATTGATTAGTTTATGTATAGTATACCAGTTTTGTTTCTGCCAAACTTGAATTGGGTTTAGAATTAGGGTTTTTAAATTTCGTTTTAAATTTAAGTTCAAATTATTAGCATGTGTATGGTAAGTTAAATCTTTGTGTACGGAACAGATTGATTTCCAATTTTGTAGATGTCACACCTCATTAGAACCCAGAGGGCGATGACTTTTACACCAAGTCGGACTGCTACACATAGTCCGACGACTACACCTACTATTGCCCCCATTGCTCTAGCAGAGATAGACCATAGCTTGGTCATTCCGGTTGACCCAGTTGGTCCTCCAGTCCCACAGACGTAGGCATTGTCGACTTCTTCGGTGGCGTTGCTTGTTAGCCCCCGACATACTCACCGGCGCCCCCGCACTACGGACCATATGTCGCCATCAGGATCCACAACCGATGCACCGGGTACACGGCCAGGTATACAATCCTAATTCACTCCCTCTTTCCCATGTTAACTGAGTTGTTATTTTAGGTTCAATTTGCCATGTCATGTCATGTAAGGATTAAAAAGTTGTCATCGTTTCGAACCTTTTATTAAAATGTTGTGATCATTGTGTTGGATACGTATATTGTTTATGTTATTTTCAGGGTCTTGGGAATTGTTTTAATTATAGAGGAGGTTATGCCGAAATTTTAGTAGGATTTGTTATTAGTTTTGGGTTAATGATTTTTTTTTCATCTCTTTGCAGCAAAGAAAAACACCCGGGGACCTTGTCGGCAATTGAAGACGGCGAAGGTCACCCAGGTGACCAGTGGTGGTATCCCAATCGGATACGATGAGCGACATCGGGTAGCACCAACGGCGGAGCAGCATAGTGCATTGGCCCACGACATTGGGCATGTCGTGCGGACCTTTTGCCCTATGCGGTGGAAGTCTTGGAAAGCAGTGTCGGAGGAGACGAAGAACACAGTGCGCAACCAATTGTCTGTAAGTAGCATAACCTTTTTAATGCTTTTCAAGTAAAATTTTTATATTTATATTTATTACTATCTTTTATTACTAATACTTTCAAAATATTTGTTACATTGTAGACAAACTACAATTTGGAGGACATGGACGAGGACATGTTCGCGTACCTCAATCGGCTCTTCTTCGAACGCTACAAGCAGTGGAAGAGTGACTAGCACTAATGTTTCCAGCAATTTGATGATCCGCAGGTCGCTCTCGAGGAGGGTTGTTCGAAGGAGTTGGAGGACCGACAAGATAGTTGGGTTTGGCTTTGTGGTCATTTTTAGGAGCTGGGCTATGTGGTGCGTTTTTAATTACGACTTCTTTCATTTTACTTTTTTTAATTTTTACTAATGTTATTATTATTTTTTTAATTTTCTTTAAGTATTACAACTAATACGTTTATTTTTTGTATAACAGAAGAAGGCGAAGGCGAACAAGATTAATCGGGAGAAGAAAACTCTTCTTCACCATTCGGGTTCGAGGCCTTTCTCCTATAGGATGGAGGCGCGATGGAAGGTATATATTACATCTTTCATTTCCAATTTCAAAATGTCGCTAATAATATTTTTTTTCTTAGTAACATTTTCCTTATCTTTTTCGATTTTAGGAGGGTTCAAAATTTCCGGAGATCGACGTCTTTGCTGACGTTTATGTTCGGCTTAGGAATGAGTTGACCGAGTCTCTTCATGTAAGTAATTTCTTATGCATACAACATTTATACTAATTATTTCAAATTGTTTTATATTAATAATCCATGTTTTTTTTCACAGGCGACTATGGTGGAGAAGAGTCAGTCGGTGCTTCAAAAGTCTGCCTCCCAGCTTCCCTCGGACACGCCAATTGAGTATGTGGATCCCCTTGAGGATGTAGGGTTTCACATTGTCACAGAGACGTTGGATCAGACTTTCGGTTGGAGGCCAGAGACTTATTGTCGGGGGATAGGAAATCCCAGGCGGCAGGAGAGTAAAGCCTTGTCATCCTCGTAGTCAAAGGGCCAGGTTACGGCTTTGACGCAAGAAGTCATTGGCCTGAGGAGTGAGCTAGCATCGTACAAGTCTTAAATGTCGATGCTTATACAAGCCCTCAGTTCCTCCGGAATACATCTCCCCGGTTTTTCTGCACCATCGCCCACATAGCCCTTACACACCAAGCAAGCACATCAATCAGGCCCGTCGACCTTCGACCCCGTCCCCAACCAACAACAAGATCCTTCGAACGACATTCCTATCGATTTTTCCACTTTTTTTTCCATAGTTTTGTTCCTGCTTTCTTTTAAAACTTTATATTTGTACGTACATTTTTATTTATATTATAAATAAAAATTGTTTTTTTATTCATTAATTTGTTTTTTTTGTCATTAGTATGAAATCTTTTTTTTTTAATTTTCCTTTTATTCTTATTTTTTTTTAATAAAAATTACACTTGCACGTCTTATAGCTTCGTCCCGCATTACCACACGCCACTTACATTTTTCGTCGCACAAACTTTTCGAGACAAACTAGTTACAAAGCGTACTTGTACCTTTTTATATGGTACAACGAAAACCTTCTTCCGTATAACTTTAGCACGATGAGTAGTAAAGCATCACGCAATTTTTTTTTTGCGCAACGAGTTTGAATTTTTTCGTCGCGCAATGTCTTTTTTCACGACCTTTGCACGACAAAATACGCCCGACAAGTTTCTGGTCGCCATAGTTTTTGTGTGACCTAATAATGATTTGTGCAACAAAATCTCCCTCTTTGCGCAAACTGTTTAATTTAGTAGTGAAGGTGCAACTCTAACTAAAAGCTATCCAGTTGGATGTCTATCACTGCACACTTCTAGTTAAGACGTACACCATCTTAACCATACTCATGATCAATTAGCAAAACGAATATTATGAAAAGTAATAATGCTACTTCTAGTTCTATTATTTCCCTCCTCGGTCACTATCGTTTTAAAAGAAGTCAGACAAAGCGCAGATCACATTTTACTGGCGGCCTTACTTGCTAGGCCTCCAGGCTGCGAGTTGGCACGCCCGCAACACAAACTTGAAGGATAAAAAGATCTTGAAATCATTGGTCTGATACCAATTTTGAGACTACCATTTATGAATGATGTACTAAAATATAAACGCGGTTCAGATCGTTGAAATACATTACGAAGTGGACCCTACAAAATGGATATCAAAATATATGCTAACAGCGTGTATCCCCGAATCCAACCCGTATATATATAGCTAGAAACTAACAAAGTAATTTGGACAAGGTTGTGGGGAGAAAGATCTCCGAGAATTAGAAACTGAGCACTTTTTGTTATTAATATTTATTAAGAAAAAAGCATCAAAACCCCAAATATGATAATATAATAAGATCATAAAGCTCCTTTTGATCTAAAGTAAACCAAATTTCTCCCGCGTGCTTTTCCAGGTTCAGCCAGATTCTCAATAGACGTAGAGATTTCAGTAGCTTGTTTTGCTTCAACCAAATCTCCATAATTGTTTAGAGAAATCAAGCTCTCGGTACAACCAAAGATCCTCTTACAATATTTATTACCTTCGAGTTTTGCACGATTCATGGAAATACATGTTAGATCCAAAAGAAATAAATTTCTACTGGTGTTAGGTCTGGCAAACGGGTCATGTCTGTCGTGTTCGTGTTGTTTTCATGTAACATCTGTTATCTTAACGGGTCGTGTCGTGTCGCACCCGTTAAGAAAAAAAAATATTTCTTAAATTTGCACATACCATACATTGCCACATAAATATTACTTCAAAACATTAAAACACATTTGTCGTTTAAGTACTACATCTACACTCGAAAATAAGACTCTAATAAACAAACATTCATACACTACTAGTCTATTACAAAATATTAAATGTGCAAGGATATGCAAAATGAAAGAGTTTTTGTTTTCAAGGGTGTGAAGCCTTTCTCAAAAGTTTAAACCTTGCCAATGGAACTCAAAGCTTGCACGTTATTCCTTTTACAAAATCCTCCATTTTCATCGATCATCATGACATAAGATTTCGTGGTATCCACTAGTGTAAATATTTTAAATTGAAGATTGAATTCATTCATTGTATTCATATAGGGTCAAGGAGTGTAGCTGAAAAAAATCATCAAAATCGGAGTTAAAATAACCGTTAAATCGTGATTTTTCATTGATAACCTTCAAAAAGTTTTGTCTCGTTACTTCATCTCTGAATGTTTGTTTTTTGCAATTTTTGGCGTATGCGATCTTGAAGCATATACAAACAAGTTGTTGAAATTAGTTTCGTAGAACGCGTATCCCTTCAAAACAATAGATTCACTAACACTTAGAGTTTATTTATACTTTCATTAAGTATAACATAAGATTTTGTGGTATCCACTAGTGTAAATATTTTAAATTGAAGATCGAATTCATTCATTGTATTCATATAGGGTCAAGGAGTGTGGCTGTAAAAAATAATCAAAATCGGAGTTAAAATAATCGTTAAATCGTGATTTTTCGTTGATAACCGTCGAAAAGTTTTGTCTCGTTACTTGATCTCTGAATGTTTGTTTTTTGCAATTTTTGGCGTATGCGATCTCGAAGTATATACAAACATGTTTGACTATCAAAATAATAGATTCACTAACACTTAAAAGTTAATTCATACTTTCATTAAGTATAACATAAGATTTTGTGGTATCCACTAGTGTAAATATTTTAAATTGAAGATCGAGTTCATTCATTGTATTCATAAAGGGTCAAGGAGTGTAGTTGTAAAAAAATCATCAAAATCGGAGTTAAAATAACCGTTTAATCGTGATTTTTCATTGATAACCGTCGAAAAATTTTGTCCCGTTACTTGATCTCTGAATGTTTGTTTTATTGCGATTTTTTGCTGATGCGATCTCGAAGTATATACAAACAAGTTTGACGGTTAGATTGTTGAAATTAGTTTCGTAGAATTCGTATCCCATCAAGTTCAATGGTATATATATATTTATTAAGTAGATTTAAATTTATTTATTTTGTACGTATAGCACTTAAGAAATTGAATGATGTGTATATTTAAGCCGATCCAATGGTCACCAATTTTTAATATTTAATTTAATATATATATATATATAATTATTATAGTTTTTAGAGGTATAAAATTGCTAAATTAATATATATAATTATTATAGTATTTTTTAGGGTTATAAAATTATAAAATTAATATTTTGCTTATCGTGTATCGTATTACCCACGTGTATACCCAAACCAACCCGTTATCTTAACAGGTGCTTATCAGCTTACCCGATAACGATCCGATTCGTTATCGTGTCGATCCGAACACCTGTTAATTTCGTGTCGTTTCGTGTCGGATTATCGAGTCGTGTCAGGAATTGACTGGCCTAACTGGTGTGGTCATGGCAAGTATCTTGGAAAAATATACCGTGCTCCCATTCACCACATGCCGACACATGAAGATTCCGAAAAGGATGTTTCATATCTATTTTGTAGTTGAGAACCCACTCTTTCTTGTCATAACTTTTCAATCCCCATATCTCCATATGACTATCTGACGAACAATCCACTAGGGCTAAAGATCCTCTCAAATGAAGCAAGTGAAGAAGCGCGAGGGAGATACCCGACTTTTTTTCCAAGGTCGGGTGAGGAGTCCAACAAAACTCCTCTTTCTTGAAGTTGAAGGAAAGTATACTAGGTACATCGCTTTCTACCCCAATAGTTGAGTACTTATTTGGACGAAGAACCAACCAATGTGTGTCTCCATATGCAGATGTTTCGTTGGAGAACCGGAGGCAAGGAGGAACAACCGAATTTATCTCTTGCCATGAGTTTGTGCCAAGTACAAGAACTCACCATTTTCACCATTTTGTTCCACGGGGGTTTCTCATTGGTATGTTGGGAGATACGAACAATCTTGAAGTTGTTGGTTGTGCTGTCAAGTTCCATGCCGTACGAATCACACTGGCAGCTGAGATCTGTAATATCGGCTGCAGGAAGCATTAGAACTTCCCCTTAAGAGGATCCAATAAGAAGGGTCGGTAAGCTTTAGAACTGATCTTCCCTCGAAAGAAAAACAAGTTGCAAAAAATAAGAGACGTCAAATATGGCAGTCTGGACCAAACCCAGGAAGTATTTGCATCTTTTGTCTCTCTCATGGTGTTGCTGTCGCCACGGTATGTTAATGGGTGCGTAATATTTCCTTTTCCTTCTGAGGATTCGATGAGAAGAACAAATTGAGGTGCTTCATGAGGAACATTACTGGTACAATCAGTACTACTACCAAGTAAATCGTGTGCAGTGTAACAAAAAAGAGGTCGTCAACCGTGTTTAAGAAGGCCTTAGATACACATAGGATGCCATGAAGCAAATTTATAGGCAGTCTCAGAAGGATGTTGATAAGGATTTCAATGGGCAGGTCCATCAACTCTGTGTTCATGTTGCAGGAGCTGTGCCTCTTCTGGGTCCTCATCAACATATGACAATCAGAAGGATAACAACCCTAACTGATAGCAAGGTAGGTTTTATACCTTACCTCAACCCTAGGCTTGCAAGGAATCCTAATGGGAAATAAAATACAAAAATAACAAAATTGACAACATATCCTCAAAACTGTTGTGACCTATTTATGTGAGAGAAAGAGAGCGACGGCAGAGAGAGAATTGGAGACACGGATAATAGGCTTGAGGAATTCTGTGTGTATGTGTGGTACTCCTGGATGTTTGTTTCCAAAATTGTTTATCCCCCATTTTTAATGTAAGTATATACACCATACATTCCAAGATTCTAATCCAACTCAAACTAGGATACAATTAAAAGTTACAACCTCGTAGACCCAATGCATGTGGGAAATACAATTCAATTACGAAATTGTACAACCAGATCATTGCGGCTGCCGCTTCCTTTTCCCCAATGCTAATTGGTATATATATCCACCCAAAAGCCCTAGGCTAGCTAGGGTTTCCTATCCGTTAAGTTTTTGTCGTCGGCTTCGGTTCAGTTTGCACTGAACATATGTCATGGGATGTATTAATACTGTTTGGAAGTACTTTTAAAATGTCTGATTGCGCTTTTAAAGAAAATGTTTTTTTTGGTTCAAAAAGCACTTGAACTATGATAAGTACTTTTCCATGATTTATATTCTTTTTTTTTTTTTAATACTAAAAATTGGTTTCAAAAGAATTTTTACCAAAAGTGCTTTCAGCAATTTTGAAGCACTTCCAAACGATATTTTAAACGTTCCTTTAAAAACTTATTTAGTCAAGACTTCAAAAAATAGTGTTAATCAAGTATGGATAACTACTAAAACTTTAGATTTTTTTTTTAAATGTTTTAAAAGGTTGTGACCTATTTGAAATCAAATTGGGTAGCTATCCTCACAAGTATTAGCGTCTCTCTTTCTACCCTTCTTTTGCAATTTCTCACTTTAATTTTCACTCCTCTTTTTTTACTCAGTTTTCTTCTGCCACGATGCTGCTTCTTTCTCCCTCTTTTTACTTTTTTTACTCAGTTTCTGCCACGATCCACTCTGCCAGCCTCTAGCACTTCAAGTTCAAGCTACGAAATTGCAATAGGAAAACATTCGAAAGGTGAATTTTCTTTACTTTACAAAGTTGTAGAATAAACTTATGCATTAATATTTCATTTTAATATATCATTTAGTAGTGTTTAGGTACTCTACTCTTCTGCGTTTTGAGTATTAGGTAATGAATATATGTTTTAAACTTTTTGTGATAGATGAATATTTTTGTTTGATATGTACTCGAATTCTCGAACGGAATAATTCAGGAATTTCCTGTGTAGTATTTCTATTTTTCAACGAAAAAGGATATGCCAACAATATGAATATGTCTCATGCTTATAAGTGTTTAGTTTGCATCTTGATAGAGAAAATAAATGTTTAGTTTTTTTTTTGGAAATAAATGTTTAGTTTGCAAGAACTTAATTAGTATATATTGTTAAGAAGTGTAATTGTTATATGCTGTTGAAATTGTTGTGATATATTTTTAAGTTTTTTACTTATTATATTTACGTAAATGTATGATTTTAGAATTTTTTTTTTCGTGAAAAACTGTTTTCTAAGTTTTACACCATATCCACTAGGATATTGAAACACATGTAAAAATATTTAAAAAAATGAAATCTAAATTTGGTAGGAAATCCTATGTATGGAATTTCAAAACTTTTCCTTTCAAAGAAAAAGGGAAATCCAAATCTCAATAGGAAATCCAAAATCCTATCGAATTCCAAAACTATTCTTTTCAAATAAAATGGAATTCCAAATCTAGGTAGGAAGTCCTATGAAATTCAATTTAATACTATATGAGCAACAATCGCTCGAGTGCCTTCTATTTACTTATTTCTTTAATAACTAGATATACACAATACCAGAGTGTGCTTGATAATTATTTCGTAACACAATAGATTCTCCTCTCTTCAGTTGTACTTCAACAACTGATCGCCATGTTGTCGGTGTCAAAGAGTAGGGTTGTGAAACTGAGGAGCTCAAACAACGAAATATTCGAAGTAGAAGAAGCTATGGCAGCGCTGTCGGAACCCATAAAATCCCTAGTCGACGTGATCGGTGTCAACCATTTGATACCATTGCCAGAGGTCAACTCCAAAACCCTAGTTATGGTGATAGAGTGGTGGAAGATTAAGCACAACAATGCTTCTCATCAGGGCACTACAAAAAGCACGTCCAACACACAACAACTAATCAAAGAGTGGGAGGCTGAGTTTGTAGAGGAACTGGACCAAGCCAACGTTGTCATTGATCTCTTATGCACTGCAAACTTTTTATCCGTGAAGCAATTGCAGGATCTTATGTTTCAAAAGCTTGCAGATTTGATTAAGGTCAAGACAGTTGAGGAGATTTGCGAGTTATTTCCCAGCAAGCATTAAAATATGTATCTGCAAATTGTTGTTCCCCTTTTATCTCCTTCGAAATACAATTTTGTTTCTCAAATGGCATCAAAATCTAATTCTTCAAGTTAATCTCAAGCACACTTCTATATGGGATTTTGCATACATACGTATGATATGGATGAAGAATGCACGGTTGAGATAAAAACATACGAAGATCAAAATAATTATCGATCAGATTTTAAATTATCAATCAGATTTCAACTTCGTGAGATAACGATAATATCAAATCTAATCTCATGGACAAAATACTTGTGGTTTCGGGTAATTATGAGCCGACGCCAAAATATAATCGAATTCATGACTTATTCTAATACAAACAAGACTTTTGTGGTTTTGGGTCATTATGAGCCGAGTTCAAAATTTAATCGAACTCATGACCTATTCTAATACTAACAACCTACAAAAGCAATTACATTATTAATTTTCAACTTTTTATAGGAGGAGAATGATTTATATGACAAAAGTACCCATTATCGCGGCTTCTCGTGCTAATGATGCAAATAGATGTGACGTTTCATTGTATAAGTTGGTCTCTTATAAGCTATACCAGGGCATAATAACTAATAATTGGCCTTAGTGAAAAACACTCTCTCGGATGTGCAAACCATATGAATTTGCTAATAAGAGTCTAAAATTCGATCCGTCAGTTGTGATTAAATTTTCACATACAAGCGATATTGTTATTCTAAATTAGACTAAAAGAGAATAAAAAAGTTGAATCTGAGACTTAATGAGTTAAAAAGAAAGTCTCTATTTATCAGACAATCCACCACTTAAGAATTCAATTATGCTTTTTAGCTAACAGGTTACTGAGATTGGCATAATCACTCACTGTGAAACCTGACAATGAAAACCATTAGAAGTGGTCCATGAGTTTGTTCATCATAAATCATTTTGGTCCCTGAAAAATCTGTCAATATCCTCGTTAAATTGTCACATGAACGACTGCGTGACCAAATATTTAAGGGTATTTTTGTTAAACCAACACCTTCACTAAATGACGATATTGACAGATTTTTCATGGAATGACCAAAATAATTTACAATAGACAAACTCAGTAACCACTTCTATTTATTTTCATTATCAACAATCAAAATGAGGAGTTATCAATTTCAAGGACTATTTTAGCAAAAAAATCCTTTCAATTATCATTTTAACCTTGAGTAAACACCTTACAGTCTAAAAAGGAAAAGAGCATGTAGCCAAGCAAATTGACAAGAGTAAATTGTACGAATGGTCCCTCAACTTTAATCAAATTGGAGCAATGGTCTCTCAACTAAAAATCCATTACCATTGGTCCCTCAACTTATCAAAATGTGTAGCTATAGTCATTCTCATCAATTTTGTCAAAATTTTGTCAAAATAAGTTATGTTGGAATGACCATTTATACAATTAAGATCCCTCAACTCATCAAAGTGTATAATTATGGTTCTTTTCGTCAACTATGTCAATTTTTTTTGTCAAAACGAGTTGTATTGGAAGGACCATTGCTACAATTGGGTTAAAGTTAAGGGATCATTTCTCCAGTTGAATTAAAGTTGAGGGACCATAGCTGCACGTTTTGATAAGTTGAGGGACCAATGGTAATGGATTTTTAGTTGAGGGACCATTGCTCTAACTGAGTTAAAATTAATGGACCATAGTTACAATTTATTCAATTGACAAAGGTAGCTGGACGGTCCAGATCGAATCGAAGGCATGAGAGGGACCCGCGGATGTCCAGTGATGGAATTCTCCATCTGCCCAATAGAAAACGAAGAATCTTGAAAACGTGTGTCGTGGGTCCCCGCGTAACTAATTTTTCAAGGCCGCGGATTGGTTACCTATTCCACGTCAGCATGATTGAGACACTTTGCTGTTCGTTATTGGGCCGCCGGCGGGAACCTGTTCTTTGGCACGCGTAGTTGACCGAGCCGTGGTGGCTTCTTCAATACTGGTTAAGCTTAGCTAGCCGGGTTCTTATTTGGCTCATGTCAAAAGTTGACTATGGTTTTTTTAATCAAAATAGTCCTTAAAATTGGCATAATTATAACTCTTCATTTTGGTCCTTGATATTTAAAATAAAAAATTGTCCATCATTAATCACTATGATCCTTCTGGGAATTTTTTTCGTTAAATTAAAGAAACCACCAGTTCAAATTGAAGAGTTGATTTGACAGAAATATATTCAATTTAACAGAGATTTCTCACATAAGTAAAGTATGCAAACTCTTATTCCTCGTAAGTTTGGTTTTCCCACCTCATTTTCCAACATTTATTACATTTTTTTTCAAGCCAGATTCACCCAGCATGGGAAAGGAAATAATTTCTCATTCCCATGCTTTATTTCTTGCATACCAAACACAATCTAAGGGTATATTTGCGTGAGAAACTTTTAAATTTTTTAAGTTCAAGAACCTATTTTTGATATGTAAAATAGTTTCAATGTAAAATTCCTTTTTACTTCTAATTATTTCAAAAACTAGTTAGTAGTATTTCATGTTTATATGTACTTAGAGGTATTATTTAGTTTGAATTGGTTATTTAAAACTTAGTTTTAAATAATTGTTAAACTCCCACCTTGTGGGAAGACTGACCAACCAAAATTACAAGGGACTAGGGACCAATCAGAAGGGGGGGGGGGAGAAAAAGAAAAAAGAAAGAAAGAAAGCGAAGCTTCGAGCCTTTCCGTTGACCCACACCCACCGCGACAACCCAGTTGAATCCCGGTGATTTTCGCCATCCTTTCCATCGAACCACCACCATCCAACACCTGCAAACTCCTCCACAACCTCCCATCTACCATTTTCTCTTCCAAAACTGAGCCATTTGGCTCTTAATCCCGTGAAGGACGAAAAAGGACTCTTGTGGCTTCGACGGCGATTTCGCCATTTCGGTGAGTCTCGCTACCCAACACCACCTTTAATCAACTCCCCTTGGACCTAGGAACAAGACCCAACAGGTTGTAGGGGTGTTCGTCAGTGGAGTTCATCGTTTGTTTCTCCAGAAAATAAATTTGAGATCTGCATGCTATTCAATAATAACGACGTGTCACTGTTTCTGGACTATAAAAATAAACTGTTTCTGGATTTTAAGTAACATTGTTTCTGGAATCTAAGTCACTGTTTCCAGAGACAGTGTTAGTTTTTCTAGAGACACTATTAGTTTTTCCAGAGACAGTGTTAGTTTTTCCATAGACTGTTAATTTTTCCAGAGACTGTTTTTCTAGAGACAATGTTAGTTTTTTAGAGACAATGCTAGTTTTTCCTGAGTTTTTCTAGAACAGTGTTAGTTTTTCCAGAGACAGTGTTAATTTTTCAAAAGACAGTGTTAGTTTTTCTAGAGACAGTGTTAGTTTTTCCAGAGACTGTGTTAGGTTTTTCCAAAGACAGTGTTAATTTTTTCAGAGACAGTGTTAGTTTTTTCAGAGGCAGTATTAGTTCTTCCAGAAACAGTTACGGATTCAAAACATAACGGGTCGCATTGTTTTCTAAAAAAGTGGCGAAAAAATCATACTATCTCCTAGAAATGTTTAACATTAACAGTGTTATGAAAGTTGAACGTCATGGTTGAAGTCACTTTTCTCTCTCTTTCTCGTATGTTTTTCTATTTTCTTTTTCTTTTCCAGATTTTGTAATTGGGGAAGGTGGTTCTATCACAGGTAGAGATATATTTTTCTTTCTAGTTTTATGGAGAAATGGGTGCAAGGAATTGGAATTTTTGGTTTTTTCCTGTTTCTTTCTTTTTAATTGTACTTTTGGAGATTGGATTCAATAATTTGGGATTTTTTTCTTCTCAAAGTCTGGTTATTCTCCAAATCTGAATCTAATTTGGACAAGGAAATTCAAAAATTGATATATGCACCAAGAATGAAGGAAGAAAAACCCAGAAAACGAAACGATGATCGACGCTCTTCTTGGAGCTAACGTGAATTTTCTCCTTCATGAGAACAAACAAGTTTTAGACATGCGCTTCCGTGTTGGGGTAATTTTGGAAACTTATTTTTGTTTTTGTTGGGCTCTGTAATTCAGCCCATGTAGAATTGGAGGCCTATGTCTTTATGGTTAATTTTGAGGTGCTTTTGATTAAAGAAAATTATAGGGTGGTTTTTTATTAAAATAATCTTGATCTAAGACCTTCTCATTAAAGCTCCCATATATTAATGATGACGATTGGCTGGTAATGTATATTTACGCTGGAGGCTGAGTCTGACCACTTGACGATTAATGCCATGTTCTTTGTCCCCCAATTAATCTTCCTTTTTTGTTGTACCTTCTCTGTGCCGGGCTACTGATGAGTCTCCATTCACTTCTATTTCATGTTTTTTGAATCTTTGTCATGGTTGATTGGTCACCTTTTCGGTTTTAAAATTAGTGCATGTATAAAAAGCTATATGGACAATGGAAGAGACAAGCGAGACTAAGGATTAATTTAAGTAGCAGTTGAGAACTTGAGATACGAACATAGTTTGGAGATACGAGTCTTAACTACATAGATTTTGGACTTTAAGATCTACTATTTAATTGTGCCCTAACCATATTCTCTGAAGATTTATTTGTCCCATTGCCCCACCCTCCCAGCTGGGACTAATTAATAGTCCATGCAGAACCATCAGACAAAAAAGAAATATACATTATTCAGGTTAGGACGCATGAGGTCGAACACGGTGAACTTGGTGCAAAACTATTCTAGCAGTAAGGATCATTAGTCAGTCATTGGCAACATACTTTGGGCTATTGATTGTGTTAGGATTTTTGTTAGGAGTGTGAATTCCCCATTTTAAAACTAGCTTTCTGGTGCTATATATTTTATTTTTTGTATTGTCAATTGATGTTATGATGAAACGTGAATTAGTTTGGTAAAACCATAACTTATTTCAATTTCTTACATTAAATTTAAAGTCTGGTACGACAACAATACACTATGTAATTAAATTATATCTAATGTAAATATTGGATATTAAAGAATAGGAAAGTAGGGAATCAGAGAACTTGAGAATAGGTACGTAAAGAATGAACCACATTGTTGATCACACGTCGTTTTGATGGAATACTTCCTTATCATAGATGAGAATACAAGGTATAGGAATCATTTTCATTCTTGATATACGCTTTGTTTACTAATACACAAGAAATGAAAAAAATAAGTAGGTTTCACGTTTAAAATGTCTCATTCCCAATTTCAACAAAGTATCATTATTTTTCTTTTTTTGTCGAACAACAAGGTATCATTATTAGGAGGCTATATTTATCCATACCTAAAAAATTCAGATATCATTCACACATTGTATCATTCTCATTTTTTAGAGCGTAAGTAAAAGTGCTCTAATAGTATTTGATTACTAATTTTAAGGCAAGAATCACTTTATTTTTTTATTTCTTTGGTGAGAGTATATACATGATAAAAATAAAATGATTTTCTATGTTCTCATACACATTTCTAATAAGTAAACATAAAATACTATAATTTGGATGGAATAAGATAATCAATATACAATAATGTTTGTGTGTGTGTGTTTTCGTAAATTATTTTATTGATTTACAATGCCCAATGCTTGTAAATATTTTGCTTTGGGTACAGAGAAGAGGCTTAAGGGGAAAGAACATAAACTTAGACATGGGGTAAGGTCAAATATTGACTACTACTAGAGTTATAAGTCTTCATCCCTTCACTTCTAATTAATATCGGGATATTGCAACGAATCGGCGGAATTACAATTTTAAGTTATACCATGGAGAGTGAGCGTGAAGTAATGGATTGAAGAGAAATACTTTAATTATCGGAGCAAATAGAGAAGTGTATAACATTGGAAGACTTGAAACGGGTCTAAAAGAATTCAGTGAGAATGTATCATCAATGCATAGTATTATCAAATCACTTATATTATATTATACGACATGAATTAATACCATCACTCGACATCTTACAAACTTACAAACAAAAAATTGTGGTGATAGGTTACAAACAAAAATATTTGGTGGCTATAGGGTTTGGGAAGGGTGGCAAGGAAAGACGTAAAATGAGTCAATGGCAACATATAAAAAAAGTACAGTTTGTAGTTTGTACGTCGAAGGTCATTATCGTTTAATATGTAGAGTCCATAAAGCTACTCAGAATGTATCGATGGTTGGTGGCATGGCCTAGAATCCTGCTAACTTATTTTTATCTTTTGGCTTTTGCTCTTTTAGATCACATGCGTCACACCATTCATACGTGTACGTGTGTGCGCATCATTGGACATTGGACATGTATTTGTATGATGAGCTACTCAGAGTAAAAGGAAATTTATTGGTTTGGTATATGAAGAAATACTGGTCAGTCTCACTTTGGTCCAATGTCAATACATAGATTAAATTGAAGGAAAATTTTCATCTTGGAAAAATTCTCTCGAAATAATGCTTATTAATTGGTTTGGCATTAAATTAGGTTGTACTATTGCTCTACCATTCCAAGTTTTGGTAGCTTAAAACTAAGTTGGTTAATCGAGAGTTGCATCATGTCGTATTTGAATTTATGATTAAGTTCATCTTACATCCACATCAAGTAAAAAATAATATTGGTCTCCATAGGAGCAAAGGTATATATAATCTTACTTAGTCAAGCAGGTTTGTTCCGATCTAATCAGGTTATTTGTATTTGACGTTAGTTTGTTTAAGTTATTAATTATATGGCTTCATGTCAAATACTGATTTAGCCTTGCCAACTTCCTATTAGGACTTCATACACAACTAATTAAGCTTTCATACCATCTTTCAAAGCTAGGTTAAATCCAAGAGCATAAAATAAGAAATAGGACCTAATTAACATCGTATATGTATAAGCAAATAGGCACAAACGTTAACTTGAGAGATGCACGTCTATAATATGGCCAACTGACAGAAAAAAGAAAAAAGAAACTTTCATGATCGCTTGAACACGACAATACTCCAAGACAAAACCTGTTTTCAATCAACAAAGCGAAAACATACAATTTTCCCACAAGTCGGCATGCAATTATCCCTACCAGTACTTATTAGTACTAAACTCCCTCTCCGTCAACCTGTTTTCATTACAACTTCTTTTATTTTCCCCTCTCTGATGACGAGACAAAGATGCAAATCTTACGTTTCTCTCTATATGATTCCATTCCCTTTTCTTCTCAAAAAAAAAATAAAATAAAAAAATAAAAAAATTCCATTAACTTTTGACTTCTTAAAAGTAGGGCAATGCTCTCTCTCTCTCTCTCTCTCTCTCTCTCTCTCTGGCTAGCAAGTGAGTCGTGATCATGTACATGAACCCTTGAGTTATAGTGATGAGAGGATTGATCAGTTGAGCCATGGGGCTCGATATCCACAAACAAACCGACAAGCCACGTGACACGAAGATTAATTGATGATGATGATGATTATATGGTCCATCACCAACTTGAATATCATCTTACAAGATAAAAAAAAAAGTGAGAATTATTATTGCGTTTGGAAAGAGATAATGACCAATACTAAGACTAGCAGTAGTACTCCACTCACAGTCACCACCCTTTGCCATATATATATGCTTCTAGACATGAACAGTGAAAAAAATTACTAGTAGACATCGTGATTAAGCGAAGATAATGGTACTTTGACAATGCCACCCCACTTAAAACTCCAAAACAAACTTTATTTATCTAACATACATGTTTATATATATATATACACACACACACTACTGTGCTTGTAAATAGATATTTCTCTGACTTGGACGGACTGATAACATTCTTATATGATATTATATGATATTGGGTTGTTCCGTTATATAGGACCATTCGACACGTGGCACAGCGTGTCGGATGATGACAACGATAATGATTGTCGATCGAAATTCCACAGGTCGATCTCCCTGTTGTTGTAGTCCTGTGTAGCATGGTAGGTGTTGGATGAAGTCAACGATCCTCGTAGGGTACTTGGTAACTGGAGTTCATGATCATGATCATCGTTGTCATAAGGGTCAGTGATATTGAAACAAGCTAACTGCCTAGAAGTCTCGGTTTGTCCATTGAGTTGTGAAGCCACAAGGCGGTCGAGAGCTGCCCAGTTGGTGATTCCTGAGTCCATGTGGTGTGCATGGTAATCCATATTTTGGTGATGATCAGTGAAAGGACCCACCGGGTTGTTATTATTCTCTGTGACCATCATCCCCTCATGAATGTTTGGTTGGTAACAATCCTGGCTGCTTGTGGAGTTTGGGCTGTCTAGGGTCGGAAGTTTCAAGAACTTTTCATGGAAGCCATTGTGATTACTAGTATTACTAATGCCTGTGTTGATGGATGTAGTAGTACTCAAGATTGGGCTGCTCAAAATTTTGTGGAGGTTTTTCTTCTTGAAAATTCGGCAAACCACCCATCCCTCCTCGTGTGCTGCAACTCCCACAACAGTGGGTACCTGATCATATGAATAAAACATACATAAGCATCTTTTGTTGTCAGATAGATGGTTGGATTTCCAGTTTTTGAACCACACATTTCATTACTCGTAGTAGTCTAGAAAACAAGGGACATCTACATGGAGAAAAAATGAACATGTGAAAATCATTTCCCATTAAAAATAATTGTAGGGTACTGAAAATGGCTTACATTAGTGATATTGCAATTGCTAGTATTATTGTCGTCGAGTCTATATTCATGCATGATCCAATCAGACTTTTGGCCATGGGGAGCTCGACCTTTGTAGAACACAAGAGTCTTCCTCATACCGATCCGCCTGCAGTTGCTACATATCACTTTATCACGGCCAGTTGCCTTCCAGAATCCGGCAGCAGTTGCACGATTTGTTCGTGTTCCAGTCGGGTACTTCTTGTCTTTATGGCTGAAGAAATACCAATCATTCTGTGGTGTAGTTCCTATCTTACACTTCTCTGCAAAAATTCCATTACTATAAAAACTTTGGTTCATATGAATAATCAATTAGTTTCAAATATAAAATGGCTACATAGATGTATACGTCTTATTATATATATACATATATATATATATGTGTGTATATATATGTATATATGTACCTTGTATATCCCATGGCTCAAGCTTATTGAGATCGACTTCACGTATGACATCAAGATCAATCCTCTGATTTGAGACCTTCTTCTTCAAATAGTACTGCAAGAGTTCCTCTTCGGTTGGATGAAACCTGAAACCAGGAGGGACTTGAGATTGCCCATTTACAGATATGCTCATGTTTTCAGGCGCCATGTTGATTAACAAATACTAAAGGTTTCTGAAATCTTTTTTTGAAGAATCCAAAAGAATATAAAGTAGTTAAAACGATGCGATGGAGTAATACTGAAGAAGGAAGAGAGAGAGAGAGAGAGAGGAGGTAATAACAACAGAGTTGGTGTACGCAAAGAACAATGTGGGGAGGACTATATATACACGTTGTTGGGCGACCAGGGTGAGAATATACATGAAAAAAATTCAAGCTTTTGGTTCTCATGGGACACATTTGTACACATGATTTTTTTTAAAATGTAGGGTTTGTTGCTATGTTATGAGAAGAGCCACTCACCTTACATTACACAGAAGTGGAAAGACGTGGGGTCCATGGATGTCGGCATCAACAAGGGGTCCCACATATAGGACAGTGTTGGAAACTAGCTATAGTGTAGGGCGCAAGCTCACATCCACAACTGAGACCCTCGACCTTAAAATCTCCTTAGAAAACTACCTCTTAAACAGCCATGGACCATTCTCTCTCTCTCTCTCTCTCTCTCTCTCTCCCCCTTCCTTTTGTGCAACCACCGCGACAAAAAAACAGATAGTGGGGTATGTACGTAGGGATTGCTCTTTCATGGCCCATTAGAGGAGAAAGATAAAAATGTGACATGAAGAAATGACATTAGCCGAGCTTCTAGAGAAAACCCTTTGATTTGTAAATCTCATATTGTACAGTGCAAACGGCCCTTAGCTCAAAGCTGCCTTAGTTTTCATATAAACCAATAATACTCATTAGTTAGTACTAAGTACTCATCTTCTGATTAAAGTCCAATAAAAAAATGCCACGCCTTTCTTATTTTTTAAAGTTCAAGAAAAATGCATAAGATGTCCATTATTTTTAAAACAATCAAACATGCTAAAATATCATTGGACAGAAGCAAAAATAGAGTACTCACTAGTGAGTAACCAAGTATTATCTTTTATAGATGGTCTGCGGTTGCTCTTGAGTAAGGGTAGGAAGTGCAACTGTCCATAAGGGCCTCAAAGTTTTGATTGTTAATATGTATATATGTAAATATTTAATATTAGAGTTTTATACAATGATATATTTACACTGAAGGATGAAGAATAAATTAGCTGCGAACTCATCATTTTTGATATTCGAACCTAAAGCCACTCATTCACAATTAAAAAGAATACTACTAGATTGTAGTAATCTCAAACTAGTTATTTATTAATAGAACAATTAAAAAATTAACTATAATATACGCCTCTTTCTTTCACAAACCTAGCGTGCATTTAACATTCCTTATTCTTTTTTATCTTCCATTCTCTCTTTTTCAATCTTGTTTTTCATATATCTATGAAGCTCTCAACTCTAACTTTAGTTATGCGAAAAATAATAAACTAATAAATATGTTATTCGATTGAAGTTGTTGAAAAATTACTTGCAGTCTACTATGACATAGAAAAGATTAAATGGATGGCCATCTTGGAGAAGGATATTTGTTGGAAATGCTTGATTTAAAAATTTGATTGATGATTTTGCCTCTAGGAATATTAAAAGAAGAAATTTTTATAAATGTATGCTTATATATTTATATTAGTCGAACTATTATGATTTAAGCCTTGAAAAGAGACATATCTATGGAGACAGACAATTTGTACTTTTTATTTTTCTTGAGAAAATAATGGGTGAAAAAATGCCCCAATTTAATCTATCGCCCTAGGCCACTAAAAACTCAAGAACTGCCTCACATACACCCTGTCTTGAAGGCCAAAACAGATATTATATTTATTCAAGGGGTATAGTGAAATTCTGCTGTGTAAGATACATGTGTTTCGACAAAAAATCAATCATATTGAAGATCATTTCATTAGTCATGCATAAATATTAAATATGAAAGGTTCATACTGAGGTTTATATGACTAAACGGTCTTTAAGTGGCTTGATTTGTTGTTAGTGGCGGAGCCAAGGTGGGGGCAATGAGATTCCTTGACCCTAATAACCGTGTGGCCAAACAAGAAGAAGAAGAAGGAGCTGATAAAGTTTGTTTGTGTCTGTTTGATTAGTGTCTTGGGGTTTAGAACTTGACAGAAAAATGGAACAAAGAATGCAGAGATGTTGAACGACTACAAGGCTGTGCAAATTGCATCTGCCATCACTTCATTTATATTAGACGATATGGGGTGACTGATGCTGCATAGGACTGATGCTGATATGGGATGACTAATGCAGCATCAGTATGCATCATCAGTCACCCCATATCAGCATCAATCCTATGCAGCATCAGTCACCCCATATCAGCATCAGTCATATGCAGCATGTTGATATGGGGTGACTGATGCTGCATCAGTCACCCCATATCGTCTAATAATTTAATAAGGAATGTTTGTAGGGTTTGGTGCATTGCCAACTCCCAAAACATTTTTTAAGAGTGTGGGGGACAAGAGAACTTAAATAAATATTACACCCATTCTCCTCCAAATTTGATCGTAGCCCTTCATTGGGGTTTTAAGTGATCTAATATGGAGTGTACACTTGTCACTCACACACACATACAAAGCATTTAAACTGAAAACTAGCCGTTGGGACTAAACCCTTCTTTTCTTATTTCTTCTTCGATGCAGTAGCAACTCATCCATTGGAGCTCCACTTGCTGCCATCGATCCTTGGAACCAGAAGCAGTTTAAGGTCCAACAGAAGCTGTTGCTCCATTTGTTAGCCATCACTTCGTCATCGCCTCTTCTCCCCCTGCTAAATCTTCCCACCACCGTGAATCTACCGCCTGGCAACCTACAGATCGTCAGACCTGTGTTTTCGGCCTGCACTGTCTAGTAATGGAAGCTCAACTTTTGACCCTATTGTCTTAAATTCCTGGCTCCGCCACTGTTTGTTGTATATATATTTTTGAGAAATATTAAAGAGATTCTCATAAAGTGGTGCTCTCCATGGATTCTCCACCACATCATGTTTTTGGCAAAGGTTTTATAATATTGACGTGAGAATTGTGCTAAAAACATAAGATGACAGAGAGTCTCATTTTTTAAAGAATCTCCTTAGCATAAGTGAGAATTAAGAAAATGAGCATCCGATTATGACACGTGCACAATTTAAACTCAAGTTATAGAAGTTAAGACTACATTATTGCCTTGTCATAAAGGCCCATCAAAATTTTAGTTTTATCTGTTTAATTAGGTTGTTATTTGTTTGTTAGCCTTCTAATTTGTTTGTTAAACCAGTGCGCATGTGCTATGAATTATCATTTATAATGTTATTCATTGTTTTTATCCATATTAGAGCATATAAGTGTTAAGTCTCTTCACTTATTGTCAATTACTTTTGAGTTAAATGCTAATTTTAACATTGTATTATAATAGACTATCCATGTGTCGAAACACAACCTGCTTATTTGTTTCTTCATCTACCCAAACATGGCAGCACAGGTATGAGAGCCTTGAGATATACAGAAATTAACCAGCTCATAGTTAAACTAGTTAAACTGCTATTTCAATTTGAGCTTGAATATCAAAATTTCAAGCTAGATTCATGGTTCCAGCTCTCAACTAATTATAATTAAGTAGATTTCAAGTACGAAACTAACCAACTAAGGAACATTACATTTGTATTTTACTGTTAAGACGTACTGCATTAATGAGACCTAAAGAACACACAGATTGGTGGGATCACTAGTACGTACACGATTTACCAATGGGATTCTTAGATCTTCGAAAGATACTGCAATCATCAAACAAATGACCGAATAAAAAACATGTGGTATATTTAATTGTAAGGGTAATATTCTATACGTATCAGTCGTGTAGTTGAAGGTTGTCAGGTACAGTTGCATATGTAATTAATTCTACACCTGCTCTGTTTGTTTTTTTCCAGTTTTTCTTGTTTGTTAATTCATGTACTTACTCTCTTCCGACGATTATTCATATATTTTTCGCATATTATTTGAGCTTACAGGTACACATGCATGATAATTAAACATCCACTGTGGTATACGTACATGCATATTAATCTATTCTCTAATAACAAATGGGGTAAGTTATTGCTAGTAGACAATACCAAATATATTATAGATATACATGTATATGATGACAAGCAATAAAGTTGGAAACAAACGTTGGTTGCTATAAAATTGCTCATATATATATTACAAGTTTTACTATTTATGAATTGAATTTACATGAGTTCATATTGTTTCACATAACAGATAGGGTTTACAAAGAAGTCATGGATCTATTTCAGTTCGCATGATTTAGTAACTGAAGGGTAGTCAACTGATCAGATTTAACGTTTAAAAAAAAAAAAGTGATACACCACATGAAAAGTATTTCAGGTAAGCATAAACCTTCTCCAACTTAACAATCCCAAATCAGGTTTCCACGGGAAAACTGTTTTTTTCAACCAAAAAATTCTTTAAACCCTAAAATCCCTAAATGGTGACTACAATTTAAAACATAATTCAATTCCTTTATTACCCGTATTTATGGCATGATCGTTATAAGTAATTGATTTTCAATCTTGTATTAAAGCGATTTATTATTTAACTTTGACATTAATAGTAGTGGTGAAAACTGAAACAAACTGTACTCTTAATATATCTTATTACGAGGTATTTGCCGATTCTTCCTCTGAACTTGTAAGGATTTTCAATTTCTGACATGAACTTTAATTTTAGTCGATTATCACTTGAACTTTTATAATTGGCCAATTTTCCTCCTGTACTTTAATTTAGCCAATTACCCATGAACTTTTATAATTGGCCAATTTTTCCTTCAACTTTAGCCAATTAACATCTTATTAAGTAACCCTTTTTTTGGGGTAGGGGGGGGGGGATTGGGTTTTGTAATTGTCTAAGGTTAGAGTTAATGGGAAAAATTGACAGCTCCTTACAAGTTTGGAGAGAAATCAATGAAATACTACATCTTATTAAGTAACTTTTTTTTTTCAGTAGTTTGGCAACGAAATATATGGTGACACATTCACTTAAATTCCTCTTGTGGCCAGGCCAACCAAGATTTCGTGGGAAGGTTTGTATTACGTGATATCCTAAATGATTATGCTCATTGTACAATCAGATCTTGATGGATATTTCCCATCGTCTTTCTCTTTCTATCGCCTCTGCCATTTAATACGAACATGCACCTCTCCACTAAACCCAAATGGATCTGCTAATGATTTTTATCAAAATTTCAATATTACGGTTTTATTATTTAATAAGAAACTAGTTTTGTTCACAACGCTTCCCCATGCACGAAATGTCTGTTTTTAATCACGACACGCTACATGCACGCGTATTACAATTTTTTAGGATTGATCGTTCGAGCCATTCATATTTGAAAAAGTATGCATGGTAGCGAAATAATCGATACAAATTATGGAAATAGTCGAATTTTTATAATTTATAGATAATATTTTGTACATAGTGAGTTTCCAATAGAAAATAGTACATTGTGCTTTCACTATACGGGTTTGGACACATTACTGTGGTAAAGTAGCTTTGCAAGTCTGTTCCTAAATAAACAGTCCCAAAGAGGAGCGTTGTTGTTGTTGTTGGTTTTTTTTTATTTTTTTTTTTAACAATCCACGTCCACTTTGTTGTAGATAATAATGGTATATCAAGTATAAAAATTTCATAGACCAATACACCCTCCTACCCCTAAGAAGTCTTTGATCGTCCTCATTTCCTGTATTCGACTTGATAATTTGTACTCTTACATGGAGAGTCTATTTACTTGGCTTCAATAGACTCTTGGAATTTTGTACACCCAAAATCTTGGATACCCAGTACATATATTTTAATAATTAAATATGTAAAGAAAAACAGGAAATTAGAGCAAAAATCACACAAAATTGACAGGATTCCCAGATGTATCGGATGGTGGATTGATAGGATGTTAGAGGAGAATTTTTAAATATATCGAACTTGAGGAAAAAAAATGAAGACGTGTACCTAGTTTTCTTGGGGTACACACTTCACATGAAAAAAAGGAAAAATACAGTTTTGGTTGGAAATTTTGAGTAGAAATTTCATTGTTTTACATTAATTGGTCACTACCAAAATATTTCCTCACTTTATAAAGCTTTGTCCCCTTATAGAAACTGATTGGAGTGATGGACCATGGAGAATAAAATTGGGCTCAATCTTGGGCTCGGACTCTAATAATTAAATTCTTTAATTAATTTTGGATTTAACTAATTAATTATATTTTTATAGGCTTTTTAGCCAAAATGGTCCATGAGATTTGCATAACACATCACTTTGGTCCTTGAGATTCAAAATCAATAGAAATGGTCCCTGAGATTGTCCACCATCCATTATTTTGGTCATTCCGTTAAAAACTCCGTTAAGTGTCCCAGAGCTCCTGGCCGAAAGTTTGGGTAATTTTAACTTAATTGTTTCTTAACCAAATTCGGCCTATAATATATCAAAATGAAGATTGGAAAGTGTAGAACAAGATTATACCTATTTGGAAGCCCAATGGTTGCCAGAGATGAAACTGGGTAAACTTTAAACGTTCATAACTTCTTCAATACTCAACAAAATTGAGTGATTCAAAAACGAAAATCATACTTCTCGATGAGACGAAGAGAATGATACCTTCTTGATGGCTAACTCACCGTGGTTTGGCCGAAAAACAGCTCGAAAGTGGCTGTCTTGGTCTCAAGTTAGCCACTTTCGAGCCGTTTTCCAGCCAAACCATGACGAATTAGCCGTTAAGAAAGGTACAATTCTCTTTGTCTCATTGAGAACTATGATTTTCATTTTTAAATCACTCAATTTTGTTGAGTATTGAAGAAGT
Organism: Heteromeles arbutifolia; assembly: GCA_024362995.1. Lineage (NCBI taxonomy): Eukaryota > Viridiplantae > Streptophyta > Magnoliopsida > Rosales > Rosaceae > Heteromeles > Heteromeles arbutifolia. The sequence continues at coordinate 11,023,401 of JANCRC010000018.1, forward strand.
TATGAACGTTTAAAAGTTTACCCAGTTTCCGACGAGTTTTCTAGTCACCTTTCAGGCTATTTTTCGGCCATCTCCGGCAACCATTGATTGGGCTTCCAAATAGGTATAATCTTGTTCTACATTTTCCTATCTTCATTTTGATATATTGTGGATCGAATTTGGTTAAGAAACGATTGAGTTACGAAGCTTTGAAAATTGCCCAAACTTTCGGCCAAGAGCTCCGGGACACTTGACGGAGTTTTTAACGGAATGACCAAAATAATGGATGGTGGACAATCGCAGAGACCATTTCTATTGATTTTCAATCTCATGGACCAAAGTGATGTGTTATGCAAATCTCAGGGACCATTTTGGCTATAAAGCTTTTTTTATATCAACAGACTCATCTTTTCAGATGAAGTCTGCAATGATGAAAGAAGGCCAGAGAGCAAAGCACCCATCTGAGAAGATGTCTCCTAACAGACGCATCTCATTCTCATACCTGTTGCAAACATGCATAAACCTATTATATATACATCCATCTGCATGGCATTTAGAACACAGAAAAATAAAATTCTTCTTCTACAATCCCAAACATTCGTACTGAGAAAACCACAAAGAAATTTGTCAGCAGTCAAGCTTTACGGTGCTAGAATCCTGACTTAGATCATTGAATCCTGGTGAAGCAGACATCCGTAGAATTACAAGCACTGAGTAGGGATGAAATTTTTATTTCAAGGACACTGCGGTACGTAAGCCTCAATCTTCAATTTGTCTGTTTAATATTATTTCGTTTTGTTCATACTTTGTTAAATTATTTATTCACATTTATTATTTATTAGTATATATAAATTTATCATTGATTGTTGATATTTATCCAACAGTTTTAACTTCAATTATAATCTTACAATATAATTTGCACAGTACTAAAACTCATTATAATAAGATGGAAAAATCATATGCATGCAAATAAAACCTCAGATTATATATAAAAATTAAAAAAAATAAAAAAAAGAGGAGAAATTAGATTCACATCTCTCTTTTTGCTACTTCATTGATAAAACCTTTTTTTTTCAATTTTTTTATCAAGGTCCTTAAGTTTTAATAAACGTCATTAATTATTTCAATAATAAAATATTTTTTATTTCTAAATATATTCATTTAGTGTTAGAAATAGTACATTTGGTATATTTATATTTATGGCTAAGTTTTTTATCATATATTTTCATTTTTAGTTTGTACCCATTTTTAATTTGCAATCCTGTTTTAATTTGTGCCAATTTTCTTTTCAGTTTTAATTTGAACCCATATATTAATTTCTTTTTATGCCAATTTTTTTTAAAGTTTTATTGTATTTGTACCCATATTTTTTAATTTATTTGTACCCATTTTAATTTTGCTAAATGTACCCATGCTAATTATATGTATTTATTTTATGTTGTAAAATATATCAAGATTTATTTTTTAAAATATGTTAATAATTATGTGGGTACATGTGAGATCCCGCATCGCCCAGGGGAATGATCCTTAAATGTATATTCCCATCTCTACCTAGCACAAGGCCTTTTGGGAGCGCATTGGCTTCGGGTTCCATAGGAACTTCGAAGTTAAGCGAGAAAGGGGCCAGAGCACTCCCATAATGGGCGATGTGGGATCTTACAGTACATAAGTGGAAGAAACCGAAGAATCATTGGCTTAAATGTTCTTTCGATGGGGCATGGGTGGAGAATGAAGGAATCGGTGGGGTGGGAGTTATTGTTCGTTACCATTTGGGTAAGTTTGTGGTGGCAATGGCTATGCAAATCCTTGGAGTGACCTCACCCCTGCATGCAGAGATGGAAGCAGCAAAGGCAACGGTGCTGTTTGATAAAAAATGGGAAGCCAATATGGTTGAGTTTGAAGGTGAAGTTTGGTTATTGCGGCTTTGAATTTGAATGAGGTTTCAGATTTTTCTCCTTTGGGGCATGTGCCAAATGATGCACGACACTTTATTCGAGCATTTCCACAGATTAAACTCTCTTACGTTTGTAGAGAAGGCAACATGGTGGGTCATCGACTAGCGAGATGTGGGTTATCTTTGCTTCATCAAGTTTCATGATTTGAGGAAACCCCTGATGTAATCAGTGATTTATTAGTCGAGGATAGTAATTTTGTTTACTGTTGGTGCATAACGCACTTTTTCCCTCAGACCGGGTTGATATCCCCGGCTAGGTTTTTATCAGGATCCATTGTTGTGCGCCCTATCCTCTGATGTGTAAGTGTTTCAATTTTATGAATCAATGAATATCAAACTTTCTCAAAATAATAATAATAATAATAATTATGTGGGTACATTATTTCTTGCTATAATTATGTGAAGAACAATATTACTCTAATATTTATTATATTTTAAAAATATTATTTGAATTTGTTTAAATTTCATAATTTGTGGGACATTAAATACATAAATGCATGAGTTAATTCTCTTAAATTATGTTAAAGACTTCGATCAAAATATTTAAACAAATAAGATTTCAGTCTAACGATTAGGTTGATTAGTGGCCGGAACTAAAATGACCCTAAAAAAAAAAAACCAACAACAACAACAAGAACAATTGAATGCCTTTTGCCCATTAATCCACTAGTTGAGCAATTTTGGCTTTTGGTTGGAATTGTTGACTTGCCTCCACAAAGCCACTTTAACAAACGTTTTCTACAATTCAAGTGACGGGGGACACATGATAAAGACAAAACAAGAAAAAAAATTTGGACGCTGATAAATATTTTCTCAATGCACATTTTGTAAAGGGTGCTATTCGAACATCTATTTTATCTCACACACACTCTTGTTAATTTTGTTTTATTAATCTTCTCCAATTCATTCGATTTGATGCTCAAAATTCAGATGGTGTGTGAGAAATAAAAATAAATGGTGGATAGCATTGCCCTTGCAAACTGTAAGTTCTAATACAGTAGGTTATTAGCAACATAGGAGCGCGCCGCCCCCCCCCCCCCCCCCCCCCCCCCCCCCCCCCCCCCAATTCATTCGAATAGATGCCCAAAATTCAGATGGTGTGTGAGAATTAAAAATAAATGGTGGATAGCATTGCCCTTGCAAACTGCAAGTGACACACCTCGACCCGGAATGTCCACTTGGATTCCGAATCGAGTTGTGCTGGCCGACACCCTGAGAGTAGCGAAGCCATAAAGCGTAGTGATGTGGAAAATGTGAATAAATTTAAACCTAAAAGTGCCTAAATATAAGGGTGCGCTTGTGAGCGGGAATGAACCCATTTCACACATGATGTTAGAGAATAAGTAAAGTACAGTAAGGTAGGATGAGAATTATACCAACGAAAGTAATCTCCAATACCAAAATTTGCCAAGAATCCTCGGTCGATATGAAAGCTCAGCCACTAAAACTTGGAGGGGCAAAAAACAAGGGTGAGTGGGCCTGAAAATAAAGTTTTAATAAAAACCTTTTGAAAACGTTATAACACTTCGCCGTAAAACAAGTATAGTTTCCAAAATACATACTACATATAGTATAAAAATGCTTATCATAACCAACAATATTTCAAGGATGACATATGTCACAACTTTCGTAAATAAGTACATGATGTCCGTAATCACATATTTTCACCTAAATAAACATATCACATCGAATGCTCATCGACAAATGTTCATGCAGAGGTATTCTGACATGAACAGGACTGGGTGTAATAATGATATACATTCTCGTACTACAATCATGTGAAGACTGGCGCTAGGCGCATCACATACGAGTCGGAGTTGCCTATTGAAACCTGTACGACAGGACTGGCACCTACAATGGATCCAAGGTGAGCATGCGGTGCGATGTGAACATACACGTGAAGCCTGGCCCTGGCCCAACACCGGTGCAGCAATGATGAGCAAATAACTTAAATATAATCATGCCATAGCAATTCAACAATTCTAGACATTATAATACTACTCATGACCATAACTATAATTAAGGCATCCCCTTAGTAATAAACTTACCTGTGTTTTCCGTAGGATTATTTCATCATTTCCCAACAATAAGGCATTTCTTATAAACGTTAATTTAATCATGGCAATCACGTAGATAATTTATTAATAATTGTATATATGGAAACTAACCTATATATATATATATATATATATATATATATATATATATATATATATATAAAGAAAAGGCTCACTCACATATCACGTCGTCGAGTCGAACCTGTTCGAACTAGAACAGCCGAAGTCATCGATAATAATCTCACGTAAGCATAATATTAGGATCCATTAGTAAAACTCCACTAAAACAATCAAATTTGAGAAAACGGAGTGCGAATAATCATGGCATCGAAATACGCTAAGGAGGGTCCCCGACAAATTTTGTAAAAAGTCAACAAGAAGGTCGACAGTCAACCCTAAAAAGTCAACCGAGACGCCTCAGTGGCCAACTACGTTAAAACTTTGGAATTTCACTAAATCAATGTCAAAAACGAACCCAGGGCGTCGAAATCAGCCTAGGAGGGTTTCCGAGAAAATTCCAAAAAAATCAACCCAAGGAATATTCCAAGAATATTCCAGAGAATATTCTCAGAATATTTTGAGCCCAATTCAGGAACAGGCCGGCTTAGGACAAGGGCCCAAAGGCTTGGGCTTAAGGTTTTGGATCGGGATTTTTTTTTTCTTCTTCTTCTTCTTCTTCTTCTTTGGTCGGTTGTCACTGCAACTGCCGGATTCTGGAAATTTCATCGGAGGATAGAATGAGGTTCAAATAACTTCAAATCTTCATTAAACCTAATCACCTCACATACCAAATCGAAGATTAAAGGACGAGGAATCGAAGTATACCATTACAACTCCTGGCCATGGCCAAAGTGGGCCGGAAAAGCACTTGGAACTTTCCTGAGTTCGTCGAAAAATATAGGGAAATTTCCCCTGTGTCATTTCTGTGCCAAAACCTCATCAAATCAGACACCTAATGATCTAAAAGTCACTTCTAAATCACGAAAAGGATAAGAGGAGTTGACCCGATGCTTACCCAATGTCGGAGAATGAAGGATCTCGCCGGAGTAGAGAGTTGTGTGGGTCGTCGGTTTCTCTGCGTTTGCAAAGAGAGAGCTGAGAGTTAGATAAGAGAGAAATGAGAGAGTTTTAAAATAAGGGAGATGGTGCTCCAGAAAGAATGGAGTCACAGGGACAAAGATGAGAGGTGACCCATGTGGGTAGGTCCCATTTGCTCACAAAACAAAGCCACAAATGAAAAAACAAAAAAATAACTCCCGAAAATGTGAAATTACTAAAATGTCCTTCACATTCGTAGTTCCGCAAAATTTTAACTGTAGCTCCGATTTCAGTTCCACTTGCGCCCACGCGTTCATAGCGACGAGTACTACGACAATATGCTAAGAAGATGGTTCATACATGTTACGATACAAAGGTCAACGAAAGTAAAAAATCTCGCTTCTAAGGCATTTTCGTCAAATCACTCTTTTAAAATTTATAAAATCGTAAAATTAGGGACGGACTGTCACAGCAAGTTCTAATACAATAGGTTATTAGCAACATAGGAGCCCCCCTGTGTAACTTGTAAGGAGTTGCTAATTTCTCCCCCTAAATTTTAATTTTTGCAAATTACCCCCCTGGACTTTTATAATTAGCCAATAGATTTTGAATTTTTCATCCAATTTTATATCCATTTTGGTCACACGAAAAATGTTTGAGGGTAAGAAAGTAATTTTATCCTAGTTGACTCGGTACACTTTCTGTTTGAATTAGACATGAGAGTCCAATTAGCAGCTGGAAAGTATGGCTTTGCACCCAATTTACCAAAACAAAATTATCTTATAGTTGCCATGTGTTATCTACATGACCAAGATGGATGGAAAAATTCAGATGGTGTGTGAGAAATAAAAATAAATGATGGATAGCATTACCCTTGAGCACCCCCCCCCCCCCCCCCAACATGAACTTGTAAGGAGTTGCTAATTTCTCCCCCTGAATTTTATTTTTTGCCGAGTACCCCCTAAACTTTTATAATTAGCCAATAGATTTTGAAATTTTCATCCAATTTTATATCCATTTTGGTCACATGAAAAATGTTTGAGGGTAAGAAAGTAATTTTATCCTATTTGACTCAGTACACTTTTTGTTTGAATTAGACATGAGAGTCCAATTAGCCGCTGGAAAGTATGGCTTTGCACCCAATTTACCAAAACAAAATTATCTTACAGTTGCTATGTGTTATCCGCATGACCAAGATGGATGGAAAATTTGATGAAATTTTTTAAAATCTAAAGTCAGGGGCAATTGACTATTTATAAAAGTTCATAGGGTAATCAGCTAAAATTAAAGTTTATGAGAGAAATTGACAGCTATATACAAGTTTGAGAGGCAAATTGACAAATAATTCAAAATATAAAATATAGTAAAAGGAACTACCATGAAGTGGGTCTTCATCTGTTATGTCACCCGACTCCCCCCGTATTTGAACAAAGAAAAATCAACTCTTGAAAACCCAAAACTCATGTTTTTTGTTTCTACTATTATAAATTTCCTTCTCCGAAAATAAACAGAAGTAAAGTTTTGTGGAAATTGATAGTTGTACTGTGGAAGAAGAACATCTGGGCCATAATAGTCACCTACACAATTGACAAAAGATTCAAACTAAAATTGCAGTTTATCTCGAATTCTAGGACAAAACTCATATAAATACAGTAAAACAATACAAAGAATGACATAGTACTTCTCTGAAATCAAAATCTTATAATTATATAGAGGCTTTTATTGTGATGGAAGGAATCCATGGCGTACAGAAATTCAAAAGAAGATATGGGAGGTGGTTGGGAGACCGAAGATCAAAAGAAAACCATTCCAGAGGACGGAGAAAGAACTATAAAAGCTGATGAAATGGTTGAATTGTGCCATTTTCCCATAAAGTCTTTGTGTATGTCTTACTTAAAAATATATTTCACTTTCTCCCTGTCGTCAGCAATGGTTGACATATAAATTGGTTAGGGAAACTTTTAGAGGTCTCTCTACTAATCATTGAAGCTTCTCTGAATTCCTAGACTCAAATCATTATATTTTGTTCATGAAAAACGACAGAGCAACCAATTTATACTTTAGTTATTAACCGGCATTTATTTTTATGAGGTTTTGATACCCATATCTTTTACTTCCTTTTCAAAATTTGCTATTGCGGTTGCTGTTGGGAGAAAGAAATTGGTTGAACACAGATATAGTGTATATATTAAAGAACGTTCTTTGTCGTTAGTGCATATATATAATCATAAGATGGAACGCATGCAGGTTTTGAGAAATAGTGATGCAATTAACTAATAATTCTGCGCCTCTTTCAATTTTAGTTACTTGGTTAGACTAATTAATTGAAAAAATATGAACTATTCACCATCCTGATAATTTTAAGCGTGGAATGGTTTGAAGCGTGTTTCCCTAGCTTGCTCTTGAATAGAAATAGTCATTGATTATCGGTAATGGAAGGACAATTTCCTTGTGATTTTGATTAGTGGTTAGATGAACTTATTATTAGTCCTTCTTTAGCTCCGGTCATTTTTTCTGTAACTCTTCTTTGGGTTTCAAATGCTATTCACGCTCGAAGTTGTTCTTTAATAGATTATTTGGTGAAATTATTTTCGTCAATAGTGCAACAGGTTTTACACCTTCCTCTCACTTTACCCATGAAAGATGACAAGATGATATCGGAGCCATCTTCTACCGTCCAATTTTCATTTCCTTCTTGTTATGATATTCTTCAAAGTAAACATATTGATTATGCTTCGGCGGCTTATATGACAACATTTCATCCCCCTCCTCAAACTTTCTATTTTGATTTGGTGGCATTTTTAATGATAAACTTCTCACTGACGCTGTATATATTTCAGTAACGAGTATTATTATTTGTTGTTTATGTCATGATTCTAAAGAATTTGTTGCCCATCTTTTCTTCCATTGTTCGTCATCAATGAAATTTTGAACATGGTTGGCTTGTCAAATTGGTACTTTTCTACCCTTTCAGATTTTTTGACTTTGTTTTAGGACACATTTGTGCATAAGCCCTTTTCTCGTTATTTACACAATATTTGGTTTTTGAGGACGTTTTTATTAATGCTACTATTTAGAAAGCATGCAATAAGCTTATTTTTAATACAAATTAAAACATGACATATTTACACTAAGGGGGTGTGTTGGAACTAAATCGCGCACTACCGTGAAGGGTGAAGATGCACAAACTCGAATAACCTGTAAAACAGCAAACAAGCATAAGCAGCTAAGGACCGAAGGGAGGGTGTCGGCTAAAGGCTCTCTAAAAGTCAAGTTAGTAAGCAAATATAAAAGAGTCAAGCAGTAGGTAAGAGAATAAGTGTGTGGTAATTGTGTTACCAGAGATAAACCCTAGAAGAGTTTATTTATATCAGTCGTGGTAGGGACCTTTTAGGATATGCAATCTTTACTAAACCGAGATAATCCTAAAGGATATATAGGAGTAGATATTGCATCCTCTTAGGAGTGTGCTTACTTGCAACTCACATCAATCCTTAAATTGTAAGAATTCCAAGAATATAGGAAATCTGGCTAATTCCTTACTAGATCAGGTTTCTGTATCTTGTGCAACAAGCATAGTCAATCCCAGCGAACTACATCGCTCACTACTCCAGAATAAGATGATGATGACATCGCTGCTTCGTCTATTCAACTCTGCAATGGAAGTTGTTAAGTCCATGACCAGACTTCTAAGGTACTCGTATTCCAATTTTGTTTACTTCAGACCTTAAAAATCATGGTCCCACAATTGCTCTTAACCAATATTCTAAAAGGCGTTAGGCGCTAGTCGGGCGGCGAGATGGGGCCTCGCCTAGGGGGCCTCGCCTAGGCGGCGAGGCGAAGCCTAGGCAGGCGCCTAGGCGGCGAGGCGAAGCCTAGGCAGGCGCCTAGGCGGACTAGGCGGATTTAAGTAAATCTATTGTATTTCATGTAAGTAAGTGTCTGTTTATACTTAAAATATACATAATTTCATCATAAACTAGAAAATAGAATGACATATATATTATGAAGTATTGGAACATAATGAAAACATAGGGAGCAAACATATAATGTGTGTTTATTTAAGTGTTTAATAAGTCTCTTACAATTTATTGGAAACAATAAAATGCAAAAGGAAAGTTATCTATTTTTTTATCTAAGTGAGTTGCAACCAAGGCAGGTGTCTAGGCGGGCGCCTAGGAGATCTAGGTGAGCGCCTCAACAAGTCTAGGCGCCCTTTCTTAATTTTCAAACGCCTAAGCATTAATCGGGGTGGTGACCAACCGACTAGCGCCTAGGCGGGGCTAGGCAGGAATTTTTAGAACAGTGCTCTTAACTATGCATCTAAAAGGACTTTTCCTCTTGATGATGGATAGTTATCTAAACATTTGCATTTCAAAATAAATCAGACATACCGTTTAAAATCTTTCTGACGCATGGCAACTTAACTTTGTAACCCGCAAGCAATGACGTTTCTAATTCAAATGTGCGGTCCCGAAAGTTATTGCGTGAAGACAAAAATGATGAGAGATGTCATGTTTTTTGTGCATAATAAACAAGAGGTGGCTCTCTGCATTATCAAATGACTTTGGCTTTCGAACATACGAATCCTGAGGTGAGGTGTTCCAAATTCAACGATGAGATCACTCAGCATCTCCTATTCAAGTACCTTAGATTTGGTCTTATTTTTCCCAAGCCTTTTCTTCATAATTTCAAACTAAAGCATGGATCCCCTACGTCCTTTCCGTTCTTCAGTTTTCATCCATTCCCTACTTTGAGTCTTCAACAATTAGGATATGCAACAAAGAAATTTGCCTCATCTCCATTTACCATTGTCAAGAAATATTAAGTGAAGTATGGATAAGCCATAACCTTTCAATAGTATGCCTTCCTTACCTTAACGGGTTCTTTAGCCTCCACACTTTGCTCCATAACCAAAAGTGACATCGTCTTGCAATAAGGCAGTGAACAAATCTTTTTCTTTATCTGATAACTTTGATTTGATTTTGGCCTTGCATTCTGGTTTGTCAGGATTGAGACTTCTGTAGACAACATCCTCGTTCGCTTTGGATTTCAAAATACTATCGTCCTGAGGGTCAAGGTCAACGTCGAATTTCCTGTAGCTCGTTTCTTAGCCCCTGACTGTGATTGTTATGTGGGCTTTTTCTTTGGACATGAGGATCACATTCAAACTTTCCACAATGCAGTAGCAGGCTGCGGATCACCCTTGATTCATTTATCCTGCCAGACGTGGAATATTATAGTAGTTAGTCATACGATGACGGGATCGCTCTCATTTTGTGAAGGCAGTTTCGGCCCAAGTTGGCATTGTGCGGAGTTGGGCAATCCATGATATCAAAAGTTACTGGGAAATTGTAAAGTTATGCCTCAACCGCAAATTTCACCGTTCCGAGCGATGAAACCAAAGTGTCATCAAAGGTACGTAGAGTAGTTTTACTCCAGAAGATATCATCCAGAATTCTCACCTTCTTCACTGCTTTTTAAAGAGGATGTCTGGATGCATTATCAATTGGCACTCGGGTGACTATAACATTTGAAATTTGACTTTGTATTACAGAGGCATCGACATGAAAGGAGTGCAAATCTTGCAAATCTCAATCCAAAAATATCAAGATGTTAGAATCGATCGAAAATGGTTTACTGATCTTCAGTAGGTCTCCTAGATCTAGTTCATGGCAGGAGAAACTCCGCTAATAAGGGCATCATTTTTCTTCAAAGTAGCAGAAACGTCTTGAAGTTGATTGCTTCCACCCTTGGTGATGGTACCAGCATTTATGGAGTTAACTTCTACAGACATGATGTGGTAAAGTGATTTAGTCGAGGGAATATGAGTTCAATCTAAAATTTGTGCATTGCCACAAACTTAGGAGTTGGGTAAATCTGACTACCTACAAAAGAACAAAGAACCACAATTAACATAAGGTGACGGTGGGGTACCAACAAAAGGCTCTCTATCCAACGATCAAGTTAATAAGCAATATAAGACTCAAGCAGTGGGCAAGAGAGTAAGCAAAGAACACGTTATGTGCGATAGTTGCATTATCAAAATTATGCTCTAGATTAGCGTATGTATATTAGTCAGGAGATAGGTTTTTTAGGATATGAAATTCGTATTAAACCAGGATAATCCAAGAGGATATCTAGGATGATATATTGTTTCCTTTTAGGAGTACGATTACTTGCAGCTTGCGCTAATAGCTAGAATGTAGAAATCTCCAAGAATATAGGAAAGTGGTATGATGCCTAACTGAATTAGGTTTCCGTGTCTTGTGGAACAAGAATGATCAATCTCAGCGAAGTTGGCGGACTTCGCCTACCTTTCTAAAGTACAACATGGTGCGGTGGCATCGATGCTCTGTTTAAGCAACTCAATTAGATCGGAGCTGTTGAATCCATGACCGAACTTCTGAAGTAAGCATATTCCATTTTGCCTTATTTCGACCCTGGAAAATCATGAACCCCACAGTATGTGTTAAAAATAAAAATAAAATTAAAAAAAAACACCTACATTAGAGCTTAAAGCTAGATTGTACAAATCTCCAAGAATATAGGAAAGCAATCTGATCCCAAATCGAATCAGGTTTCCATGTCTTGCGGAACAAGAATGATTAATCTCAGCGAAGTCGGCACTTCACCTACCTTTCTAGAGTACAACAGGATGTGTGGCACCCCTGCTCCGTTTGAGCAGCTTAATCTAATCGGAGCTGTTGAGTCCATGACCGAACTTCTGAAGTAAGCGTATTCCATTCCGTCTTATTTTGGCCCTGAAAAATCATAAACCCACAGTATGTATTAAAAAAACCTACATTAGATTTTAAACAAAAATTCTGAATGGTAATTAATTGCTAAAATAGAATATTTTGTTAAAAAAAAACTTTATGATTATTAGTGATTAAGCCATGTGCTCTTTTTCTATTTCCAAGATGAATACATATAAATGACATCATCTACAAGTTAAAAAAGATAAAGAGATTTTCGATGCAATCTCTAGCTATCAATGTTCTTTAATTAAAACTTTGTTAGTTTTTAGTTTTTTATCGAAATCCCTGACATAATTGTAATAATGTTTTCTATATAGGTTTTATATTTTTATATTTTTTTTAGCATATTTATATTTTTATATTAAAAGTTGAAATTTTTAGTTGTTTATATTAATGAGATTTTAAATAAAAACCATAATTTGTGGGATTGAAAATATTAAAGGATAGATTATACTATGATATATTGTATGTATAATATAAACATGGATACATTGATCAAAATTAACCTAAAAATTATTGTACCAAAACATGGGAACATTTTTCAAAACCACAAAAAAAAAATAGGCTTAATAACGTTATTAAGTTTCTTCAATTAAATTTGGCATGGATACATTATCAAATCAACGAAATAAAATGTAGCGATATAAGTTTAAAAATATATTGGAAAAAAATGGAATGGACTTATATAAAAAAATGGGTACATTTTATATTTAAAAAATGGTAAATTTTACATATAACAAATTGGTATATTTAAAAATGGTACATTTAAAATTAAAAAATATTATGAATAGGTACATTTAAGATTCAAAATTGAAAATCTTTTTATAAAAAAAATTAATTGGTACTAACCGCTACACCCACGGCTACAGTGGGCTGTAGCCTAGGGAGGATTTTAACAAACTGCTGCTATTATAGTTTATATATGAGCTTGTTATTGCTTATTGTAGGATAATAGCCCACCCAAATCCTGCCAAAACTATTAGTTAATGTGTTTCTTAATTTATAAATAATACTTTTATTACCTTTTATTATTTTATTATTTTTAGGCTAAAAGTAAAAATGATAAATTCATACATAATTAGGTTTCTCCGATTTCCCATGCTTTTTACCCTATTCGTTCAAAACAAAAAAATTAAACCCTCTACCCTAAGAAAAGAAAAACTATGAATCACCATCAAATTATTTTCTAATGAAATTCAACACTAGGTATGTTCTTCATCGCTTCATTTAACTTATTTCTTGATTCAATTGTTAGGTTAATTTTTTTTTAGTCCTTGAATTTGTCTATTAGGGTTAAAGATTATGGGAATAGTCCATGTTTCATGGTTCTTGTATTTGTAACTAATAAAAAGGGATCGACGACAATATCGATTCTAATAATAACAAAAAATTTCAATTTCATTATAGATATCTATGGCACAACTTGAATTGGTATCCCCTAACCTTTTTTCCTTTGGGGTGCTTGTTATCAACAAAAGTGATAATATTTGTTCTCTTTCTATTGTTTTTTTGTATGCATGTTTTATTTGTGTAAAAATTAGTTGAAAAGTAATTAATAAACTTGTTTGGATTAGTACTTCATGTTCTTACTTTTATGTAGATTTCTATATAATTTTATGTAGGCAAAAAAAAATTTCATAAGATTACATGCTAATAATTTTAGTTAGCCCACTCAAGAAAAATTTTCTGGCTCCGCTATTGGTACTAACTCATTCTAATTTTATTTTTTTTATTTTGAAAAATTTTTAATTAAAAATTAAATAAGAGTTTAATAAGGGTGTGAGTATTAAACCTTAAATTAATTACTAGTTTTGATTTAAAAAAATTATGTAACTGAGATGTAAATTTATTAATAGATTAATGCTAGAAATTTCAATTAAAACCTAAAAAGTGATAAGGCTCGGTCAACTAACATTAATAACTAAGGAATGAATACTAATTTTTTCAAAAAAAAAAATATCTAGTAAGTTTGCTTGAGAAGCAACCGTGGGTGGCCATGCATGTTGTTGGGCTTTGACCGCTTGGTCTTTGGTAGAGGTGAAGTGTCAACATTGATTCACAGAAGATTAGATCAGAATCAGATACCAGCAGCACGAAGATAATCTTACGTAGATCGTCATGCAGAGTTTTATATCATCTGACCTCGCTAGAATTCTAAACCGCCCAATAATAAAGATATAAGTTTCTCCATACAACACCAAAATTCATGAAATACTCATTCAAAGTGCAAGATTCCAATCAAGAAGTGGATGATATATAGCTGTTAGTGGAATGTTATTTCCCCTTCCACTAATTTCATTTTTATACAATGATATGTAGGATAGAAATTGGGTTAAACTATAAAATGAGCCATCGTGGAGCCAAAAATAATCAAGAAAATTATGGAGGCGACACGTGTACTTTAGGGTGAAAAGAACAAAATTACCCTCGAGACACACCGGGATTCCCACACGCATGCAACAGACAATAACGGCTCAATCAAGGAAGAGTCAAAGGTGATCAAAATGGTATTTATTCAAAACCCTCTCATCACTCCTCATCAAATTCTCACCCACAACGTAACTCCCAATTATTCTTTTCAAATTGGGATTAATTACCAAATTAATTGCAAGATATTATCTGACATAATATCTTGCAATTATATTCAAAATACCACCATAAGTGGCCGGTCCCTATTTCTCCAAATAGGGCCGGCCACACCCCTATATATAGCCGCATCTTCACACCAAAATGTAAGGCCATTCTCTCCCCAAAAATTCTTAAACAATTTCTCTCTCAAATTCTAACTTTGGCATCAGAGATTCTTCGGCCAAAGCCCTCCTCCCATTTATTGTGGGCGCAGAGGCTTTTGGCATTAAACTTAGGTGTTATTATTTTGCGGTGCATTTTCTTCAAAGGAGAAGACTGTGGAAATTTGCATCCACAAATTGGTGCTTTCATTGAGAGTTTGATTCACATGCTCGAAGAAGACTCTAGCATTCAAAGTTTCTCATTTTTCATTCATTCGTTATTTTTTCATACTTTTTTATTCCTATAATTTTTTAATTCTTTGAATAAAGGTGAGGAAAAAAATACAATGACGGAAAATTCAGAAACCATGACGAACATAACTTTCTACGTTCAAAGATCCGGATCAAATGATGAAGGACAAGACGTAGCCTCACCACGACGATCCACAAGGCTCAATACAATGGCAAGCTGAGCAACTTTGCCACCAAGGAGCACCACCACCATGGCAGCCACGGGGATCACCATGGCAGTGGGGAGTGAGCCATCTCCATGGCAACCAACCCACAGTGAGCAGGGAGCGGCGAGGCAGCCACAAGGCCAGGCCCATGCCACTTTGCAGCAGCAAGCCCGGGCACTAGATGAAGCCCAAGCCGATGCCCTAACAGCGCAGGCCCAAGCCTCGTTCACTTGGTGCACGACCTAATCTGCAGCCCACACTGCAAGGCAGCCAAGCTAAGCCCAGCGTGAGCTGGCCCGAGCCACTACCTCAGCAGCGCAAGCCCAAGCAGCTACAATAAAAGAAGCAGCCCAGCACTTACGGGCCCAAGGCCAGCGCAAGCCCAAGTCTACGCGCACCGCACGCGGGGCAATCCATGCAGCGGTCCGACCCGCTCCCCGACCTGACTTGTTTTCAAGGTCCAGCCCACTTCCATGGCCCACCAAACAATCCCAACCGGTCTAAGACTAGTTCAACTGTCCCGGCTTTAGATTTCTGGATCGACGATTGAATCGAGGGTATTTTCATCTCATTTCTCCACAGATTTAACATATCCCAACTCAAATCTCACGTCCAGAGTCCATTACACTTTCACTACTCAAGGAGACGTATACAGTCCAAGTTCTTCCACCCCAAATGGCGAACAACATTTGTCTCGACAAGTCATAGAGTTGACAAGCGCCCTCACCAGCAAACTACCTTGGTGAATCAGCTATTGCTGTGTACCAAGATGCAACGTGCCTCAGACGAAGTGTCCCGAAGTAGGATAAGAGCAGACGACGAACCTCTCCATCAGCATCCCAGCAAGTAGCTACTCGACTAGTCACAAACATAGCGTTCTGGCAGTGTACACTCCCGACTAAGCCCCCGAGATAGCGTATACTCTTGTCTTAGTGTGTGGAGGAGTATGCACTCTTGGTTAGGCCCACAGACAAGCATACATTCACAATTGGGGCCACACTTCGATAATCAACATGAGCAACCTTTCAGGCGAAGTGTTCATTCGCGGTTAGGCCTGCAAGGAGCATCATCATCCTCACATCAGAGTAAGCAACATAACGGACGGAGAGAAGCAGTCACTCAATCTGGCTCAAGTTCAACTAGTAGCCCGCGTGTAATTTGCTCGCCTGCTAGGAACATACCACATGCACCGTCGCCATGACATAGACGAGCCGAGCACATGGAAGATAAGCTTAGACCAACAGGTCATGACCAGGGGTAGCCGAAAACCCCGCTGCCCTACTAGAGGAAAATTTAAGAAGAAGTTGAGAGGTTCCTAAGCGAAAGATTACGTGATTTCCAGCGCAAAGAAGCTTGACGAGACGCTCCGACGAGACATAACCAACATAAGCGCGTCACCTTTCATTGACAAGATCAAGCAGACGGGATTATCCCACATAGATTGTCGAATACAAAGATTACTTCTGTTCCAACAAACGCAACAGCTCAACCTAATGGCGCGCCTGAGGCAAACGAGTACCAGAATGACACACCAGCCCAACTACCAAGAATTGGGGGCATGCCTTGTTCTCAACATTCCAGATGACTCAATACTGAAGCAGCACATCATTAGTAGCCAAGCATCATGGATCTAGAGGTCCAATTCCTCCTGATGCGCACAACCTGACCCAAGCCAGCCCCAACTTTGCGCTCACAACCGTGCATACCTACTTCACGGCTCTCGGCAGCCCTTGATTTATCACCATGGCTCCTAACTATGCCGATCTTGCACCACGGCTCCCAGCCATGCCGATCTTGCCCTATGGCTCACGCCGACCAAGCTTATAGCACTCAAAACTTCAAAGCATTCAACGACGAAGCAAAAGACAAGGCTTTATTAGCAGCCCCTACGAGCGAAAGACTTAGTGGTGAATAAGCTTGCAGTTTATTCAGATTCTCAGCTGATCACTAACCAAGCCTCAAAAGAGCACATGACGAAACATCTAACGATGGCGCAATACTTGAAGAAAGTCTGGGAGCAGCTCACTACGCTTCCCACGTACACCTTTACGCTGGTTCCACAAGCAGTTCGAAGTCTCAAGTAGATCGCCGAACAAGACCTCACAGGCTGAAGATTATTTCAGTTGTCTAGCAGTCCAGTTTTCTTCAGATGCGCTTACAACAACGACTTCCATGTTTTCCAGTGCGAGAAGGTAAACCAATTCCCGACACCCATATGGGTAAGCTCTCCAATGTGAGAGGATAAACTAATTGCTCTCCAGTGCGAGAAGGTAAACTAATTCCCCGACACCCATCTAGGTCTACTATTCAGTGCGAGAAGATAAACTAATTGCTCTCTAGTGCGAGAGGGTAAACTAATTCCCCGACACCCATCTGGGTCTGCTCTCTAGTGCCAGAGGATAAACTAATTGCTCTCCAGTGCGAAAAGGTAAACTAATTCCCCAACACCCATTTGGGTCCACTCTTTAGTGCGAGAGGATAAACTAATTGTTCTCTAGTGCAAGAGGCTAAACTAATTCTCTGACACCCATATAGGTCTGCTCTCTAATGCCAGAGGATAAACTAATTGCTCTCCAGTGCAAGAAGGCCACACGGCTCAAATGATTAAATACACGAAGACCAACTAAGCAGCAAATGGTCAGAGGGCAGCAATCACTTCACACTCAACAGTTTGCTCATCCGACACTTCATCTTCAGCAGCTCCATCCTTGATTGCTCCATCTACGGCAGCTGAGAAATCGAACTCAAGCAGTTTCCACATTCTAGGCAAGCATCCCAGACGTGGCAGCCCAAATCGTGGCCTATGCCATGCCACTTCCTCGGCCCATGCCGAGCCAACCCTTGGCTTCAGTCAAGCTGAGCAGCATAAGTTGTGGCCCCTGCCACACCATCTTCTCACCCTATGCCAAGCCGACTCCTGGCTCCTACCAGTCGACATGCCACACACCCCGACGGCTACCCCGTGGCAACATCACCCAAGAAGAAGACAAAGAAAATTAAGTTTTTCTTAAATTGGTGTGGCTCAGAGAAGACAAAGAAATCAACGGAAGACGGTTCTTTGCACAGGCAAGCAAAAAAGAGTGATAGGGGAGGGGGAATAAATATCCTCTAGCTTTCTCTCTTTCTTGTAAGGATAAATAATTACCCTCCAAAGTTGATTTAATCCCCTACTTAAGGTAGGCTTAAATAGGCTTTGGTGGCGATTTATTTTTCTTTGCTAGAAGAATCTAATTCCAAGTCCAAGTGGCAATCTGCATCAAAGTTAGAGATCTCTACACCTGCTGCCCTTTCCTGCGAGCAGCCCAACAGGTGTGGGGGCCTTTGTGGAGCCAAAAATAATCAAGAAAATTATGGAGGCGACATGTGTACTTTAGGGTAAAAAGGACAAAATTACCCTTGAGGCATATCGGGATTCCCACACGCATGCAACAGACAATAACGGCTCAAACAATGAAGAATCAAAGGTGATCAAAATGGTATTTTTTTCAAAACCCTCTCATCACTTCTCATCACATCCTCACCCACAAGGTAACTCCCAATTATTCTTTTCAAATTGGTATTAATTACCAAATTAATTGCAAGATATTATTTGACATAATATCTTGCAATTATATTCAAAACACCACCATAAGTGGCCGGTCCCTATTTCGCCAAATAGGGCCGGCCACACCCCTATATATAGCCTCATCTTCACACCAAAATGCAAGGCCATTATCTCCCCAAAAATTCCTAAACACTTTCTCTCTCAAATTCTAACTTTGACATCGGAGATTCTTCGGCCAAACCCCCCCCCCATTCATCGTGGGCGCATGAGGCTTTTGGCCTTAATCTTAGGTGTTATTATTTTACAGGTGCATTTTCGTCAAAATAGAAGACGACGGAAATTTGCATCCACAATCAATAATTTGATACTGAACGCATTATTTAAGAGATTCAAACCTAATTAAGATCTCTCATTACAAGTATAGAAAAATAGCATGCATTGATCTAATATTTATGATTGTGTGGGGTTTATTTTTAGAGACAATTAGGGTGCAGCCATCCCACCTTACATTTTTTTTCAATAAAAACAACAATACTAAAGGCGGGAGGGTTTGAGCCACATAACAGTATCGAATTCTTCCTTTATAGGAGTAGAACACGAGGCCTTCAAATTTCAAATGGATAAGAATCCGACCAAATCATAGTGTTAGTGAGTCTTACATCACATTTTTTTAATTAAGCATTTGTAGGGTTTCAATTGTTTATTGAAACGCTTTGACTTTAGTACACGCAAAATTTTTTACATTAGGGGTTTTTAGATATAGTTTCAATTCTACTAGGGCATTATGGATATAGGTCCAATTTCCCATCCTTCTCAACTTTGATCTAGTGACTAAACTATTCCAGCCAGGTCTTGTGTCGACAATTTTTACACCATGTCATTGCTAGCAGGGTGCATTTTTTGAAAAGAGATCCTCTGTGGATCTCTTCCACCAAGATCACTGAATCAAATGATCCGGGCCTTTGAATTTTCATCCAACGGCCCACCTGTTTTGATCCCTTAAAAGCTATAATAATTTTTGACCATTGGATGAAAATTCAAAGGCCCATATCACTTGATCCGTTGGTCTTGGTGGAAGAGATCCGGAGATGATCTCTTTCCGTATTTTTGCTCACCCACACTAACTAAAGGGTATGCCCACCACCAATTCCAATGCTTGCCATGCATGTGTAATCCACATTAACCCTAGTTAAACCTTTTTTTTTTTTTTTTTTTTTTGCTCTAGTTAATAGGAAAGAGAATCTTCCTTTCACTCAATTACTTTCGAATTTATCCTTTCTTCCTTTTATATTTTATTAAAACTCTTGTTTTATAAACAGACTCAAATATGCACGTTTATGCTTCTGGGTTTTTCATTCTTCTTGTCGAAACCCATGTCAACAAATGGAACAGCCTGCTATTTTTCTCCGACTAAATTTCTTTATGTTTTCGTTTATCCTAGAATTTTTCTATAAACTAGCTTGTTGTTGGCAGGACTTGAAGAATTTTTTAACATTCATGTTCTTGGCTGAATGCTGTCGCATGTATATCCTCCTTTCACTCATTTAATTGCATTCTTCCAGAAGTAAGTAATAAGAATATTAATTATAACTGTCAGATGGATTTGTTCTAATTTGGAAGGATTTGTTTGGATACATACCAAGGTGACAGTGGAGGATGAGAAGGGGCGTGAGTGACAGGGGAGGAGGGACAGAGGCAAAGGGAATGGAGTTCAATGGCTTTTAGCTTTAGGGCGTGACAATATGAAAGAACACCAAAAAAGGGGTTTCATGGCTTCTGCTCTTGGCAACGAAGAAGACGTTAGGGCAGATTTTTGTTTTATATTTGTGGCATAATGCATTTTTTTCAATGCAAAATTGCTTTTCTCTCTCCTGATTAATTGATAAGTAATTTTTAATTGTTAATAGTTAACCATAGTTATCTTATGGGACACACGGCAAGCTATAAGAAGAAAGTGAGCGTACACTAAAGTTTAGGGTGGTGAAACAGCATCCATCTTAAAGGAGGCACATTCCTTAAAATCCGGATTAATTGATTCACTTTTTATTCCCAAGCTTATCTAATTTTAGAAACAAGGATATTTATCCTGCTTGTACGTAAAACTCCTACTAAAATCGTAAAACCCTTTAAGGAGCTGCAACCTCCAGTCTTCTTCTTTGTGTTATACAGTTTAGTGACTGTCATACCTATTAGTCAGGTATTTGCATTTCTATATTTGTAGATTAAACATCTTTATCAGTTTGGTTATTACAACTACCTGATGCTTATGCTTTTCGAATTATCTTCATTTTGTATTGGTTATCCACTGAGCAATAGGTTTTCGTTAAGTTGAGGATTTGAGATAGTTTTATGGTGGCAAAGATATAGACTCCAATTGTTTTCTCATGAAATGATTGATTAATTGTTGATTTCATATAAATTCAGAATTCTTAAAGTTTATTTAGTTTATCTCTATAAAAAATTTATGCTTCGAAATAATCAGTTGAATATCAGAGTGCGCAACGAACGAGTTCACAAAATAATAGGAATATTATTAAACAAACGAGAATGTCGAAACGGCTACAAATTCCAAGAGACTACATTGTGAATGACTTGTTTATCAAACTAAATTACAAGCAATATTTATAGGGAACTAAACCTAGGAAACCCTAATTCAGATGGGCTAGGCCCAAATCCTAAACTAACAAGCAAAACCCAAATACTAAAATAAACCTAAATACTAATATTTTCCAACATCCCCCGTCAAACTCATGGCGGTACACGACATGAGTTTGCCAACAGACGATGTGGACGCAAGCTTTGTTATGCTAACTTCCGATGCCAATTTCAATACGAAATTCCATTGGTGCAAGTGCAAGATTCCAAATTCCAATGCCAATGTCAATGCCAATGCCAAATTCCAATGTCAATGCCAATGCCAATACCAATGCCAATGCCAATACCAATGCTAATGCCAATGCCAATTTCCAATCCAAGTTCAAGCTACCATGCCCAATAGCAACAATACATGGGCCCCAAAACCTCAAAACAACCATTTTTTTTTTTTTTTTGCCCGTGTGGGCCTCAAACAAACAGCCATTTTTTTTTTCCTTTTTTTTTCTTTTCCTTCTTCCTTCTTTGCGTCCTTCTTCCACGCATACAAACTTATTTGCGATGCAGCTGCAAACGGTCAGATTTGTGCACGGATTCAAGTGGTGGTTCTGCAAGGCGGAGGCGAACTCGATCCAAGTGGTCCTCGGGTCTGGGCTTCGTCAGGACGTTCAAGACAGGCGTGAGATGGTGGTGGATTTGTCATTGCGAAGTAAACAGAACAAACGCAGCAGTGGGCAACAGCAGGGGCTGGTGATTCGACGCGACTCCGGCTTCAGACTTTAACAGATTTTTTTTTTCTTTGTAACGACAACGAAATGGCAACTCAACCAGAAAACGAAACTGGACAAAAACATAGGCAAACCGATACGAACAAACAGAAGCAGATTAGATCCAAAAGAATCAAACCTGCTCTGATACCAAGTTGAATATCAGAGTGCGCAACGAACGAGATTACAAAATAATAGGAATATTATTAAACAAACGAGAATGCCGAAATGGCTACAAACTCCAAGAGGCTACATTGTGAATGACTTGTTTATCAAACTAAATTACAAGCAATATTTATAGGGAATTAAACCCAAGAAACCCTAACTCGGATGGGCTAGGCCCAAATCCTAAACTAACAAGCAAAACCCAAATACTAAAATAAACCTAAATGCTAATATTTTCCAACATAATCAACCTCACTAATAGGTTTATTATGTTGATTTCTTTGTTTTATGTGTTTATATTTGCAAGTTACAAATATAGGCTCATCGTTTTGAAATCAAGAGAAGGAAATTCAAAAAGAGAATAATTAATTTCTTAAATAAATTCTGAGAAAAAGAAATGATAATATAAATTTAAATTACAAGGGCAAAATTGGAATGACAACTGAAAAAAATGATCAAAGAACAAAAAGATATATGCTGATGTGAAATACCTATTGAACTTTTTTTAATAGTGCCTTACAAAATTTGACTTCTATCGAGTTTTCTCTTTAAATTAAGGGAACTTTAACAAAAAGCTCCCGGTACTGTTCGCTTTAACGAAAAATCACATTTTTACACTAAAAAGTCAATCCTGGTACTATTCACTTTACCCTTTAATTTGTCCTTATCGTTAAAACTCAAAGTTTTCAAACCATTTTCATTAGTTTTCCTTTAAATTAAACTCTTTACATGTCTATATTGGATGTGAAGCTGAAAAAAAATTGGTATGATTGCAACTATCACTATTTGTATCCTAAAATACAAGTATTTTCTTGAATTAAAATATTTATGAATGCTTTAGGATATCTGTGGGAGCTATCAGTGGATTAATATATACAACAGTAACTCTCGTAATTTTCGCTAATAAAAAATGGTTAACTATAATACATCAGACCCTTCATACAAAGGGATTCCCATTTTTTTTCAAAAAATGGGGATTAGGTGTATGGTCCACTTCACATCGAACTTCAACGATCTGAACCATCTATTTTGTAAGTCTCAATACATAGATCAACCTTGCAAAAATGCAATTCAATCCAAAACCATTTGCCTATTTAATTATCAAGATGAAATTTCATTGTTTCTTATATAACAAAATATTCATTAATTTTTTTTAATCCAATTAGATGCCTTAAATATTTTCGATTTGGCTAAATTTTGCAAAGATGATCTATGAGTTGCAACTTGAAAAATAAAATGTTCGGAAGTTATGAAATAGCTGCTAATTAAGCCATTCCTTGACTAAAAGTATGAGAAGTTTAGAACTTGAGTGCTAACAAATAGAGAAGCATCTAACTTTATTTGCTCAAACCCAATGTTAAGTAAATATTGTGATGTAAACCTCTCATTTCAAGCTCAAAGAACTTGTTTTAAAATATAGAGGGACGTTTTAATAACAAATCATGGTGGTTGCTCCAAGTAAACTTTCTCTGATAAAGGTACCCATCTAAGAATGTATTTTTGATTTCAAGCTATTTAACATTCAAATTAAAATGAGTACCAAGAGAAAATAGCATGTTCACCACTAGACTACTAAAGGACGTTGGAAAATTTTTGTGGATTATGGTACTCTATAGATTGCTGATGTTTAATGCTTCAAGACATGTTGTAGTATCGATATCTTTAAGGCCTAAACTATTCGTCCCTACATGTAGTGTGCAAATGGGATATGAGAATAAACTTTGTAGAAAATAATGAAGCACATACTAATGTTGTGTCCTTGTCAATGTTTTGTAGTTTAAAAGACAAACCAACCCCACTAAAAAAATATACAAGAACGCTCAAGATTTAACTAAAAAATAATACTCAAAATTTTAGTTCGTATATGATTTTATATAAGAACATATAAAATGGGTGAGACTTTTTCTAGAATTTTGAATGAAGAGAAGACAAAATTTTGGTAGTATTTTAATCTACAATAATAGAGGTTCATGTATCCCTACAAATTGTGTAATAGCCATCTGAAAAATCAGCCACGCCTCTTCACTCAGAGTTGTCAATCTAAGAAAATCGAAGACTCATTGCCAGTTGAGACTTGGATAGATAACGAACCAACTTGAAGTAGTGTTGTTAATCCAAACTGAATGTACTTATTGATTGACTGATTTTACGGTTCCAGTGATGTTAATCTAAACTGAATATGTCGTCTGGTGCCAATACAGTGTTGTTAATCCAAAATGAAGGTGTGTTGACAATAGCGTGAGGGTAGTTAGTATTTTTCTCAGGGTATGAGAAGATTTCGTGTGGAGCAAGGATTTCACGTAGTGCGTTGAATTGTGTGTTGAGTTGAAGGCCTTCTCTATGTTGCGAAACCACTTCTATTTATAGGGGTGAATTTTGTGACAGCCAAGTGTACCGAAGTGGAGTCCTGCTAGGATTATACTTCCTCTGCACCCACCTGGATATCTTTGATGTTGTCCCCTCTTTTGCCGAAACTCTATCTCCATTTGGTCCCGACCTCTTTGACTTGAAATAAGATTCTAAACCTAACCTCTTTATTTACTGAGTTTTGATTCTTGAAATGATTCGAATCTTATTAAAACTCATCCTAATTCTTAGCAACTTTAAATCATCTAGGACTCGACCAAGCCACGCCTAAATTTGATACCTTAGTAATCCCAACTCCATTAAGATTCGGTCGAATCGTTCTTTCCTGGGCTAAGAAAGCCAATTGGCCTGAAAGATCGTCATTGGGTCGAGAATTCCGGCTTTCCATCTTAACTTATTTTTTCTCGGCCTAAATCTAATATTTCAAGCCCAAACAGCTAGTGATTATAGACATAGAATGTGACAAAATAAATCTATATTGTGATCGATGCGATCACCAAGTATGAGCAAGTCTTTTTTCCCAATATAAACAAATTGTAATGGTTCCATCTAATGCTACTATCATGTATAAGTATAACATTAGATGAAAGTTGCTTAACTGTGACGCTTTTAATAAATGGTAATGAACTGTATTAATTTCTCCCGGAAATAAATCAAAAGCCATTACAATCGACAAGCTCCCGAATTTAGATTTTTGTCGTATAATATATTTGTCTCATCACTAATAACTTAATAAGCATAACAGCTAGTGATAGAAACGTGATTTGCATCTTGGAATGAGTATCATGATCATGATGGCTCGTTTAATTTGTTGATTGGTCAAACAACGGCGAAAATATATATGGACCAAACTACATCACCATGCATGGACAAATTATATAAGTAATGGCTGCTTTTTCTCGAAGAAATAATTTTGGCCGGTCACTTTTTGTGTAGAATGGGCACATATATTAGCGATTCCGACAAAAATAAAAGAAGAAATAACTAATTAGAAAGTTCATTATTACTAATAAACATATATTACGTGAAAACAACCATGCAACCTTCTATTTAAAAGAAGATTTGTGTGGGGGAGGAATCCTGTTTAATTTTTGAAATTCCGTCATGAAACTTCATGCAGATTAGGACTCTCTGTGAACGTTAATTTAATCACTAAAAACTAAGGATCTTCACCTAATCCTTTGGTAGCATGCTACTTTGTGTGCGTGCAGAATATGATTAGCCGAATAGTTTTACTAAAAACACTAGCTAACAAGCAAACTAGGGTTGGCAGCATCTAATTAGAGAAAGGCTTGTTACAGAAGAAATGTGTTTATTTGTCGTAGGACATGTGAAAAATTCTTAGTACGTAGTCTAATTTAACTTTGTCTGATGTATAATGATTAGATTTAGAGCATTTAACTTAAAAATAGTTAGCTAAAAAAGTAAAGAGGTCCAAGATGAGTAGGAAATATCTTATCCTAGAGAAAGAAGTTTAAAAAATATACTAGATGAAGCCGACATATTATGTGTTTAAATATAAAAAAAAAAAATTAAAAAGAAAAAAGGAGAAATTAGGTTCACATCCTTCTTTTTGTTACTCCATTGATTAAAATCCTATTCATTTTCAATTTTTGATCAAGGTCATTGGATATTAATAACATCATTAATTATTTGAATAATAAAATATTTTTATTTTTAAAATATATTCCTTTAGTGTTAAAAATGTTAGTATATTTATATTTATGGCTAAATTTTTTATCATATATTTTTATTTTTAGTTTGTACCTATTTTTAATTTGCAAATATTTTTTAATTTGTATCAATTTTCTTTTCATTTTTAATTTGTACCCATATATTAGTTTCTTTTGTGCCCATATTTTTTAAAGTTTTATTTGTGTTTGTACCCATGTGTATACCGTCACGTGACATTGTATATTTAATCAATGATAGAAAAATTACATATGGTATATTTATGTTTTATGCCTAAACTTTGTATCATATATTTATATTTGTAGTTTGTATCCACTTTTAATTTGCAACATTTTTTTTTAATTTGCAATATTTTCTTTTTAGTTTTATTTTGTACCCATGTATTAATTTCTTTTAGCGCCTATATTTTTTAAAAATTCATTTGTACTCATAATTTTTTAATCTTTTATATGTACCCTAATTTATTTATGATGTACACATTCTTCTTTATTAATGTACCACTTTGTTATATGAAATGTACCAATTTTTTTAACACTATGGATACATTCTTTTGTCATTTATTATTTCTTATTTTTACATAGTTTTTATCCATTTATTCAATCAAAATGTTTGAATTTTTTTATTGTAACCGTTTCTAATAGTATTATAATGAGGGATTTTAAATTTATAGGATTATAAATCTCATAAAATATCAAACAATTAATGTCAAAACTATAAAAATATAAATATTAATAGTAATATAATGAGGTGTACAAAGTCAAGAGACTTTGATCAAACTTTGAATACTATTAAAGTTTTAATCAAAGAATGTTAAGGATTAGGGACCGCATCCAAAATATCTCTAGAAAAAAAATATGTGGAAGAGAGAGAAGTTTGAGAGAAATGTGAAAGAGAGAGGGAGAGGGGAGAACGTGAAAGAGGTTTAAATTTTTATTTTTTATTTTTAAATGTTAAAATTAGATATGTTATACTGATATGTAGGCAAAGAAAGAACAAAAAAACATAAAATTTAGTTTGTACGAAATTATAACACCCTGTCAATAATTTTATTTTGTGACAGAAGACTAAATTATCTTTTCACTCTCTATTGATAGACAAAAAAAATTTGTTAATGAGTAGTTTAAATTTAAAACTAACGAATGTGGAGGAGTGAAATGGCTTTAGGGTAAGTGATATATAGCTAGATCCCCTTGTAACCTTTCTTTGGATGAGCATCCCCCATAATTTGAGTGACCCCTGACCCTAATTAGATTTCTTTTCCTTAAGAAGTATTGTGAGATCCCATATCGTCCAGGGGAGTGGATCATGTGAGCCTTATATATATATTCTCATCTCTACCTAGTGCGAGGCCTCTTGGGAACTCACTGGCTTCGGGTTCCATTGGAACTTCGAAGTTAAGAGAGTAGCGCGCGAGAGCACTCCCATGATGGGTGACCCACTGGGAAGTTCTTGTGTGAGTTCTCAGAAACAAAACCGTGAGGGCGTGGTCGGGGCCCAAAGCGGACAATATCATGCTACGGCGGAATCAAGCCCGGGATGTGGTGGGGGCCTGGGCCGGGATGCGACAAGCATGGTATATATTAAACTGTGACAGAAAGTAGAAGCTCACAAACAGCAGATATCATCCTTGGGGTGGTGGGGTGGGCATATAGAAAATACAAAAGTTTTTCTTGCATGCATATATAGGGTTTAGGGTCGTCTTCTTCCGGTCAATCCTCAAGTAGTCTCTCATCCCCTGACATTAAGATAGGATGCACATATACTTGTTCTAAAACAATTTCGGTCCTCAATAAACAAGAAGAACAAGAAGATCTCCTTATTGAATTAATCAGTAAAGTAGATGACCCAGAGTTAAAGTCATTTTACTTAAAAAATCTTAAGAAATTAGTCTCCCAAGAAGAAGCCAGTACTAGTTAGGCCCAAGTAACCCAAAAAATTAGTCTTAGCACAACCCTAGAAAGGTTCAATAAGTCTAAGAAAGAAATTACAGTTAAGAATTTACAAAAAGAAGTCAATAAAATCAAAGACGAGACTAGGTTTCTAAAATCAGAAAACCTATCGTTCACATCTCAGTAGCATTCAAACACATGAGTTTCTTAGGAAAAATAACATCCAATCCCCATCAGACGAAGGACAAAATAATTCTTCATCCGATCAACAATTAGAACCTCAAGAAAATTCAACACATAATTTGGTGCTAGGATTATTACAAAAAATTAGAATCCAGAAATGGTATTCTAAAATAAAAATAATAATTGAAGACTTCCAGTTAGAAACAATTGCCTTAATTGACTCAGGTGCAGACTTGAATTGTATTCAAGAAGGTTTAATTCCTACTAAGTATTTCCATAAATCAACAGAAATTCTTAGTGCTGCAAATCAGTTACCAATGCAATTAAAATATGAAATCTCAAAAGCCCATGTCTGTCAAAACAATGTTTGTTTTAAAACTCCATTTGTTTTGATAAAAAATATTTCTGACCCAGTCATTTTAGGTCTCCCCTTCATAGCTCTCCTATATCCTTTTAAGGTACACCATAATCGCATAACCACCAGAATGTTAGGATAAAAAATCACATTTGAGTTCTGCAAGGAAACTGATCTCAAAAAAATAAGACAATTACAAAAAGATAACATCTCAAAAACCATCAATTTAGTTACCAAAAAATCACAACAAATTAATTTATTGAAAGAAGAAATTAATTACAGAAGAATTGAAGAACAATTAACAAACAAATCTTTGTTACAAAGCATTGACAACTTTCAAAAGAAATTTGTTAATGAAATTTGTTCGGATATTCCCAACGCCTTTTGGCACAGAAAACAACACATAGTTAAACTTCCTTACAATAAGGAATTTAATGAAAAGAAAATCCCAACAAAAGCCAGACCAATCCAAATGAGTCAAGAAGTTATGGAATTCTGCAAAAGAGAAATCCAAAAACTTTTCAATAAAGGAATCATTAGGAAAAGCAAATCACCCTAGTCTTGTCCTACTTTCTACGTCCAAAAGAACGCCGAATTAGAAAGAGGAACGCCTAGGTTAGTCATTAATTACAAACCTCTTAATGAAGTCTTGGAATGGATAAGGTATCCAATTCCCAACAAAAGAGATTTAATTAAGAGACTTAGTCAAGCTGTAATCTTCTCAAAATTCAACATGAAGTCTGGATTTTGGCAGATTCAAATTCATGAGGATGATAAGTACAAAACAGCATTTGTCACTCCTTTTGGTCATTATGAATGGAATGTAATGCCGTTCGGTCTTAAGAATGCACCCAGTGAATTTCAGAATATCATGAACGAAATATTTAATCAATACAGTCATTTCTCAATTGTTTATATTGATGATGTTCTCATTTATTCCAAATCGATAGATGAGCATTGGAAACACTTAAACATGTTTGCTAGAATAATTAAGTCAAATGGATTAGTTGTCTCAACAACCAAAATTAAGTTATTCCAAACCAAAATTAGGTTTTTAGGATACAATATCCACCAGTCAACCATTCAGCCAATAGATAGAGTAATCCAATTTGCAGATAAGTTTCCAGATGAAATCACTGACAAAACCTAATTACAGAGATTTCTAGGATCTTTAAATTATGTTGTAGAATTTTATTCACATCCTAGACAACAATGCAAACCCTTGTTTGACCGTATAAAAGAAAATCCCTCGTCATGGTCCAATACTCATACTTCTATAGTCAAACAAATCAAATCACATGTTAAAACTTTGCCCTGTCTTGGCATTCCAACTCCCAATTTATTCAAAATTGTTGAAACTGATGCCTCTGAAATTGGTTACGGAGGTATTCTCAAACAATCAATTTCCTCCGGATCTCCTGAACAAATTGGCTGTTTCCATTCAGGAGTATGGAATCCAGCACAAAGTAATTATAGTACTATTAAGAAAGAAATATTATCTATAGTATTATGCATTAGCAAATTTCAAGATGATTTATTAAATCAAAAAAATTTAGTCAGAGTCGATTGCAAATTTGCAAAAACATGTTCAAAACATTGCATCAAAACAGATTTTTGCACGATGGCAAGCTATATTAAGTATTTTTTATTTTGAAATCGAATACATCAAAGGTAGTCAAAATTGCATCCCTGATTTCCTAACCAAAGAATTTCTACAGGGGAAGAATGATAGCAAGAAGACCTGATCAGATGAGGCTTCTAGCCACTCTACCACCAACACCACCAATAAAACAAGAATCAAGCCCAGATTCTTCATCGGCCTTAGCCATTACCAACCGTTTCACTCCCTTAGGTTCCACAATAGGAAACCTTAGGCCAAATTACCAAACACCACGTCCCAATTACCAAACAGCATTAGTCAGTCAATATGATCCTTATTCAACCTTAACACACCAATCATCATCATCCCAACTAGTTCGTTATACCAAAACATCACCTTATGTCAAGAAAAACCCCAATGAGTATCTTTTTAGTATTCCTTTCAATCTCAATCAAGAACAAGCACCAGAAAAATTAGCCAAAACAGTCTTTCCACCCAATTTCCGTTATCATCCTACAGAATCACATAAAACACTAAAATACTACCAAGCCATCGTCAATGAAACCGAGTCCATTTCAATCAAGCCTCTCTACAGCAAAACCCATAAAAACAAAATCCTCTACCATTCTCTTTACATTGGAAGGTTTTTAACTGAATCAGATTGGGGAATCCCTCTTTACAAAACCAAAAATCTTCATACCCAATATATCCACATTCCCAATAACCATTACAATTACTTTGATCACATTGATGCATGGACTAACATATTTCTCCATCAAACAGAAGATTTTAGTCATTCATGGTTTATTAATTTTGACAAGAATTTCAAATTGAATTTTCCTGCATGGTTCCCAAAATGGTGGTCAAGTCACGGCCCAACAGCCAGTCTCCTACCAGAAGAGCTTATGCAGGTCCTCTTTGCCAGTTTCCAACAAAAATTTGACAGAAGCCTATTCAACTACAGAATTACACTTTTCCCAATATTTATGGCCCAATACAAAGTCTCATGGATCATGAAGTGGAATTATGAAGTAGAAACAGGTGAAGTCTACAGAGCTAGATCAGTCAAGTGGTGGGACAAATTCAACCATCAGAAGACCATGAGTCTGGTCCTCGCCGAATTTCCCATTTCTCCACCTCCAGTCATTCCGGCAAAGCTAGTACAACCATCTTTGCCAGCCATCCCGGAACAATCATTATCGGACATTAGTCCATCGTCATCCCTCAAAGAAACATTTAAGTCTTCCAAATCATCAGGCTCAAAGAAAAATAAAGCCACTCAGCTCGAAGATTTAGCTCAACAATTACTTGCAGAAGCAGCGATGCTCCATACCAAAAAAGAAGAAAACGCAGAATCCGAATCTTCAGACGCATCCTCACAGCAACCAACCAACTCAGCAAGCCAAAAAACACAGTCTACCAAGTGGGCCGACTACCAAGATTCCCAAGACCCATTTGCTTAAAACCATGTGAAAATTTCAGTCACCTTTCCAAAATCAACCATGTGAAGTGTTCAGATGTTCAAGCATTATTCGCACCAATAATTCCATGAAATTATTCAGTCAGTCAGCACGTTCCCACCAATGATTCTGACAAAGTTTGGAGTCATTCAATCATCCATCCCGTTCTTCCACGGTAAAAGCAGCAATTATTATTCCAACAACTTTCACTGTTCATCAATAGTGAAAAGCAAGTCATCATTCATCAAATAGTAAAAGCAAGTCTTCCAAGCCTTTTTCCAAGTCTTTAAGAAGTAAGCTACGGAGCAGAAAGAACAAGTTTGGAATTTCCGCAATTTCTCAATCAAAAGTTTCTTTGAGTTCATACTGTACCCAAAGAAATCAAAAATTGTAAACACTTTTAATTTTAGAATGTCAAGGATGCCTATGTGCACCAATATCCTTTTCATCAGTCATTTTCTTATTTGCTGACTCAATCGTCAGTAAATCAATTGTAAGTTCCAGTGTAAGTTTTGCAATAAAACTTATTTGAAAATTATATTTGCATCATTATTTTGAATTCATTATTTTCATTATGAAGAATATTTTCATTACAACTTATTTTGAATGGCATAAAATCCTTACTCACAGTTTATTCATCAAGTACCTCAAGTTCAAGGTAAACAACGATCAATCATTTATTCAATTCTTTCTATTTGTTTATAACAGTTGGTTTCATGGCATCTTTAATCCTGTTTATCTAGCACATCAAGTTCCCAATAATTCAATTAGCAACTCATTTAACAGTTCATTCAATCCTAATCATTGCCCTTGGTTCAATTGTCCTCATCGTTATTATTATCACTAGTTCCGTCCCATTTGGTATCAGAGTCAAGTGAGTGGTAATTGAGTTATCATCTTTATAATCAGCACATTTGTTCTTCTTTCAGTTTTCATTTACAGCTTATCTTATTTGTTAACCTTCTATATATGTGTGTGTGTGTGTGTAAATACACTTCTGTTCATTCGGCAAATTTGGTCTGCAAGACTCCTCAATACGCTGCATTGTGTGCATGGATGGTTGTGTCTCTGTCTTGTGATCTTATAAAACTACTTCAAAGTATATTAATTAATAGTTGTTATTATAATATTATTACTAAATATATTAATATTTTGTTAAACATGTGAAAAACCCCTAATTATATTATATATACTATCTTGCTGCTGTTTGCATACACAGACTATAAAAACTGTGAGGATCCTTGCCGGATCGTCACGAGGTTCCTCACAAAGAGGATCCCGGTGATCCTCAAATTACGTTCGTTCATTGTACATTGTGCAGTTAGAAATAATTGTAAATTTTTTTATTTAAAATTAAATATAAATAGTAACTGATAAAAATTGGCCGCACAATGTACGATGAACGGATGTGATTGAAGGATCCTCGGGTGCCTCACAAAGAGAATCTAGCGAGGATCCTCTCCCCTATAAAATTGTTTGTTAATCGACTATTTAAGTCAACCAAAGCATGATTTTGTTAAGGCTTATTTTTTTCAACACTCTGAAACTCGAACTTAATTTCATTTCTCTAAAACTAAAATTTCAGCACTTTTCACTTTAGAACTTTGATATTCATTCCACTTTGATTAGATTCTTTCAATTCCGCTAAATTGTGTTAAATACTTATGTGACTGTGATGGAACCCACTGATTTGTTGATGTATCAACCACATCGAACGAGGATCCTCTCAAGATTCTCTTTGTGAGGATGCCAAAAATTCTTCAATCACGTCCGTTCATCGTACATTATGTAGTCAGTTTTCGTCAGGTATTGTTTATATTTAATTTCAAATAAAAAATTCACAATGATTCCTGATCGCATAATGTACGATGAACAGACATAATTGAAGGATTCCCGAAATCCTCACAAAAATGATCTGTAGAGGATCCTCATTCAACCACATCAATTGCTTTGAATGCCACGTGGTGGAGACTCGCCCTAGGTGTACAAAAGAATGGAATAAAAAGGGGAAAAAGGGAATATTTTTTCTCTCTATCCTCAAGTTATCAACATTGGATGACTTTACTCTGTATAGTAGATAGACACAAATTTCAAACTTTAAAATCATCAAATGATAATAAGTAAGAAGGTGAACATCATCATCACTTAAGTGCTGTGAGCAAAAATGCACTAAAAAAATGAAAACACCTAATCGAATCTAAAAATTCCTGCAGTTCTAGTTTATTTGAGGATCATTAATTATTGTCCATCTTCATCTTAATGGATACCAAGAGTAATCATGCTTTGTGCACTTTCCAGGAGGTTAGGATAATGCCAGTAAGAACCCTAATCCCCCATGGCACTCACAACTCGATGAGCTTTCTCAGCGAGTAGTAGTTATTGTATGTACTAAGAAATTGTTGAGAGATATCCAACATCAGCAATATGGTGCTTTTTCTAAACAATAGAATATAATTTTAGTGTGTTTGTAAATGCTTTTAAAATAATTGAATACGCTCTTGATGAAAGTTCGTCTAGAATCAATTTCTTGGTAAAAATGAAAGTTAATCCCCAAAAAAGAACTAAAAGTGGTGCAAATGCTTTTGGTTCAGTCAGTTTAAAAATACTTCCAAACGAGCCCTTGGTCTCTCCATCTATTTACAAGAGAGTTTTTGTTGTAACCAGAATATTTCTACATGGTGTTATAGTTTCACACAAATTGTATATATGTATTTGCATTTTATTAAGTCCACTCGTATTATAACATTTTTAAAATTTGATCCAACGGTTAGAAACATGGGGCTCCTCTAAACGTTATAATAATTGCAGCCGTTGAATCAAATTTCGACAGTCCGGATCATTTGATCCTTAGGCTCCATTTTTTTAAATCCGGAGAGGATCTGTACTCTATTATAGCAACACACAAAAGTATTCTCCTATTATCAACTAGTAAAGAACCCACGTGTCAAAAAAATGTTGGACCTCCCTGTTAATAAATATTGGATTACTCAGATTTAATCACTTCATGTAGTCTCTTTTTCGTATTCCTCTTAGGATAAATAAACTTATTTTTTTAACACATGATACTATCTATATTAATGAGCTGAGGGAAGACTAAGCCTCACAATGGGTTAGCAATAATATGGATCAAATTTGCCTTTGGCAAAAATTGAACCTAAAATCTCTCACTACAAATGAAGAAGAATACTAATAGACCGTAGTATTAAGTGACATCGGCTTATTTAACTTTTGCATTGTTTGTGGAAATTTTTTATCCTCCACATCCTATATTTTAAAATGAAGAAGAGTCTCTCAAAATGAGACTTTTCATGGACTTTTCACCACCTCATCTTTTTTATACAATGTTTAATAATGTTGGAACTAGAAATGTGCCAAAAAAACGAGGTGATGGAGAGTCCATTGATGAGTCCATATTATACCATATATTTTACCCTATTCTTAGTTATAATTTATTAGTTATTTTGGTAGAACTTTGATACTTTTTTATATATTTTCAATGTAGGACATTCGACTTCCTCTGGAGCAAAAAGTGATCAAACAGATGAATTTTGGAGTGATTCCAATTGAAGGATGTTCGTGAGTCTTTCAAGATGATTGTGTCAAAATTCCAGAACAAAATTCCATATTTTTCTACCAAGTCGTTTGACCGTGGCAATGAAATAAAGGCCCAGCGCCCAGCTTTTCCGAATTAACGTTTCTGGATGTTTTGGGTATTTTGAAGATCAAGATGACATATTTTGAGGAAGATTCCTTCTGAGGATTTGTAGGGGACATCTTCAGCTTTCAAAAGGGACCTCTTGGACCAAATCGGAATTGAATTGGTCGGTCAAAAGTGTGATTTCTGAAAAGTCCGAATTTTGGTTTAAATAGGAAACCTTTTATTTCATAGTTATCTTATTATATTGTGTTTCCTAGTTTTTAGAATACCTTTTCTAGTAAAGATTTTATTTTGTAGTAGTATAAATAAGGCTTTTTAGCCATTAGGGTAAAGGAGGAGGAGAGAACGCAATACTTTGGCTTTAGAGAGCTTTTGACGATTCAAGTTTATTTTCAAGGTGTTTTCTATCCATGTTCTTAATAATATTTTGTTTTATGATTTTTTGTAACTAGTTTCGTTTGCTATGGCGAGGCCACGAGCCTTAGCAAGAATATGTAGATTCTTTTCAATTTACTTATGAATTTATACATGCAAGTTTTGAATTATTGATTACCGGTTTGAACTATCTAATTGTCTTGATGATTGGCCACCATTAGGATATTTAGAAAAGTAATTTGATGCAATTTTGGCGGAGGGATGTCTTTGAAATTGGCGTTGGCTTCTTGTGGTTAATATGTGTAAGGGTTATATAGTTTTTCAAAAGGTTTTCACAAAACTTAATGAGTCTTGCATGTTCACATTCGATTTGGACGTCATGGACGGGTTGCATGTTAGATATACATTTTATGTTGGAGGTTCCAAGTAAGAAATATTTTAGGAAAACCTAACCTTCAAATATGCATGTGCAAGTCATAAGTAATTGGAAGAACTACGTAGGATTGTTAAGGTGACGGGGGAACCCTAGTGCTTAAATTTATTTTCAAAACTATTTTCTTTTGTTTTCTTTTACTTTGCCAATTTATTTAATTATTTTTAATTAAATTCGTTTTTAATATTTTAGGTCATAAAATCAACCTCTTCCAAACTTTGTTTTCAAATAATTAATTAAGATTTGGTTTTTACATTAATTATTCATTCAATCCCTATGGAGAACGACCTTACTTGAGCTGCTATACTATAACCGTGTACTCTTGCAAGTATTTTTAAGTGTTTTATCCCTACTTTTGCAGATGGTAAAATCCCTATCATCCATGAAAAGTCCATTTTTGAGAGAGTTTCCTTAGCATTTCTCTTTTAAAATCTACCATGACTTATAGAGATGTTGGGATTGATAAATTAAGTAAATGTTGTTACACAAAAGCCAAAGAACCCTAATTTTAAGGATAGTGTTATTTACACACCACTTTTATCTCTCATACATCAATTTTTATCTTTTTTATTATTGATCTTCTTCAATTCATTTAATCCAATAACCAGAAGCTAAGAAGGGTGTGAGAGAAAAAAATAAATGTGCGTTTAGCAATACCCAGTTTTAATATGTCCCTATGAACACTTCAACTGATTAACAATTTTAGGAGAAATATGTGATTCATTTGATTGATAGAAAATTACTGGCACGGTGGTACAATAGCTAACAAGAGGTTAGTAGTTGACAGTGCTAGAACACCTAAAGATACTTGACGTTGAAGTTAAGTTGTTTTTCGGTTTAATACAAATAATTTAGTTATTATTCCTTAGAAATAGAGGAAGTGTCATTCTTAAGCTAGACTACAATATAACTGAGTGAGCAACAATATTATTTCGAGAAATGAGTTTCACACAATTTTTTTATTCTGCACACTTTTTTTTTATATTTTTGTATTAATTTTTTTAATTTATTTAACTTAACGATCATAATTTTTTTCAGTTTAGTGTTAATTTCACCAAGTGGATTTCTCTCATCGTACCATTAATCGAGCTGTGATAATCTTACTTATTATAATAGTTGAAATGGCAAATAAGAGCAGTATATTGACTCTCTATTCTTTGCCATGTATATACACACATAATTTTATGACTTTTTTTATTCGTAACGTGTCACATTTCGTTATTGTTTTTCAATTCTTATATATTGTAACATCTCATTGTAAGTATTACCAAAAAAAAAAAAACATCTCATTATAATGTTCCTTAACGACTAGTCATCACCATTGATTCATTTATTTTATTTTTATATCGCGTATCATTTGAATTTATATAAAACAAAAAACAACTTTTCAATTATATAAAATAATTTAAACAAAGTAAGGTCAAATTGCACAAAAGACCCTCTAGTTTGAGCAATTTTCAACCAAAGTCTTCATAGTTAACATTTGGTCCTCAAGTTCAGTGTTTTGGGTCCAAACGCTAAGCCACTAGAAATTGAAGACATAAACTTGAGCAACAGATGTCTTATTACACTTGGTTGTAATTTTTTTTTTTAAGTTTCTAATTAATCGTACTATTACACTTGGTGTATCAGGTCATGTTTTGGGTAGACTGAAAAATCTCTTGGCGATTAGGGCTTTAATTGAAAAAATAAGCAAACTACAAGCTTAAGGTGAAAAATTGTTACAACTAATTCACAAACCATCACTGAGTAAATTGGATCGG
This sequence comes from Heteromeles arbutifolia, assembly GCA_024362995.1. Lineage (NCBI taxonomy): Eukaryota > Viridiplantae > Streptophyta > Magnoliopsida > Rosales > Rosaceae > Heteromeles > Heteromeles arbutifolia. The sequence goes on from JANCRC010000018.1 coordinate 11,061,220, forward strand.
CCTTGTGAATGGACTTAACTATGGACCTTTTGTTGGGCTTACAGCATATCTATTAAATGATCTTGACAAGGGCCTTGGGCCTTAAGCACCCACAATTTATTTATTTTTTCGGAATTAATATTTTAACTTTTTTTATTATAATTTGAATTTTAACATATGAAGGGAACCAATTTTCCTATATAAGTACATTACGTGAAGGAAAGAATGACACACCCCGACTGAGATCGAAGCGTGCTGGCCGTCACATGAGGGTGACGTAGTCATGAGTGCATTGCGGAAGCAATAAGAATATAGAAATTATGAATAATTAAAGACCAAACCACTAGCAATACTAACTAAGATAATGTGCTAGTGCGAATAAGCGTGAATCCCAATAATTCAGAGCATAAGTAACCTAGTGCAGTTTAGCAGGACAATTATTAATAATACAGCATCCGAAGACGATCCTACATGGAAGGCAAACTGTCAGAACCTTCGTCAAGCCATCGTAAGCCACCAACGAACAATTCCTACTTAATACTTGGAGGGGCGAAAAACAGAAAACGTGAGTGGGCAAAAACAAAGCTTTTCAAATCATTTCATTTCTCAAATTTCTAACCCCTCGCTGTAAAACAAATATGGTTTCCTAGAAAATAGTATACATACGTATATATCTCAAAACCATGCTCAATATATCCAAATCCACATATATGTATGCCATGCATATGCCATGCCCAATATCACAATATAACTACTGTAAGCCAGATGATGCAATGTATTATAAATCATCTGCTAGCCGAAGTCACCTCACGTGATCTATGCGGCGAAATCTAGAGCTCATTTCAATCATATCTCAATCTCATAATTCATCATGTATATACGCCACATATCTCATCATGTATATACATATATGCACACAAGTCGGAACCACCTCACGTGGTCTAACTGACAAGACTGGGTGTAAATAAATACGCTCTAGTGCTACGATCACGTGAAGACTGTGCGCTAATCCTGGGTCACCTACGAGTCGAACCCACTTGAAGTGGTCTATACGACAGGACTGTGCACCTAACTTGGATCCAAGATGAGCGTGTGGTGCGGGAGGTGAACATCACGTGAAGGACTGTGCCCCTAACTCTGGGCGGGAGCACTAACACCGGGGTGCAGATTATGAGCTCTAATATATCTCATCATCATCATCATCATATCTCATAACCATTACCAACATAATATACTCACATGTAGCTTACCTGGGCCTCTGCAGCACCATGCAACAATATGCATAAATATGATAATGCATACACTAAAATATGAGGCACGTATGACATGGCATTTAAATCACATTTCCTTTAAAACACGTTTTCTGTGAAAAACATCAAGTGTGTGTGTGTGTGTGTGTGTGTGTTTGTGTGTGTGTGTGTGTGTACTGAAAACAAAAGCCAAGCCAACTCACAGATATGTCGAAGGGTCATAACCCCCATGCCTCGAATGATTACGCTTGTCCTCGGGATAGGTCTCACCTATGCGAAACAATTATATAAACGTCACTTTAAGAGCACATAACCAAAACTAGCTAATAACTTCTCATATATAGCTCAATTTGGGTATATGAATATACCACTGTGATCTACACAACGTCACGAACATCCCCATATTTTTAAAATTATTTTCCTACCACCCACGCGCCGCCACGCGCCGCCACGTGATAGGCACACTGACGGCGTCAGTCAACGCCGTCAGGTATATACCGGGGAATATTCCGTTAACTCCTAACGGAATCCATCCAAACTAACTAACAGTGTCGGAATATTCCGTCAGACTTGATGGAATATTCCGTCGTCTCTTACCTCTGAACTCCGGCAACCGTCTCCGTCGTCGGAAAACTGGAAAAACTTTAAAACCTTATATCTTCGCCATTTCTCAACCAAACTTCACGATTCTTTCACCAAAATGAAGCTTAAAACATAAGGAAGAGAAATATACCACTTTGTAGTCCAAAACACAAAGGAATCTTGCCGGAAAATTTCCACAAAATCCGGCCAAACTTTGAATCCACGATCCCGACGTCCAAAACACTCCAACGATACACCCCGAGCTTCGTGACAACCTTCTAAAGCTCCATGTGAGCTTGAAATCCCCTAAAAACCTCACTAAAATTAGTGCATGAACAGTACCTCATTCGGGGTTAGGGTTTTCACGTGATTTCGAAGGTTTCCTTACCTGAAAATGGTACCAATCGATTCGCTTGAGCTTCACGAACACAATGGTGTGCTTAAATCCCTCGATCTGTCACGTTTCAAAGGGTTTTGGGTGTCGTCCGTACAAGGGAGAAGAGAGAGGGGGTGAGTCTGTGTTCGAGAAAGAGAGTTGACGGAAGAGAGAGAGTTTTGGTTTGTGTGTGTGTGGTCCAAAAGCCACCAATCACCATAAACCATTTCCCACTTCTAATTAGGTCTAATTAATTAGGCCTTACCCTAATTGGCCCAAACTTTTAGCTCAAACACAAACACAATCGAACGCCCAAGGGCATTTTCATCTTTTCACACCTTCGAGAAAAATATTTCGGGAGGGGCTGTCACAACCTACCTTCCTTATAAAAATTTCGTCCCCGAAATTTAAACAACCAGTACAATCCACTAATAATCATAAAACAACATTGGGTACATCTCTCTCATCCTGTCCTTCGTCTCCCAAGTAGCTTCTTCCACTGAATGGTTTCTCCACAAAACTTTCACCAACTGTACTGTCTTATTTCTCATAATTTTCTCTTTCCAATCCAAAATAGTCACTGGCTCCTCGTCATAAGTCAAATCCGGACTAATTTCTAAAGGTTGAGGAGTAATCACATGTGACAGATTTGAGATATAGTGTCGAAGTATAGAAACTTGAAAAACGCTATGTACCTTAGACAACTCTAAAGACAACTCAAGCCTGTAATCAACTTCACCAACTCTCTCGGTGATCCGATACGGTCCGATGTATCTAAGGCTTAGCTTGCCTTTCTTCCCAAACCGTACAACACCTCTTCACGGTGACAACTTCAAAGATACCAAATCACTAATCTTATACACTAAGTTAGTAGCATGCCTGTCTGCTAGGCGCTTTTGACGATCCTGGGCCGCTTTCAGGTTAAACTTAATTACCTGAACATTCTAAGTAGTCTCATCTACTATCTCAAGACCTTCAATTTCATCATACCCACAAATCCAAAAATCAACACACATGACACCGTTTTCATGGGCTCTAAAGTGTTACTTCCGGAAAACTGAAGTGACCAATATACTCAACAAGCTCAACAGATCCGTAAACCTAAATCTCTTTTCCATAAAACAAATAAATAACTGTTGCACTTGTCTGGAAAGGTTGTTACTCCCCCACTGGAATAACATGCTTTGACTTAGTAAGTCGATCAACAATCACCCATATTCCATCATAACCATTTAGTGTACGAGGAAGCTTGTACACAAATCCATGGTAATATCTTCCCATTTCCACTGCGGAACGGGAAATGGTTGCATCAACCCAAAAGGCTTCTTTCTTTCAGCTTTAACTTGCTGGCAATTAACACATCTACTAACATATTCAGCAATTCCTCTTTTCATACCTGGCCAATAATAAAATGGTCGAATGGTATGATACATCTTAGTGCCTCCAGGATGCATTGCATATGTCGAACAGTGTGCTTCATCCAAAATTTCTTTCCTTAATTCCATATTATTTGGGATATACATCATATTCTCTTGCATAAGCATGCCATCAGTCTCTCGAATTCTGAGATCTTTCTTTTTCCCCTGATTACTTAACTGAATTAACTCCTGAATATCTTCATCATTCATCTGTGCCTCGAGCACTCGATCAATTAATACTGGCCTGATTTGAAAACTAGCAAGCAAGGCTACTTCTCGTTCTTCTGTTCCCAATTTCACTCCAGTATACCTCAAATTTGTAAGGAGATGAACACGAGAAGCATACAAAGCATTAATCCGACCTTGGGATTTCCTACTCAAAGCATCAGCCACTACATTAGCACGTCCAGGGTGATACTCAATCGTGCAGTCATAATCACTAAGCAACTCTAACCACCTTCGTTGCCTAAGATTAAGCTCTTTCTAGGTGAAAAGATATCGAAGACTCTTGTGATCTGTGAAGATCCTACACTTTTCACTATAAAGATAGTGTCTCCAGATCTTCAAAGCGAAAATAATGGCCGCTAATTCCAATTTATGAGTAGGATAATTTATCTCATGAGGCTTTAACTGACGCGAAGCGTAAGCAATTACCCTACCATGCTGCATCAACCCACATCCCAGACCATTCAAGGAAGCGTTACTGTAAACTTCAAAATTACTGCTATCATCTGGAAATGCTAAAACATGTGCATGAGTGAGATAATACTTCAACTGCTGGAAACTTTGCTCACAATTATCATCCCACTCGAATTTAACTTCATTTCTTGTCAATCTCGTTGACGGCAAAGCAATGACTGAAAAATCCTTAACAAACCGTCTGTAATAGCCTGCCAAGCCAAGAAAACTCCATATCTCAATGACAGTTCGTGGCTGTTCCCAATTCTCCACAGCTGCAATCTCCTGAGGGTCTACCTATTCACTTACTTAATGAATCCAACAAATATGTTATCAATATTATGGTCTGCAGCCCGCAATATTGATAACTCATCGTTGTTACGATAAGTAAGTAAATAATACCCAAGGGTGCAATATTACCATCTTGCCCTTTATTGAAAAATATACACACCCGTCTAAACAAATCCTCGATCGCGCTTTTGCACTACTCCTCAGGCAACATCGTCAATAAAAACAATGACAAATCTATCCAAGTATTGTTGAAATACCTTATTCACCAAATCCATAAAAACTGCTGGTGCATTCGTTAATCCGAATAGCATCACAAGGAACTCATAATAACCATAACGAGTTCTAAAAGCCGTCTTAGGAACATCTTCATCTTTAATCTTCAGCTGATAGTAACCAGACCTCAAATCAATCTTAAAAAAAATATACACAAGCACCTCGAAGCCAATCAAACAGATCATCAATACGTGGCAGTGGATAACGATTCTTAATTGTTACCCGATTCAATTGCCTATAATCAATACATAACCTCAAAGTCCCATCTTTCTTCCTCCCAAGTAAAACTGGAGCTCCCCAAGGTGAAGTACTAGGCTAAATAAAACTTTTATCCACTAATTCTTGCAACTAGATTTTCAATTCTCTTAACTCAACCAGAGCCATTCTGTATGGAGTCAAAGATATAGGATCCGTACCTGGAAGCAAATCAATAGTGAACTCCACATCTCTGTCTGGCGGCAATCCAGGTAAATCATCTGGAAATACATCAGGAAAATGCCTGACTACTCCAACCTCTTCCATACTACTAAGAGCAACATCATTCAATACTACATGAGCTAAATATCTTTGGCAACCTTTTGATAACAACCTCTTTGCTCTCATAGCAGAAATATCGCCATGCCTCACCCCACTACGTTCACCCACAAAAATAACCTCAGGTAATACAGGACGATGGAAAGTAACTGATTTCCTGTAGCAATCTATATTGGCACGATTATAATGCAACCAATATGTGCCCAAAATCACATCAAAACCAACAATATCCAACGGAATGAAATTAGCTAGCATCAGCACATCCTCTACCAAAACAGGACATCCTGGATATACACAATCTACATAACATTTCTCCTCTCTAGGCATAGCAAACTCTAAATCAAATCCTAGAGGAGTATGATGAGGTTGCGTCACTTGAGCAATTGTATGAGAAATAACTGAGTGCATAATACCATAATAAATTAATACCTTAGTAAAATGACCAAGAACATTTAACGTACCCATAATCAAGTCAGGATTGTTCTGAGCATCCTGTAATGTCATGTTGTGGATACGCCTCTGATTCTGCTGTCGTCCACCACGACTCATCTAACCATAATTACTAAATCCAGGAACTTGCTGGATCGGCGCTGGCGGTGGCATAGAAGGCTGATGGGGCCTCTGTTGATTTTGGGGACAATTTATAGCTCTATGTCCCATTTGACCACAAGTAAAATATCCACTGTTGTCCCGCCTACATTATCCAAAATGTCGATTATTACATTTGCGGCATAAGGGAGCACCTCCTCTACCAGAATCTCTCTGTCTCTGGAATCTAGGACCTTTAGAAAATCTACCACCTATCCTCTGAACAGTGGCACTAAAATCCCCGCTGGAAGAACTCGAGTTAGCTCCATTTTTCTTAAAACTCTGAGTCTGGCGAGATCTCTGAGATGATTGACCTTTACCTTTATCATCTTTCCTCTGATTCTTATCCTTTTTCTTATTCCTCGCTCTCACTGGCCATCTTCTCAGAGTCCTCAATCCTTAACAAAATCTCATAAAATTCCTGGTAAGTAGCACAATGAATAGCGGTCGCTATAGTACGCCATTTCTTTTTAGTACCCAACTAAATCGACGAAGCATCTCAACCGGATTAGCAATAACCTTTGGATGATAACGATACAAATCAATACTTTCCTGTAATACTCATTTACAGACATCTTCCCTTGTCTCAATTGAGTAAACTTTTGCTTCTTACTATCAATATAAGCTGGAGGAATAAACATTTTCTGAAATAATCACTTCAAAACTTCCCAGTCAGCAGCTTCCTCTCCAATTAATCCAGAAACCTTATGTTCCCACCAGGATGCAGGTTCCTTACCTAAGAACCAGTTAGTTGTCTCAACCCATTTATCAGGAAGAAGATTCCCTTGACTTTGCATTACACGGAACGTCTTTTCCACATGATTGAATCATTTCTCTGCTCCTTCAAATCTTTCATTTCCCTTAAAATGATTCGGCTTCAAATTATATACAATCTCAAGAGGAGTCATCTCGAAAGGTCGAAACGCAGACTGTATAGCATTAGCTATAGCTTCCCTTAATTGGAAGATATTAGGGAAACTAAGTTCAACTGAACGACGTGGCTCTCTACGAGGCGACATAGTTCTGACAGAAGACACCATAATACTTAGGGAATTCACAACATATACAGGACTGCAAACCTAAGCTCTGATACCAAACTGACATACCCCGACCGAGATCAAAGCGTGCTGGCCGTCATGTGAGGGTGACGTAGCCATGAGCGCATTACGGAAGCGATAAGAATATAGAAATTACGAATAATTAAAGACCAAACCACTAGCAATACTAACTAAGATAATGTGCTAGTGTAAGTAAGCGTGAATCCCAATAATTCAGAGCATAAGTAACCTAGTGCAGTTTAGCAGGACAATTATTAATAATACAGCATCCGAAGACGATCCTACATAGAAGGTGAACTGTCAGAACCTTCGTCACGCCATCGTAAGCCACCAACGAACAATTCCTACTTAATACCAAGAGGGGCGAAAAACAAAAAACCTGAGTGGGCAAAAACAAAGCTTTTCAAATCATTTCATTTCTCAAATATTCTAACCCCTCGCTATAAAACAAGTATAGTTTCCCAAAAAATAGTATACATACATATATATCTCAAAACCATGCTCAATATATCCAAATCCACATATATGTATACCATGCATATGCCATGCCCAATGTCACAATATAACCACTGTAAGCCAAATGATGCAATGTATTATAAATCATCTGCTAGCCGAAGTCACCTCACGTGATCTATGTAGCGAAATCTAGAGCTCATTTCAATCATATCTCAATCTCATAATTCATCATGTATATACGCCACATATCTCATCATATCTCATCATGTATATACATATCTGCACACGAGTCGGAACCACCTCACGTGGTCTGACCGACAAGACTGGGTGTAAATAAATACGCTCTAGTGCTACGATCACGTGAAGACTATGTGCTAATCGCAGGTCGCCTACGAGTCAAACCCACTTGAAGTGGTCTATATGACAAGACTGTGCACCTAACTTGGATCCAAGATGAGCATGTGGTGCGGGAGGTGAACATCACGTGAAGGACTGTGCCCCTAACTCTGGGCGGGAGCACTAACACCAGGGTGCAGATTATGAGCTCTAATATATCTCATCATCATCATCATCATCATATCTCATAACCATTACCAACATAATATACTCACCTGTAGCTTACCTGGGCCTCCGCAGCACCATGCAACAATATGCATAAATATGATAATGCATACACTAAAATATGAGGCAAGTATGACATGGCATTTAAATCACATTTCTTTTAAAACACGTTTTCTGGGAAAAACGTCAAGTGTGTGTGTGTGTGTGTGTGTTGTGTGTGTATATATATATATATATACTGAAAACAAAAGCCCACTCACAGATATATCGAAGGGTCGTAACCCCTGTGCCTCGAATGATTACACTCGTCCTCGGGATAGGTCTCACCTATGCGAAACAATTATATAAACGTCACTTTAAGAGCACATAACCAAAACTAGCTAATAACTTCTCATATATAGCTCAATTTGGGTATATGAATATATCACTGTGATCTACACAACGTCACGAACATCCCCATATTTTTAAAATTATTTTCCGACCACCCACGCGCTGCCACCTGCCAGCCAAGGCAAGGCCAGAAGCGTCCCCACACGCGGCCACGTGACAGGCACATTGACGGCGTCAGTCAACGCCTTCAGGTATATACTGGGGAATATATCGTTAAGTCCTAACGAAATCCGTCCAAACTAACTAACTGTGTCAGAATATTCTGTCAAACTTGACGGAATATTCCGTCATCTCCTACCTCTGAACTCCGGCGACCGTCGCCGTCACCGAAAAACTGGAAAAACTTTAAAACCTTATATCTTCGCCGTTTCTCAACCAAAATTCACGATTCTTTCACCAAAATGAAGCTTAAAACATAAGGAAGAGAAATATACCACTTTGTAGTCCAAAACACGAAGGAATCTCGCCGGAGAATTTCCACAAAATCCGGCCAAACTTTGAATCCACGATCCCGACGTCCAAAAACACTCCAACGATACACCCCGAGCTTCGTGACAACCTTCTAAAGCTCCCTGTGAGCTTGAAATTCCCTAAAAACCTCACTAAAATTAGTGCATGAACAGTACCTCATTCGGGGTTAGGGTTTTCACGTGATTTCGAAGGTTTCCTTACCTGAAAATGGTACCAATTGATTCACCTGAGCTTCACGAACACAATGGTGTGCTTAAATCCCTCGATCTGTCACGTTTCAAAGGGTTTTAGGTGTCGTCCGTACAAGGGAGAAGAGAGAAGGAGTGAGTCTGTGTTCGAGAAAGAGAGTTGACGGAAGAGAGAGAGTTTTGGTTTGTGTGTGTGTGGTCCAAAAGCCACCAATCACCATAAACCATTTCCCACTTCTAATTAGGTGTAATTAATTAAGTCTTACCCTAATTGGCCCAAACTTTTAGCTCAAACACAAACACAATCGAACGCCCAAGGGCATTTTCATCTTTTCACACCTTCGAGAAAAATATTTCGGGACGGGCTGTCACAAAGAAGGCAGTGGATTATTACCACCAAAAAAAATTCACTTTGGATTTTGTACAATTTTCCTATAAAGTTCGCTAAAATTTAAAGTTTTTTCAATTAGATTATTGAATATTGGCAAATAAACGCATGAGGAAATTAATACGACGTGTGTAGGAGCGATATTATATCAAAGGGAATTGCAATATGCAAGCCTCAATCAAGATCCAAGTCAGTGAATTTTAATTGCTTTCGATTTTTATGTTGTTGTATTCTACATTTAATTTAAAATACAATATTGTGGAGCCTAAAATAATCCCAAAAATTATAGAGGCGACACGTGGACTTTTGCTCAAAAAATACAAGATTGCTCTCATTAAATGAGCAAGCTCCTCAGATACTCCCACGCGCAGCTCCCACCCCTGAAGGTCCATGCAACTGAATACGATTGTCCACAGCTCAATGCCCCTTCCATACATTTGTAATGCTCATGTGGTATATTTTTCTAATTCCTCTCATCTAACTTTATGTGATCTATTTTTTCTTTGTTTTGCCTAAATACCTTGGAATTTGAAAGTCCCTCCCCCAAACATAGGTAAAACTATTAAGCTGATTGTCTAGAAGTCACATGATTTACCCTTTTAATTTTTAAAGTAAATTCTTAATTTATTTCATTATCATCCCAAACATAGTGATTTTTTTTTAGTACATCGATATTTTTACACTAGGAGGAGAGGAAGTTCGGCTAAGCCACACAATGGGCAATCTAATTTGGTATTGAATCTGCCCAAATTCGCCATTCATGAGATTCGAACCTAAGATCTCTCACTTTCAAGTGAAAGTGAAGATGAATACCACCAGTAGAATATAGTGATTATTTATTTATATGTACTTGATATCTGCCTTGAATAGTTCTTTTGCAACACAATTGCAAAGGGTAGTTCCGTCAAAAGGCAACAAAAAATTGGTCATAAGTGATCTAATCTGAGCTTAGCAGTTAACACCATACAAGGATTAAGCAATTAGTTCCTAACTTTACCATGAAGCCATAATTCAATGACATCACTTTTTCTTTAAACAAAATTTCTACATAGTTGGAGAATGTCTCAAAGTTTAAGGCATACAAATATGATGACAATATCTGTTTAATATTAAATTGCGACCCGTTAAACCTTGTTCTCAATATAGTAATGACCGTTTGTAAAACATTTGCGACAAAAACTATTGTGTATTGGATGATTTTTTTTTTTTTTGACAAAGTCGGTATTAACTTAAATTGCTCTAAATACGAGCAAGAGATTCAAACTCAACTATAAAAGTTTTACTACTTAAAAATTGAGATTATGAAATGTCAGCGAGTCAATGAAAAATTATACTTTTGAGAATTTTTTTAGCATTTTCCCTCACTTTTATTGTAAATAAGATTGTTGTATAAATAAATCTCGTAATTATGCATATGAGAAATGCTAAGACGACTATCAAAAGTGAGAGTTTCTATTAACTTTTTGTCACCTTATATTTGTAGTATCATATTTTATAATTTTGACATGACAATTAACGTTAAACTGTGAAATCCCTAGAATTAGTTTATTTATTTGTTTATATTTTTAGTTGTAAAACTGTCTTCATTTATTTATTTATTTGTGAGTTTTAAAGACTTCCACAACTCTCGCCGTCGTCTAATAGTCGACAGACAGACCAAACTCCAACCTCTCACTTTACCAAATATCTACCCCAACCTTCTTCTTCCACCACCACCACCACCAACAGCCCTGCCGTTTACTTTTACATTCCAATTTTGCCCCTTTCTTCCTTGACACCGCCATCCCAATCCTTCAGTTTCCTCTTCTGGGTCGTCTCCATCTCCCACCAAACCTCCAATTCCAACTCCTCCCGCTCCAATTCGGCTCCCAATCCCACATGGGTCCGAGCAATTCAGTACTCAGTCAACTCGCCGAGTCGGTGAAGGCGATTTCCGAGTTGCCCGAGTGCCGAAACGCGTTCAGGAAGATGTACGGGAACTTCGTGCGGAGAGTCAAGCTTTTGAGTCCTCTGTTCGAGGAGTTGAGGGACGGCGATAAAGCGCTGGGGGAAGAAGAAGTTGTAGCTTTGGAGTCGCTGGGGGAGGCTTTGAATTCGGCCGAGGAGCTCATCAAGTCGGTCAACCGAGGGAGCAAACTTTATCAGGTACTTGCTTTGTTTGGTTTGTGTTTTTCTATTTTCTGTTTGGTTGCTGAGAAAACGAAGGAAAGTGGAGAGAGAAAAGTAAAGTTTTGGGTTTTGGTAGCATTTCATATAGCTTTCGAAGTTCCCAGTTTGCAGGATTTACAGTTCTTAATTAATTATCAACAAATTATGCATGTTGCTAATCTAATAAGTAGACAACTCTACTCAATCATGTAAAATACACAAAACAACCAAGAACTTAATGGTACACAGTTTCTCAATCGTACCCGTTGCCTAGTTCATAGCCCTTAACCGACTGAAAAGTACGTTAGCTAGTGGGAAATGAACCGAATCTTGTTGACATTTCCATAACCAAATGTCATTAAGACCTCAAAATGTTCGTGCTAGCCTCAAATTAAGAACCTATGTGTCGAATAGTCTTTCGAGCTCCATGTTTGTTGACTTGAAAACTTCTCATCTATGTGATTCGCAAGTGAACTTTCCACGAAATAATTCATTGCCAGCTTAATTAAGTTGTTGTGATAGCTTTTCTTGTTAAGGACCTCGTACTTTGGCTTTTAGAGTGTTGCGCTTTCATATGAAGGAGGTTTTGTAACAATAAGTTGCATGTACTTTCCTTCTATTGTGATATCCTATTTTTTAACTACATAAAATGATCAAATGTAGTACAATTGTTTACATTTTCATCGTGAGTTCGTGCCTTCATTTCTTCTCATCCTTATTTAACATATAGAAAGTAAGATTGGCATCCTCCAAGATGGATATATATGTGAATAACTTGCATATTTGAAGCGTGGGGCGGTAGCACTAGATGCGAGCATGTTATCTTTATGTAACACATTTGCTGTAAGACTCTGTGCATTGGCCTTCTTGCCCTGCAAACAGATTTAGTTGATTTAAAGGTAGACTGTTTTCTTTATGTAACAGGCTTTGCAAAGGGACGAGATTGTTGATAAGTTTCACCAAATGACAGTTAAAATTGAAGCAGCATTGAGTAAAATTCCTTATGAGAAATTTGACATGTCAGAGGAAGTTTCCGAACAGGTACGTTTACAACCTGCATTCCATATTTGCATCTGAAGAAAATTATTAGCAGAAAATGACTCATAGTTTATCTTTTTTCTCTTTGCGTTTTTTTCAATGCTGTTAATTTACAAAGTATTTAACAAGCACTATACGTTGTAATTTCCTTCAGATTGAATTAGTGCATGCTCAATTCAAAAGAGCGAAAGAAAAAAAGGACTGCCTTGACTCGCAACTGGAGATGGATTTAGCCATAGCAGTACGAGACAAAGATCTTGACCCTGCAGTAATAAAAAGACTTTCAGAGAGGCTGTACCTCAGAACCATCAACGATCTAAAGAAAGAGTCACTTGCTTTCCATGAATTGGTTATCGCAAGTGACGGAGATATAGGGGACCACTTTGAAAACATGCAATCTCTGCTTAAGAAGCTAAAGGACTTGGTGCTTAAAGAAAACCCAGAAGTCGAGAACTCTGAATGTGACAAGAGCACGATCAAACACAGATCTCCTGTCATCCCAGATGATTTTCGGTGTCCAATATCATTAGAATTGATGAAGGATCCTGTGATTGTCTCTACTGGACAGGTACATCCTTGAACTTCTTTAAAAACATACAGTTTTGTCAGTTTCTCTATTGTACTTCATCGTGGTTGATGATTTCACTTATTTTTGCAGACATACGAAAGATCCTGTATTCAGAAGTGGTTGGATGCAGGACACAAAACCTGTCCCAAAACACAGCAGACATTAGTGCACACGGCCATAACACCAAACTATGTTTTGAAGAGTCTAATTGCTTTGTGGTGTGAAAGCAATGGCGTTGAGCTACCCAAAAAGCAAGGGAATGGTAAAAACAGAAAAGCAGGAAGCAGTATTTCAGACTGTGATCGCGCTTCTATTGCTTCCTTGTTGGAAAGGCTAGCAAAGGGAAACTCAGAAGAACAAAGAGCAGCTGCTGGTGAGCTCCGCTTGCTGGCAAAGAGGAACGCAGATAATAGAGTGTGTATTGCTGAGGCAGGAGCCATTCCTCTCCTTGTTGAGCTCTTATCATCCGCTGATCCTCGGACCCAAGAGCATGCTGTTACAGCACTTCTCAACCTCTCGATAAACGACAGCAACAAGGGAGGAATTGTAAATGCAGGAGCTATACCCGATATAGTAGATGTTTTGAAAAATGGCAGCATGGAGGCTAGAGAAAACGCAGCTGCAACCCTTTTCAGTTTGTCTGTTATAGACGAAAACAAGGTGGCAATTGGAGCTGCTGGGGCTCTCCCAGCCCTTATAAAATTGCTGTGCGAGGGGACTCCGAGGGGGAAAAAGGATGCTGCTACCGCTATTTTTAATCTTTCGATCTATCAAGGAAATAAGGCCAGGGCTGTAAGGGCAGGCATTGTCCCCCCACTGATGAGATTACTCAAGGATGCGGGAAGTGGGATGGTGGATGAAGCACTAGCGATCCTGGCCATTCTGGCTAGCCACCAAGAAGGGAAGGCAGCAATTGCCCAAGCTGAGCCAATCCCGGTTTTGGTGGAAGTTATAAGAACCGGTTTCCCACGCAACCGGGAGAATGCTGCTGCTGTGTTATGGTCGTTATGCACAGGTGATTTGCAGCAGTTGAAACTAGCAAGGGAACTCGGCGCAGAAGAGGCAATGAAGGAATTGTCGGAAAATGGCACTGATAGGGCCAAGAGAAAAGCTGTAAGTGTTTTGGAGCTCCTTCAACGAGTCGATGATGATTTTGTTCCCCAACAATCCTAGTACATATTATTAGGACGGAGAAAGTGTAGTTTTACGTGTACTATACGACGTATACGTTATATTGTGGTGACATATTGGTGTTTCATGTAGAAAGGGATAAGTAGAGTAATATAAAAGAAGGCAGGAATACAATTCAATGTGGCCGGCTTTTCCACAATAGTAGAACAGGTTTTCTGTTTTAGGTAGGGATTCTCGCACTCTCAACTTAACTGGAACTCCAAATTGAGTATTTTATTTGTCAAAAAAATTGAAAGCGTCGCAATCTCTCCGATTTTATTTGTTAGAACAAATATGTGCTTTTTTTCCAGGTCAAACACGGTAGGTTTGTAAACTATGAAAATCGCGTTTTACCACATTGGCGTAAAACAATCATGTTTGTGCACCCTGTGCAGGTTCGATCCCCACAAATCTCCCTTCCCCTAACAACTAACAATTCAACCACTAACGCTATCGTTTGTCAAAAAACATTATTTAAAAAAAATCCAATTTTTTCCTTGAGTGAATAATTAAATGTATTAGAAAAACAGCAGTAACAAAAAAGTTGAATATAACTTGTCTAGAAGTGCTTTTAAGCTTCTCCGTTTTTGCCACAATAAACTTAATACAAAAAAACTTAAAATGTCTATTCAAACCGAACAAAATACGTGAAAAAATACTGAAATTGCTTCCACTAAATCGTTACGAGAAAATATGTGGAACAACAAAAACAAGTTTGATCTCAGCAAGCACCAAACACAGCATTAGCCTAGCCCACACGGGATTGATTTATTTATACGAGGCAGAAAGGAGAAGAAAATGAAACCGAGCAAAACTTTACTTGTCAATCTAACTTCCCATGAATGTTTCGGTCAAGGTCCGGCCGTTTGCCATTTTCGTGGTCCCAATTATCAAATCATATGCCATCCCTTCCTGCAAGATCCAAATTACCATAGATATTAGGAATTAGGACAAGAAGCAGACAACAGATGAGAGGAGTAAATGTGCTTCAACCCATCCATCTACCAAATTGTATAACATAATGAAATGTCGTAGATTTCATACGTGCAAAACAATTAACATACCTGAGCACTGAGAAATCGTAGAGCAGAGATCTCCGCAAACGTTACACCTCCAATGAAGACAACAAGAACTAGAGAACGCCTTCCATCAGGTACCCTGGGATATGTTCAGAAATGTTGCAACAAATCAAGAAATACAGTACTCAGAGCAGACTCTTATAAAATAGGACCAGTTGGGACATACTTGTCTACACTGGCCGAATGCCCCTGCAAAGTGTCTACCGATGGGCTGCTTGAGAATCTGCCCTGTAAAATTGTTACAACAGAAAAAAGCAGCTTAACATGTAATCCAATATACACACACAAAAGATAAAATAAGAACGAATAACTCAAGAAATGTACTTACTCTCTTTATTTCTGAATGTGGTCCAGGTAAAAGCCTCAGAATCTCTTCAATAGGACGCCTGAAAGTAAAAAAGTTGCATGTTTTAGAGCAAATTAAACACGCATCGAGATCATGAAAATTTACAACGAAAGATCGTATATCTTTATCATTTCCAGTGGTTTTCTAAGAGCTCGACTATAACAAAGGGCAAATGACTTGCAGAATATATACTCCTGGTGAAGTAGAATTGATGGGATCTACTGAAAAAAATAAGAAACAAACAAACAAACACGGAAAGAAAACGAACGTGCAACAAAAAAAATTAGTTAAGGAACTAGGCTCACCATCCAGATCGAACAGCTTGCTGGATGAGGCGAATGCTAAGAGGTGCGTATCCAGAAAACACATAGGAGATATCATTGGGGCTGTGATATAAGAAAATTGCATCCCCAAGTTAGTACCACAGAAAAGGGAACACTGCCAAAAAGAAAATCAAAAGTAGAGAAGAATAATACTTTGCAGTGTCAGTGTCCTCAACTACAAGTTGCAAGGCACGTTTAACTGTCAGCCAGTTGCTTTTCGTCTCCTGCAAAGTTCAGACGTGTACAATGAATCCACATTTATTCTTTTATGCACACAAGTCCATTCACCAGTTACTAAATTATTCAATGAAACTAGTGCATTATTTTGTGAGGGTAAAATAAAAATGAACCTGTTTTTTAAGCAATCCAGCTTTCTCTAAATTATTCAGTGTAACCATGTGCTCGAATCCATAACTATGGAGTAGTTCTCTCCTAAACCAAGAATACAAAAACCATTTAATATAAGATATAAAATAAAAAGGATTAAATTTAAACATAGTGTGTGATGATGAAGAGCACTTGCCTTAAATAGTCGAAATGCTTTTTGGGCAACCCAGAATTTGTAATAGAAAATAATATGAGAAGACGTAGAACATTCACAAGAGGCTCCTGCTTATGGATCATTTCTTCAATATGCTCAAAGCATCTGCATTCATAAACTCTTTCAGTCTTAATTACATGGCTAAAGAAAATGAGAAGCATAAAAAGCCCAAACATGTAAGTTCTCAACAGCAGCCTAAATTCAGCTTACATGTCATAACTTTGACTCTCAATAATTGTGTGTTCCATGTCAAGTTGTCCAAGAAATGATGTCTTTGACGTGAACGTTGACAGATGCTGAGCAAGATTTATGTGCCTCTAAAGCAATAATTGTAGCAAATCAGAATATAAAACTCCCTGGATGAATCTTATAATGAATTAATGATTTAAAGAATTACTTACAGTCATTTCTGGCAATGAGTTCAGTTTTTTTACAAAGTCCTTCAATTCAGAAACTGTCTGGTTCTATATGCAAAATTATATAGCACTTCATTAGAAAAGAAAAGAAAAAATTCTGGTAATGCCATCGGGTTCATGAATAGAAAATTGAGTCGAAATCATCTCATGATTGCAGAAGGGCAAGTATTTAGGTCTTATAACATTCACTTACATTGCTAGTCACATCGGTGTAGTCCTGCTTCATGGATTGTGCTTTTTGACGTAGTATCTGCAATCATACTGCAGGTAGCAATGAGAAATTGAACTGCTGGGAAGAATTTCTGTTCATTTTTATAAGAACTTAGAAGAAATAGCTTTAGAAAAAGAAACAAACAGAACAATTTAAAGTGGTGAATATAGATCAACCTGGCCAACAACTTCAAAGTTGAGATCCCGTAACTCTTTAAACAGCTTGTCACTGTGATTATTACGATACACAGTAAATAAGTATGAAAAGACAGAGGACCAAAGAAGCACATAGGAAGAAAAATGATTTAAAGAAAACAAGTAAGAAAAGAAAAGACTACAATGGTTTAGGCATTTGAGAGCAACGAGTGTTATGGATGGGCAAAAAGACTTCAAATGAGTATATGTGGGACATGATGCCCTTGAATTACATAAAAATTCTTTCAAGCAAACAGTGAAACACCTTGAATTAAGTGGAACTTTCATCTTCTTTCCCTCTTGTTGGGCAGCCCCCATGAAAGACGCATCTAGCTCGACAGCACCATTGTTGATATGCAGAAACTGCACTGAAACTATTAGGGATAGCTTACAACTAATTCAAATTACAAACAAACAAGAATTCTCCTTTACTTTCAATTCAGAAAATTTAAGGTTTCTCATTAACGTTTTAGGTTAAATACAAAAAAAGACTTAGGTTCAGTTGACTTACAAATCTATGTCTTAGGCAATTAATTAATAAGAGTAGATATATTATATAATATAATGATTTAATGAAAAACAAATGAAAAAGTTATTGGAAAAACTTGCATAAAGTTATTGGAAAAACTTGCATACATTCTTAGCATGCCAATTGAATTAGTATGCTATAATCCAGATTAAAAAACCTCACGAGCAACTCAAAATTTTAACATATGCTTGCTATTCCTAGTTACCTACCATACGCATGCAGCTTTTTATCATAACCATGGCATGTGATTGATTTTTCTACTGAATATATACTTCCTCCAGTTTTTACAATGACTTACCTCATCAAGAAGCCCTTCATATGTTAATTGAGAACACATGGGAGTTACCATGTCCACCTACATCCAAGGAATAGTCAATGTAAGCAAAAACCACAATTCACAGTGATACGCAGTAGCAGAATGTGAGTTTGTAACTTTCTGAATAATGGATTGGTATGCCATAATTATAAAGAAGAGTTCATAATTTCACTATTGCAATTTTCTATTCCTTTTCCAAATAAAAACGTTAAATTGTGAACAAATTGATTAACATGGCATATTTCATGAAATTAACCTAAAGTTATTTACTGCATGTCTTGCAAATAAATGTACCAACAAGAAATGGCCAGAACACGCCATGTTGTGTGGCAAACTAAGTAACTTTAAGAGGATGTGAGAGAGAGAGAGAGAGTACCTCCCTATCTAACAGGATGAGAGTATTTATCTCTGGCACAACCATCTGAAGTCACAAGCAAGATATATTAGTGGAGGGAATATGAAACGTACATTTTAATATGCAGTTTATATTCTTTTTAACCTAATTCATAAGAGAAGGTGCTTAAAGTCATGTATAAATTACGTCAGGTGAGTTAACCGGTTCTTCAGCTTGCATACGGTTTAGAATGTCAGCAACACGCACTGAACCTCTGCCTTTCGCCCTCACATTTGGTATCACCCCAAAAGAAAACTACAAAACAATAAACAAGGCACAATTTTCACCCACAGGCAAAGAACAATAACCAGAGTAACTAGAAAAATATTTCTGGCTACATTCATGATAGTTGCTCTAACCTTATACCTGTCATATATATATATATGGTGAAAGGATTCGTGCTTACGTGATTCAAATAAATCACAGAAAAATCTTTAAAAGCGAAAGCTTAAACTTGAAGTAAACTGAGCAAATTGTGCATGTATTTTTGACAACCTCAAGCTTGTGAATCGCTTTTGCAATATGCCAAAGTGAGCCTGTATCACCATCAACTAGGTATTCCTACCAGGCATAAACAAAAAGAGAAAGTATATAAATATAAATCAGTGGTTTATAACAAGTTTTGAACATCTGAAGCTCAAATCAAAGTAATTAAAATAAATTCACGAATATAAAATGAGGAATTTCTCCAGTACTTTGTAAGAAAGATCAAGTTCGAATGACAAAACATCCTCGTCCAAAGGAACAATGTATAGCGGGTATTCCCCTATAGTCAACAAGTGATGGACCTTTTCCTCCTCAAGGATCTGAAAAACCAAAATGGTATCTATCATCATTCAATATCCAAAAACACGCACATTGCATCCATCAAAAACCATAACTTATTGCGAGTAAGTACATCTGTAATAGCCAAGGCGTTCTCACCTTCTCACAAGCAACCGTACGTCGAGGGACAAAATAAACATAGTATTCTCTCTGCAGTCCTTTTGACGTGTCATTATGAATATGCGAACTAATCAACGTCATCAAAGTGAGCTCTGAACGGACAAGGTAAACCAGCTTGGAACAGTCAGTTTGAATGGGATCAGCCGAAAGATGTCGCAATTCAATCCCATGTTCCTGTTTGCATGCACCAGTAAAAAAAACAACAATTACAATCTAAATTCCACCAGAAAAAGCTTCCTGCATTATTCACAGCTCATTTCAGTTGAACATAACAACTGCTTTTCCGAAATTAAGAACCGAAAATCAATTTCGAATGCGAGTTCCCCTTCAAACTCCAGCTTAACAAGCATAAAAATCGCATCACAACCATACAAAATTCAGCAGAAAATTTGAATTTCTATGGAAACAGTGTGATATATTTACTTTGAGAATCGAAGTCTGGATGATCGATGAGAGAGAGCCGCTGAGCTTCTGATCGATGACCAAACACTTCTTTCCTCGAATCTGCAAATTCAAGAACAATCAAACAAATCAAAATTCAAGACATTTTCTAATTTGAATTTCAACGGAAACTAAATTGAATCATCGAATTGGAGCTCACATTCTTGAGGATGTTTACAAGCTCCCTCTGAGACTGTTCCCTGTTGTACCATAATATCCACACAAAAATTAAATAATATATATACATATATAGATATATAGGAAGAAAATACAAAATTAATTGGAAATTACATGGAGATTGTAATCAGATAGTACCTGAGGGATGTGAGATTGACCGGAGCATTGTCTAAGTTGGGAATCTGAGCCATGGCAGTCCAAAACCTCCAATTTTTCAGTTGCAGAGCTGCCTCGCCTGCTCGAAGACGAAGACGATGAAACTTACTTGAAGCAAACTTTATAATGGGCCCGGACTCGTTATTGTGGGCCTTGGGTAGGACTTAGATTGCTTTAGTACTATTGAAATTAGGCCCGTCCCCTAAAAATAATATAGGCTTTTTAGTCAAAATGACTTCTGAAATTGACACAATTTCTCACTTAGTTCTAAGATTTAAAATCAATAAAACTAGTCCATGAGTTTTCTCACCATCGATCATTTTGGTTCTCTGTAAAAAATATTCATTAAATAATGATAAAATGACTAAAATACTCTTAATTGTTTACAAATCATTTTGACGAGTTCTTTATTAAATTGGGTATTTTTGCATGGTTGGAGACTGGGACATTCTCGTCATTACAATATATTTATATTGTCAATTTTTATTTTTTGGAACAAATAATATTACCTACGTTAAGAAATGAATAAAATACCATTACACCGTAGTACTAAAGCTTTACGGTTAAGGAATTTAGAGATGGGTGGTCGTTGAATTGGAGATATTTGGCTTTTCCTTTTGGTTTTTATTTTTTATTTTTTTTGGGGTGGGATGGCTTCAAAAATTTAACTGTAAGTCTCACTTTTTAAAATTTACAAATATACAGTAAACATAGCATTTTTTTATTTAGAAAGAATGTTTTTTTTTTTTAAGTTTAACAAAAAAGAGTTGAAGCCACTCAATACTACGTTATAATAATATTCTTCTTTATTTGTAATTAAAAAATTTTAAATTTAAATTTCGTAGATGACGAATCTGATTTTAAATTAAGTTATTTATTATATAACTTGCGAACTCCTTTTCTCCTTTCTCCCTTCACCTCTAAACGTCAAGTATATCACTGTACTTAAAAAAAAAAAAAAAAAAAAAGAGTTGAAAAGTCCTAAAAACAAACACATTAAAAAGCGGAGTGCTGTTAGATAATAAAAAAAAGGAAAATAAAAGAAGCGTGGTTGAAGGAACTGTCACTCTTTCAACGAACACGTACGAGTACGACACTACATCGTAGCATCTCACTCTCAATCCAAATCCCAACGCAAAAACCATTCTCTACAACCGAACGGATCCCGCACTCTCTCCCGCCCTCCCTCCCTCCTCAATTTATGGCCACCGCTATACGCCTACGCCGGCTCGGAGCCGCCGCCGTCGTTGCCACCGCAGCCAGCGGCGCCTTTCTCCTCCAGCCTTCTTTCTCCTCCAGCGACCGGGGCGCCGGGCCCTCCTCCCTCGGCGCTGTCCGCCAGAAGATCAGCGACCCGAACGCTGTCGTTCCGTCTAGGGCGGCTCAGGAGGCCGCTCTGATCGGCGCGAGTGCTGCCAACCCGCTCGACATTCTCGTAATCGGCGGTGGCGCCACCGGCTGCGGCGTCGCGCTTGACGCAACCACCAGAGGCCTCCGCGTCGGCCTCGTCGAGCGCGAGGACTTCTCTTCTGGAACGTCGTCGCGGTCCACTAAGCTAATTCATGGAGGTAGGCGTATAGCGTATGTACAATCATACGTATCCATATATCCGTATCCGTATATATACAATTCATACTTCTCTGTATATATTGTGTTGCGTAATTGATTGCATTACATGGATCTCCCTGTCGTCTCAATTTGTCATTTCCGGTCCTTAAAGTTGCTGTTGCTGTTGACGTTTTGTTTTGTTTCGGTTGTCGTTTTTGCCTCCTGTTAGCATTTGTGTAGTTGAAGAGAAATTGAGCTGCAGGAGTGGATCAATGTACAAAACCGTTGTAATTTCGTTAACTTTGTAGATAGATGCATTATAACGTTGTCTATATTGATCTTAACTGTAAATCGAGACGGAATAATCCCAGATTTTGTTGTTATCTTTCAGTTTAGACTGTATGATTCGGCTTTTTTCGTTTGGATTTAGTAATCATTGAGTTGTCTAAAAAGATTTTTAATATTTTAATTTTCTAATAGGTAATTGTTTATAATTAAGTTTTTGACTTCCGTCTTGGCGGGTTATGTAAAATTACTATCTTGGTTGCTTATGCAAGATAATTATTATGTTAGGTGTTCGGTACTTGGAGAAAGCTGTTTTTAATCTTGACTACGGGCAGCTGAAGTTGGTATTTCATGCGCTTGAGGAGCGTAAACAGGTTATTGACAATGCACCGCACCTCTGCCATGCTTTGCCATGCATGACACCATGTTTTGACTGGTTTGAAGTAGTATACTACTGGATGGGCTTGAAAATGTACGATTTGGTTGCAGCACTACGGCTCTTACATGTGTCCAGATATTATTCTGCACAAGAATCTGTTGAGCTCTTCCCCACCCTTGCCAGGAATGGTAACAATAAAAGCTTGAAGGGCACCGTGGTGTATTATGATGGGCAGATGAATGACGCGCGTCTTAATGTTGGATTGGCATGCACTGCTGCCTTAGCTGGTGCAGCGGTGCTTAACCATGCAGAAGTGGTTGATTTGTTGAAGGATGAGGCTAGCAATCGGACAATTGGTGCAAGAATCCGAGACAACTTATCAGGTAGAATGAGCTCACACTTCCACAACTGGCTTATATGCTACCGTAGTGTAATTAAGTGAATGATGATTTAATGATTTCCTTTTTGAACATTGTGATTCTTACTGAATTTCTTAAGTTACCAGGGAAAGAGTTTGATACATATGCAAAAGTTGTCATGAATGCTGCTGGGCCATTTTGTGACTCTTTAAGGAAGATGGCAGATGAAGATGCAAAACCAATGATATGCCCAAGCAGCGGTGTACACATCGTACTTCCTGACTATTACTCTCCTGAGGGTATGGGTTTGATTGTTCCTAAAACTAAGGATGGACGTGTTGTTTTCATGCTTCCATGGTTGGGACGAACAATTGCTGGCACCACAGATTCCAACACCCCTATTACTCTGCTTCCTGAACCACATGAGGATGAGATTCAATTCATACTGGATGCCATTTGTGATTACCTTAATGTCAAGGTTTGTGATTCTCTGTGCATGCGTGGCATCTTTTCCTGCATTGCTAATCCAAGCTTTAGACGCAGCACCATGTTTATCACACGTCAAATAGACATGAACAGTTACAAACTTAAGTATCTGTTCTTTCACCGATTGCTTTCTTTCTATTTAGTCAGTTAGTCAGAATATTGTGTGTAGATTTCAGTGTGATCTTATGGTCTGTATTTGGATATTAATTATCAACACGAGCTGCTTGATCAGTTGTCTATTATTTTCCTCAGTGTAACACATCTCCTTAAGGACTTCTCTGACTAGTTGAATTTTTTACTCGGGTTGATGATTGATATCCAAACGCAGAAAGTAGTGGAAGACATTTAGAGCTGTAACTCAATCTAGGTGTCTTTCTCATTCTTTTTCTTGTTAGTTGTCTTGTTGAGACTAAAGCAATGCTGGGAAAATATAGGTACGCCGCACGGATGTTCTCTCCGCGTGGAGTGGTATTCGCCCATTGGCAACGGATCCATCTGCGAAAAGCACTGAGAGCATCTCCAGAGATCATGTTGTATGTGAAGATTATCCTGGTTTGGTAACAATCACGGGCGGCAAGTGGACTACTTACCGTGGGTAAGGTTTATTTGGTTGAGCTGAGATGATTTAGTTTATACTTATAGTTAAGAGGTTTTGCATTTGAAACTAAGCAACAGTATATTTTGCTAACTATAAATTTTTCAGCATGGCAGAAGATGCGGTTAATGCAGCAATAAAGTCTGGAAAGCTGACCCCAGAAAATGGATGTTTAACCTCCAAGCTGCAAATTGTCGGTGGAGACGGATGGGATCCTGCATCTTTTACAGTTATCGCTCAACAATATGTGCGCATGAAGAACAGCCATGGTAAAGTTGTTCCTGGAGTGATGGACACTGCTGCAGCAAAGCATCTATCCCATGCATATGGTACTTTGGCTGAACGAGTTGCTGCTATTGCTCAGGTTGGTTTATCTTGCTCCCAAAGTCACTGTATACATGTAATCTGTCATAATGTATGGGTTTCTCATATACTGCTGATGTCCTTATATTACAATTCTACCCGCCGATTCCTAAACATCCTTCATATGTATTATTGTTGAAGTTCGGTATACTCGTGTCTTGGTCCATATTTTACCATTCTAGATATGTTTAATGTATAAACTCGTAACCGCTGTAA
The DNA here is from genome assembly GCA_024362995.1 of Heteromeles arbutifolia. NCBI lineage: Eukaryota > Viridiplantae > Streptophyta > Magnoliopsida > Rosales > Rosaceae > Heteromeles > Heteromeles arbutifolia. The sequence continues at coordinate 11,085,924 of JANCRC010000018.1, forward strand.
AATTTTGGAATTATAACCCACTGGTGTCTAGTCATGTGCTTTGATTTGAAGTTAATGCTTTACTTATAACTTCACGTTTTCAAATTTTAGAATGAAAATCTGGGGAAGAGGCTTGCCCATGGATACCCTTTTCTAGAGGCTGAGGTTGCCTACTGTGCTCGAAACGAGTACTGTGAATCTGCCATTGATTTCATTGCTCGGAGATCTCGGCTTGCTTTTCTCGACACTGATGCGGCAAGCAGGGCATTGCCACGTGTGATTGAAATTTTAGCGAACGAACACAACTGGGATGATTCGAGGCAGAAGTACGAGTTAGCGAAGGCCAAGGAATTTTTGAAAACTTTCAAATCTTCAAAAAATGCTCAGTTCCATGACGGGAAACATGTTTAGTAAGTACTTCTCTCTTTCGTTCTACATCCACGATCAACAAATTCCTTTATCAAATTAGTCGGTAGTGTAAATAATCTTGATCGGGTGGTTGTCTCCGCTGTAGGTTTGTGCATTCATTTTTCACAAGTACATTGACTGGCGGCAAATTTCCGGCCTATAATTCTGGTGCAAAGGAGTATGACTGCCACACACAGCATATGGTTATAGTTACATTCTATGAAAATTAACATTCATCTGTCAAAATAATTTGTTACCAGATTCTCAGCCCCTCTGTGCAGAGTTGCTGGTAAAAAATTTCGATTGGTTCTGATCGGTATATTTTGAGGTTTAATATAGTGTTAGGAAAAGAAATCGCATTGTAATAATCGATCTTCGTTTGCAATTTTCCTTGCAAGCACAAATAAAGTGATTTATTCTTGGTTCATACATCGTTACATACAACGGTAACGAGTTTAATATAAATTTTGGTCGATGTGTTTTTAACCTAAAAACTCGAGCCTTTCTTGCATATTTGCCTTGTAAGACCCCGTCTTAAAGACCTTTCTTTTCTATTTACATTTAATATTCCTCATCTCTGTCCTCACGCAAGTTACCGGACCTGGAGGGGTTGCCGATGGCTTGGGTGGGGACGGAAATGGTGAGTGTCGGGAATTTGAAATTTCTAATATCACATTGCAAACTTTGACACTTTCTGAATTTTGAACTTTGAAGATTACCAACCGTCCGGTCCAACTTTTTCTTTCCTTGTTCACGAGATGTGTCACGTAAAACCTCAATCCATCCGTATTTACTTGACTCACGGGTTGGTGCTGACTTTCTGGGTCCAAAAGTTGATAAAACCAAACACTCGACGTGCTTGTGATTTTTGAATTTCTTCCCTATTTTGCCTCTACCGAAATAAATATCCCCATGAGAGTTTTATTGTTGGGAAAAAGATATTTATTGAATGTGAAATAAAACATCATAGGATCAATACAACGAATGAAATCCCATTAAATGGTGAACTTCGAATGGCTTGATCCCGTCGGAGGGTACGTAGGCAGTCTAACAAAGAGGTTAGATGCAGCCATAGAGTAAACGAAAAATCACTACGCAATTCAAAGCTTGAGTTGTGCTTTGTCCGTATCTCGGAAGTGAGGTATGTTAAATATACGGATACTTGGTGACGTAGAGTGTCGATCATGTACGTATGTTCAGGATCAGGGCGTTACACAACGAATTATGAACAAAAGTGTCAGCCATCTTAAAAGTAGTGTTGTCTGAAACACGTGCTTGTCAACAAATGTTCCAAACCATCTCTTCCAAATGCATAGTCAATCTGTGGAGGGTTTCTGACGTTCTGTTGACTCTAAAAGTTACAAAGCCTACGTGGCGTGCAAGCTAAGTAACTAGGAGCTAACTACGTTCTTCAGTGGCTTAAATGTTGATGCAATACGCTGCTAATTCCTGATTGAGCTACTTCGGCCGAGGAAGGAACAATCTCGGCCTTGAGTTTTGAAGCCTGAAGACAAGGTTGTGCATACTACTCTGAAGTTCTGGATCATGTGCACCGGGTTCGGCAACCTCAACTATATTGGTGAAAATACAAGCCCGCCGAATCGGTATCAAACTGTGTAGACAAAGATATTCAAAAGAGATGAGTGTCTTCGTTATAAAAATGGTTCAGTTGTCTGCGTGCGAAACTCTGAATGCGACCTAAGAGTAACCAATCATAAAACTCCTACCTCATCGAAAAGGTTAATGAAGTGACATATTTCGACGAAAGAATCAAATACTCCTCGTTGGTTGAGACTTAAGATAAATGGACAGCCACATACTCAAGAGTGAATCTCTGTCTATCCAGTTGATCGAGACTCCTAGGCAAAATATAACTCCGACCCTAGCCGCCTTCACTAGTTGCTTCTAGAAAACCCCGTTTATCCAGTTGAAACCAAATTTAACCTTATATCCAGTCAGAATTTGTGTTGATGGTTAGTAAGTCAATTTTCACAAAAAGGTGCGAAAGATTCCACGTAGAGCGTTGATCTGTGTGTTGAATTGAATGTCTCTTTTTTTATTGCCGGATCTCTGGTATGTATAGGACAACTATACTTTGGCTGATAAGTTCCAAAGCCAATTCGAACTGCAGCACGCTCCTGGAGCTTTATCCCATTTTACTTGCTATTATCCAATGCTTAAGTTCAGATAACATTTTTCCTTGAAAAACAATTCCCATTTGAAGATTACATTTCATGAAAAACAATTAGTGTATCTAATATCGTTTGTTCAAAAAAAAAAAAAAAATTCCTCACACGTTGCATGCATCATGCATGGGACGTCCAACCGTTCCAATGACTTGACTGACTATCAATAAAGATAGCAAGCATATCATGACGCCTTTTTGCCCTTTTTGGTTTTGTCCTCCTCTATTTAACAAAAAAAATATTAAAATCCTATTAATTCGTTAATTCATACAAAAGCCCCGATTGCACGGAGCTGATTGAGAAACCTTTATTCCAACTTAAAAAGCTTCTGATATCACGACACTTAAAAGCGTTCTTAGAGTAGCTTTTTGGATGCTTTTTCAAAAGCACTTCTATTTTATTAAGTACTTCATTTTTAAATTAAAATTTGAACATCTTTTTTTGGTTACAAAATTTCAACATATTTAATTTCAATAAAAAGTATTACGACAGAAGTGCTTACTTTTTGACAAATATTTTTAACTAACTGAGCTACAAACTATTTGCTAAGAAATATTTATTACAAAACCAGTTTCAAACAAGTTATGAAGTCTAAAATAAATAAATAAAATTCTCTATACCTAGGTTGAGATGAATTCGGATCCTCGCCGGATCCTCTTTGTGAGGATCTTGGAGATCCATGAACATATTCGTTCATTGTACATCGTGCGGTCAGAAATCATTTTAAATATTATTTTTTAAAATTAAATACAAATAGCACCTAATAAAAAATGATCGCACGATGTACAATGAACGAACACGATTTATCAATTCTTAGAGTCCTTATCAAAAGATCCAGAAAGGATCCTGTTAGGGTTGAGACCACCCGATTACTTTTCCTCTTTTTATATTTGGATCTAGCCCATTCATTTGACCAAAGATAGCTCAATTACAAATTCGTTGAAGCGGAGAATTGTTATTATCATTCTAAAATTCTTATTTTGCACTTTAAACTTTCTATATTTAGAAAGTAAAATACTGTTATGAAGAGTGCAAAATGAAATTTTTGGAGTGTCAATAACTTATTTTCCTTCAAAAATAATAAAAAACAAAAAAAATATATCCACTGCCAGCAAAAACATAAACCAATAAACCCGGCAACCAAAAATGGCACCGGTGGCAGCAGCAGCACTAGCTTCTCTTTCCTCCTCCCTACCATCCAAACCCTCACTCTCTCTCATCCCCATCCGCACACTCCCCCGCCTCACCTGCTCCCTCGCCACTTCCTCTTCCTATCAGGAGTTCAACATCACCTTCACGCCACCCAAGCCCAAGCTCGAATGCCCTTGCCGGCCAACTCATCATCCCGTGGATCGTTTGCGGCGAGGACGGCAACCTCAAGCTTCAGTCGCACCCTCCCGCGCATTTCCTTCAGGCCTGTCTCGGCCACTACATGCTCCCATTCGTTCCGTCTTGATCTTTCGAGAACCATTCGACCAAGAACATACTTGTTGCGACCCATGCTCAAAAGATCCAAACATGAATTATAAGAAAATTTTCACAAAATATATTTTGTAGAATATGAATATTGTTTGATGTTATGGTAAGAGAAAAAATAGAATTTTAACAAAAAAATATAAAATAAATAAAATTGATGGTTTAGCCTGGGAGATGGGTTTATTTGTTATTTTTTTTAATTAAAGATGTTAAAATCACTTGTAGGTGAAGTTTAAAACAACAATAAAATTTTACTTTGTGGATTTATATTACTTGCCTTTAACCTTTTTGATGTGATAGAAGGCTAAATAATCTTTTCAATTTTCACGTTCTTTTAGTTGACAAATAAGGTTATATTAATATATAATATAATAATTTAATAGTTCTAATCGAATAAATGGTCATCGTGTTGACAAGATAATCGGAATATAGCGCCTGTAATAAAAAAATGAAGATTTAAACTCTCGTAACGTAGTCCGTTAACAAATTTAGTTTAAAAGTGATTTTTTCCATTAAATGCCAGTTAAATGCAAAAATAAAAATTGACTAAATTTATTAAAAGAGTGTCATCACAAAAGTTTAAATCCTAATTTTCTTTTACCACGAGCCTATTACTTTCGTACAGGGGGACCTTCATCCGATTAGGCTTTAGTTTAGATAATGAAAAAGTAAATTAAATTAAAAATTAAATTAAAGAGAAGATAAAAAAACGGCCGACTCGTGTGCTCAAACAGTCAAACGTTACCCACAACGCGGGAACCATTTTCTCTCTCTTCCCCATCGTGCCGGCCTCTCCTCTCCTCTCTCTCTCTCACTCCTCACAACAATAAAGCTCCAGAATCTTCCTCTGCCATTCCCTTTCAGTTTCCTCTGACAATTGTCAAATCAATGGCCGCTTCTTCTTCTTCGTCTTCGTCGTCGTCCGCACGATCATCGTCGTCGTCGACGGCAGCAGCAGGGAATACTAATGGCAGTAACAGTACGGGTGGAAGGTCCGAGAGGCAAACGACGTCGTCGGCGCAAGTCCCTCCTACTCACTCCACTAGACAAACGACGGCGTCTTCGCAAGCCAACAGCCACCGCTCCCGGCCCTCTTCTTCCAGTTCACGGCTCTCCGTCACTCCCAGTTCGAGAACTCCTCACTCTAACCCCGAATATCAACAAGGTCTCTCTCTCTGCCCCACATATAATTTTGAATTTTTGGAATTTATCTTCGAAGAATGCATTTTTAATTTCAAATCAAACTTCAAGTTTTTAAATTTTTGGGTATTTTGGGATTAATTTTTGCAACAGAGGCCGGAAGAGTGAGGGTTGCTGTCAGGCTTCGACCGAGAAATCTGGAGGATCGCATATCGGATTCTGATTTCGCTGACATTGTCGAGTTGCAGCCTGAGGTGTGAAGTTACAGCTGAAATTTCCGAGCTTTTTTATTAATCTTAAACCAGATTAACTGATTAAATTATAATGATGTGTGATTTTACAGCCTGAGGTGTGATTTTACAGAAATAAAATTTTCATTTTTTCCTGTTGTGTAGCTGAAGCGGCTAAAGTTGAGAAAGAACAATTGGAGCTCAGAGTCTTACAGATTTGATGAAGTTTTCACTGAAACCGCCTCGCAAAATCGGGTTTATCAAGTGGTGGCAAAACCTGTAGTTGAGGTATCTTGTTTGCTAATTTACCACTATTTCTTTGGCTTTTTTTGAGTTGCATTTGACGCGTCGAGTTGCTTATTGTGGCTTTCGATTGCAATTGTGGTTCTTGAATTGGTTAATGATGTAATGTCGAGTTTGATATACTTTTGCAGAGTGTGTTGAGTGGATATAATGGGACAGTTATGGCCTATGGCCAAACCGGTACTGGGAAAACTTACACAGTTGGCAGTCTGGGTAATGATGATGCGTCCGAGCGTGGCATTATGGTTAGAGCTTTGGAGGACATACTTTCGACTACATCTACTGCTTCTGATAATGTGGAAGTTTCCTACTTGCAGGTGGGTGTGTTTCGTTGTCTTGATTTGACGTTCTTGTTGAACTGTTATCCACCATCACGGTTCACAGTGAAATATAGGTGCATTGGTACATAGTCCATTGTAGGCATGATATTGTTCACTGCACCATAGGAACTTAATAGCATTAGCAAACGTTTCATTTCATGAGTTGAACGCTACACTGCTAAGGAACAAATATCTTTTGGAGTTCAGTAGAGATCTGTAAGTCTTATAACAACTTAGGAAAGCAAGGGAAAACCTGGAGACGTGCTGCGTACTGTGTAAGGCCCCATCACATTCCCTTGTTGTCTGAGACTACATTGAGGTATCACTATCAGCAAGGTGAACTTCCACCATCTCTTTTAGGACTCTGTTCTTCTTTCTTATCCAGGAAAAGAAGGATGACAGCGAATATAGTGTTTTCAGTTAAACCTTTTCAGTCCTTACCAAATTCTAAAGATTGGTTGTCATCTGATCGCATACCTGTTGAAGTAGAGCGGCAAGTTACTACCATGTTGGATGATTGCTCATCTATTAAGAAATGTTTTTTGTTTTTTGTTTTTGGCACCAGTTGTACATGGAATCTATTCAAGATTTGCTTGCACCAGAAAAGATTAATATTCCTATTCACGAGGACCCGAAGACTGGTGAGGTGTCACTTCCTGGTGCTTCAGTAGTAAGAATTAAAGACCTTGATCACTTTTTACAACTGCTGCAAATTGGTGAGGCAAACCGTCATGCAGCTAACACGAAGCTGAATACGGAATCTTCACGCAGTCACGCGATTCTTATGGTGGGTCTATTGTATGATTTTGGATTTATCAATTCATGTTTACTTTCAAATTTGTAGATATTGTTCTTTGAATAACAATGATCTGAATCTTTTATGCTTGCAGGTTTTTGTTCGTAGATCTGTGCAACAAAATGCTACAGATGAGATTATTTCTCAAGAAAAAGCCTCTAGAGCTGATTTATCTGTTAGAAGTGGCGTACCTGTAGTTCGAAAAAGCAAGTTGCTGATTGTTGATCTTGCAGGATCTGAAAGAATAGATAAATCTGGTTTGTCATTGATTCTGTACACCTGTAGTAGTACTTAAGCTTTTTTTTTCCATCATTTGTTATTCCTGACATTACTTTTCTCATGTCACAGGTAGTGAGGGCCACTTGCTTAAGGAGGCGAAATTTATTAATCTTTCACTTACTTCCCTTGGAAAATGTATAAATGCATTGGCGGAAAACAGTCCACATATCCCTCTCAGAGATTCTAAGCTTACAAGGTTGCTTCGTGATTCATTTGGAGGTTGTCCTAATATATTTACATTCTGCTCTGTATCTAGATATTGTGTAGATTTTATTGAATCACTCTTCTTACATATATAATGGTATGCTATGTATGTATTTGGGCCATAGCCAATGCTCTATATCTTAAATACATTTTGTGTCTAGTGAGACAAATTTGATAGTTCATATTTGTTGTTCTATTTATACACATATATATGTAAAGAAAGAAAAATATGAAAAGGCCCAATGCGTACCTGCTTTCATTTATTTCTGCTCCATTTCTTTTCCTAATGTTTCTGAAAGGAAATTCCATATATTTTCCATGAAATAGGCTCTGCAAGGACCTCACTTATAGTAATGATTGGGCCATCAGCACGGCACTATGCAGAGACCACTAGTACAATAATGTTTGGACAACGGGTGAGCTAGTTTTTATACTAATCATTATCACTCAACTGAATTATCCATAGATTCCAGTATCTGTTTTCATTTTGTAATTTTAATAATTCCAACTGCTAATTTCCTGTTGTTAGTTTATCTCATTTATTTTATTGGTAGTTTACAATGTTTCATACAAGACCATCTGTCATCTATTTTGCAGGCAATGAGAATAGTAAACATGGTAAAACTTAAAGAAGAATTTGATTATGAAAGTCTATGTCGGAAGCTTGAGAATCAAGTAGACCATCTTACTGCACAATTTGAAAGGCAACAGAAGTTGTTGGACAGTAACAAATTGGAATTGGAAAGACAGCTGAAAGAGTGTCAAGATTCTTTTGCTGAGGCCAAGAACAATCTAAGCACAAGGTCTGAGGTAGTTGTCTCGCCTAAATACCATTTGTAATTTGGTTGATGAAACGCTGGTCATAATATGATGAGGGTTGTTTTCAACTCACATACGATCCATTTGACATACCTATTGTTATGAGAGGTATAGTACACTTTTTCCTTCTAATCTTCTGCATGTTTCAGTTATTGGAGAAGGAAAATGCTCGTTTGGAGTCGGATCTGAAAGATCTTTTAGATGAGCTGAACCGTCATAAAGACCACAGTGATATGATGCATGATAAGGTTGCAAAGGTTGAAGCAAGTTTAGAACATGGAGAGGTATTTCTTTTCTGAAGACTTGGTGAAAAAATGTTCCTTATATTTCCATTTCATTTTGATGATTCATCTAGTTATTTTCTTGTCATGCCGAATGTTATGAGGGTTGGTACGTCTTTCCCCTCCATCTAATACTTCTCTATACTTGCAGTTTCTGGAGAAGGAAAATACTCGTATGGAGTTGGATCTGAAGGATCTTTCAGATAAACTGAACCGTGAGAAAGAACACAGTGACCTGATGCATGATAAAGTTGCAGAACTTGAAGCAAGTTTAGAACACGGCAAGGTATTTCCTTTCGGAAGATCCAGTGCACCAGCATTGATACCATAATGGCTGTATTGCCTCAGTTAGATTGCCTTGTAATTTCCTTTCATATTAATGACTTTGTCTGGTTGTTTTCTTGTCAGTCTAGCTGAGGCTTTACAGTGCTTATGGTTATTAATGTTGGTGCCACCATGTACACCAATAAGAATTATCATACGCTAGTAAATCAGTTATATAGCAGGAGTTAGGCACACACACACATCAAACATATGTAGGATGCATACTGTCTCATAATCAAATATTTTGTCCTTTATGAGCACGGCATTTATAGTGTTGTTTTGCCTGTTAGTAGCAACACCAGCTTGAAAGTTCTATGTATCAGAAAGTATTAGCTGATAGCTCTCAGAGGTATGAAGAGAAAATAGCAAAGTTGATTAAGCAGCTAGATGATGAGCGTGCTCGTGCTGAAAGCACAGAGGAACGGTTAGATTTAACAACGAAGCTTCTGACTGATGGCCAAAAGACTATTCGGGTAAGCATTCTATGCATTTAGAACAGGACCTGTTTTTGTCATCTTTAATTCTAACAGTTTCCTGTAATTTCCTTGGAGTGCTTTTTTATTTTAATATGCATTTTTCTGGAAAAATTAAAATATTGTTTCTTCTTCAAAATCTGGCCACCTTTATTAGAAAATTTCAAACTACAACCTTTTAAATATAGTCTCTTCTTTTCATTTGCAACTTGCAATTAATGGAAGCTACTATTTTACCACAAGTTATAGCAACATGAGTACCAACTGCAATGCTTTGTTCATTTTTGTAGCAACATCAGATAGAGAATTCTGCATTTCAATCAGCACTTGCAGACACTACTCGGATGTATGAGAAAAAAATAGCTGAGTTAATGGAGCAATTGGAAAATGAGCATGCCCGCTCTGAAGATCTAGAAGAACAATTGGATGTGGAGAAGAAGCAACGTAGTCGGCAAAATTCAATGCAGGTTAAAATTTATTCCTAAAACTTACTGAATGAGCCTGTTGTGATGCTTCATGAAAGAGTCCAGTGTTCTTCTATTTCCACGTATCTGGGATATTCTTTGTTTCTTTTTCCTTTTAACGTATATATAGGCAAAAAGAAAAATTGATCCATAAGTTCTTCATAGTAATATATCACTTCATATTGAGCGGGTAAAAGTTTTTTATGCAGCCACTACCTGCCTTTATTCCCTCTGTTTTGATAATTGATAATTCTCTAAATGTGGTGAAATGATTGTTCATATTCAAGGCTCCTTTTCACACATATTCATCATACAGTAAATTTTATTTTGTTTTAATAAATCCAGGGGAAGAAAGAGATTGATGAACTTAGAGTGCAGTTAGAAGAAATGAATCAGCTACATGAACAAACTCTAAACAAATATTGGTCCTTGAAATCAGAATGTGCTGATCTCTCAGAAGAGAAGGTATGTTGACATATAAAATATAACTCGTGTGGTTCAATATTATATTCCCACAAAATATAGACTAATATTTATTTCGGTTGTGGTCACGCAATTGCTCCTACAGTTGCTATGAGTAGTCAGTTAAGTGTGAATTACTAAATGATTTGCGTTATTTTCTATAATTGGGACTATTAAGGCAATACTCAAAGAAGAACTTCAAGATGTGAAACAAAGACTTCTAATTGAAGAGAAGCAGAGGAAGTTTGTAGAGAGTGAGCTAATCAAATTAAAGAAGGCTGCACCGGAGAAAGAAGATGAGTTTGAGGTGAGTTGCTTGTGCTTTTCACAAATATCAGGTTCAACAATACAACCTTACATTTGAAATTCTCCAGGACAAGAAGTCGTATATGAAGGAAAATACACATAAAGGATCTTCTGCTTTGGGAAATCCAATGGGCTTACACAATTCAAATCCATCGAGAGATACAATTTCTGGTCAGAGGGCCACAATTGCAAAAATATGTGAAGAAGGCAAGATTTATTATATAATAAAGCCTCATAAAGTTTGAATAACTATCTTTTCCTTTGCGAATTCCGCTCATTGATATCTCTCGGTTGACAAGTTAATTTACTTAATAATTCAGTTGGGCTTCAAAAGATCGTACAATTGTTGACATCTGAAGATTCAGATGTCCAAACCCATGCTGTGAAGGTGGTGGCCAATCTTGCAGCTGAAGGTATGCACTTTCCTGTATTGTCTATTCATATTAGTGGATAAATGCATGTTTTTCATCCCCTTTCAAAGGAGGTGATACTACAATCTGTGCTAAAGATGGATCAATCTATGTGTCATTTGTTATTACGTTGACATCAGAAAACCAGTCTAATGGAAAAAAATATATGCCACTTCGATTTTCACATATTAGTGATAGTATATGTCATATGTTTGTGCATTTGATTTGTATGGTCTATATCCCTGCTCTGTCACTACTCCTGTCACAGGGTCAAACAGTTAGCACGAGAATTTAGTTGTGTATATCATTGTACCAATTAAGGTTTTCCTTTATTTTCAGATACTAATCAGGCAAAGATTGTTGAGGAAGGCGGTTTAGATGCTTTGCTTATTCTGTTGCAATCCTCACAAAATACAACTATCCTTAGAGTTGCTTCTGGGGCCATTGCCAATTTGGCAATGAATGGTAATCCTGATTCCTTTTTCATCTTTCTTGTGCATTTTAGTTAGTAAAGAAATTATACTTGTTCAGTGCCTTCCATTGTCCATCCTTTTCACGTCTAGACCTTGCTTTTAAAATTCTTGTTTACACTACGATGGTTCTGGAAAATGTAAACCCAACTGATTATTAACAAATACCACCAAAGATGCTGATTACTACGAACATTTAACCGCATATATGTTTTTTTTTAAACTATAAAACTTAATGTTTGCCTGTTATCTTGGGTCTTTTAGTCAGTGAAAATGGTTCCTGAGTTCTAGAAAAAGCAGGACCCTTGGCAGTAAATGGAGGGGGAGGAATAGTTAGTTGATCATTCTCTTAATTTTATGTACTTATCTCTTCGCCTTGTGTCTTTTTTTTCTCTTTTAACTCTTCTCAGAGGTAAATCAAGGCGTAATTATGAGCAGAGGTGGAGCTCAACTACTCGCAGAGACAGCAAGCAAGACAAATGATCCACAAACTCTTCGAATGATTGCTGGTGCACTTGCTAATTTATGTGGAAATGGTAAGCACGAGATGGTTGAGTATTTTTTTCAAGTTTTCTCAGGAACTTTTGTGCATTTCATATTACACGTTGTTTAATTTTTTTCTAAGTACAGACCTTTCCATGAACCGATTTACTTGTTAGCATCAACATATGGTTTAAGCGTGAGGTTGTTAAGTACTTAGGTTATGTATTTTAGGTTCATTCCGTCACTGCATAGGTTGCTTACTCAACATATCCCAATATATTTTATGTCTAAACGGATGGAGTCACATCTTGCTTGAGGGTTATTAGTATGAAAGCTCATGCTTAATTTTCGTTAATTACAGAAAGATTACATACAATGCTGAAAGAAGATGGAGGAATTCAGGCACTCTTGGGAATGGCGAGGTCGGGGAGTAGTGATGTCATTGCACAGGTTGCCAGAGGACTGGCTAACTTTGCAAAATGCGAATCTCGCGGAACTATTCAAGGTTGGTCGAAATAGTTCTCCTTGTGGTTGTACATGTATTATGCTGCATTATATTGACTATTAAGCTTTACATATCAGGACATAGAAAAGGTCGTTCACTTTTGATGGACGATGGTGCCCTTACCTGGTTGATTATCAACTCCAACACTGCCTCAACTTCGACCCGACGCCATATAGAGCTTGCTCTCTGCCATTTGGCGCGAAACGGTAAGCTCTGACTGCGCTCGGGCATTTTTTTACGGAGAATTTTACATATTTCAAAGTAATCGGACAACAAACTTAGATGCTTAGGATGACTTGTCCTATTTTCTGTTGAGGTCCTAAATTTCTTAGGCAGTAATATTATCTGTTGTTCGTACAGAGGACAATGCAAGGGATTTCATATCCGGTGGAGGGCTGCAAGAGATAGTTCGAATATCGACTGAATCCATTCGGGACGATATCCGAAACTTAGCAAAGAAGGCGTTGAGAGTGAATCCGAAACTTTACAATCAGAGGCACGGTGAATAGCGAGATGTACAGAATCTCATTGTTTTTGTAGCCTAAATGTTTGAGTTGTAAGTAGCCATCTGTGCTTTTATCAACTGAATCTGGAATTCTGGACAGTTTTGCAGTATATATATGCATGTTTTGAGAAATCAACAATGATGTATTTATACAAGAGAAATTGTTATTGTGTCTAACAAAATTGCATTTGGGAGACATTGCTCGATATAAAAATCCCAAAACTGCGGTCTCGGTCTCGTGTTCAATTCTCCCTTCTTTGAATATCGCTTGTATAAAAACAATAACTTCAAACTGATACTCCATAAAACCGTCGTTTCTGTGCAAGGAGAAGTAAATGAAAGCGGATTTGCCCAGACTCGAAACCAAAATTTGGCTCGCAACCTCGCGGGGCTAGGCCGTAGTCTTGAATACCAAGTTTTGATCCGAATTGGGGTAACTCCCAATTCTCCTAGTTGAGACAACTGAAATTATTCGGAGAACATAACCCGAAAAAACAAAACGATGAAAGGGGCAGAGCTGTAATCCAGCCCTAGACCTTCGATAAACGGACGCTTTTGAGAATCAATACAAATGATTTACATGAAAATTTACATCGGCTTTCGATTCATAACCAACACTAACCATTAACTTCTTACACACTGCAACCAACAAAATTGGTAATACACTAACAAATTGTGGAAACAAAAAGAAAACCGGAACCCTCGCCATCATTATACAGTTCGGCAAAAAAAGTTTGCCACAGCAACTTCCACAAAATTCACTCTTAGTATCTGCTTTCGCTGCATCCGCCAATTTGAGTACGACCAACACTTTACATAAATGCTACCATTTTCCACAGCAAAGAACTCTTAATCTCGACGAAAGAGAATAAATGCAAAAGATGGCTAACGGGATAAAATCTCTGATACACGATCTTGAGCATCGGCAGGAATCTCCCTTCCTGGAACCTGGACCTTCAGAAGATTTGCATACCTGCGAGAGAAATGTTACATGTTATTCAGCAGCTATAAAAGCTACTATGACCATGATATGTATAGGTAAGAGGGACGTATTGACTAACTCTGTAGTCGTAAACAAGTGCTCGTGCTCTGTGATGAAAGCTAGCAAGGCCTGCAAACAAACAGGTGAAAAATGTTGATCACTACGGGAAAACCAAAATATAGAGTAAAACAAAAAATGCAATACCAACGACTTGCCTCGAATGGCATGTTTAGGAGTTCATAGTAAGTTCGGACATGATCTAGTCGTTGTTGTACACCTTCACTGTTAATTGATGGGATAGCAGCCAGGGCCTGCAGTGCCAATAATAATTATTACAGGTGGTAACGTTCGTAACTTGAAGATCGGAACCAGAAAGCCTTATCACAACACTTTTGTGGTGTCCGAATAAAGGCTTAACACAGAGCTAGATATATCAAATAGATATAGCAATTAAAAAAATGACTTACCTGTTCCAGCGCAATTGAATTCCGACATATCTGCTGAACGCCAAAAAGGTTGATGGATTTCATATCAGCCAAAGCCTGTTAAGATTGCATTATCTCACATCAGCATTCAGCAGTGAGATAATAAAATACAGCAAAAATTGTTGAGAAAATGAAGCCTTTTTACATTTCCAATGCATGTATTCATGATGTTTCAGATGGCATGACATAACAAGCACCAATCCAATGGCTGAATCACTTGAACCAGACTATATATATATATCATACAGAAGATTCAAAGACTCAAAGACTCCATAAAAAGTACAAACCTTGATGGATGCATTTGCAGCGATGCTACAAATCCCACCAAATATGTAGTTTCGCTTCGTTCCCACAACAAAAGGTGCCATTTCTTCATCCCTGCGTGTTATCTATAGGCAAAGAAACACAAATATTATGTAAGAAGAGCATGTGGCACTCATAAATTACTGGTCCTTAAAGAATTAATTTTTTTATTAAAGTAAACATCCTTATAAAAAAGACGTCGTGTATAATAATTCCTATTTAGGATTTCTCTCCAAGTCAAGAAAGAAAAGTACAATTGATCCAATGTCTCCCATCTGCTTAAGCTGGACATGAATATACTGACCTGTGCAGTAAGTGAAATAATGAAATCATCTGGTTCTTCCGCATCCTGGTCTTCCATGTATTCCCTATTTGTCATTTCCTGTTTAAACCACAATTTTCAATCCGCCGATGCTATTTTCATTACAGGACAATTCTAACAAGTATCACTCTCAAAGTAGACTATATATGAAAACTAAATATCACATACCTGCATATGGAAAATCGTCTCCAATTGCATCTCAACACGTAAAACCTTGAGGCAGTCAATTGCCAATTTTCTATACTCATCTGCGAACGATGCCAGATCCCTAGAAGCAGCACTAGTTGTTCGTTGATGACGGTTCGTACCACTCTCTTCTACTTCATTTGGAGACCTGAAGGTTGTCTGCCCAAGCCTATATAATGAACAACAGTTGTGCTCATTCATCTATCATGGATAAATTGCCTACTGAAAAGATTTCAAGCATAAAAAAGATTCTACGTTTGAGGTTGAAACTGGACATGTACAAATTGAAAACAAAAATTAAAAAAAATAAAGGGGTTGTAGAAACTTCTGAAAATAAATAACAAACTTCACACAAGGGAGTGAAGGGAAAAACTTCTGGAAACAGATTCTTTGCATCCATAAAAATAACATAATTTTGTGGGTATACATTAGCATTTTCTTCAGAGGAGCATCAATCAGTATCATTAGCATCCACAAGAGATACATGATTGTTTTCATGACAACTTTTATATAAGATAACTCTTGCCACATTAATCTCAAATAACACAATTCATTGCCATATGGAGTATAGGGATTAAAAATAGGATCTTGCTGCTTTTAATTAAACTAACAAGTTTCTTGTTGTCCACTATGTGATCACTTACAAACTCCACTGATCTAATAAATAAAAAATCCAGCCAGATGAGAGCTTACCTTTCAATAGAGTCCGCAACATACTCCAACGAATCACTAAGGGAAGCCAGCAATATTAGTTTGTTATCATCACGAATTAGATTATCCTGTGACAGGCAGAGTTGAAAAAGAAACACAATCCATAATCTAAATATTCAACAAATTAATCAATTACTTCGTCAGCAAGGGAAGTTAGTCTAACATCTTTTACTGAAAAAAAAAACAGAAACAATAAATGATAACAATAAGTTGTAATCATTCAAGTAGAAAGAACAACTGTAAACAACAGGCGGCCAACTGAAATACCTGCTTAATAGGCCGCAAATTCAATAATAGGTCGCTTAGTTGTAATTCAACCTCAAGACTTTCAGAATCCGAAGCATAAGTTTCAATGTTTGACTGACCAAGGGAAATTGGTAAACATGTACTTGCTGGATCAAGACGCATCAATTGCTCGATATCGTACCTTCCAATGAGCATATAGCTCTGTTTCTCCAGAACTGCCTGAAGAATACCAAAAATTGGATTCATGATCAATTATCATGGCATGTGCTAACTACTTGTCAGGGTACTGATTAGAAATCAAGAACCTATGAACGAGAAAATGTGAAAATCAATCTAGGACATTGTTGACATTTATATTTGTTTACAGTTGGCATCATTCTCTCAAGTCTTACTATAAGCACCTATTATAGTAATTAAATATATTTTTAGTGTATGGTTGGCATCATTCCTGCTGTGCTAGGATAATAGGAAAGTGAGAAGGGAAACATCCTTGCCTCCATGTATGAGGTCCGGCATCGTTCATAGGTTCGCTCAAGGAAAGTTTGCACATATTTCACAAGGTCTATGGCAAATTTAGGCATAGCTTGTGCCCAACCAAGCACCTGCAGTAAATAATTTCAAATCAGATTATTCATCCATATATTTAAAATAACTTGAGCACAATGTTAAAAAATCATCAGCAGTGGAGCAGAGAGATACTACTGCAATACTATAAAGGACATTCCCTTAAGGAAAAGTTCAAACTTGCCTCTTTTGCTAAAAAATCTATTGCCAACAGTCCCTGTAAGACAGGTCGACCCTTCTCAACTGAAGGAGTATAAGATGCAGCAGCATGTGCTCTGGGCCGGAATGCAGCTGGACCTATAAGAATTAAAATGCTTCCCAAAATCAAATTTTAAGTGCAAATGATGTGACTGTTCTATTATGTACAAGAAAACTTTTGTTCAATGCTCCAGATGAGTGAACCAGTAATAGTAGAATTCCTTATTGTTGACAGAAATGGTGTCTGATCATATCTATTTGAATATGTATTATTTTTTCAAGGTCAATTCCACAAAAACTCTATAAAATATAACGTCCATGTCTACAGGATTCAAATAGAAATTATACAAAGGGCATGAGCCTACAACCTCTTACTTGAGTAAGATTACTTGAAAAATATATAGTTTACAACTAAGTATGTATGTATATGTATTATATAATTATACATATAAGTATCTGCGTTATTTTAAAAGCAAGTTTCATCAGGGTTTAGGGCACATATGAGTGAAATCATTTGATCAATGTAGTTTCATGTTATGCAAGAAAATAAAAAAAGGTCACTGTAGAGTAGTTAGTTATAGAACTTGCTTGATATAGCTTGCTGTACTCCTTTTCTGTAGTCCACGAACATCGTGGGTAGAAAATGATCCTTCACAAAGTTCTCCACAAAAGCCAGCAATCCATCGTTACTGTAGATTCAGAAGTTAGTATTACAACTTTTTCCAGAAAAGTAAATGGCAACAGAGAGGAAATGCAACACCCAAGTTCATGATAATAATAACAGAAAATATGGAGATAACAAAGAAGATGAACCGAACTCATCTGTGGATCAATAAGCAAACAGATCACAGGACCAGTAGTTCACTAAGCCTAAGAAAAACTAACTTCAAACAGCAAAGAATCCCAATTTTGAAGAATTACTATATTTAAACCTATATGTGTGGGGTTAGCAAGACTACAACTTGTGGCTGAGACATTCAGAAACTCATGCATCAATAGTGGTATAAAAGGAGACTGAAAAACAGTTGATACAATTTTATCTTTTTTGATAGAGACACGTATACAAATATGACTATGAGGAACTATAAGCTACAGTGGCACAACTGAATTGGATCTCGCCTGGTGGACAGATGGGCAATTGGACTGCTTACAGGACAGATTACTGGACAGACGCAACCTTTACCATCCTCTTAAATATAATTCGACAGACATAAGAGGTTTAGTAGATTCAAATATATTAAGAAAGACGATTTGGCATCGACATATAGAGACCATTACCAACATATATTTATATGAGTCATCAACAAGACTAACTACAGAAATAGGATCAGAAGTTCAAATTTAAGGTCAACAGGATTTTTTTTCTCTCTGCATATCCCTTCCCATGCCAAGTAACATTTGCTTAAGCAATAAAATGGAAATAGAGTGAAAGCGAATAACTAGCATCTTGCCCATTGCATGTTAAACATAAAGTGATATGCACAATTACTTAAAGAAAAGAGCAATATGATTTTGAGGCTTACCCTAGCTGGGAATACTTTTTTGGAAGCATTGATGCGACCTTATCTGTAAACTGAAGAGCACATAAAGTCAGAAAAAGGTCAAAAGACGAACCCACTGTGTACAATCGCAGAACTCGTGTTTAACGACATGATTAAGAACAATCCTAACAACCTGAATAACAGGCCGGCATACAGATGCTGCAAGATATATGCCTTGCTCAGGCAAGATAGCTGCAGACCCATAACCTTCTTGTGAAACATTTGGACCTTTCCTACTCCAGCCTTGACGAATGAGATCAACCCCTGGAGAATGGAAGATGCAGACCACCATAACATGTTACTAACTAACAGAAATGTCAGCGCAACATGTTCAAAACTGAAGAAAACTTTGAATCTAGAAGAATTTAAAAATATAACTTATGAAAGCACCAGCCTATTGAGAGAGTTTTTAAACTAGAAAGCATGCCTAAGAAGTAAATGATTCTTTCAGTCGATAAAACAAAACACTCCAACTTGAAGGTTGGTGGTGACATCAAACACCATAAAGCAATGGTTTGAAAAACCTGCGACATACAAACTGACTTATATTTGTGGAAGGAGGAAAGGGCATCTTTCTTCAATATCTACTGTATCTTCAGTTACATACAACGGAGCATTTCAATTATACAAGTTACAGGTGAAAGTGATTTAATCAATAAGGTTGCTCTATTCTTGGTGAAAAATCACAATGATTCATTGTTGGAAAAATCCACCCATGTATAGTCCAAGGTCATGCTAATCTCCAGAAATATGAGAAACGGCAACAAAAAAAATAATCAAAGCAATAATTCGATTGGGGCTTGGTCATCAGGGTCTTATGACACAATCAATGATTCAATTCATTAATATATTGAGTAACCTTGAACACACATCAGACAAGCTCAATCATCAGCAAGTACTATATCAGTACCTATGAAGTAACAAATATCAGACAAACTGTATCATGTCTATCATGAAAAACAAAAGTCTCTATGAGAACCTCAGAAGTAAAAATTTTCTATCATCAGATTTCTGATGTGAATTTATGCTTTTCATCTGCACAATTAACAAGTAGCTCATCAACTAAGTACAGAGAAAGAACTCATTTCTTAAGGAATTTATAAAATTATTGATGTTACTTGTTACATGAAGTTGATTATGGGAATCATGTGAGGGTCCACACCCAAGTATATCAGGGTTTGTATTTATCCAAAGGTCTTCTATGCATCAATAGTTCCTAATGCCATACCCATAGCCCTTAACAGTGTCATGTCTTATTGACACAGGTACAAGGAGCAAGGTGAAGTGAAGAGTCCATGTAACCTTGCAATAATCATAACATTCACATTTACTAGATAAGGCTGCCATAGTTTGACGCTATCCATAGACAGTATATTGACGTTCATAAATTACTGCATGGTGTTCTTCAACTCATCATTACGCTAGATAGTTAAGTGTTATTAAGTACTCCAGGAGCAAAATCAAGCATACCTTGGTTGGGAACAGAAATAGTAGCATCTGTGAAGCGAAAAGCAAAGGTAAGACCCCCTTCTGCATCATCCCTGTAACCCATTATCATGAAGAAAAAAAGGCATAAGTCCAGTAACTCCTCGCAAAAGGAGATATATCCCAAATTGTAAGAAAGGGACCTAATTTCACAAGTGACATCATATCTATAGAACAATATATATGAATCCTTGGCATATATGGTGGATTAAAATTTTCCAACCAGTCACAATTGTTATTTAAGCATGTGTTTCATTCAGCAAACCCTAGTAGTCGAGAAAACATCTACTATGAAGCTTTTTAGAACCACTGCCCCCTGGTGGTGATTTCATAAGTTATTAAACTAGAAAACCACCATCCTATCAAGCAGAATCAATAACTTAAGTAACACTATATGGTTAGATGAATATGAAACCAATTTACTTGCCTCTTGTCTTTGGAAGGGACCTTGTTTGCAAGTCTAGCTGTTTGTACAGCAGCATCAGCGGATGCAGCTTCAGGAGTTGCCCGCAGAATCTCACAAATAAGTTGTTGGCATTCACTCTTTAACACATGAAAAGAAAAAGGGAAAAATAAAAAGACAGTTTTAGAACTGACATGCATGTCCCTGCACAGCATTTCCTTTAGAGGATACACCATGTGGAAGTTAACCATTAAAAACTTGAAACAGATAGTTTACCTGTAATACTGTCAAGGAAAAACCAATGCTATAGCCTCCAGTAACTTGAGATGCTTCCAAATCAGTATTCCAATTTACATCTGTTGGCATTGATTTTGGTGTGTTCATGTCTATTTGAACAGAGGACTTTGATTCAAAAAGCTCCCCAACAACAACATGGTTCTCTGAATAATTACGCTAGGGAAATTAGTTTCAATGTTGAAAATATATATGTATACTATATATATGCACATCATTAGAACCTAAAAATAGAATTAAGAACACATTAAAAACTGAAAAGTATCTCACCAAATATCCGAACAACAGCATCCAAAATTGAATCAAGAAGTTCTTTTGCCACGGCTTGTGCTTTCCCCGCAGGAGCCATTACAGATGAGACTGGGCTTACTGCCAATAGAGTTCCAGACAGTGATATCCCATTCTGAAGCTTCTGTTTTGGCAACTGATAACTTTGTAACTGTCCCTTCATGAAATGTAGACCAGCTGTTGTTCGGGAAGCTTGCCCAATGCCAGACCTTGAAGAATTAACAAGCTCAGAATGAGCTTTAATCTTGGATGTGATGATCTCATGAATTGTAGGTCGCAATCTTTGGCTGTTATGGGTAAGAACACAATATCAAAGAAGTTAATAAGTATTCTTGATGAAATACTACTGACGACCAACCAAACGAGATAAAAGTAAAACCAGACAACAAACCATATTATAGCACCAGCAGCTGCAACTTTCCTAAGCATGCAAAGGCACTCAACCATGGTCTGCAAATACTTGACATGAAGTGGAGCATCACTTTTCTTTATTGCTTCCTACATCCAAATAAAAACCCCAGAACTTTCAGACCGAAAGAAGAGAAACTCATTCAAAAGAAAACATGAGATATGAACAATCACAGTTGTCATCATACAAGAAATTCGTCCGGAGTGGAATACTGAAGCCATGTTGGCATCTCACGCGGAACAATTTTGACATCACCATTGACCCTCACTGATGTCTGCCCATCTGAGGTAGCTTCCTCATGCAGTTCCAAAGTGCCCTCCTCATCAACTCCATCAAAAGATGAACTGAATAATACATTCAGAATTTTGATATAGAATTACCAAATGAAAAGCACAATATAATAATATTAAGAATTCAATCTTCTAATTATAAGCTTAATTCATACATTTTAGATTTAGACTTTCAATTGAACAGACGGAAAAAAAATATTGCATAAGGCAATATAGAATATCGTGGAGGCCTAGCCACAGTTAGCCACATATAACCATCAAGACACTGGTGACATTTTTTTAACTTCTTTCCAAAAACTAGTTTAAACGGGTACTTAGCAGCCAATACAAAATATTCTATCCAACATATTAACCTCGTGGGGAAGCTTCCTCTTATTTGAAGATGGATGCTATTATCCTAATTCCTAACTAATATACAAATATCCAGGAGGGTCTTGAAGAAATTAACTACATAAAATAGTGCAGCAGCAGAAAAAATGCCAAATAAGAATTTGAGGCATTGTGAACTTACTTTGATTCTAGTATAGAGTATAAACAAAAGAATCCACAACTTACAAAGGAATATAACTTTCACATGAAAATAATGCGATAATTATGCATGTTGAAGGAAAATCCCAGCATGCAACAATAACATAGTAGGTTCAAGCCGTTACAAATAACTTTGTAATCTTACCCTCCATCAATAGAACCTGTCCTATATGATCCATCTCCTTGAATACCGAACTGATTGTCACCTTTTAACAGCCTGGTTCTTCGAGACAGGGATTGTGAATTAGTCAATACAGCAGCAGTGGTGGTTGGTACCTCATCATCCATTTCTTGCAAACTTAAAGCAGCTGAGCTGCAGAAAGAATCGGCACAAGGACAACATATATGAGAAATAGCTTTTGAGAGTATAGCACAGGATTAAAAGAGATACAAAGCTAGGAAATTGATCGATCATCGATTTCCCCAAAAGACGAAGATAAATGCCCCCAGAGAGGTAGAGTTCTATAAAAATCATCACAAGTTTATATAAGTATAGTTTCTCACAGCAGCAGGAACAAACAGACAATGCCCAGCTAACATGAAATAGAAAGCTGAGATTGTGAACAAATCCTCCAATGGCTAAAACCCAGAACATCCCAGCCACCCCATAAGTATGCAAAACAACTGAAAACTATAAAGTAGAATGTTTCTTCTTTTTTTTCACCTAAAAAGTACTATTTTTAAAGCGAGGCAAAATATATGAAGGTATCCAAAAGGAAAAAACTCCAAACAAGTAAATACCTATATTCACCCTTGTTGTAAAGATGAGCATGCAAATCCTCTAGCACTTTATGAAACAGAACTCCTCGCAACTTTGTCAACTCAGAGCGAACATCTTGAAGGGCACCGACCTGGGCCAATCAATTATAACTACCAATTCATATACAGTACTAGAACGGTCACATTTGCAATATTTCTTCAAAGCTAAATTGCATAAAGAAAAAAAATATGAGAGCGTGAAATTCTATTAGACCCTGTTCTGATAGCTTTAAGAACTTTTAGTGTCAGATGCACCTTTAAGGACGCATCAACCAGATAATAATGCAATATCTAATATCATTAAAATAGTGCCACCAGGCCTTGTGGCTGCAGAGAAGCTAACAATTTAAAAATATATAGAAGCAAAATGGTGAAACGCCATGATATATTGGATGATGAAAATGGTTGAAGCTTGAAGTTGACACCATTATTACTGAACAGAGGCATAAATGAAACTTGAGAATACAATGGGACAAACTGTTTTAGGATCTAGCATACTATAGTTAGAAGAAACTAAGTTTCAACCAAGCCACCATAAAAGAGTAGGAAAAACATTATGTAACATTTTAACATGAAAACAAATATAGTAGTTGACAAATGTACTGTTAGAAGATAATATTTTATTCTTTAATATAAAAGAAACCCTACCGTTTGAAGCCCCTCTCTTTCAAGCATCAACATTGATTGAACATGAAATTGAACAGCAGCATAATACTGCTTTTCGGCAATCAGCTTCTCAATCCGAGCTGGAACCTGAGCCACATTTTGACCAGAATAGATGATAAATCTTCAGAATTGAAACATTCATGGCATGAAGTTGATTCAGTTGGAACAATTTTATCGCTGGTAGTTCAATGACAGTATGGATACCAGACAATACAGACGTATCAAACCATACAACATATGTGTTAAATCTGAAGCTACAGTGCTAAGTAATGAGTTGTAAGATGTGAGCGTGCGGGCGTGTACTTCTATCTTGTGAGCTGTAAAGGTCAGGGTTTTAACAAATTATTCCAAAATTCAAACTAAAATATACATGCATACATGCTCATCAATTTACTCATGTATGTATGCAAACTCATGAATTTATATACGAATGAGCAAACTAATACAATTGCAACTCAAGTACAATGGATTGAGCAGAATGCAGTTGACACACCCTCCAAAAAGCTAACTTCATGGTCAAGAGTTCAAATACTAGTGACTGAATGAAATAATCCCAACACTACTGAGCCCGATATGGTCTAAAGATATAAAACTTAATAAATTAAAAAAAAAAAGATATGACGAACCTTAGATATGCCCTCAATTTGATCTAAGAGGGATATTATGTGACGCAAAGTAACTGACCGGTACCATAACTGATGCAGTTGTTTACTACGGGCACTGAGACGCTTCTTTGCTTCAGCCAAATCAACCTTTAGGACACCAACACTTTCAGTAGATTCGCTGAACAACCGCAAGATCTGGAAGGAATTGAGTAGAGTGAGATAGCAGTATGCAAAAGTCAACTCTTGTTTATGACAACCCTCCACTTCCCCCAAAATCAGAAACAAAAAAACTATTAAAACGCTAGCATTTTCAAAGCAAAATATTTTGACAAATAATTTCTTTAGTCAGGAAACAGATGAATTATTGGAGCACCTACAAGACTGAGTTTCTTATCACCACAGATGCTCAAAATATATGAAATGGAAAAAATTACAGAAAAAAATGGACAAATAGATTAAATATTTTGATCAAGAAAGATGACAAGACCTGAGAATAATTTTGAATTGCTTTGTTGAAGCCACTGTGATAATTATGCACAACTTCATCCACAACCTCCTCAACAACATCACTTTGCTCCTTCAAAACCTGGATGTCACCTTCACGATCTTTGGATGTCAAAATATGAACAACATGAGGTAATGAATCAAAACGAGCAGCAGCCCAGCTCTCATCTATCTTTGCAATCTCTTCCCTCAGATACTGAAATTACCATGATGACAGAAGGAAAAATGAGAAAGTAACATCAAGAAGCACTATGCATAACAAAGCATGCATGCTAAAGTTTAAAATCTGTATGAAATGATTGTTTTCATATGCTGGTGCATGCTTCTAGATATTACAGTGAATTCTCCAAATGTAAAAGATTTTTACGTCATAAGCTTATTGTTATTGTTCCAATATTGTAACATTATGAAGAGTGCAAGGCATGAATATATATAAACCTCCAGCTCTTTTTCTGATAAGCAGAATTATTACAATGTGGATTCCATACACTTTTTCCTAAGATTATTTTTCAATTTAGAATTACTGATAAACAGTTCCTCTCCAGTTTTACTGAAGAAAATTATAAGGATTTTCACCTTTTATATTGTGTACGATATTTTTTTATTACCCAATTTTATGTAAGACATGCCAAACAGGTGACACTGGGTGTGCAGGAAGTATACACAAAATATCAAAATGTCACAACAAGAAAAACAACAAATAAGATGAAGTGAAACAGGGTGTTGTCCAGCTAAACTGCATCCTCAAAAAAAAAAACAAGGAGTGTTGGGATCAAGTCAAACTTGCAAAATATAGTAAATCCCTTTTTGTTATTGATAAGTAGCATACAGCAGGTATAAATTTAAGCCTATATCAAACCGTAAACATCCATGAATTGATGACACAACACATTTTGGTCAATCAAATTTTTAGCAAGAATCTTTTCCGCATTGACTCAAAACAGATATATTCATTAGAACTCTGAAATGAGAAATATGCACCAAGGGCAACAAAAAGAAAAAAAAACGCCAAGTTTTTAGCAGCTAAAACAAGCGTCTTTTATTTAAAATCGAATAAAGAACACGTTGTCAATTCTGAAGACATTTCAAGGATAAAGAAAATTGAACCAACTCTACACATAGTCAAAAGTTAACATTATGCAAAACCCTTTTACACATTAAAATTCCTACTATAGATATCTGCGCCAAACCCCCTTTGCCAGAGATAAAATGAATTTCTTCTGAGTACAAAAAGTTGGAACTACTATCTAGTAGGCTTTCCAATTCATCATCTTAGCTATCCAAAAGAACAGTAATTGTTCTAACTGACCTCAATCATTGTATATGTTTTCTTTGTAAATAATATAAATTATAAAATCTCACTTTCGTGATGTTGTGTGTCATCTTCTTTGTTATAGGATGTGAATACAATATTTCAATTCCTATAGGTATACAGTACACACGTGAAAATTGGAATATGAGCTCCATATATCCAGTGCACACAACCCAATAAATAGTCATTAACAGGTATAAGATAAGCGACTTGAACTTACTGCCTTGTCTGAAGACACGGGCAATCCATCAAAAAGTCCCATAGTGAGATTTCACCTCGGCGGGGCTGTAAAACTCACCTCATTCCCACACAGCTCAGTCCCAACTGAAATTAAAGGGCATGGTTTATTCAATTAATAAGCACGGAACGATAAATTCAAATAAGCCATCTTCAAGAATATTTTGTTGAATTAACCTATTTAATTTCTCTTTATTAACCAAAACAAACAAAAAATTTATTTCCAATTCAAAATTCTTTCCTAATTTTTCGACAAATTGCGAGCAACCGAATATGGCATTACTGAAATTCCAGTTCCAAAATGCATATGCAAAATCTCCTTGACGGTAGAGGTGGAATATCTTCAACTGAGCTCGAGACAACTTACTATGCAAGTTTGAGTTGAATATTCTACTACCCAAAAACTAAAAACGCAACCGAAGCCGCAACACTTCAAAACTTTCCCTTCAATTTTTATTTTCCCCACAACTTTCTAAGCAACCAAACAGAAGGTAAAGATTTGAAACAAAAGATACCTCTAGATCCCGTACGAAGAAACCAAAAAACAAAGCAATTCCGCGAAATACAAAACCCTAAGCTTCCAACAAACCAATAAATAACATATGTCAATTCGACAATCATTGACAAATGAACAGTGAAATTTCAATGCAAAAACTCAAATGATCACCGATTATTGAGGCGGCAATGTTCGTAATTGAATCGTGAACGGAAAATGGCGTCGTCTTGGAGATGTAGAACTGTGTTCGGACGGAAGTGAATTGAATGGAAGATTAGTGGAGGAGTGAAGAGTGCTTCGGAGCTGGGATTTGGGGTAGGGTCGAGTTCGGAGCTAGATATGGATCGGGTCGTCGGAGGAGGAGGCGCATTGGAGGTCGGAGCTCGTGGCAGCGGATCGGAATGCGACGGTGGTGTGTAAAGGCCAACTGGATCGGTGGTTTGCCAGAAACGGAGAGGTTGAAGCAGAAATGTATGAAACAACGAGCGCCTGCAGCCTTCAACCAAGTTTCTTTTTTATTTTTTATTTTTTAATTATTTTGGTCGAGTTAAATATGGAGTATTTGGATATTGACGGGTCGGATTGTTATGGAGAAAATAATGAAATAGCTATTTTTATGAAAGGGAATAATTGGTGTGAAAATACAAAAATGTTCTTGTTTAATATGATCTTAATATCAAGCAATTAAAATTTAAATATATTAGGGGCAATTAGTAGATTTTCGTATGATATGTACTTACGTAAATAAGTATTTTTAAAAAAATATTTGCATTTTTTGTGTATTTTTTAACGATTAGTTAAATTGTACATATTGAGGGTGTAGTCAATTTGGATTTCAGAGGATTTTAATGGATTTTTTTTAGTGATAGATTTCAAAGGATTTTAATAAACTTTATAATTCTCTATGGATTTTAGAAGATTTATATGGATTTTCATTATGATTTTTGTGGATTTGTATGGATTTCTTAGAATTTTGAAAAAAATTGAAAATCACACGCAGAGCCGTTAGATCATTTTTAATGAAATCATGCAGTTGTGACTCAAACAACTCCAATGTTCCAATGTGTGTTCAGTTATGGGTCTCCTCTGTCTAACCTTCCTTCATTTAGTCTAGCAGACTGACCACAAGCCG
Source organism: Heteromeles arbutifolia (assembly GCA_024362995.1). Taxonomy (NCBI): domain Eukaryota; kingdom Viridiplantae; phylum Streptophyta; class Magnoliopsida; order Rosales; family Rosaceae; genus Heteromeles; species Heteromeles arbutifolia. The sequence continues at coordinate 11,113,693 of JANCRC010000018.1, forward strand.
TAAGTCGTAAGCATATTCACCATGGTAGTTCCATTCCCTTTCAATCCCATGCTCACTATTTTCCTAAACTTCAATGCACACTCTAGCTTCCTACCCTTCCAGTACCCACCAAGCATAACATTAGAAACCACATTTCATTCATTTCCGGCAAGCTCCATTTCCCCACAACAACAATACATATGAATCAACAAGTTATGCACATGCAAAACTAGAAAATATAGCTATTGGGAACAAAGCTCGGCCCAGCGCCGAACTCACTGAGCTTGTGCAAAGTTATGTGGGTTTGGGGTAATGGAGATTAGATAATTTTTGGCAATTTGAGGAGATTTTCCATTGAAAATCGGTTTCGTGCGAGAACATGGGAGAAAAAAAATTGATTGTAACGATATGTTAAACAAATATTGAACCATCGGATCTCAGGTAGGGCATAAAATGGAGGAAGACTATTCCTCTTTTGAGAAAATAGAGAACTTGCCAGAACCCAATAGTTGTTTACGAGTATAATTTGAAAAAAAAAATCCATGATAGATGAGAATGAAAACGATGAATTCGAAGTCGAAGAGGATGATGGGATGTGTTCCGAAGAGGAAGGTATAGTGAGACGCGTTTTGGATGGAAGCCAAATAACAAATCATCAACGATTAATTCTATGTACATGCCCACCTCCCTATAGTGGATGTGTTCCGAAGAGGAAGGTATAGTGAGACGCGTTTTGGATGGAAGCCCAAGAACAAATCTGTGAGGGCGTGGCCCAAAGCGAACGATATCTTACTATGCGGACTGGGATGTGACAATTTGGTATTAGAACCACTCCCCCGCCGGAAGTGTGCCGACGAGGGTGTCAGATCCCACATCGCCCGGGGGAGAGGAGGTGATGTGCCTTATATGTACATGCCCACCTCCCTATAGTGAGACGCGTTTTGGGTAGAAGCCCAAGAACAAATCCGTGAGGGCGTGGCCCAAAGCAGACAATATTTTACTATGCGGACTGGGATGTGACAATTTAGATGTATTCTTTAAAAACTTAATTGATTATCATTGGATTTGGATGTATTATTTAAAATCCTCTTAAATCCTACTTTGGCTACACCATGATTTCTAAATCTTTTAAAATCCTCTTTTAAAACTATAATTGACTACACCCTAATTTTAAAGTCTATTAAAATTCTATCAAATTCTATTTTGACTGCACCCCTCTTAAGTTCAAACAATATGATGTGCTATTATACACTTCTATATATACTTTTTCACGTTTTTATGACAAAAAAATCTATATACTTTTCACGTTTAATACGCGTTATTTTAACACATTTCTAATAATACATATCAAATTTACTTATTCTATTAGTATTTTTAACGTAATATTAAAAAAGATAAATATTAAAAATTTAAATAAATTGTTGAAATTTTAAAAATATTTTTTTAGCAAAAGTGTCTAATAATATTCATACTTATTTTTTTATGTATTATATCGGTTCGTATTTTACTAACTATGAGTTGAATCAAAACGTGTCATGGTATTGGTGGGGACGAGCCTATGGGATCTGTGATAAATGAGGAGGCCAAGTTCTTATGAAAAGCATTGTAGCAAGCCAAGGTCCTGGGAAAAGTTAAGATCGGTGTATGGTGTGGGTGTATGGATGCTTTGCCATCTAAGGTGAATTTGAAAAACATACGAGTTCTTATGGAGGCTGTTTGTGGGTTCTGTGATAAAGAAGCAGAAACAATTGAACATGCTTTATTACACTGCCCTCGATCAGCTGTTATTTGGTTTGTCAGCCCACTGGGATTTCGTTCGTTTCATAGAAGTGAAGAGGGCCTCGGTGGTTGGTTGGCACATATGGCGAAATCGTTATCGAATGACAATTTTGAGTTGCTACTTGTCTTAGTATGGAGTATATGGAAGGTGCGCAATGAGTTTTTATGGAATGGTGTAGAGGTGTCCCCTTTGGACACCCAACTTAAAGCTCAAACGTGGCTGTCAGAATACAGAAAATGGAATGAGGTCCAACCGCTCACCACCACGGACCGAGTTCAGAAATGGCAACACCCAGATTATGGTTGGATAAAGTGTAACTTTGATGCTGCTTGGGATGAGATTGGTTCGCATGGAGGTATATGGGTTGTGGTAAGAAACTCAGTGGGCGATTTCATGGCAGCAATGGTGGTCCGGGAGCATGGGATTCGCTCTGCGTTGCATGCCGAGGCAGCTGCTGCACGTGCATCAGTTGTGTTTTCACGGCAATGGGCAACTGAACATGTGTAGGTGGAGGGTGATGCTCTTATGGTGATATCTGCAATCCATAATGAAGGATCAGCGCATTATGGTCATTATGGCCATCTGTTTGTTGATACAAGGCAGATTCTTCAAAGTTTCAAGCAATGGAAGGTTTCGTTTGGTCGAAGAGATACAAATAAAGTGGCTCACCGCCTAGCAAGACTTAGTTTAACTCTCGATCACCCATTTTCTTGGTTCGAGGAACCTCCAGATGTAATTTATGATTTATTATTGGAGGATAGTATTAGTAGTTAATTTTGGTACGAGAAACTATTTTTTCCTTCGATCGGGTTGAAAGTCCCGACAAGGTTTTTATTGAGACCCACTGTTAGCATCCTATCCTCGATTTTGTACGTACTTCACTATTGAATGAATATCGTACTTCATCTCAAAAAAAAAAAAAAAAAAAAAAAAAAAAAAAAAAAACTATGAGTAGAATCAACAAAGTTGAAATCGTTTAACTTTTTAAATTTGGTTGGTTGGAACTTTATTGTTTTACTTTTTATTAACCAAGGGATCTTTTCAAAATTTTCAATTTTTTTTTTCATGGTTGCAACATTACCATTTGGCCAAAAGAAATTGAAAGTGAAAGCCAATGTGGTTACGTGGAGTTGTGGTGGAAAATAGGAGTGCATTTTTGTTTACCCTTCTCAAGTGATGGTAATGCTCATTCCCTTATTTATTATAATTAGATGAGTTTGAAGTTTCGATATGTTCGTGATGAGTTTAAATTTTGATATTTGTTTTATTTACTATACAAATCTTAAAACTTAAACTCATTGAATGACGATAAATAGAGTAATGAACATCATCATTACTTGAGGATGGTTAAGAATTTTTGTTAATATGACTAATTTGACCCTATTGTTTATTCTTTAGAATTTTATTAACCAAGGACATTTCCCAAACAAATTAGTAATAAATTTACTCAAAAAGGAAAAAGGGATTTCAATTTGAAATTTACTGATAAGACGAAAAATAATTTGAAATTACTGATAAACCCCTTGGCAAAATAACCGTCCTAAATTTTTTCCCGGGAACCAAACAGTCCAACCTTCTTCTCCTTCACCACCTCCAGCTGACCGCCCCCACCAGCCACCACCAGCACCACAGCCAGACCGGACTGCCATGGATCCACCAAACGAATTCCCCGATGATTTTTCTTCCTTCCCTCCGATCCCCTTCGCCCTTTTTGTGCCCCCAGAAAACCCAATCCCTAACCCTAATTCAATCGCAGGGCCGATCCCAAACACTGTCGAAAACCCTAGCTCCGCCCATCTTCTTTCCTTCTCGGTCCCCAAGAAACGAAGACGCGGCAGGCCTCATCGCGTCGCGACGTCGTTTCAGCTGCCTCCGATTCCTAACGGCGCTTTGAGCGGTAATAGTAACGGTCTAGCTTCTTCTTCTAGTTTAATTTCAGCTCATTCGACTAGACACAATGTAGGGAACCCTAGTTCTTCGGCAAGAATGGTGCCTGATATCTCCGATGAGATCATTGTGATCAATAAGGATTCCACAGCCGAGGCGCTTATCGCGCTCTCGGCTGGTTTTCCTGCTGATTCCCTCACTGAAGAGGAAATCGATTTCGGGGTAATTCGAGTTATTGGGGGAATAGAGCAGGTCAATTACATTCTCATTAGAAACCATATAATTGCTAGATGGCGCGAAAATGTGTCGAGTTGGGTCGCTAAAGAGATGTTTGTTGATTCCATACCTAAGCATTGCCATTCCCTTTTGGACTCTACTTACAAGTATCTAGTTTCACATGGATATATTAACTTTGGGGTTGCTCCGGCTATCAAAGAGAAGATTCCGGCTGAACCCAGTAAACCACATGTGATTGTGATTGGTGCTGGGCTCGCTGGTCTGGCTGCTGCCAGGCAAATGATGCGTTTTGGGTTTAAAGTGACTGTTTTAGAAGGCAGGAAGCGTGCGGGTGGACGGGTTTATACAAAGAAAATGGAGGGAGGAATTCGGGTAAGTGCAGCTGCGGATTTAGGTGGAAGTGTTTTAACTGGCACATTAGGGAACCCACTCGGCATTGTTGCACGCCAATTGGGTGACGTGCTTCATAAAGTGAGAGACAAGTGCCCGCTTTATAGTTTAGATGGGAAGCCTGTAGATCCTGATATGGATATGAAGGTGGAAGCAGCTTTTAACCGTCTGTTAGATAAGGCAAGTACCCTTAGGCAGTTAATGGGGGGTGTTTCAGTTGATGTGTCTCTTGGTGCAGCACTGGAAACATTCTGGGATGCAGTGAATGCTGAGGAGACGAACTTGTTTAATTGGCATCTTGCAAATTTGGAATATGCAAATGCAGGGTTAATATCTAAACTGTCACTTGCATTTTGGGACCAAGATGATCCATATGATATGGGAGGGGACCATTGCTTCTTGCCTGGAGGTAATGGAAGGCTGGTGCAGGCTTTGGCAGAGAATGTGCCGATTTTATATGAGAGAGTGGTAAATATCGTTAGGTATGGTAGTGACGGAGTGCAGGTTATTGCTGGCAACCAGGTTTTTAAGGGTGATATGGCTTTGTGCACTGTTCCACTTGGGGTTTTGAAGAGTGGGTCCATCAAGTTTAATCCAGAGTTGCCTCAGAGGAAGCTTGATGGAATAAAGAGGTTGGGGTTCGGACTGTTGAATAAGGTTGCAATGCTTTTTCCTCATGTGTTTTGGGGCACAGATCTTGAGACCTTTGGCCACCTTTCGGATGATCCAAGCCGTCGTGGGGAGTTCTTCCTGTTTTACAGCTATGCAACAGTTGCTGGCGGTCCCCTTTTGATTGCTTTAGTAGCAGGTGAAGCTGCACATAAGTTTGAGACCATGCCCCCTACAGATGCTGTGACCCGGGTTATTCAGATTCTCAAGGGTAATCCTTTCATTCTTTGAACTTTGATTGTATGATTTGTGGCTTTGACTTTTTGGCATAAGTGGATGCTATTTTCTCATATGTTTGACTACAAATTACAAAAAGACATATAGTTGTAACATGATTTCATTTTTAAAGAATTTGGTCATATGATCTGTTCAGAAGTCGTAGTTCCCATACATATTTGAAGTTCCTCAAGTTCGATGGTTAACCCAACAGTTAGTTATGGAATAGAAATTGTCATGACAAATAATGATTTACAAGTTAGAATATTTTATTTTAGGGAATAAACAGACAATCACTAAACCCAGATCTGGATTATTGCCATTTCTAATCACGACTATTCCCAATCACTATTCTGGGTATCATTGGTGGTGCATTTTCAAGTTTTTAAATTTCAACCATTAGGTAGCTGCCGATTATAAAATTATTTTTTGTTAGGTGCTGACATAAATCAATGCAGGTATTTATGAACCACAAGGAATTACTGTCCCAGAACCCATCCAAACAATCTGTACTAGATGGGGAAGTGATCCCTTCAGCCTAGGCTCTTATTCTAATGTTGCAGTAGGGGCATCAGGAGATGATTATGATATTTTAGCAGAAAGTGTAGGAGATGGACGACTTTTCTTTGCAGGTGAGGCTACCAATCGGAGATATCCTGCAACCATGCATGGTGCTTTTCTCAGTGGGCTCAGAGAAGCCGCCAATATGGCTCACTATGCTAATGCTCGAGCCTTGAGGATAAAAATTAACAGGAACCCATCAAAGAACGCCCATTCTTGTGCTTCCGTCCTTGCAGATTTATTTAGGGAGCCTGATTTAGAATTTGGGAGTTTTTCTGTTATTTTTGGTCGAAGGAATGCTGATCCTAAGTCGACGGCAGTTTTAAGAGTGACATTTAATGAGCCTCGAAAGAAGAGTCATGACAGTTCAAACCCTGATCAGCCGCATTCAAATAAGTTACTTTTTCAACAGCTTCAGTCACATTTCAATCAGCAACAGCAGCTTCATGTTTACACCTTGTTATCTAGGCAGCAGGCTCTTGACCTCAGAGAGGTGCGAGGGGGTGATGAGATGAGGTTAAATTACCTCTGTGAAAATCTGGGAGTGAAGCTGGTGGGGAGAAAAGGATTGGGGCCTACTGCTGATTCTGTAATTGCCTTGATAAAAGCTGAGAGAGGTAATCGCAAACCTGCTTCAACTTCATTGGCTTTAAAGTCCGGTGAGTGGTTAATGCTGTTTTTTATCTGTATGGTTTCCTTAAAAATGTGAGAATTATTAAACTGTAGAAATGGGAATAACAATTAAAGTGGTTTTGTAGGGACATCAAAGCTGAAAGCGGGCAATTTGAAAAAAAAATTGGTTAGGTATGAGTTCTGAAATCTTGTGTTGTTTAGATATAGTTCATGTGTCTCTTTTTTCTCTCACAAGAAAAATCTCTTATACTCGATTAAATTATCAATTTATTCTCTTGTTATTTTTCTTTATTTTCCCAGAAGGGCCAAAATAATACGTGCTGGTAATGGGTCAGCCCCTTCTGCTAATTCAAACTTGGTTAATGGTAAAGTGTCAGACGAAGCTACCACAAGTCAGGCTCCCTCCAACACACTTGGTCCAGGTAAACTTGGGGAGGTCCTTTACATATTTTTATCACTCTATGCATATTAAACGAGTGGGACAGAATTGTCTTCCCATTTGTTTTGCCAGCGTGCAAGAAAGTCCTCGTTTTCTTTTTTCTTCCCTTAATCTTTAAGTTTGTCTCTCTTTTTCTTAAGTTTTGTTCTTTACTTTTTCTCAGTTGAATGCATTTAAATTTGCATCTTTCTTCTACATTAGTTTTTCAAATTCAATAATAATTTCTGCCGATAAACATCTCATATTGTTTTCCCTATTTTGTTAGGGCAAAACGATTCTGACATGTTGAAGAATGACTAGATGAACTGTTTCTGTTGAGGGGTGAGATATCATCAAATTTTGTTTACCTCGAAAGTGGAATATCAGTGAGCATTTTAACATTTTGTAGCTTTGAGATTTATATCCTTTGGCCTTGGGAGTTGGCCCTTCTGGTGCACGCTTTGGCCCAATATATGGGACGGTTCCCTTTCACTTTTGAGTACGTGACAAGTGGCCGGCCACCATGAAGACTTTATACCGAGTTTCTGCTACCAGCCTCGCAAGATCTATATTCTGCTCAGCATGTTCTTTGCTGGATAACCACTGCTGCCATTCCCAATTGTAAAGAAATTTGTGCCGCTTGCTCTCTACCACTGAGGTCAAAGAGAAATGTGGTATCCAGTTGAAGATTGAGGAAGAGCAACTCCGTCCCGGTCTTTCAACAAGCCTGAATAAAATGGAGATAAGAATCATGGTGACATGTTTGGCCTAGGACTTCAGATGAACCTCATGAACAATGCCTCCATTAAACCTAGTTTCTGACAATTGTCTTCAAGCAGATTGCGGTGAGCAGAATCGGGTGCTGCCCATGGCCGAGGCTTGAATTATGAGACGCCAGTGATTGTTGACTGGTGGAATGATACTTGAGTTGTGATATTTCAAGTTCCATTACTTGTTCAGTTAATATGTGAAGGAAGCAATCTTCGCGGATTTCTGATCATGATTTTACGATTTTCCTTGTACTAGTATTTAGACAAGGTTTTTATATAATACGATGCAAGAAGCCTTTTTCTAAAGCAATGGAATGATTAATTAGGTTTTGGGCGTGACGTTTTTGAGGCTTTGGGACGGGAATTCTTATTAACCTTTCGCAGTTGAACGATGTTAAATCTCATGGACGACAATTGTTAATAAGAAAACTCTCACACAACACGTGGATCCATTCTAAGCGCAAACTGTTTTGCAAAGGCTCATACCACATAGTGACATAGCCATCCTAAAAAGTGTGTTTGCTTCTAGTTTTCTTAGCTTTTACATTGAATTTGACTCGTTGCATCCTTCAAGAGCACAACAATGGCGCGCGCCTGAGATACAAGATGGAGTGAGTCACGGCGGACATACAACTCCTGCCACGACGGAATTCAAGATTCCTGGTAGCCGATCCACATTATACTCTATTCACACAACATAATCAAATACCGTAAGCTCTTACAGTATACATAATAATCGAATATCGTGTGTACATTACCACCCAAAGAAAATAACACGCGACAGTATGCACAGGCTAAAGCTCTTTCAGTATCGTAACGTTGAGAAGCTAAAATCTTGCCGCATCGCTTGTTCCTCTGCGATTATCTAGGTTACCGGCTCCTTCCAACCACTCCTTTAGTTTATTTTCTTTATCAGCCTTGAATTCATCATAGTTTTCTGCCATTGGTAATAAATGAGGAGTCGACAAGCTCTCATCAGCTTGTTCTTGTTGTGGTTCGTCGGCTACAGGACTCGACAAGGGCAACTCCTCAGTTTCCACATCCGGCATAGATGAACTGGTGCTTGCAGAAGCAACCGATAGTGATGGGTTAGAAAAAGAGGTCTGTGTTAATTCTTCAGGATCACGTTGCGGCCACTTGAAACCACTTGCTTTTTGTCTGGCAGATTTGATTACGGTAGAAAAATAACCGCTTTCAGGATCCTGTTGGGCATCGCTTGGGTTACGAACCCAACTTGTTGGCTTCCAAGAGCTTGTTCTTCCCATCTGAAAGCCTGATGTTTGCTTATGGATTACACCTCTCTTCGGCTTCTTTGTTGACATAAGCGCTAGAGATTTCTTTATATCTTTAATCATCTCATCGGCCACGGGGACCCCACATTCTTTCATTGATCTCACCGTAGCTATGGAATCCTCTGAATCCTCAGTGTGCAAAGCTGTTTGACGAGACTTTTCCACAACATTACTTCTAAGACTAACGAGATTGGGCGCTGCATTTTGTACGTGCTGCTGAATATAAAAAAGCCCTACTGACGGTTCGTTTGCAACGTAGCTAATCATCTCTCCCAAGCCTTCAGTTATCTCCATAAAGCCATCCGCGGTGGAGAATTCATGCATCTTTTCATAGCCGAAGGCAGTTCATCACTGTTTTTGTCAAAAAATTGAAGATTGAAAGTCAGAAAAGTTAAATGGTAAACCTTAAAATAATAAATCAATGCCGTTGATTCACTTTGTGGTTTCGTGCATCTTTACTAATCGATACACAAATTAAACAACGAAAGGCACTCGAGAGCCATCTTTACTAATCTATACTATTGTGGTTTAAAAATCAAATGCAGTTCAAGACGTGTCGAATGAACTCAACTGTAAAACAACAACAAAGCTTATCCCACTAAGTGGAGTCGGCTTTATGAATCCTAGAACGTCATTGAGCTCGGTTTGCGCCAAGTCAATGATAACTCAACTGTAAAACAAGAACTTATATTTCAACTGCCTGCATTGATAAATTTATCAGCGACCTGATATTCTTGGGGAGCAGATTGGCACTCCAAAATAGTCATTCTCCACTCCACCCCATCAATTTTCTTACAGATTATTTTTGATCTTTCGCGTAGCCTCTACGCAGATTTCGAATCAAATTACTTGCCTATTGTCTTCCAAATCATTCCGCATACCGAAAATACGAAACCATTGACCCAAAAGACAAAAATTAAAGATTTCAAATTCCAATCAATACCCATCTCAGGAAACAACAAATTATCCAATACCCAATTCCCAGAATCCGATTTTTTCATAGCATTTCAAATAAAAAAAAATCCGATTTTTCATTGATCTATCCAAACAGAAAGCTGAAGAAGTAACAAATACGAAAGATATATAAGAAAGAAAAAAGAGGGTACCTTTAGTAATAGGTCTCAGGAATAATCTGGTTTTGAATCGCCTGAAGCTTTGTTCTCAGCTGCGTATTTGTTCTGGAGACAGCAATCAGCAATTCTGTAAATCCGATGATGACATCTCTCCATCTGTCCATTCAAAACTCAACCACCACTAAAAACAATCTACATTTTTCTTTTTGTTTTATTTATTTTTCTGGATTTGGCAATCTCACGTGCTCTCCACGTGGGATTAACCGATATAGGCAAAACAAAAAGGAAAATTACCAGATAAACGACGTTACCATTATACATGATTCTCAATCATGTGGTTTAGTCTCTCATTTGAGTTCGGATCTTGATGAGACTTTGATTCCCTGGCTTGAGCTATCGCCCCATTAGTGTCGGATTGTGCTGCCAAATTGACGTTTTGGGCTTGTTTTGGTCACAAGTCTTCGAAAATGATGTTTTTTTAGGAAAGTTCATTCTACAAAGTTGAAGGGGATGTATATGCCTTTCAATTTTGTCTTTAATTGATAGTGTGGTTTGATGCAGGCTGTAGTCTTATAGTACACAACCTTGCAATGCACTTTGGAGACCTCCTGGAATGACCTCTACAATGATTCATCCTTTCCGGATCCTTCAATCACATTTGTTCCTCCAATCTCCGTTTTTTTTTTCCTTTTTGATTAATGAAGGGCAACGTAAACTTTTCACAACAAATTTGATCACAATAGAGTTTTTAAAAGTGTGACCAAAAGTGCAACCATTTGTTAATTGAAGACTATTGATTGCCCATTAAAAGTATGGGGAGCAGAGTGAAAGAAAATGGTGACAATTGTCTGGAAAAGAAATCAATTGCAAATTTAAGGGGCTTAATACTAAAATAAAAAATTTGAAGGGCCAAATGTAACGAGTTTCCGTAGTTCAAGGGCGTTGGTAAAGGATTTCACAAAAGAAAAAACAAAAGCTCTGACTGAAATTTGGGAGCTTCGAGGGTGAGATCGACAATGGCGGAGAAGAGGAGGAAGAAGAAGAACAGCAGCGACCAAGACGAGGACGACACCTTCTACTACCGCTACGCCTCCTCCGCCCCACAAACCCAAAAACCCAAAAACCAAAAACCGCTAAGTGCGTCCGGCTCAGGAAGCCTAGCACCATCGAAATCGACCCTCTACGTCTCCAACCTCGACTACTCCCTCACCAATTCGGACCTCCACACCCTCTTCTCCCACTTCGGCAAGATCGCCCGAGTCACCGTCCTCAAGAATCGCGAGACCCGCCAGAGCCGCGGCGTCGCCTTCGTCCAATTCGTGTCCCGCACCGATGCTTCCGCGGCGGCGAGTGAGATGCACGGGAAGATACTTAACGGGAGAAGGCTATCCGCCTCCATCGCGGCTGACAACGGCCGGGCCACCGAGTTCATTCGGAAGAGGGAGTACAAGGACAAGAGCCGATGCTATGAGTGCGGCGAGGAGGGGCACTTGTCGTACGAGTGCCCGAAGAACCAGCTGGGGCCCAGGGAGCGGCCGCCGCCGAAGCGGGTGAAGAGAGGTGGCGGCGGCGGCGGCGGTAGTGGTAATGGCAGCGGGGCGGCGCCTGTGGACGAGGAGGAGTATGATAGTGGTGGTGAGAGGTTTGAGGATGATAATTGGGCGTCGGTGGTGGATGATGGGGCTGATCTGAGGTTGCGTTTGGCGGCGGAGGAGAATAAGAGGAAGAAGGTTGCGAAGAAAGCTGGTTACTTTAGTGATGAGAGTGACAACGACGATGAAGATTGAGTGATTTGGTGAAGGGTTTTAGCTGGTTCTGGGAGGGGGGTTTTGTTTGGAATTGGAGGATTTCAAATGGGGCATCCTTCAAGGTATGTTCTTTCGATAATTTGTTCGGTTTTGGCTGTTTTTGATTGAGAAAAGTAGTCGATTTGATGCTGGTTTAGCTGAGCAACAGAGTAGTAACGTAGTTGCAGTTTTACATTATGTGGGATTTGATCATAAATTTCGTTGCAGTTTGCTTCGATTTGTGTTGATTTGAAAAGCATGATCAAATAGCTTTGCTTGTTGCATACAAATACTTAAAGCTATGCAATAAATGCATTTTGTTGATTTTCATATGAGGTGGTGGCATAATATTTCCACATTTTACGATCTGATCATAGCTTCGAGCATCCATTGCGTTTCCACATTTCCCCCGCGCGTGAGTTTTCTTAGATCATAGAAAACCGTGACATAGTTCAAGTTGTTGTGTGTTCTGCATATCTAATTAGAAGTTGGTCGCTAACGAAATCAATGTTGATTCGAACTTTTCATTCAAGTTAGGAGAAAATTCGACTTCACGTTTTATTTTCAGAAAACATTGTATTTTAAAGGCCTTTCCGCCCCCTCATCTTGTTAGCCGGGTGGAGAGGGCGTCACAAGGCATAACATAGACAAATTGTTATGCTTGATTGGATTTGAGGAGTTTAGGGCTAGCCTCTTAAACACCAAGGTTCTCATGTTCATACGGGTTCTAATGCTTTTTGCAGGAGATAGGCGAAACATTCATCATCGTATCAAATTGATCATAGCTGATTTGCAATGCAGTTGAGTTGCTGATAGCTTGGATCGCTTTGGCACTTGCAACGGAAAGGCTTCCTCTTGTGTTACGCCATAGTTTTTGGTTTTTTATCACTCATTTATATAGTTGTAAAAGAAGGTTTGTGTGGTTGCAGTTTCCGTTTCTCTTTGATTTATAGGGTTGTATATTTATACCCCTTTTGATATGAAGTTGCATATTGCTACCTCTACACCCCCAACCACCACACAACACTATTAACACCACCACCATACTCCTACCAGTGCCGCTGTCACCAAAGTCGTCACCACTACTTACCACTGCAACCGCCAGCCTAACACCAACCATCACCAACGCCACCACCATTGCCATCACCGCCACCGCTGCCACCATTGCTACCTCTATACCCTCAACAACCACACGCTAGAATTGGCACCACCATCGTACCCTCACCATTGCCGCTGGCGTCACCACCATTGCTGTTGGCTCCGCTATTGTCGCCACCATGAAGATTTATGAGTGCTTATGCTGTATTTCTTCAACGGTAATACAATCGAAATAGAGTGGTGGACATAAAGTACCACGACGATTTATGAGTGAAGTTGGGCCGAAGTCTAGGATCAATGCTCCAATTTTCTCTTCCATCAAATTCCTTTTGGTACAAGCTACGTAAACTCGGACAAAGAAAAAGAGCAAGAAACTTGTAATGAGGCAAGTTCAGGTTGAATTTTCTGATCACAAATTTGGTCGGTAGCGAAATCAAATGACTTCTCGTTCACGTTAGGGGAGTGGCATGATTTATACCAAAGAGGGTTTCTATAGAGTCAATATAATTCTGAGAATTCCAATACCTTCTTTCTACAAGCGATAGTGGAGCAAGGGGGAATCGAACCTTGGACTTCGGGTGCAGAGTAAATACTCATAATCGTTTGAGCTACAAACCCCTAGCGAGAATTTCAATAACTTCGAAGATTACATTACCTCTCTAATGTAAACGTTGCATAAACTACAAGCAAATTTCAAGCGCAAAAACAAAACTGATCTTGAATGGTCGAATCCGCATAGCCTATGCATTTTCCTTTTCTTTCGCAGTCTGCGTGGAGATAAAAATGTACTGCCGGTTAAATGATAGACCGATGATTTTCGTATATTTAGGAATGGGGCAAGAAAATAGACTCACTAGCATTTCATGGTCCCCCACGATCTCTTCGATCAACTCCGCCAGTGGTTTATCGGCACTGTTGGGAACAAGAGCTGCAAAAATGGCTGGTTCGAGTCCTGTATATCAAAAGAGTAACGCCGTTACGCCAGTATGGAAATGGACATGACAAATGTCTTCAAACAAAGAACGGTAATTCAGTAGTTAAATACATACTGAGCGCAGTAAATAAGAAAAGCAGGAAGCGATACGGGGGTACAAGAACGAGTCTATGTTGCTTAAATACATACAAATGTCTTCCACCAGATAACTAGTTATTTGATGGATAGAGAAACTTAAAGCTACCTGATTCCGGGAAAGAATCAATGAACACCATCATCTCCTCCCCACTGAGACCAGAGAAGAAACAGATTCGTGGCAGCGGCTTAGCAATCTGCAGAGCAGAACATGTCAACTGCAGGAGACCAGCTACAAGTTTCCTACTTAACAGGTCAGATAAGATGCGAATAATCCTTCAATTTGTAAGCTCCCTAAACCCGTTGTTTCATCTAAAAGATAATTACTGTGTAGCCTCCGCTCCACTGCTCTTAAATGCTAAACCGCATCTTTTGTTGACTAATTTAGCATGAAATTACTAAACATTAAAACGATTTGTAAACTGATGCTTTAAGAACTTCGTGAACGGAAAGAAACTATGGAATAGATGGAAAATTTTATTTAGTTTAAGTGCTATGATGATGAAAACATACTTTAGATTATAACGACACGAGTATGGAGGCCAAATTAGAGTATCTTCAGATGTCCAGATGTTTTAAATTTTGCATTTCCAAAGTTCATCAAACAGACATGAATTTTAGATGACCAGTATTCAACGTACGGTTTTCAGCAATAACTAGTAATTAGCAAGGTGGAGATTTTCAACCTTTAATGCTTCCATATTCGGCTGGCTTGTATTCATCGCGTCCCAAAGTGAACGAGTAATCATGTCTTCAGTACAATAAATAACCTACATTAACAAGATTAAACAGAAAAATGGCAAACATGTGAAGAAATCAGACATATTTCCCTTATCACTATGGTATCAGTACAATTGATTGGCTGCTGTTTTCGATTTTGTAGGTCAACCTTGAAAAGGTAACGTCCATAGGGAATGAACATAGTAACAAACATACAAGATTACCTTGAGGAATTCTCCGTCTAGCTGTTTCAAAAACTGTTGGATCTGCACGAGAAGACACATAAGATAACACGATGAGTGCGAGCCATGATTCATAGGTGTAGCACTAGCCATTTATAAGTACAACCACCAACGCTCTGAGATGAACGTTACTTGCAGCGGTTTCAGAAAACTGGTTTCAAAACTTTCGAAAGCAGCAATTGTTTCCTACTTGTAAGTTGTAGCAATGTCAGAATGTTCTCTAGCTTTCTATGATTCACTAACTTCACTCCATAATCTATTGATCTTTGTAGAAATTTCTTACTAGTATGTAGATCTTGAAGAGATCCTGCATTGCCCCATATGATCGATCCCCATATGATCGATCATATGGCAAGCATGAACGTTTAGATGGAGAATTGAAAATGCATTGGTCAAGACAAATAAACTCTTCAGAAACGAGAAAAGTAAATAGATGGAAAACAAGTTACCTTCTCAGCTTCCTCCACTTGAAACCCCAACAATAACAAAGCCTAGAAACCAGAAAGTTTGAATCTTCAACCTCATTAGTAATTGTAACATCATATATCGGCATACATGTATAAATAAGATCAATGATTTACATTTGCAATTTCTTGCAAAATCAGATTCTAAAGTGGGAATTCGATCTCTGATTCGAAAGCTCGTTTCTTCAATCAAAAAACGACTGTCAGTTAACATCGAAAACAAATGGAGCGAAACTAACCGCAACTTACAGGTGGACCGAATATCATTTCATCTGCATTGAGAGGAACGAATTTTGAATCTTCAATCAACTCACTAGGAAATCCTGTAAAGTTGTTAAAACAAATTAAACTAAAACAGTAATAATCTATGCCACATACTACAAAGTCTAGTGGTATTCATCTCCACTTGTAAGCGGAAGTTCTCAGGTTCGACTCTCGTGAATCCAATGTCTCTTGTTCAAGCTCAGTTTAGACTATGTTAGTGATTTTTGAGTGATAAATCCCAAAGCAAATCCATTTATTTTTCGTTATCGAAAAGATTGACAATTTAGCTTCAAAAACTGAATTCAACAGAGTTCCAACACCAAAAATGTTGAGGAGCAGCAGAAATTGAGTACCTTCTCTTTCAGAAGAGGCTCTTGGGGTGATCTTGAGGAGCTTCAACTGATGGCTTCTGTAATTTTCCGACGACGAAGAAGAAGAAGGTGTTGAAATCTTTGGAGGCAGCAGAGGATTTGAGGAAATTGAAGGGATAAAAAGCAGAGGAGAATTGTTGAGTGAAGTTTTCAGAGAGAAAGCAAGAGCAGAAGCTGCCATTGAAGAAGATTTTGCAGTCTTTTACTACACACAGCTCCACAATTTACGAACACGTTTCCATGGGAGTTGATAGACTTGGTTCCAAATTTAAACGGGTTTCGGGTTTATCTTGGCCCAAACTTTGAGATGATTGGGCTTTAAACCCGTTACTCCCAATTCTTTTGTATTTTATTCTCCAGTGATATTGAGGGAGGGGAATCTCAAACAAGATGGAGATATTCTTATGATGAAACAGAGGTATTTTTCTTGATCAGTATGTCTCTCATCACGTGATGGTATATCGTCGATATAGAGATACGGAAATCTAAAACAAGGCATTCGGAGAGTACATCTTATACTAACCCTTCCCTTCTTGTTAGGTCAAATCTCTCGTGTGCGGGATAAATCTCCCTTCGTGTGCAAAGGTGAATGCTCTCTGTTGGATGGTCATAATACGTTCAACTACCTAAATTTACAAACGAAACGAAGGCGAAATCATATGTTACTATATATATTATCGACTTATTCATCTTAACAGTAGTGCAAGCAAACATAGCATATTGTATGGTAAGACCTCCCCTCGCGTGCAAAGGTGAATGCTTTCATCCGCTTCAGCTCCATAACTTCGCTGTTGCAGGATATATTACGTTCGACTATGAACTATCGAAATTTTCAAACAGCGGCTTAAAATCATACAAGACGACTATCCAGATATTTGCCCACAAGCAGTTTTTCTTATGCATCTTAAAATACTGCAAGCAAACATAGCGTATTGTCTAGAAACGCTATTAGCTTCACCAGCCTAGGCATAATATTTACAAGCCCACTCTTCACTCCGTTCATGTTCCGGCGTAAAATCACATCTGAGCAACCTGTTTTTCTGGTTCACCTGCGGATTCAGCAATTGATCCCCGAGTCCACCTCCTCAACATCTCCAGTGCAGCCTTGGGCTGGTCCATTGGAACCATGTGGCCGGCATCATGGACCTGTTTGTTGTAAGACAACATACCATATAACCAGTTCAGCAATCGGGATCGGTAATTAATCAATGTCTATGGATAGAGAGAAATGCAGATATGTGAGAGAGATAGAAACCCAGATAAGTGAGGAAGGAGAGAGAAAGAGACCTTAAGGAAGCTAAGAGGCCCATGGTTCTTGAGAACTCCTGCTTCTGAATTATCGACAACAAAAGGAACTTCTGGAGAAGTTACAAACTGTTTCTGACCAGACCATTCCATGGCATGGACCCATCTTGAGTTACCTATCACATACAAATTTATATGCTAAGAATTGCACATTACAAATTAAAAGATAATAATATTAACGATAGGTGGTTTGGCATGTCGTATCAAATAAAGCCTAAAGACCTACCGAGCCAGTTGCAGATTAGATCATATTCTCCTGCATACACAAGCAGTTGGATTCCGTCCTCGAGAAGAGTGGGGATGCCCACTTCAAGGTTCCTCATCCAGTCCACCAGCATGGCTTGATACACTGTAGAGCTGCATGAAACAAATTCGATGTCCCCAACTCCAAGTGACTCTCTAACAGGCTTCTGGTTCAGGAATTTCTCCATGTTTGAGAAGTCATAGCAAAGGCTCCCCTCGCACTTCTTTCTGATGTCGTAGTACTGCATATTCATAATAAATAAATAAGAACTCCATCAAACTTCAGATCAATAGTGGAATACCAAATCCTCAGAATATTTGCTAATAACAATTGATATTCTTTTATGAATATTTCCTGGAGGAGGTCAAGGGAAAAAAAGCATTGAAAAACATGCATGCCCAGGTCATCAATCATTTGTAAAAACTAACATTAGTTTCCGCCTCTTAATTGAGTTTTGGGAAACCCATTTTCTTCAAATTCCCAGAGCTAAAAGTTTCACATGCTTTTTTGGAAGAGAATGTAAAATAATAAAATGACAACATAAAGATTAAGGAGCAATCACTCTGTCAATGATGAGTCACTGATCTTCTTACATTTATGTTTCCGGCCTTCGCAATGATGCTACTGAATATGGTATTACAAACAAAATATGAAGCCATGCAAGAGACTGTACCATCAGTGCCTGAAAAAACGGAAGTATATGTTTATTCACACAAGCACCAACTAATTGGCTAATATGTAAAGACACGCTTGCGTAATTAATATAAAAACATTCATAGCTTAGAAAAGAGAGGAAAAAATACATAAAGATGGGACACAATAAAAGAAAAAGGGGCCACCCCTACCGTGTTGACATGAAAACAATCAAAAGAACTGCAAATTCTAATTAACAAATTTGCATGTCTTAGGGTCTAAACTTAAGGAGAAGCTAATAGAAATTTGAAAAAAGGGAACCAGAAAATGAGGAAGGGGCCACTAAAATATGTCACTTACCACAGAGCTTTATAGCCATTTCACAAACTGGAAGCACTTTGTTAATACGATTATATTCAGTTGCTGTGATTAAGCCATTGTCCAACGCAAAATCTGTGTAAGCCTTATACTGGACTGCAGGATCAGTAAGCCCATTGCCAATGGCAAATCCCTGTTCAACAAGTTTTTCCAAATTTATTAAACCACGAAATGACCCGTTACAATTCTCAAAACAAGGTAATACTTGAGATATGTACCTTCAAATTTATATGGATTCCTTCTTTGGCTTTGTTTCCTTTGTGGACTCGAGCAGCAAAAGCTGGAATATAGTGTCCAGCATATGATTCTCCAGTTATGAAAAAGTCATTCTTTGCCAACTCAGGGTGCTCGGCAAAGAAGGCCTAACATCATAGAAAGGCACAATAAGTCATGCTACTATTCATTACAATAATAAACCTTAAACATCTAAGATGTTTGCTTTCTTCCAAAATTCTCAAGATAAAAATCATGCAGTTTTTCTCCTAAAAAACACTGCAGTTAAGTTTGACATTGAAAATAATATATAGATATATACACACGTATTACTTCCATTACACTTAAACATTACTGCTTTAGAAGTGAAGGATAAATGACACACCTGTAAGAAGTCATAAAGGTCATTACTAACACCATCTTCAGAGTGACGAATGTCACGTTTGTCACTACTATAACTGAAGCCAGTCCCAATAGGCTGGTCAACATACAGAAGATTAGATGCCTGCAAAACAGGAAAATGTAAAAAAATAAAAGGTTACCTCTCAGGAAAATGAAGAAAGAGCTGACATGTCTTACAGAAGCAAGATGCCTCTAAATCAGTGATGGCCTCAGATATCATGCAGGGACAAGTAAATATAAGTGAAGACGTGTTTACAAGTCACTTTCATACCGGTGCAACATGATTTAGAAAAAGGTTCCATGAACGATAATTAAGAAGAAAATATTACCACATAAGGGGCAAGGACAACAAGTACAACTCCCAATTTTCAATATACGTACAATGTTGGCAAAAACGAACTACTCAATTGACAGAGAGTGTCATATATATACCTTATCCCAGCCATACTCGTTCCACACAAGTGACAAGTTATTTGCAATAGTGAAAGGACCATTTTCGTAAAATACAGCCAATTCACTGCTGCACCCCGGACCGCCAGTCAACCAAATAACAACAGGGTCCTTCTTGTTGGTGCGAGACTCGAAGAAGAGATAGAACATCCTACATTACCACACAAATTGAATAGTAAGAACACCAACCAAGCAAGCAGCTACATTCACTATACAATCCAAAAAAATCCAAAATTCTGCATAATTTAACAAATTTGAGGTCCTATTTTCCTAAATTAAGGCCCAGCTAAGCATAAAATTTCCGCATAAAACCCTAAAATTCAAATGAAATCAAAACAAAACCCCCTAAAATACTTCAAAATTCACCATGCAGCACGAAATTAACAGTTCAAGGTATCCTAAAAACAACGAAATTCAAGGAGATTAAGAAGCTCACTTGGCGGCATGAGAATGCTCGATCTTGAAGTACCCGGCATGGTGGCCGAGGTCCTCGACGGAGACTCCGGATTCGATGAGGTTGGGGAGCCTGAATGGCTTCTCGACGAGCCTCGGCGCGTCGGCGACGGCGTCGGTCGAGGAATCGGAGCCGTCGATGATGTTGATGTCTTCCTCGGGGAAGAGATTGAAGGCTCTGATCAGCTGCTTCGCGTGCACGGACGGGAAGCTGGACCTGGCGAGCCCGAGAGGGTTCGTGAGCTTGGCGGCGGCGATCGGAGAGAGAAGGAGGAGGAGGAGGTGAAGAGAGAGAAAGGTGAGGAGGAGAGAATTCGTGCGTTCCATGGCTTGTGCGTCTGCGTTTTGGGTAGAGAGAGAGAGAAATGAGAGAGGAGAGAGATTTGCCGGGGAGAAGAAGGCGCCAGGCGGTAACTAACAGTCGCGTGGTACGACGATTTATAAGTGGACTGTTAAGTTGTTGGGGCGAGTGGGTTCGTGGAAGTTTCCGGTGCGCGCAGGTACGGAAATTGAACGGATCTGGGACGTTGGATTTTGGCTCTGTGGGGTCCGTTTATTGGAGTTTTGGTGGTAGTTATGTGGAACGGGGTGCAGGGGATTGGGTCCTGATTGCTTTCGCTTGCAACGAAGGAGTTGCTTTAAATTAAAAAAAAAAAAACGGAAAGAAGGAAGGTGGGGTTGTAATTACGTGTAAAGCGGCATACTGTTAGAGGAGTGCACGCGACAGAGGTGGTTTTTGAGGTTGAGGATGATTCTATTCCATGGCCTTCATTCACATCATGTGAAGGAGAAGTTGTACCGACCTCATGCAGGAGGGATTCTTGGATAGGGCCGTCGTATAAGACAGAGTTGTCACACGAAGTTACGTTTGCATCAATTGTGTTCATAAACGATTATTAGCAATTGATCCATAGTTTACGATGGCCTACATCGACCGTATTTCTGTAAAAAAAAAGTATTTTATTCAACATGGTAATGCTACACAATGAAAGAGGTGCTCCAACCTATTTGACATGGTATCAAAGTCAAGGAGTAAGCCCGTACTGTACTGCCACGTGATGGGTTGGTTCCCTTGGCCCTGCGCGATGATGGTAGGTCCTTTGGCCCTGCGTGTAAGGTAAGTACCCTTGGCTTCACATGGTTGTCGATGCGCGGATCTCCCACGTGTGACCCACTAATTGGGTGCCACGTGAGGGGTGTTGAAATATCTTACACCGACCGTTTATCTGTGAAAAGAAGAGTTTAAATATCCAACCCCAATCTAACTAATAACGAGACTTTTTGGATAAAACTCCACATCTAACGAATTGTGCAGGTGGCAATTACCAAGTTGAAGGCATACCGGTGCTATTGGAGTGAGCATTTGACCCGTCTCTCTGATAATTTGAGAGGCCTAATATGAGAATTATGGTAGTATCAGTCGTATGGGCGTTTTAGTATTTTGAGCCGTGGACGGAGATTGGATGGGCTAGTTTTGCAAATAACTTGGGGATGAAGATAGGTATGAAGAGAAAGTGAAGGAAGGACGGTGCTGACTTTTTGGAACAAGGTGGTCTACTCAGCAAACGCACGAGCATAACGTCAGTTAGCAGAACAACAAGCAACACCAATTCAGCAAGCATTCCAAATATAGTCGTCGACAGAAAGCTACATATAGCCTTAGCTTTACAACAGAATCTGACACCAGCTCGAGGTAAGGCATGACGGTTATGCATACCTCGATGATTGTCAGTCGTTGATGCATATGAACTCGGCTGATGGTTCATTGCAGCATCATAATCATTACTCACAAGATGTTAAATAGATTCATTCAACTAGTATTAGACCTCTTGGTGTTGAAAGTCGAGTATTAGACAAACAAAACTATGTAACAAAGTGTATTAATGTACAAGCTTGTTTGAAAGTGCTTTTAAAATAACTGAAAACGCTTTTGGTGAAAGTATTTTGGGTTCCAAAAACACTCTCATCAAAAGCGCTTTCAGTCATTGTAAAAGCACTTCTAAACGAGCCCTACAACATTTGTCTCATTTATACAAAGCACGCTGTGTCTATAGCCCTTAATGAAGAAAACAATAAATTTCTAAACTTTAAGATGCCTCTACAAAATACACAAAGAAGTTTTCCTAATAAGAAGGGAACGAACTGCGGGAACTACATGAAAATTTTACGATCTCACTTGGGCAAGCCGCGCCCTCAGTGCTTCCAACTCTTCCTCATTGTCTGTACCCTCTGCTATAGCTTCTTCCTGCATGGATTAATGACGAGTTATTTCATTGCATCTTGCAAGGAACAACGAAAAGATATAAAAATGGAGTCTATGACACATACTTGTTCTGACGCACTGGCTCTCTGGGCTGCTACCTTTGTCCTCTCCTTCCGCACAGCTTCTGGGAGCTGTGCAGCCGTCTCACCAGCTATTTCACTGAGGACCCTTTCAACTTCTTCTTCAGTTTCCTCTTCTATATCTTCTGAATCTAATGCCGTATCAAGAGCATCATCTACGAATTCTTCAATCACGCCAGCCTGTATGACCAATAGAGTGTTACATCTAAAGATTTCAAGAATAAAGAAGACATATAGACAGTATACTGGCACCTAAACACGTTCCACATTGCAAAAACTCTGAAGCTTCAGATATGCTTCAGTCTCGTCTCTCCTCATCATTAAAAATATACCATTCCCAAAACAGGGAGCCAGTCAAAAGGTGCACTCGGATATAATTCGTTCTCTCCATGTTATAGAAAAGAATTTGTAACATTCAGCACTCTCATTGTTCATCGATTAAATAAGCGAAAAAAAAAAATAATAACACCCAACTTTCTACATAAAATGAGTTCAGATATTTCAATCAAATCATTTATTCGATAGAACAGCTGTAAATTATGCGAAATGATACCCCGTATAACATTTTAAGCCAAATAAACAAACATGAAATAAATAAGTACAAAATTAAAGCAAGAGATTGATCCCCTGCTTAAACAAGAGTGCGACACTTGAGACTATAGGGCAATCAGGGGGGAGTTGTAACTTCTAACAGCCACCCAAAAAGCACTTTAAGGTATCTTACCTTGGTGATTTCTTTGGTAAATTCATGCATCGTGAGGGCCATTTCTGGAGCTTTCATGAGGTTATTGACAAGTTTCATAACCTCTGTACTTTTTGACAGATGACCCACGGTACGGGCAAGTGCTGCAAGCACATACAACATATCAATACCATAAAGCTGATTTAAACAATGGAGAAGGGGGTAGGGTGGATTGAAGAGTACCATGCTAGGCACAAATTCAAGACAACATAAGCATAGGGGAACTAAAATAATAATTTTATGTGTGTAGCAATACCAACACTTTCTCCAAGGTGCATAGATATCGAATTCAGTTGTGCCTTATTCTCATGAAGCCGATTCACAACTTTCCTCGACATCACAATTTCCTTTGCAAGTGCCTGAACACAATTCACTAGTCGATCAACACATAGAACATACATGACGTGATGAACAAAACAACAAGAAGCAAACACAAGTAGCAGACATTCAACATAAAGACCACATCGCTATCATCCTACACGGAAAATCCCAGCGAATCTAAAAACACCTGCATTCGGGTTTATACTTAAGAACTTCATTACAAATGGCCCAAAACTGTAACGTAGCTGAAACAGATTCCTACCAATACAAACTCCGAGAACAAAAACCATCTTGACATTAGTGACACTGAGTTCCAAAATCCACAAACCCTCCGAAACAGAATGCCATTCGATCCATTGAACCTTCATAAGTTAATAAAAGGCAAAGCTTTTCCCCTTCCAGTTTTCGACAAGAACGCTTTTGTGCAACCAGTGTTTCTAAATTGCAAGTAAAATTATCGACGATCGAGTGATCAGCAGTAAAGCTAAAATTTGGAGTACCTTGGCTGTGGCCATGTCATTTCTCTTGGCAGCCTCTCTGATAGTTTTATGCACAGCCTTCTCTTCTTTCTGTATATCTATGAAACAAAAACCCCATCTTTCTTTTTAGACTAAAATTAATCAACAGTTACACACAAACCCATCTCAGCCCAAAATTTCAAATAATTGATAAGAATTAAGAACAAAATAAAGAAATCTGCACCAAATAAATTGAACCCAAAACGAAAAATTACATGTAATTCGAAAACGAGAAGACAAATAATGAAAGGAGGAAGCTTTTGCCTCTGATTTGGCGCTCCATGTTGCGGCACTCATGGCGGAGGCGCCGCTGCCATTCTCTGAGTTGCTCCGACGGATTAGGTTTCGGCTTCAACAAGCTCTTGACTTTGTTCATTTTTTTCCCGTTCCTTTTTCTCGCTGATTCGAATTCTCTCTCTCTCTCTGGTTTCTCTAAGATCCAATCGGATTATCCGATGGTATGGTGTGTATCTCTGTTTCGTTTTTCCCTCCACTCAGACTTTTCTTTTCCGCGTTTACTTTCTTCTTCCAAGCGGCAGCCAGCAACGACCAACAGACGGTCCTCCCTTCCCCGCGTTTTTACCTTTTTTTTTTTTTTTTTTTAATTTTGATTTTTAATTTTTTTTTTTACCAAAAAGGATCCATTCGAAATGGAAGTGTTTTATTTAAATGGGAAAATTGTGAATTCGGAAGTCAGGGATACAAGAGACAGCGGGAGAAGTAAGGAATCGAGAAACTTAAAACGAGAGAGGTAAGGAGTTGAGAAACTTTAAACAGCAGAAGTAAGCAAAAGAAATCGGACAATTAATTTGGTTATCGATTTTAGGTATTCATTTTCCGGATGAGGAGAAACTTCACATTTTTCCGATTAAATGCATTTACCAAACACATAAAAAGTTAGGACTTGAAACGATTCAAAAAATAAATACACGATACTCATATTTTAGCAACGAATGGATATGAGATTACCACTCCAAATCAATATGATTTGAGTGGTGCTATTCACACACTTCTCTTTCATCTTCCACACACCTCTTAATTTTCAACTGTCGGGTTGAAGGAATTAAAGAAGTTTAAATGACAGAAATTAACAAAAGGTGTTTAAGAGATAAAAAAAAGGTGTATAACTATAAATAACACCACCCTATAATTTTGATTACAAAATAGAACGTGAGACTCCTACTTTTCATTTCAAATAAGTAAACACAGAACAAATACTTTCAGTTGCATAAAAGAAAAGAGTAAATACTCACCAAACATTTTCAATTATTGTAGATCTAACGACTACAAAAGCAACATTATCGATTTTGAGGGACGAGAATCCTACTCCCTCTTTTAATCATTTACCAAAATTGTATCTTCAGTTGATTAACTGGTATTCCCAAAAGAAATTACTGCATTAGTCTTTCTTGCAATAGGAAGAAACAGAAGATCCTCACGTCATAATCCAGAATTAGAACTTAGTGTAATGCATTAGTCTTTTTTTTCCCCCACAATTTTAAGTGGTAAATGTTGAACAATATCCAGATTTTACAATCCAAAGAATTAAGAAACCGGAAAAGGATATTGCTTCGGTTCATCGCAACGCTTTCCGGAATCCAACCTTGTGTGATTGATCAGCTACAAGAAATTAGATTGTATTAGGGATTGATTAGGGTTTAATGACCTTCTCCAACCTTTATCTGTCTCCACATCGTCTAATCGAAGAGACCTTCGTCGTGCCAAATATCAACTAAAAAGTCTACCATCTCCTGCACAGTTCACCGGTAACTTAAATTCACAGCGCTAAGAAAAAGTCGTAACAAAATATCATAAATCCAGATTCTACATGTGAAACACGTAGAACAATTTTTCAGAAAAAGAAAATGAAAAACTTACAGTTAAGGGGATTGGCTCAGGAAAAGACTCATTTGTCGACAAGAGATCTTCATATGATGATGACCAGCTGCAAAATAAATTGATTGCATCATCTTCCGGAGTCCAGAAATTCTTTCAGTAGCTAGAATTCAAAGGAAATAATCGGAGAAAGCCAACGATATGACATCATCAACCATCAACCCCATTTTAATGTTGCAAGAACTTCTTCGGTGTTTAAATTTGAAAGAAAAGATAGTATTCGAACACACATATAAAATGCCAGAACAGAAAAGGTGCACCCTTTTTTTTCATAAACCCGCCAACTGAAGTTCAGGAATGGGGACAGAGGTTTCTAATTAACTAACATTAAAAATAAAAGTCGAATTTGCTAAAATGTAAGTACAAGTCATGATGTTTCTTAGGTGTGCTAAAAGATTAGATCTTATAAAAATTCTGCAGTCCAACTTTTTTCTCTACTTTACAAGAAGTTTTGTGAAGAGAAAATACCTTATGATTGGATCCTTTTCCGCTCTTTGCACCCGCTGATTCCCAACCCACTTTTTTCTCCTCTCATGCCAAGCGATTGCAGCTACGAGACAAAAAGCATGATTATCTCCAAGGAACAAATGATTAATACCAACTAAAACAAATAAAAAAATTGTTGTTTTCGATTGCTGAGATATGGTAATGGCTGGGCAGAAGGAATAGTTTCTTACCACACTTTTCCCCAGCCCCAAAGAAAGGAAATGATACAGAAGGAAACCAGAAAAGAACCATAAAAAGCTCTTGCATAGGCGGAGATCCAACTTTGAAAGACGTCCCTTATAAAGGAAGATAGGTATTACTCAATTGTAAAAGCTAGTTTTTACTTTTTATGAAATGATACCACGATGAAAGAGAAACGAAAAGATTAAGAGAATCCGTTCAAATATGAATTCTTGTACCTTTTATCAACAATAAGGGTGACCCCAAGCCAACAAGGCTTGCGCCAAGGCTCGCCCTCATTCCTTTTATCAACAAAGCATGAAAATAAAAATTTTGTACACTTTTCCGGAATGAATAAAGGGATTCTGAATATCTTGTACCTTTCTATAACCTAAGGGATTCTGAATATCTTCAACCCAATAGACGTTGTAATAAGATCGATTATATTCAAGTGTTTCTTATTAAGGGTTAGTCTAATCGTACTGCCAAAGTAGGAAAGGTCTTACATGTATCAGTATTAGCACTTAATTGCCATAATATCCACAAACTTACCGTGATTAACAAATACAGGAGTGCTCACTTCTTTTACTGCAGGCCTCTTTTCTTCATTAGTAGTTTCTGAATGCTCTGATGCTTGCCTTTTATTGGAATGGGAATTTCCAGTAATCACTGACATTGTCTCCATATCGAGTGACCATTCCGTAATGCAAACGACAGTAAAGTGTTGCGAAGTGTTTCGGATGAGAAGCAACTTCCAGTGTTTTACCAACAGACACGGCCACCTGAAATGAAAGACAAAATTTCTGAAGCAACTACTGCTTAGCATAAGGAACCTCCACAGGGGGTCGAACAGAGATGACAGATGCTGGTTAAACATAAGTAACTACCAATACACAGTATTTAGAAGCATAATCTCGACAATTGCAAATAATTGATTCGATCACAAAGTCTTATGCATCCATGTTCAAATCTCCAAAAATTACTTTCCTCAAACTTTACTATTTTCAAAGATCAGAGCCTCCAAATTCAAATCTGCATATTTTACTGTCCGTGTTAATTGCGAAAGCGAGCATTATGTACAAGCTTTTCAGCAGTTATCCAGCAACCCTATACGGACCTTAAAAGTTGATTCTTTGACAACAAAAGTTGCAAAACAACGAGGCTCTGAAACCTATTCCCTAGGTTCGTTGAGTTGAGCTGGTAAGGATCGTTCTCTTCCCTAGACCAAGGCTTAGGTTCGAGTCCCGCTTCCGGAAATCCCTCTTGGTGGGTGATCTGTAAAAACCAAAAAAGGGGCTAAGACCCCTCTGTAAGGCTTGTGGTATGCCCTGGCCTGGGATGGGGTAGCCTCCTCTCCCCCTAAACTTTCAGCAAACAAATAAAACCTAGTCGAACCGCGTCCTAATTCAACACAAACCCAACTACAAGATGATCATTTAAACAAGAACCCAATTCATGGAAACAACAAATTCTTCACATTTACTTTCGATATAAAACAAAATGTCAACAATTCTTTTCATATCCATAAAATCGGATAATCCAACACCGGATTAACCAAAATAACTTAATCTGCATTCATTAACCACTAATAATCAGTCACCCCCAAACTAATCAATCTCCTTCCCATCTATTCCACTGTTAATTAAACAAACATACCTTTAAAGGCAAATTCCAAAGGAGATTAACAATATTTAAAAAAAACATATTCGTATAAAAAGGAAAAGTTCACAGAATCCCGAATGCTAAAGAACCCACAAAGATTTTAGCATTTGATTCCAAAAAAAAATCGAATAAAAAAAAAAAACCCAACCCCACTTGAGATCTACAAGCACAGTTCATACCAAAAAAACCAGAGAATCGAAAAGGAAAAAGGGATGAAATTATACTTAATGCAAGACGAACAATTACCTTGATCCGCACGTATCACTGAAAGCACTCAGAGATTACAATGATTGACAGAGAGTATGGATTGGATAATGATAAATGGAGAAGAAAGCAATTTATTTAATTTATAATATTAATTTCTGGATTTATTTATTTGTTTATGGTATATGTAGCTTGGAGTCACTCTCCGTTGGCGACGTGGATGTGAGTCGGATTGGTGGAAAAGGGTTCTACTCGATCAGACCTTTCAAATTTTATTTAACGGTAAAAATTATTACACTTTTTAAGATATCAAAACAAATGGATCGTTTGGATAAAATTTGAAAAGTTCAGATCACTTGTTTCGATAGTCTTGATGGAAGAAATCCGGAGAGAAAATCTTCTCGAATTGGTGACCAAGGTCTTTCCACGCAATTAAGTAAATGAGGAAACCATGTCCTCCATTTTCTCGCGCACCAAAATTTAATTTTGATGCAAAAGTTTGTATTTTTCCCACAAGGAAAAATCAGTTTCTACACACTTCCTTATATTAAGTAGTTGACTACTTTTTCTTCTCGCCCGCCACAAAAACCTTTATGTTTCAATCACTTTTACTTTTCTTTTTTTTTATAATCGAAGTGCTTCTTTTATTTTTGAGTAGTTCTGCTGCATCGATCGTTTAAGACCTTTGGTCTCTACTCTGATTTGATAAAAAAATGAAATCACTTCATATGGATTCGTCGAGAATGATTCCGATTTAGTTCATGACCTATTAGAAGCAGAAGATGCTGTGTGGGATTCTCACGAACATAAAGATCGCAGTCAGTCTGATAATGGTCGAGTGACATTGCTTCTTCGGCCTGAATCAAGGAGTTTCTTACATATGATGCAAAATTGATCTTGTTCTATCGTTGATCAAACATTTCTCTATTGTCATCATGTCACTTAATATCACAGTTAGTGATGTTCGTTTCTATTTTTAATTGAAATGTTTTAATACTGAATTATTTGAGTAGCTCATTATATGACCTTTTTTTATATAGCAAATGATAAAAATAATTACACTAATTTATTTAAATTACGAAAATGATGCTTCAAACTTAGGTGCTAAGAATGTACCACACTGCTCTAATGAACTTAGCTAAACCCAAATCTACGAGTTGGTCACTTTTTTTTTTTTTTTTTTTAATACAAGCAATATTCTTACTCTAAATTAGTCTAAGTCGTTAAACACATGACATTGAATCGAATGGAAAGACCCCGACTACTAGAGCAATCTACCACTAGCACAAAAATATATTGACAATTATAAACTTACAATCGTTTTTCTATGAAGTATTGGCATTAAGGTTGAAAATTATAAACTTGGAATCGTTTTTCTATGGAATATTGGAATTATGCGACTTATTTTATGGATATACAATCACTTTCCCACCTAACCTTGGTAGAGAAATTCTTACGGCCTGTTTGGTTTCCATGCTCAAGCCTAACTTCCTAGGAGTTCAGAATACAAAGACTTTCAATCCAACGTTTGGAAATGTTGGGAAACAAAAACAAGGATAAGTATTCTTCTACCCTCATAAGATTTGACAATCCAATTACCCGCCAACCAAACAGACCTCAACGCTTCGAATGTTTTTTTCTTAATGGTGTATGACTCGTTTAGAAGTGCTTTTAAAATGACCGAAAACGCTTTTGGTGATGGTGTTTTTGAGTTCCAAAAAAGAAGCATCAGTTATGTGATTCTTGTAAGAAGTGTTTTCAGATAGTTATTTCCGAAACAATTTAAGCTCTAATTGAACAATTTTTGGGTTATATACACAAACAAAAAGAACGGAAAAGGATGGCGAAAGAGAGCTAAGTGGAAAGATATCTATCTAGCATTTCCTTTGTCGCCCTATCTTTCTTATGAACAAGAAACTTCAATTTCGACTTCTCAAATCTACGGTAGAACCATAAGGATAGTAACAGTCGACCAGAGCTATGGCCGAGAAATGCATACCACAGAACTAGCCGAACGGGGCAGGACTTTAACTTAGAACCTCTCTTATTGGCAGCCTTGAATCCTCAAGGATGATTCATCTTTGCTTATGATTCTGAAAACCAGTGTCCTTGGTGGCGAAAGTGAAATAGTGATGGGTGAAACCTTGCAGCAGTTGCAATCTCTCTCTCTTTCGCCTTTCGCTTTTCAAAATTATTTTAGCATCAGTATTTACAATATAAACACACCTTTTGTAGCCGCGGAGAAAAGTTGCAACTTGTCCTCACTCAAGCAACCAAGCAAACCCTTGTCCTGAGAACGTGCATACTTCACGTCAAGGATGGAATGTTGATGAGGTTCAAGAT
Organism: Heteromeles arbutifolia; assembly: GCA_024362995.1. Classification (NCBI taxonomy): domain Eukaryota; kingdom Viridiplantae; phylum Streptophyta; class Magnoliopsida; order Rosales; family Rosaceae; genus Heteromeles; species Heteromeles arbutifolia. The sequence continues at coordinate 11,144,386 of JANCRC010000018.1, forward strand.
TCTGGCTCACTTTTAGACTTGGCAATTCCCGCAGCCTCAATCCACGGGTCAGTTCCTCACCATACGCAAACAATGGGTAGCAGTCTGGTATATCTACAATGGCAGACTTTCTCAGCTGAAAGTCGTTCAAATGAACTGGCACAGATCCGATCTTATGATAAAAGCAATCATCTACCCTCTTGATAAGAACTTGTGAACCAGAAGGTTTAGCGGATGTATCGGTTTTCGGATGATATGAAGCAACTATATTATCAGTTGAGGGACTATAAGCTACTGATGTACAAACACCTTGATCCTCTAATCCGGGGATGAGAAATGGCCTTCAAGTTTTAGATACGAGTTAGAATATCAACCAGTTCATATGACTTTAAGGTTATGTTTCACAAGTTCAACCTTTTTAGAAGAGTTAGCAGGATACTTTAACCAAAGGGTCTAATCATCACAAGTTTATAACTTTGTATAAACTAACCTTTCTCCAGCAGGACCAGCACTACCCATGTTCCACACACAAGGGCCGCTGGAAGAAGCAGTGAGCAATTTATGAGAAGTGTGACTGAAAGCACGGTTTTGCACAAGGGAGTGTATAGTATGAATTGGCCGGGAGGTTAGCCCAGCCAAAGATAGCAGAGGAATCTTGCTAAAACGCATATCGAACATTAAAAGCATACCATCCTGCCAAATTACAACTGAGCGGATAAGATAGTTAGCCGCCAACAATAAACTGATATTTTATCAACTTAGCATAAGATTGACTAAACTAAAATGAATAAAACATCTAGAGGCGCTCAAAGAATGGAAGATACACACTAAGCAGTATTATATGGTCTATATACAACCCTCTTCATCCACACAAGAATACAAGCATATGATATAACTTAAACTAAATGGTTAGGGATCAAAACCTGTAAACCAGTATATATACAATGTGGCTTGTTAAGATCCCATGAGCACGACCATGCTGGGCCCTGGATATGCAGAACCATGTTTATTCAGATAAATGGTGGAAAAGAAATAAAGAAGTACAAGGTAATGGTAGCACAACAGTATCCATATAAGCTAACTATCTGTGTCGCCATAAATCCGAAAATTGAGTACTTGATAAATAGGTCCCGGAAATCCCTTCTGTTTTATAATGGTAAGTACAGAATCTCATTCGTATAATAGATGCTAGAAAAAAATATGACTGATCACTTTTGGAAGTTCCAATATGGGGATCCAATCTTATTTTAGAACCCTGTAATCTGCCATGTGGGCACTGATCTGATCACAGAACTTACTCCAAAACATCTATTAAAAGAAAAAAAGGAAAAATGGGATATTCTGCAGTGAAAATAATCCGCTAGACACACACACACACTAGCTGATAAGAGACAACATTTATTCTCTAGACTTGCAAGTCGCAACACAGAATATGGGAAAAATTATACCGGTAAGTCATAAGTGATTACAAAACTGTTGCTCCCCAAGCTGAAACACAAAACAAAACAAAACAAGTAAATTCCAAAAAAAAATTGTAACTGAAAATAAAATTCCAACATTTTGCACCTAAATAGTCACATTGGCTAAAAAGATAGAATAGGCAAACCTAAGAAATGATAGTTTCTTCCCCAGTGAAGCTAAAAGGGTGAATCTACCACACGGGGATACGTGTAGATCCTTAATGGGCTTTGTACCAGGTGGAAGCTGTATATCTTCACTTTGTTGAGGAGACATCAAGTTGACCTGTGGCAACAGAAATCTTAAACCAATTATGCATATCAAAAGTAACAAACTCAGACACACATATATGCTGAAAACTATATTTTTGTTTGTTTTTGTTAGTGTTCAACAAGAACTTTACTTTCTTCAGCATGTGTGTGCCACCTATTCCAGATATCCTTCGAGCAAGGACCAAAGTTTGAGAAGAAGCATCCATATCAAAAAGCCGTGCCCCTTCTACTGCCAGCTCACACTGTCAATGATAAATCTATCCGCTGTCAATGGATGCTATGCATCATATGAAATCAAAATTGTAAAATAGAGTCATGGATGACAAGCATCTAACTGCCAAAATCGTGTGTTGACAAGCATATACACGAAAATACTGAACCATGAATGAATTTAATATATACTTACAACAAATATGATCAGACCGTTGTCATTCTCTTTGATCTCTTTTGTATGGTATGTTCACGATTATTTATAATATTTATCAGTCAGTTCTTTTTTGTCTAAAAGAATACATATATTCTTCTGTTTACTATGAATGGTGTCTGCTTTTGGCTGGAATCTTAGCGCATATTGTAGAGAGTGCTATTCCACCAAACAAGCAAAAAGCAGCCACCAGCTCAATGGCACATCAGACACTATTGCCCACCTTCACCCTAAATGTCATGGCGTCTGCCACATTCCCACTACTCAATGCAGACAAACATGCCCTCTAGTCTCATGCTATCCTCACCACCAAGTACATAGGCTTGTTTGCAACCAAAAAGATCCTATGACCATATTTCCAGAAACCCATCCTCTATTTATAATCTAACTGATGAATCGATAATCCACCTTTTTTTAGCTTTGCAAGGACCTTATAGTGTTCATACAAGAAGCAACTCAGCCGTATTGGGATTTACCAAATTCTGATCATGATAGGGAAATTCCTCTTGTACAAAAAGTTCTCCAAATGCATTATAGACAAATTTACTACTACAAGGACTACATAAAAAATTGTGGAAGCCACTCAGACAAGTACCCAACTGAACGAAAGAACAAATCACCGAACAATATGTGATGTGATAAAGTGGGAGACAGAATTATGAATAGATGCACCTCCAATTGAAATTTACAGTGAAGAATTCCTTCTCTGAGAAAATTATGGGCAGAGTGATGATCTGCATTATGGCAGCACGTCTCCAATTAAAACAAATTCACGGATTCATTATAGCAGTAGGGCACATACTTTTAAATGAGTAACAATGAATGTTTTCATCATGTTGTGAGACCATAAAAAGGATGGTGGGTTATTATGAAAGAAATCTTAAGGGGCATTAATTCTTTTAGACACAACCAACTGAAAATAAATTTGCTCAATATAAAAACTGAAAATAAATTTGCTCAATATAAAAACTGGAAATAAATTTGCAAGGTAAAGTTCTAAAATAGAAATATGACCCCATTCTCTGCCCTGTCCCTGCTCCATCCCTTTCTCTCCTGATGCTGCATCACCTCTGCAGCTAAGTTTCTGGAAAACAAAATGGGGACATTAGTGGAAAAGCAGCTAGCAAAGGATAAAATAGAACTAAGTAGCAAAAACAGATAAATAATCAAAAAAGTTAATTCTTAAACCAAAACTTTAAACACAGCAAAATATTTGTTATAAACTTGAAAGGATGAAACAGTTTTCTGCATGAATTAACTGATCCCAAGAAATGAATGCCCAACGCCATAAGAAAGAGGAAACCAAGATAATACGTCTTTTGAAGATCAAGTTAATTTGAGAAATAAAAATATGAAGTTTACAAACAAATATACCTCCCCCCGGTTGGTTAATTCCTTGAATAGATTTTCTTGTACACGGAATAAATCATCTTGTATGTCAAGTAAAGAAGCTCTCTGCACATGATAGGAAAAATCATAAAGGCATTCTCCTTTGCCAAATAAAAAAAAAAAAGAAAACAAGTATTTTAACTGTTATTGCAACAACTAAGCAACCAAACAGAATGCAGCTTGATAATCTGGTACTCAGTAGTCTTACTTCAGTCTTGAGAGAGGCGACTTCAGCCTCGTATGATCTTACTTTCTGCAGAATGGTTGAGTTCATATTCAGAATAGTGTTTATCATAAACATTTGAAACTTGTTTAACACGAGATAATACATAATCATCACCTTATGTAGACTTTCATCAAGAACAACTATTGGTGATCCAAACAGCTTTATTATGTCCTTTAAGTTGTACTTTGAATTGCATTGTGGACACTACAGAAAAAAACGATGGGGTGAAACAAATGTAGATAAATGAAAAATAAAAGAACGATGGGTGAAATGAATGTAGATAAATGAAAAAACAAAGAAGGCAGCAGAAAGAACCTTTGCAACAATTCCACCATGTTGTTGAATCCATCTTCTAATGCAAGACAAGCCATATACATGACCACAAGGAAGACAACTTTGAAATGAACAAAGAATGAGTTTAGCCAATTGAATTTTCAATTGAAAGTGATACGTTACGCAGAATACACCTGGAGGAATACAAATAGCACTCTAGCAACAAAAGCAAAATTATTAATTAGAAATTACAGACGTCAACACAAAAATTCAAGTGTAATGGCAAGTTGAGAAAGCTAGAATTTAACTTCAACATCGCAACAAAGAACCCCTCCCCCACAAAACATTTTTACTTTTTGTTGACAGGAAGCATGCGAGCTGACCCAAAAGTGAGGTCACTAACAACTTAAGAACACCAAGCCTTTAACCATTACCGTGTAATGTCAGACTTCCCTCGAGAAGGTACCATATTAATCCAGCACTTTTCATTTGTTGGTGACACGACTATGTTCTGCAGCGCTAATATCGAACAGTCAGGACTCCCCAATTGAGTTCTTCTCAGCTTCTGAGATGGTATTGGGGGTTTATGGGTTAATTTACGCGAATACTTTCGGTGACGTAGGCAATGTGATTAACTTTACCAATTGTTGGGTTGATAAATTTTACTGTTTCCTTGTACCTTTCTGAATTTCAGCATAGAATTTCCGGTTTCGAGTAAACTATTCGAATGAAATAGTAAATTCTCCCGATGCAATCAACAATCCGTTTCTAAAGAACTCAACTTTACTGAATCAAAACAAAAATCAAACTCTCCAAAACGGTCAAACAATCTGAATTATTACAACAACAGCAACAAAATTCAAATTCAACACACATGCCAACACAAACCGATAAATTTTCCAGGAAAATAAAAAAAAATTCCGGGAAAACCAGAAGATGGTATATTTGTATTTCTAACCTGACTTGATGATCGCCTTGCGACTCCCACGCCTCCATACAAATAGGACAAAACAAACCCTCCGTATCGCTCAAAGCCAAAACCTTTTTTCTTCTCCCTTCGTCGCCGTCGCCACCGTAATTCGACGACAGCGAAGGCGAGATTTCTCGGCGATGCTTGGGAATCGGAGTCCGAGCGTCGGTTTGCAGTTCGTGTACTTCCGGCTCGTCCTCTCCGTCGATGAGCATTGCCATCACACTATTAGACGGCTCGGAAGTAGACATCGTCAGTTGGTTTCGAAGCTCTGCGGTTTCCGGGGGTAAAGTCGTCAGACGAGCATGGAAAAGAGGAAGAAGAAAGCAAGTGTTTTGTTTTACTTGATGAACTCTGTGCCGCCAAAATCATACTTGGGCCACCCCAACCCAAAGCTAAAGTTCTGGCCTAGTTTTGTTGTGAAATTCAAGACCCAAATTTAAGGCCCAAATTTTGTGGGCCGGAGACGACACAAGCCCAGTTGCGTTTCTCCGAAAGTTGTCTTTGGGCATGCACCAATTTTATAGCACAAAGCCGAAAGGTCGGGTGGTAAAACTTACGACACTGGTTGTATACAATTTTATGTCAATGTGATGTACCAAGAGCAATTCCACCCCACACCCAAAAATTGAAAAACCATCCTCCGGCCCAACCCAAAAAGTTGGGCAACTGGTGGGCTTAAAGCAGCACGACTGCCTAGTCAGGCAATCTCTGCTTAGTCATTCGCCTGAGTGCAATGTATCATCAAACAGACGTCAGCTACATTTAAATTTTTTTTGCATCAGGTGCATACATTACACCCGCCCTTGGATGGCGCATCAGGGAACAAAAAGGGTTGTGGAGCCCGCTGTAGGGCTATCAGGTCCTTCTACCCCTGACCGACGTGGCCCATTCTTGTCCGTTGGCTTTCCAACGGTTATAATTTTGAATCGATGGATTTCCAACGGTTAAAAATTTTGAATTTGAACCCAACACCAGAGTTGCACCACTTTGCATAAATAAAAACAGAATAGCTCCATAACAGAATTTTTATTTATGACCCAAACGCGAGGCTATTGCATTTGAAAAACGTTTTAACCTCACCAAATGTCTGAGTTGATTTCAGAGATGTTTCCTTACATAATTTTTGGGTTTTAAAGAAACTCATTCATGCCTTAATGTGTTGTTGTCTATGTGGTGTTGTGTTCGACGTTTAATATTGTTTCAACATTAGATTATAGGGCTAACTGAGTTTTAAAATAATCCATGTACTTCAGGTATTGTGACTTTTATAATGATCATGGGTTTTTAATTTTCTCACATTGCATCTTGAAGTTTTGAAATTTATATCAATTTACACCTTTTGTTTCTTTAAACATCTAATCTTCCATTAAATTGATGAGTTTTTTTGCTGTCAATGGGGTGCAAGTGTAGCTTACACTTTTCAATACCTATGGTGCAGAATGATAAAATTGAAAATTTATGGCCATTTTTTAAAATCACTCCAAACTTGAATAGTGTGAAATGTAGTTAACCCAAATATTATTTAACTTCTTAATTACACTATAATCATCAAAGTTTTAACTTCTTGATTACACTATAATTATCAAAGTTTATGTCCAAGGTTACATAATAAAGATATGTTATTGAAAACACATGAAATCATAAGCTGATCAAAGCTTGGAATTGGCAAATACAGGCAATTTGGATCTTGTAGGGAGCTTTAATTCTTTCCAGTCTCTATCATCACCATCCAGCTGAGAGAAGTAGTGCTCAACCATATCATCAGTGATGAGCTCCAACTTAGAAGGCTTCCATTTTGGTTTCTTATCCTTGTCCCACAAAGTAGCTCTACAACCCTCTCTGAAGTCCTTGCTGATCTCCCCTTGCAGAATATGACAAGTTATTCGGTACTCGCGAACGAGGCATTCTCCGATTCCTTGCACCCCTTCCTTCCCTAATGGATCTTAAAGTAATCTTTGAACTCATCGGCGATGCCTTCTTCAGCGATTGAATTGCTGCAGCTAACCATTCTTTATGATCACCAGCCCTAGTGTTTGCCTTAGTAAGTTCCTCCTCAAGGGCACTTAAAATTTCTTCCACTGTCGGTTTAGAAAAGCACTTGTCAATAATACCCTTTTTGTAATAAGCACTTTTCTCACTCAAAGCTGGCTTCTTCAGTGAGTATTCATCTATAATTGCTGAAACAGTAGAAGCAAGATCGCAGATTGATGAAGTAGATGAAGCTACTCGGCATGTCAAAGCTTCTTCCAATAAAGACAATTTGGCTGAGGGCACGTAGTGAGTCGCTAGGCCACATGCAAGCATTTCAGCACCATCCAATTTTGCACCTGTAAGACCTAAATAGTAAATACTCACCAAAATATCCAGGAAGTCTTGACAAGAAATAAGAGCCTCCAACATCAGGAAAGAATCCCAGATCTGTTTCCGGCATTGCGAAGACTGAATTCTCAGTTGCTACACGGAATTTTCCGTGCACTGAAATACCAGCACCACCTCCCATCACAATCCCATTAAGAAATGAAACCTGTTGGTGAATTAAACATGAATGTTAGCAGAAGTATAAATAACAAAAGATCGTTTTGAGAGAAAGTTGAGTTAATTATGTAAGAACTTTGAGTTGCCAAATAAACAAAGTATGATAAAACTCTTTGAAAAATAAAAGACATGCCTGTGGTTTACTGAATGTTGCTATCAAGTAGGTCAAGGTAAGCAGCGTCTGACAACCTCTTGCACCAAATCTCAAATTTCCTTCAAGAAAATGGCCGTGAACAGTCGCTAAATCACCGCCGGCAGAAAATGCTCGTCCGTTACCTTTGACAATGATCAATCTGACATTGGCATTGTTCTCATAGGCAAGTAATAGTTCGGAGAGCCGAGCAATCATTTCAAGGGAAAGGGCGTTCAGTTGGCGAGGCCTGTTGAGTGTCAATGTCCTCACGAACAAAGTCTCTTGTACCAAAACCTGGTCATCCGAGTTAAAAGAAGCCAAAGAATTTATAATTAATGTAACAGAAATTAAACTGGGAAATACGCTGAAGCGTAAAGTGCATGCAACTTTTATGAAAATCAGAGTTCTAGAGGGACTTGGAACCCAAGCGTAAAGTGCATGCAACTTTCATGAAATATAAACGCTTGCGCCATAGCCATTCGTAACATTTCAACTTATCATAATTTGCATCACACAAAACATGGTCCACTAAGATAATACAAAAACAATTTGAACATCTTAAGCAAAATCAACTAGTAGCAAAGTAAAAAATTATTGACACATGTATAGCAGAGATTCGTTTTAAGTTGAATAGGGGAGATTAATCCAACTTATGAAAGTTGTTAGGAGACTGGTAAGGAGGTTAATAAGTTTGCTAGAAGAGATAGCTAAAGGCGTCTGGTGGCCCGGCATGGTTAGACTAGGGTTGGAGTGTATAGGCCAGGAATTTTGTCCCTTATTTGATGCAGACAAGTCAACCGAGCTTGCTCTAGGATTGGAATAGTGAACCTGCTAGCTCAATAAAAAGAAAGAAAAAACCAAAAAATAAAAAATCACCACCTCTTAAACCAGCAATCCCCGCTCCTCAACCCACCACCCACCGAAGAAGAAGATTGACGGCCAAATTAATCAAAGAAGAAGACCGCGCGAGCATCGACCGCATTTGTAACCCACCTCGAGCGAGAGGTTACAAATCCCACGTTATTTCGGACTCAAACCCAGGATCCAAAATCCCGGCCGTGTTTCATTTTAGCTCATCAAACATATTCTGGGATTCAATTCTTCTCTTTAATTCCTTTTCTTCTTCGTTGCCTCACGTCTGTATGCTTCTCAATTACTCTATTGTAAAATGGTGTTGTTATGCAACATGCATGCAGCATGTCTAAGATCTTATATATTGAGGTGTAAAGCATATATAGCCAGACTCGAATACCATGATAAACTTTAATCATCTAATCCCAGAATCAATTGGTGTAAACTGAAGGGACCAAAAATGCTATACAATCTACAGCACGACTATTATATACACATTTGCACGTAGAATTATATTCTCAACAGCCTCCTGGTTTAAATGTATACAAATATAGAATGAATGTAAACCGAAAATTCGAAAAACAGACTGAAGAACTTGCCTGTGTTTGCTCATTCGGTTGTAAAGCCATAGATTATGGAATGTATGTTTCGTTAGTGGGTTCTGGAAATTAAGCAGCATATACCAGAGAGCTGGAAGCTTGTAATTAGCGTCTGTTTGGTGATTTGGCTTTGATAAATAGGATCTAAATACGCGTATACATACATACATACATACACACACACATATATATATATATATATATATATATAGATGTATGGAGATGAAGAAAAGAAAGAACAAAGACATTGAACGTTGGTCAATTTGTGTTTTAAACGTGGGGTTTGCTAATATCAGACAAAAAGAAATGCTGTCAAAGGATAAAGACAAAGCAAAAGTTTGCCTCAAGAAACTGATATTTATTTGAATTAAAATATTTATTCTTGTTCTTCTCTTTGTGGTATAATTTAATCCAAAGCGTGCATCACGATTACATTAATTTAGGGATCAATGAGTAACTAAACGCTCGTTATGGACCAAGGCAGCCTACTGTGTACCCCAACTTTTACTTGAGCTGCTAGTTCTAAGTGATCATCCTCTCCAATGTTTAACAAAAGGGAAGATTTTGTTGAATTATTTTCATTCTTTTTCAAACAAACGAAAAGATAGAAATTTCGGTGCATTTGGAACATTGTTACATGGTGTTATTATTCCACTCAAATTCTAAAATATGTATTTTAACTTATTTTTATTAGTATACCCTAGAAGTGAAATGAACATTCATATTATATAAAAAAATTTAAAAAAAGAGACACATCAACTTTGTTATCCACCAAAATTATAACAAGTAAATGATGTGGTCATTTCTTCGTGGCACCTTTAATCAATTCTTCGGCTTGTAAAGTTTAGTCCTTGTGACCAGGTTTAGGTATAACGGTCCTCCATGATTGAAGTGGTAGATTCCAAAGGATTGTAGAATTCTTACAACTTTCAAATGGATTTTTAAGGATTCTTATGGATTTTGATTAAAGATTTGAATGGATTCTATTGGACTTTGATTAAAGATTTGAATAGATTTTTAAGGATTTTTATGGATTTTGATTAAAGATTTGAATGGATTCTATTGGACTTTGATTAAAGATTTGAATGGATTTTTAAGGATTCTTATGGATTTTGATTAAAGATTTGAATGGATTCTATTAGACTTTGATTAAAGATTTGAATGGATTTTGAGACTCTCTTGTCAGCATATCTACGTACATAGTAATTCACATGGTTGAAAACGAGTGAGAAGGGTTGGAAGGGTAAAATCATTCCTCGTTTAGCTTGATTATTTCCTTGAGAATTTCTTACTTGCATGTCAATACCTGTTATTGATCATTATTTATTAGATGAAGAAAATAATTGATAGCGAAGCTACTAATCGAGATGTAAAGCATACACCATCTTTTAGAAACAAACATCTAGGTTAGGATCCACAAGAAATAATATTTGTACCTTCTGGACTGGATTATCGCTTCCCACTCCCTTCAGAGTCTTCATCATTCTCAATTAGAGGTTTTAGTTTCACTTAGGGCTGAAATTGAGAAAATAATAAAGTAGATAATCAGCATTTGAGCCATTACGGTAACGATACCTCATGACAGTTGAAAATTGTTCAGTTACGATCTAAGTAGGTCAGTGGTGCCATTAAAAGAAGATTGAAGATAACTATAAATCCGAAGAGCGTGGCAATACAAATCTAATACCAAGTCTCTGTAGTAAACAGTCATCTTTCAGGTCATCTTGGTGGGGTGGATGGGGTGGAAAAGGAAGGAAGGATGGGTTTCTCAGAGAAAATAGAGAATGAGAAAGAAAGCTCGAGTTGCAAAGTCGAGAGAGAAAGAAAGTAAGGGGTTGAAAAGAAATCCTAGGGGTGAGGGTAGGATTTTGTTATGCTTACCATCCTTTCTCAAATCCTACAAAATCTCTTATTGAATGAAATCCTTTCAAATCTATGAATATTTGAATACCTAGATTTGCCTGAACTCTATAAAAATCCTTTAAAATCCTAGTTGACTACATCAGGATTCTAAAGTCTTTTAAATTCTTTAATTGACTCCACTTGTAATTGAATGGATTCTTTTAAAATCTTTAAAATCCTAGTTGACTACACCATGATTCTAAAGTCTTTTTAAAGTCTTTTAAAATCTTTAGAGTTGTGGAATTTTGGCATGTGTGACCTCTTAATTTGTTCTTTAGAGTGTAAGTAGGCACCTATTATAAGTTACATAATAAATTTAATTACATCAGCAAAAAACCTATTCTTACCATCTATTTATACAATTATTTGTACCAATAAATGATGGGTCTTACCTCTATTAGAGAGATGATACAAACGAGGGTACAAATAGATGGTAAGCGTAGCATTACTCTTAAATCCGCCTAGATCCCACCTAGCCGTTAGGCCCTACCTCACTGCCTGACTAGCGCCTAACAACTTTTAGAACCTTGACTATAAGAAGAGTTTTTGCGTTATGAACGTCATATTACACATGTGTTATTATGCTTCACTACTACGTTTAACATTTAGCATGACGAACACAAATTGGTCGCGCAAAGCGTATTTCCATCACACAAACATCTGCGCGACGAAAACTTCATCGCACAGAATATGTCGTGCAAATATTGTGAAGAAAGACTGTGCACGACGAATAAACACATTGATCGCGGGGAAAAAGGCCCGACGGCTTCGCCTTCATCGCACCAAATTTTTAGGAACGAATATATTTGTCACACAAAATGCTAGGATAAATACATGGGACGACTAATCTTCGTCTCTAAAAACTTTGCGCAACATGTTACTCTTGCACGACGAAGATGGCTTAGTTGCAAAAAATTATGCAAGATGAAGTTATTCGTCACACAAAAAGAAAAAAAAAATTATTTTATTTTTTTGTTCTGGTTTTAATTTTGTAATAAAATAATAAAATTAAATTGCAATTAAAAAATGTAATGAAGGGAAAAATAATTTATTTAAAATAAAAATAAAATGTATGTACAAGGAAAAAGTTTAAAAAGTAAGGGAATAAAAAGGCCTCAGGGTTGAGGATAGGCTTAGAGGTCGAAGGGGCGGAGTTCTGGGCATGCTCAAGTTGGAGGGGCTCGAACATCGACGGGGTACAAATATCATGGAGATGAATGCCAAACTCACTGAGGGCCTGTACAATTAGTGACATCTGGCTCTTATACGAGGCGAGCTCAATCCTAGGGCCGGCCACCTCTGCTGTCAAAGCAATCACTTCGCCTTTCGATTGCGAGGATGAAAAGGCTCTAGGTTCCTGTCGCCGGGCATTCTCCATCCCTCTACAATACGTCCCCGGCCTCTTCCTGAGAGTCTGATCCAAGGTATCTGTAAGGATCTGAAACCCCGTATCATCAGGGGGATCCACAGACTCGATCGGAGTCTCAGGAGGAAGTTGGGAGACAGACTCCTGAAGAACCGACTGCATCTTCTCCATCATCGTCGCATGTGTAATATAACATGAAATATTAATAATAACATTGAAATAATAACCATGATACTTGAATGCGTAAGATAGTAATTACAACTGAAGAATACTTACATAAAGGGACTCGGCCAACTCATCTCCGGGTCGAACATAAACGTCTGCAAAGACATCGATCTCCAGGAATTTTGAACCCCCCTCAACAGAACAAGATAAGAAAAATGTTAGTACGAAAAAAAATTAATATTACTGACATATTAAAAATTGAATATGAAAAGCTTTATTATTACCTGCCACCGCACCTTCATCGTATATGAGAAGGGCCTCGAACCCGAATGGTGGAGAAGAGTCTTATTCTCTCGATTGATCTTGTTGGCTTTCGCCTTATTCTGTTATACACAAAATAAACGTATTAGTTGTAATTTGAATGAAATATAAAAAAAATCAATAAACATTAGTAAGAAACATACAATACTTTTAGACTTAATAAAAAATACGTACCACATAGCCGAGTTCCTGAAAATGACTGCAGAGCCACACCCAATTTTCATCCCGGTCCTCAAACTCCTTCGGGCAACCCTCCTCAAAAGCGACCTGCGGATCATCAAATGTCCAAAAATATTGGTGCAGGTCTCTCTTCCACTGCTTGTATCGTTCAACGAAGAGTCTGTTGACGTACGCCAACATATTGTCGTTGATGTCGTCGAAATTGTAGTTCGTCTGCAATGTAACAAATTAATTACATACATTAATTAATATAAATATATAAACTTTAAAGGAAAAGCAATAAAAAGTCAGGATACTTACCGACAAACAATCATGCACCTTCGTCCTCACCTCGTCTGGCATCGCCTTCCAAGACTTCCATTGCATAGGGCAATACGTCCGAATGACGTGACCAATGTCGTGGGCCAATGCGCTATGCTGCTTCGCCGTTGGTGCAACCTGATGCCAGTCGTGATACGTTCATTGGTCACCTAGGTGATCTTTGCCGTCTTCAACTGGTGACAAGGTCCCCGGATATTTTTCTTTGCTGAAAAAAAAAAAAAAAAAAAGTCAAACAAACAGTACAAATTATACCGAAATTTTGGCAGAACCTCCCCTAAAGTTATAACATTTCCCAAACCCTAGACATTGTAATGAATAATATATGATATCCAACCACAATCACAACAGTTGAATAAGCCAAATTTGGACCAAACGCACAATTGCAGTATGTAACAATTTTGATTGAACTTAATATACGAATAACTAAATTCACAACGGAACAAAGGGAGTTATTTAACTTTACCTTGTTATGACCCTGAAGCATCAGTAGTGAATGCCGATATCGTGTCAGGCGTGCGGGGGCGGCGGTGACCACGCCTGGCACTAACAGGTAGCACCACTGAAGAGGCTGATGATGCCGAAGCCTGGGAGACCTGGGGATCAATCAGATTAACCGGCATGGGGTCCATTTCTGCTGGAGCAGTGGTGGCTGAAGTAGGAGGCCGGGGAATCGAATGAGGTGTAGTCATCACCGCCTTACGACTTCTAATAAGCTACGACATTTGCACAATTAGAAAAAAAAAATTCAATGCATATAGAAGTGCACACATAGGATATTGAGGAAAAGTGATATTGCTGCATAACTATTCTATTCCTAGTCAATTCAGTCTGTGTCTCCTGCTTTTGGTTTGTCCTGCTAAGTGGTGCCACTCACTATGAAGCTTAGCTTCTTTACTAGCTGGTTGGTCTCTTTATAGTTCCCCTAGTTAATATTTTCCCTTCTTCCCACGTATAGACGCATAATTCCCAATCATCTATCTGAAAATGCAAGCAAAAGAAACCCAAGGGGAAAAGAGAAATTCTATCGATGAATAAATTTAATCAGACACCCCTTGGAACAAGACAGTAAAAGTTATTTCCTGCCACTAGCTCTACCAAAACTACCATTAGCGTATAGCATACAAAGACGTACTTTTCATGTCACCAAAGTAATAATCATACTATGTTGAAGGCAGCAATTACTGAAGATACTATAAATAATCACAACCAAATCGTAGCCTGTCTTGATGCGCTAATGTCATACTGCTTCTCACAAGAAGTTGAGTTAACTTATACCAAAATTATAAATGCTAATTTATGCCTTATCCAAGCATGTGTGATGTAATGCAATATGTCGTTCCACCCAACACATGCCAGAATCTCCAAATACTGACGAGGACAAGGTCTTAAAAATCTTTTTATTTTGCCATTAAAATATTAAAGACTTTGTCCCCAACGAAAATATCAAAGGTCCAAAACATGCAAATTTCATTGGAGACGTCGATTATAGATACCAGTAAGAATTGAAGAGAAACAATGGAAATTGTTAGAACAAAATGGAAACTTTCAATGAAATTGTATGGACAAAAAAATAGGAGGAACTTAATTATATAGTGAGTTCAAGTGCATACAATGGTGTGCAGACAAGTACTGTCAGAAAATGTTTACCAATTATTGAAACTTGATCAAATACACCACAATAACAATTAATAAGACTTATGTGGTAATATGCATGCGAATAGCAGTTTATAAGTACAAAAGAATATGTGGCTGGATTAACAATCATTTCTGTGTCGATCAAATTGGTCAACTTGCATACTCATCAGCTAGCCTATTTCTTTGACAACAAATACACTTAACATAAATGACACAAATGCGCAAGCGCAGAGTTGGGAGAGGTGTTCAAAGAGTAACTAAGTGGTGGATTTGATGAAGGGGAAACACCGGTAGCAGCTTGGTACACCGTGCACACTCATTGAACACACATAGGGAGCTTTCTTACCCGACCGACGGCAACGGCATTACCGGACTCTGAGACACGACACAATCAAGAAACATAGAATGCGGGTGAGAAAACCATATGGATTCAAGGAATAAGAATGCAAAAGAAAATAGGCAAATAAAGCTCGCGTGGATGATTTCGAAGAAACAAAATGAAATCGATTTTGGAAAACAGATTAAAGGCAGAGAAACTGCAATATCAGCAACACCACAATGCTTTCTCCTCATTCAGGTTTTAACCGGAAACAAGCGCATCCCATCACTAACCTCGCAACCTATATAACAGCGTCGATATGCACGGTCACAAAACATAAAGGCCCTCCAAACATGAGGCTTAGAGAGCGCCATAGAGAATTGAAGAGAACACCAAAGAGAGGGAGAAAGAGAGAGCCATAGAGACCACCACAGAGAAGCAGTGAATAGTCCTTCTACAACCAAACTGAAGAGCAGTGGCGGTACGGTGGGTCGATGTTTTCAGTCATCCTAACAACTTTTTCACAATGACCTACTACCACAGTTTGATCAACATTAGAAATACAACTTCCCACCATGACAAAGCAAGAAGGTGCCTTAATTCCAAACAAACAAATAACTAGACAGGTAAAAGCAATCAACTTTTTTTCACACGCATTCTCGAATTCAACATCCTCCAGTGTTTCCTCTTTCATCCATATATGATCAAGTATTACAAAATGAAAAACAAACAAAGAATTACAAGTTTTTAAATCAATAAAATGTAAATTCTACGGGACTTACAGAAGCTATCCAAGAATTTGCAAACAACTAACAAGCAATGAATTTGTATTACTACCCTGTCCCTCCTACCATGAATTTGCACTCGACAGATTATGTGTATAAAAATCAATTATAAACATCAAAGCAATTATCAAAGCAGATTAGAATCCTAATTCAGAGCATTCGATTTCGAGCAACCAGAAAGCAACTAATTATGAAAATCAAGGCAGATTAGAACCCTAATTATAAAGTAATTATCAAAGCATGAAATAATCCTAAAATTACCTCAGAGAGAGAGGGCTGTCGGAGGAGGAAGAGAGAGTGCGAGGGGGCGAGAGGGTGAGAGGCCGAGAGGGAGGGTGACAGAGATTTAGTGAGAGAGAGGGCTGTCGGAGGGAGAGAGTTTGCAGAGAGTAAGAGATGAGGGAAAATGTCTGTGATTTCATTTAAATACTGAGGTTCGTCGAGCAAAAAATTCAAATTTTCACAAAATTATTTTCGTGCCCGCCCAGATAGTCAAATTTTCATCTCTTTGCATGACGAAAAGGAATGTAGTTGTTGCACAGAGAACATTTGTGCGACGAATACCTTTATGTTCGTCGCGCAACGAGCTAAAAATTTAATTTACCCGTGTCAAAATTTTTTTTTAATTTAAATTTATTCAAATAAAAATAATTTATTTATAACACAAGATAAATATCATTTAATATGTTTTACAAAGCAAGTCACAAATCAATTGCATTATTCATCATCCGAACTATAATAACTTTCACTATCGTCGCTATCATCATTTTCAGTCTCCCATTCCTCCTTCTCGATAGGTACGTCACCATCGTCGTTCGGGCCCACTGCAACATCGTATGGCAGAAGATTACGGAGGTCAATTGTAATTGACTGAATCGGTATTTCAATTGAAGCCACTCCTTGTATCTGAAACGGTTCTTTGATAAGATTTGTATCTCGAAGTGTTTTCGTATCATTTCCTATTGAAGATTCTAAATATTGGTCAGCAATGTTGTTGACATCGTCGTCAGTAGGGTCTTGTTTTGGTATAGCATACATATTCTTCTTATTCATTTTCTGAACAACTTTCCAACCTCTCCCGGCTTTAGGGTTATCTAGATACACAATCTGTTTTGCCATGTTTGCCAAAATGTAAAGGTCGTCAGCGTACCAAGTTCTGTTAGTGTTCACATATAGTAAGCCATGGTCGATTTTAACACTTCACTGCCTATTTGGGTTTGTATCAAACCATCGACACTTAATCATGATAACTTGGCATTGGTTTTTGTAAAGCAATTGCACGACACTTGTTAGTTTGCCATATAAATCAATGTATGTACTTTCACCTCCACCTGGGACATGGACACTGCTGTTTTGCGTACACAACTTGTCATCTCGTGTAGCCCCCAAAAACTTGATGCCGTTAACATGGCAACCCAAGAACAATTCAGCGCGAATCGGTCCGAACGCCAAGTTATATAACTCTTCACTCTAAGTGTCACGCTCCAATCCCGACATACGTCCAGAATCGACGCGTGACGTCACCAATTATCCGTATATCTAACATACCCCACCTCTGGGATATGTACAAAGCATAGGTCAAGATTCGAATTTCATAGCATTTTTCGTATATTTTATGGCTGCATCTAACTTCCTTGTTAGACTGCCTACGTACCCTAAATAAGGATCAAGCCATTCGTAGTTAACCATTCACTACACTCCGACGTTTATCACAGTACGCCAAATCGAAAAGCATAGCATTTCTCAATCAATTGTTAGAACCTAACAAGCATGACATTACTAGGTTTAGGGCTACATAACAAAACCCACAAGACGTTCAAGGTTTCCATTCCATCCGTCACATAAATTACTATGAGACAACATATCATTTCACGAATTTAGTTAACGAACTCTAAATAATTCCCTACTTGGATTATAAGTAATAACATGGTAAATCTAATTTATATTCACAAGGTCTATTGTGGGTAATTCTCATTCACTCGAATTTAGGGTTCTAAACCAACATTATGGAAATAAGCAAGAACAAGGATTCCGAACGACTTAATGAAATCCAACAACATCGGGTTCCGAAACCACTCAACGGAACCACTCAACGAAATCGAGAAACCGCATGATATTTTAGTAATCTACCAAAACCTGTCACATGTATAATCATTGCCTACATCATGGGAATGGTGCACTGGCCAAACCAGAACTCGGATAAGTTGCGAAGCTCGGGTGAGTGACAATAATACAAGTATGTGATATTCAATAAAAAGAAAGACCGTCGATCACAGTTTATAACCTCAAATATAAGTTCGTAATTATGAAAACATAACCAAGTCTCTAACAACTCCAAATGAGTCACCCAGACATCCAATGGCTTTTCCCATTCAAACCACCAAGATTCTCAAAAACCATTGTTCATATGTACATTAAAACTAGGGCTAGAGGGACGCAGTTTGGCCGAAGCCTACATAAGTAACCAAACAGAGAGTGGCCCCCTATTGCAGATTAACCAAACAGAACCACACCTGCAGTAACCAAGTAGGCAGTGACCCCATATCGTGGATTAACTAAGCAGAGTCACTCATATGCATCTGTTAGGTAGTGATCACCTATCGCGGATTAACCAAGCAGGACCAAGATAACCAAGTAGGTAGTGACACCCTATTGCAGATTAATCAAGTAGAGTCACACCTACGGAATTGTTCACTACAAGAAAACAAGGCTTTGGTGACAGAATTCTTTGTGACGCAGAGAAATTCATCACATTTTGTTAAAATAAGTGACAAATTTTAAGAAAGCGTCACATAAAGTTTTGGGTGGGATACAATTTTTTTTCTTAATTCTATTCGTCACATAAACATTTTAATTCCTCACAAACTATTATGCGGGAAAACTTACCGCACAATAAATTTCAATTAAGTGACGAAAATATAGTATTCGTCACATAATATAAGCTAAGGCCACGTACATACATGTGGTGGCAGGAAATGCCTCACCTGTTCTACAAAGGTGGGAAAGAAAATAAAATGTATTTATCAGAAACCCCCAAATTGTAAAAGTAATTTGTTCTGCTCTCACCCCATCTCATCGCTCCCAGCCGACATCCCGTTCAGCTCTCCCACGATTATGACGACCGGCTCTTGGTGGTTGCCACCGACGGCAACGACCAACTCTCATTCGTCTCCCTATGTCGCCCACTCTCACACTCTCTGCCGCTCGCTCGCTCTCTCCTCTCTGACCTAATACGACGCAGATTGGGGAAAATAGTTCTCCGGTTGTTCTCGCACAGTAGGTATTTATTTGTTTCCCTCTTTTATTCTTTTAATTTATCATTAGGATTTTCTTCTTGAAGCAGTTCAATAAGTAGATTCATGGCTTATGATTTAATTTCTTTATCTTGAATTGAATTTCTGGGTGTAAAGGAAATTAATGGCATATATCACTAAGTTAGGGTTTATAAGGTGTGAATAATTAGGATGATGGAGAACAATTCAGTGTATGGAAGTGACGAAGAGGTTGATGAAGAGGCTGAAGTCGGCAGTGATGAAGAACTAAGTGATGATGGCGACAAACAGTTGTATGAGTTGGTTTTGTTAGAAATTTTTCTTAGCTTAGATTTGAACCCTAAGAGGTCTGGACAATACTTTTGTGATTTGCAGCTGATTTTAGGAATTGATTGATGAGTTTGGTTTGCATGCAGAGACTGAAGTTACTGTTTTTGTTTGTGTCGATGAGGGAAATCAACCGAAGTTCAAATTGTAACAATATGATTATTTTGGTTATGGTGAGAAATCAGAACCTTTTTTTAATCTTTCCCTTTTTGAAATTAAGAAATTGGGTTGCTTTTCTATACCCTTTTTGTGATGATTCACTGAAAATTTGTTAATCATTTTAATGCATATGAGATCGGGTTTCTGATTTAGGATCCATTTCTGATCTTTAGAGATTGCTTGATTTGGTATTGTCAAATGGTATATGGATTTCCATGTTCATTGTGTCCAGGGTGCATGGCTTCGCCTCTTTTGTACTGAAGAGTTTCTATGATCATATTAGATTAGGAATTATGCACAACTCAACTCCCCCATTTTGGCCTGTCGTCTGTAGAAAATTTAAAGCAAAAAATAAATATTTAATTATTTCTATGATCATATTAGTACAAAATTAAGGCTGTATAACTTGCAACTACATCTTCATACATGCAATATTATATGTTTTTACATGCTATTGTAATTTGGAGGAAAATAATTAAGTGGCATGCGGACGGGTTAGATTTCATGGTAAGGAACTAGCTAGGGGCTGTGCAAATTTGTGCAGTTTCCTTTGGCTTTTGATGGAAACTCCCAAGTTTAACTGTCTTTATTTTTTTGTTGCTCTTCCTTTGTCTTGGATGAATATCCATCTTGGTTTTTCCTACTGCATAATAAAAACACAGCCATAAGGACAAGAGTGGAAGGTCCAGGTCTTTTCCTCAATATAATCACCATTCGAAGTCGAGTGCTTACATACATGTTCATGTGCTAGGTCTTGTTTTCTGTGGAGGATTCTAACTAGATTACTGATGGATAGACGCTCACCCTTTGTTAAATTCTTAATCTCGATTGGTCGATTGCTAGTTTGCATGATTAATTGCAAATTAATTATACATGCTTGCTTCTTCTGTGTCTTTGTCTTCAGCTTGAATATGTCGTTTCATGTATTTTGTTCAATGTAATCATGTTTTTTCTTTTCATTTGACAAAAAATGAATCAGCTTTCAATCTTATCTATTGCATCACATTCAAGCTAATGGACCATCAATGGCTTTCTATGCGTGCATCCTACATGGATTTTAATGTACATATTTTTCAAGAAGCCATCCCTTTATCTGCATTTGTGGCTAGTCTTTGGATATATATTATAACCTTCTAGTTAACTTCAGTTTCCCAAATTCTGTGAAAATAGTGATATTAACGTGTGGGTAATGAAAAACCTCACCAGTCATCTTGTGTCCCGGGTCTGGGGCTGAATTTTATATAGTGGTGTTTAGGTTACAGTTTGCATCTTGTAGAAGTTAATTTCACACTTGTAAGTCGAGGTTTGGGTCGGGGAAGTCTATTATGCTTCACACGTTTGGGGTTTGATAGTTTTTGTATTAACATTTTGTCCTAGTGTTCTTAACAGACAGTGACGAAGTCCATACGCCGGCAGTCTATGTAATGATCTGTCACAACTAGTTACATGATCATCAACAACACTGTTATTTCTAACTAGATGGTGTTTGTGCTCGTGAAATTTTCTTGCAGCGAGTCAGCATATTGTCAATGATTCTTGGAAAGGGTTTTGGTTTTTTAGTTTGTCGAGTTAAGGGGCTGGAACAAGTGTGATGGTCATTGAGTGGCTTTCTTTCTGCAATATTGTTATTGTTTGATAACTGATAAATGATCATCAGCGGCAGGTGGAGCACTTGAAAGCCCCACACCCCGCCCCACACCCCGCCCCACACAGATGCTGGAAAAAGAAAGGGCCCTCAACACAACTCTCTCTCTCTCTCTCTCTCTCTCTCTCTCTCTCGTATGGCCAAGCTGCGCTCCCCGATCGTTACTGCAGCTATATGAATAGGTATAACTTTATCTACTAAAACCTGAACCTACATGTTAAGTCCTCCTATCTCTGTCATCTAGTATACATGTTCTCTTTCTTTCTCATTTATCTTTGTAATTGACTTTTCTTGCATTGCTAGTTGAATAATATTGACGAAGTGTCTAGTATGTTTATAAGAGCTCCATAAAACAAGAACAAAGAGCTGAGAGCACAATGGATTTGCAAAAGGAGAATGAAGATGTTCTCGCACAATTGAAGGTCTTTTGGCTGCAAGTCAAGGGTAGACGAATAGCACAGGGTAGACTTTTTTTGTTAGCACCTCCATGAGTTTATCCTACTGAAACTTTTTAGTTTTTTGGATGTTCATGTTAGATTATTTGAGACGTCACATGGTGTATGTTTTCGACTTATGTGATTCAATTCTTGATTAATAAAAATATGATTTACTGAAGTATTATCTTACATTTGTTATGAATTCTAATTTCAAATTATGAAACAAGGAACATGTGGTAATTAGTTCATCACATATTGGAAACAAATGGGTATTTGACTTTGACATATGTGACACACCATGCCTCACATATCAAATAAATAGGTGACAATTTAAGCCTCACTTACACATATGATACGTGACGGATTTATATGTCACCCAGTTGTGTTTTTTGTGACGCTTACTTCGTCACATATCTCTTGAATCTGGTATTCCCATCAATTAATAGGTGGCGAAAACGGTGTCACATATACATTAAATATGTGACGAGTGTGACATTCGTCACGTATACTTTCAATGACGCCTCATAGGTGACGTTGAAAATGCGTCACATATTATCAAATGTGACGCATTTTCTTTTTTGTGACAAATATCTATTATCACATAAGCCCTGTTTTATTGTAATGGTTAGGCAGTGATCACCCATTGCGGATTAACCAAACATGATCACTCCTAAGTGTGTATGGCCATAAGGATCACCCATCGCAGATTAACCAAGCATAATCCATAAATAATATGGTCCCCTATCGCGGATTAACCAAATAGGACAACTAGTGACCCCCTATCGCAGATTAACTAAGCAGGGTCATGGTCACCTACTAGCGCTCAATTTAACAAACATTTCAAAATGCAATTCGAATCACTTTTTCACAAATATTACCAATCCATGAATCAAATCACATTTAATAAAAATAGATCGATGGCCAATTATAAAAGAATCACATTTTAACAGAAAACACATTTATAAAACCAAGTCATATCCACAAAGGATATTAATATAAAGAATCGGGTAATCACCATATCACATATATTAAAGTCACTCACCGAGATAAGCCCGCAAAACCTCACTGTGCCTCTATTAATACTAATTTTAGTTTTATAAACGATTCAAGACATGTTGACCAAAAGTCAACTCTCGATCAAAGGTGGTGCCCACAACCCTACGTAATTCAATCTGAAAGATCCGCACATCAGATTTTTGATCCATAACTTCCAAAGATCCACATTATGCTTCTAAAAAAACATATTAAAATTTCATTATGATCCAACGGTCGGATCTCCGTCAATCACTAAATCAAAAGGCGGTCAACAATTAGTTTTACAAACTTAGAAATTCAATTCGGGAAGATCCGTACGTCAGATTCCCGATCCGTCACTTCCTAACATCTTCAAATATTACGTTCTATAATGTATTAAAGTTTGGTGACGGTCCAATGATCGGATCATCAATTCATATATTGATCAAGTAATATATCATAGTGAAATTAGGTTCAATTGATCAAACCACGTCATACGAATATCAAATACAAAATCAGGGCATCTAATTGAACTTAGAAAGACATCGTTGGCCCACTGACCACGCGCCGTCGCGGGTGGTGGTTTCTGGCGAACGGAAACCCAATTTTCCGACTAACTCCAAAAATTAAGAAATTTTACAGGCAGGTAGATCTGAGTGAGGGGAGCAATTTTCATACCTGTAGCCAAGTCCAATTTGGCAGGGAAACGCCTAAATTTTCCCACGAACTGCTGGAACCCTAAAATTTGGGTGTGCTTTAATTTGACCAATCCGCAATACCACCGCCCTTAAAACTATTTAGGCTTTGTTCCTAGCCTCAAGAGAAGTGGTTTGATGGTGGTGGTGGTCGACATTACTTTCACGATCGTCAGATTCCCGCCGTCACACCCTCGGAACCCGTGGGTTCCGTTCTACCCGAATACAAGTTCAAACCCAATGAAATTTGGTTGGAAATGGAAGAGGGGATGATAATGATTAGTTTGCAGGTGATGACGAGGTTTAGTTCATCGGAAAACCGACGGAAAAACGTCGGGAAGGCGGCGGTACGGGTCGGGTCCGTTGGTTTACACGGGTCAGCCCGTTTCTCCCTTCTTCTTCCTCTTTCCTTTCCCCTCCTTTCCCTTTTTCTGATTGGTCCTCCTCCCCCATCATTTCCCTCAGTTCTCTCGTTTCTCTTCTTTTCCTTCCATCACAGCCGTCCATCTCTCTCATTTCTTTTCTTTTCCTTTCATCCCAGCCACACATGTGGCACGTTCCTTTGCTCCAGAAAATCTGGAGCCTTCTAAATGAGGGCCAAATTACAAAAATGTCCCTAACTTCAAATGTTAATAACTTTTTTGTTATAACTCCGTTTCACGAACAGTTTGCACCTACACGTTCGTGAGATCGAGCTTTATTCGAAAATATAAATTGTGACCTCAAAATGTCTACAAATTTTTAAATAATTAATTTCCAAACTTCAAACTTCATAACTAGTTTAATTAAAATCTAAATTCCAATAAATTAATATAAATTCTCGAAAAATAATATAAAATCTCAATAATACAAATACGTAGATTATAAAAGTGAAATCCAGGAACGTGATTTCACACTAAGTGGGGGAATCCGATGCTTTCAATTTATTCACTTAACATTATACAAAAACATACAACTGTTAGTTTGAGAAAATTAAATACTACAATATATATGTCAAATACAAAATACTGATAACTTACATATTCGAGAAACCACTGTGGAAACAATTCATGGTGTTTCTTGGCATATAAATGTGATGGATGTTCTCACTTCATCATCTTTTCATGCTCATCTAGGTATGCCATTGTCTCGTCACAATTGTTCAGTATGAACCAATGCGCTACCTCCATGTCATTTTTGGAAAACAACTCGCCACGTATAGGATCTCCAAAAGGTCGTGCGCGTTAGGTAAAAACATAAAGTTTCTCCTTTCTCACACCCCTGTCATTATTGTGCTGAGGATGATTGAAAGTCATCTTCACATTTTTAAATACATTCCACAAAATGTAAGCAACTCATATTGAACCCAAGCCTCTATAATTGATCATTCGGGCTTCACCATGTTGCATACACTTTTTTTTCAACTCCCCGAGAAGCTTGCCAAAATAAAACGATACGATACAAATTAGTAAGCCCCAGTTAATGATGAATAAACAAATGACAAGGATTATATACCTTTCTATTGGATACATCCAGCAATAGTTGACATGACCAGCAAGCAATGCCTCTTCCGGTAAGTGAACCATTACGTGGATCATACTTGTGAAGAAAGTTGGAGGAAATATCATCTCAAACTTGCATATGACTTGGACAATGTCATGGCGCAACTGATTAATGTCTGTCTTTCGCAACGTTCTTGCCGTCAGTTGGGAAAAAAATTTGGACAATAACATGATTAGCTTCACTACATTTTCTGGCTATAGGTGTCGAATACCTACAGGAAGTAGGCGTTGCATAACCACATGACAGTCATGGCTCTTTAGTCCAACAAATTTATCCCCGTCAACATTCACGCAACGCGCGATATTATAAGCATACCCATCAGGAAACTTTACAGACGATAAAAACTTTAAAAACTCTTTTTTGTCATTTGGTTTCATGGAAAAAAATGCAAGATCCCTTCTGGCTTTATCATTGTCCCTATTCATCCATAAACCCCTTCGTATTCCAATTCTTTCCAAATCAAGACGAGCTTTGATTGTGTCCTTTGTCTTGCCCTCGATATCTAGAATGGTGCCCACCAATGTGTCAAATACATTTTTCTCAACATACATAACGTCGAGGTTGTGTCTCAATTTTAGTTTCGACCAATACGGGAACTCAAAAAACATAGACTTATGCGTCCAATTCATATGTGTAGAAAGTCTGGTCCTACTCACTGTTTTCCCGAACGGAGCAAAATCCAAATGGTTAAGCTGTTCCAATTTGATCACTGGACCATTCTCTAGGTCTAAGGCGATGTTTTGTTTTCACTTTGAACTCTTTATCCTTTTCTCGCCACTCGTGGTCCCATGGAAACCATCTCCGATGACCAAGGTAACAAACTTTTCCGGCATGCCAACCAGATGTTACATCATCCTTGTATACAGGGCATGCCATATAACCCTTAGTGCTCTACCCAAAAACCATTGCATATGTGGGGAAATCGTTCACAGTCCACATAACTGCTGCCCGCAAAGTGAACATATTCCCAGTACACTTATCGTATGTGCGCACATCGTTTGTCCATAAATCCTTTAGCTCATCAACCAATGGCCTTAAGTAAACATCGATTGACCTACCAGGATCCTCAGTTATCAAAAGAGTCATCATTATGTATTCTTTTTTCATGCATTTCCAAGGCGGCAAATTAGATGGAAATATAAAAGTCGGCCAAGTGTTGTGGTGTTGGTTTAGAACCCCGAATGGATTGAATCCGTCAGTGGAAAATCCCAATCTAACATTTCGTGGATCAGCAGCAAACTCGGGGAACGTTCGATCGAACTCTTTCCATGCCTCCCCATCTGCAGGATGCCTCATCACATCGTCATCTACCCATTTTTCTTTATGTCATCTCATATCGGTGGTAGTATGCATTGACATATACAATCGTTGCAACCTAGGTTTCAAGGGCAGATAACGCAAGACGTTTTGTGGGATCTTAGTCGTTATATTCTTAGATGTCATTTTGAACCTCGACTCATTGCATACAGGGCATTTATCCAATGCTTTATTCTCTTTGTAGAATAAAATACAATTATTTTTGCAAGCGTGAAGTTTTTCATAACCCAATCCAAGACCATTCAACACCTTTTGGGCACGTCTATGGTCTTTTGGCAAACAATTGTCCTTTGGAAGCATTCTCTTGAAAACCACCAAAAAGTAATCGAAACACTGGTTTGACATATGATACTTTATTTTTCCATGCATTAGTTCTACAATGGCCGTGAGAACTGAAAAGCTCTCGCACCCCGGGTGTAACTCTTGGTTGACATTCTTTAATAGTTTTTCATATTGTTCGAACTTTGCACTGTCCATTGGTGTAGACACATCATCTTCCCCTTCCTGATTGGTGTTTGTCAATGCAAATGGAAAAACATCATTTATAATATCCATGACTTGTTCATTAGGATCCACATTAGGTTCAACATTGCCCACTCTTGTGGCGTTTGAAGACGAATCATTGTCTAATTGTTCCCCATGATGGTTCCAAGTATTATAGGTCTCTACCATTCCATTCCTTATTAAATGAAATCAAACATTTTCAATTGTGTCCCTTAACGTGTTGTTACACCTCATACATGGACCACGGATTCTAGTTGCACCCGGGTTGTGTGTATATGCAAATTTAATAATTCTTGCAACCACAATAACAGTACAACAATCACAACAACTTCATACAAATGATATTGTCACCTTATGCCTTCAGTAAGGGCCCTATCCTATTCAGGAATGCAAAGTTATGTCACGTAAATTACGGCTACATCAAATTAGATTTCGACGTGGAGGAATTTTGGCAGCATCTCGGTACAGTTCTTCAGATGGATGACGTAGATATGAAATACCTATGTGCCACCCGAAGAACGTACAGAGATGACATCGAAATCCCCACAACGAAAACCTAATCCTTCAACCATAAACTACGCGCCATAACTGTGCATTCCCAAATTATCCAAATAATGGGACAATTCAAGAATCAATTGGACCGTAGTCATGCTTTCGCATCCATGTGCAAATTCCAACTAATCCTCGAACAAGAAACTAAGTTTTACTGTATAAAAAAGAAGAAGTACGAAGTTAATTACAATTAACTCCGTACATCACAACACATATTTGTACGTCACGTACAAATTTAACAACATAATATAAATATAATTTCACAACATAATATAAACATAACAATATAATTTCAACATAATTTAATTAATTATATATATTTTTTAAAATAAAACAAAGAAAATACCTTCTAAATCGTTCTCCATTAATCGCTAATCACACACAATATCCCTATAGACAACGAATTTCATGGCGTTAGTATGAATTTACATTAATACTTTTACCCTAACAAAAAAAATGCTTACCAGACACACCGAGATAACTCGATCAACCTAGAGAAGAAGATGGAGGAAGTATTAGATGATGAAATTGAGAGAAAATGAAAGTGACGGATGCCGAATTGAAGAAAAACAAAGGGGGAGGAGGTGTAGAGGCGGATTTTGCAGTTTTACTGCAGTTTCGCCCTCTGCAGCTGAATCCAGAGTATAAAGATTACTTTTGGACAAATGATTTTGCATGACGAATACCGTGTTCGTCGTGCAAAGTATATTTGCGCGACTACTGTATCATTCGTCGCACAAGTCTACATATATTTTTTTTTTCGTTTGCTTTATAATTTATTAATGTAAACAAGTTGCGCGACGAATACTCAGTTGGTCGCACAAAATGCATATTTTTAAAATTTTTTTTTTTCATTTTTTCCGTTTTCTTATTAACTAATGTAAATTTTTATTTTAATCTAAATAAAAAACTCAAACCTAATTAAACATTACCAAAATAATTAATAAAACTAATTTATTATCCCAAATACATATTATAACTAATGTAAATATTAATAATCATCCATATAACATAAATTTATTAATTAAAGTCAAATATAACGTCCAAATAAATCTTATTTGATAAAAAAATAAAAACAAATAAACTTCAATCCTTCTCCTCCGAAGCATTAGCAGGGCATCAGGAACTCCCCCACGCTCCGCATCCTGCAGCATATCGAACTTCCACTGCTGGAAATGCATCTTGAAAAGGTCATCCAAATACTTCCGCTGCTTCTCATCAGTTTCATCAACATCCCAATGAACCTATATTAATGCCAATAACAATAAATTAGTAATATAAAAAATACTACTTTTTAACAATAATAATTATACATTCTTTAATACAAACTTACCGATAACTCCCCCACCATGGACTTCTTCAACTCCTCAGGCACCATTTTCCAAGACTCAAACTCGGCAGAACATTGGCTTCGCACCAAACCCCCAATATCAAACCTAAGTTCGGCGTATGCATTAGCCATACTTTTGTCTTCAAAGTAGGGCACTTGCTTACGACGGTACCTCTCTATTCGCAACACACCTTTCTTTTCGCGAGAGCCTTCTTCAGAATCGGCCATTGCCTTTGAAACAAAACCTTTGAAAACTAGGGCTCTGAAATTGTGTTTATATAGAACCCGTAACACTTTGCGCGATGAACCACTTCGTCGCGCAAAATGCGCACTAAATGGGAGTTGTTGAAGGGTATCTGACCGTTTCAGTGAAACTTTATGCGACGAATATGTGGCAAAATTTTTTTTTCCGCTTTTTCTTGCGTGACGACCATAAGTGTTCGTCGCACGAAGTATTCTTACGCGACAAATATATTCGTCGC
Organism: Heteromeles arbutifolia; assembly: GCA_024362995.1. Taxonomy (NCBI): domain Eukaryota; kingdom Viridiplantae; phylum Streptophyta; class Magnoliopsida; order Rosales; family Rosaceae; genus Heteromeles; species Heteromeles arbutifolia. The sequence continues at coordinate 11,173,769 of JANCRC010000018.1, forward strand.
ATAAGGTTTTTTTTTTTTTGTATCTTGCCATTTTTGTGCGACGAATATATTTTTTCGTCGCGTAAGTGCCTCTTAGGCGACAAAATTTGTTTCGTCGCGCAAGCTGTTTTTTCTACTAGTTCTTGGACCGATTTTGGAATTAGAAGGTACCGATATTCATATTTTATTGAAGAGTACCATAGATTAACTACATAAATTCTACATTTTCCATACCTATAATACCTTTTCATTAAAGCTCCCAAAAGTTACACTACAATCCCTTAACACACTATAATGTTAAATATATAGTGCCACAAATTCACTGAATATACGCGTGAGTACTTCTTGCCAAGGTCAGATGAAAATAAGGAGGAGATCTCAGGACCATTGAGATTTCGAAAATACACACGTAAAAGTCTTTTGAAGATTCTCTGGATGTTTAGTACGAGTCCCTTTTGTATTTACTAAATGTTTGATATGATGCATGTTACGTTCATCGACAACACTCTACAATTTCTCTCTATATCACTCATCAAATGTTTCAGTATATGCAGATATTGTTGACGTATACGCAACATAATTTAGCTGATGACAACAAACTTACCAAGTATTGGAAAGACAGTGAATAATTGAATTTGTCTGATTCGCGCTTTGTCCTATCTTAAAAACTTGTATTTAAAACTGGAAAACAAAGGCAATCATATTTATTCAATGTCATTAACCCGTTTTGTTTCAACTTTCAAGACTCAACAAAGACCCTGAAATGTACACGATCAAACTTTCCCAAAAAAAATGCTGGAGATATATAGGTAAGGTAATACATAAGCTATCCCACCTCAGTCCCACACATGCAAGATCATTTATGAAGTCAGGAAACTTAAGCATGCGAGTATGGAGATATATAGGAGGTGAGAATTTCAGCCTCTTGGCTACGATGGTCGAGTACTAGTGACAACCGCAAACACCATTGAGTTCATGCCGGACATGGCGTGGCCACGGCACAAACGCTAATAACCGTGTTCCCCCCGTCGCTCCCCCATGAGTTCTTGATTATCCAATATGGCTTGTTGCCAAACCTGAGAACAGAGTAGCCCTTGGCGCCATACCGCACAAATAAACCACCGTGGTTCACCCATTTCTTTGAAACATATAAGGGGGCACGAAACACTGCCTATGTAAGTTTGCATGAACATGGCATTCAACCCGACTGCATATATAAAACAAGTTGCTTTAGCATCGTGTTTGAATCTATATATGCAGGAACATTCTTTTAGCACATTATGTGTCAGCTGAGATTGACCCGATGTTAATAGACACATCAATTACGCACCGATGTCAGTCTGGCCACTCGATGTCAGTCTCACGCATCCCTCTCAATTTCTGACCACTCGAATGAATTGAAAAAAATCAATAGACAAAAATTAACAAGAGTGTGTGAGAGGTTTAAAATGGAGTGTGTGAATAGCATTATCTAATGTTATATTGGGATAGTGGTAAAAATTGGCAACTCTTACTGCAACCTTGTCCGGATCGAATTTGCTTTCACCCCGCTTCCCAGTGTAAGGGTATGCACTCTCCTCCAACATCCTTAAGCGGTGGAGCACTGTTCGAAACGCCACTGTGGTAGGTCGCTACAAGCCTACAAATGGTGAGGTCCTCTCTTCCAAATAAATTAAAGCACGGTCCCTTAGTATTACGCTTTGATGATATTCCTTTTCATTGGTAAGTGAGAAGCTTTAGGTTCGATTCTCGCCAAAGTCGAATTTGAACCATATTATTGCTAGCTCATTGCGTGGTCTCTTCTCTTTTAATATAATATTATTTGTTTAAAAAAAAAAAAAATAAATTAAAGCCCAATTGACCAAAAAAGAAAGTTAGCCCAATTGACCAATTGAATAATCTTGACTCTTAATCTCAATTTAGGACCTCATCTCCTCAGATCATTGAGATAATCAATTGTCATATCGTTACGATAATTCATTAATTACAAAATTAATACTATTTAACTGTAAAGCAACAGTTAATCCTGTTGAAGCAACGACGACGTGGTCCACACTAATTGGCTCACCACCTAATCACACACGTGCTTTAATCTTTTAAATCCTTTCCTAATCTTCTCACTGTCCAAACAGTACATAAAGCGAAGGACGAGAAGCTGAGAAAGTGCCGAGAAAAGAAAAGCAGAGTGGAGGAATCTCCAATCCGGAGAATCTGAAGATACCGAACTGGAAGCCGTTCGGGCGCTCTCACTTCATCCGTTTCCTGAGAGCTTGGAAAAGCAGAGCAGCTGAAATCGAAGCTATGGGGATATTGCACGAGGACGTTGTGGTAATTAACCAGGCGGAGAAGGCTGGGGAGCCCACCGTCATCACTGTGAATTGTCCTGACAAGACTGGGTTGGGATGTGATTTGTGCAGAGTTATATTGCTGTTTGGGCTCAGCATTTGCAGGGGAGGTGAGGATTTATTGATTGCTTTATGTTTTCTTTTTGTTTGATTTATTTATTTATTTATTTATAATTTTTCAGAGTTTTTGGGAGGTGGGTTTTGGAATTTTTAGCTAGAAATATGGTGGGCAGTGTAATTGTTTTTTAACTGTTTGGATCTGGAAATGCCTGAGAATTCTTGGGTTGGATATAAAGATTCAGAGAGAAATAAATATTGGTTTTTTTTTCTTCTGGAAATCTGTCTAAAGTTCATTTCAAGTAAATCTGGAAATGTGTAATTCTTCACCAAGCTTATTAAAATTAAGTAGTAATTTGTACTTAGGTTTTTATTCATATTTTTTATGAAATTTTTTGTGACCGATACGATTATTTTGTGGAGCAGATGTTTCAACAGATGGGAAATGGTGCTACATAGTGTTTTGGGTGGTGGGGAAACCAAGCACAAGGTGGAATTTGTTGACAAAGAGACTGTTGGCAGCGTGTCCATCGTATTTTTCGACTTCTGGAATATTCTATTACCGGCCCGAAAACCAGCAGCCTAAGCCACCGGATGTGTTCCTTTTGAAGTTCTGGTGTTCTTATGAACGGGACGGACTATTGCATGGTAATGCTAAGCCTTCATTACAAAGAATGTCAATTGCATGAGTAGTTGTTCTCTTGAAACTTCGTAAGCCTTACCCTCGAGCTTAATTTGCTTAGAAATAGTGCGGTTACTGAATATCTTTCTCAGTGATTTGTCTGAACTCTCCAACTTAGTAAGCGTTTGAATTAGATGAAGTTTTGACTATCTTTTATCGGTGATTATCATTTGTGTATGTGATGAAATAGGAAGGCGATGACCTCCAATGATTGATATTATGAGTTCCCATACGTAGCAGTGTTGTGTAAAAGGCAAGAGAATCCGTCATTTTCATTTCCCTTGTTTAGAATGGATACGAATTACCAAGGAATATAATTTATGACAGATTCGTACAAGTGTAGATATTATTCTTTTTGGTGTGTTAATATGGAAAGGAAGACAAGTGAACTCTTAACGGTATGATCCCTATTTCCGTAACTTTGTATAGCAAAAATGAAAACACTATTTCTGTTTTTGTTTCGTTTTGAGAAATCAAATAAGGGATTCTTTTCTTTCACCTATGGTACTAAATGTCCTAGCAGTTACCTGTTGGAAGAAAATTAATTTTGCTTATCTTTTGGCTAATCAGTCTACAAGAGATTCTCTCTTTATTGACTCTTCATTTTACCAAGTGCTTCCTACATTTGTTAATTATCTCAATAATTGAGTGGGAAATGTACTGTATGGAGTCGTATATTTTGTTTCGGATTTACATTAATACGCTTTTATCTAATAGATGTCACTGAGGTTCTCTGTGACCTGGAACTCACTATAAACAGTGTGAAGGTATCGACTACCCCGGATGGGAGAGTAATGGACCTTTTCTTCATTACAGATACTAGGTTTGTCATTCTTAACTTTGCTTCCCTTTCAATAAATAATAACTGTGCAGCATTTCCGCTTTTACTTTTGTCGTTTCACTCCTCTAGAATATGGTGAATATTATTGTTCTTTTCATAATTGTTCTTTTCTCTCGTTTCAATCAGAGAAATTCTTCATACAAAAAGAAGACAAGATGAAACGATTGATTCTCTGAAGGCTGTTTTATCCAATGCTTTGTTGAGTTGCGAAATTGAGTTGGCCGGATCAGAAGTTACAGCGTGTTCACAGGGTTCTCCTTATCTTCCTTCTGCTATTACCGAAGAAATGTTCAGCTTAGAGCTGCCCAACGGACGCCTAAGCAGATCTGTTGCCTCCAACCCCGTTTCAGTAACTGTGGACAATCACCTTAGCCCATCTCACACACTTGTTCAAATCTTCTGCCAAGATCATAAAGGTCTCATATATGACATCATGAGGACCCTGAAGGATTACAATATTCAGGTACATCTTTAATTGTAGGTTTTGTAGATTTTTTTTATTCTCTCTCTCCAAAGGTTCTTTTGTCATTTGACTTTACCATTATTTAGTAGATAACGAAGGTGATTTACCGTTATTTTAAAGAGATGATTCTATTGAATATTCTTGCTTAATGTCAGGTTCGTTATGGACGATTCTGTGCTAATCCAAGAGGAAATTGTGAGTTAGACTTGTTCATAATGCAAGCAGATGGGAAGAAGATTGTTGACCCGAACAAGCAAAATGCATTATGTTCCCGCTTGAGAATGGAGCTTCTGCGTCCTCTTAGAGTGGCTGTGGTGAGCCGTGGTCCTGACACTGAGCTGCTGGTTGCTAACCCCGTTGAGTTGTCTGGCAGGGGCCGTCCTCTTGTCTTTTATGATATCACACTCGCCCTCAAAGTTCTAAAAACACCCATATTTTCTGTACTGCCCCCAACCAATCTTACAATTTTCTTATGCATTCGTTGTAATTTCCTTTAGGCCAACTTAGACGAATGATTTCCTCTTTAGTTAGATTCTCATTCTACGATTCAATGTGCTTTCATTATTTCAGGTTAAGATAGGCAGACACATGATCCGGGATCGAGAGTGGGAAGTATACAGAATCCTGCTAGATGAAGGAGTTGGTTCTCCAGTGCCAAGGAACAAAATTGAGGAAGGTGTAAGAAACAAGTTGATGGGATGGGAATAGATTGGACGCCGAGTTTAGTTTCCGGCTTCCATCATTGTGCAGTGTACAGCGTATTTTCTTAAGCATCGAGTTTCTACTACGGCAAGATGCAAACCGGTAAATCAGTACGCGCATAATAAAGAGCTAATCTGTTTCATAACCTCCGTGCCTCCATCTTAACTTGCATTGCTTATGAAAGAAACTTGGCAGTCTCAGCTCTTCCGGCGTGTTTAGGTAACAAATGTTTCAGTACTTCATCCTGTTCGTCGCCATTCTTTACGAAGTCTCTCATTAATCTTTCACTATAGACTATATCAGAATTTGATTTGTTGGTAGAAGATGGAATTTGAGGAGTGGTTTGGGTTATTATCTTAAGTTGGTTGAGTTTTAGAGTCCAGGAAAACCCGCCGGCAAGAGCGGTCTTCATCGATGGCGTGCACCATTCTTGCACGGCTAGACGACTGATTTGTGTTTGGGTTCAGATTTTGGTTCAAGGTCTTGAAAGTCGACCTAATACGAAACTGAAATAGGGGAGGGAACCATAAAAAATGAGAAAAACTGACGAGAAGTCTAAAACAACTTTAGTTTTAATGAAAAATGACAAATAAAGGTGTAGTGAATAGTATCAGGAAAAGGTAAAAATGTGATTTTTTGTTAAAAATGAACAGTACCGGAAATGTTTCGTTAAAACTTCCTAAAAAATTCTCTATATTCTACAGCAAAAAAAAGTTCAATTTACACATTTTTGCCACTCATGTGCTAATTTTGTCGATAAAATGACGAAATTGAAGTTAAATTTGCAACAATTAGTCGCGAAGGAAGGTTGATACTAGTCTAACCAAGCAGATTTCCGCCTGAATAACACGGACCGATATCATAATTTTACCAAAATATAGAGAAATTCTTGTTAGATCTCTAAAATAGCCATCACTCCCTGTGACTATTTTTTGTTCTAAAAACACTAGCAGTTGATTTTGCAACGACAGTCCATCTTTTCGGAGGTCGAGAAGAATGATTATTTTTTAAGTGCTAATAACATTCCCAAAGTTTAAATTGTGGAGTGCAAGAAAGGAAATAATGATTTTTCTAGAGTTCCAAAAGTAAAAGCTTTGAAAAATATGTGTGGCTCGCGACGCAGCCCCACGTGGCTCAACTTCCATTGCTTTCAACGGTCGCTAACCGTTTGTTAGGTTGCTCTTTGGCGGCCCCACTTTCCCTCCAAGACTCCAATCGCGGAGGAGATACCTCCGAATCTTCTTCCATCCTCGCCAATTCGGACACTTCAAAAACTACATCCATAAAAAAAAAAAAAAAAAAAAAAAAACAAAGTCTCTTTGTAATTGTATTAAAAATTAATAATTCAGAGGAAAAATGAGAGCTTTGAGCTCGCAATGCGTGCTCGTTGATTTGCAGAGCTCATGGCAATCGGCGAACCAGATCCCAATCTCGACCCTCTGCTACCTCCAGAACTCCAAATTCACCTCCGCAGTCTCTTCGGCATTTCGTCGAACACGCGGTGGGCGTAAGCCGGTTACTTCGTCCAAATCCTCCACCCCATGGATTCCCGCGCCGGAGATTCGGAGGCCGTCCGATCGGTTCTATTCCGGAAATGGGTTGGTTTCGAATTCTCCGAATTTGAATCCGGCTTCCACGTCGCAGCCGGCGGCGGCTTCGGAGCTGGGAATGTTACTTGAATTGTTGCCTTTGAGGATGAGGAGTGAGCTGCACAGGCACGAGGAGATTGGCGAGCTCGTTGAGGTTGTGATGGATTTGGGGAGGAGTCCGATTGCGAGGTTTCCTTCCGGTGATTGGGTGATCTCCGAAAAGCCGGTGAATCATGAAGATCTACGGCACGCTGTATCGAAGGTGTGGAGCTTTCTTATGCAGATTGAGACTTAAAAAGTTAAAAGTCACATTTGCATGACATAAGTGTTTTTGGGTAATCTTTAATTTGGTGTTACTGGCTTTCTCTCTGGTTTATTTTTTATTTAATGATTGATTAAATTGTTAATTTTGGACCCTTGTGTGATTGGTCATGCTAGTGATTGGTAAATACCTATTAGCTTTGTTTAGAAGGGAAGTTACAAAGCTCGTTTGGGAGTTCTTTTAAAATAGTTGAAAACGTTTTTGGTGAATTCTTTTTTGAATCAATCCTTAGTAAAAAAGCAAGTCAATCGTGGAAAATCACTTAAAGGCTTCTTGGAAAAAAACACATAATTGGTGCTTCTTGCAGAAAACACTTCGAGTGCTTTCGAAGGCCAAAAATATCTTCTCCAAAACGCTTTCAGTCATTTTAAAAACAATTTCAAACGACTTCGTAACTATTTGTTTATGTGTTTCTTATACAAAGGTACTTTCTTTTCTGTAGGTTAGTGAGTTTTCAGATGACAACCGTTCAGGTATTAACAATTCACTACACCGGATAAGTGCTATTCGAAACCGGAAAATGCAAATCATTGGCCTCACTTGCCGAGTGGGACGAGCTGTGTCAGGAAGCGCTGAGATCATACGTGACTTGGTTGAGGGCGGCGGTTCCATCTTGGTCATTGGACCTCCTGGAGTTGGGAAGACGACCTTAATCAGGTATTGCCTACTCCTGGTTCAAGCAAATGAACCTTTAAATTCCATTTCACTTGGCATCAGGAATAAACATGTTATGAATTTGTCCGTGCAGAGAAATTGCTAGAATGCTGGCAGATGATCATATGAAGCGTGTTGTGATTGTGGATACATCTAATGAGATTGGTGGAGACGGAGATGTTCCTCACACAGGAATAGGTCGTGCAAGGAGGATGCAAGTTCCTAATGTCAATATGCAGCATAATGTGAGTGTTGACAACAATTCTATTGCTTTCTATCTCCAACTGTTGCTTTAGTTCCCGAGTAGTAAATGTGCATTGTTTTTCCTTTCACCCAAATCATCGTTTTACCCCTTTGGAACTTTTGTGCAGGTTATGATTGAAGCAGTGGAAAACCATATGCCCGAAACAATCATAATAGATGAAATTGGAACAGAACTTGAAGCATTGGCTGCCAGTACTATTGCTCAAAGAGGAGTCCAACTAGTTGGAACAGCACATGGAATGACGATAGACAACATAATGAAAAATCCTTCTCTACAGATCCTTGTCGGTGGCATAGAGGTGCAGTGCAATGCTACTTGTCAACTCTACCATTTACTAGTTGTGCTCAAATCTATTAGTGCTGCTTGTCGGTACCATATAGGAGATATGGCATATCATTTCCACTGCAGATATTGTGTCGAGACCTTACCAATTTAAGGTTTTCGCAGATAGAAACTGTTGATTGACTAAAAGCAGTTTTGATCTGAATGCAGAGTGTGACACTTGGTGATGAAGAAGCAAGAAGAAGGAAGGTACAGAAGACAATTCTGGAAAGAAGGGGGCCTCCTACATTTACATGTGCTGTGGAGATTATATCTAAAACAGAACTTCGTGTGCATCACAGATTAGATGCAACTGTTGATGCTATTCTGGCTGGTATTTTGCACTTCCCTCTTTGGACTGACATTTCAAGGGCCAAAATTATTCTAAATTGAAAATTTTTTGGTTGCAGGAAAATCTCCTTTGTTTGAAATCCGTCGTGTTGATGCAGATGCTGGTGGCTCACGCAAGTCTATTTCAATACCTGAAAAGAGCTATCTACAAGTGTCTGATTTTACTGTTAATAAGAACATTGATGCCGCTGATATAGAGTCTGACAAGGAAGATCTAGACCATTCTCCTACACGGTCCAAAAAATTCAGCAGCAAAAGATCTGTGAAGAAGAGGAGTTTGCCGGTTTGTGTATATGCATACAAGGTATATTACTTAGGTTTCTATTTGCTTCACTCTATATTTCAATTGGAAAATTTCAAATCCACGCTCATTAAACTGAGAGCAAAGGTCACACATTATCTTAAGCTCTGATTCTGGCATTTTGTAGTAATAACCATGAATTTTTCCAAAACGCTATTAGTAAATAGGTTTTCACAAGGCAGATGATTCGTATTAACAAATTTTTTATTATTTTGATGTATTGTAGATCCTTGAAGCCGATCTTCTACAAGTAGCAAAGGTAATGGGGCTTGAAGATGAAATAGAAGTAACTGATGATATCGGAACAGCTGATGTAATAATAGCATCCAGTTATGAAATGAAACAGAACCCATGGATCCGCAGTGTAACAAAGTTCCACGACTTGCCTGTATTTGTCATGAAGGTAGCCTCACTTTCGTTCTTTTTTGAAGTTCTCTATTTGTGTATCTATTCTACATTTGCATTGTATGGTATACGCCATGGCTCATTCGGATATTTGTTGTCCAGTCAAATACCATGGCACAAATGGTCAAGGCAGTTCGGATGATTCTTGAAATGGAATCTGTTGGCTCTTTGCGAAAGCAGTTAGTCAATAGTTCTTTCAACATTGAAATTGAAGATGATGCCCCGAAAAGAAAACCATCTTTGGAAGAGATTGATGCTTTGGAGGTACATTTTTCTTCCCCAATTCTCCGTTTCAGTCAGTAAATTCTCAGATCATTCCGCAACATAATCCTTAGGACCTTACCTATATCATTTGCTTAGTACACCGTTTCTCCTTTTGTACGTCATAGGAGGTTCGACTTGCGATTGAGTACATCGTGATTCCTGGTGGAGAGCCAGTAGAGCTTCTCCCAAGACGCTCTGAAATAATCGCCCGACAGCTTGAGCTAGTGGAAAGTTATCAGTTGGCTGCTGAAAATTCAGGCACCGAGATGAATCCGAGGTTGCAGATTCTTCCGATGAGATTAAACAAAAAGAAAGCTTCAAAACCTTTTAAATCCGGTTCAAGTTTTCTGGAGGTGATTCACTCTAAATCACTAACCGGCGGAGGGGGAGGAACCAGTGTTACTAGGCTGCCTCTTATATCTGAATAGAAGAGGATGCAGATTGCAGCCTCAACTGCAACATTTTTCAATCACTGGTTGATAGCCCATTTCATTTCATGTATAGTCGTGTAAATTATGTACGTCAATTAATGTAATCATTTCCCTGCCAATTAAAAAAAAATTAATGTAATTATTTCGAATAATGTAACAAGCTCTTTGCAGTTGTTTCTTCTTCAACGAAATAATCTCTATATATAAAGGGAGTAACCCAATTAGTGAATAATTTGAAATACCAAAAAATGATGCCATCCGATATCAGGACTGCCTTTGTCCAGGCGTTGCTGGATCATGACAAGTATCAAAGCCAGTTCGTTGAGGTGAACTGGACACAATCGTCCAGTATTTGACTGTTGTCACCTTCAGTAACGACGACCTTGTGCTGAAATCAACTTAACACAATCGTCCTAACGGGGAGTACAATCACAAGGTCAATTGCATCCTATTAGACCCTGATTCGTTGGTCAGCCTTTTGCCCCTGCGACCCGAGCCAACCAAAGCAGAAGTTAAGGCCAAGATGTTCCCCAAAACAGCAGAAAGCTCTAAGCCAGCCTCGAAATTACAGAGCCGGCCAAAATTATCAGCAATTCCGTGCCGAAGATTCATAAGGAGAGGCTATTTTCGATGCAACAAGCGACACATAATCAAAAGAGGTTTTTATTCCTCATCAAGTGACGCAGATCAAGTGTGCTCCACGTCAAAAGTGAATTTGATATAGAAAGAGAAGCCGAGCTGACTTAGTCGTCCAAAGGCCTTAATTGAGTAAGGCCTTCTTTCATGAAATAGAATTCTTCCCGTCCAGACAATGCACACTCCTGATGGGCTCACAAAATCCATGTCAAAAATGAAGATATCAGTTGTACAAAAGTTGATGAATTATGCTTCTTAACTTTCAAATTGAAATTCGTATAAAAGTCGATGAATGCAGTGTGGTTACCATATCTCATGTATTTGAATTTCTGGAAAAAAAAAAAAAGTTTCAGGTACTAAAAGAAAGGGTCTACTCTATACATTTTTATTCCCTAGTTGCATTTCTCTCCCGGTTATTAAGTAATAAGACCTATTTGACCGAGTAAGGGGAGGTAAGATCATAACGAAAGGTTCTTGGAATCTCATTTTGTTGGCTTAGCATTCGCATCTCGCTGTCGAGAGAAAGGAAGAATTCATTCTTGCACTAAATACTATCTATTTGTAAGGAGTGTGAGCGACCGTTACAAGTGCATTGAGAAGTAGTGCATTCATTCTCTCCCTTAGAGTTGGGGAGCATGAGGTTAGTCATAAGCCTGGACAATGAGAAGCACATGCCTCAGCTTATGGGTAAACTAAAGAAAGTGTTTTGGCCGCTAATGTGTGTGGTGCCTCTCTATTCACGTAATAGACAATTGTTGATGGGTTGTTCATCCTTTTCACAACATACAACTCGGTGTAGAAATGTTAGGCTCAAAAGCATTTGAGAATATCTTTTTTTTTTTGAGTAGCTGCAAGTGAGCTCTATTTTTATTAATAAAGTCTTGATCTAAATATAGGCTAAGATATCAACGGATAGTTTTTTCAACATGTGGGATGATGGGAACAAGCAGTTGATCAAAAGAGATGTGAGAAGCAGGCTGTATTGTAATCTAACGTTGTGGAGTGTGGGATATGGCAAAAGAGGCACGTTCTATTATACTGTTGTACCAACCACCTGTTTTCATTATAGTACATGTGCCCTACATACATAAGGGAATCGAGGTTTGGAACCTCTTTTCTATTCGAATGAGAAAATTTGAGCACCCGCCGAATTGGTAGGATAGACGTGCATACGATTCATTCATTAAAGAATTTACGAGTGTGAAGACCAGGCAAGATTATGCTATCTCCTTGTCTAGCCCTAAAGTAAGCTCTCAAAGTCCTACCTTATTCTTTTTTGGTATATTAAAAAGTCTGCAACGGAAAAACCTACAACATGGATAGAAATGTGTTGATCGATCAAGTTTATGCTATGGGTAGATTTGTACATGAGAAAGAGATTGTGGGCTAGCCACTTCTATCTAATCGAAAACCACGCTTTCTCTCCCTCAAAACAATGCTCGCTAAAAAATAATTAACATACTCCCTACCATATCTAAAGTGAGTTGGTCGAAAGGCCCAAAAGTCTTAGTCGTTGAGAGGTTTTAGGATATAAATAGACATGATTCATTTCAGATCCATTACAAATTGATCTAATCTGATCCCTATGTGTGGCCAGTCTTTGGTCAATTAGGTTTTGGGTGGGATGGGCTGAGAGAGATCACTCAACACATGTTAGACATTGTTGGAAGATCTTTTTTTAAAATCTATGAATTGAGATGAGCAGGAATGATAAATATGATTGGTGTGAGTAGATGTGGTGGGTTGAAGGGTTTTTATAGAGAAGTATGAGAAAATTAAAAGATCGGATAAGGACACGTGGCGCAACGTAAATGATTGAAAATCTTATATAAAATATGAGCTAAATTATTAATAGATAGTGACAAGTGAAGCCATATAAATGATTTAAAATCTCATCGCAAATCTAAAGCGATAATGACACGTGGAATGTAAGACCAACAAAGTATTAAAAAACAAAAGAAAAAAAAAAAAATATATATATATATATATATATATGTGTGTGTGTAAATAATAAATAATTGCTTTAACAATGGAAAACGAATGAAGTTGTACAAAGACTTATTTTTCAGAGTGAATAGTAATGTCTTTGCCTCAGCAAGCGGGATGAAGACGCATGAGGCATACAAATAAATAGGAAATCTTTAAAGGGGGAGATTTTTAATTTTTTTTATTTATAAAAATATGGATTAGGTGTAGAGTCCACACCACATCGAATTTTAATAATCTGAACCGTTTATTTTTTAAGTTGCACTTCATAGATTGTCATTGCAAAATATTAGCCAAATCGTAAATGTTTAAGACATGTAATTGATTTCAAAGAAATTAACAAATACTTTGTTATATAAGAAAAAATGAAATTTTATCTTGATAATTAAATAGACAAATGGTTTCAAATTTAATTGAATTTTTGCAAAGATATCTATGAATTGAGATTTATAAAATAAAAAATTCGGATGATTAAAATTCGAATCCCCACATCTAATCCTTTAAAAAAAAAAAAAAAAAAAAAAAAATCCCAATTGCATAAAGGCCTTCTAATAAATAAGCCAAATAGAAAAGGGGGCAAACTCGAAGTAGAAATACAAGAATACGACGCGGTTAGGGTTTGGCTTATCACACAGTACAGGGAACAGAGATTGAGAGAGATTGAGAGATGGCAGGGAAGGAAGACTACCGGATATTCGTGGGAGGGTTGTCGTGGGACGTGACGGAGCGTCAGCTGGAGAGCGCTTTCCAACGCTTCGGCAAAGTTCTTGAAGCTCAGGTATCCTCAAATTTTTCCTAGCTAGTTCTTCGATGATTAATCTTCCAATCAACGCGTAATTATATGTAAACCCTAATTGTTAGCAATCCTATTACCTGGTAATTGTGTCAATTGAAAGAGGCATGCGTTTTTAGGCTTCAGCTGCTTTACCTTGCTTGCAAACTATTGGAAAGATCTTATCCTTTTAATTTTTGGTCTGAATTATATTTGAATTTATGGTTTTAAGAGGTGAAAAAAGTCCTAAATTTTTCTGTCAGTTTCAGGCTTTAATTTGACCCTATGTTTACATTTAGTCGATGTTTAGAAGGAAAGCAGTCGAAATCTTTGTTGCAAAATTTTTCATCGTCGTTGTTTTGGGCCTTTTGTTTTAAACTAATTTTTTATCCTGCCTGCCCAAGATGTTTGAAGTACAAATTGGTTGAACATTCTCGGAAGCTTTTGCTTTTGATGCAGGAAGTTCAGACAATGATGGTACATGGCTATAATGCATGTTCATTACTTGTTTGATTGATCCTGATTATCGATTTTCAGATCATGCTCTTTCCACGTGTTCAATGAGCTTGTTATGCCCTATTATTTTTTGTATGAAGTGCCCTTCCTGAGCGAACATGAATGAAACAAATAAACTACTCACTGAGATATTTAATTGTCAGTTGTGCCATTCTGACCTCGGATATCTTCGGTTCTATATTTATGAGGAGCGTTGATATTTAATTCTATGTGTGTAACTACGGTTACTTATGTTTATTTTGATTTTATCCTTTTCTTTCGATAGTTTCTGTTGTCCTCACTTTGTATTAATTCTCCTTTATTTGTTTTCATGTCTTTTTGGAATGACGGTTATGATCTTTTGGTGCTGTACGTGTATGGGTTTTCGTAGAGATTTTTTGTTTGAGTGATTGCATCGAGTTGCTGAAGCTTGATAAGATTTGTTGGGACTAGTTATAGCTGATGGTTAGAATAAATATCAAGGCAAGAAGTATAACACAAACAGATGGTATCTGGATGCGTGGAATTGAGTTCAAGGCAGCCCAGTTAATTGCTTGCTTGGTCTCATCTGCTGTATGGTAACAAAGATTTATTGGTGAAAAAGATTTGTTGGTGAAAAGATTTGTGGTTGGGATCCACAAGATTTATTGATGAGAAGATTTGTGGTTGTGATAGTCTTGGAAATTCGGAATGTAAGTAAGGCTTTGAGGGTGGGCCCACTAATCATCAATTCACAAGATATGGAAACTTTGGGAAATTTATCTTTTTTGTAGGAAGTATGATTCTGTTTGGATTCTGTGGTTCTGCAGCCTTAAGTCTGACTTAGTCATTGTCTAAATCGGAGAGTTTTGTTGTCTCTTGTTAGTTGTTCTTCAGATGTGTCAAACTCTTGATGCCTGATCTTTTAGTTATGGTCCTCATGGAGGTCTACCAGATATCAAATTCGAGCTTTATTGGATGAGATTGTGAAGTATCAAGCTTAGTTACTTTATGTTTGATACAGTTAGTCTGAGTTAATCACTCTAAACTGCGTTTTTCTGGCAAGGTCCTCTCATCTGCTACTGTGGAGTGCTCATGAAGCCTGAGCCTTCTTTTCAGCCTTGTGAGTTGAATTTTGTTTGAACTAGTTCGAACTTTTTTTATAAAACTTTATTATTAATTTTTTTTGTGGGGACAAGAGATTGAGATCAATTTCACTGTCATGTTTTTGCGGGTCAATAAGTTTATGTACTGCATTATGAACTCAACCATCTACCTGGTAGAGTCATTTACATAGGCCACACTTTCAGTGTGGTCACTTCACTTGCGGGCACATTGCAATCCATTCCGTGAATCTTATGAGACATCATCAGGATCAGTAGCGTCTTTGCAGGTTCAGAAACAGTGTTTAATTGAGGCTCAGTACTTCGGGTTTGCATGGGCAAGATGAATTCAGCAACATCAACACTCACCAGACATCGATGCTGCCAGTTCATCAGTAGTTCCAGTATTGATTTAAGATTTGATAACTTTGGTGGAGTAGTACTTTTGGCTGCCTTGGAATCTGAAACTCCGAACCTGTTCAAGTTTGTAGTCGGGGTATATGGAGTAGGCATGGGCACACCTTTCTTTTTCTCTCTTTCTTCCTACCCATTGGCGTTTCATCTTTGGGAACTGTGGTGGCGAGTTTTTAATAGGCGATCGTATGATAATTGCAAGTACTTAAAAGTTGTCGGAACATCTTCTATCAACAAAGGTTGTCAGAACATGGATCTCCATGGCTCTAGGGTATCTTTTATGAGTTTAGGTGGTCTAAGTTTTCTGGTTGAAAGGGATAATCAGCATTGTCATCAGTTCTGCTATTTTGAGCTGATAATCGGATGGAGCACCTTTGCTGTCTTTGACTGATTTTTGTGTTTTTTACGAAATTAATGAAACGTTATGAGAACGAGTGATTATGGATCGAGTCGGGCATAGGCTGCAAAATGAACAGAGTTTTTGAGGTATCTTTTTGTGCTCTATGTGGTTTGTTTTGAATAGTGGAAAGATCAAATATTGTGATTGCTGCCTTTGTCTGAGTGATCTGCATAGCTTTGTTTGGGGGAACATTGCTTTTGTGAATACAAGATGGATGCTTGCCTGGTGTCTGCAGTTTTATCCTAATTCTGGCAGGCTTATGTTGGGATTAAGGATCATTGAGAAGTTAACCTTATCACAGATAAACTGCTAGCACTGATGACCAATTCAACTTGAATGTTTCTGTTTGAGAGTAGATACATTTGACTTTGTGGTGGGCTAGGTATCAGTTTATGCTGGATCTAATTTATTGGATTTTGTGGGAAGTCAAGATCAGTAGTGATGGATTCCTCTGTATTTATCAGAATTTTTTTCACATTGAAACACAGTTCAATCTGTTATCCATAATAACAAGGAGAAAGTAAGTTATCAACTTGTTAAATTTTAATTACCAGTTACAGTTAGGATGTGTGCTAATATATATTGCTAATCCATATCTCATTCTCAAATTTTGCGTTCATATTGTGTGTTCCCTGTCTATTAATTCTTCTTCCAGCTTCTCAGCAATTGAACTCTGGCTGGGTGATGCAAGTTGCTTTTAGTTTCTCGTTGTGGACTCCTGGGAGTAGTTGATAGATTACTCTCACTTTTGGTTAAAATGGATGAATTTCATTTATATGAAATGGCTAATGTGGTACTTTTATAGATCATGATGGAAAGAGATACAAACCGTCCCCGAGGTTTTGGGTTTATTACATTTGGAGATCGGCGAGCAATGGAAGACGCAATCCGGGAGATGCATGGGCGGGAGCTTAGTGATCGCATAATCTCTGTGAACAAAGCTCAACCCAAAATGGGAGGGGGAGGAGCTGGAGAGGATTCTGACCATGGCTACAGAGGAGGTGGCTACTCATCTGGTGGCAGGAGAAACTATGGGGGAGGAGATAGACCTGCAGGACAAGATGAATGCTTCAAGTGTGGTCGACCAGGACATTGGGCCCGAGATTGCCCTTCAGCGGGAGGTGGAAGAGGCGGTGGAGGTTCGTTCTCATCACATTCTAGGTTTGGGGCTGGTGGCCGTGGGGATCGCT
Organism: Heteromeles arbutifolia; assembly: GCA_024362995.1. NCBI lineage: Eukaryota > Viridiplantae > Streptophyta > Magnoliopsida > Rosales > Rosaceae > Heteromeles > Heteromeles arbutifolia. The sequence continues at coordinate 11,190,716 of JANCRC010000018.1, forward strand.
TTGGTGGAGACCGTGACCGCTACATGGATGACCGTTATGATGGAGGGCGCTATGGAGAGAGGGACCGTTTTGACAGCAGAGATGACAAATATGGTAGCCGTGATCGCTATGCTAGCGACAGGTATGAGTTACTGCTTAACCGCTTGTTCCTTCTCTCACTTGTGATTGCTCTGAATAGTAGTAAACAAAATCCCTTTTACTCAACTTTCGCCACTTTTCCTTGCAGGTACCCAGCCGGTGATCGTTTTGCAAGTGACAGGTACGGTGGTTCTGATCGTTATCCTCAAAATGGTTATGGCAAAGATAGAGGCTATGATAGGGATGGTGGCGCAAGAGGAGGCGACAGGTATGCAAGCGGAGGGCCAGCTAGAGGCGATAATTACAGAAGCAGGCCTGGTCCTTATGACCGCCCTAGCAGGGGAGGCCGCCCATCTTCCTTTGACCGCTACTAAATGTTGCTGTTGGGTGATTCGGCTGTTTTCATGAGACTTGTAGCTGTTTTAGCTAATAATCTTTTAGGTTCTGAATGTGGGATGTTGAGATTGCAATTTTAATGTAGGATTGATGGATGATATGCATTTTAATTTAGTATTTTTCTTTTGGGGTTTTAGTCAAAATGATATATCTCTTTACTTTAGTCATTGAAATTTAAAATTGATAAAACTGGCCCTAATTTCGTCGACCGTCAATCATGTTGGTTCTTTTGTAAAAAATCTCTATTAAATACAAATAAAATGATAAAAATACCTCACTTTTTGTCAAATCCCATCGTTTATTAAATTGAAAATATTTTTGTCACTTTGTTCCTTATTATACAAAAATGAATCACAAAATGATCAAAATAAAAGTGAAGGGTTATGTCAATTTTTTTTTTGTTTTGGAAAAAGGGTTATGTCAATCTTAGGCATCATTGTTTTGTTAAAAAGTAAAAAAAACTATCCCTTTCAATTACATTTTAGTACACTCTCAACCCCCTTCTTACCAAATGAATTAACATAAAAAGAAAATGAGGTCATTTTTAGGAAAGTGGCACTCGATATCTATTAAAAGAAGAGACCTTTTTTTCTCTTTTCTTTTCTTTTCTTTTTTTGGTGAACACACCAAGAACTCTTCTATTGCACAAATTGACATATAGTTTTGCTTTCCGTCTCTCTCCTATTTCTTGTTGAGTTCCATACCATATGCTTCTGTTTTGAATATTTAATCCTGCGGACGTCAACATTTGTTTGAATCTTATGGTAATATTTACAATTAAAGGTGTAAATTCTTTTTTTCATCTCAACCAAACTTTGCGGACGGAGGAGTGATTCAGCCGGAATAGTCCATGATTTCCGATTAAGAGAGAATGGGGTTGATTGGGGGGTGTGTTGAATCCGAATTGGACTGCCTACATATCTTCGGGAAGGAGAATAAAATCACTGGTGTAGTTCTAAGAAAGGATGGTTTGATGTGTGCACATCATGAACCATCATTCTATAGGCGTATATGAGATGAGTTCTCTATGGATGTTTGTCCATCACTGTGTTTGGAGGAAGATGAGCCTAGTTTAGGTGTAGAGAGAATATGGGAGAGACGTATTGATTAGAGAGATAAATGCCCAAGCTAGGGTATTTATAGAGATCTTCAGAGTCCTTGTAGGGAGAGTAATCCCGATTAAATCGAGATACTATCTAGAAGGAAATTTAGGATAAGATATCCAATCCTCCTAGGATTATGATTACATTGCCTAATTCCCAAGATATTCTAATTTAACTTGAATTAGGGTTTAATTACTTGGGAGAAGTAATACAGTTTGCGGAATGTCTGTCTGACTAGTCAGCCTGTTGGAATGGCTTACCCTGACTATGATTAGGAAGCCTAACTAGTTCGATGATCTGAATTTCATGGGCTATGGGCATTCCGGTCCTTCTTGCCACCCAAGAAGAAAATTTATCAATTCCAATCTTTTCCAAAATGGAAGATTATAATAGACTTTTTTTATTTTTTTTTATTTTTTATGTCGAACCCCTTCTAATTCACTCAAAATGAAAAATCAAATTTTCTCTACCTTGAATATCTCTATTCATTCCAATCAAATTTTCTATACCGAACGATGTAGTCTACCACTAAATTTACCTAAACTACGAGAATGAAAATTCAAATTTAAGGCAGAGGATTTTCCTATTACTTGACTAAAGTCGTGCCTGCATGCACCTTACAATCTAAGTTTCCCTTTTCCTTTGAGGTTTTAAGTTTCCCGCTGTGCGTAGGGCACGAAGTAGCAAAGTAATTGAGAAATTTTGTCTCACTGTTGACCTTAAAAACTATCAAGCCTACATGGCGCGCAGGCCAAGTAATCTATGAGCTAACTACGTCTTTCGGTTGTATGCGGGGTGTGCCAACTCGACGGCCGAGCTCGGCCGATGAGTAAAATTTGTTGATGTTGCGTTGGTCGCACTGCTGACTTCTTGATCTTGCGACTGCGGCCAAGGAATGAACAATTCTCGGCCTTCAGGTTCTAGAGCCTGAAGATAAGGCTGCTAGTTCTGCGAAGTTCACAAATCGTCGGTGCCGGATTCGGTCACTGTGATTATATTCGTGAGAGTATAAGCACGCCGAATCGACACCAAAGTATAGGGGCACAGATACTCAAAATAGATATATGTCTTGATGGTGAATGTGGTTCGGCCGTCAGAATGTTGAACTCTAAAGCCAACTTGTGAGTATCCAATCATAAAACAACTCGGCGTCCAATGTGTCGAGCTCAGTAATTTGTAACACCTCACTTCGCCGAGAAGGCTAATAAGATGACCTCTGCCAATAAGGATTCGAAAATCCTTCTCGACTGAGACTTGGATAGACAACCAGTCGGCCTCTTTGTAGTGCTGTTTATCCAAACTGAAGGTGCTCCGCGGTCGGCTGATCCTTCGGCGATAATGCTGTTTATCCAAACTGAAGGTATCACCGGTTACCTTCACAGTGCTGTTGATCCAAACTGAAGATGTGTTGGCGAAAAGGAAAATAAAAATCTCAAAGTTGTTGAGAGGTTTCGCGTAGAGCGAGGGTTTGTGCAGGGCAGATTTGTGTGTTGAGTTGGAGGGGATCTTGAATGATGCACTGAGTCTTGTATTTATAGGGGCAGACCTCCTCATAACCGAATTAGAATCCTTCTCGGAATAAGATTTCTTAAAGCTAATCCAACCAGAACTTGGCCAATCCTAAACCAATTAGGACTTTGAATTCAACTCTTTACCCGGCCACATTCATTTCCAAGTTTCAGCGCCCTCATCCTACCGAGCATCATAGTTACATCAGGATTCAATTCCCTTATCTTTATCTGAAAGACTCCATTTCCTGGTAGGACTCGGCCAACCTGACTTGGCGGCCCATGACCCAAAATCTGACGAGACTTCTAGAAAGATCGCTAGGCTGGATGAAACTCCGAATTCAGCCAAAATTAATATTTTGGGCCCAAACATTGCCCCATCGCTTTTGAGGCTGTCGACCAACAATCCCTGGTCGAACCTCGGCCTTGAAGAAGCGAAACCATCCTCAGGTATTCAGAAAAATTACACATCTTCGGGAATCACCATCACGCCATTGGGAACCATCATCATACTCATTTATGAGACATCACTTCGCTTTCTTGATTCTTCCAACCGTCTTGCCACGCGTTGACTCCCAAAACACCTTAGCACATTTCAATCATGACCTCGAAAATGTGCAATCGTTGAAATGTCACTACCCATTAAAATCGCCACAACACGCAATTGTGCGTCCTCAAACCTTAAAAATCTCGGTCTCTTCCCCTGGATTCTCTGAATTCCCTCAATGATTAGCGACTTTCCCGATCAATTTTATCCCTAAGTTTGAAAATTGAACATTTAACCTTCCCTCTCAAAACGTCTATAAATACCCGAATCCTTTTATTTGTATTTCATGCTTTCAAACTCTCAAGAATTTCTTGTTCTTTGCCCTCAAACTTCTTCAAAACCCAGAAATTCTTCCTTCAAACCCAAAAAACCTTCCTTCAAATCCAGAAAAACCTTTTAATCTTCATCAATGGCCTCCTTCACCACCAAGCTCTCTAAGGAATGTGAAAAATGCGAGAAAATTATTGATCGATGCTCAATCAAGACACTGCGCTTCGAGAGCGACATAAGCACTACTCACTAGATCCTCGACCCTTTTTTCAAAGATGCAGTACCTCCATCCATCACTGAACTTTTCAAGGACTAATGCCTAAAACCCTTGCTGCAAGGGTTTGAATGGTCAAAATAGGATTTAGCAAAACCCGAAGGCTCCTGGCCTTCGACCACTGCAACCTGGGCAGCCTGGGTTTCACGAATGGAAAAGATCTTCGGCGAACAATGGAAACCTCTTGGCATATACGATGCCATTGGACTTTCATCTATGGAAATCGTCATGGACAAGGAGTTTCTTATTGCAGCTTCTAGCTTCTGGTGCTCGGCCACCAACACCATGGTCCTCCCTTTCGGCCCTGTTGGCCCCATCATCCTTGACGTTACCGCAATCCTAGGGACTTCCTATTCTGGCATCTCAGTCGATGCTGCCCTCTCTGGGTACCCATCGAACATTGATCTGAAGGCTCTTTTCGACGAACGGGTCATCGAAACACTGAGTGGAGAAGGTCAAGAACCCTCAAAGGAAGAAGTCGAAAAACTTCAAAAGAACTTTCTCAACTACAACACCCTTTACCTCCATTTTGCCGTTCGAGGATAAGAGAACCTGCGGCGGGGAGAACATGAAGCATTCCTCTTCTATTGGTACAACAAATTCGTTTGTTGTACCAAGTCCAACAAATGCTTGGTTGAAAACATGCCGGTGGCCGAAGCCTTAGCTAGCGGTCACACCCTAGCACTCAGTCTAGCCATTCTCGCCAACCTCCTGTGTTGCCTGGCCGAGATGACCCTTCACAAGATCGACCCGCACCAGAACGGTTCTCTTTGGGTCTTCCAACTCTGGTTGCAAGTCTACTTTATTACTCTTCGGCCAGAAATCGCCAACTTCTCACCTACTAAAGCGCTCGGCCTCCAACTGGCTTCTCGACCAATACCTCCTCACCAAGCTGAGGAAGTGTTCAAATACTTCTTCGGCCTCAACGTTCTTTCCGACGACGAGTTCTTGATCTGTTGTCGTCGAGAATACCCCTCGTCGATTAAGCTCCCCACGTCAGCGTGGAGTGTATATGATGATGTTGATCTCTGTCAATCCTGGGGATGGTTTGTGCTTGCTCGCGACTTTCCTCTCAGCTGTGGCGCTCGCCAAGCAAGTTAGGAAGTATACCACCCTCACTTTACTGCTCGTCAACTCGGCTACCTCCAGGGTTGTCTGGTACCTCTTCTCACCTTTTGCTCTCTCCTAAGCCGAGGACGCCTACCCGGCTCCTCAGAGAAAGAGTGCATGGACGCCAAGAAGGAGTTTCAAGAACAATGTCAAAAACTCCGCCTTCGACCAACTGTTCCAGAGTCATTCAGCATTGACACTTTTGGTGATTGGTGGGAGGAATATACCCAGAACTTCTTTGTTACGTCGGTCGAAGACGTCGTCAACAAAATTTTTGGTGACCGACTCAAAAAAACTTCTACCTCTCATTCCAAAGAAACAACCCAAGGTATATGGCTCTCTCCAGCTTCATTCTTCAAACATTTATTCGACTTTACTGACTTGATTTCGCTTTCAGGCGGCCGAGTGCCGAAACAAGCAGACATGATCGTAGCGGTTGGGGCCAAGAAAAAATTGGCCTCCTCCTCCAGGAAGACTAAAACTACCGCACCAGCCCTACTGAGCAAACGGCCTCGCCAAGAGGTCGAGACGGCAGGTGAATCTCCCCGTCCCCCGAAACGTGTCAAAAAATTGACGAATAAGGGAGAACGGGAGATTCACGTTATCTCCAGCCAGACCACAGTAGTAGCCACTCCTAGTGTATCTCCTCCTGCTCTTGTCATCCAAGCCCCGGCGAAGAAGCGGCCAACTTCAACTGGTCAAACACTCAAAATTCAACCTATTCCTCTAGTTGCGGTCGAACCATCTGCTGCCCCGCCGGTCGAAGAACTTGCAGCTCTAAGGCCGACTGCTGCACCTGTCTTGGAGGAGGTGCGTCCTTCGGTTACAAAGAATCTCCCCACAAATAAAAAATGACCAGCGATCGTCCTGGAAGAGGTATAATTCTGTTGTAGTCACCCTCTCTTTTTACTGGATTCGAAAAAATGCTAACGTTTTTTTATTCTGCAGGATGACGAGAGCGACGAGATTTCGTTGACCAGTCGCCCTCGATCAACCAAAACTCATCCCGCCAATCCTCCTATGGTCGAGGCAAATGACCAGTTTGACCCTCCTTTCATGGTCGAGATGGGTGACCGGATCGATTCTCCTACGATGGTCGAGACAGGCGACCAAGTCGACCCTCCTTTAACAGTCGAGATAGGCGACCAGGTCGACCCTTCTGCACTAGTCGAGGCGGATGACTAGGTCGATCCTTTAGCCAATCGTAAAAAAAGGCCTGCCATTGAGCCAGAAGCGACGGTGAAAACGCCGATTCACCCGCAAGATCAAGACCTTGGCATCACTCCTCAGGAAGCCACTTCAGCTTACGTAAGTACTCTCATTGCTTTTCATTTATCCACCTTCTACCTTAGAATTCTAAACCAGGAAAAAATTAATGTCAGGTGCCCACGTTCTCATTTCACCAAAAATTCTATGCGTCGAAGGGCGTTATCTATATCTCTTGGCCACCTCAATGGCCATCGAACATAGATAACCTTCATCGGCCGCGTGAATTAAAAAGCAGTCTTAAACATTGGGCTCGGCCATTAAGCTCTTTAGGTTCGAGCAATGAGCCAGCAGACATGGCTGAAGTCTTCTCTTGGCAGGTCTAAAATTCTCCCCCTTCTTTTCCTCTTTGTAACTTGGCTTTTGCTGACAAGTTTCTTTTCTGCGCAGCCTTCATGGGAAGTTGAACTCGAAGCCCTTCTTCTGAATACTTCGGGAGCGGCTAGCTCTTCAACGACTACAACCAGACCATCCGTATCAACAGCCGAATCAGATGCCTTTACCAAACTGTAGGCGCTCATATCTCTCTCGGCTTCACAAATCCTTGAAAGTAAGGGTCTTGACTCTGTGGGAGAATGTCTAAACGACCTTGCAGGGGCAGTTTTCTGAGCAACGAAACCATCACTCGCCTGTCTTCCATCCTAGATCGAGCTCGAGAGCATTTCGATATTTTCACGAGAGCTCTCCAAAGAGAAGACGACCTTAAAGCCGCATTAGTTGCTCAAGAAGATCTATGGCCAGAGGTCGAGGCGGTAAAGGCAAAGAAAGCACAGTTGGTCGACTTTGACCTATAAATTGCCGACCTCAACCGGTAAATTACGGAACTCCAACGTCAGAGGTCAGCCATGGCCTCCGATCTTGCTGTTAATTTCGAGTTGAGCAAAACTTGTTTGACCAATTATGCGGTTGATGCGAAGCAAATCGAGCAGTTGAAGATGGATAGAAGAACCTGGTAGGCTGAAATCACAATAGGCGAAGTACGATGGTTGGAGTTAAAGGCTACCCTTGAAGCTTTTTTTCCTTCGTCCCTTTGAGTTATCTTTGTAAACCAGTCGACCGACCTCTGCTTGTACACCTTATGAATGAAATGATCTTTTAACCTTTTATTCTTGTATCTTCTAAGTAATCAGATAGTATTTCTTTAAAAATTTCCCATTAATTGGTAGTTTGTGGAATGCGCCGGTTCGATTTTTGAGGTGATATGCCCCATTGCCGAAGACTTTATGGACGATGAACGACCATTCCTAGTTTGGCGACCATTTGCCGAACCTAGTGTCTTTCATTCCCGCAGGTAGCACTGTTTGCCACACTAACTTTCCTTTGCTGAAAGTTTTTTGTCTGACTCGCTGATTATAGGCTCACTCGGCGATCTTGTTTTGCGCCACTAAAAGATTGTAAGCGTCAATTCGGTCTCCCTCCAAATCTTTCATCTCTTGTATCATGGCCTGATTGTATTCGGTGCTGGACAAACTACTTTGCTCGATTACTCGTAGAGAATTTACGCTTTGTTCGACTGGTAGCATTGCGTCATGCCCATATGTTAATGCATATGGGGTGGTCCCCGTCGCTGACCGGGGTGAAGTTCAGTATGCTCATAAAGCCTTGTTCAACTTTAAATGCCACATGCCAGGCCTTTCTTTTACTATTTTTTCGAGAATGCCGATCAAAACTTTATTACTTGCCTCGACTTGTCCATTCGCTTGTGGATAATACGGCGTAGATTGTTCGAGTTGAATTTTCAAACACGTCGTAGACTCTTTAAACCTATCAGCTGTAAAAATTATGCCATTATCAGTTATGATTATTTCTGGCACGCCGAACCTGGTTACAATGTGTTCTTCCACAAAATCGCAAACCTCTTTGGATGTTAATTCTGCATATGATTTTGCCTCGACCCATTTAGTGAAATAATCGATTGCCACGAGTATCCATACATGTTTTGCTGCTCTAGAAGTTGGTGTGATCTTACCGATCACATCCATTGCCCATCTTCTGAACGGCCAAGGTTTGGTAACTGAATGAAGTAATTCGGCCGGGGCTCTTTGTACATGCCCATGAATTTGACACTGCACGCATCCTCGTGCATACTCAATACAATCTTTCAATATGCTCGGCCAGAAGTAACCATGTCGGTGAAGTAGCCAACGCATCTTGCGTCCCGCTTGATAGGCTCCGCAAATTCCTTCATGTACTTCTGTAATCACTTGGGCGGCTTCCTTCGGACCGACGCACAATAGCAATAAACCATCCTTGCCTTTTCGATATAACTCATTCTGGTATGACACGTAGTTTGTGGCATGGGCTCTTGTCTTTCGATCGTGTTTATCCCTGGGATTATTGAGATACCGCATAATTACCCCTCTCCAATCGTTTGGTAGCGCCTCAACGGCGCAAACATCTACATGATCCTCTCGTTCCAACAACGAGGATAAGGACATTACCCGTGTACGTATCATATGATTACGCTGGAGAACTTCCTGATTAACCAAGGCCGGGTGAGACTGTTATCCTACAGGTTTTGCCTAACCTTTACCCCCTAGGAGTTGTGCGCCGGAGGCTATTTGTGCCAGTTTATCTGCGTCAATGATGTAAACACGCAAGATGTGCTCGAATGTAATCCGCTCAAACGACTCAGCTAAATAGTTGGCAACCATGTGATAAGGTGCAAAAGTACAACTCATGCAATGAAAAATACCGTTGAGTTGGTTAATCACAAGTTCTGAATCGCCAAGGACGAGGGCATGGGTAGCTCGTAAGTCATGGAGGATGTGAAGGCCGATGATAAGAGCTTCATATTCGGCCTGATTATTTGTACAATCGAAATCGAGCCTGAGAGAAAAATACCAACGGCAGTGGTTGGGGGATTGAACAACGAGGCCGACACCAGCCGAGGCTGAGGTATTAGATCCATCAAAGTACATCGTCCAGTAGTTATCGTGTGTTTCAACCATGCCGATTTCGACGTCATTGCCTTCGACACCATATGGGGAGAGGTGTTGGGCCAAAAAATCGACTAAAGCTTGGCCCTTTACGACTTTTTGAGGCACGTATTGCAAACTGAACTCTGATAATGCCATTGTCCATTTCCCCAGTAAGCATGTAACGAATGACATCTGTTTGGGCGATGACTTGTGTGACTGATGGGAGCATGTAATGTCAAAGTTTTGTGGCGACGAAAAACAAAGCCAAGCAAAGTTTCTCGACAGGTTAATAATTGATCTCCGGTGAATTCAGATTCTGACTGAGATGAAAGATAGCTTGTTCGAGGCCGACATCGTTGTCTTGCGCGAGGAGGCAGTTAATGGACTCTTCGGTCGCTGAAATATATAACTTAAGAGGCCTACCGCGTCGAGGTGGTACGAGGACCGATGATGTGGTAAGGGAGACCTTGATTTGAGTAAAAGCCGCTTGATGCTCTTCACCCCACTCAAACTTATCCGAGTCCTTCAGTTTCAAAAGCGTAAAGAACGCTTTCATTTTCCCCGTCGAATTAGCTATAAAACGGCAGAGAAACTTTATCTTGCCGAGTAAGGACTGTAGCTGTTTCTTTGTTGTCGGGGGTGGGGCGGTGATGATCGCGCATGCCTTGTTTTCGTCCACCTCGATTCCTCGATGATGCACAAGGAATCCTAAGAAATTACCGACCGATACGCCGAATGCGCATTTAACCGGGTTCATCTTGAGATTATGTCGTAGCATAAGAAGGAAAGCTTGCCGAAGATCATCTAGATGTGTTCGGCGGCTTTTTGATTTAACCACCACGTCGTCGATATACACCTCAACTATTGTGCCAATTAGGTCATGAAAGATAGCGTTCATGGCGTGTTGGTATGTGGCACCAGCGTTCTTAAGGCCGAATGGCATAACTACCCACTCGAATGTTCTGAGTGCCCCCGGACAACGAAAAGTAGTTTTATGAACATCGACCTCAGCGATAAAGATCTGGTTATAATCGGCATGACCATCCATAAAAGACATCATGTCATGATTAGCTACGGCGTCAATTAACAAATCTAAGATCGGCATGGGATATTCATCTTTGGGAGTTGCCAGATTCAAATTACGGAAATCAATACAAATGCGTAGGGCACCGCTTTTCTTCAGTACTGGCACGATATTCGCCAACCATTCGACGTATTGAGCGGTTCGAATAAACCCGGCATTTAAAAGTCGAACCAGTTCTTCTTTTATGCCGAGTTGTACTTCGATTGAGAACAGTCGAGGAGGTTGGCGAAAGGGCTTGCAACTAGGTTTGATGCGTAATTCATACTCTACGAGGGTCTGGTCAAGACCAGGCATCTCATGATAACTCCAAGCGAAACAATCTTTAAACTCGTGAAGTAAATTACAAAGCTCGACCTTCATATGTTGGGGTAACAAAGCACTAATAAATAAAGGTCGTGGGTTGTTGGTCGTCCCAACATTTATTTCCTCCAAAGGGTCTTTGACTTGGGGCCGGCTGTCTTCAAGCTCGGCCGGGGCAGCTTGGATTTTGTCAAGAGAGAGGGCAGGGCCATTTTCGCCTTTGGCGAAGAACTCCACGAGGTTGACGCCCGAATTCGGCTGTTGGGAGATAACATACCAATGAGCCAGCAATCGTTCCATGGTTGATGAAATTACGACTCGACGTTTGGCCTGACTGGTGTCAGACATCAGGATCAGTGATGAAGTTGGCCAACCCGAGTCTCGTCGAATCCTGGTGAACAGTTTCAGTGCCAACCTTGATGGCCTTCTGGACAGAAATCTGAGTCGGCCCTCCGTCTTCGTTGAGGCCGTGTAAAGTGATGTAGCCGACATGATCGTCATAGTATCGTGCTTGGATCATGTTAGCTTCGAATGACTGATTATCAGTCGGGTGAACCACAACCGACTGGCCATCCCAAAAGATGAGGACTTGATATAATGATGAAGGGATACAGCTTATTTGATGAATCCAATCTCGGCCAAGTAACGCATTGTACTCGGTCTTGGAATCGACTATGAAAAAGGCTTGTGAACTGCGATGTTTACTTCTAGCGGAATGACCCCTTTTGTTTGGGATTTGTCACCGATGGAACTGCTCATGGTGATTTCGGACGGAATAAGTTCATCGTTGGAGCGACGTAATGCTTTCATTACAGTCACATGCATGATATTGACAGTTGTTCCACAATCGACGAAAATTTTGGAGACTGGGTATCCTTTGATATAAGCCGTAACATACAACGATTTTAGATGACGGAGATTGGCCAATGATGAGCGAGGAAATAATTCGGCCAGAGCCATCTTGAGATTATTTTCTTTCGTTGTTGACTCGATTTCGGTAGCAGGTACAAAGTCGACTTAGGTAGCTTCCTTGGTGACTACGTCACCGTCTAAGAAATTTGGTTGGGACGTGCTTGGTTGAAAATCAACAGGCAAGATGTGAATCATACTGATTTCCATATTGTCAATGACCGAATGACCTATTGTTTCGGGATCTTCTACTTTTGTCGGCCCCACGTCTGCTGGGCCTTCCTCTTCTGGATTGGCTTTCCTTGCGGTCGCATAGAGAGTATCTGGTTCGATTGCATACGTTCTTGCGAGGCATTTTTTAGAATATTCTCGTTTGTTTCATAGGCCTTAGGCTCATCTAGAACCAGAGTTGGGTATAGGACTTGCATCGTGTCACGAGCTTGCTCTTGATATATGATACAGGCGTCCCGGACATCCAGTAGGTATCCAAGCGTGCAACATGCGTCGTTTCGTCGACCGTAAGGTCGAAGAGAGAAACGGTTGAGAAAACTTCGAAGTGGTATCGTAAGTGCTGAAGATCCTCAAGAGAGAAGGGAAGCTCGTTTGTATTGATATCGGTATATGGGTCGACGTCAAAGTCGAGGACTCGAGCCTCACGTATGTGTTGGAACCTAGCTTTCAACCCTAGGTTTGAATTCTTTTGAATAATTCGCTAGGCATCAGGACAGGCCAGAACGAGATCAATCGTATCTTGGCATGCTTTCGGCAAACCGTATAAATTGTTAGCTGAATGCTTTTTGTGGAACTATCGCATATACTCTAATGCCTTCCCGAGGAACGGGGGATGTAGGTTTCGTCTAACTCTGATCAAAGGTTCTTGTATGGGTAACGGGGAAAGTTTGCTCTCGGCTTCCTTCTTGAAATGTTTAAAGTGCGCATTCATTTCCCCGGGTCGAAGGAGAAGTTTGATTCGCTTATCAGCATTCTCAAATGTGGTTTCCACATCAGGATTGATCACTTGTCTTTCTTGGAGCAACTCTATCATGATGGTAGGAGGTTGTCGCTCGTCGTCACTGCTAGTTTTGTTATTCGGCTGTCACTTGGGGACCGAAGTTTCCTGGGCCACTTGTCGGTGGGCCATGCAATCTATTCTTTAGCGCCGACGCTTCTGTGATTTGGACAGTGCAGTGTACACACATTTAGGGGAATGATAGGTGTACCAACGTTGATCGTGCGGTTCAGGAGGTTTGAAGGTTTTCTGTTTCGCAGAAGAGTTTGAGTTGCTAGAATTTCGTGCATAATAATCTTTGTTATAGAATGGTGCATCAATGTCGAGGCGTCGTCTGACTGAGGGTAGTTCGGTCGGCCGCATTTTGGGGCCAAGTCTGTCGAAAACTCCCTGGCGCTGGCTTGCACTGAGTGTCTTCTGATGTGGTGCAGCCATGGAAGGTGATTGTTTTATCGTAGCCTGAAACAGCCTTTCGTTTGGCTCGGTGGTGACGCTTGTCTTACACCGACTACATAGAACGGCCGATCTATCTATTTCCTCGGTGCTGGAGTCTGTCATGGACTCGATGATAGCCGGTCCTGAAAGAACTTTGGGTGTCTCGTTTGAAAATAAATCAATCTTGAGCCGTGGCCGAGAATTCTACTTTGGGATGTGTTGTACTGGAATGAACTCGGCCTTCCATTTCCCTTTGTCTCTAGGTAGACGGGCATCTACCATATTAACCGTCGCCGTGGGAAACGGGTCGGTGTCAACGCTCATCTTCTTTTCTGGAAACTTGAGTTTACCGTTATCAATCCAGCTTTAGACGGCATCTCGAAATACAACACATTTGTTTGTCATATGTTTATTCGAATTATGGTACTTGCAATATGTTCTTCCTTTCAATTCTTCGGCCTTAGGAATATTATGCCCAGGCCGAAGTTTGATGATCTTGGCAAGTAGTAGTTGGTCGAAGATGACGTCGACCTTAGTAATGTCAAAAGTGTAAACTTTTGATGTTTTGGTGATAGATTCTTCGATGGCCGAGTGAGTTTTGACATCCTTGGGATTGGCATAAGTCAATGCCTTGCAAATATACGGTTTATCGATTACTATCTCGGCCGCATCAACACTAGGATATTCTTCAGGTTCAGCCGAGGCATAGCTAACCGTGGGGTTTTTGTAAATGGTTCCTCAGGATGGAGACTTCAAGACTTTTTCTTCTCGGAGTAGGTAGTCATATTGCTCAACATGTTGAGCTAGTTCGTACATGTCTCGGAAGTCTGCTCCCAAGAATTTCTTTTTGTACTCCACGTCCAACCCATTCAAAACGAGTTTAACAAATTCGACTTCAGGAAGGGGTACTCGGCACCAATTTCTAGCTGACTTAAACCTGGTAAGATAATCCATTGGTGACTCATCTGATGCTTGAGCCATCCTAGCTAGTGATGAAACTGACATTTCCATCCCCGGCCGATAGAATTGCTCATGAAATTTTTCGGCCAACTCCTCCCAACTCTGGATGGAGTTCGGTGGGAGATTGGTGTACCATGCAAATGCCGAGCCTGTCAATGAGAAGTTAAATAGTCGCAGTTTATGGAAATCGCTATTAACATCTCCACATTGCGCAGTGAACTGAGCCATATGATTTAACGAGGATAAAGATGATTCTCCAGTAAACAAACTAAAATCTAGGATTTTAAAGCCTTTAGGATATTCAAATTCCTCCACGTAAGCAGGGTATGGGTGGATAAATTTTGGGAATTTCGGCCCCTTTTTCAAGGCCGAATCGATCATCATCTGGATCTCGGTCATATCGATGGATGTCGTTTCTACTTTCTGGTCGGATCAATCCGATCTACTACTTGATCCTCCTTTCTTTTCCAAGTCAATTGGCTTGAGTCGAGCAGGCACTGGCTAGCCTGTATTATTGGCGAAGGATTATTCCTTGGTGGCAATTACCGAGAATGTTCGGAGGATCTATCTTCACAGATTTTATGAACCAGCCTTTCAAGCAATCTCGTGTGTGTCTCATTGGTACTGCATATTACTTCGCGTAGACTGTCTATTCCTAGGCTAAATATCTCTTCAACTTGCTGAGATTATTCATCCAGTCGTCTTCAGAGAAACGACCTTGTTGGTGGATCAGCGCCTTCACCACCATCTTTATCACAATCCTCCACTACCACCTCATTGAAAATGCATATGGTTCTGTTAGGGACTTCTGCATTGCGAGGCTGATCGTCGAGACCAGCTTCATTTTCTCGACGCGTTGTGCTCGCAGACTCCGGTATCGCGATGACAAGGGGGTTTTGTGTCTGCGTTAAGTTTTGTCATACGTTCTGAATTGACAAATCAGTCGTTGATTTTCCCATAACTGCTTTCTTCTTAACTGATCGCGTCTCAATTGGCATGAACTTCGTAGTTTTAGCACTAGGTCCCACTGGGCGTGACAAAATGTTGACCCTAAAAACTACCAAGCCTATGTGGCGCGCATGCCAAGTAATCTATGAGCTAACTACGTCATTCGGTTGTATGCGGGACGTGCCAACTCGACGGTCGAGCTCGACCGATAAGTAAAATTTGTTGATGTTGCGTTGGTCGTGCTGCTGACTTCTTGATCTTGCGACTGGGACCGAGGAAGGAACAATTCTCGGCCTTCGGTCACTGTGATTATATTCGTGAGAGTATAAGCACACCGAATTGACACCAAAGTATAGGGGCACAGATACTCAAAACAGATATATGTCTTAATGGTGAATGTGGTTTGGCCGTCAGAATGCCGAACTCTAAAGCCAACTTGTGAGTATCCAATCATAAAACAACTCGGCGTCCAATGTGCCGAGCTCAGTAATTTGTAACACCTCACTTCGCCGAGAAGGCTAATGAGATAACCTCTGCCAATAAGGATTTGGAAATCCTTCTCGACCAAGACTTGCATAGACAACTAATCGACCTCTTTGCGCAATGCTGTTTATCTAAACTGAAGGTGCTCCGCGGTCGGCTGATCCTTCGGCGATAGTGTTGTTTATCCAAACTGAAGGTATCACCGGTTGCCTTCACAGTGCTGTTTATCCAAACTGAAGATGTGTTCGCGAAAAGGAAAATGAAAATCTCAAAGTTGTTGAGAGGTTTCGCGTAAAGCGAGGGTTTGCGCAGGGTAGATTTGTGTGTTGAGTTGGAGGGGGTCTTGAATGATGCATTGAGTCTTGTATTTATAGGGGCAGACCTCCTCATAGCCGAATTAGAATTCTTCTCGGAATAAGATTTCTTAAAGCTAATCTAACCAGAACTCGGCCAATCCTAAACCAATTAGGACTTTGAATTCAACTCCTTACCTGGCCACATTCATTCCCAAGTTTCAGCGCCCTCATCCTACCGACCATCCTAGTTGCATCAGGATTCAATTCCCTCATCTTTATCTGAAAGACTCCATTTCCTGGTAGGACTCGGCCAACCTGACTTGGCGGCCCATAACCCAAAATATGACGAAACTTCTAAAAAGATCGCTAGGCTGGATGAAACTCCGAATTCAGCCCAAATCAATATTTTGGGCCCAAACACTAACAATTGACAAACTCATAAATTGTATGATCTTGATGTATAGCAAATAACAATACCGCATTTGAGGTTTATGGGACCAACCCCAAAGTCAAGAGGCAGCTTCTAATAATAACAGAGTAAATTGTGGCAATGGTCCCTCTACTTTAATCAAATTGGAGAAATAGTCCCTCAACTCATCAAAACGTATAGCTATGGTCATTTTCGTCAACTTCGTCAAAATTTTGTCAAAATGAGTTATGTTGGAAGGACCATTGCTACAATTGGGTCAAAGTTGAGGGACCATTTCTCCAATTGGGTTAAAGTTGAGGGATCATTTCTCCAGTTGGATTAAAGTTGAGGGACCATTGGCAATGGATTTTTAGTTGAGGGACTATAGCTGCACGTTTTGATGAGTTGAGGGACTAATGCTAATAGATTTTTAGTTGAGGGACCATTGCTCCAATTGAGTTAAAATTGAGGGACCATTACTCCAATTATGTTATGTGATGTAATTAATTAAGATGTGATAAATTAGCGGAGTTTAGAATATCGACATGTGGGTGATAGTTTTCTCTCTTATTTCTCTCTCAGATGTGTAAACGCATCGACTAAGATATCAGCACATTTGTGTGTGTGTTTGGTTGCTACTTTTGCTGGCATGAGAGAGATGAATACTAGGAGAACAATGTACATAGCAAGAGTACACCATTATAATAAGAGCATGTGAACGAAATTTTTTTACATATCTTTATTTTGTTGGCACAAGAAACCACTGTAACGGTATGGCTGTATCACATAAGTCCTTCTTGGAAAGTAGAGATATGTAGCAATAGCGACATTGATGAATGACCTATACCTTATTGCAATGCATGCAATTCTAATTTAGTTCTTGTAACTTTCATGTGTATGAATCTTGTGCTTGTATTTATGTTGAATGTAAGAGCTTGATGACCCACATACATCAATTAAATTTTCCTCTTGTCCCTATCCTACAAACTTTTTTTTATTCTCAATATGAAGGCGGCCAAAGTTCTAATGGAAAGAATAAAAGTCGAACTCTTTCGTTATATCCAAAAAGTATATAGCATACATCTTTTTATTTAAATCTTGAAGTGAATGCTCATGCCAAGCGTTGTTGGTGGAATTGGATACAACGACTATTTTTAAAGAATATCAGCCGTACGTATATATAAGTCACCTTCCAAATCTTTTGCTTAGCAGTATTTGTACATGTACCTTTCTCCCTTAATTATATTCAAAATCGATCAATTTGATAAATTAGAATATCATTAGGAGAAGAATGCAGATATTGTCAACCTGGGCCTTTAGCAACTTTGAATAGTAATCGTACAAGAGTAAGAATCCAATCTATCAAGATTATATATTGGATTATGTCCAGCGTATAGTGATTAAGTTTCTTAATTACTGTGTTATCATTGGTAGTTCATTTGGAATAATATAATTAGTTAAGGTAATTAATATGTTATGGTGATCTTTTTCTTTTAACATATATTTGTTAGATATTGAGATATCACGTAATGATCAAAATGATTAAGATGTGCAAATCGTGAACCACTTCTGTTGATTTTCTAGTTAGAAATAAGGAGTTATGCCAAATTCAGCAAGGACCGTTTTAGCTAAAAAATCGATAAAATTACATGTATGTACTTTGTTCACTTGGCCGGCCCTTGTGCTAAATACGAGAAGGAACTGGGGAAATTTTTTAGCTGGACAACATTAGAGTAGAGACAAGCAACATGTGATTAAAAAAAATTAAACAGTGAGGCAAAATCAACCGACTCCAATACCATTTTGACAATTCTTTCTTATTGATAAGACCAAATTTATAAGAGGGTTCCTCTCTTTCCTATCTTGAACAAGAAAAATTGTGTTTTTCCATGAACACTGTGTTTCACTTATAATAGGTGAACGACAAAGTTAATATGTTTCATTTTAGAATTATATTAAACAAAACACATATATGTATTGTAATTTAAGTAAAATAATAATAATAATACTTACATACCCCTATTATGGGGATGAGTTCATTCCCCTAGTTACTTATAACATCTTCACCTTGCATGCCCCTCTTATTGTTTTCTTTCCAAATTTGCAATTCATTCCCCATTTACTTGAAATTATTTTATTCTAGGTTAACTAAATGTTTGTTGTCACTACTCTATTATTTTTTTATTTTTTAACTGCTCTCACACACTCCCTTTGCATCTATATATTGAAACCTCCGATCCACCAACTTCTTCACTACAACAAACTTGTGAGAGACTGCTGGTGCAGTTCAGAGGAAAAAAAAAACCATGTTGGTTTCTGGACCTGGTGGAGGATGGGGGTGGAGTAACACCAAAACCCTAACCCTTCAAGTCCTCAATGGGCGGTGGTTCACGGTGTTTGCTTCCCTCTTAATCATGTCAGCCTCTGGCGCCACCTACATGTTTGGTCTTTACTCCAGTGACATCAAATCTGTGCTGGGATATGACCAAAGTACCCTCAACCTTCTCAGCTTGTTCAAGGACTTCGGGTCCAATGTTGGTGTCCTTTCTGGTCTGATTAACGAGGTCACACCCCCATGGGTGGTCCTATCAGTGGGTGGAGTCCTCAATTTTTTTGGTTACTTCATGATTTGGATGGCCGTGACCCAAAAAATTGGTAGGCCTCAAGTTTGGCACATGTGCATGTACATTTGTATGGGTGCAACTTCTCAGTCTTTTGCCAATACTGGATCACTTATCACAAGTGTCAAGAACTTCCCGGAGAGCCGCGGCTCCGTTTTGGGGTTCTTGAAGGGATATGCTGGCCTAAGTGGTGCTATATTCACACAGTTATACTCTGCTTTTTATTATGATGACACCAAGGCTTTGATTTTGTTGATTGGGTGGCTTCCTACTGCCGTTTCTTTTGTTTCTCTTAGAACAATTCGGATTGTGAAGGTCATTAGGCATCCCAATGAACTCAAAGTGTTTTATAATATGCTTTATATCTCACTTGGGCTTGCTGGATTTTTAATGGTTATGATTATAATCCAGAAGAATGTTCATTTCACTCAAGGTGAGTACGGTGCTAGTGCTGCCATGGTTATTTTCTTGCTTGTCCTCCCACTTGCTGTGGTTATTTTTGAGGAATTTAAGATCTTGGAAGGCAAGAAGCTCGAGTTGAATGGCGGTTCAGACTTGAAAGTAGTTACCGAAAAGCCAAAATCAGAAGAAGTTAGCGTTACATCTGATCTGTCACGGCCCAAGGAAGCACTCGCCACCACTACCACAGAGACTGAACCATCATGCTGGAAAACTATGTTTAGGCCACCAGATAGAGGTGAGGACTACACCATACTCCAAGCACTTTTCAGCATTGACATGCTCATTCTTTTCGTAGCATGCATTTGTGGTGTTGGAGGCGCATTTACAGCAATAGACAACTTGGGTCAGATTGGAGCTTCTTTAGGGTACCCTAAACACAGCATAAGCACTTTCGTGTCACTAGTAAGCATATGGAATTATTTGGGTCGGGTGGTATCGGGTTTCGGCTCCGAAATCTTGTTAAAAAGATACAAATTCCCTCGTCCTCTAATGCTAACCCTAACCCTCTTGTTCTCTTGTGCTGGCCACCTTCTAATTGCCTTGAATGTCAAAAATGGTCTCTACGTAGCCTCCGTGATAATAGGGTTTTGTTTAGGTGCCCTATGGCCTCTACTTTTCGCCACAATTTCTGAGCTTTTCGGCCTCAAATACTACTCGACTTTGTTCAATTTTGGGGCATGTGCTAGCCCGGTTGGACTATACTTGCTCAATGTGAGACTCGCCGGGCACATATATGACAAAGAAGCCGATAAGCAGCTTGCAGCAAAAGGGCTTGTGAGAGAAGCCGGTGAGGAGTTGACTTGCGTTGGGGGAGAGTGCTTCAAATTGTCCTTCATCGTGATTGCAGCAGTCACACTATTTGGCACACTTGTGTCGCTGATTTTGGTGATGAGAACGAGAAAGTTTTACCAGAGTGACATATACAAGAAGTTCAGAGAGGAAACAGAAGCTGCTGAGGGAGAGATGACCATGGCTGACGAAAATGGTGTCAAACCGTTGGAAACCAATGGAAGATCATAGAGATTTACATGCCATCAAGTAGAGGTAAATAGGGTAAAAAAAGAGTAAAAAAAAAAATGTATATATATATATAGACTTGTATGATTTGTGATATTGGAATTTAGTGTGGGATTTTCTTGTTTTTTTTTTTTTACATCATTAAATTATAATTGCAAAGATTATACATTTTGCTTTCCCAATTTATCCAACTTGTTTGTAATGTAAAGGGATGATGTTAAGGAGACTAAATTTATAGACAATGTTGCAGTCCTATTAGATTAGGAATGTGATTGTGTAAATCCTAGTGAATCTAGAAGTATCTCTTATATTCCTATTGGAAGTTGATTACTTATTAAGAGTTGTAATCCTAAAAGGGTAAGGAATTAACCTTCCCTACTACTATAAATAAAGACATAATGGGATGGAATAGAATACACTCACAATTACACAACTCTCTCTCTTTCTCTCTCTATGCAGCACTTTTCCCTCTCTCTCTGACCTCCATAATTGTTCAGTAAATTATGCCTACAACATGTTATCAGCACGCTCTTAACGCTGCGCTAAAGAGAGTTTATTCTTCAATCAGGGGAGTATTACGTTTTAATCATTCTTTTTATGATTAATTTATTATTTTGAATTGATCTACATGCTATTGATTCAATTTAATTTTTCTGTGTTGAACGTGATACAACGCATTGGAGATGCAATTCCAGCTTTTCGAGAAGAATCTTCTACAAATTCAAAGGCTTTTGTTGTTTTCTGCCAATCAGGTACGCTTCAAATAAAGGAAGATATTTGAAACGACCTTGAAGCATGAAAACATTTCCCATGATGCATGAACCCCCCTATGTTTATATTTACCTTCCGATATATATATATATATATATATATATATATATATATATATACACACACGTTTCATGCATTACGCAATTTTTGCTATGTGGAATATGTGAGTCAAAGAATCGAAAAAAAATTAGAAGCAATTAGGGTTTTTCAAACCCTATAAATTTTGAAAAAGAATTTAAAATTTATGGGAACTACTTCGGCCTAGGGTTTTTGAATGTTGATGGGCCCACAGACCTATAAAGCAACATACCAACCCGTGCTGAGCCACGACCTAGGGTTTTCTCTTGGTCCAACCCACGCCAGACCAAGCCAGCCCATGCTGGGCTTGTCCTCGCACTCGGCCCAATTAGCCAGCAAGCCTTTACTTGCTGGGCTTGCATTGCGTTAACAAAGAAGCCAGCGAATTCTAGGCCTCCTCTCGCACAACTGTCCAAAACCAGCAAGCCCATCGCTGCTGGGCATTGACCTCCTTCCCTGGCCCGTTGACTTGCAGTTAAGTTGGGTTGCTGTGAAGCCATATAATGGAGCCCAAAGGCCTGCAATTGTTGCTAAAAGGCCGTGACCCATTACAGTCAACAATTACATGTTGGGCTATGTTCATTTTTTGACCCAATGCCATATTTTGGCATCCCCCGCTTCTTAACCATACCCAAATATTTTTGGGACGTTTTTGGTTAACGCTAATTAAGCTATAATTTAATTATCACTTGGTTCATCACCAACTGAAGCTAATATGACCCGTTTGTCATTATTTTTCTTCCACGATCGACCCCGAATGGTCCCGATCTATTGAATTAATTAAAAGTGACATGCAATCCATTAATCTGACAATTAATCCAAAATTATTGACGTGAAGCCCACTTTTGGACATTAACGATTCAATAATTTATTTCTCTTCTTTGAACCGTTGACTCACTTTCGTATTCCCGAAGCGCTCACACTTGAGTTTCCGAAGCAACTCAAATCCACTACACTTAAATCAGCATATTGCATTCTGTGTTCTTGCAGGAACCTCTCTTTTATGAACTAAACGTTCATAAACTAAAGTGAACCTGTAGTTTCAAATTTAGTGCCTTTGAAACTCGAAGTTTTCATAAAACAATACACCCATGAAAACCCGACGTTTTTCATGAAAACCATGTCTTAGAACTCGAATGTTCTAACTTTGATGCTTATGGATGATTCATTCCCATAGCACCAATCACAATCTTGTTCCCTCCAATTCAGTGGATTGTCGAACCGTCACAAGTTTGATTTTCCCTGATTTGGATGTTTCTAATAAAAACCACTTCATGTGGGGTACAAGACGTGAATCTCCACTTGACTATCAAGCAAGGTTCTAAAAATTGCTAGGCACTAGTCATGCGGGGAGTAGAGGCCTCGCGCCTAGGCAGGCGCCTAGGCGGGATTTATGTAAATTTATTATATTTCTTGTAAATAAGTGCCTATTTACACCTAAAAAAAACTATACTTGTATGGATAATAAAATAATGATAAAATGCAAATTAGGTACACCATTTCCATAAGTATTGGATGAACTTGTAGTAAATCCATCATTTGCAAATTAGGTACACCATTTCCATAAGTATACCACCATGAAACCAAAACAAAAAGCACACAATTAATAAAAAATATAAAAAAAAATTGCCTAGGAGCCGCCTAGCCCACCTAGGCACCGCCTAGGGCCGCCTAGCTTCCAGCTGATTTTTCTAAACGCCTTGCCCAAAATCGGGGCGAGGCTCCACCGCCCAGCACCTAGGAGGCCGCCTAGGCCGATTTTTAGAACAGTGCTATCAAGTAGCTGAGAAACCATTGAAGCCAACAATGTCAAGGAAAAGCTGAATAAGCCTCTGCCATGATCTTCATTCGAAGACTTATGGCCGAAGCATTACAAATGGAAAAACCTCCCGAACGAGGATTCCATGGCTCTTTGGCTTGCTCCTATGGACTGTCTAATCATGAAAGACATTGCCTGAATCACACCATGATTACGTCCATGAATAAGTACGATTATGAAGTTTATAAATCTGATCGAATTTTGACTGGAGAATACTTTTCTCATCCTTCCATGTTTCTAACTCGCCCCTGAAGCAACAGTGTAGAAAGCGGAAGTTTACCAAATTCTCGGATCTGATTACTACCACAAACGTGAGAGAAATGTATAAACCCAGTTTGGCTAGAGTCTACCGAATGGCTCAACCTAGTTCAGTCAGAGCCTATCGAATGGTGATGCCTTGCTTCGGCAGTGATGCACCGAAGGGCATGCTCTGCTTCGGCATAGGTGCACCGAAAGGTAGTACTCTGCTTCGACAGAGACCTACTGAACAAACACCTCCAACTTCGGCTGGAACCTCCGAACCCAAGTTTGGGTCTGTCTCTCTCACAATCTAATTTCGAGTTTGTTTTTACAACATACATCATGCCCGAAGAATGATCATTGGCACCTAAGACCTAAAACTTCAAGAATAAGGGATAGTATTCCCAAACCTTAACCCTACAAAATCAACTTTCGTCTTGATGGAATAGATCATTTGTTATG
The DNA here is from genome assembly GCA_024362995.1 of Heteromeles arbutifolia. Classification (NCBI taxonomy): domain Eukaryota; kingdom Viridiplantae; phylum Streptophyta; class Magnoliopsida; order Rosales; family Rosaceae; genus Heteromeles; species Heteromeles arbutifolia. The sequence goes on from JANCRC010000018.1 coordinate 11,214,492, forward strand.
CACCTATTCGTGCCCCTACCAATGTTGTTAAGGAGTACCATTCTAGTAGTTAATATGTGAGACTAATTTTGCTCCACCGAACACCGTTGGAAGAGCAGAATTTTGACATGAATGGCCTTGTTGGCCGAATCCACCCTAGTAACTTTGGTTTACTTTGTGAACATTTTTCCATGTTCTTGGATTCAAGTTTGGTGTATGTTTTAGTTATGGATAATCTTATTGATATTGTCCTCGAATATGAGTTAATTGAATCATGTTTCTTAATACATGTGACCAATTCAATTAAACACGTGATTAGGTAGGAATGTGGGAAAGTTAGTTGTCTGGATGAATGCGATACTACGCACACTTGCCTAAATCACATCTCTAGCAACGACTTCAGGTCTATCCAACCTGATTAAGAGCATTGGCACGCTCCTCGTTGTATGAATGGTACTGAATTACCATTTAAGAGACCTTAAATTCTCCCTTTCGTTGAGTTTTTTAAGGATATTCGAGAGAACAATGATCATAAATGAAACCACTAAAGAAAATAGAGTGGAATATCTTTGCACCACCTCCAAAAATGAGCATGCAGCTTTGATTTGGGGCCAATGGGTTATCTCCCAACTAGGAATACACCACATGTGGCTGGCCTGGAGCCTGGTGATTGAGCAGTTTACTTACTTTGGCACAACTATTTGGGACACTTAGGTCGAACAATGATGTTACAACGCATCTCCTTACCCGAAGTCAGGATCTTGTGCCTACAAGCACACTTTGCCAAAGCTCGTTCGTTGATTTGATTTCTATATCATTCCTCGCAAAGATACGAAACGACTCTCTTTTCACAGTGGATTCAAGGGAATATATGTGGACTAATCCAACCAAAATGTGAACCATATAAATACAATCGTTTTGGTTGATGAATCGACAAACTGGTCACATGTTTGTCCACATACATTGCTGCTAAACCTCCTGGCTGATTAAGGGCTCACCATCCTACTTATCCCTTAAAGTCCGGGAGCCTGAATAATGTCAGAGAGTTTATATCGACGGTTATCGATAAAGTATTGCATGTCTTTTAGGTTTATAATTGAACATCGAATTCCTATGTTCACCCCAAATAGCCTTGCCTAGCGATCATAAAGTGCAATTTAAATGATCGCTCAGATTTTGGTGAACGTACCAAGTTTTCGGTTTCTGCCTAGGGCTATGCAATCTTGTACGCAGCTATGTTGGTCCGCTTTAAGGCCCATTGCCACCCAACCTATTTGACATTACAGTTGGTTACTGAGTACGAATTTGACATTTTTTGTATTTACGCATTTGGGTGTGCATTCTATGTGCCAAGTTGCGCCGCCGCAATGTACCAATATGGGTCCTCAACGAAGGTTGTGAATCTTTGTCGATTATGATTCTCCTTCACACTAGCTTTCTTCGAGCCCTTGCACGCGATCTCTTTACCTCTCATTTGTGAGTTGTCACTTCAATGAAACAGTCTTCCCACCATTAAGGGGAGACAAGAACGTCAACGTTCCTATAGAATGGCACGAATTTGAGTAGACGTTGCCCACTATGTCTTATCTCGATCCTTGTACCGCACAAGTGTGATAAGCAAGTGCGATGAATTCTAGCTTTCAGAATGTTGCCCCAGACGCATTCCTCTGATCCAGTTGAAGTGACAAGATCATATACCAACTACAAACATGCCTGCAAGGATAGATGTACTTAACGGACGTCGAGTCAACATCCCTGGAGGGTGTGCTACCCCTGTTGGACGGTTTGGACGCCCTTGTTTGACGATCTGGTACACCGGCGGATAGCTAATCAATCTATCTTGGCCTGGAGCACGATAGAGGAAGACACGGCAAAATAATGAATCGATACTCGATCGCTGTCTCAAATCATCTCCATCTCATGAGATTAATCCAGATTACTCCCAAGACTTGAAGTTCTTGGTCTAGTATACTAGTTTGGATGAGCTAAATGGAATTGAAATGAGATTACCATCGATGATGTTTTCACTTATATGGTAGCTACCGACATAAATGAAAAGCGACGATATCGAACCGTGTTCCGTTGATTACATAACAACGTAAAACTGATTGGACAACCGAAATTACAATCCAGGTCAAATTCCTTACCAAAGTGTGTTTTGGACCTGTCATTCCTACGATGCCGAAGGTAACTCTGTTGTGTTACAAATGGGAAAATAAGCGTTATGAGATGAATGAAATAATGCGATATGATGCACGTTTTACGACACAATATTTCTCTCAAACGTCTTATGATTGATAGCAGCATTATGAAATGTGTTTAGTGTCTTCTCCATGGGGATATAGATACGGAGAGAGAGTTACATGTAAGTTCCTGAAGAATTACATGGACTGGTTCAAATAGTTCCAAAATCATGGAACACCCTCTTAACTTATTTTGAGGCGTTCACTTACAATCCGACGGATGTGGTATACCAGTCTATGTGATTATTTGATCAGTCAATGATGAATTATGCCCTTGCGTGTTAAACTATGAAGTCTTATTCTGAATTGCTAGAGTTACAGTTTATGTCGTTAACAGAAATCTCACTAAGACTCCAGAAGAGCTTGAGAAAACAGCCTCGCGCCTGAAGATGGAATTTGAGATGAAGGATCTTGGGAAAACTCGTTTATGCCTTGACCTGAAGTTCAAGTGTTGTTCTGACGGTATTTTGGTCTACCAGTCGAACTACACCTCGAATGTGTTACTTTAGAGTATACCTATGTTCGTCCATACGTTATATGCAAATGAGACCCTTAAAGAGGTTATGGAATCCGAAATTCCATATCTAAGTTCAACTTTGCGCTTCGTTGTACTTAGCCCATTGTATTTAGACAGGACATCTCATTCACTATTGATCTATTGGTAAAGATGCCGCACCGCGCCTATACGCAACCACTGAATTGGTATTAAAGACGTACCCTGAAGGTACTACGAGGGCAAATCCCAACGCATCTCGAGCAGATCCAACCCCCTGATCCTCGAAATGATGTTTGCCTTGTTGTTATGCTGACGCATATTACTTATCCTCAAATGGTTATGTCTTTACCGTTAGGGATATCGCAATATCTTGGAGGTCCACGATATGACCTTAGTTACGAAATCTTCGAATCGTTCCAAGACTCACCTTACTTCACTACACCATAAGTGAGACATGGTTAGAAGTTCTTGTTGAGCATATTCGAAGTACTTGCTGTGTTTTCATCCCTCGTTGAGTCCCAACGACGATCCATGAAGATTATGTCATATGTATCCACCCTACCAAGACATGATACATCAACAAAGTCAACGCCAAGACATGTTGCGTCTACATCTACATCAGCAAAGCATCAAGAGATTGAAGTCATGCAAGTCGATCCCAGACAACCTTGCCGACCTCTACACGACGTCATTGCCGAAGTCAACCTTCCAGAAGCTTGTTCGAGGAATTGGTATGCCTAACTATTCATATGCAATGCTTGTAGTTCTCATTTGGAAGTTATGTCAAACTCATGGGGAGTATGCAGAAGTATACTTACTTGATCTTAATGTACTCTTTTTCCCGACGAATATGAGCATTTTTCCCACTGGGTTTTTGCTACCTAACTAGGTTTTAACGAGGCACACATCCTGAGCTGATCATACCCTTGTGAGCTCTTCTACTTGCGTCCAAAAGACGTATAGTTTTGACTTAATGCAACTTCTCACTTTTCTCCTTAGTCTATGGGTTTTCTCCCACCTTGGGTTTTACCATAGCGAGGTTTTGTGAGTTTTACCTTTTTATGCATTCTTCCGTTGATCTGAGACTCCCATTCGCTCATTGTGCCGACGACTTCATCAACTGTACTTACTTCATCGCTGAAGACCTGATGTGCCATTTACTTGAGTATTTACACACTCAAGGGGGAGTGTTGCAGTCCTATTAGATTAGGAATGTGATTGTGTAAATCCTAGTGAATCTAGAAGTATCTCTTATATTCTTATTAGGAGTTGATTACCTATTAAGAGTTGTAATCCTAAAAGGGTAAGAAATTAACATTCCCTACTACTATAAATAAAGGCACAATAAGGTGGAATAAAATACACCCACAATTACACATCTCTCTCTTTCTCTCTCTATACCGCACATTTCCCCTCTCTTTGGCCTCCATAATTGTTTAGTAAATTATGCCTACAACAGACAAAATTTTGTAAACTAAGTGACATGAAAATTAATGATTAGATTATTACAAAACCGTTGATAAACGAGATCATTTTATATTAATAATATATCATTTAGTTTGTAAATTTGTCTACAACTACAAGTGTTTGTCCATCCGTTATGATCCCCAAAATGAGGGAAGACCATTTACGGAACTATTGTTTCTTCGTTGACCAAATCATCTTATTTATGAAACTTCAACGGAAAGGCACTTGGTTATAAAATTTTAATCGAAAATAGGTTTGAAATTAATGACACTAAATCAACAACAATAAATGAAATAGTACTGCTTTTATTGATCAAAATATACCACGAATTTCATATTTATTAAAAGTTTGCAACCAATTATGAATTCAAAGAAAATTAAAGATGTAACCAAGCCCGTTCCGGATTCAACAAAGTATGCCACTAATGCAACTGCATTTTTCTTTGGGCCCTCGACATATCCAAAACAACTTAAAATACACAGGAATAACATTAATCTGAGGTTGGTAGCTAGATGTACACAAAACGAGTCAACTTGTCCATTTTGTGTCTCTATCCCATTTTTCCAGCTAACAGAGATTGAACGTTGAAATGAACATATTCAAAGATTCCAAATCTGTCTGCATTCATGGAGGAGGATTCTCTCCTTATTTTTTCTCATACATTTCCATCATCTTCTTGTTTGTGTGGTCACGGTTAAACCACATCAACATTTTATATTAATTTTTTATAGAGATAATAAGATAAAAAGACGTGACTTAACCGTTACCACACAAACAGGATGATGATGGAAGTGTATGGGAAAAAAAGAGGAGAGAATCCTCCTCTTGCATTCATTGGGGGTTCGGTTTCCACCATTATTCTGTATGTTGCTAAAGATCAATGTATTTTAGCAATGCATGTGTGCATGTGTACATGTGTGATTTCTCGGTTAAACACATAAACGTAATCCCAAATTGTGTATATATTATTAAGTTTTGTTGCTACCAAACTTACCTTATCTTGGAGAAATTTTTCAGTGTGTTGAAAACATTGTCCGGTACATCAAAATGTCATAATACAATTGATTGAATTTTTTTTATTTTTTAAGTTTTCAATCAATTATATCCTTATACTTAATGTCCGAACTTTGTTCCCGACGCATTTAAAAATTTCTCCTTATCTTGATTTGATTTACACGAACATGTGCTTGTAGTAAACAGTGCATGCAAAAGTTAAACGCATTGGGTTTTATTACAAATTGAAGAAAAAGAAAAGGGGAAAACCAAACTGATGAAATTTCAATGAAGGGTTGACAGCTTGACATGCAACAATGGTGGGATATCCACAAGCTCGATTTTGGTTTTGATTTCATCTTAAAATCGTACCGAATCAAACCGTGACCACCCCTACTCTTTCTCATTCACTTACGGTTATTTTCTGTTCAGCTAATTTAAAAGACGAAACTGCCCATTTTGTTTCTGATATATTTACTACATATATTTGTTTTCGTTCTATTTCTTTTCATCCATTCGACCAAACCAAGCACACTATTAGTGATTAATTAATAAGTTCTTAGAGAGGACAAAAACAAAAAGAAGGCAAGTTTTGAAGGCTTTTATTTAAGTGGCTGGATGTTACCTCAGTTTTGGGGATGCATCTGTGTATTTTCCATGGTAGTGACTCTTTCCAACTAATAGCGAGTCGTGGATTACAAGAATTCCATACATATAAATCCAAATTAAGAAAAAATACATAGCAAATAATCAAAGATGTGGTCCTGTCTGTGGAACATCAAATTCACATATCACATCAATAGGTAGTTGTAGTAGTCTAGTAGACTAGTAGTTCACAGATATTAATGATCTTTCTGATTTCTTGGGGTCTGCTCAACTTCTCATTTGATGAACATTTATGTGATTTCAACCAAAAATGCCATAAATAAACTCTGCTCAAAGCTCGAGTTCTGCAGCCATCCGCGAACGACAACGTACGCCTTCGATCATCTTCGTTTGCAGCTGCTGCTGTCACCTCAAGGTTGCCTGGCTTCCAACAAGTTGGGTAAAGTCATCACTATTTGGCCTTGGTGTTTAGAGTTAAATTCGAATGAATAATCCACTACAAAAGTACGATAAAAGCTAATTTTGGTGCAGTGAGTGCAAGATGAATTGCTCGTTACAAAAAACTTATCTATTATATTCTTCTAATTATCTAAATTGCGGGGATCGGAATGGACAAGTTTTCTTCATGTCTAATCTCTTTTACTTCTGTAAAAATGAAAGTTCATTCACTTATACCTTGAGTATAGTGTGTTATTCATTTCAATTCAATTCTAGACACCAAACAGACCTTTAATTATGCGCTATATTATTATTTTTTTGGTTTATTTTTTTTGTTTGAATTATTTCTCTTGTTTTAAAGTAGTATTTATGTAGATCATGACTTGTACCTAATTTATTTTGCATATATTTATTGAAGATGCCCTTGTATGTATCTGTTATCTACGACGTTATTCATGTATATATGAACTACACAGGACTACCAAGTTATGAGTAGCCAAAAACTCTACTAAGAACAAATTGCTAAGCAATTTTCATTGGAAAGCTTATTTTGAATTTCCAATCCATGGCATACATTAGAAATGGAAATTTTCCTTTCATTTTTAATATATGATTCTTTCCAAGTACTAGTGGATGGTGATATGAAGCCAGCATAATGATGTGATATGATGATTTTGTACAAGTTTTTTGTGCTAATGCGTATTATAATTCTGGATAAAAACAGGGTTTTCTTTTGAGGAGGCAAGGTAAGCAAAGAGGCTTAGAGAATGGAGGTTCATGGCAATAGCGGTAGTGGTAATGGTGTGAGAACCTGGGCAGATATGAAAGGCTTCGCCGTCCAAGTAATCACAGGCCGGTGGCTCATGTTGTTTGCCTCATTCCTAATGATGGCTAGTGCCGGTGCAAGCTACATGTTTGGCCTCTACTCAAGCGACATCAAGTCTGTCCTTGGCTACAGCCAATCCACCCTCAACACCATCAGTTTCTTCAAGGATTTGGGGGCCAACATCGGCATCTTTGCCGGCCTAGTCAACGAGGTCACGCCGCCATGGGTGGTCTTATCAATTGGTGCAGCATTCAACTTTTTCGGATACTTCATGATATGGCTAGCCGTGGCCAAAAAAATTGCCAAACCTCAAGTTTGGCACATGTGCTTGTACATCACAATGGGGGCAAATTCACATACTTTCATCAACACCGGAGCTCTAGTCACGTGTGTCAAAAACTTCCCAAGAAACCGCGGCCTCTTAATCGGGCTTTTGGAAGGCTACATAGGCCTAAGTGCAGCTGTAATTGTACAGATATACCATGCTTTGTATGGTAATGACACAAAGTCCTTCACTTTGTTTGTGGCATGGCTTCCCTCAGCTATTTCTTTGATATTTCTTCGTACCATTCGGATAATGAAGGTTATACCGCAGAAGAAATATTCCAAGGTACTACAAAAATTCTTTTTTATTTCACTTGGATTGGCAGGGTACTTATTGATCATAATCATAGTAGAGGAAAAGGTGAAATTCACTCAATTTGAGTACGGTGGGAGTGCAGCTGTTGTGCTTTTCTTGCTTTTTCTCCCACTTGCTGTTGTAGTTGCAGAAGAGTACACTTCTTGGAGGACTAAGACATCTTTAAGTACCGCAACCATCGAAATTTCATCACCAGATTCGCCACCTGTGGATCAAATAATTGTAAGCCAAAACAAGGAAATGTTGAAGGTAAAAAAGCTTTCTTGTTGGGAAAATGTATTTAGTCCACCGGAGATCGGACAGGACTATACAATCCTTCAAGCAATATTCAGCATTGAGATGTTAACTTTATTTTTAACCACATTGTGTGGCCTTGGAGGCATGCTAACACTGATGGACAATTTAGGCCAGATTGGAACTGCATTAGGCTACTCTTTGGAAAGCATAACCACTTTTGTTTCGCTCGCAAGCATATGGATTTACCTTGGAGAAGTCATGATGGGTTTTCTCTCGGAAGTCTTTCTCACAAAATACAAAATCCCTAGGCCTCTGATGTTAACTGTGTCCCTCTTGGTGTCCTGCATTGGCCACCTTCTCATCGCTTTCAACGTCCCAAATGGTCTCTACGTAGCTTCAATAATCACAGGGTTTTGTTTCGGTGGACAATGGCCGGTGATTTTTGCAATCACTTCCGAGGTTTTCGGGCTTAAGCATTTGTCTACTTTGAACAATGTTGGGGTGATGGCCTGCCCACTTGGTTCATATTTGCTTAATGTGAAAGTCACAGGCTATCTTTATGATAAGGAGGCAGAGAAGCAACTGAAAGCTTTGGGGTTGGAGAGGAAGCCCGGGGACGCATTAAATTGTACTGGAGGACAATGCTACAAATTGCCCTTCCTTATAATCACCGGTGCGACAATTCTTGGTGTGTTTTTTTCCCTCATTTTGGCGCTTAGGACTCGGAAGTTTTATAACAGTGACATCTATAAGAAGTTCAAAGATGAGTCGGGAGCGGTTGAATCTGACGAGGTGGCGGCGACAAACCGCAATGTTGGACCAGTATCCAAGCCAGAAACTGAGACTGATGTAAGAAGCCCTAGAAACAACCCAGACATTCGGAGGTGAAAGGTGGCTAGGTACAAGTTCTTAGTTAAACACAATTAGGAATGGTTTTAAATTTTAGTTAATTTCATCTGTCATTGTAATATTATGTATAATCTTTTCTTGAACCCGATTATGACATCTCTTATAATTCAGGAACCTAATATTATTCCTGAACCAAAATGCAAGCTAGTGATAGAAAAATGATGTCAGCTACTGAGGCAACAAAGTTGCATACAACCGAAGATATATAGGGGTGGATTTTTTTGCCAAATTGCCGTGCCAACCGTGCCATACCGATTTTGTGCCAATTGGTAATTGTACGGTATTATACCGTACCGAAATTTCATGGTACGGTATTGGTAATGGATATTATTACCACGGTATTACCGTACCGTACCAAACATATAATATAATATATAATTTATAAATTATATAATATATAATTATATAACACATATGGGATCAAATGGTTGCTTTACAAAAAAATGTTACATCAACTTTGCTATGGGATCAAGTGGTTGCTTTACAAATAGAGATTGAGAAGAAAAAGAAAGATTATTGGGGAAGTTTTGAGAATGTGAACTCACTTATGTTTCTTGGCCAAGTTCTAGACCCTTGTTATAAACTTCAAATGATTACCATTAGCCTCAAAACACTTGGATGGGATGATCGAAAGATAGCTTGGATGCTTATGGAGATTAAAAAAAATGCTTGCTTGATTTGTATAATGAGTATATGAGGGGTTATTCTACTACCATTGGGGCTCCATTGGGAGATGTGGAACTAAATGAGGAGTACATAATTCAAGCTTGTGGGGGTGATGAGAACAAAATTGAAATGATGAAGGAACTTATACAAGAAAAGAGGGAGCAACGCCTTTTGGAGATATCCAATTAAGTTGATGAGTACTTCGCCGCTTCTTATATTAGCATTGTTGTTAGTGGCTTTGATCTCTTAAATTGGTGGAAATCAAACACAAAAGAGTTCCCAATTCTTTCACAAATAGCCAAATATATATTTGCAATCCCCACTTCTACCGTTGCTAGTGAAAATGCATTTAGCTTAGGGAGGAGGGTTGTGGACCTTTTTAGGGCATCCTTGACTCCTAAAATGATAGAGGCACTAGTGTGTACTAGTGATTGGCTTATGGCGGATGAAGTAAACTTCTACAAGGAACCAATGGAATATATGCTTCAATTTTACAAGGAAATGGAAGAAGTGGAAACAAGTAATATATGCTTTAATTTTCTTAGTAAATTTGTTGTTAAATGGTTTTCAACTTTAATTCTTCTTGCTATTAATATGTTTTCTTTGTTTGTAATGTAGGCTTGACACAAACTCAATCTTTTACAAGTTCAATGTCTCCTCCAAAAGCTTCGATATCTCAAACTTGAAGAATTGATCAATGAATTTTACTTTTTGAAGTTTAGTTTCAATTTTCATTTGGTTTGAAACTTTAACTTCTATTTGGATTATTAACTTCTTTTTGTTTTGGTTCGTAACTTCTATTTGGATTGTAAGCTTAATTTTCATCATGAATCTTGATGCATCATTTGAATTATTGTGTGTGTGAATTGTGAATGATGAATATAGGCTACAATATATGAGATAAAGGTACAATAAAAAGGTTTTGCCCTTGAATTGGGTTAAAAAAGCAAAAACAAATTTTGTCCCAAAACAAAGTGGCAATTACCATTGACATACCATGCCAACCGAACATTTGGCAATACCGAACTTCGGTATACCGAAAGTTTGGTATGGTAATGGTAATAGATTTTACCAAACCGAAAGTTTGGTACAGTAATTGGTACGAGGGTTTTGGTACGGTAATCGTACCGAACCCACCCCTATATATCATCATGTTTCTTAGGCCTGGCAAACGGGTCGTGTCTGTTGTGTTTGTGTCGTTTTCGTGTAACACCTGTTATCTTAACGTGTCGTGCAGTGTCACACCCATTATCTTAACGGGTCGTGCAATGTCACACCCGTTATCTTAACGGGTCCTTAACAGGTCGGGTCACTTTATCGGGGTAAAGTAACCCGCCCCGTTATGACCCGTTAAGAAAAATATATTTCTTTTTCTTAAATTTGCACATACCACACATTGCCACATAAATATTACTTCAAAACATTAAAACACATTTGTCGTTTAAGTACTACATCTACACTCGAAAAATAAGAGCCTAATAAACAAACATCTATACACTACTAGTTTATTACAAAATATTAAATGCGCAAGGATAAGCAAAATGAAAGAGCTTTTGTTTTCAAGGTTGTGAAGCCTTTCTCAAAAGTTTAAACCTTGCCAATGGAACTCAAAGCTTGCATGTCATTCCTTTTACAAAATCCTCAATTTTCACCGATCATCATGACATAAGATTTTGGGGTATCCATTTGTGTAAATATTTTAAATTGACGATCAAATTAGTTCATTGTATTCATATAGGATCAAGGAGTGTAGCTGTAAAAAATCATCAAAATTGGAGTTAAAATAACCGTTAAATCTTGATTTTTCGTTTATAATCGTCGAAAAGTTTTGTCCCGTTACTTGATCTATGAATGCTCGTTTTTTGCAATTTTTGGCATATGCGATCTTGCAGTATATACAAACATGTTTGACAGTTAGATCGTTGAAACTAGTTTCGTAGAATGCATATCTCATCAAAACTATAGATTCACTAACACTTAAAAGTTTATTCATACTTTCATTAAGTATAACATAAGATTTTGTGGTATCCACTAGTGTAAATATTTTAAATTGAAGATCGAGTTCATTCATTTTATTCATATAGGGTCAAGGAGTGTAGCTGTAAAAAATAATCAAAATCGGAGTTAAAATAACCGTTAAATCATGATTTTTCGTTTATAACCGTCAAAAAGTTTTGTCTCGTTACTTGATCTCTGAATGTTTGTTTTTTGCGATTTTTGGCGTATGCGATCTTGAAGTAGATACAAACATGCTTGACGGTTGGATCGTTGAAACTAGTTTCGTAGAATGCGTATCCCATCAAAACAATAAATTCACTAACACTTAAGAGTTTATTCATACTTTCATTAAGTATAACATAAGATTTTGTAGTATCCACATGTGTAAATATTTTAAATTGAAGATCGAGTTCATTCATTGTATTCGTATAGGGTCAAGGAGTGTAGCTGTAAAAAATCATCAAAATCGAAGTTAAAATAACCGTTAAATCGTGATTTTTCATTTACAACCGTCGAAAAGTTTTGTCCCATTACTTGATCTCTGAATATTTGTTTGTTGCAATTTTTGGAGTATGCGATCTCGAAGTTTATACAAACATGCTTGACGGTTGGATCGTTGAAACTAGTTTCGTAGAATGCGTATCTCATCAAAACAATAGATTCACTAACACTTAAGAGTTTATTCAAACTTTCATTAAGTATAACATAAGATTTTATGGTATCCACTAGTGTAAATATCTTAAATTGAAGATCGAGTACATTCATTGTATACATATAAGGTCAAGGAGTGTAGCTGTAAAAAATCATCAAAATCAGAGTTAAAATAACCGTTAAATCGTGATTTTTCGTTGATAACCGTCGAAAAATTTTGTCTCGTTACTTGATCTCTGATTGTTTGTTTTTTTGGGATTTTTGGCGTATGCGATCTCGAAGTACATACAAACATGCTTGACGGTTGGATCGTTGAAACTAGTTTTGTAGAATGCGTATCCCATCAAAACAATAGATTCACTAACACTTTAAGAGTTTATTCAAACTTTCATTAAGTATAACATAAGATTTTGTGGTATCCACTAGTGTTTGAAGATCGAGTTCATTCATTGTATTCGTATAGGGTCAAGGAGTGTAGCTGTAAAAAATCATCAAAATCGGAGTTAAAGTAACCGTTGAATCGTGATTTTTCATTTATAATTGTCGAAAAGTTTTGACCCGTTACTTGATCTCTGAATATTTTTTTTTTGCAATTTTTGGCGTATGTGATCTCGAAGTATATACAAACATGTTTGACGGTTGGATCGTTGAAACTAGTTTCGTAGAATGCATATCCCATCAAAACAATAGATTCACTAACACTTAAGAGTTTATTCATACTTTCATTAAGTATAACATAAGATTTTGTGGTATCTACTGGTGTAAATATTTTAAATTGAAGATCGAGTTCATTCATTGTATTCATATAGGGTCAATGAGTGTAGCTGTAAAAAAATCATCAAAATCGGAGTTAAAGTAACCGTTAAATCGTGATTTTTCGTTTATAACTGTCGAAAAGTTTTGTCCCGTTACTTGATCTCTGAATGTTTGTTTTTTGCGATTTTTGGCGTATGCGATCTTGAAGCATATACAAAAAAGTTTGACGGTTGGATCGTTGAAATTAGTTTCGTATGATGCGTATCCCATCAAAACGATAGATTTACTAACACTTAGAGTTTATTTATACTTTCATTAAGTATAATATAAGATTTTGTGGTATCCACTAGTGTAAATATTTTAAATTGAAGATCGAATTCATTTATTGTATTCATATAGAATCAAGGAGTGTAGCTATAAAAAATAATCAAAATCAGAGTTAAAATAACCGTTAAATCGTGATTTTTTGTTTTTTAACCATAAAAAAATTTTGTCTCGTTACTTGATCTCTGAATATTTGTTTTTTGCAATTTTTTGATGATGCGATTTCGAAGCATATACAAACAAGTTTTGACGGTTGGATCGTTGAAATTAGTTTCGTAGAATTCGTATCCCATCAAGTTCAATGGTATATATATATTTATTAAGTATATTTAAATTTATTTATTTTGTGCTTATAACACTTAAGAAATTGAATGGTATGTATATTTAAGCCGATCCAATGGTCACCAATTTTTAAAATTTAATTTAATATATATATATATATATATATATATATATAATTAGGGTAAATTACATAAAACTGCCTCAACTATTGATATCACGACACTTTCATACCTCATCTTTTAAAATTGACAATATCATACCTCATCTTTAGAATTTGGTCAATTTTATACCTTTCGTTAGCTTGGCCGTGAATTCCTCAGTTAAATGCTGACGTGGCTTGTTTTGGGGACCCACTTTCTATTAAAAAATTAAAAAAAATTTAAAAAAATTACTTAATAGTTTTTAAATATTAAAATAATAAAGAAAAGTATAAAATAAAAAAAATAAAAAAGCCACAACCTCAATTCATCTTTTCCACCCCACCCTCCCTGTCTCTCTCTCTATCTTCTCCCCCATCTTCATCTTCTTCCCCAGAAAAGAAAAAAAACAAACAAAAAAGCCCAAACTTCCCCGACCCCTTCCCCTTCCCCTCTTCCTCTCCTCTCTTCTCCCCCATCTTCATCTTCTTCCCAGTTCGTCTTCTCCCCGCACCCACCCTCTTCCCTCCTCTACACACCCCACTCCTTAAATCCACACCCATTCCCCCCCCCCATTTTCTCTGCGCCCAGGTTCTCCACCCGCGGAATCGGCCTTCGCCCGGGCAGTCGGGATCTGGTTTTTTTTTTTTTTTTTTTTTGTTTTTTTTCTAGGTTGCAGGTAGTGGGTGTGGAGGGTTTAGGGACGACGGGAGGGGGAAGAAAAGGGTGGGTTGCAGGGAAGGGGTGTCGGGGAAGATGAAGATGGGTTTTTTTTTTTTTTTTTTTCTGGGTTGCAGGTTGGGCTCAGGTGGGGGAGAAGAGGGGGGTGGGAGGGGGGAAGACAAATTGAGGGGGGGTGCGGGGGAAGACAAATTGGTTTTTTGTTTTTTGCCTTTTTTCTGGGTTGCAGGTAGAAGGAAGAAGATGAAGATGGGGAAGAAGAGAGAGAAGGGGGAGAAGGGACGAACTGAGGGTTTTGTTTTTTTTTTTTTTTTTTTTTTTAAGGGTAAATTATTATTTTTTAATTTTTTTTTTTTTTTTTAATAGAAAGTGGGTCCCGAATCAAGCCACATCAGCATTTAACTGATAAATTCACGGCAAGCTAAAGGAATGTATAAAATTGACCAAATTCTAAAGATGAGGTATGACATTGTCAATTTTAAAAGATGAGGTATGAAACTGTCGTGACACCAATAGTTGAAGTAGTTTTTTGTCATTTACCCATATAATTATTATAGTTTTTAGGGATATAAAATTATTAGATTAATATATATAATTATTATAGTATTTTTTTTAGGGTTATAAAATTATAAAATTAATATTTTGCTTATCGTGTATCGTGTTATCCATGTGTATACCCGAACCAACCCGTTATCTTAACAGGTGCTTATCGGTTACCTGATAACAACCCGATTTGTTATCATGTCGATTCGAACATCTGTTAATTTTGTATCATATCATGTCGTGTTATCAAGTCGTGTGAAGAATTGTCGGGCCAAATGTTTCTATAGCACTACCTCATTGCTTGATCTTTATCACGTGGTGCAACTGTGGCTGACAAATTCAGTGGTACAACTGATGCAGAAACTATAGTAGTTGACTGGTAAAAGCTAATGCAGAAATTATAGTGGTTGACTTTGAAACCGTAATGATTGTATTGTGCCCCTGACTATAGGATTTTGTTTTTTTTTTTTTTTGTTCAATTCTATAGAAATTATTAGTACCGCTGAGTTTGTGAAGAATATTTTGCCCACCATCTTTAAGTAATAGTAATGATCATCATCTCATTTATTATCGTTGGATGAGTTTAAATTTCAAGATCTATTTAATAAACAAACATAAATATCAAAATTTAAACTCATTTAATAATAATAAGTAGGGTTGTTAACGCTAGTGGTGAAGGTGCTGGCCAAAAATCACCCAAATTTGTGTACTGAATGGAGAGCCATCATGACTAAAATTAAAGTGATCAAAAAGAGGAACTTAGTGCACAGAAAAGAGACTGCAACATTCCATCTGTTTAATTATTTTGAGGAAAATACTTGGCTGCTGAAAGGTTATGCAGGAGCTCTTGCTTACACCCAATCACGGATGGACACGTGTCCAAGTTTTGATTAAAAAATCAAAACTTGGACATGTGTTCACCCGTGATTGGGTGTAAGCAGGAGTGGCTGCTGAATTTTCAGCAGCCAAGTGTTGTTCTTATTTTGAACCATTCCTAATTGTGAACAGATAAAAAAATGAACGAGGCTTGGCTACTGAAGATTCAGCAGCACCTCATGCTGCCAACCAATCACGGCTGGACACGTGTCCAAGTTGTGAATTCTTTAATCCAACTTGGATATGTGTCCAGCCGTGGTTGGTTGGTAGCAGGATGTGATGCTGAATCTTTCAGCAGCCAAGTATTTTCCTAAAAAAATTCCAAGTTGCCAACTGTAAACAAATAAAAAAAAGGCAATATGCGACTAATGATGTTAAAGGTTTGCTGGCAAGTTGGATATTTTAGGAAAAGGATCTCCTCCAGATTCATTATTGAGAATTTTAACGAAAAGCTCTCGGTACTATTCACTTTAACAAAAAGCTCTCGGTACTGTTCACTTTAACGAAAAGCTCTCGGTACTATTCTCTTTAACGAAAAACCACATTTTTACACTAAAAAGTCAATCCTGGTACTATTTACTTTACCCTTTATTTTGTCCTTATCGTTAAAACTCAAAGTTTTCAAGACATTTTCATTAGTTTTCCTTTCATTATTTTATATGGGAATCTTAGGGATCTTCACATTTCAGCCGTTTATCGTTTATCGTGCGGTCAGAAATCATTTTACTTTTATTATTTTAAATTAAACACAAATAGTACCTGACGAAAATTGATTGCACGATACATAATGAACAGCTGAGATGTGGGGATCCCTAGGATTCCCACATAATGGATCCGGAGGAGATCCTTTTCCACTTGATATTTCATATATATTTTTTTTTTCAAGAGTTCTAAACTATTACAATAATTTAGGGACGAGTTTTGAGCCCGAGAAGCATGAGTAGAAACTCAAAACTCAGTCTACTAGGATACTGAACTACATGGGTAGATATGTTGTAGAGAAGACTTTCAAAAGTGAGACTCTTTATGAACTATTTGTCACCTCATGTGTTTTGCACAATATTTTATACTATTGACCCAAAAATTAACGTCACACTGTGAGTTGCCATGAAGTCCATAGATAGTTCACTTTGAAAAAGTCTCTTAGCATTTCTCTATTTTACATTGAATGGCAGTGCTATGTTAATTCCAATTATGGACTGGGATTGCTAATCACACCATCTAGTTCACATTTTCTTTTTTCTTGAGGAACGTAAGGTGTGTGAGGATGTAAAGAAATGTCGAGATTTATTGCAAGTGATTTTAAAAAAATTTGGTTTACTCATATATTACAATATGTTATACCTTCATTATTTGTGGCGTGAGTGGTCCTGGAACTTGGTATCTGCATCTGTTTGCCAAAATTCTTAATATATGCTTACAAATTCATTTACTCAACATGATTAATTTTTTAGGAGATCAAACTGAACCTTTCCCCTTTTGATATTATAATGACGTTTTCCAAGTATCTTTTCATTATTGTGAAGGTCAACCATATTTGTGGAAAAAAGAAAAAGATACTTAATCCTTAAAATTAAGGGTATGTTTTATATCTATTTTACTTTTTTTTTTCTTTCAGTTTCAATCGAAACATAAAAAACTTGTTTGATAATGATTTTCAATTAAAAAAAGTTTGAAAACCAAATTTGAAAACTCACAAACCTAACTTTTTTATTTCATTTTTTCAAACAAAAAAAAAAGTATTTTTAAAAGGCAATTACATCTTGGAAAAATTAGTATCCGGTCCCTAGTTACTAATGTTCATTGACTGAAACCTTATTAGTTTTCATATTTTGATCAAAGTCCCTATCATTAATGTAATAATAAATTTACATGTCAGTTACATAATTTTTTAAATAAAAATTAATATTTGATTTAGAATTTTAATACAAAACATTTTCAAAATAAATAAAAAAATTAGAATCAGTTTGTACCCATTAGCTTTTTAAAAAATGTTTTCAATTTTTTAATCTTATATGTACCCATTCATGTAATTTTTTCAAATTTTTAATCTTAAAATGTACCATTTTTTATATATAAAATCTATTCAATTTTTTCTAATCCATTTTTAAACTTATATGGGTACATTCTTTTTTCTTTGATTTGAGAATGTATCCATGTCAAATTTAATCGAAGAAGTTTATTAATTTTACTAAGCCTAATATCTTTTCTTTTTTCTTTGTGATTTTGAAGAATGTACCCATGTTTTGGTACAATAATTTTTTGGTTAATTTTGATGAATGTACACATGTTTATATACACACACACACAATAGTATAATTTAGATTTTAATATTTTTAATCCCACAAATTATAATTTTTTATTTAAAATCTCATTAACATAAACAATTATAAATTTCAATTTTTAAAATATAGTAACATACCTACAAATAAATTACCACATTAATTTCAGGGACTTCAATCGAAATTGAAAACCAACAAGGTTTCAGTCAAAGAATATTCATAGTTAGAAACCGCATCCAAAGTCTCTCTTACATCTTACTTATTGACTTCAAATAAGAAGGGAACTAACACAGTTCTCCCTGTGCCTCTCTCTCTCTCTCTCTCTCTCTCTCTCTCTCTCTCTCTCTCTCTCTCTCTCTCTCCATTTCAATCTTATATATCTGTATCAAGCCAAAGTTACGTACTACTGATCATCAAAGACAAAAGAAATGGAGGTGCGCAGTTGGGTGGACATGAAGGGCCTTGTCCTCCAAGTCCTCAAAGGAAGATGGCTCATGGTTTTTGCTTCATTCCTAATGATGGTTACTGCCGGAGCAAGCTACATGTTCGGCCTGTACTCCAACGACATCAAGTCCGTCCTCGGCTATGACCAAACGACACTCAACTTAATCAGCTTCTTCAAGGACTTAGGCGGCAACATTGGCATCTTTTCCGGCCTAATCAACGAGGTCACACCGCCTTGGGTGGCTTTATCAATCGGTGCAGTCCTAAACTTTTTCGGACACTTCATGATCTGGCTTGCTGTTACACAAAAAATCCCCAAACCAAAAGTTTGGCACATGTGCATGTACATCTCTATAGGGTCAAATTCACATACTTTCACCAACACTGGAGCTCTTGTCACCTGTGTTAAGAACTTCCCCGAAAGCCGGGGCGTTGTGTTAGGCCTTTTGAAAAGCTATACCGGTATAAGTGCAGCTGTGATTGCACAGCTCTACCATGCTGCCTATGGCGATGACACAAAGTCCTTCACTTTGTTGGTGGCTTGGCTTCCTACCGCAATCACTTTCGCTTTCATTGGAACCATTCGGATCATGAAGGTTAGTCGCCGCCCGAATGAGCTCAAAGCTTTCTATAATTTCCTTTATATTTCACTTGCCCTAGCAGCATTTTTGCTGATTATAATTATAGTTGAGAAAAGTTTTAGGTTTAATCAAAGAGAGTATGTTGGAAGTGCAACTGTTGTGCTCTTTTTGCTCTTTTTACCACTTGGTGTGGTAATTATGGAAGAATATAAAGTCTGGAAGAGCAAGAGAGATTCAAACCAAGAAACCATTTCCTCTCCAACCCCACAGTTATCATTTACTGTCCCATACAAAAAAGTTTCACCCTGGAACAAGAATATTTTTACCCCACCAGAAATTGGTGAGGACTTCACTATTTTGCAAGCACTTTTCAGCATTGAAATGCTGACTTTACTGTTGGCAACAATCTGTGGCCTTGGAGGCACAATGACCATGATGGACAACTTGGGGCAGATTGGAACTTCTTTCGGATACCCTTTACGCAGCATCCGATACTTTGTGTCCCTTACAAGCATATGGAATTATTTAGGGCAAATATCCGCTGGTATAGGCTCCGAAATCTTCATCACAAAATACAAATGGCCTCGGCCTCTCATCTTCACTGCAATCCTCTTGCTCTCATGTGTCGGTCATCTTCTAATCGCGTTCAACATCCCGTATGGTCTCTATGTTGCTTCAGTGGTAACCGGTTTCTGTTTTGGTGCTCACTGGCCGCTAATTTTTACCCTAATTTCGGAGCTTTTTGGCCTCAAATATTACTCAACTTTGTACAATTTCGGAGGGCTGACAAGCCCAATAGGGTTATATTTGCTCAATGTGAGGGTCGCAGGGCACTTGTATGACATGGAGGCTAAGAAGCAAATGGTAGCTTTAGGGCTAAGGAGGAAGGCTGGGGAGGAGCTGAATTGTGTCGGGGGGCAGTGCTTCAAATTGTCCTTCATTATAATTGCCGTGGTGACATTTCTGGGGGCACTTGTTTCTTTGATTTTGGTGGTTAGGACAAGGAAGTTTTAAGAGTGATATTTATAAGAAGTTTAGGGGGGAGGTGAGCGTGGCTGATGAGACAGAAATTGTGGTTGCTAAGAATGGTGTGGGAGCAGCGGAAGCGAAATTTGTAATTGTGTAATCTGTAATATTGTGGGTGCAATAATATAGGGAATTAATAAACTTATAGCATTACTTATTGTATCACTCGGACGCGTGTGGCAATTAGAATTTTTTATTTTATTATTTATTTTTCTGTTTGACAATCTATTATTTGTTGTTGTTTTTTTTTTAATTATACATATTTTAGTTATTATTATTTACTACATTTAAAAAAAAATAATAAACTTACTAACCATCTTACCTGGATTTTTTTATTTTTTTGTAAATCTTTTTTTTGAAATCCTAATGGGAGGAAAGGGTAGTTTGAATATTATAAAAACTTCATCCTCTTTACTTTCTTCCTTTATATATATAGATGTAGAATTAATTGTAAGTGGGGAGTAATTTGGTGAAGTACTTTTTTTCCCTTCTTTTTTGGAGGTTTTTAATGAGGTTTCCCTTGCTCTCCCAAATTTCATGTACTCTGTTATTTTTACAGAAATAAAAATTCCAGTTTCGATCAAAAAAATAAAAAATAAAAGATGTAGAATTAATATGCGTTTATTGTTATTTCTGACATATTATTAGTTTACCAACATAAAAAAGAAAGAAAGAAAAAAAAACCATGGCATTTCCACGTGTTGCATGAGCACATGACAACTCTTTTTCTTCTTTCTTTGGTCGAAAATTATGTAATTGGATCCTCTCCGAGGCAAACCCTCAAGATCCTCATGACCCAATAACACGGGCCATTGGATTTTGATCCAACGACTACAATTATGATAACTTTTAGAGGGACCCCCTGTTTGTAGCCGTTGGATCAAAATCCAACGGTACATGTTAGTGGGTTAGGAGGATCCCGAGAGTTTACCTCGGAGAGGATCCAATTCCGAAAATTATCAGCATGACAAATTAATACCAGAAACTAGAGTAAGATTAAGTAGGCAACACAAATTTCAATTTTTATTTTTATTTAGTGTTGCCATGGCATGCAAAAGAGGTGAAATTTTTTCTTTCATTTATACGGCTTTTTAAGTGGGGAGTTACATATATTCCTACCAGAAATTAACATTTGTCCGACAAACTAAATTTCATCGGATCAAAGTTTTAGTCCCGACGAAAAAAAAAATTTTGATCAGACAAAAGCAATCAACCGACCAAATTCATTGTCATATGGATAAGTAATGAAACTTTAGATTTTTTTTTAAAGTTAATGGAAGTTAAAGATTGTCCTAAATGTTGAAATATACCACATCGGGCATAGATAGAGGAAAAATAAGAGTTTAAATATCTTAAAACACCACTCCAACTAATACCGAGTTCTTTTGTGATAAAATCTCACACATGTCGGACTGTACAAATGATAATTAACAAGTTGGAGACAATATCGGTGTTGTTGAAATTGAGCTTTTGACCAGTCTATCTGATAATTTGACACTAAAATTGTTAAAAGAATAAAACCTAATGTCCAAATTGAAATATTAAAATCACGGTGATAAAATATAATATGAGTCCAAACATAGAAATCAATATGTGAGTATGAGTGTGCAGTGGTAGATGTTGGATTAGGTTAGTTGGCTACGACATTGTATTTGGCTTTTTACATTCACGTTTGGATCTCCCCATCCTCTCTTAAGTTAGACTTAGAATACTACCATCTGAAAAAGAAAAATTTATCAGTAGCCAATGCTGGAATGGTGGACTGCTTACTTTGCTTGGGCTCAAGTTTGAATCCCTCCTCGTAAAAGATGTTCAATACGTATGCACTGTGGCATTTCCATCCATATATACAGGAGACTGCATCTGCTGCTTTTGTAGAGAAAGTTACAGAGTTTGTGCATATGCTTAGAAATACAAAGATTTTATCTTTGCTAATAATGGCTAAAGTTTCAGAGAAAACTTTGAACCCAACAAGTTCTTCACATTTGGAATAATAATACATGACTTTTGACAAATGCTCTAAACTGCATAATCATTGGTTTATCAGGTGCTTACAAACTTTCAAGCCACATATATGGAACTCTGTCCTTTAACAAACACATCATGCATTGTCCTTGTTAAGTCTTTTTAAACTTTGAGGTACGAGTCTCTAATTGAACTCATTTTTTTGACAACCGCATCCATAAGCATCCGCTCCCTTGGTGATATTGCACAGCAAGAAAGTCCTATCTGCATAACTGCAACCAAGCATTCCTCAAACTTTTTTGCTTTCACTAGGTCACGATTGTTACGTCTGGGTGCACTTCTTTCTTGTAGTATGGCAATATTATGTCCATCATCGTTAACATCACCATCCCCTTCAAGGTTGATGAGTAATGAAGGATCAACAACTTCCATCACTCAGTCTGGCAAAGCCATGGTTACAAATTGGTAAATGCTTAGACCATCATTGAACATGTCATCCGTAGGTCTTTTTCCTGTGAACATCTCTAGCTACAGTATCCCATAGCTATAAACATCTCCCAGTATGGAAACTTGGCCTCCCGTGCCATACTCTGCCAGACATACATACAATAAAATGTAATATGCAATTTACTTTTAGAATTGATATCTTATTTCAAATTTTTATGTTATTTTCTTTCCAGGAAAAGCAAGCAGTAATATCTTTTCATAAATAGAGTTTTGGGGTTTGTTTGGTAGAAAATATTGGATTGGAAGGGATAACTGTCTAAATTCAAGGCCTATTGGAGGTAGATTAGAATGATTTTTAATTTTGAGGGTATTTCAGACATTAAGAACCTTCTCCCTTCTAGTCCTCCGATTTTGGGTCTTTCTCTTACCTTTAAGTTGGTCGCAATTTTTTGCATTTTTTCTTTCAACATACCTTGAAAATAGTGTTTTATCTATTCCTATCTAATCATGTATATCAAACGAGACCTCAATTAGCTGGATTTAGTAATAAGTTACTAGGAAGAGGAAACACAAATGATAGCAACTCATACCTGGAGGAATGTAACCTACTGAACCCTTTAGCTGAGCAGACATGCTTTGACTGAGGGAGAGATCATTTGATGCTTCCAAGAGGAACCTTGCTAAACCAAAGTCTCCAACATGGGCTGCCATATCTTCATCAAGAAGTACATTGCTCGACTTTAGATCACAATGAACAATGGGGGTTTCACAATGGTGATGCAGATAATCTAATGCAGAAGCAACACCAATGGCAATATCTAATCTTCGGATAACATTCAATCTCTTACTTGAAGATTGCTCCTCATCTCTTGGATACAACCATGAGTCTAAACTTCCATTTTCCATGAACTCGAAAACTAAACTTTTGAAATCTTTACCCTGATTATCAATGCTTGAGCATGCTATTATGATCTTGAGAAGATTGCGGTGCCTTATACTCCTTAAAGCTTTGTATTCATCAATGAAACTCTTGGAAGCTCCTTGTTGTTGAAGGTCTAATACCTTAACAGCGACTATCTTTCCATCACTAGGAATTACTCCTTTATAAACGGAACCAAAACTTGCCGAACCAATCAGATTATCCACAGAGAACCTATTAGTTGACTCAATGAGTTCTGAGTAGGAAACACCTAATTTCCAATCCTTGTAAGAACGTGAAGTTGTTGGTCTACCTCTTGATCTTTTCAGCATTGAACAAGAACCAAAGAAGCATGATAGAGCAATTATGAATGCCAGTGCACAAGTTGTAGGGATGACTACTTTTGAGGAAAGTAGTCCTCGAGATGAATGGGTTTTTTTTTTGGAGCATAGAGGCAGATGTAACTGTGGGATATCACCACAGAGCCTATGATTTTCAAGAACAGAAACACCATTGGCATTTGCAAAGATTCCTTCCTTAGGCAACTCACCCACAAAATCATTATATGAGAGATTAAGATACTTGAGAGCTTTAAGCTTTCCTATGAAATCAGGGATCTGTCCAGATAAGTTATTGCTTGAAATGTCTAGTTCTCCCAAGCCTCTTAAATCTTTAAGAGATTGAGGAATCGTTCCTTCCATGTTATTACCATGTAAATACAAGCCCTCCAAACTAGTGCAACTACCAAGGGTGCTCGAGATTTGCCCTGATAACTTGTTTCTCGATACATCTAGCTCCATGAGATGAATTAAATCGCCCACCTCAATAGGCAGTGGACCAGTCAAATAATTGGAAGACAGATTCAAAGAGATTGAGCGAGACGAAAGCCGAGTAAGCTTTGTAGGTATGGCGCTTGTTAGATTGTTATTACCAAGTTTCAGTACTAATAGATTTTGGCAGGTTCCAAGAGTTGGAGGCATACTTCCCTCAACCCCATTTTTTTGCATGTAAAGCCCTGTTAGTGAAGTGATGTTACCAAGGGATGGTGGGATTGGCCCAGAAAATTCATTACCATCTAAATACAATTCCACTAAGTTTTGAAGCTTCCCAATTTCATTAGGGACACTACCTTGCAAATAGTTAATTTCCACTGCTAGAATGGTCAAGTTTATAAGATTCCCAATGCCGTTAAGGATGCTTCCATGTATCATATTTTGCCCAAAAGTAAGATACTCTACTTGGGTCGAAAGGTTGGATATGGATATTGGTATTCTTCCTCCAAAATTATTACTTTGGAGACCCAGCTCATCCAAACTAGTACAATTAGCTAAGAAACTGATAAAGTTCAGGTCACCATATTTTCCGATTCCCAAGTGATTTTGTTCAAGGTTCAGTCAAACTAAGCTTTGCAAGGTTCCGAGATTTTCACCAGGGACTGTCCCAGTTATCTTATATCCTGCAAAATCAATCCCCTGGAGTCTAAAAGCATTTGAAAAAGATACAGGAATATTTCCAGTGAATTTGTTCATACCCCAAGAAATTTCTACGAGGTTAGGGAGCATAGTGCCAATATTTGGTGGTAGCTCTCCATGCAACTGGTTATCAACAACACTGAAAATACATATAGAGGAAATATTATAGAATGAAGAAGGGACCATACTAGATAGATTATTCTCCTCAGCTGCGAATTCTACCAAGCCAGCCATATGCCCCAACTCATTTGGTATGCTTCCTTGCATGTAAAGCCTTGTTCTACCAAGCATGTAGGTTACTTTTAAAAGCTGCTTTAATAAAAAGTGGAGTTGAGCCTTTAATAAATATTTTTAATTGTTATAATACCTCCATTAATTTGTTTATTTTTATCGTTAATTTTACTATTCCAAACTATTAAAGAAAAATCAGAGAACCACATTATCTATATGAGCTGTGTGTGGATAATCAAGAAGGGCTCTCTATATTAATTTAAGAAGGGTTGTGCTATTCACATACTCCTTTATACTTCATACACACCTTTTTAATTTGCAGTCGTCAGATCGGAAGATCAAATGACAAAAATTAATAAGAGGTGTGTGAAAAGTAAAAAAAAAAAGGTGTGTCAATAGCACACCCCTTTTAAGAATTTCTCAGTATTATTGGCCGACTTTAGGGTCAACAGTCAATCAATGGAAAAACCATCATGGCCAAAGTGTTATTGGCCGACTTTAGGGTCAATAGTCAATCAATGGAAAAGCCATCATTGTGGAGCCAAAAATATTCAAGAGGCGACACGTGGATTTTGTGGTGAAGAGGACAAAATTACCCTCGAGGCACACTGGGTTTCCTACACGCGAGCAGTGGAGAATCATCCATCAACCGAGTCAAGAGTGCCCAAAATAGGTAACAAGTTCAAATTTATATCATCCATCTTTACTCCATATCCTCTACAAGGAAATCATTCCATAACTTACAAAAACATTCCTTTTATTATGTTAATTAGCCAATTAATATATTTATTCCTAATCAATATATTAATTGCTAATAAAATCACCAAATAACACCCAAAATATACACAAAGGGCCGGCCACTCTTTCTCCAAGAGGGACCGACCATGCCCTATATATATTGGCTCCCATTCTCACCAAAAGGGAGGTCCACACTCTTGCAAAACTCCAAAAAAAACTCTCTAAACACTTCTCTCTAAATTCTAACTTTGGTATCGGAGGTTTTTCGGCCAAAGCCCCCCCCCCAACTCATCGTGGGCGCGTGAGGCTCTTGGCCTTAACCAAAGGTGTTAATTGTTTTGTAGGTGCAATTTTGTCCAAGAACAAGGGGGCGGAAATTTGCATCCATAATCATGGCCAAGTGGGAGAAAGTTAATGAGTGACTTATCTTCACATTTCACATTCCCATCTTCGAAGGGAGTTTATTGTCTGACTTTAGATGCAACAAAGAATTACTATGATTTTTCAGGACCTGAGTAAGACGGAGAATACATATAAAGAAATTTGGTTATGGACTCAACACCTCTGATTGATTGAGTTGCTTCAACGAATTAGCAATGCCATCATATCTTGTTGTACTTCGGAAAAGTGGGCGAAGTCAACTGACTTTGCTGAGATTAACCATTCTTGTTTCGCAAGGCACGGGAACCTGACCCCATTGGGGATCATACAATTTTTCTATGTTGATAGAGATTCTTACAATCTAGGAATTGGTGTGTGCGTAATCACACTTCAAAGAGAAAACAATATATGGTCTTAGATATTTTCTTGGATTCTCCCAGTTTAATATGGAATCATTATTCTAAAAGATCTCTTTCCTGACTAGTATAAATACATCCATCTCGAGTTCGTCTATGCTAATACGCAATTTACGCACTATTTTCATTCTCTTACCCACTACTTGAGTCTAAAACTCGTTTCGGAGAGTTTTTGGCCGGTACCTCATGTTGACTATGATTATTTATTTCTTTGCAAGTAGCCAAACTTACTCAGCTCTCTCGTCCGCAACAGTGCGCAATTTTGGTTCAAACAATTAAAACGAGAATATCTCAAGTATATCTAGTGCTATCATGTATTTTAATTTGTTTATGTGTAATTAGTTTGAGATACCTTCACTTTAGCTTCCCAATTGAAAGTATAACTCTTCTCGTGCTTCTAGGGTTCCCTTCCCATTACAGAACGTATGCTATGTATCACCTGATTTGGATCCTTTGGAAATAAGAAATGGGATAATAAGTTTGCCTGGAGGAATTTAGCCTACCGAATCCTTGCATGCAATGAACGAAATAGCTCGAGAAAATGGCAATCATGCGGACAAAGTTCTTTGAGGAAAATAAAGAGTGAAAAGCCACCGGAATGGAGATCAGTTGGCTACGACAGTATCTCGGCTCCTTTACGCCCAATTTCAAATCACCCATCTGAATGTTATGTTGTGAATTGGCTTCCTATCAAGGTGGGTAGGAAGCCTCCGGAATGGAGACCAGTTGGGCGACCAGTCGCAGAAAACGGCAACAAGTACATCTACTCTAGACGAACAAGCAGCGCATGCGCGCAACATAAGTTGTTGCTTTGGAGACCAATAAGTTCTGCTCGTTACCAATAAGTCTGCATATAAATAAGGACTTCAGGAATTTTTTTTCTACAATTGCTCAACCGTTATAATTTCTCGTGTTCTTAGCATGCGTTTGATCTTGTGTGTGGCGTTGATAACTCACACATACAACCAAACAAGAAGAAAAACCAAACAACCAAAACGCCAAAGGAGAATGGACATTGCTGAACAAGAATGTTTTCCACTCTATGCTCACCAAAACAACGATGATTTCTCATGAGTGGCGGAGGTCGAATTGCTTTGGTGAGCATAGAGTGGAAAACATTCTTGTTCAGCAATGTCCATTCTCCTTTGGCCAGCGTTGCTTGGTCCTCCTTAAGTCTTCTTTCGCGCAGTATGTCTTTGCCATATCTGTCATCGTTAACATCACCACTTGCTCAAGGTCGACCTGTAATGAAGGGTCAACAACGTCCATCACTTGGTCATATTGTTCTAACTTAACCACTTAGTACTAGGTGTTGAGTTTTTTCACAAAAGATCTCGGTGATATTAGGGTGGAAGCTTTCATATATTAATTGTATATTATTTTGTCATATGACCACTGTAAAATCCTATTGTTCAACAATTGTTGTTGAAGGTTTAATACCTTAACAACGGCCATTGTTCTATCACAAGGAATTACCCCCTCTTGAAGTTTCAAAGTCATTAGAAGTATTATCTGTTTCTAATTGGGCTCCCAAATTTGGGTTTGTACGTTAATATGTTGGGGTTTTAGCAACTTGGGTTGGAGCTGGTCTCACAAGAGAAATTGTTGGATCTACCAACAATTCATCACAAGTTAGATCCAAACACTTTCCTTGTTAATTATTTTATCAAAAAGCCATGATGAAATTTTCAATTTTTGGAACATCATGGATAACAAAAAGGGTCAGTGGAGGCATTAAAGTTGGTCTTGTGAAATTCGACATATTTACTGTGAAAATTTCTTTGTTGCTCATGAATTAGCTTACTTGGATTTGTCATGCAGTTTAGATCTAGTTTTTGTGAGCAAGCTCCTCCTAAATTGTTGATATAGCTAAAATCTCGTGGCCTCATGATATTCTTATGTAATTTTTTTTTTAGCTTATACTCCGTTGTCAACAAGAAAAAAAGTTAAGTGAAGGCTATACTCGCCCTTCTTTAGATTGATAAACAATTTTTTGGTAAATTATCCATGTTTTCCAAAGAAAAAAAAAATCCATAGAAGGAAAGGAAAATCCAAATTTGTAGCAACAAAACTTGTTTCCACTATTCACCAAGCATAAAGTTAAATTGACTTTAATACCCACGTGCCAACAAATACGCCAAAGCCATAGAAAACATAGAAAGAAAGGACATAACTGTAAAATCACAAACACGTTCCATTTCCGCACCTGCCACCTACGGTTGAAAATGCTGAGAGCTTGCGAGGCCCAATTCACCAGTCAGCAGTGGCACCAAAAGACTGAAACTTCGAAACCGAAGCGTTTCTCTCAATGCGATTGAGGCATTCCTTCTCTGAAATCCTCGCATTGTGATGGCGTCGAAGGGTAAGGGGATCGCCGCCGGAGGTGGATTCTCCGGCGGGAAGCGCAAGCACGATGACGACAAGTTCGGTGGTGGCCGGAAGAGGAGCAACCCCGGCGTCCTCAGATTCTTCGAAGACGTCGCTGACGAAGCCGATGACGGCGACGGGAGTGACTTCGATGACGGTATATTCTGCCTCTGATGTCCTTTTTGGTCGCGCATTTTCCATCTGGGTTCGCATTTCTAGGGTTTTTGAAATTGGTATTTTTTGTGGAGCTTGCTTTGTGCATATTGACAGATTTTTACCTTTATTAATTTTCCTGCATTTTCCTTTGTATATTTGAATTTCTGGCTTTTGTGGTTGCGTGTGGAGCTTCAATTTTTTTATCTGAAGTGTGTAGTGAGTTTGCTTAATTTCTTAGACTTGTTTGTTGACCATAATGTAAATAATGGCTTTGAGAGACTTCCTTCGATTTATTGGGTCGATACCGATTTCGCACAATGAAACTTCTGTTCATTTGGGCATTGTTGTGCAGATATTTCAGTATGCACTATTATTGTTGCAAGCTGTGTTATATGGGATATATATATATATATATATATATATATATATATGTGTGTGTGTGTGTGCACACTAAGGGTTAGTGATGACTATAATAGTCGTCTGTTTGCTCACGTTGTGAAGTTCACCAAAACAAGTTGAACATTTGCAGTAGATGTTGACATTTTGGCTTAAATTTACAGGGTTAGTGAGTGATGAATATAACAGTCATGTAATATATGTCTTAGGTGTATACAAGTAGCATGATAACTGAGTATGTGCATTTTGTCTATGAAATATGTGTTTACACTCTGAAGTTTCTTTTGAAATTATTGATTACAGATTTCATGGAAGAAGAATTTGAAACAGAACCTGTAGCCCAGAATGACCCAGGGAAAGCACATAACCTTCCATTCGTTCCTAAAGAGGAGGATCTGGACGGTGAAGAATTTGAAAAAATGATGGAAGAACGATACAGGAGTGGCTCGAGCTATGTAACCGATGCTGAAGATAATTATGAGAACAAAAGGACCGTTGATGGAAATGTTCTGCCTACTGTTAAGGATCCAATCATCTGGAAAGTGAAATGCATGGTATGACGATGAATTTTTTTTGTTGTAGAAAAAATCTGAAATGGCTCCAAAAAAACCATCTTTCCTTTTTTTTTTTTTGCCTTCTAAAAAGAACCACAATCTTTCCTCAGTCAAATGTTTTGGGATGTAGGTTGGCCGCGAGAGGCATTCCACTTTCTGTATGATGCAGAAGTTTGTTGACTTCCGATCGCTAGGTACCAAACTACAGATTGTTTCTGCATTTGTTGTTGAGCACATCAAGGGTTTTGTTTTCATCGAAGCTGACAAGCAATCTGATATTAACGAGGTGATCTTTCCTTTGGATGTTATAGAAAGTTGATCCTTTTATTAGTCAGTACAGGAAAAGTTTATTGTTTGGCCAATACTATTCTTAATCTTAATAAACTAGTATCTGAACTTTCATTGATACTCTTAGGCATGTAAGGGAATTTGTAGTATATACCCATCCCGAGTAATGCCAGTTCCAAATAACGAAGTTTCTCATTTGCTGTCTCCTCGGACTAAATCCAATGGAATTACTGCGGGCATGTGGGCCCGTGTGAAGAATGGGAACTACAAGGGTGATTTGGCACAGGTATTATTTGTCCCAACTTGGGTTGGTTGGGTTGCTTTAATGGTCGACACTAATGTCCGCTATCTGGATTTTGTTTCTGAAGGTTGTATTTGTGAACGATTTACGAAAAAGAGCAACCATAAAGCTGATCCCCAGAATTGATCTTCAAGCAATGGCCGCAAAATTTGTAATAAATATCTTTCCTCTTTATCACATGCTTTCCTCTTTCTGTTTGTTGGTAACGGTTTTTCTGTTATAAATATCTTTCCTCTAATACTTGTTTAATTTGGATTTGGATATGTGACGTCTTTGTGTGTCTGCAACTATAGAATCCGGATTATTAGGAATCTGAATATGATTTAAGATTCTGTATGTATTGATTCCTTTCACTCTATAGGGTGGAGGAGGTACTAGAAAGAAAAGGCCTGCTCCTGCCCCAAGATTGATCAGCTCAAACGAACTCGAGTATGAAACAGATCATTGACTGGTAGTTCGTTATTTCATGCTAGCTTCTGGTAGAATGTGTATTTATTTATTTATTTTGTATGTAGGGAGTTCCGCCCTCTCATCCAGTACAGGACTGATCGTGAAAGTGGCATGAAGTTTGAATTTCTTGATGGTCTGATGTTCAAGGATGGATATGTATACAAAAAAGTATCAATAGATTCATTAAGCTTCTGGGGTGTTATGCCATCAGAAGAAGAGCTACTGAAATTCAATCCTTCTGAGAACACCAAAAATGAGGATGAGGACTGGCTTACAGAGCTTTATGGTACAACAGAAAAGAAAAGGCGGAGCATCAAAATTGAAGAAGGTGGTGGTAAAGGAGAGGGTTCATCAGGTTCTATGGGGAAAGGAGAGGGTTCATCAGGGTCTATGGGGAAAGGAGAGGGCTCATCAGGGTCTATGGGCAAAGGAGAGGGCTCATCAGGGTCTATGGGCAAAGGAGAGGGTTCATCAGGATCTATGGGGAAAGGAGAGGGTTCATCACAGACTATGGGGAAAGGAGAGGGTTCATCTGGGTCTAAGGGTAAGGGAGAGGGTTCATCAGGTTCTATGGGGAAGGGTGAGGACTCGTCAGTGTCTATGGGGAAAGGAAAGGGTTCTTCAGTGTCCGGTGGGAATGGCTTTGAACTGTATGATCTTGTTTGTTTTGGGTGAGTCCTGTACAAACTTATGTGACCTTGGTGATCCTCCATGAACTGCTTACGTACATCGAAATGATTTTTACTGCTCTTTATTTTCTGCTGCAGCCGGAAAGATTTTGGTCTTGTAATAGGCATGGAGAAAGATGATAGCTACAAGGTACAAAATCTAGTTTGTTTTCTCAGATGATTTAAAACATGTACTAACACTCTATTATGTGTATCCTAGATTCTGAAAGAGGGGGTGGAAGGACCTATTGTGCTGATGGTTCAGAAGCGTGAGTTAAAGAATGTTCTTTCTGATATGAAATTTACGGCATTAGATCGGCACATGAAGGCCATATGCGTTAGTGATACTGTCAAAGTGTTGGAAGGACCTTTGGAGGTTTGATACTAACTTGAGATCATTTATCTAAAAACATAAAAACTAGTTTACTGAGGTACATATGGCTCCATAGTCTGGAACATTTACACTAGTTTGTCCCACTTTTGCAGGGTAGGCAGGGTATTGTTAAGCAAATTTATAGAGGCACCATATTCTTGTATGATGAGAACGAGACAGAAAATGGTGGTTATTTTTGCTCAAAATCCCAAATGTGTGAGAAAGTTAAGCTTTACATTGATTCTTGCAAAGAAAAGGTAGGAAGCTTTTTTCTTTTGTTCTTTGAGTGCATGGTATATTACATTTTAACATGAAGGCATTGGTAATGATATTTCTTCGTCATTCAGGATGGGGATTCAAGTGCTCTGGGTTTTGGAGATTTCATGTCGTCTCCTAAATCCCCGCTGTCGCCAAAAAAGCCATGGCAAGAAAGGGATAGTAACTGTAAGTATGAGTGCTAATGCTGTGATTTAAGTTTTCAATTGTTAATATCAAGTTTTCTGCCTCCTGCTGATTAATTATTTAATGCAGTCAGTCAGGGTGATAAAGATGGAATGTTCTCAATTGGTCAAACTGTTAGAATCCGTGTGGGTCCATTGAAGGGATACCTCTGTCGCATCTTGGCTATACGCCGTGCTGATATTACTGTTAAGCTTGATTCTCAGCAAAAGGTTCTTACAGGTTGGTCAATATCATTTTGATTACTGCAGGGAGTTTGGTTGGTTGATCATTGAATGCAATTCTACGGCTGTCATAATTTTGTTGTTTCATTGTTATGCAGTTACAAAAGAGCATATTTCTGAAGTTCGTGGAAAGAGCTCTAATGTGCTGATTGGGTAATTATTTTTAGTCAATTAATCATTTATGCCTAGCTTTTCATACTTAATTGTCTTTTCTAAGTGTGCGAATGCCTCTTTCTCTGTAAAGTGAGGATCCTGAGTCCAGTTTAAAACCATTTGATTTGCTCGGAACTGAAGGAGGCTCAAATGGTATGCATCTTCTGGAAGCAATTTCTACTTTCATTCCATACTTTAGTTTTATCTTAAGCTATATATGTGGCAATGTTCTCTTTCTAGGCAATTTGACATGGTATGTTGTTAAAATTGTTAATCTTGACCGCATTCAGTTGATAACCTATCTAGTCAACTCAACATAACATGCCACATGCTGGAAAGAGGAACACTTTTGTATGCATATATGTTGTTTTTTACCTTTAAAAATGTGACCTATGGTGCTTGTTATATTTGAAGACTGGACAAATGGAGCTGGGGCATCTGCTGGGGGTGATGGGTGGAATGCTGGAGGGGCATCAGCCGGGGGTGGTGGGTGGAATGCTGGAGGGGCATCTGGTGAAAGGTAATCCAACAGGAATTCATTTTATGTTGTACAAGACTTAGTTTTTCTATTTGTTTATTTGATTTTTTTTTTTACCAAATTCCTTTGTGCATACTCTGATGCTGATGACCACTTTCTTGCAGTAATTCTTGGGCTAGTGCAAATCTTGTTAAAAAAGGTATGTTCGGTTCTGAAGTTTAATGATATCAACGTCTTTGATGATCAATGCTTTTCTTGGCAAAGCTGCTTCATTTATTTTCTTTTCATAACCTGTAGATGATGATACTTCTTGGGGGAGCAAAGCGGCTCCAAGTACAGCTTCGTCCTGGGGTGCAGCAGCAGCACCAACAGCAGATAACAATGATCAAGGTGCTGGCTGGGGAAAAAGTGACGCTTGGGGAAAATCAAGTGCTAAAACTGAGGGTGACAATAGTGCACCAGATAACAGTGATCAAGGTGCTAGCTGGGGAAAAAGTGACACTTGGGGAAAATCAAGTGCTAAAGCTGGGGGTAACAGTAGTGCACCAGATAACAATGATCAAGGTGCTGGCTGGGGAAAAAGCGATGCTTGGGGAAAATCAAGTGCTAAAACTGGGGGTGGCAGTGGTGCACCAGCGGATAACAATGATCAAGGCACAGGTTGGGGAAAAAGCGATTCTTGGGGGAAATCAAGTGCTAAAACTGGGGGTGACAGCAGTGCCCCAGATACCAATGACCAAAGTGCTGGCTGGGGAAAAAGTGACTCTTGGGGGCAGAAGGCTGAACCTGCTGGGACGAGTCAACTGGATTCACAGGGCAAGGGCAAAAATGTTGTTGATGCAGGAGCATGTGGAAAGAAGTCCGATGCACCATCTGGTGATATTTCAAGCCCTGGGTGGGCTCAACAGAAATCTTGGGACAAAGGAAATGGAGTTGGTAGTGATGGGCTTGCTTGGGGTAAGACTCAGAATAAAGTCACAGGGAACTGGAGCAGCAAAGATGAACCAAGTGTTGGTGATGCAGGGTGGAAAAGCTCAACACCTGCTGAAAATGTTCAGACTGGAAGCTGGGGTAAGGCAGGTGGCGGTTTAACCGATAGTAAACAAGATGGCAGTTCTTCTTGGGGTGAGCCAGCTGGAGATTCTTCATGGGCTAAACAAACTGGAGGGGCTTCATGGGGTAAACAAGCTGATGTAACCGCTGCCGGAGTGGGGAACAATGGAGGCAAGTGGGGTAAAGGATCTTCCGCCAATGAAGAACAAAGTGGTGGAGGGGGAGATCAATCATCAAGCTGGGGTCAAACTAAAGCTTGGCAAGGTGGGTCAAGTGGCGGAGGGGGAGATCAGGTTTCTAAATGGGGCCAAAAAGGCAATTGGAACTCAGGATCTAGTGAGACTGGTGGCAGTCAAGAATCTGGTTGGGGTAAGAAAAATGATGGGAACATCGGATCTGCTTCCTCAGGTGGGAACCAGGATTCTACTTGGGGCAAGATAATCAACTCGAACTCTGGATCTGATGTTACTGGTGGAAATCTTGATTCTAGTTGGGGGAAGAAGAGTACTTGGAATTCTGAATCTAGTGAGACTGGTGGCAAACAAGAGTCTAGTTGGGGGAAGAAAAGTGATTGGAAATCAGGATCTGATGACACCGGTGGGAACCAGGATTCAACTTGGGGCAAAAAAAGTAGTTGGAATTCAGGATCTGGTGATGCAGATCAGAAATCTAGTTGGGGCAGTAAAAGCAGTTGGAATTCAACAGAACCTGAGGATTCAAGGGGTGGGAACTGGAGAGGCGGACAGGGTTTTGGAGGTAGAGGCGGTGATAGAGACAGTGACAAAGGGGGTTTTGGAGATGGTGGGCGTAGAGGGGGTTTTGGGGGTAGAGGTGGAGGCGGGAGCAGTGGTGCTTGCTTCAAATGTGGTGAGTCTGGGCACATGTCGAGGGAGTGCCCCCAAGGTGGTGGAGGTGGTAAAGGTGGTGCTTGCTTCAAGTGTGGTGAGTCTGGGCACATGTCGAGGGAGTGCCCCCAGGGTGGTGGAGGTGTTAAAGGTGGTGCTTGCTTCAAGTGTGGTGAGTCCGGGCACATGTCGAGGGAGTGCCCTCAGGGCGGTGGAGGTGGTAAAGGTGGTGCTTGCTTCAAGTGTGGTGAGTCCGGACACATGTCGAGGGAGTGCCCCCAGGGCGGTGGAGGCGGTAAAGGTGGTGCTTGCTTCAAGTGTGGTGAGTCCGGGCACATGTCAAGGGAGTGCCCCAAGGGTGGTGGAGGCGGTAAAGGTGGTGCTTGCTTCAAATGTGGTGAGTCCGGGCACATGTCGAGGGAGTGCCCCCAGGGCGGTGGAGGCGGTGGAGGTGGTGCTTGTTACAAGTGTGGTGAGTCGGGGCACATGGCGAGGGACTGCTCCCAGGGCGGTGGAAGCTATGGTGGTGGCAGCCGTAGCGGTGGAGGCGGGGGCAGTGGTGCTTGCTTCAAGTGTGGTGAGTCCGGGCATATGGCAAGGGAGTGCCCCCAGGGCGGTGGAGGTGGTAGCAGTGGTGCTTGCTACAAGTGTGGTGAGTCCGGGCACATGGCGAGGGACTGCTCCCAGGGCGGTGGAGGCTATGGTGGTGGCGGCCGTGGCGGCGGTGGAGGCGGTGGCTGCTACAAGTGCGGACAGTCTGGCCATTTCGCAAGGGAGTGCCCAAACAGTGGTTGAACCAGCAACTTCACCCTTACTGCCCTCTGCCGCTGCTGGTCTGTTAGTTTTTGCTTAATTTAGTCTGGTCTTTCTATGAATCAAACAGAACTGTTTTGAGGAATATTGGATGTTGGTTTTGTGGGTCGCTGCTGATGCTTCCAATCTGTGGAAACATGAATCGATGACGATGCCTTTTGATGATTTAATTTTTCACTTTTTTTCTTCTTATTTTTAAGTTATTAGTGAGGATTTGGTATTTTGGAAGAAAATGTGAATCTCTGCTTCTCGTTGTAAAGTTTATCTGTTTGGCGAATCTTATCTCCTCTTTTTCTTAACAAATGTGCTTCCAAACATTTTTGCGGAAAATGATTTTCGCACTCCAGCTATCACCTCTGACACTTCTCCATCAGTTCACACTTAAGGAGAGGTGGACGAGGATGTTTTCGGATGATATTCAAGTGTCAAAGTCATCGCCTTATTCTTAATTTTGAGTAAGTGATCCTCCTCTCATGATTCGAGCGTACATATTATGGTGTCAGTGTTTGTCTCGTCACGTGATAGTGATAAGGCGGAATCTCTCCATTCTCATTATGTGCATGTACATATGGTGACATCACAATCTCTCGGTTAAGTCTTGGAACTTTTAATGAATTCGTTTTAAAATGTTGAGATATTTTACTTCCAAAGAAACACTTGCAAAAATCTAATCCTATATACGATCATGTTACTCCAATACATAAAACAAGTTTAATGCTCATGCCATTCCTAAATCTAAGACAATTTAACAAGAGCATGCAAGTTCAAATGAATTCATTTTACGCCTATAAGTTTTTTTAGTATGCACCAGAGTATAGTACACGTTGAGATTCTTAGTATTTATATAATTGACAATTGAATTTTTGACCGCACATTCAACCATCCATTATTCTAGTGCATGTCATAACGGGAGCATGGTACAATTTTTGTACACGTCAACCATACTTGCATGCTCAAGGGAGGAGGAGAGAGTAAAAAACTTTCCATTTATGGTCAAGCTTTACTCCCCCAGCTCCAGCAAGAGTAACCATAAACTACTTCTCGATCACACAAACTCCACTCAAAACTTTCCCACACTTTCTCTGCAAATTTTCCCACTTCCCAAACACCCAAATGATTTCCAATCCCCAATCCTTCTTCCCCCAAATCCCTCCTTATCCCCTCCCAAAAACCCTGACTTTCCTCTCCATTCCAGTCTCCTAGGTCGTCCTTATCCCTTCCCAAAAATCCCAATAAAAAAAATGCTCACCAAAATCATAAAACGTGGCCACCGCAAATCCCCAAAACCCGATTCCACCGATCCCGAGTTCGACCCCGAGTCACAACTCGTCACTCTCTCCCCTCTCATGGAAACCCTCCCTCTCCTCCGCGACGCCGCAGTCTCGGACCGCCCGGCCCTCCTCCTCAAAAAGCTCCAGCTCTGCTCTTTCTACTGCGACTTCTCCAGCTCCCTCAAATCTGCTGGGGAGAAGGAGCTCAAGCGCCAAACCCTAATGGAGCTTGTCGACTTCATCGACTCCGGTTCGCTCAAGCTCACCGGTCAAATGCAGGAGGACCTCTTCCGCATGGTGTCAATCAACATCTTCCGGTGCCTGCCGCCGTCGTCGGACCTAATCGAACCGGACGAGGAGGAACCTTATCAGGAACCCTCCTGGCCCCACCTCCAAATTGTCTATGAACTTTTGTTAAGGTACATTGCCTCCCCTGAAACCGATGCTAAAGTTGCCAAGCGTTACATTGATCATATATTTGTGCTGAGGTTAATGGAGTTGTTCGATTCGGAGGATCCCCGGGAACGCGAGTATTTGAAAACCCTTTTGCATAGAATTTATGGGAAGTTCATGGTTCATAGACCCTTTATTAGGAAGGCCATGAACAATGTGTTTTATAGGTTTATATTCGAGACACAGAGGCATTGTGGGATTGGTGAATTGTTGGAGATTCTAGGGAGTATAATAAATGGATTTGCTTTGCCCATGAAAGAGGAGCATAAGTTGTTCCTAGTGAGGGCACTTATTCCGCTGCACAAACCCAAATCCATATCAGCGTATCATTACCAGTTGGCCTATTGTATCATACAGTTTGTAGACAAGGATTCTAAGTTGGCCGAACCGGTGATCAAGGGGTTATTGAAGTTTTGGCCGGTCACCAATTGCCAAAAGGAGGTTCTGTTTCTCGCAGAGTTGGAAGATGTTTTGGAGGCTACGCAGGCCGCGGAGTTTCAAAGATGTATGCTTCCGCTTTTTGGACAGATTGGACGCTGCCTTAATAGCCCTCATTTCCAGGTGAATAAAAAAGAGACTGTTTTTTCTTTTCTTTGGTACAAGTAGCATGGTAGATACCGTTTAATTGATTTGTCTTTCGAAGGCATCTTTATCTTTGGGTGTATGTTGGTTTTGGTCTTATTATTTTCTTCAGTGATTTTTGGAACATTGTTGTTGATATAAACGAAGCATGTGATTAAAATGTATCATTAGTTTTGTTACATCAGACACTCAGAAATAAGTTAAATAAGTTCATTTCAAACATGTTAATAAGTTGATGGGGAATTACCTGTTTATTGTATAATGATTAGTGTTACTTTGAGGGCTTTCCTCCCCCCTTTCCATTGTCACCCGAGACTGCTTAAACAGTTAAACCTAATGAACATGATTCTATCTAAGTGTTATTTAACCTTTTTGTAAAGAATATATAGCTACATTAGTAACCAATACCTTCGATGTGTATGTCATTCCAAGTTGGTTATCTCCAATAGTGTTGAAATTTCTTATGATACACCTATGCCGCTATTTTGGAACAGGTTTTGGGTGTCTAAAATGGTGTCCCCTTCTCGTAGTGGTTGATAATTCGCCTCTGCAACATACAAGAACTTCTTTATATTAAGTTATGCTGTTAGGAAATTTGGTTAGTTTATGAGAGGTTCTTTGAAGAAATCTCTCCATATGGCTAGTCTTTTTAAAAGAAATAAAAGTTATTTTTTTCGTTTACATCCATCTGGAAGTCCAGTGTGTAAAAATGGTAAATGAACAGGGCAGTGCAGATAGGTTGTATTCGCTCTCATTTTTTACATACTAATAAAACCACCATCTCCACCACACCTATTATAGAAAACCCCGCGGACACTCATAGTGCAGGGAAAAAAACCCATACTAACTCTAACTAGTTTTTAGAGTCAAATTGTTTTTGCGCTCTTCTCTAATGATTATAGGGTTTTATGAGAAAAATCATAATATTTTGGCCGGTTGTTTGCCGTTTAGGTTCTAGATTTCTATTATCGTAAGGCCATAAGCATTTAACCGAAGCTATTTATCTTTCTTTTTTTAAATTTGGCTTTTTAAGAAGCGGGGGCCTTGGGCTTGATTTTAAATGTGGTGGCATGCTTGTAATTTTCTAGTCTTTGTATGAACTATTTATCATGTTTGGGCCCTTCTAATTATCAAGAACTGTTGTTCCCTAAGAGGGTTAAGGACGGGCTAGCCAACAAATACCTTTGCTTGGTCCATAGTTTTCATAGCTTCATAGCAGCTAGGCAGTGTCTATAGTTTCATGTTTTCTCTCCTCTTTAATTGATAGAGATATCGTGTTTCTGTATTACTACTTGTTATGTGTTGGAATCTATGGGTACATGCATCTTACTGGCTACCACACAACAAATTATCTTTTTAGCAATGAGGAAGAAAGCTTAATTGAAAAGTGTTTCTGGTTTATTGTACGAATATTATACTTGAAAAGTGCTCTTAACATAAAGATGTGTGGCAGGTTGCTGAACGGGCTCTTTACTTGTGGAACAGTGAGCACATTGTAACTTTAATTTCTCAGAACCGGAATGTGATATTACCATTAGTCTTTGGAGCGTTAGAGAAGAATACGCAAGGTCACTGGAACGAAGCGATCCATGGATTGACAGGAAACGTCCGAAGGATGTTCCAGGAAATGGATGCAGAATTGTTTGAAGAGTGCCAACAGCAATACTTAGAGAAAGAAACCAGAACTAGAGAACAGGAAGAGCAGCGGCAATTGACTTGGAGGAGAATAGAAGCAGTGGCGGCAAATGCGGGTGAAGATATGGTCTTGGTTAGTTAACTAAATATAGGACAGAAACATTTCAAATTTTCTACTTAGATGGCATTTTGCGAATGTGTTGCAATGTCAGAAGTCCTATGAAGCCTACGAATAATTAGCAACGGAGGAAAATATAGATATTGTAAATGCTTGCAAAGATTTTGCCATTGTTTTCCTTTATTCCCAAAAGGGGAAAGCTATGTGCATACTCTGTTAATTATACTGTTTTTTTACTTTAGGCTGTGTTCATTCTCGTCGTCAAATTACTCGGTGACATCTTGTTCGTCGACAAGCTTATAAATGTATTTTGGTTCGAATTTTCTGAACGATTATCGCAGTAGCTATGTAGTAGTAAATTCATCACTTTGGACTTGTTTTGCTATGTAAACATTTTCTTCTGTTTCCTTGTTTTACTAGCTCACAATTCACGAAGTTAGAGTGTAAGCACTTGCACGAATGTGAAAAAAGCACTCAAAGAAGCACTTTTAGGTTTTGTTTTACTAGCTCACAATTCACGAAGGTAGAATAAGCACTTTGTACGAAAGTGAAAAAAGCGCTCAAAGCAGCACTTAAGGTTTTGTTTTACTAGCTCACAATTCACGAACGTAGAATAAGCACTTTGTACGAATGTGAAAAGAGCACTCAGAGAAGCACCTTTAGATTTTAGCTTAACAGAAGACATGGAGACATGCCATGTTAACTACATTATTATCACTCAATGAAAACGGAGAAGCACTAAAATTCAACGAAAATAGTCGATGCAAAAAAGCAAAAAAGAGAAGCCGCTGAATTTGACATGCCATCCGAAAATTCCATCTCAGCCAACCATATCCTATCCTCATATTCTCTCCATAATTTTCTCCTTTTCATTTCTTTCGCACATATCTAATCTAGGTGACGAGAGAAGATTTGGTAGACTGTCTGACTATGGTAAGTCTCACACTGAGTGAGATTATCATGGAATCGCTTGAAACTAAAATACAGAGGGTCCTATACTTTCTATGAGAAGTGCCTTGCAGATGATGTAGTCAATCATTCTATAATTTTTATCATTAGTATCCTATAAACAACGTAGTCGATCATTCTATACTTTTGGCGAGAAGTGCCCTGCAGACAACATGGTCGATCATCCCTAACCAAGTTTTCTCCTAGCTAAGCCTACCCAAATCTCAACCAATCAAAACACCCAAAACATGATCTTCCAAAGTCAAAAACACACTCAAAAACCCATCACTCACTTGATATTGTGTAAAATCCAAAAATTATGTCACCTTAAGCACCAAGTAACCTATAATAATGCGGATAAATAAATTATATGTGGGGACCACACAAGCAATCAATCAATTTGAGAAATCTTTTCTTCCCATGTTTTTTTTCTTTATCATATTATGATTATATTTTCTTTAAATCCTATAATAATGTTAATAATAATGGTAATGATAATAGAGCACCACCATGGTTGGTGGTAAAGTACAAAATAAAAATAATTAAAAGAGACAAGAATATTGTGTTTGGGCTTGGTCGAGCACCGTTCCCAAATATCATTCCAAAATAGTCATCGTCATTGCCGTTGCCGTGGCCGTTGGATCCTCCGCTGCCATTGCCGGTGCTGCCGCCGTCGGTGATGGTCCCATCATCGGGGCTCGTTACGCGACTGTTCTCCTCCCTACACCATCACAACAGGGTTGAAACAACGGGATAAGTAAATGAAAAGCAAAAAGACATGAATGATGACATCTGGTGTAGCACAAGAGTCCATGAAAACAAACCCTAAAGTCAGTAACAATCTGCAACAAGTTTTAAGACGTCGTGACGTCGGCCAAGAACGTGAAGAAGATGTTGTTGTGAACAGTTGCCTCACGTGTCGGAGGACGACTGCCGTCAGCATTCACCAATCAACAGTCGAAGGTCGGGAAAAGGGGTTGGTGTCACATGGGAGAGGAGGGGCCTGTTGGGGGGGAGCTTTCTCAAACTGTGGGAATTGCTTTTGCCATTTTAGGATACGGGTAAGGAAACAAACGATATTATTTACGCTAAGGGAGAAGGGGAGGCTTAGCCTCACAATGGGACGAGTAATAATATGGTTCAAATTTGCCTTTTGACGAGAATCAAACATAAGACTTTTTAGTTACAAGTGAAGATAAATACTACTAGACCCGTGCTGACAAAGAACCTAAACCAACCCCACACATCACACCATTCGAGCCCGACTTGGGTCGGTTCATGACCCGTTGACCCCAATCCTCGAATCATTATAGTTCATGGTTCATGGACCTGGGTTGGTCCAGCTCGTTGATCAGTAATTTAGGGTCAGTCCAGTTTTCAACTTGTCCATTGACTACCATATCCTTGTAATTTTCTGATCTGAAAATTAACTACAACTTGCTATGGAAAGGACTGAACGGTATCAAAGTTAAGGATCAGTTTGTTTATTAAAGAAAGGAAAAAATCTTTACCGAAAAAAAGAGGAAAAAGGGGGAAGGGCTCACGGTCTTAAGACTCAAGACCTGGGTCCAATGCCAATGCATGGGGGTCGTCCATATCTGGATCAAATCACAGGAGGGGTCCCATGGCAAAGGAAAGAAAAACTCATGGGTGGGGTGGGGCCCATGCATCTGAAAATTGTATAAAAGGAACCCACACTCGCTGGCTGAAAATGAAATATTTTTGCTCACTGCTCTCACGTGATGAAGATGTTGAAATCTGCGTAATAAATAGATATAATTCTCAAAATTTAAACTAACACAACAGCGATAAATAGAATGGTGAGCAAAAATGCACCCGGTTGAAAAGCAGATGAAGGTAATACAAGTGAGCCACCCTTCCAATGCAGAAAACAGCAAAGACATGACGAACCCCGGGTCTCCAACAGCACAAGCCATCCCTAAAACAACAAGTCGCACTTGCAAAACTTTTGTACCTTTCCGTCCCCTTACACACTCTTACACTGCACTTATCTAAACATCACAAGCTTCTCATGATGGGGACACCCTTAATTAGCTGTTGACATTGTTGCACCAATCTCCCCCCACAAAGACAAACCTATCCCTCCCTAATGCCACCACATTCTCGAGCACAAAGGGCAATTTTGGTATTCGAGTATACCGAAATAGTTAAGCTAGTATTTTTAACATTCTCGTTTTCTCCTTCTGTACTCTGTTTAATAGTAAAATAGGTTTTTTCACACTTTATCTTGCAGCTTTTTTGGGTTGTAAAATAAGAGGGTCAAACCCCCAAGAAACCTAGAACGAATCGAATGGAAAAAACCAAGAGTGGTGGACATATTTGTATTTTAAATAATTAATTTTTTTTAAATTAAGAAATAAAAAACAGATTTGTATTTTAATAAGCTCTAATTAATAGGAATTGTGCACTTGGTGAGTGCTTTATAGGGAGGTAGATTCTCTGCCCTCTCATTTTTCATACATTCTCATTCTTTTATGTTTGTACGGTCACGATTAAATCACGTTAATATTTTATATTACTATTATTTTTTGTTTTATTATTTCTATAAAAAAGTTAATATAAAATATTGACTTGACTTAATCATGATAGCACAAAATATAAGAAGATGGAAGTGTATGGGAAGTGAGATGGCAGAGAATCTGTCCCCGCTTTATGGCCAAGCAGAAAAGCACAAGTATAGAGACAATGGGCAATGCTAGAGGACTAGGACAACTGAACCAACTTTTAAGGCTGCAATGTCAGCAGCTTGATTCCCAATGGGCCCCGCGTGATCACGTACACACGTAAAAACCCAACTCCATTTTCCCGGGGATCTTAACCGTCCGGATCCCTGCGGATCAACCAGAAAGTTGCAGCCCCGCTGCAAACTACGTCGTCGCTTCGTTCCCCCTCTTCCCAGTTGCCGGAGATCCATCTGCTTGACGTGAATCTAGGCTTGGGCATCGACTTGGCTCGATGGATCTCAATTCGGTACGGTTTCTGGAGAAGCAGCCGGACATCGACTTGGCTCGATGGGCATCGACTGGATGACGGCCTTCGCCAGAGAACGAGTCGGTCATCTCCGAGAGACGTCGTCGACCC
This sequence comes from Heteromeles arbutifolia, assembly GCA_024362995.1. Taxonomy (NCBI): domain Eukaryota; kingdom Viridiplantae; phylum Streptophyta; class Magnoliopsida; order Rosales; family Rosaceae; genus Heteromeles; species Heteromeles arbutifolia. Next base: position 11,258,829 of record JANCRC010000018.1, read on the forward strand.
CGTTATGCATTGTGGCGGAAGAGGGCTGCTGCTTCTTGTTGATTCTGGCCGCCGATCTTCTTTTGAATGGTCGAGATCAGTTGATCCTCAGGATCCGGAACGTTAAGATCCGGAGAGGATCTTAACCCCATTTTCCCACTCTTTTCATCTCTCCTTCGATCTTATTATTTGCATGTGATTCAATATTCTAATAAATAAGATATTGAGTTTCTATTCACGTTCGAGTTTAAAACCCTCACATCTTTACACTATTGAACAGTTTCGAACACCCCCTCTTCTTCCTAATAATAGTACTACTAATTCTTAGAATATAGACCTCTAACAGCCAAAAGCATTTTCAAATAATAAAAAATGATCCTCTTATTATCCGATGTTTCACGAAGCACTTCAAGTACTTTTATGAAAACCATTTTAACTTGTAAGTATGTAATAAAAGGTTTTTAACAAAAGTGCTTTCTACAAAGGTAACATCCAACAATCCTAATTCTCAAAACCAAAAAGCCAGCAAACAAGAAAGTATCATGAAATGCAGGGGTGTTCCGGTCATTTCACCCACAATTTTAAGTAGGAAGACTTAAATGCCCTCACTATGACAGTTAATGCGACAGGTAATACAGTTGAGAAAGTAAAGAAGGGAAGGATGTTGTAGTAATTTTGCGTACCTTGGATCCCCAAAGACACCGGCGTTGGCCGTGATTTGTTCAATGAGAGTCACGGACTTGGGCTCGATGCTTGAGGCCTTGGCGTACTGAGCGCTCATGCCCGCGCCGGACGGTACGAAAAACGCGCCATTTACCATTACGTCCCCCTCCGTCCTCCAGTTCCAGTCAGACCAATCACCCTCGTTCGTGTCCACGCGCTTTGTCACCTGTGAACAGCACGCGCTAACATAATTGTCATAAATAATTTGGTGTTTTGACTGTCATCATGTCAATCCAAATCAACTGGTAGCTACCACTGCCCACTGTCAGGCACTACTGTCTCTGTCAATAGCTTCTTATAATATAATATTTTCACTTTTCTCATGCGTAAAGTTCAAAACTTTTCTTACCCAAAACCCATTCTTAAGGAGGAAACATGACATGAGAGGCGTCGTTGTGATGGTATTACAAATTAATCACAGTAAATGTGTTTTGTATGATAATGGACGTTAAATTTAAGATTATGTCATTGTGATAGCATGGAGATGTCGTGTAACAGTATTACAAATTAATTATACATTATATGCGTTCAAAATGATAGTGCCAGACAAATTTGAGATTTTGTCACAGTAAGATATGATCACAATGGCTATATAAGTACACTTCCTTTGTAATAGTATTACAAGTCGATCACGAATTGCAAACATTTGCATTGACAAGCCGTCCCAACTGGCAACGCGTGATTATCTTATACACGCATCGCCAATGCAAGTGGGATAATGTATCCCCAGGAGGATTCTCTCTGGATCCTCTTTATGATGATCCTCTCCATATCCTTTTTATAAGGATCATGAGAATCCTTAAATTTTGTCCGTTCATCGTATATTGTGGGGTCAATTTTCGTTAGGTACTATTCATATTTAATTTAAAATAAAAATATTTAAAATGATTTCTGACAGCATGATATACGATGAACGGACACAATTTAAGGATCTTCAGGATCCTTATTCAATGTATCCCATCGTATACCCATTTCCTAGATTGACATGTAGGTTTTAAAGTGAGGACTATGATTATCTCCCTTCATCTTTTCATCCAATTTCATCCCTTCCTCTTACATTCTCTATTTTGTCTTTCTTTTTCTATAAGAAATTAATATAAGATGTTGACGTGGCTTAACCTTACCGTTCAAATAAGAGAGGAGAGAAGAGGAGGAAAAAAAGATGAAAGAGAATCTTACTCCTTAAAGTGACAACCAATGCCACCTGGAAGCGCGTAAACACACCCACCCACGCGCCGCCCATGCAAGTGAGACGCACCCAAGAACCACTTCCCAAATCATGAGACAATCATGCTAACCTTTCAATTTTCCCTCTAACCCAAAACTTCAAGTAAAAAAAAAAATAAACAAAGGGAAGCGCGTAAACACACCCACCCACGCGCCGCCCATGCAAGTGAGACGTACCCAATAACCACTTCCCAAATCATGAAACAATCATGCTAACCTTGCAATTTTCCCTCTAACCCAAAACTTCAAGTAAAAAAAAAAAAAAAAGAGGCACGAACTTTACGAAAATTACAATTCTAACCTCCTTGGCGTTCAGGTCCTGCGGAGCAGTGTACCGGTTCCCCTGGCTGTTGATGGTGGGGTTAGCGCTACCGCCGATAGCATACATCTCCCACCGCGTGAAGTCGTTGTTCACCACGTGGATGTACCCGCGTCTGCACCGCGGCATACGCTGCACCAGCGCCACACCGAAGTGGTTAAACGCAATCGTCACCTGCATCCCGGAGTCCGGCAAGTACTTGTCGTCGTGTCCCAACAGCATGACCTCGTCGTGGTGGGCGAAGTAGTTGTTGGAAATCGTGATTCCGGTCGACCCCATGATGGCGTCGATTAATCCGTCAGCGCAGAACGAGAGGGAGCAGTGGTCGATCCAGATTTTGTGAGCGCCGAAGAGGGAGATGCCGTCGCCGTCCGACACCCCGCGCCGGCCGACGTGGGTGGGGCTGGAGGCGATGTTGGTGTTGCCGGCGGGCTTGCAGTGGTGGACGTGGATGTTGTGGATGATGATGTTGGAGACGTACTGGAGGGTTATGCATCCGCCACCGGTGACGTGGACGCTGTAGCCGCGGCCGTCGATGGTCTTGAAGCTGTTGACGATGAGCTCGCATTTGAGCTTGATGGTCATGTCAGCGGAGAAGATGATCCAGAGGGGCTCGGTTTGGATGACGGCGTGGCGGAGCGTGCCCGGAGTTGGGTTGGCCGGGTTGGAATCCGACGAGTCGGTGACTATGTAGATCAGGCCCCCTTTACCTCCCATGGCGTCCATGCCGAACCCAATGCCGCAATCGGCGAGCTTTTGGCGGTTGTTGCTCCAGTCCTCGCAGCGCCAGCAATCGTCGATTGGGTTGCCGACAAGGCACTGGCTTTGGTCCTTGACGTCAATGGACAGCATTTGGCGCCTGGAAACAGACGCATTGACTCTCCTGAACAGAAAAAACAGAGTGCCCTGTTTAGTTAGTGGGAAAATTAGCAAAACCCAGATTGGGTTTTGGGCTAAAAGCTAAAAATGCATGCTTTGTGGAAAACCCAGCTGGGATTATTGAATACAGAGTGGCCCAGACCATTAAACACTAAAATGTACCAAACCCATACAGGGGTTCTAGCTGAAAAAAGGGAACCAAAGCCAACCCTTTTTGCAAAATCGAAAAATGAGCAGAACCCTGATGGGGATTTGAGTAATTTGGGGGAAAATTAGGGGTCTTTACCTTTGAACTTCATGAGCAACTGCATCAGGGTCTGGGTGCTGGTGAGGGAGGGAGAGGTTGAAGGAGTTAGAAGCTGTAGAGAGTGGAGAGAGAAAGAAACAAATTAAGAGAATGCAGGTGGTAGGAAGAAGCATTGTTGAACAACAATGATTTGAATGGTTGGTTTGTTGTTGGGGTTTTATTGCATCTGTGTGAAAGACTCTTCCTTTGCAGGGAGATGTCTTTGCCTCCCAGTAACAAAATCAACCTAGGAAGCTGCAAATGTGGGGAAATGTGATGTGGGTTTATATAATAAACAATGATTAAATCTGGAAAGAAACGAAGAAAATGTGGTAACTTTCGGTTTCTGCTAGGGTTTGAAAAGAAAGGAAGATTGGCTGCTACGGTTGGTTCTGATAGGGACAGCCGAGGAGGCCATCGGAGTCGGGGTCGGAGTCGGAGTCGGAGCTCTCTAGAATTCTGCCTTGCATACTCTTTCAGTAACTCACATTCTTACCTTGTGTGCTAATCTAGGGTGAGACCTTATCCGAAATTTAGATTTTCGGCTGGGATTAAGATTCTTTGCTGAAAGTTACGAATGTTCTTGCTTAGATGTAAGTTTTAATCTCTTTCATGTTCGAGTGTGGACAAGAACCCTTTTCAGTTTTCGTGGTGTGACAAGAAAAGGTTTTGGAGGTTAATTAACGGTTGATTACAAATTTGCAGGCTTTCAGTAAAATCCTTTTCTTTTTTTCTTTTTTTCCTTTTTTTTTGCCGGGTGAAAAACGGAGGCGCTGCTGTTATGAAAAGCGCCCTTTTCGTTAGAGAAAAACACAAAGGTAAATATTAATTTACTATTTTTTAATTTTTTAATTTTCAACATTTGGTATATGAAGTTTTTTTTGTTTTAGAATCATATCTAAAGTCTTAATTTTGGAATAATCTTATACAATCCTTAGTCTGTTTGTTAAATCAGCCGTTAATTGATGCCGTGACGCCCACGTGAACAATGACTGGGCATTACATGTCAATATGAAGCCCACGTGAATATTAAAAAATTTTAAAAAATTAAAATTTAAAAATTTAACAATTAAAAAAATTATGGCGTTCACCCCCTCCTTCCCTCCCGACCCCCTCCCTCCTTCTCCCTCCCTTCTCTTCCCTGCACCCATCATCCCCGCACACCCACCCATTCCCCTTCCCCTCCCTTCTCTCCTCTGCAGTCCACGCGGAGCTCTCCCACCCCTCCCTCTGATCCCTAACCCTAACCTCAATCTGGTATAAAAAAATTTTAAAAAAAAACTTTAAAAATTAAAAATCTGGAATTGCAGGTCGTCGGACTTGATGGGTCCTCGAAGGGCCTTCAATCTCGCCTTCGTCCCAATCCTCAAAGCAGGTGGAGGAAGGTTCGAAAGATTTGTGGATGGAGAATTCGAATCGGGAATCTGGTTGGGATCCGGGTCATGTATGGAGGATTAGTGGAGGGAGATGGGTCGGATTAGGAGGTGGTGGTGAGGGGCTAGTATAGCCGGCGTCGGGACGGGAGACAGAGACGATGGTGGCGCTTGGCAACTCCTCGAAAATCTGAGCGGGCTTGAAGGACGACAGACGGCAGAGAAAGAAGGAGGGCGACATCGCCGTCTCCGATCGCATTTGGAGGTAGCAGGACCCGCCCCCCGAGATTAACTGCTCCGATTCCATTTTCCTGTTTCGAGGACTTGGAGATTGATCTGGGGAGAGAAAAGGGAAGGGAGGTGAAGAAGGTGGAGGAGAGGAAAAGGTGGGTCGGGGAGTTGGAGAGGGAGGAGTGGGGGCGTCTGAAGAGGTGGGCCGGGGAGTTGGAGAGGGAGAAGCTCGTTTACTGCGAAGGGTGGAGGATATTTTTTTTTTTTTTTTTTTAATTTTTTAATATTCACGCCAGACTAACGGATGTATGAGATTGTCTTAAAATTAATACTTTAGGTATAACTCTAGGATGAAAAAAACTTCATGTACCAAATGTTAAAAACCACGAAACTTGAAAGTAGTAAACTGAGATTTACCCCAAAAAACAAAGATATTTGTCCAAATAAAACAATGATATTTTTTATTTTTTTATTTCATGAAAAGAAGCAAATATGTTGTGTTTACACAAAAGGACCTGCCTATGCCTCCAGGGCTTTTACTACGAATTTAGATAACCTCAAAGTTAAATTATCCAACTTTATTTGCACAAATAACAATAATATTTTGTTACTTGAAGATGGGTAAGAACTTATATATAAACTTTTCATGTGCAAATCATAGAGTTTTGTGTTTATGATTAAAACCATTCGTATTATGAATCAATATGTAAAGATCATTTCTGTAAAAAATGAATTAAAAATAATGACGTTTAATCAATCTATTGTAGAAAGTACATAGACGGTTTGTAACACTTTTATGAATTTCATTCATCTATTTTTATACAGTTCAATGATTAGACGATCTTATTTTAATTGATTTTTAGCAGATGCGATCTTTATAAACTAATTTATAATATGAATAGTTATGATCATATAAATTGGCAACAAATATTTTTGAATATGTACTAATCATTTGAGCAGCCAAGTATTATTCTACAAATAAACTATAAACAAATAAGAGCATTTCTAGGAGAGGAAGCTATATGGCTTTTTAACTTGTACTTTTTATTCAGGATTAATTATATTTTACACTCCTTCATGTTTAGAGTGCTTTTTGAAAAGAAGCAAATATGTTGTGTTTACACAAAAGGACCTGCCTCTGTTCCTCATATGCCTCCAGGGCTTTTACTACGAATTTAGATAACCTCAAAGTTAAATTATCCAACTTTATTTGCACAAATAACAATAATGTTTTGTTACTTGAAGATGGGTAAGAACTTATATATAAACTTTTCATATGCAAATCATAGAGTTTTGTGTTTATGATTAGAACCATCGTATTATGAATCAATCTGTAAAAATCATTTTTGCAAAAAATGAATTAAAAATAATGTCGTTTAATCAATCTATTTTAGAAAATACATAAACAATTTGTAACATTTTTATGAATTTCATTCATCTATTTTTATACAGTTCAATGACTAGACGATCTTATTTTAATCGATTTTTAGCAGAAGTGATCTTTATAAACTAATTTATAATATGAATAGTTATGATCATATAAATTGGCAACAAATATTTTTGAATGGGTACTAATCATTTGAGCAGCCAAGTATTATTCTACAAATAAACTATAAACAAATAAGAGCATTTCTAGGAGAAGAAGCTATATGGCTTTTTAACTTGTACTTTTATTCAGGATTAATTATATTTTGCACTCGTCATGTTTAGAGTGCTTTTTGAATAAGCTATGAAGTTTCAATTTTCTTATATTATACTCTAAGGTATTGAAATTGTATCAATTTGAACCCTTTGATTTGATTGATTGTATGATACTTCATTAAATTGATAATGTGGCGAGCTTAACACTCTTATATGAGTAACCTGTATGCCACATTTGGACAACACTAACGTAAAAATTCATCAATGTAATGAATGATTTGATGTTCAAAGAAACAAAAGGTGTAAATCGATACAATTTCAAAATCTCATAGTGCAATGTGAAAAAATTAGAACCTAATCCCCATTTAGAAAACCACTCCTAATCTTAACTCTTTTATTTACATGCATTGACAGTTTGAAGAGCCAAAATTTCATCTTTAGAACCTTTTTTTTATTAAAGATGTTTTTGAACTTAAATTAAATTGGAGTGTCATCAGCTATTGATTATTGAGTTCATAGAATATTGTAACACAATTTATGATTTTTTTTAATTAAATAGTTTTGGTTGTTGAATTGAGTTTGTTTTTATTTGCATAGCACTCCATTGGAGTGTTTTATTGTTCTTGTTGGGCATCTTATTGGGTGAACCCGTAGAAAATTGTTTGGGAAATTTTAGTTGAACTCATCTAACATTTTTCTACACTCAACTTACTCTCTTCACCCATATTGTTTTTTATTAAAGAATTAAGGGTGCGTTTGTTGCACCGGACTATCTCGGACTGGACTAGCTTCAGAGACTAAGCTAGACTGGTTTAGAATAGATTAAACTAGACTAACTTAGTGAAGCGTTTGTTGCAGTGTCAGGACTAGAAAGCAAGATAACTAATAAACTCAAAAAAATTATATTATTTAATTTATATCCTTTTAATACTTAATTATTAGTTTTATCTTTTTATTTTTGGTTTCTAGAGTCTTCTTCATCTCTCCATCCCCTCTCCCTATTTTTCTCTCTATTTTTCTCCATCCAACTCTAGAAGTTGGAGAGCTCCATAACGCATGACAAACAAATCCCTCCCATCGTGTTTGAATTCCACACCGAATCAATCTGGAAGAAAAAACGCAGAAGATAAAGACAAAAGCAAAAATTGGATCCCGTTTGAAACCCAGATCAATTCCCTCGAATCCCTCAAAATCACAACCTCATCCTCCCCCCACCACCACTGCACCCCTTCTCCCAGTTAACTACCACAACAGCCCAAGTAACAGATGACGAGAAAAACCAATCCTCATCGCCCTTTTCCGACTTCCTAGGTTCAATTTTAGAAGCCATTGATGCCTTGAAATCGCCTCTGCAGCAGAAGCTAAAAAACGATGAAGATGACAAGGTGCTCAAGATCCTGCAGCGCTTGGAGTGGATGTTCATAATAGATAGGGTTCTCACTGAAATGGGCGAAAACAATGGGAAGATGAAACGGGACTACCAATCCCAACCTTTTGCACGGTATTAGTACTGAAGCCCTTAGAGAATGCGAGTCTCGTCTAGTCCCATTAAACCTAGTCCATTACTCGCACCAAACAAGGGACTAGGATAGTACCTAAGCCAATCCTAGCTAATCATATCTAACGAGGCCAAACAAACACGGCCTAATATCTTTTTAGGCCCAAATTTATTACCTAAACTACTCTCTCAAACCCAATTCAAAGTGTAAAATTATCTTTACACCCATTCCCTTTATAAAATAACATCTCTAATTGAATGTTTTTTTCTTTCAAAGAGGCGTCCTTTGCCCCTCTATAATTTCATATGTTGTATAGGACTAGCATTTCCATAGCTGCTTTTTTTATTTCTGCTACCACAACCCTTCCATGGACTTGGGATCCAAGAGATCATTCCATAGACTTGAATTTGCCAAGAGAATGTTATGCAAGCTTCGGTCCAGTCTTTTTTAAAACGAGCATTTTCATGTACTTTTTAAGAAACTTTGAAGTTACATATGGCTAGATGTTTTGCTGCTATGTTAACAAAACAAATAAACAAATTGGAGCTAATTCGAATAAAAAAGGTGCAAGACATGCCACCCGCTAGTTCGTGGTTAAGGTTGAGCAATCTTTATTTGCACCACGAATCAAGTTTTATGTCTTTGCAGTACTAATCAAAAGTCCTTGCACTGGGGTTTTAGGGCGCATACAAACGGCAGAGAAAAACAAATAAAATATAATATAAAAAGTATGAAATTTAATCCAAAGAAGAAGCAAACAAACAAAATATCCATAAATCAAGTCATACCTTAGTTGGAGGATTAAAAACTTCAAAATCACCATCCATCAATAGAAAAGCTTGTTTTTCCCTATCAGAGCTATTAGGGTTTTAGTTGGAATGAACGTAGGATGAACAAAAAGTGATGCTAGGGTTTAATTATAGTATGTGGGTCTATTGATAAATTTAATTTTGTACTTAATAGTAATTATGCAATAGGGTAAAATAGACAATTAACATTTAAAATTTAAATTGGGTGTAAAAAGAGATTAGATAGGTTTAAATAAAATTTCCCAAATTGTTTTTATATTATTTGGCTATGCTCATAATTTGTAAGTGCGTATCTCCTTTTCTATTCAATGATGATTTTAAAATAACGGAAGATGCGATTATGAAACAGACTCGTGGCAAAAGGGATAAAAAAATACTTAGGAAGAGTTGAAAAGAGACTCTAAGAAAAGACATATAATACTTGGAGCTAACATAATACTTACCACAAAACTAAGTTCAGTGACGTTTTAGGATTCATACAGCTGATCCTACTTAGCGAGATAAAGTTTTTGTTGTTGTTGTATACTTTTAAATAAAAATTGCATTGGCGCCAAATGGATTACAAGTTTAATTTAATGATGGCAAGCCAAACTCACGGAGCAAACAATAATCAAAGGGTAAATTACACTTTACCATCTCAGGTTTGAAGTCTATTTCAACCTCATACAACATCTTCAAAACATTTCACTTTCATACCTCAAGTACTATTTTATTTCAATATAATACATCTATTACATATTTCATCCATTGATCCGTTAAGAGCTGACGTAGATGCCACGTGGCTGCCAAATTTGTGCCACATGGAAAAATAATAATTCTTTAATTATATAAAAAAAAAACCTGCAAACCTGCAAACCCCACCCCCACATCCCCCGCAACCCCCCACCCCTCTTCTCCCTCCCAAGCCTCCCAACCACCTCCTTCTCCTCCACTCTCCCATCCAAAAACCCACCCCATCCCACCTATCCCAATCTCCATAACCACCAGTGCACCATCCCTCCCAATCCCTAATCTCTCATTCTCTAATTCTCCCAATTCTTCTTCTTCCCCAAATCTCCGTAAAAAATCTCTCTATTTTTGACACACCCTAACAGAAATCGAAGCATGCTGGCCGTCACGTGAGAGTGACATAACCATGTGCACAGTGCGGAAGCAATATAATATAGAAATTTCGAATGAATAAAAACTGAAACACTAGCTAAGGCAAATACTAGCATGAGAAAAAGTGTGAACACATAATCAGAGCACTAATAGTCTAAGTGCAGTCAAGCATAGGAATTACTAATTAAATAACACCCGAATGTTGTCCTACATGAGTGATGGTCTATCAGAACTTCCGCTGGAAACCTTGTGAGCCACCCACAAATGCTACCTAATACCTGGAGGGGCGCAAAACAAAAGCGTGAGTGGGCAAAAACAAAGCTTTTCCAAAACCATTTCATTATCAAACTTCTAACCCCTCGCCGTAAAACCTGTATAATTTTCTCAGAAAATAGCATATACATATACTAAATCTCAATAGAATTCATCATCAAAATACGCATTCAAATCATGAATATGTCATGCCACATTATCAATTATCTAGGTAAGTAATCTAAAAGCGATGATAACTGCAATTATCTCATCAACTGAACTCTAGCTCATAGATCATGCCTGCACACAAGTCGAACCCACCTATAGTGGTCTATACGATAGGCTAGGTGTATAATAAATAATTACGCTCAAGTGCTACGATCACGTGAAGGCTGTGCGAATGATCGCGGGTCACCTACAAGTCGAACCCACTAAAAGTGGTCTATACGACAGGCTGTGCACCTAACTTGGATCCAAGATGAGCGTGTGGTGCGGGAGGTGAACGATCACGTGAAGGTTATGCACTAACTCGGGCGGGAGCACTAACACCGGGGTGCAGGTTTGTGAGCTAACAATGCATCTCAACAATCATCATAAAGTAACACATAGCTTACCTGAACTTACCTGAGCACTACTGGCATCAAATCCCAATACGTGTATATAAATATATATCACAATGCATACATATGGCATAAACATATTTGGTATGACAATTCATTTCATAAAATTGCTTAAAACGTATTTATGGGAAAAATACTCATTATATAGGTATATACGGAAAACAAAAGCCCACTCACTGGTATGTCGAAGGGTCGTAGCCCCCACGTTTAGCCTGATTACGCTCGTCCTCTGGATAGGTCTCGCCTATATAAGAAATGACTATATAAACGTCAATTAAAGCACATAAATGAAACTTGGTAATAACTTCTCATCTATTGCTCAAATTGGGTATATGAATATACCACAGTGACCTACTCAACCTCAGAAACATCCCCAAAATTTTAAAATATTTTTCTGACCACCCACGCTCCGCCACGCGTTGGCCAAGGCACGGCCAGGCACACTGGCGGTAACAGTAACGGCGTTAGGGAATATTCCGTTAAAAGCTAACAGATTCTGTTAAAACTAACCTGACGCCGTTAGAATATTCCGTCAGACTTGATGGAATATTCTCCTTTGTCTTCCTTGGTTCGCTGGAGACCGTCGCCAACGCCGCTGCAACTCGCCGAAAACTGGGAAAATTTTCAAATCTTCATAACTTCTTCATTTCTTAACCAAAATCCATGAATTTTTTAGCAAAATGAAGCTTACAACGAGTAGAACAAAACCTTGCCACTTTCAAGCCTTGAAACCCACGGGATCTCGTCGGAGAAAGCTCGATAATTCTGGCCAAAATTCAAACTCTTCGATCTCAACTTCCCGACGTCCAAATCACTTGGTTTTTCTTCTCCGAGCTTCATGAGAATGATCTAAAGCTTCCTACAAGCTTAGAATGCTCTGAAACCTTCACATTTACGTGTGCATGAACAGTGCACAAAATATGGGGTTAGGGTTCCTCGGGTTTTCGAAGGTTTCACGATCCAAAAATGGTATGTATGAACTCAAAAACTTGCAAGGAGTTTGAATATTACCTTCTTGACGTCGATCCGTGCGTGAAAGGTTGGGTTTGAAGCTTGTCCGTACAAGAGAGAATGAGAAAGTGAGTCTGAAAGAGAGAGAGCACGGGAGAGAAAAGAAAGAAAATGGGTGTGTGGTCTAGGATTGGTCAACAAATCAAAATACAAACAAAACTAGTCCTAATTGGTTCTAAACAATTAGGACTTACTATAATTGGCCCAAAACAAAGCTTAAACCACAACACAATTTAACATCCAAGGGCATTTTCATCTTTTCACATCCACGATACAATTAATTCGGGACTGGCTGTCACAATTTTCGCTCTCAATCCAAAATCTACACGAATTCAAAAATTCAAAATGGGAAGATGAGATTATCGTCGATATAGGATGTAGGATGATCCTTTTGTAGATCTTTGAGTTCCTTCAAGATCCACTTGGACGCCATCTGCGAAACCCTGGATAAATCAACACACACAGATCAAAATTCATAACCAAAAGCAATGCGACACAACCAATAACTTACACACCTACAAACAGAGCTCAATTCTCTCTTTTTCACAGCAGAAGAAGAGATTGTATTTGTACCTGATAAGACCAATTACAGAGAGAGAAAGAGGCGGAGGTGACGACGGCGACGAATCGAACCCCCCAGATCGACTCCGAGTACCAGGATGTGGGGGTAGGGTGGTTGTGGGGGAGGTGGGGGTGGGGTGAGATAGGGTGGGTTTTTGGATGGGATGGGAAGTGAAGAGAGTGGATGAGAGTGATGTGGTTAGGAGGCTCGGGAAGAAGAAGAGGGGTAGGGGGTTGCGGGGGAGGTGGGGGTGGGGTTCTAGGTTCTCAGGTTTTTTTTTTTTAATTAAAAAATTAACAGATGTATTATATTGAAATAAAATAGTACTTGAGATATGAAAGTGAAATATTTTGAAGATGTTGTATGAGATTGCAATAGACCTCAAACATGAGATGGTAAAACGTAATTCACCCATAATCAAAAGCTTAAGAGGACCCCTTTTTTTAGGGTCAAACTCAAACGCTTAAGATAATCCAAGGTAAATTATAACATTTTTTATTCAAACGATATTTTAATTAAGGGAGACTTTGAATGCGGTCCCTAGCTATGAATATTCTTTGACTGAAACCTTGTTGGTTTTCAATTTTTTATTCGAGTCCCTGAAATTTATTTCTATGTACGTTACTATATTTTTTTTAAATTAAAAATTGAAATTTTTAGTTGTTTATATTAATGAGATTTTAAATAAAAAACCATAATTTTTGGGATTAAAAATATTAAAATATAAATATACTATTGTGTGTGTGTGTGTGTGTCTATTTATATAAACATGGGTACATTCATCAAACTTAACCAAAAAATTATTGTATCAAAACATGGGTACATTCTTCAAAATCATAAAAAAAAGAAACAGAAAAAGATATTAGGCTTGATAAAATTAGTAAATTTCTTAGATTAAACTTAACATGGATACATTCTCAAATATAAAAAAAAAAATTCTACCCATATAAATTTAAAAATGATTAGAAAAAAATTGAATAGATTTATATAAAAAAAAATGGTACATTTTACATATAACAAATTGGTATATTTAAGAATGAGTGCATTTTAAGATTAAAAATTTGAAAAAAATTTACATGAATGGTATATAGAATTAGCATGGGTAAATTTAGCAAAATAAAAAATGGGTACAAATAAATAAAAAAATATGGGTACAAATACAAATAAAGCTTTATAAAATATAGGCACAAAAAAAAAATTAATATATGGGTACAAATTAAAACTGAAAGGAAAATTGGTACAAATTAAAAAAGGGTTGCAAATTAAAAATGGGTACAAACTAAAAATAAAAATATATGATAAAAAATTTAGCCATAAATATAAATATATTAATTGTAACTTTTTTAACATTAAATGAATATATTTAGAAATAAAAAATATTTTATTATTGAAATAATTAATGATGTTATTAATACCAAGGACCTTGATCAAAAAATGAGAAAGAATAAGGTTTTAATCAAAAGAGTAGCAAAAAGAAGGATGAGAACCTAATTTCTCCTTATATTAATTTAGGAGATGAAAGAGTTTCGAACTCGGAACGCATGAGTAGAAACTTAACACATGCATATGAGTTTTTAGGGTTTAGTTATTTATATGGTATATGATAATAATAAGGAGAAATTAGATTCTCATCCCTCCTTTTGCTACTCCATTGATTAAAACATTATTCCTTTTTAATTTTTGATCAATGTCCTTGGATATTAATAACATCATTAATTATTTCAATAATAAAATATTTTTTATTTTTAAATATATTCCTTTTGTGTTAAAAATGTTACAATAGTATATTTATATTTATGACTAAATTTTGTATCATATATTTTTATTTTTAGTTTGCAACCATTTTTAATTTTGCAAACTTTTTTTAATTTGTACCAATTTTCTTTTTAGTTTTAATTTGTACCCATTTATTAATTTCTTTTTGTGCCCATATTTTTTAAATTTTTATTTGTATTTGTGTCCATGTGTTTACCGTCACGTGACATTGTATAATTAATCAATGATAGAAAAATTACATATGGTATATTTATGTTTTATGGCTAAACTTTCTATCATATATTTATATTTTTAGTTTGGACCCACTTTTAATTTGCAACCTTTTTTTAAATTTGTAGTATTTTCTTTTTAGTTTTAATTTGTACCCGTGTATTAATTTCTTTTTGCGCCCATAATTTTTTAATATTTTATTTGTACCCTAATTTAGTTATAATGTACTCATTCTTCTTTATTAATGTACCACTTTGTTATATGTGAAATGTACCAATTTTTTTTGTAAAATATACCAATTTTTTAACACTATGGATACATTCTTTTGCCATTTATTATTTCTTATTGTTACATAGTTTTTATCCATTTATTCAATCAAAATGTTTGAATTTTTTTATTGTAGTAATTTCTAATGGTATTATAATGAGGGATTTTAAATTTATAGGATTATAAATCTCATAAAATATCAAACAATTAATGTCAAAACTATAAAAATATAAATATTAATAGTAATATAATGAGGTGTACAAAGTCAAGGGACTTTGATCAAACTTTGAATATCATTAAAGTTTTAGTTAAAGAGTGTTAAGGACTAGGGACCACATCCAAAGTGTCCCTTAATATAATAGTTTCGAACTCTCCTCCATTCTCTTAATAATAGTAAAATATTAAAATGCTTGAAAAGTTTGAGTTTTAACGATAAGGACAAAATAAAGGGTAAAATGAATAGTACCAGAATTGATTTTTTAGTGTAAAAATGTGGTTTTTCGTTAAAGTGAACAGTACCGGAAGCTTTTCGTTAAAGTTCCCTAAAAAAAACTAAAATGAATACTCTCCAACAGGGACGGATGAACAGTGAAACCATACGAAGTTCGAAATATATGTGAAGGTCTACCAAGTGTTTGATGTAACGCCTACTAGGCATATCTCGACATATTATGTCAACAACACCAAACAAATTCTCTCTCTCTATCACTCGTCAAATTGCATCAACATATGTCAATATATATTGACATGTGTGTAACTTGGTTTTGCTGACAACAATAAACCGACTAAGTATTCAACGAAATACCCCAGAACCGGCATACATCGTTATCCCAGGAAAATAAATTCAAATTCTATTTGATCTTGTTCAAACTTTCAAATAAACCGGCTGTAAACAGTGACCATGAAAGTAAGTGTAATGAAAGACTATAGGATGAAGAAAATTTGAGATATTATGTTATGAACCTATTAACCTCAACCAGTGAATGTCATTATAGCTAGTATTATTATAAAGTTTCTTTGTCACAAATAATTTTAGAAACTGATCTAACTGATGCTTTCTTCCCTCAATTTGCAAATCAATTAATCTCGTCATTGAATTTCGTTAAATTTTCTATTAATTTGATGACATGACCAAATAAAATAATTTATTCGCGGTTTGTTTTTGGTTCGTAGAATGATGGAGAGAGGTGAAGGACCGGGGATCGGGATTGATTTTGTGCAACCTAGGGATCCGTGAATTGTGTCTGTTCATTGAACATCGTGCGGTCAGTTTTTGTTAGAAACTGTTTGTGTTTAATTTTAAATAAAAATATTTAATATGATTTCTGACCACACGATGTACGATGAACAGACACGATTCATGGATCTTCGAGATCCTCGCAAAGAGGATCCGTCAAGAATCTAGATTCGTCGATATGGACCCCTTAGTTGAAATCCCTTCTCTTTCTTCCAAGTTTTTTTTATGTAGTTGAAATCCCTTCTCTTTCTTCCAAGTTTTTTTTTATGTTATGATATCGTTTTGGTGGGTGGCTGTGGAAGATGGTGGTCTAGGGGGAAAGGGGGAGAGAGAGGCAGATGCGGATGGGGGTAAGATGTGGACTGGGCTTTTGTTTTTTTGGTTGTTGTTGTTGATTTAGGTTTTGAAATATTTCATTTGGTTTGTTTTTAATTTTTTTTAAAAAATGATTTTTTATTTATTTTATCTACGTGGCAACAAGTTATTATCTATGCAAACTCTATGTGTGCCATGTCATCAAATTAACAGAAAATTTAACGAATTTTGATGTTAGGAACCACATTGATGTGCTGTAATGAAAATCTGTATGACATTGGATTTTCAAATTGAAAGACCTGATTTACAAACATAATATATTCTTAAAAGCAAAGTGGGGCTAGAAGATAATAAAGTATATGAGACTATGTGCTCGTTTGGAAGTACTTTTAAAATGATTAGAAGTGCTTTAAGTCAAAATATTTTTGGAGCTAATTCTTAGTTAAAATGCAAGTAAATACTATAAAAGCACTAAACATGTTTCATGCAAGCACATAACTAACGATTCTTGCAGAAAGCACTTTAATTGCTTTTGAAATTCAAAAATATTTTTTCGAAAAGTGCTTAACGAGCCATATGAATGTAAGTATAAAAGTGCTTTTTTGATCGGGCTGTACATATTTCCATTTTAAAAAGAGTAAACATATATTATAGGGAAGTGTTATTGACACTCTAAAAATCTCATTCTACACTCCTCACAAGTGTATTTTTCTTTTCAAATATAGAAAGTTTGGAGTGTAGAATGTGATTTTTGGAGCGCTAATAACAATTCCCATATTATAATACTATTTTAATTTTCCACTTGTACAACATTCACATTTAACCGATTTGTGATCCTTTAAATGAAACGCAAACTAATATATAATATTGTTTTAAAAAATTTCGTCTAGCGCCGTCTAGGCGCTAGGCTCCTAGCTACTGCTTCGATTAGTTCTTAAGCGTTTGAAAATTAAGAAAGTGGGCCTAGGCTTGCTTAGGCGTCCGCTTAGCCCGCCTAAACCCGCCTAGGTCTTGACTTTCACTTAGACAGAAAATCGATAACTTTCATTTTGCATTTTAATTTTTCAATAAAATGAAAGAGACTTGTTGAATACTTGGATGAATACTTATTATATGCTTGATCCTCATGTTTTTAATATGTTCTAATACTTTATAATTTATATGTTATTTTATTTTGCAATTTATGTATTCCAATATAATTATGTGTGTTTTTAAAGTATAAATAGACACGTATTTATACAATATATAATAAATTTACTTAAACCCGCCTAGTATGCCTAGGTCGCCGCCTAGCTGCCAGTCCCCAGCCCGTAGTCTGACTAGCGCCTAACGTCTTTTAGCAACATTCTTATATTGTCAAAAACTTCAATTCAGAAAGAGTATTGAAACTGTCACTTCGTGGTAGTACTGCGGTCAATTGGTATTTCTTTTTACTGGTAAGTGAAAAGTCTTAGGTTCGATTTTCGCCTAAGATGAATTTGAACCACATAATAACATTTGCTAAAAAAATGGAGTACTGAAACTGAAAACTAGCTTTAATTTAGTACAATAATACTGCTCTTTCACATGTTAGAAAATGTTCAAAGTTCGGTTCTTTTTTCTACGATTGATTGATGATAAAGAAAAGAAGGAAAAAAAGACGGTATTATAATTCGTAACAGGTAGAGTTTTGTGAATATGACGTTAAAGGCACTCTCGTATGGTAAGTTTACATCACTACGCACTAGTAGGCAGTGTATGTTGACTTCCTACGCTGCATACAAATGGTGACAAGACAAATGCAAATTTTGAAGATAATATAAACTCATAGTCGTTGATTATTAAAAGCATGTCATCATCGTAGGGCCACTAATTATTGATAGGTAAATGGCACCTGATTGCATTTCGGTTAACCTCAGCTGAGCATAATTAAATACTCTTTGATGAATTGTGTGAAGTTGGTGCAAGTAAAATACGATATCATAACCAAAACCGTATCGATTTTTCAATGTCTGGTTAAAATGGTACGAGTTTGTTTGATAATTATTTTGTTTTTAAGCTTTGATTTTATTTTTCGTGTTTGAGGTATAAGGAAAGTATATAGGCAAATAGAGGGACGAAAAATAAAGATGGGAGAGAAAGGAAGAAATAAGGAGAAATGAAAGAGAACAAAATTTTGGAAATGCAAACGACTTAAAATAGTTTTTGGTTTTTAATAGTAATTATGTGTGTTTTTTCTTCTACATCTCTCTCACCATCCTTTATCCATTCTTCCTCATCGCCGATGATGTATTTTCCCCTCAATTACTATCGCACAAAGTGAAAACAATAACAAAAATTGAGTAAAGTCTTATCATTAAACAATGTATATAATATGTATATATCAACTCTTTTAATTATCAGATGTGACGGTTTAACTTCTACCTTCTATATTAGAATTAGAATTTTCGTTGAATCATCAATGTATGTCATGCATTGCTGCATGGTAAAAAGAATCGTTTAGCCGATTCACAAATAAATACATGAAAAGGAGGAAAGAACATGTTTAAACTGCAACGATAAAGCTTATCGATACCTTGAAACATACTCCAACTGCAGGTTAATATATAATGTCTAATTCATGTATGAATACAGTTAGGGTTTCCATCAGATAAAGAGATGATGCAAGTTGCGATTGGGATCAAAAGTATTGTGCTTAGTCTACTTGTGTTTGTTTTGATGGGAGAAAAAGTACGATCCATTATGTAAAGATAAAGAAATCTGACGAAAAATTAGGCGGGTTTATATGCTTTCGCTATTTTGCATGACTCATCGTGAAAGTTTTCTTTCACATAAAAGCAAGGGTTAGGGTTTTGTCAGGTTTAATTATTTTTGGGATTTAAAATTGATAGAAGTGGTTTTTGAAATTTTCTACTGTCAATTATTTTGGTTATTCTGTATAAAATCTCTGTTAAATTGAGGGTACTTTTGTCAAATCAATCCCCCCTCTTAAACGAGTGATTTCTTCAATTTAATGGAGATTTTTTTACAGAATGATCATAATGATTAACGGTTGACAATTTAGGGACACTTATATTGATTTTAAATCATCGGGACCAAAATGAGGAGTCATGATTATCTCAATGACTATTTTGGCTAAAAAAACCTAAACAAAAGACCGAAACTCAAAAATTCAAATTTAAGAAAAGAAAACAAAATGGATTAACTTACTAATTAAATAGAATAATTTGAGTCACTTAGTACTACGGTCTAGTGGTATTCCTCTTCACTAGTAAGTGAGAGGTATTTGGTTCAATTCTCGCTAAAGGCGAACTTGAACTACATTATTGTTAACCGATTGTGAAACTTAGCCAACTCACTCACCCCTTAATGTAAATAATATAATTTGTTTCGAAGAAAAAAAAAAGAATAATTTGAAGTTGAAAAAAAGAAGGGAATGGAAGCATTTTGCGGCATGATTTTGTTGGCTTTTTGAAGTGGGAAAGATTCTAAACCAACGAGGAAGAAATGTACGGTTATGAAATATATATATATATGTATGTATGTATTATCATGCATAGGACCCGCAAGAATCAAAATCATGTATCTAAGTAATTCCTTTCACGACCCGTTAACTCGACACGAAACGACCCATTTATTTCTTTCTAATATATTTTCGTTAAACATTGCCTACATCACGAGGAGTTCTTGTGTGTGACAACTCGTATAGACAACATACTCAATTGCGTGAGATCAATATGATGTAGGATGAAACCAAATACAAATGATGCTGCTATGTTGTGAGGTCAATCGGACGGGTGACGTGACCAGGCAGTTGAACCCTGGAATTTCTCCTACATTACATATACATACGATGATGGATGTTACTCATTTTTTCCATGTTGGGTCTCAAATGGAGTTGGGTTAGCCCAATGGCTTTGCTTTGGGCCATTGGCCCAATAAGATTTAATTGCGACCATCAGCCATAGGTCCGGGTCTGGGATTAGCTTCGGAAAGCCGTAGTTGTCCCGAGCCTGGCACATTTACGAATGTACCCTTCCCTCTGTCCCCTCCGTTTCCCTCCTTACTCAATTTCCAATACATACCGATCGACGACGGCGTTTTCCCCTCCATTAATCTCACAGTCTCAGAAGCAATGAAATTTTAGAGAGAGAAAGTGAGAGGAGAGAGAGTGAGATCGAGAGAGAGAAGTTAGGGTTTCACGATGGAAGGTCTCATCGTTCTAGATACGGAGAACGGCGGCGCCGGAGGTAAATTTCTCAGAATTTGATTTTCTTTAGGTCATGTGAACTCGACTGTCTGCTATTGTTTGTGTTTATTCATGAATTATCGTTTGATTTTGCGGTATGAATTCATTTCTTGATTTAGAATTAAATGTTTGAGAGTTTACAAAATGGGACGAATTACAATTACGAATGCTGGTGCTGTTTGGGTGGGATTCATGGGGCTAGGGTTCGTTGAAGTTCGGAAAATCTCATTATTGCTAGTTATCGAGGTTTTCTCGGGTAAAATTTGTGTAGGATATAGTGGAAATTTGTTGGATTTGAGAGGCATAACTAGTTTTCAAGCTCTGTTGGGTTGCTGACAAATGTAGGAAAAGAGGGGATTTTTAATTGTGACCAGTATAGCTATTCCATTCAACCCGCAGAAGCATTCCGTTATTTGGAAATTTTTGTGTACGTCTTCTTTGCTTTGATGGTAGACTTGGTAGCCAATTAGTTATTGGGATTTTTGGGGTTAGGTTTTGCTGAAAATGACAGAATGTTTGGTGTGGATGCCAGACAAGAAGGCAAAAGGAGGGAAAATTTCTGAAGGATTGTCGACTGGAATTAGCTCACGGAAGAGGCTTGCTGATATTAGCAACTTGCAGCAGCAGCGGCCGAAACCATTGGTTCAACAGGAGAAGCAGCAGTTTGATTCAGATACAAATAAAGAGTATATTGACAATCTTCAGAAGGTACAGTCTCGGTTGTATCTCTCTTAATCTCATATGTCTAAGTATGTTGATGATGTAGTTGGTTTAGCTAATTTTGGGTTTGTTGAATGTGTTTACAGGAAAATAGGACACTGATGAAACTTCTTACTGACAGAAAGTATCCTTTTGGCTATCTATTTTACTCATTGTGTATTTCTCTCATTGATGTTCCTAATCTGGTTCGGCATGTCTTGCTTTTTCGGTTTTCTTAATGCCATTTGGTAGCAAAATCATAGAATTGAGCAGAGTGGAGATACAGAAGTTGAGAATAAATCTGCAGAAAGTAAAACAACAAAATTTGCAACTTGCCCAAGCAAATAGCCAGATCTTAGGGGTATTTCTTTACATATTTTAGTTGTTGATTATTCTAATCTTCCTGATACCTGGTAATTTCATCAACCAATATAAAATTGACTTTCTACTCCAATTTTGCAGGAACTCAATTCAGGTAAAGATAGGGTAAGTTAAGTTTCGACTGGTGAAGTCAGAATAGTGTATGCTTTCACTTTCTATTTTATATTCAAGTGTAGAAGTATGAACTAACAGCATTCTGCTTGTACTTTTAGCTAAAAGCACTTCAGCATGAAATTGGATGCAAAAATGGTTTGCTGAATGTGAGAAAACTGGAGGCTGAGGTGCGTTTAACTACTTAGGACTTTAATCTGTTTTGTAAGGTTATAGACTTTGTTGTTGAACTGTAAACCGGGTGCTCGTAGGGGAGAGCGAAAGGAGTAACGTGCCAAAGGACAGAAAATCAGGTAGTTAGCACATTCCTTTCTGGTTTCTTAATTAAACTTTGAAGGAGTGATCTGTTTTGTTGAACTCTTGTATTCTTTACATATTTCTTTTCATTACCCATAGGTAGAAGGTTCAACTAAGTGTGTTGAAGCAGGGGAGTCCTTGCAAGCAGACAATGAGGATGGGCCTTGTAATACCAAAAGGGAACGACATCCAAAAAACCCATGTAAATACTAACTTGACATCTCATTGTTTTTCTGGTCTATTGTTTCTATGCTAATTCTTGGGATATAATTTGCATGCAGCTGTGGCTTCTCATACTGTTGAAGCGGTCAAAGTTAAAGTGAAGGCTGACAACAAAAGGTTTGTTTGTGTATGTTTGATTGCTATATGCAATACATGTTTCCAGTGGATTTTTATTCTATTCATATGTGCTCCTTGGTTTCCTCGTAGGCGTTTGAGAAGGCAGTCTGCAAGGTTTAATACTGAAGAACATGAAGCAACTGAAGAAATGCTTGCGACCAATGGTGGAAAAATTCATGTCTCTCCTATATGCGATAATATGGTTCATGAAAGTGAGACGGCATTTTCATTAGGGGACAAAGAGGCTCCTACAATTGAAGCAGTCCAAGCTAATGAGAAGGCTAACAACAAAAGGTCTGTTCATGTATGTTTGCTTTGTGCAAGTACATGTGTTCAGTAGGTTTTCATATTACTTACAGTTGCTTTATGATTTTTTTATAGACTTTTTACAAGGCAGTCTGCAAGGTTAAAAACTGAAGAACAGGAAGCAAATGAAGAAATGTTTGAGACCAATGGTTACAAAATTCCCGTCTCTCCTCTATGTGACAATGTGGTTCATGAAAGTGAGACTACATGTTCACTGGGGGAAAAAAAGGATCCTACGATTGAAGAACTCCAACCTAAAGGGAAGGCCGAGAACAAAAGGTTTGTTTTGTGCACGGATTGATTGCTTTGGGAAAGTACGTGTTTTCAGTAGTTTTTCACATTACTTATAGCTGCTTTATGGTTACTTAATAGGCGTTTTACGAGGCAATCTGCAAGGTTAAAAACTGAAGAACAGGAAGCACCTGAAGTGTTGTTTGAGACCAATGGCGAAGAGTTTCCCGTCTCTCCTCTGTGTCATAATGTTGCTCATGAAAGTGCTCCGACATGCTCAATGGCGGAAAAAGAGGATCCTATTACTGAAGCAGTCCAAGATAAAGAGAAGGCGGACAACAAAAGGTTTGTCTATGTTTGATTTCCTTAAGCAGGTACCTGTTTCAGTAGATTTTCACTATATTTACAAATGATTTATCGTTTCCTAATAGACGCTTGACAAGGCAGTCCACAAAGTTTAAAACTGAAGAACGGGAAGCACCTGAAGCATCGTTTGAGATCAACAATGACACAGTCTATGCCTCTTCGCTAAGTGACGATGTGGTTCATGAAAGTGGTTTGACTTGTTCTTCAGTGAAAAAGGAGGATGGCGGATACATTGACCTGACATCTGAAGGCCAGGAATGTCGAAAATCATCTGCCAGGCCATTGCGCCGAGCAACGTGGAAGATTCAGTCATACAAGGAAATTCCAGTTAATGTGAAGATGCGCAGAGAATGAGTCAGTTGATGCTCAGAAGAGTAACTACATTTTGTTGTGCCTTTTGGTATTAAGTAGTTGTTTTGCAAAATTACTCTCGATTCAGGAAATAGCTTTTAACTTTCTAAAGTTTAATGCTAATCTAGTTTCCGTTAATAGCATCAGCAGATGATGGGGTAAATTTCACAAACTCAACCTGAAATACACAAAGCGGCTTATAGCTCAAGCGGTTAAAGAGTATTTTCATTGCATTTGAGGTTCTAGGTTTGATTCATCTTATCCTACTATTGTATAAAAAAACTCGACTCTCTCTCTCTCTC
This sequence comes from Heteromeles arbutifolia, assembly GCA_024362995.1. NCBI lineage: Eukaryota > Viridiplantae > Streptophyta > Magnoliopsida > Rosales > Rosaceae > Heteromeles > Heteromeles arbutifolia. Next base: position 11,282,757 of record JANCRC010000018.1, read on the forward strand.
TCTCTCTCTCTATAAAGGTATTGTGATCATTGAAGGTACGATTTTTGTCGATTTTTTCCTACCAATCGTTCAATTAATCATAGGGATTTTATGATTTTTTTTTTCCTTCTCTTTTGTTTGTACATGTTCGGATACTCTGATTTGACTAATCTTGAATAAATTAATGTGATGAAGTTATGATAATGTGAGGATAGGGCCCAAGATTGTTTTTGAAATTTTGAGATGTGCGAAATTTATAAAGAGTGTCTTTTTAAGATAGTCTTCCAATTTTTTTTTACAATATATTGATGCTAAAAGCAATAACTAAAACTGAAACAAACTTTATAGATCACACTAATTATCAATTTTCAAATATCATTACATAATAAGCAGATAATGCTAAAAAAAAAAAGCATTACTAAATAATCAATAATCAGTTCAATTTTAGGAAACCGAATGAACTAAACCTTTAAAAAGTACAACATTGAAGCTTCACTTAAAGATGGTTCTTCATGCATTCTTTGCTGCAAAATCATCAATTAAATTATAGTTGAATTGCCACTAAAGTATTATTAAAGGGGGTTTTTGAACATTAGTCCTTGCAAAAGAATAAAATTAAAAAAAAAAAACCTTGTGCTAGATTACATATTCAATTTAATCCCTTGAAGTGTATTTTTATTTAATCTCTCCATATTAAATTTTAATTTTATTAATATGCACATATTTAGTTTTTTAATTATAAATGAACGTAAATGAGAAAATATTAAAAGAAATTTGTGATACAAAAATATATAAATACGTAGTGTACAAAAATGATTGTGCCGAAATATATAAAATTGACTTTTTGTATCGAAATATTTGTACCTACATGATTGTATCAAGATATATTATAATGAACCTAAATGTATGTACCGAAATGTATTATATTGAATTAATGTACCTAAATGTCAATACCAAAATGTATGTACCAAAATGTACGTACCAAAATGTCAATACCGAAATGTATGTACCAAAATGTACGTACCTAAATGTACGTACCGAAATATAATATATTGAATTAATGTACCTAAAAGTCAATACTCAAATGTGTGTACCAAAATGTACGTAACGAAATGCATTATATTGAATCAATATAACTATATGTTTGTACCGATGGATATACCGAAATATTCAAATGTATTAATGTACCTAAATGAAGAACATACAAAATTGTTATCGGAATATATATTATAAAAAAAAATAGTTGCCTAAATGTAGACATTAAAATATATTATGATGAATGAAATAAAAATTAAATTTAAATGTAATTAATACATTAAAATAAAAATAAAAAGATAAATAAAACATCCAAAATATAACTAATAAATGATATGATTAAATGTACTAGGGACTAAAATTGGATTTTAATCTTACACAAGGTTATAGTCTAAAACTCATTTTTTTTAAGGATTAAAATGAAGTTTTCTATATAGTAACTGCTAGAAAAAGAAAAAAAAAAGAAAAAAAGCAGAAAAGTGGGAAGGTTTTTTGTTTTGTTTTTTTTTTTTCCAAAAAAATGGAAAAGTTGGAAAAGAGGTAATTGTAGGTCCAGCTTAATTTTTTTTTGTTTCCGTGTTTAACTATGTAAATTTTTTTCCTGTTACACTCATATGTAATGCTATTTTATATATTAGATAAAAAAAATTAGGAGGCCCCTTAGACCATCTCCAAAGGAGATGTCAAATATGCCATATAGGATTAAAAGACATTTAGGTGTTCTCCAATGGATATGCCATAAATGATGTGGCATGTGAGTCATCTCCTTGCTTTCTAGCTGCCTTTTTTGACAGCAAACAAAGAAGGAGTCAAATATATTTAATTGAATTTTTTAATACATGGATCCCATTAACAACCAATAAAATAAAAACTACAATTAATTTTGATTATTTTTTAGTAGTTAATGTAACACTAAGCCCAATAAAATAATCAAATAAATATTTGACACATCTATTGGAAAAAAAAAAAAGCACTTGTATTCAATTTACCACTTCAGCCATTAAATAAAATTTTAACATATTATATTTGACATCTCCTTTGGAAATGCTCTTATATTTTGAAAACCTATACGGCCAAACACTTTGCTTCTCCAAAATCGCTACTGATAAGACATCTCTTATATTTTGAAAACCTATACGGCCAAACACTTTGCTTCTCCAAAATCGCTACTGATAAGACTCATAGCACCAATGAGTATATGAGCGTATCACGAATTCACATGCAAAAGAGGAGAAGCAAGTGACAAAAGAGGTCGATTCGTTCTTTTTTTCTTTCTTACATCATGATCAAATCATCCTTTACAACTCCAATCCGCGTTCTTGCACGAACAAAATAGGGAAAGAAGAAAGCCTAGGTAAATAAACCAAGTTGAGGAAAAAGCTTGTCGTTTGTCTTAGACAACAAAAAAATATGCTTCAAAGTTGGAATTGTGAGTCCAAGTTGAGAAAAAGTTAAACAAATATACATATTTTAATTGGACCTTAGCTAGTTTTCACATGTTATGGTAGTTTTTCTCGATATGTAAATGTACAGGACCTTTGATTCTTATTTTTTGAAAAAAAAACAGGAATTAGTTGTGAGACTTATTCCAAATCTAACTTCAATGACCATAATTGTCTATTTTGTAAATCTCAATTCATAGATCATTTATGCAAAAGTTCAATTCAATCTGAAACTATTTGCTCATTTAATTGTTACGATGAAATTTCAATGTTTCTTAAAACATAATGTTCGCCAATTTTTTGAATTAATTAGATGTCTCAATATTTCTCATTTGGCTCATATTTTAAAAGGATAATCTATGAGGTACAACTTGAAAAATAGATGGTTCACATCGTTGAAGTTCGATGTGATATTTTTTTTATGTCAACAATAGATTTGTTAGATTAGATGTTAGAATAGAGAGTCGACGAGAACCTACGCCGTGGTGCAAGGGCAACACTCATCTCTACCACTGTAATAGAGGGTCACTTGCAAGTTTGATGTGGTGTTGACCCCACAACTAATCCTTTTAAAAAAACATGGAGATCTCTCCCCTTAAGGAATATGCGTAAATGTATATGTTAACGCTACTCTAAAGTAATAATTACGTATTTTAAATAAAATAAAGAGATAAGAACTAACTATTAATTTTGAAGTGTCATTAACAATTTTACGTACAAATTCAACTTAGAAAGTGAAGGATACTCAAATTTGTACTAGTTGAAACATAATATTTAAGAAAAAGTGATGGGAAAATGTATGTTATAGGACAATTACAAACTCTATTTGTTGAAAGAGAAAAATCAACGGATTGACACTATCAGAACAAAGTTTAACACAGAAAATGTCTCGAATGCTCCTACATATCAATTAAAGTTACATGATCAATCAACACGACCAACAATCTTTAGTTCAATTCATCTTTCAAATGCAAAATTCTTAGATTGTGTTATTTTATGTGGTGTATATAACGAAACATTTGAGATATTTCACGTGCCACGTTTCGTGTCAATTGTGTCGATTTTTCTGTTTCATTTAAAAACAATTAATAATTGTCTTATATTTCTCTAAAGCGCAACATTTGAAATATTCCACGTGCCACGCTTTGTATTGATCGTGTCAATTTTTCTGTTTTGCTAAAATAGGATTCATAATTGTCTTATATTTCTCTGAAGTGCATTCATTAGTTTAAATCTTTTATGGAGTGTCACATTCTTATTGCACCAAAAATGAGAGCCCACGTTTCTCATAGTTTAATTTTTGGTGGAACATACCATATACTTTGCATGTGTGTGCATGTGAAGGTAGAAGTGAGCCATGAAAAATGACGAATCGGAGATGTGGACTCCTCAATCATGGAATTAGATCCACTCTATACCTTAATATCCGGAGCTTAAGAATCAAAAAATCTGAACCTTTGATTTGTGTGGAAAAGAAATCGAGGTCGTTGGTTTGTATAAGGTGAGCCAACATAATGAAAACCGTTGGATTTAATTTGTGTGACTAAGTTTTTTTTATCCCTAAGCTCCGGACACTAATGTTCGGAGTGGATTCAGACATCATCTAATGTAAAATGTAGGCGGACCCACGCGCAAGGCAGTGTTGGAAAACTCTTCCAATACGACGAGCTCACGAAATCTGAATCAATGGATCAAATAGGAGGATTGTATATTTTCAAGAACCCTACCAGTATCTTTTCATGCAGACATTGTCACATGTGGTTGGAGAAAATAATTCATTTTAATTCTGGGACACACCATAAATAAATACATGACATTGTTGTTTTCAATTTTGAGTTCGTCACTAATTTTTTTTAATACAACGATATTATGGTGGAGGTTAAGCTAAGTCATGTAATGAATCATTAATAAATAATATCGAGCTGTTATTTGTACGTAACAGTCTTACGAGTTATTATATGGTACTTGAACACTATGTGCCTTTGTTCAAATATAATATTTGTGGCATCATAAATTATACAATAATTTTTCATTCATCATCTGCAAGATTTTAATTTTTTAAGTAATTTCAAATCCATGCAATTATCCGCATATCACACATCCTAATCCATGAAGATTCTGTACTTTTATAGCCGGAATTTCTTAATCTGGTCACTACTGCCAATATAATTAGACTCAAATTTTTAACCTCAAGTTTTGTCTAGTGGGATATATATGAGCAGAGGTTTGGAAAGCGACTTAATCCACAGACGAATTCTTCGTGGTTACCAACTCTGCTTTAGCATACCTTTTGACGCATGGGCCAAAAATATGCTTCGGCCTCATCATGTGATATTAAAGCTGTATGAGAAGAGGAATTAATTTGCTTCGAAATGAGAGGTCTTAAGTTTGAATCTCGTAGATGGCGAATTCGATAGCAAACTAGGTTGTCTATTGTGTGACTTAGCCGAACTCCCCCTCTTCATGTTGTAAAAATATCGATGTACTAAAAAAAAATTACATTTAAATTTGAGCAAGGGTTGCGGCTAAATGAAATACGTACAAAGACAAATTATTCTCCTTGTATGAGTAAAAAAGAACACCTGAGATTAAACTATAAAGGAGAAAAGTGTTGTAGATAAATTGGCTTTAATTATTCATCAAATATGACTTTTTTCTTTCACTTATATTATCTGACTAAGGAATTTCTCCAACACAAGGGTAATGTTTTATGACTTGTCTGTTTATAATTCCAGAAGTTCTTGTTCTTTACCAAATATCATATCCATATCAATATCAATATCAATTAATTTTATCGAATATCGAGCGATTTAATTAATAATGTAATTAATAAATATATAGTGCGGGTTCAACAATGTAATGAACAAATCTGGTAATTCCAACATTACTCACACACGCACATGCTATGCGGCTCAGTTACGGGCAAAAAGTGCTGCCGATGAAGACTTAAGGCTTTTCAAACTGCAGAATTCACATTCACATTCACACAAAAGTTGAGTCCTTGTGTACATGTGTAGGGTACAGAAAATGCACTTGGCGCGCAATTCACCTTCTATAAATGCTTTTGGCCTTGTGTGTTTTGTTCAACGTCCATCATATCACAAGAACTAGAAACCAAAGTACATACTTGTAAGCAACCGACACTAACCCTAATGGAGGTTCAGTGCAGCCCCTTTAGCTGGGAATTCTTCTATCAGGAAGAGGTACCGGATCTCGTTCGAGCTCGTCTGATAACTATTTCAGCTTTGAATTTCTCAAATTCTATTTTCTTATAGGCATGGCTAAGTAATGTTCTTATTTTAATTTGCAGGGGATAGAAGAGCCAAAGCATTCTCTTTCGTGCACAACTTTGGAGCTTGAGACGACAATTTTATCAGCAAAAGAGAAGATTTCGACAAGAGAAGAAGAAATTGCTCATCTCAAAGATCTCCTAAGCAAAGCCCTACAAGAGAGAGATGAAGCGGAAGCAAAATGCCATACCCTAGTTTTGGACAAACTCATGCTCCAACAAGAGCTACAAAAGCAGCAGCAACAAAATGAGGATAATGAATCAAACACACACTTTGCCTCTTCTGACTCCGAGATCATCGTTCCATCTCCGAATGCAGACCCTATTATGATGCCGCCGGCGCCATTGTCATCACCGCCGCCACTGCCACAGGCTGCTTTGAAATTGGGAGCTGAGAAGCCGTTGCCGGAAAAAGGGAGGCTACTTCAAGCAGTGATTGAAGCCGGACCGCTGCTTCAAACCCTTCTTCTGGCTGGACCGTTGCCTCAGTGGCAGCACCCTCCTCCCCAACTAAAGTCCGTTGAGATCCCACCCGCTGCCATTTCTCCTCCACCACGGCGACTTCTAAACCAAGACTCTTGCATTAGTAGTAGTAGTACTAGTTGTTTCAGTAACAAGAGAAGTCTGGTAAGCTCTGATGGTTCTGGTTCTGATTCTCCGCCCAACACCAAGCACCAAAAGACTCTTCTCCGTTGACCAATTTTGTGCTTTTTAGTTACATAATTTTCTAAGGCTGCACATCCTTTTCATACTGTCAAATATGCAAAGGCAGCAGCATGGAATGGATTGCTACAATCCATATCAGTTAGAATTTTTCAAACAACAGTCTTACAAATGAAAATTCATAGCTTCTTTAGGTCCGTCTGATAACTATTTCGTCTTTAGTCCTTAACTCATAAGGATTCAATCTTCTATTATCTGAATTTAGTTGCTCTAATTCTGTAGTCGATGTAAAATTAGTGGGAGCTATAGCCTCCAATTAATGTAGAATCACATGTTGTGAGTGCCCTTTGGTATATTGGGATGATTAAAAGTGCTCATGCTATTTCTTCTCACTTTTTTGCTTTTTTTCTTGTTACATAAAAGTAGCGTAATAATTGTGACAAATAATCATAAATCTCCTAGAGATTTTTCTTTTTCTGAAGCATGCATACCCACCATTCACCTTCACTGTGAGTGTCTGCCATAATGCCCCCGATCAATTAAAAATAGAAAGAGAGAATGAGAAATGATCTCAAATAGCAGTATTACGATAGCAATGTTCTCAAGTCGCACTGTTGTTGTAGCAAATCGCATATTAATACTTATTTACGCTATATTAATATTATTTTCTATCGATACAATGGAACAAAATTGGCAACATATCGTGATGATATCGATACTTGAGATCTTTTCTCATAAAGAAAACCTTCATAGCCTGCAAAGGTTTAGCAGGAAACTAAGCTCACTGCTCCACTGGAGGGTTTGGTTTAGACTAGCGAAGCAAGTCAATGAAATTAAAGGAAGAAATAATATAACGTTTATGGACGTTGCTTTCTTAGTTTGAAACCATTGATCATGAGCCATATGATCATCATGAACTCACATGCTCAGTGAGAAATTTAACAATAGTTGGTCCCCACACGTTTTGAAGGGGTAATGTCCATTGAACAACATATCAAATTTTCTCTTCAAAATTCAAGTTAAATTTCTTATTCATTTTTCCATCAATTTAAAAAATTACGCACAAATAAAACTGATAACAAATATTAATTTTAATCAAAATAAGAAATGAGAACACTAAAATGATAGTAAGTCGTATATAAACCACCCGTTTGTGTCGTTTTGTTATATGTTCGTCCAATTCCACTTTTGATTAAAGATTAGTAGCCAATTTTATTTGTATATATTTCACCTCAATCTATAGTCATTGCGATTTGGCATTTGATTACACGCTTTGTACGCACGTTGTACTTAAAATTCATGAGTTAAATAGTACATAATCAGGACAGAGCGAAAACGAATATGAAATAATTAGAAAACTAATGTTAGCTTTCCAGAAATAACATAATAATGTCAATAGTTAGAAATGGAGACAAGATAGAGGTGCATTAGAAGCTATTTTTAGGGTGTAGTGTTTTTCTTCAAAGTACAAAATTCTTTTTTATTTGTCCGACATGTAGCTTTACGAGCTAAAAATTACATCAAACCCTAATGAAACTAAAACGAATATGATTACTTGGAAATCATTATTAGCATTCAAAAATGGCATAATAAAATCATTAGTTTATCATGTAAAGTGCAATTGAGGTGTGCAAAAAACTATTTTTAGAGTACAATTTCTTCCTTAAAAGTAAAAAAGAAATTCATTTTTATATGAGCTAGATAGTCGTAAAGTCTATCATTATAGAGAGTTTTCAGTATGTCGGGAACACGCGTCGGTATATCAAACGCCATAATATAAGTGGATATTTGGAAAAAAAAAATTCAACTACTTGTTTTATAACACTTGAGTGTACTGGATCATGTTTCCTCATTGAAAAATTTCTCTCATTATCTTACCAGAGCAAAAATGAAACGGTAATTTAAAATAACATCATCAACGGTAATTTAAAAATGACATCATCAACGGTAATTGAAAATAAAATGGACAACAAAATAGTTTACAACAAAAAATGGAAGAATCTAAAATAGCAGAAAAGATCTGATGCAACCCAAGACAATTAATATTGTCTATGTATTAAACATGTTGTTGGTGGCTTTTCATCTTTCAAAGTTATGTTTTAATTAGATGTTTAGAAACTATAATCTTTAGCATTAAATATTTATCCTATCAATTATTGTAATCTCCCCATTTAAAGGGATCCTTATGTACTCAAAAGGAAGCCAATTTAGTGAATTATAATCAATCTAAGAAGAGGGTGAATTTTCTCCTCCTTTTCAAATCAAGTGTGAGGCTTGGTCGTGTTGAGCGAATTCACGATTAGCGACGTCGAGTGATTCCCAAGTTACTATCCCTTATCTTTTCAAGACCCTTGGTCTTTTTTGCGTCAAGTAGCATCTATCAGAGCGGGTTTTCGGATTTTATCCGAAATCCTGGTGGTAGCGCTGCGCACATCATCTGTGTTCGTCATCAAAACTGACTTAGTTCCCCTCACTTTCATCTGAAGAGTTACATATCACCAAGAAGCTTTGGGAGTCTAGTTTCCAATGCAACAAACCGTGCATCAAACCAAATTTTGTGTGTGTAGATATCGACAAAACACCACAGAGCGTAAGTGTTGTCGCGAAAACAAAATCAATTTTCTTGCGGGTCAGTTTTTGATTTGGTTAAGCATTCTCGACCTTCATGCCATATATCATTTGAAAGCCCTTCCAGTCTAGTTCTTAAATTCTTAAGCGATTCCTTAATCTGTTATTTCTACAAAACAATATCTTCAATTTACTAAAGCATGTTGCTACCTCTAATAAATGAGCTTCGATGGGTTCTAGAAACGGCTGTCTTGGATTTTTCAAGTGACGATTTTCTAAATCTCAATCTTCCTCCAAATTTTGATCGTTGTCCAGATGGTTCATGTGAGATTTGTTGTGCATGTATTGAGGTTGAAAAACGTTCCAATATCGAGTTTAGCACGAAAGGGAAACATATAGAAAGCAATGATGTAGTCGATAACTTTGCCGAATGGTATTCCGCCACGCTTTATGATCAATATGAAGGCGATGAAGATGTGGTTGAAGAGTTCCATGGACAACTATATAATGGAGTACAAGCTCTTAATATCTGTAGCATTCATGATCCTTTTGGGGACAGTTTCGTTGCTCAAGATACGAGAGGAGAGCTCTTTGATAGAAGAACTTTTCAACACGATTTGAATTATCTCGGCTCATTTGAAGAAGTGATTTGGAAGCACTATTCCAAGCTGATTATTTTCAAGAAGAAAAGATTAATGTGTGCATGGTCTATAAGAACTTGGAAAATTTTGGTGCTAAATTGGGTATTGTGGAACATCTTGGTTGGACATCCAAAAAATCGAGAGAAAAAAAAAGGTCAATTGAAACTCGAGGATGAGTTTTTTTCGAGAAAAGGAGATTGATGCAGCATATAAGATCTTTAAATGCCAAGTCACGTGTATTGGGAGTAGAAAGTTTAATTAAGTTGTTCCTTAGAAATTTTCAAGTTATTGTTGGAGATTGTAAGAGTCTCATTGAAAGTAGAAGTCTTTGAATATTGTAAGAGTCTTAGTTAGTGAATTATCATTAATCTAAGAAGAGAGTGAGTTATCTCCTCCTTAAAATCAAGTGTGAGGCTTGGTCGTGTTGAGCGAATCCACGATTAGCGACGTGAGTGAATCCGTTGCCCCTGGTCGAGTGATTCCCAAGTTATTATCCCTTGTCTCCCGAGACTCTTCTCCTGCGTGAAGAAGAAAGTGAGTTTCTCCTTCCTAAACAAGCATTTGACTTGATCGTGTTGAGTGAATCCACGATTAGCGACGTGAGTTATTCCGTTGCCCCTGGTTGAGTGGTTCCCAGTTTCTATCCCCGTAGCGGCGTCGAGCGAATCCGTTGCTCTTGGTTGAGTGATTCCCAGGTTATCTATCCCTCTTCTCCCTCTTCTCCCCTTGGTCTTCCTGCGTCAAGTGGTATTAGAGCAGGTTATCCGCTGCGGTTGAAGATTATGGGTGAGATTTACAATTTGTTTGAAGAGCATTTTGTCGAAGAAATTAGTTTCGTTGTTTGGAATTCTCCGCCAATTTATGATGAGTGCGTAGATAATGACGAGTTTACAATTTATGTGGGAAGCCAAGAGTCTTCTCTGAAGCTTCGAGGTAACCATTTTTCACTTTGTTCTTCACCTCAAAGCTACCATGATTGTGAATGTTTATGATGCTGCCAAGTATTTGGATGGAGTGATTAATCGAGGACGCCATTTGCAGTGGAGTATGTTTTGTGGGTTTAAAATCTTTAACAACCCTGAATTGCCTTTTGGTATGGCTGCTGAGATAAATTTGAAAGGTCATCCAAAAGGTCGAGGAAAAAAAAGAACGATTCGAACTCGAGGACGAGGACGAGTTCTTTCTGAGAAGAGTAGTATGATGCAGCCCAAGACAATTAATATTGTCTATGTATTAAACATGTTGTTGGTGACCTTTTATCTTTCAAAGTTATGTTAATTAGATGTTTAGAAACCATAATCTTTAGCATTAAATATTTATCATATCAATTATTGTAATCTCCCTATTTGAAGGGATCCTTATGTACTCAAAAGGAAGCCAATTGAGTGAATTATAATTAATCCAAGAAGAGATCGAGTTTCTCCTTCCTTAAGGAGTTGAGTGGATCTACGATTAATGACATGAGTGATTCTGTTACCGGCCGAGTAATTATCAGGTTATTTCTCGTAGCCACGTCGAGGGAATCCGTTGTCCCTGTTGAGTGATTCCAGGTTATCTATCCCTCGTCTCCCGACACTCCCCTTAGTCTTCCTGCGTCAAGATCTGAAGAAAAGCAGCAAAATTCAGAGCTTCACAATCACACCCTCTTTCTCTGAATTTTATTTTTTATTTTGGTTAAAAATTCGATGCCCTTATTATATTCGTCTCCGTTTCTTCTTTACCGGCCACCATCAACGGCTCCAACGACCAACCGCCACTTCCCTCCTCAACGCCCCGCCACGTGTCCTTCATCCTCTCTACGGCGCCGTTTCGCCTCCGAGCGCCAACCCCTTCTCCCGCCGCTCCCACTCCACTCCGCCGGGGTTTTCAGACACCCCAATTTGCAGTGCTCGTCGTCGTCCTCGGTATCAATGTCGGCCGAGGAGGAGCCCACTTGGACCTCGCAGGTTTCTTCTGCTCTCTCTCGCTCCCAAAACCTGTTAAGAATTTCGAAATTGGGTTTCCGTGAATTTCGGAACGAGATGATAAATTTGAGTAAAAATAAGATGGAGAAGTTCGAGTTGGTTGTGGGTTTGGACTAAAGGATTAAACTTTGTTACTGTATTGGTAGATACGAATGAATTTATAGAATCCAATCTCTTGGTTTTTTTTTTCTTTTATTGGAGCGATATTCTAATCTAATCTAAACTACGGGAGGGAGGGGGATTCGAACAATTTTTTGTGTTGATGCTAAGTTATGACCTTGTATTTGTGTAGAGGGGTGAACAGCTGCAGAGTGGCTTCTTGTATTCGAGGGCGTTCTGGGTTAGTGAATCAATTATTGCCTGGAATGTCGATGTTGGAAATGGTTCCTGCTACTTATTTGGTAGTAAAACCGCGGCTTTATCTTGTTCGAGTGATGGAATTCTAGGTAAGGACTTTCCTGACTCATACTTTGAGTTTGAGTAATGGAATTCGTGGTTATTTCAAATCTTTAGATTAAGTGTAATGAGACTTCTTTGCTAGCAGGTGAGGATATAAAAGTAAAGCTTGAAGAAGATAAACATGGGCTTCCGGAAAATGTACTATGTTATGTAATCTGTAGAAGCTGTTTCATGGAGCCTCTTGTTGCTGTTTTTTCTTAGTGTAACTTGTGGAGAAGTTTTGAAACTGCTTCGAACTTACCCATGTATAAAATGATTTCTGTTAGGTGAAAGAAAAATTTCCACATATCAAAGATTACAGAGCTTTTAATGTGCCCCCTGATTTGGATGCCAAACCTCTTCTCAAATGCCAACTGGCAGTTGCTACTTTCGATGGTAAGAATGTTTTTGCATTTTTTCTTTGCCTGTCAGTTTTTATCAACCCACCGTTAGATAAACCGTTTTGTCTCCCTAGACTAGTAGTGGTGAAATACAACGAATTCTGATCAATTACCTTTTTTTATGAACGCACCGTTAGATAAACCGTTTTGTCTCCCTAGACTAGTAGTGGTGAAATACAATGAATTCTGATAAATTACCTTTTGTTGAGGGTGTGCATGTGAGTGAGACTGAACTAGATAAAACTCAATTTCTTAAGAATTACGTTTTGAATATTCTTAGTTATTTGTAATTTAATGTTTTGTGGTAGTCACCCGTTTGTGCTAAAATTTATTCTCGGACCATTTAAAGTGTTTAGCGTTCTTGCATTGCTTTTTTATAGAACTATTATCTACTATCTTTCAGATTGAATATATAATGAAACACCTCCGTCAGAATCCTGGCTAATTATTTCCAATCCTTTAAACATACATCACATATTGTATTATCTACTATCTTTCAGATTGAATATATAATGAAACACCTCCATCAGAATCCTGACTAATTATTTCCAATCCTTTAGACATACATCATATATTGTTTCATTGGTTGACAATTTTTTGTAGCAGTCCATCTGGTAAACCATTTAATTTAACATTAAATACTGGTGGTGCTATATTGCAAAATATAGAAGCTCTTCATTTACGTTTAATTTTTTCTGATCTTGGATCAGTATTTTAACTTTCTTTGTTTCGGTCAGATCAATCGCTGCTTTGTAAGCTTGGTAATCTTGAAAACACAATTTTTTTTATGACGGAACATAGTCATTACCGTGAGTGTGTTTTGTGCGAATCTAGACCAGCATAAATCATTGATTGCAGCTTCATAATTTCAGCCAGTGAATATATGGTTTATCTGTTTTCATATTATACAGCTAATGGAAGGTGCAGTGATGCCACTGGTCTGCAGTTACCTGGTATTTTAGATGAATTGTTCTCATATAATGGTCCCCTTGGTGCACTTTATTCAGAAGAATCAGTGTCACTTCACCTTTGGGCACCTACGGCTCAGGTATATAACTTATATGTGAAAAGTTTTTTATTAATTACTAGAGTTGCCCTCTTAGTTCTGCTTATGCAAGCAATCATTTTCTTTTTACAAAACAGGAAGTATGTGTTTGCATCTATAAGGAACCGTTAGGTGGGGGGAATCCCCAAGAAGTTGTGCAACTTGAGGAGGTTAATGGCGTTTGGAGTACTAAAGGGCCAAAAAGTTGGGAAGGCTGCTATTATGTGTATGAAGTGTCTGTATATCATCCTAGCACCTTGAAAATTGAAAAGTGCTATGCAAACGATCCATATGCTAGAGGGTATGCCGGTTGTCTAATTTAGCCAACAGTTATCGGAAAATAGCTAAGGTGTTTCCATATTCTAAAGTTATGCGTCACTGCTATCCACTAGTATGTATTTAGTCATGAACATTGATTTATATGCCTGCTTATTGACATTTCCCAGATTTAATATCTTTTAATTTTTGTTGGAGCAGGCTTTCATCAGATGGCAGGCGGACATTGTTGGTTAATCTTGATTCTGATGATATAAAACCTGAAGGATGGGATAAATTGGCTGATGAGAAACCTGATATAATTTCTTTCTCCGACATAAGTATTTATGAGTTACACATCAGAGATTTCAGGTAATAACATATAATGCCACTTTCAGCCAATTATCTAAAAAAGAGATCTCAAGTGATGTATGCTATGTTTAACTTTTGACGAGTAATCTGTGTCTGTTTCTCCAAGTATGGTTATTGTTTCGGTATTGCATTACACTCCTAATATACTCAGCTGCCATTGCAGTGCCAATGACCAGACTGTGCATTCTGAATTTCGTGGTGGATATCTGGCCTTCACTTTCCAGGTAGTTCTATTATTCTATTAAGAGGCGTAACCCAAGTATGCCTGAAGCATACTAATTTAACTTAGAACTATAAGTATTCAGTTCCACGTGGATCTTACATGATGGATGAAAGGAAAGGGGAATCCTATAAGAGTGTACTAATTAAAAATACGTAATTGACTGCTCGAAGGATTCAGCGGGTTCATTTCATTTGAAGAAATTATCAAATGCTGGTATCACTCATGTCCATCTACTGCCAGCCTACCAATTTGCAGGGGTTGATGATGAGAAGGAGAATTGGAAGAGTGTAGGTAAGGGAATATACGAGCTTAGGCATTGCAAAACAACCAGTCCTTTCCATTTGAACTTCAAATATAAAGGAACCTTTCCCATTGATGTTGATGCAAAACAGAATATGATGTATGAGTTATGTGTATATACATTGATGTTTCAGAAATAAAATGTCATGGTCTTATGTAAGCTAAATTGACTTTTGCCTTGGTTGCACCATTCCTCTGTATGACATTGGCCAGATTTCAAGATACTTGAAAAGTTTGCTCCAGATTCGGATGAGCAACAAGCTCTTATTACAGCTATCCAAAATGATGATGGATATAACTGGGGGTATGCTTCTGTCAGTTTGTTTTACATTATTAGCTTAAGTACTTTTTGCTGGCTTGATCTTTACTTTTATGTCTTTTGAAGGTACAACCCTGTTCTCTGGGGGGTCCCTAAAGGAAGCTATGCAAGTAATGCAAATGGTACATACCGTGCAATTGAGTTCAGGAAGATGGTCCAGGTATGGATATTAGGTTGTCACTTCTCCAAATTCTGTGTTTAATGCATCTTGTGAAATACTAGATTAACAAGTTATCTTATCTGCAGTTCAAGTTTTTCTTCCATTTTCCTAACTGGATCTTAATTCTCTTTCCTTTTGTTTTGCAATTTATTTACTTGATTTCTCTCTTCATCCCTTCCACCCACCCTCTTCTCCTCAGACATTCCTGTTTTCTGCTTTTAGTGTCCCCTCGTATGCCTCCTGTTTACTTGGGTGAAAAATAATGTGAAAACGGTTATATTGCTTGCAGGCGCTGAACCGTTACGGCCTTCGTGTTGTCTTGGATGCTGTCTACAATCATTTGTCCGAAAGTGGGCCATTTGGTGTGAATTCTGTTCTTGATAAGGTTATGACTTGTTATTATTCATAAGATCCCACCATATATAGAATGTTGTCCTGCCTTACAGTCTTCCTGAATGATTTCCGTTCTTCTGTTTTGATTTAAAGTTTACTTATAGATTGTTCCAGGATACTACTTAAGAAGAAATACAGATGGCTTTATCGAGAATAGTACATGTGTGAACAACACTGCTAGTGAGCATTTTATGGTCGAGCGTTTAATTGTTGATGATCTATTGCACTGGGCGGTAGATTACAAGGTGAGATTTCACGATAAAGTGTGTACTGATTTATTGTTGGATTGAAAGGGTTTGAGTTTTATGCATCATTGCATGCATACTTGTAAGTCTTAAAGGTGGTTTCTGGAATCATATGAATCTTTTGGCAGGTTGATGGGTTCCGGTTCGATCTTATGGGTCATATAATGAGAAGAACAATGGTATGATACTCTCAGCCAGTTAGCATAGTACATTGAGTGGATGTTCAATAGCCAAATGCCTAAAAGATACTAATTCGTGCACAGGTGAAAGCAAAAGACGCACTCTGCAGCCTAACAAAGGAAAGGGATGGAGTTGATGGCTCAAGTATCTATATGTAATTACTCAGTATATTCATTTAACACACTCTTATTGTAGCTTTGGAAATCGAGCTTGAATTTTCCCTATGGATCTGTTGTTTTGTTTACAATTCTTGAATCTTTAGCATGACTTTGGCTCAATATTCTTGTTTTATCACTTTTATCAAGATATGGTGAAGGATGGGATTTTGGTGAAGTTGCCAATAATGGACGTGGAATAAATGCGTCACAGTCCAATCTTCGTGGAACTGGAATTGGGAGGTACTATTTTTCATTTCCTTTAAATGGGGTCCAACAGTTCTTTTTGTTACGTTGAGGAACTAGGAAATAGGATTGCATGCAGGAATTAGATATAGGACTGTCTGATTAAAAAAAGTCTTTCACTTATTGACAGTTGAAAGGATGATATTGGCACCTGCTTTTTATTTAGTTTTTCTCTCCTTATCAGAGATTCAAAAGAGACACAAATAAAGATGTACGGTGGTTGAACTTCAACCTTGTACTGGATTGTCTTGTTCTAGTCAAATGCGAACTCAGTGGGAACTATATATACTAGATTTTCCTTTCTTCCATTTCTTTCTTCATTACCTAGTGAGTGCCTATAGCTATGTGTTGATTTATCTATCAGTTTTAATGATCGAATACGGGATGCAATACTTGGTGGATCTCCATTTGGCCATCCTCTTCAGCAAGGATTTGTGACCGGTCTATTGTTGCAGGTATATAATGACTTTTAGAGGAGCTCTTTATATATTAGTTGATTATTTAGCGAGACTACTACAAATTTTATTTCGTGTGCTAATAAGTTGCATGCATATACTATATATGTGTTGTATGAGTATAGTGGGTGCTCCCTACTGAAACATTTTGACATGGTATGTGTCCTGCAATCTCTTAAGATTGTAATAAGGTGAAGTGAAATTTGCATGATCAACATTGTGAGCTAGACTACACGGAGAAAGAGCATCACTCTATACACATATATCTTGTTTTGCATCACTGAAGGAGTAATATGTATATCACTACAGTTTTGACTCATGCTAAGTGTGAAAGTGATCTCTTATGTAGAATATTGTATGATTGCTTTCATCATAGTTAATGGATTTATCTTTCTTCTGTAGCCTAATGGTCACGATCATGGTCCAGAAAGTGTTGCAAAACACATGCTTGCTGAATCAAAGGATCACATTCAGGTTTATCATTTTAATGCATTTTTGTACATCTAGCATTTTGTTTTTGGCCCGATGCTGGACTCCTTTGTCTCCTTAGTCCATGTACAAATGAAATCATGAAAATTTATGGATGCAACTGAAATTAAACTGAAAATTGTTCTTGTATTGACGGAAAGAGCTGCATTGGTAGACTAAAACTGATAGGTTTCTTCACCTAGGGGATAAGAATTTTCAATGAAAAATGAAGTTCTCTAGGGATGGTCACTTTGAAGTTTCTTTTACGTTTCATTTTCTCATCTATTTGAAGTTTTGATTGTCATCCTTTTTTTAAATAATATTACTTAACTGACTTTGGATCCAAATCTTATTGTCTTTCTTCGGTGATATTGCAAAAGGCTTCATAAGCCATAATTCTTTGAGTCTTTTTGTTGTGATCGTATCTAAAGGAAGTACAGCAATGCAGGTTGGAATGGCTGCAAACCTGAGGGATTTTGTGCTAACTGATTGTGAAGGGAAAGAGGTATACATTAATTTCCAGAGGGATAAGTATCAATATCCGCTGTTGATGTTTTAGCTGAAAATGCATTACCTTGACATTTCCAATGATTCCTCCAGGTAAAAGGAGCAGAAGTATTGACCTATGGCGGGACACCTGTAGCATATACTTTATCTCCTACTGAAACTGTAAGTATCTACATCAGGATTCATAATTTTAGATTAGTTCTTGTGATTTTGTGCCTATCACCACCTGTTTGAAGGTACTTGATGTTTTCTGAGCCATATTTTATACCCTTAACCAATGTAATGTAACGTATAATTTTAGATGCCTAGGTTGAGAGCCTGCTGTCAAGTGGGCTTAGCAAATCTGAGTATTGGCGGTTAATGCATTTTGCTCGGGATGTTAATGCATTGTTCATATTGATGCTTTAAAGGTAGAATGATGAATATTAACATCGAAAAACCATACAATTGACAACTACGTTTGTTCTCCAGATCAATTATGTTTCTGCTCATGACAACGAAACTCTGTTTGACATCGTGGCTCTGAAGGTACATGTACTTCTGCACTATGTATTTGACTTCAGATTTGTAACTTCTTGTCTAACTCAATCCATTACTTGTAGTCTTCGATGGCAATTTCTTTAGAGGAGAGATGCAGGATAAATCACTTGGCGACAAGTATAATAGCACTCGGGCAGGTTTTAAGTCATACATATTTAATGTTGATTAATGAAAAATTCATGTATGAAATGGCAGGCTACTAGGATTATTTATAATGTTTATTAATTCATTTTTATACAGTTCATTTTTTGGGATATTGTATGACCAATCAGTTATAAATGATTTCCTAATTTTAGGGGATACCATTTTTCCACGCCGGCGATGAGCTGCTTCGGTCAAAATCACTTGATCGTGACTCATACAATTCTGGTGATTGGTTCAATAGGTCAATTGCTAATCTCATTCCCAAGTTACAGTCTTAGTTATAGTTGTTACATAAGATTTCAAGATTTTAGCTGATCTTTTATCTATGTGCTCGAATAAGTGTATGATCTTCTGCATTATATGCTACTTTCGAGTTACAAGTTGGATCCTTTATGTGTTCAAGAATAAATCCCACTCCTATAGTCCCATGTCATCTTTTCTAATTGAGTAATCCGTGCATGCTACAACATGTCTGTCTTTCTCAAACATAACGTTTGGTTGATATGTTTTGCAGGCTGGACTTCACTTATAGCTCTAACAATTGGGGTGTTGGCCTTCCTCCAAAAGGGAAGAACGAACACAACTGGCCGCTGTAAGCACTCGTGTATTTCCAGTCATTTGATCCTGCGTATTTCTTAGTGACATTGACATGTGATGTAGAAAGGTGTATCTGGCATCAGAAACTTTATAACGACTGGTATAAAATGTCAAGTGATAATTTTTTTGGTCATGTTTCCTTTTTTCAGAATGAAACCAAGATTAGCAGATCCATCCTTTAAGCCTCAGAAGAGTCACATCCTCGCTGCTGTGGAGAACTTTTCTAATTTGTTACGTATTAGGTACTCTTCACCACTTTTTCGTTTGAGGACGGCAAATGCTATTCAGGTGAGAAGCCCCGTATCTAACATACGTTCCACTACAATAGTAATGTTTTTTTCTTGGAATTGATTTTACCAAGAAAAAGTGATAGGCTTCGTGTATAGCAAACACTATGAGATGAACCATTTATTTTAGAGATAAACCAAATTTGCTCCGAAGTTTTAATACATAATATTCAATGTTCAGGAGCGGGTACGTTTCCATAATACTGGTCCTTCATTAGTCCCTGGAGTCATAGTAATGAGCATTGAAGATGGTCATGAAGGCGTGCCAGGGTTATCTCAGCTCGATCCAATGTTGGTACAAGTGTCTCTAACTCTAATTTTTCCATGATACCGACAATTGGAAAATAATTCACTTGTAAACCTTTGTGCTGCACAGTTTCTCTTACATTGTGGTTATCATCAATGCGTGTCCAACCGAGGTGTCCTTTGCCAGTCCCCCTCTTCATTCTAGGACTCTTCAGTTGCATCCTGTGCAGGTAAACCATTGACGTCAATTACCGCTGTCTTTTCATGTTGTTTCTTTGCTCAAATTTGGCGTAACCGAAGGGGAGCACCAGAGATTTTCTGCACAACATCTCAAGCCTAGAAGAAGGATTCTGAATGTCAGATGAGCTCAGATCACTTGAAGTTGCTTCAAAGATATACCTGCTTGATTTGTTTTATACTGGTTCTTTAAATATGAACTTGTTGCAGGTAACGTCAACGGATGAAATGGTTAAGAGATCTACCTATGATGCTTCCTCAGGATGCTTCACTGTGCCCCCAAGAACTACATCTGTGTTTGTTGAACCTCGGCGAGTTTGAGTAGCTCAGCTGTAGACATGTTGTTCCAAGGATGTCAAAGAGTTGAGTGCCATGGTCGACCAAAGCATGGTTTTTTCCTGCAGTTGAGGAGGGAGAGAGGCAAAACCCAATCAAACTTACTTTCCAATTTTATTCCAGAGTGATTAGTGATTCAAAGAGAGTTTCATTTTGTGAATGAAGTTATAAAAAACGTTTTTATTATTACTTTATTTATAATTTCTATTATTCTATATATACATATATTAGTTCAGTCAACTCAACGGTTTTCGATGCACTCATATATTTTACTCTGTTGTCTGTTCCATGGCAAATTGAAAGGGAAAGAGATCCTTTTCGGATCTCTTCCACCAAGGTCACCGGATCAAGTGATCCGGACCTTTGAAACTTGATCCAACGGTTAAAAACAGAGGTTCCTTTTAAAAGTTATAATAATTTTAACCGTTGAATTAAATTTCAGAAGTCCGGATCATTTGATCGGGTGGTCTTGGTGGAAGAGATCCGGAGATGATCTCTTTCCAATTGAAAACAAGAAAGTACAGTAAAATAAAATTTTCCTACCTCTTTTTTTTTCGACAAAAAAAAACAGTGATTTCTGTTTCCCAGAACTTCGTTTGCTGCTTCAAAGCAGTGTAATGACAGTTGGGTCGGTTTTCTAATTAACGGAATTGCGGTTATGGTCCCAAAGAAAGGGAATCCAGATTCTCGTAGAATCTTCTTGTGAGGATTCTGAAGATCAGTGAATTGTGTCCGTTCATTATATATTATGCGGTTAGAAATTATTTTAAATATTTTTATTTAAAATTAAAAACATACCGTATTTGATAAAAACTGATCACACGATATATAATGAAAGGACACGATTCACGGATCCTCAAAATCCTCACCAAAAGAATCTGGAGAGGATCCTGTTGGAAAAAAAAGATACATTAGGATTTTTTTTAATAATGCGGACGACTCAATAGTACGGGAAATGGTTGATTTGAATTAAGAAAATATTATTTTTCTTAACTTGCCAATCTAATGGTTAAAAAATCATTTGGCTTCCTCTATCTCTTGGCTGTTTCATGGCTCATGGCCTTTTTTTTAAAAGGTTCACCAAAATCAAAAGTAAATAAAAAAAAATAGTGAAAAAAATAGGAAACTGTTATTAGCACTCTAAAAATCTCATTTCACACTCTTCACAAGTATATTTTTCTTTTTAATTATGGAAAGTTTGGAGTGCAAAATGAGATTTTTGGAGTGCCAATAACAATTCCCAAAAAATAATATGAAAAGGTTATTTTTGGATTGGATTTATTAGCAAGTTTAGCTTAATGAAGGTCATGTTTTGTGCTGATTAATAAAGCTCGTGTCGTATTCTGATGAACCAATTTGGAACCTGTGTTCTATGTTAGTATTCTCATGCCCCTTCTGAGCAATCAACATGCACCATATGGGTTTTCAGCCCTCTACCAATTTGTCCTTGTTGTACACTTCAAGATCACAATTAATTAAGTCATAATCTTTCCATTTAATTCAAATCACATCCACCACACCACCACTCCCATGTACTAGTAACCCATAGCTATTAGCTAGCAAAGAGAGAGTGAGTGCAATTATAAATAGAAGAAAATCATATTCAAACACTAAATTCATATTTGGTTAATTCTGAAATTGGAGAATGACAATGGTGGAGGTGTTATTTTCCCACTCTAAATCAATAGTTAACACTAATTTCATATTGTACCACTCAAATTAATTTGGACAATGACTTTGGCGTATAGACAGATGAATGCAGGTTGATATAATGCAAATTTTAAAAGAAAATATCATACGTATAGTATAATATACACAAATTAACATAACCAACTTGTAAACTTGGTCAACCACCACCGGGTGGCCTAGTTGTTGGGGACAAATGTTAGGCTTGTATTCTACATGACACATCCTGAATTCAATTCTGGTGAATCACATGTCACGTCCCATGTGAGTCTTCTCGGCCTCCAAAAAGACTAAACCTCCAGCGTGTCCCCTTTTTTTTTTAAAAAAAAAATAAAAAATAAAAAACTTGTAAATTAACACTCTACAATTTATGAAGACACCCCCACACTTAAAATTTGTCACGTGAACTTCCTCTTTTACCCCTATTTGAAATAAGGTGAAAAATGGCGTTTTGATATAGGCGCCTCGTTTTTAAATTTTTTAAACTAAACATACGTTCCCTTTATAAATTTGATTAAACATTTTCCTAAAATTTTGGAGATCAATTTCAATTTTTTAGAAGTTTAGTTTTTCACAACTCCTTCACTGGACTTTTCATTTTATTTTTTTGTGAATTGAGTAGAGTATTTGTAAAAAAATTGCCAGGTACACTTGATTATTTAAATGAAAAGACCCCAAAATAGAATATAGAGTAATGCTAAGGAGACCAAATTTGTAGACTGAATTTTGAAAACTAAGGGACATGGAAGTTGATGATTGGTTTATTACTTAACCGTTGATAAACATGCTCATTTCTATTGGTGACACATCATTTAGTTCGCAAATTTTGTCTCCTTAGCATTACCCCAAAATATAGGTAGGTTTGATTATATTGCTATGTCTAGTTACTTAAAACATGGGCACATTCAGTTTTATGTTGCATTTGAATTTTTTGTACATTTGGTTTCTTGGTACATTTAGAATCTAAATGTACCAAAATGGTTACTTGACAATAGGCACATTTTAATTTTTGGTACATTTAGAATATAAACGTACCAAAAGTCGGTACATTGAGGAGGTAATTGGTTAAAGCACCTTAATCAAATTTTTAACAGGAATAAATGTTTAATCTTAAAACTATAGAAAAATTGTAAGGCGTTCTAATTTTCTCAAAAAAAAAAATTCCAACCATCCAATTATTTGCCGGCAGCCAACCACCTCACACACATCCGCTCACTAATCACCATGGATACTATGCTTATGGGATTTAGGGATGGGTGCTCGTCGAACGGAAATGTTTGGTCTTTCTTTTTGTTTTTGGGGTGGGGTGGCTTTCAGAAACATGAGAAAGAAAGCTGGAATTTTTGAGGAATTTTTTGGATGTTTGGTGGATTCGTAACATTGTGGGGTGTGTATAAAACAACTCTCTCTCTCTCTCTCTCTCTCTCTCTCTATATATACACACACACACATGCAAAAAGGTATTTAAATAAACTATATCCAAAGTATTGGTTTCGTGTACTCTCTGTATTACTGAAAACAAATGACTAATTCAGAGGGAAAGGAGGAAATAAAAAAAGGAAAAGAAACAGTTGGGTTAAGTCAGTACACTGTGGAGGCATGAATCACGAAGTATGTATAAGAGAAGTGCCAACTGCAAAGTATGGTTCTGATAGACTATGATGTCATATTCATATTCAGATTCAGATCTACTGAAGATGAAGTTAATTTGTGTTAGGAACTTAGGAGTAATAATCAATTCCAAATGTAATTAATGACCGTGACAAATGCAGTTAATTTATGTTAGGAGTAATAATCAATTCCAAATGTAGTTAATTTATGAGTTATCATTCTAATTCAATCTTATTTAAAGACTAAACGAAACAAAAACGAAAAAAAGACCTTATTATTACTAATCATTTATGGTGGAGCAATAGGATTAGTAGATCACCCCACGAGAGCCAACGCGACTGATCTTAGAATTTCCCTTAATTATAGTATCAAAATTTGGAATATTGGAAAACATCTATTTAATAAAGATATTAATTAATTACAATAGTAGAAAAAAACACTTTGCGCGACGTACGCACCTTCGTCTGTCAAAGTCAAAAATCGTTGCCTAAGGGTTTGCGCGACGCAACCTTCATCGCGCGCTAACCGTCACGCCAAGGTGGTGACGGTAGGGTTTGCGTGACGAACAAGCAACCTGTGTCGTGCAAAGAGTGGCTTTGCACGACGTAGGTTGCTTATTCGTTGCGCAAACCCCTTTTTTTTTTGTTTTGGTCAAAAATAAATTTTTTTAAAATTTTTTGATAAATATTGTAATTAAATTTTAAAGAATAATTAATTAACCAAGCAAAAGTATTTAATTACAAAATATATAAAAATGTACATACAAGATGTCCGAAGAAAAAAAGAGAAAACTACAAGTGAACTAGGTTTAATACATCAGGCTACTAGGTATCGGCAGGGCAAGGTGGCTCTGAGGTCGAAGGTGGAGCAAGATGAGGTGGTGGTAGCGAGATTTGGAGACCGGACATCTATGGCTTGTACAAGGTCTCTCACCGTCCCGGCATAGTTTCATCAGTCATATCCACAAGCTCAGTAAAAACACATTAGGCGGGTTGAGCTGGTTGTTGCAGTATCTGTCATGAGAGGGAGAGGGAAATAACTTTCTCTGTAATAAGTAATTAGTGTGGCATTAAGCATGGCACATTATGCATGAGACTCATATGTCTGAGAGAGAAGTGGCCTCTAGCGCATATACGATCACTACATGTGTCTATAATCTGTATATATATATATATATATATATATATATATATATAGATAATTGACATAGATAATTAAATTGGGTGGATCCCAATATTGTTTAATCTTATGTTTTTCTACTGCGTAAGTTGACTTGTGCAAATAAACCTTGTGTAGTGGCCCAATAGTTGGGAACGAATTCCAGGCTCGTATTCCACACGACACATCCTTGGTTTGATTTATGGCTCTGGTGAATCACACGATGGTGGCCAGAGGGAGGCTGAAATGCCTCCGTGAGTCTTCTCGGCCCCCGGAAAGATGGACTGTCGTGACGAAACCATCAGCTGATCTCCTTTTGAAAAAATTAAATAAAAAACCTTGTGACTTGTGTTCTGAATAGTTTATATCTGGATAGATATACAATCTCATTCATTCTGTTACATACTGAAACCCTATTCAACTACTTTGGTGTTTTGGGTTGCTTAGTTGCAACAAACATGTTCTATTGAGTGGCTCACAAGTTACAAAATCTCTCTCTCTCTCTCTCTCTCTCTCTCTCTCTCTCTCTCTCTCTCTCATGGGTGACTTGTGAAGTAGTACAGACAGATAGTATGCATATACAAAATTAGCATAAAAAATGGAAAACTCGGTTATTAACTGGCGTAGTTGCTCAATATTTCCCTGCTTAGCAAGCAATTTCTTAGTCCAAGCTAGCTATAGTGTAATATTATTATATGAACCATATGTATGTATATTATATGGTTTGAATTTAATATTATTATATGTATGGTTATCTTGTCTTGTAGTAGTACGTAAAAATGAAGTCATGAGAGGAACCTTACAGGAGAGAGGAACCCATAATCAGCAGAATAAAGTGATCCCTTGCTTCTCCAAGGACCAAACCCTACTCTCATCTCTACATTTAAATTTCGTCTTAGGCTGGTTTTTGGAATCTTACGTGCCGGACACAACGTATATTATCCACACGACACCCAGATAACTCTTCAAGCCAAGAATTAATTAATAAATAATAACTTAACAAACTTACCTTGACGCTTGGCATCTTGACATATATGGTAATAATATTACTTTAATTAATTAATTATCTATTAATAAAGTAGATTTTGTGGATATTGTACATATATACATGCATATATATATATATATATATATGTATGTGTATGTATGTACAGGGGAGAGGTACTATTGTACTCATTGCATGAATACATAATTGCCATATTAGTTTCTAAACCAATATTTAAGGAAAGTACTTTGAGCATATGCATAACTTGGCTTGGCCAATCCAATTGCCAACGTGAAATTAAAGGAAGACGTTTGTGCATGTATTCTACAAATGGAAGGGTCAAAAGTTCTAATGATTTTGTGTACACGTTGATAATGAAATGCAATTCACAGTTTAAAGTTGAACTTTCATCCTTCTTCATTTCTCTAACTCTTACGCTCCTTAATTTGAAGTATCCCCCTACAAATACATTAGTTATTATACGTTCTTAAACGGTAAAATTTTTCGGGGGTAGGCGGCTGAGACAAACCCTAGCCGCAATAGGAGAAAAAAAGACCAAAGAAAAACCTGCTGACCCCGACTCCAATCTTTGGTTTTGGGGTCGGTGGCAATCTTTCTTGATTCCTTCCTTCTTTTTTTATGTTTTTGTTTTTGGTAGTGGTCGCTATCTAGCTTTGTCGAGGAGGGCCATTGTGATCGTGATTGTGGTCATTCTCTCTTTCTGAGGAGGAGAGTTTTTGTAACGGTTGTGATTTATTGCTCTACCCTGAATCTTAAAGCGAGCCGAATCTGAGGTGGTGATTTTTGTGGTTTGCGTGCTTGGCAAGGATTATGTGGAGGAAGCTTGACTTTTGTTGGAGGTGACTCGTAACAGGGTTTTGCCGACGATTGCAAGATCACCAAAGTTGGTCCTGTCTTTCCTTTGTGGGGTCGTTGCAGTGCTTTGAGGGATCCACAATCATGCTTTCTTGTCGCAAAGTCTTCAGGTGATGGTATAATATTTACCTTGTGTGTCTTGACGGTGTTTGGTTCGGCTCGTAGGGCTAAGGCCTTTTGAGTTTATCTTTCCGGTTGGTTAATTGCAGGTCTCCCATGATTGAGGAATCGTACCTCTGAAGAGTTTCTTTTATGTTGTGACATTTTTTGTTTTGTTTTTCTTTGTTTTAGTTGTGGTCTCGTTGTTTGTTCGCCTAGTAAAGAACTATGATGGAATTTGGTTTATTTAATTAATGAAATACTTATTACTTTCAAAAATATATACATTCTTAAACATTATGCAATAAAAAACATATACATTCTTAAACCTAATTCATTCAATTAAACAATATTTTTTAACTGAATAATGGCTTAGATGATTAAGAGCATTCACCCGACCATACACCAATCCCAAGTTCAATTGTCTTTCCCTCATGTATCTGGTATTAAAAAATAAGGGTACTCGAATACGTACTAATAAAAGTGCATACGCTATATTTATAACTTGAACAACTTCAAGTAGTAGTTCGCCACTAAGAAGAGATCTTCATCCCAAAGATAAGCTGTATCATAATTCTGGTGCACAATATCAATGACTTCAGCACTTTAACATATGACTTCTTTTCAATTTTTCTTTTCTTATTGATAATCAGTTATTTCAAATCTATTTAACCATTTAAAATAAGGTTTGTTAATAACCATAATTATTTCCATCCATTTCAATATTTTTAAGCGAACCTCAACGATGATCAGCTTGTACATAGAATATATGCAGAACAGGATTAATTAGTTGATAATCATAGAACTAAACGGGCTTAGTACTTGGGGAATATGACTGGCTGCTGCAGGGTCAACAGCACACATGAACTGATTGATTACAAACAAATAGTGTTCCTAATAATACTCACAAAGATACTTATCCAAATTACTACGTTTTAAAATTCATATTTTGTTGGATAAAAGAAAATTTAAAATTTAGCAGCATTGTTTAGTTTCCATTAATTAATTTTATCATGAAGTCCAGTTTGAGAAACAAACCAGCTTACCCTTAACTCAAAAATATTTATATTTCGTGCCACTTGTATTTAAGAGCAAAATTACTCGATTTTAAACAAAATACATATTAATTATTTTCTTTTTTTTTCTTTGGAAAATAATTTATTATTCAACCGAAGACATATAAATCATTTTCTTTAATTTTTGGCTTGGTATATAAAACGAGGATTTAGGCTACGAGACATCACACTCGCTGCCTCGCACATGGTGGCATGAATTGTATAAGTCAAAACCCATGAAATCGAAAGAAAGGGAAAACGAGGAAAATAAAAAGGCATCTTGTTTTATTAATTTTCCTCCTTTATTTTAGTGACATTTTTATTTGTTGGATTTATATATTTTTTTAATGACTTGAAAACTGATATTTAAGGCTTTTCCCAAAAAAGAAAACTGATATTTAAGGCAATCTAAAGTATTTCAAATTTCAGTTTCCAAAAAAAAAAAAAATGGTATTTCAAATTTCAACTAAAAACAGATGGAACATACATGCATGACTACTTGTATAATGACTCTAATGAGATATTAGGGAGTACGCATTTTTGTATCACGTATTATTTAATGTGTCAAGTGATGTATGCATGACACATCAATTAATGAATTGATCTTGTTAGATATTGTTAGTTGTATGCATCATTTGCCACATCAAATAATACACAAATGTGATATAAATATATGATATTTCTAACATTACTCTTTAAAATGTGTGTACAAAATTCGTCCCACATAATTTGAACAATTAGTTTCACATATTGCTAGACTAATTTTCAATTTATGAACCGTGATAGAAGAGTCAAACAATGCTCAAAACTTAACCAAAACAATTGAACCAAAGAAGATATATGGGTGACGATGTTGCCTAAAAGTTGGGAGAGAATTTTTAGTATGCTCGGAATACAGGCACATATGCTATATGTTATTATACAAGTGGAGGGACACTTGAATAAAAATTTCTACTTATATAATAATGTATGGCGTATCGCTCCTTATTCCGGGCATTGAAAATCTCTCAAGTTGGGGATGATATTAAACTATTACATGGCAAAGAAAATCAAGAGATTCATTGGCATTTAAGGTAAAATGTACCTACTTATCTTGAATGGTGATTGAGAAATTTCCATTCTTGATTGATCACTAATACAGTACATATTTGGTGGTTGAGTTGTAAGTATGACAAAAATGATGTACCATAGATCTCTGTTGTCATCTAATTGTCCCATAGATCTTGATCATCATGAAGCATGAATTTAGAGGAATTCAAATTTAGTTGGATGTAGTTTCCCTTAAAAAAAGGAAAAGAAAATCCTTAAATATAGGAGAGTTAGATTACAAGTTGCTAAATTTAGTGTCAAAATGCTAGAAAAACTCTCATATTCTCGTTTCATACATCGGTTGTGTCTTTCTCTCACATTACGTGACGATAAATCAATGTATAAAATTGATGTAACCAAGTTTTGTCTTCACAACCAACAAAAATAAATTAAGAGGACACTCAAAAATTGCATGTAATGTGTGGTCATGCAAGCATGACAGCACTTGACAACATAAACTGTCATACATAGAATAGATAATAGAAATTATAGATTAAAATACAAGAAAAAATATAAAAAAAGATGGTAAAATGTTGAGAGGAGTGGGAGTGAGGGGAGCACCGCAGATTCCGTGGTTCCAGGCTTGCACTCCAATCATCGTCTCTACACAAATCGTTGAGGCAAAGTAATGGGGCTTTGCCTTTCAGTCATTGCCTTTGCTTTGCTTGCTTCCCTTCAACACACTTTGTAAATTCCAATCCTCTCCCTCTCCCTCTCCCTCTCCCTCTCCCTCTCTCTCTCTCTCTCTCTCTCTCTCTCTCTCTCTCTCAATACTAAAATAACATGTACACATGTACATGTGGAACTGCAGCCTGTATTTTGCAGTATTTTCAACAAGACGTGTTAGTAGTAAGTGTGGGAGTGTAAACTCACACGCGCCTAACAAAGCTCCAGGCTCAAACACCACTCCGTTTCAACTTTGATCAATAAAACACAAAGAAGATAGTACTATGTTATGTGAAATTCCATTTTCAAGCGTTTTAGACTTGTAGTGTGCTTACTTCTCTAACATTTCTGGACAAATCGCTTAAATTTTACTTCCATGCGTTATTTGTCATTAAATATTACAATATAGATGCAAGTTTCAGTAATAGAACACTTATTCTTACTTTATTAAAGGAGACAATATAAGTAACTCTCGTTCTCCTTCATTTTCAGGGATTGATCTTCTTAACCTGTTGAATAAATGCTATGATATGCTACAAGTATGTGATATGGTTCATCTACATAAAAAAAAAGAAGAAAAAGAAATACTCAGTGAGATACCCATATGTTAAGTTTATTTTCTCTTTAGGAATCAAGGATTAACTAACTGTCTTTATTTCGAATTAGGATTACATAACAATAATTAATTAATTAGTTTAATATTAACATCTAACTGAAAAGAAGAGCCAAAAACATACATTTGGTTTAGTTGGTAAGTGATTTAAAAAGTCATACTTCCTTAAATCTCAATCAACAAGTTGAGGGCACTTATTAATTAGTAGTTTAATACAATCTTAGGCCTTGCACCTAATTTGTGGGACTAGTACAAGTTGATTGTTTGAGTGAAGAGCTTAATTACCTAGGTGGCAATTACTTAGTAGTGTGTGTTGGGAAATTGGAAGGTGAAAAACACGCGCTTTGGAGGTGAGAGTAGGTTAGATTATGAAGGTGCATGGTAATGTCTATGGTGGAACCTCATTAGCTTTGGTTTGTTTGTTTTTGTGTTTGCAAATTTGCAATTGGTGAAGAAGTAGTGCGTGGTTGGCAAAGTGTGAGAAAGAGAGCATGAAACGGACTTTGCGTTTAACAACCTCACTTCTCTAAATTTGCAACTCTTTTCCGTTATATCCGGTTTTTGTTTTTGGCTTTCCCTGCCTCAAATCTCTATCTATCCCACACACATTTACTAAAACCTCACTCTCTAAAATTATCTGTTGGTTTTTCAATTTCTAAAAACAATTTCAATTTTATAAACGAAAGTGACTTCTGTATACTCGCTTTCTCCTTATGCACATCCTTGTTTCTTTTTCCTGACCGTGAGATTGATTAAATCAATAAGGAATCAAAAATAACAAAACTAAACGGGAACGTACAAGAAGAAAAGAAGTTTGTATAAATCGTTTCCCTTTATAAATACCTTGGAAGCTCAACAAAAGATTGGGGAGACTAAATTCACAGTTACTGTT
Source organism: Heteromeles arbutifolia (assembly GCA_024362995.1). Taxonomy (NCBI): domain Eukaryota; kingdom Viridiplantae; phylum Streptophyta; class Magnoliopsida; order Rosales; family Rosaceae; genus Heteromeles; species Heteromeles arbutifolia. Next base: position 11,313,617 of record JANCRC010000018.1, read on the forward strand.
GTATTGGGGTATTGCCTTGTAATTGTGACTTCCTCCAACATGTCAATATTCACTATATATATATATATATAATGTAATAACAGTGTTCCTCTTCTTCCTTCCTCCCTACCAATTAAATCTCTCTTTTTTATCTCTCTCCTCTCTCTCTCTCTCTCTCTCTCTCTAAGCACTAATTCCCAAGTCTCTTGAAGGTAGAGGAGGAGGAACCAGCCATGGAAGCAGCAGGTGGTGATCATCATCATCAAGAGGAAGTCATGATCTTGGGGTGCAAGGAACAGCACAACAACAATATTAATATTATGAAGGGTAAGCGCACAAAACGCCTGAGACCCCAATCCCCAATCCCTTTTGCCATCCCAAGAAACTCATCTTCCCCGGAGGGTGGCGTCGGCGGCCGTGGAGGTGGTGATGGAGGTGAAAATAACAACGATTGCATCAATAGTACCAACTTGTCCCCCACCACATCAGCTGAATTATTCCAAGACAGCACCACATCAGAAGAGGAGGACATGGCAAACTGCCTAATTCTTTTGGCTCAAGGCCAATCCTGGGCGGCTTCTTCCTCCCCCGATCACCACCACCAACCCCACAACGATCATATTACTACAAGTAGTCGAAGATTCTTGGAAGCAACAACTGCCCCCGCGGGCAAGGTGGCGGGGGCGGCAGGGTATTATGTGTATGAATGCAAGACTTGCAACAGAACGTTCCCTTCTTTCCAAGCATTAGGGGGTCACAGGGCGAGTCACAAGAAGCCGAAGGCGAATATAGGAGACGATCACAAAAAGAAACACTTTGGAATTGGGTTATTGCCGCCGTCGGATGAAGATCAAGACACGCAATTGTTTAAGAACAACATTTTCCACAACAACAGCATCAAGACATCTTCATCTCCACTTTCTCTCCATTTGAGCAACAGGGGTTTGGTTTTGAGCTCCAACAAGTCCTCTTCTAAAATCCACGAGTGCTCAACTTGCGGCGCGGAATTCACGTCCGGACAGGCCTTGGGCGGCCACATGAGGCGCCACAGGGCGCCGACTGGAGCCACCAACACAACCTTGTCGTTGACGCCTCCGCCAGTCTCAGCGGCCTTTGAATCTCATCAACAGCAACAACAGCAGCAGCCACAGCTGCCCATGAAGAAGCAGAAAAGTATGTTGGATTTGGATCTCAACCTTCCAGCACCTTCAGAAGATGATCACCACAGAGAAACCAAGTTTGTGTTTGCATCAAAGCAGCAGCAACAAGAACAGCAGCAACAAGAAAGGTTAAGAACACAAATTTTGGTGGATTGTCATTACTAAAAAAATGATTAAGATTTTTTTTAGTGATTTCTTCACTCCACAGTTGATATGATCAATGGTCAACTTGATGTGAATTACCAACTCTCTTTTTTATTTATTTTTTTTATTTTTTTAAAACTTTTCTGTTATACGACCATTCAAATTGAAACACTATTCTTGATTCTTTCGATTCATCTTGACCAATGTTATGGAAATATATGGACTTTGATCAATTATTTTGTTAAAGAAAATGTTAAATTTGTGTTTCTTGATTGAAAAGTGCATGATCATGAGCAACTTTTTTTTGTTTTTTTGGCTTCAGCTTTTCAAAATTCAATCCAACTTTGTGACTTGGAGTACAAATATAAAAATTCTTAATCAACTGAACTATAAGTTACTTATCACCTCTTGTTTAATTAGATTATTGTGTTGTTGCGTCTTCACTTAAATTTGTTACTACCATACAACCATAAAAAGTCATGATGCTGTAAGTTTCATTGTTTCATTTACAAGAAAGCCAGCCCTGGCCCTCCCCTTTTTTCTTATTAATGTAAGTGACAATAACACAATAAAAATATAGAAAAGCCACGCATATTACTGCAATTTCCACATGAATATTCCAACACATTGTAGGAGGCACTAGAGGCCAACCTAATCCCAGCATGGAAGAAATGCGATACAAACTAAATATACAGGAAATGCAAGATTCTCAGCCAAACAAGGAAGTACCACCCAAAAGGAAAAAAGGCGACCGAAAGAGGAGGATGGAGGGGCAAAGCCACCAACCTCAAACCTCATTTACAGGAGGGCATGGTAAATCGTCATGAGATAAAACCATCACCAAAGGTGGCCAACTTTAGGAGCTCACCCTCGAGTTGGCCAACCAACGATAGGGCAGATGCGCCAAGAACCCTTGCACGTGCGCTTAGAAAGAATCTCAAAAACAGCTTTAGGATCACTCTCGATAATGGCGTGCTCCATGTGGTGTTCGCGAGCCAACTCCATCCCTGCCAATATAGCTTCAGCCTCGGTTTCTTTCTTCAGAAGAAGCCCGAACTAGATATTTTGCATCCTCACCAATCACCAAACCTTGAGAGTCTCGAAAGATAATACCCACCTTGGCCTGAAAAGGAGTCATCCATGCGCCATTCACATTAATCTTGAAAAAAGGGGGAGTAGGGCAGTCCATTTGGGAGAAGAAAGAGATCCCTCAGGTGAAGAATGAACTTTCTTTCCATATCTCCCAACATAAGCAAGCACCTTGTGATTCTGAGAGATTGGAGTAGAATCAATAAGCTTCACAGCTGAAAACCACCTGTCAAAGGAAGTGACAGCTGGTACATTAGGGCGATAGCCAATACCTGCTCCGGGCATAACAATAAGATATGTTCAATGGATTCTTCAAGCTCCATGCAAAAAGGACATGAAGGATTAGGATTTATATGGCGTTTGAACAAATTCAACTTTATAGGAACACAATTAGACATGGTTCTCTATAGAAATTTGTTGATCTTGGAAATCATTTTAAGCTTCCATTCAATTTCCATATTCTTGTCTCAATCTGGTGGGAAGAGTGGGGAGGAGCACATAAACCATGCGAAGATTTCTCAATGGCCCACCGATATCCACTCTTAACTTAGTAATCCCCATTTCTAATCCAAGGCCAAATGAGCCGGTCTTTATTCTCAATAAGGTGAAGAGGAATAGAGGAAATGACTTCTCTGATTAGAAATGATGTGATATGGTATCAAGTATCCAAGACATAACTTCCGTGTCAATTAAGGAGGAGACC